>CM037633.1:1773986-3183986 GCA_015227895.2 Colaptes auratus
ATTGGTTGATTTAAAGGGAATGGGCTGCATAAAAGAGAAGCCTTTGCAGCAGGATGAATACCCAGAGGTGACAGCAAAAGCCAGGACTACTACAGTGCAGCGTTCATCTGGAATGGGGGCAAAGAGAAGATGATCTTAAGGCTACCTTGGGGATTTGTCATTGCATTCAACAATAGGAAACGCTGTTAAACAGCTGCTTCTGCCACACATTTCTGTTTCCTTTGAACCAGATGTAGGAAGCTTCCTCCCCCTGTAATTACACTGTAAATGAGAGGCTGTCCTAATGTGGCCAGCATGCTGCAAGAAGCTGGCTAGGCAATTGTGGCTGATAGCACCTCCAGACTGCCTGAGCAGTGTTACAGGCTTGTGCTTCACTGTAAGAGCCTGTGTGCAGACAGCAGCCTCTGAAGAGAGGGGACAGTTCTCCATCAGAAAATGGTGTGGAAGAAGCAGATGAATCAATGGGTGCCAAGGGTTGGGGCTGGTCCAGTCACAAAATAGGTGACACTCTCTATTAACCACTCTCCCTTCCAAAAGAGAAAAGAAAGGGAATAAGTGAGAGAGGCTTATAAACTGTAAACCAAACCTGAAACTACTTTAATGAAAACAATAGTAATTTAAAAATGAAATATCAGTTGGGTATGTATTTATACATACCAAATCCCTCTGACAGCAGTTAATCATTGTCACCACTGATGCTGTGCCAAAAGTCCCAGACTGGACTCAGCAGCAGATGGAAACCAGATTCAGGAGCTAGATTCTGAAGTTGGATTCATGAACTCAGGGATTAGGCCTGAAGGCAGAGCAGAGTCCTCCTTGGATTCCAGACATTCAAACAGAGGAAGAAGCAGCAGCTTGAACTTCATGATCCCTCAGCTTCATACTGAATAGGATGCACAGGAAATGGAAGATCTTGTTGGTCAGTTTAGCTTCGCCCCAACCGTCCATTCCTTCCTCGCAGTTGTGGCCTTTTAGTCTTCTCCCCCGTGTAGTACCTGAGGTTTAGCAGTGACCTTGGTCTGCATCAGAATTCTTGGTACTAACCAGAAACACTGAGCATTATCACTACTAGAAGCAGATGGTGTCTGAGCAAACAGGTCCTTAATTTCAGAAAGTGCAGTTTACTTAGAAGACACTGAGCTGAAAATCAAATCATCAAGCAGAATTAGTTCTGTTCTAATTGAACTAGGACAGTAGGCCTGGGGCCAAGGCTGTATTTCTGAAGAAAGAGGGTGAAGTGTCTAAGGGGCATGGAAATGGACTCCATCTCTCTAGACTATACCCTGCAGGGCAGGAGAAACAAGATATGTCAAAGGAGGGGCCTGAAATATGGCTCTGCAAGTACATAGGCTCAGAGCCAGTGCTGTCTGTAGCTTTACTGGTGGCTCATCATTTCTGCTTGTAAGAATTTACCTCTGGGAGTAAAACAATCTAGAATCATAGAATCATCAGGGTTGGAAGGGACCTCAAGGCTCATCCAGTCCCAACCCCCTGCCATGGGCAGGGGCACCTCACACCAAAGCAGGTTGCTCACAGCCACATCCAGCCTGGCTGCAAAACCTCCAGGCATGAGGCTTCCACCACCTCCCTGGGCAACCTGTGCCAGGCTCTCACCACCCTCCTGGGGAACAACTTCTTCCTAACACCCAATCTGAATCTACCCATTTCTATTTCTGCTCCATTCCCCCAGTCCTATCCCTCCCTGACACCCTCAAAAATCCCTGCCCAGCTTTCTTGTAGCCCCCTTCAGTTCCTGGAAGGCCACAGGAAGGCCTCAGTCTGTCCTCACAGGAGAGGTGCTCCAGCCATCTAATCATCCTCGTGGCCCTTCCCTGGACACCTTCTAGCACCTCCTGATCCTTCCTGGCAGAGAGGCTCCAGCACTGGACACAGTGCTCCAGCTGTGGTCTCACCAGAGTGGAGCAGAGGCAGAGAATCCCCTCCCTGGCCCTGCTGGCTCTGCCTCTCTTGCTGCAGCCCAGGCTCTGCTTGGCTCTCTGAGCTGCAGGTGCTCACTGCTGGCTCCTGTTGAGCTTCTCCTTCGCCAGCATCCCCCAGGTCCTTTTCTCCAGCGCTGCTCTCAAGCCAGTCTCTGCCCAGCCTCCATCAGTGCTTGGGGTTGACCAACCATCTTAGGGCAGGGAATGCTCCTACGGGCTGTGCCTCTTCTATTCAGCGGCATTACCTGCTAACTTTCCGCTGGCTTTTTCCTGCAGCCAGGCGCGCTTGCTGTCTGTCCCCTGTGGAAGGTAACTACCAGGCTCTCTTTTATTTTCAATACAGCTTTATACAATGAAAAAATTGGAGTGAATGAGCGGAAGAGGAAGCGCAGAACCACCATCAGGTAAAGCATTTTTAGGGGGTTACATATCAGAAGCCACTTTGACTAAGATGCTGCTTTTTGCTTGGATTCAAAATTGCAATAATATCTATAGCTTGTGGCTCAAGCTGAGCCAGTATCGTGGAGCACTCTAGTGGAAAGCAACAGCATGGCCCTCCAGAAACCCCAGTGTGCTCCAAGGGCAGTGCTTTGTTCAATTAAAGGCTTTTCAACACAGGACAACACATTTTCATGTATGGTCATAGATACATAAAGTAAATAAGGTATCAGAGCACCCACGTTGTCCTTTTGGGAGGGTCTCTGGGAAGTCTGAGGACAAGCTTTTACACATAGTATTGCATCTCTGTCCCTGTCTTCTCTCACTGGTTTCTCTGGAGTTCCCAAAGAAACACTCTAATCAAATAAAGTGGAAAAACATGGGTTCTGGGAACCCTGTTTTCACATCTCTCGTGGCCAACATCTACCATCAGCCTTAACTCCATGTGGAAATCGAGTAAGCTGGTAAGTTGCATTACAGGAACAAGCATCCAATAGGCACAATGAGAACATGGGGTGTGGCCTTCTCATTTGGACATGCCAGATTTATGTAACTCTTAGCAAAGAAGAGCTCGCTCAGATGTCCTCCAGGAAGCTATAGTTTCTTCCACAGGAAGGGAAGGCTGCCTCTGATCACAGCCCTGGGGCTGTCAGGCCCAACCCGCTCTAGTGAATTTCCTGTTCCTTCAGCTGGGATCCTTCCTGATGCCCTGCATCACCTCCCAGAGATGTAGGCTGCTGTATGGTCCCACAGCCACATGTACCTCCTTGCACTCAACAGGAGACTTGGGGTTTGAGTCTTTAATATAAGGAAAAAAAGTCAGATGTGATTTCTCTCTGACTTTGGCATTAAGTATTCTTCTGAGGGGATGTTTCCTAGCTAGGAGTGAACGGGGGGTGGGAGATACTTCATAGCTCATTCACCCAGCACAGCACCTCACAAAAGATGAAGCTGTACTCTCCTTTCAGCTTCTCTATGAGCCAGGAAGCACCTAAGTGGCAGTGCCAAGCCCTTGCCCAGTTTCTATAGCATGGCCTGCGTGGGAGCTGTGAGTTGACAGCATTTCTGACCAAGGGGTTTTCTCTTGCCTAGAAGGGCCCAGGCGAAGACTGCTCATCTAACATTGTGGGGTTTCCTGATGGGTTTTCAACAGCTACGAGGAAAGCAGTCCTTGTATTAATCATTTTTCAATTATTTCTGCTTTTCCATGTCACCCTGCTGCACTGGGAGGGTCAAGTGTGCAGACTGCCCAAGGGCACAGACCACTGAAGCAAAGTTCAGGAGCAAATACCATATAGTAAGGAAATACTGTTCCTTTCAAGGCAAGGACCTCAAACTGAGGACTTAAGTTGGAGACTTGATGGGGTGGTTGGTGCCACGGTTTAGTTGTTTAGGTGGGTTGGATTGGTTGAGAGGTTGGACACGATGATCTTGAAGGTCTCTTCCAACCTGGTTTATTCTATTGTATTCCATTCTATTGTAATCTGAGCTGTGGCCTTACTCTTAGGAGTTCTTAATGGATGTTTGAAGCCAAGCTACAGGTGAAAGAGCAGTCCCACTAACCACAGTACACTAGTCATGTCCTGAGCAAAAGCTACTTAATTTCAGTTTGTGGAGGTTGTTTTATTTTACTACTGTAATTAGAAAGCCTAAGAAACTGAGAGTCAAAACTGTGCCTGCACTTCCGTGTGTGCAGAATATCGTGCTATTAATCAGGTAGTTCTGATAGCATGGCTGACTCTTTCAAACCAGCCCTGTGAACGAAAGAGCAGCAACACATGGCAGATGAGTCCATGAGATAACTCTCCAGAATTCCAGCGGATGCTTGGTGTGCTTCTGCGACGAGCACCGGCGCCTTCCGACCGCGGTGCCTGCGGCGCCCTCTGGTGGCCAAAGGAATGGCGGCCGCTGCTGAAGCCGGTCGGATGCGCCCTGCCGGCACCCCCGCGGGCTGCAGATACTCTGCTTTCGGAGAACGTGTAACAGACGTAACGGAAATTCTTTTTAACAATAAGAAAAGACATAAGACTTCGCTTATTTTGTCTATGGAACCACTTAACTTTGCTCACCGATAACTGTGAGGACTAAAGGCAGTCTTTAGAATCAAAATCAATAAGGTTGGAAAAGACCTCAGAGATCATCAAGTGCAACCTGTCACCTCATGACAGCTAAACCATGGCACCAAGTGCCACAACAATCCTTTTTTGAACACCTCCAGGGACGGTGACTCCACACCCTCCCGCCCCCTCCCCCCCACCCCGGCCAGCACATTCCAATGGCCAATTACCCTTTCTGGGAAGAATTTCTCCCTAACATCCAGCCTAAACCTCCCCTGGCACAGCTCCAGATTGTGTCCTCTTGTTCTGGTGCTGGTTGCCTGGGAGAAGAGACCAACCCCCACCTGGCTACAACCTCCATTCAGGTAGTTGTAGAGAGCAATGAGGTCTCCCCTGAGCCTCCTCTTCTCCAGGCTAAGCAACCCCAGCTCCCTCAGCCTCTCCTCACAGGGCTGTGCTCCAGACCCCTCCCCAGCCTCATTACCCTTCTCTAGACACGTTCAAATGTCTCAATGTCCTTCTTAAACTGAGGGGCCCAGAACTGGACACAGGACTCAAGGTGTGGCCTGAGCAGTGCTGGGCACAGGGTGGAATGACTTCCCTGCTCCTGCTGGCCACACTGTTCCTGATGCAGGCCAGGATGCCATTGGCCTTCTTGGCCACCTGGGCACACTCTGGCTCATGTCCAGCCAGCTGTCAACCAGGCAAATTGTGATGATTGCTAAAACAGATTGCCATAATCTCTGTGATTTCCAGTAATGCTCTAGTGCCCTCTCTCTAACAAAGTGAGATGCAAACTTCATGTAATATACAGTATTTCCCAAACTGGAAGTGATGGAACACTTTGTGAACCCTAGGCAGGTAACCCTGCTGATGTGAATTTGCTGAACTCCTATGACACTGCTGTGACTGGGGCAGAATGGGTGGTCAGGCTTACTCCAGTTGCTGTGATCTCACTCACGTCTAGTTAGCAGCTGTATCTCCTAGAGAATACTGAGATTGCACCAAGCTTGGTTGTACTTTTGCCTTGCAATTACTGCATGCTGAAATTCTACAAGGTGTCATGCACTCAAGAATGAGTGTACTTAAGAGCTCCCTTTATACACACAACAAGAGTACACAAACCAAATCACTACCTTCAGTGCTGTCACTTGACCCTTCTCTTGAGCTAGTGGAGAAAGCTTGAACATGTCAGAAAAGTTTTTAAAGGTGAAATTCTATCCCTTTATGCAGTATTGCTGCCAAGGAAGCCCTTGAAAGGCACTTTGGAGAACAAAGTAAACCTTCTTCTCAGGAAATCATGAGGATGGCTGAGGGGCTCAATCTTGAGAAAGAAGTTGTGAGAGTTTGGTTTTGCAACAGAAGACAAAGGGAAAAAAGAGTGAAGACAAGTTTGCACCAGAATGCCTTTAGTTCTGTTATCAAGGAGCACCACGAATGCCAGTAAAGCTTTTCCATGTAGAGATGTGGATTTATATGTTGCTTTTTGTAAGTATTGTAAATACTTCGTTGGTTTTAAACAAAGGAAGAAAAAAGAAGGAAAAAAGGACAGAACTCAGTAGCCCAGGTGTGCCTCTCACAGCCAGCTGGTTTCACACGCAGTGCTGTGGAAGATAGGATGCTCGTGTTAAATGGTTGGAAACCAATTGAATGCTGCTGCTTACATTCCAGGAGTTGCAGGTCTCCGTTTAACTGCAACGAGTCTGTTATGCATTATTCAACTAGAAATGCTTTGCCCAGCTGCCTGTGCTTTCCCTGCACTGTGTCTTTCTTGCATCTGCAGTACATTCAGTGGTTAATGGAGAGCTGCCTGTCGATACTCCAAGCGTCAGGAAGCTAAGCCCGTGCATTGTACCTATGTGAAGAAAGGTTGCAAAGCTTGGTAGCAGCAGCTATAGTTCTGACAGACCCTTACTCTGCGTGCCCGTGCATGTGCTGTATTCCTAACCCGCACTAATTAGCTACTTGTGCTAACCTTTCCGAGATAGTATGCCGTTGGGCACATGGCAGGCTCCCATCTCCAGCAGTGAACTCACCCAACTGAGCCTGAGAAGAAAAGAAAATGAGTAAGTGGCCTTAAACAAGCAGCAGTGACACTGCTGAAGGTGTAGCTCTGGCTACAGATGGGACAGAGCCGTGGGGTCTTGTGCCACTGGATCTGTGAGCTGGGTAAAAGAAAGCCAGCTGAAGAGCTGCCTTCCCAAAGCACAGCTCACACGCAGCTACCTGCTCAAAACTGCTGCATACCTGAGTGAACCAGTTCAGGTAAACCCCTTGGGTAAGTTCAAGACAGAGCCATTAGAAATTACAGCAGAGTACTCCTAGAGTACCCTTAAGTACAGAGGTGTCAACAGCCTTCCTGCTGTATGCTCTGTCTGCAGGTGATGCTTTACTGCCTTAAATGGGTGCAAAGGAGATGTGGCTTTAATGCTTGCTATCAAAAGTAACTTTTGCCAACTTACTATATGCTGTAAAGTTTTATGTAGATAGACTTAGCTATAGAAATTGGGATATAGTTTACCTGACAAGTTTGTTACTTGAGGGGGAAAAACTAGAGAGCTATCAGGTTTTTGGTTACTTTGAGCTTTCTCTGTAGTGTGGTTTGTTTCTGATCAAGTACATGCATAGTCATACTTACACCACAGACAGTGTGTAAAGCTAAAATTAGAAGGCACTTGTGCTCTGAAACAAATATCTACACAAAGTATTTATTACACTGCATATTCCCACTCTCTTACACCCCACTGAGAATAATCCCTTGTCATCCTCTAACCTGGAGATAATGGCGGGGTGGGAGAGAGTGGGGCTGTTGAAACAAAGTGCCGGAGCTCCACCCATCAGAAAGACAGGCACTGAGGAACCAAGCTGATGGCTTCAGTGCTCCCCAGGGATAGCTTATCCATCGCCTCAGCCCTGCTCCTTGCTGTGAGGATAGTGCATTACCATGGATGCACCTTTTCCTCTTTTGGCAGGGTGGAAATGGAGCACATGCAAGCAGCAATGTCTAGATACACTTGATTTTTCCCATCGAGCACACCTGATGATTTAGAAGATGTCTAGATAACAGGCCATGGAAAGCCACAGCAGTTTAATGATGGAGACCCCTTGGAAGCAGCGTGCACACGTCAAGCACGCTCTGTCCTACATTAAATTCCCCCTGGTGTCTGTTGCAGTGACAACAGGCATGTTCAGCCATGGAAATCTGCTTCCTGGGCTTAAAAAAATTACAATCTTATGAATGAAAGCATTGCTAGAATCCCTTGATTTAGAAGAAAACTTCAATTTACTGACTCAAATGGAAGGAACTGTGCTATGTGCACTCTTCAGGCTGTTCTCAGCACTAGCATAGCTCACCCACGACAGCAGAGAGACCAAGCTGTAGCCTTCACCCACCACATGTATCAACACCTCACAAACGTTCTAAGAGGATGAAAGACAGGTACACTAAGATTAGGAGTCAGTGAAGGTGGTGGCACACATTTCTGTACCTTTCATGTTATGTGAGCTCATGTTATGTGTGTTGAGACTACTATTTGATATAAATTGTATTTATATTCTAACTTATTTCCTTAAACAGCTTCCTAGAAGTGATGTAAAGCTGTACTTCCCAGCCCTCATCCAATAAAGCATTCTTACACATTTGTATTCCAGGGGATGGTTTGAGTTCTGCTTTGGGAACCCTTTTGTTCAGTTGCGTATCATGCTGCTGCAGTTAATTCTGCCAGAAGAGTTAAGTGAAGAGCAGACTTGCCATGACATTGTGACTCCTAATACAATCATACAATACAATACAATACACTACACTACACCAGGTTGAAAGAGACCTTCAAGATCATCGTGTCCAACCCATCAACCAATCCAACCCACCCAAACAACTAACCCATGGCACCAAGCACCCCATCAAGTCTCCTCCTGAACACCTCCAATGAAGGTGACTCCACCACCTCCCCAGGCAGCCCATTCCAATGGGCAATCACTCTCTCTGTATAGAACTTCTTCCTAACATCCAGTCTAAACCTGCCCTGGCACAGCCTGAGACTGTGTCCTCTTGTTCTGGTACTGGCTGCCTGGGAGAAGAGACCAACCTCTGCCTGGCTACAACCTCCCTTCAGGGAGTTGTAGAGAGAATAAGGTCACCCCTGAGTCTCCTCTTCTCCAGGCTAAGCAACCCCAGCTCCCTCAGCCTCTCCTCATAGGGCTTCTCTTCCAAACCCCTCACCAACCTTGTTGCCCTTCTCTGGACACGCTCCAGCAAGACAACCTCCTTCCTAAACTGAGGGGCCCGGAACTGGACACAGGACTCAAGGTGTGGCCTAACCAGTGCAGTGTCCAGGGGCAGAATGACCTCCCTGCTCCTGCTGGCCACACTGTTTCTGATGCAGGCCAGGATGCCATTGGCCCTCTTGGCTGCCTGGGCACACTGCAGCGTACACTGTTCAGCGTACAATCAACCAGCACCCCCAGGTCCCTCTCAGCCTGGCCGCTCTCCAGCCACTCTGACCCCAGCCTGTAGCACTGCATGGGGTTGCTGTGGACAATGTGCAGAACCTGGCACTTGGATGTGTTCAATCTCCTGCCCTTGGACTCTGCCCATCTGTCCAGGTCCCTCTGCAGAGCCTCTCTGCCCTCCAGCAGATCAACTCCTGCCCCCAGCTTGGTGTCGTCCGCAAATTTACTGATGATGGACTCGATGCCCTCATCCAGATCATCAATAAAGATGTTGAAGAGCATGGGGCCCAGCACCGATCCTTGGGGCACACCACTAGTGACTGGCTGCCAGCTGGATGTGGCACCATTCACCACCACTCTCTGCTGCTCTGCTATGAGGACAGACTGAGGGAGTTGGGGTTGTTCAGTCTGGAGAGGAGAAGGCTCTGAGGAGACCTAATTGTGGCCTTCCAGTATCTGCAGGGGCTACAAGAAAGCTGGGGAGGAACTTTGGAGGGTGTCAGGGAATGATGGGACTGGGGGGGGTGCAGCAAAAATAGAAATGAGTAGATTCAGATTAGATGTTAGGAAATAGTTGCTCCCCATGAGGGTGGTGAGAGCCTGGCACAGGCTGCCCAGGGAGGTGGTGGAAGCCTCATGCCTGGAGGTGTTTGCAACCAGGCTGGATGTGGCTGTGAGCAACCTGCTGTGGTGTGAGGTGTCCCTGCCCCCTGGCAGGGGGCTTGGAACCGGATGAGCCTTGAGATCCCTTCCAGCCCTAACAACTCTATCATCTAAGTGTCATCTTTGTTTACCTTGGTGTCCTATTTTACTGAGTACTCCTTATGGGCACTTGTGGAGTAGATTCTGGGCGAGATGGGTCGTGGTCTGCCCCAGAAGACTCGGTCTTCGGTACGTGTGTAAGTGCAGTATTGTTCTTGGAGAGAGGGCCTCCAGACTCAGTTGCTATTAAGGTGTCAGCAAGGATAAGAGAGTTTAACATTTCAGTAGGGTTATAAAGCTATTTTTTTTCATTCAGTGTGCTGGGAGTGTTTCAGGACAAATTTGTTTCCAAGCAGGGGATAAACTATACTAACTATAATTCAAATAAAACCAAGCAAGCCTGCAAGCCTACAACACTTCTCACTCTGCTCCTGGCTTTTATACAGATTAGAGCTACAGAACTTAAAGAGACAACAGTTAGCAGAAACAGGCTGTCATCATCAGTAGCCCTACTTCAGCATCTGACACTGAAGACCCACGCCTTCATTCCTCTTCATTAAAGGCCCCACAGATAAAGACAATTCATACTAGGAATATGCCAAATGCTGACAGTCACTGAAAGGATAAAGTGCACGCTGCATCCAGAAGGGACACAAGCCCTAGTGTCCAACCACAACACAACCAATCAGCAACATCTCACACCAAACTGATTTCACATTATGGTTTCTCCTTCAGCACCCAAGAGCAGTATTTGGGCACCCATCACACAGAGAGAGAAATACAAACCGATCAAGTTTTGAGTGAATATGGAGTTATGGTTATGTTATGGTATTACTGCTTTATCTTTTGCTCTCATGGATTTTGTCTGTCCTTTTCTTCTGTCAGCATTTTGCCTCCGAAGGCACTTCCAGGGACAAGTTTACAGCAGAGACTCATCTTGTCCATCTTCCCAGCATTCCTCTACCTTATTTCAGATAAATCTGCCAGATAGCCAGCTTTCAGAGAGAGAGCTTGCTACCAAACTTTGAACCTGATCTTTCAGAAATGTAGGAGCTGGCATGATGTTTATTGCTAGATATCCTTACACTGAACTGGGGGCTTAAGCTTTCATCACAGACAAGGACCGTATAACTGCAGCGTACAAGATGTGTCTTTAGACTGGATCTTGAAACATCAGACTCCCTTGCTTTCTCTGTGCTCTGTTCTCCCTTTTCAACAGTCAAAAAAAATAATTACAATTTCCTTAGTGTAGAAAGTTTTACTAGAAATTAATGTCATTAAGAGGTTTTTATCTTGGTTCGGTGACGCTTTTATGGCACCTTTCAAGGTACTGAATGTGCAGTTATGAATATAAGCATTTATGTGCTGTCTCACAAGCACTGGGGTGCAGAGAGACAGGTAACAGTGCTCAGAGTGTGTAAAGTCTCTGCAAAGAAGTGAGAGGTGTACAATTATTGTTCCATAGCAGGCCAATTTTCTACTGACACATTGTAACTCTAACTTAAGATACTTCTTGCCTTGTCAAAAAACCCAAACCACAAGTAATTGTCTTCCCACACTTTCCCCCAGTCTCAGAAGCGCGTGTCACTGCAGCACCTGCTCCCCCAGCCACACACTGCTTTAGAATGTCTTACACAGCTCTCCCAGATTTGGTTGTGCTTCGCTTTCTCTGTGCTGTGGTTTTCCATACTGCGCTCACAACTGACACCCAGAGGAGAATACTTAATGCTGAGTAAGGCCTAGCAATTTTCTGATTAATTGTAATTTAGGAAGGGGAAAACATTGTAAAAAGTAATTTAAAAAATATTTAGTCATGGGAGGTGAAGAAGAGGCAGCCCAACCTTCTGTTCACAGCTCAGGCTGCAGCACTGCACTGCCTTCTAGTCCACAGGTTACATCTACTACAAAAGAAAAGGAAGTCGAAAAGGATTGCATCTGCTGTGTTAATTAAATGCCCTATTTTATGATTACCCTTAATTAAAAGTTAGGCATATTTTATATGTGGTTAAGATGAATCGGAACCAGAGTCTAGAGATTTTGAGTCGGGTGTCTGAGCCAGGAACCTCCAACCAAAACACTGTGTGAAAATACAATTCTTACAAGATTCATTTAAATATTGGTCATTAATTAAATTGGAATTATTATCTGTCTTTTTTTCAAATATCTCCTGCTTGACTGATTTGAGGGCTTCAGGTAGTTCAAGTCTTTACTGATTGAAAGAGCTTAATTGGATATGGCACTTCAAGCCATGGTGTAGCTGTTATGAGGGGTTAGGTATTAGGTAATAGTTGGACTTGATGATCTCAGAGGTCTTTTCCAACCTGGTTGATTCTATGATTCTATTCTATGATTAAATCAAAGATCCACAGGCCAAAAATAGGCTGCTTTATAGCTCATGTCATAACAGCTACCAGGAGTCCAAGGAAACCCTACTAAGAGGCAGAAGTTTAATGCTAATCTCAGAGAGGCCAAAGCTGCTGTGGAATAAAAAGCCTTTTGTTTTATTAGGTTTTTACAAAATAACTTGTGGAAAAAAAGAAACAACCAAACAGAAAGAAAATTCTCCTCACATCAGATATATGCAAGAGATGAACCTGCACGTTCCTACCTGCTACCTCACTGATCCACACTTTGTCCATTACTTCCTTCCAGCAGAAAGGACACATGAATTTTATGTCAAAAACAGATGAATTCTCAACTATGTTTCCTCCTTCTCTGCTGACTTTACTGAGAAGCAGATGGTGTGGCAGCAGCAGATTCAGAGGTTGTTTCCTGCTACACCTGCCCCTAGCAGGAAAGTTTGTCCCCTCACAGTCACCCTGGTTTCACTCTCGGGAGGTATCTTGCTTTTCTCTTCAAAAGCCAAGTTGCTTTTGTTGTTTCTGTTCAGTGAACAGCCCCACTAAATCAGCACAACTAAGGGGTAAATAACCTCCAGCAGAGTAAGGGCTGAGAAACTTTACACATTCCGTAAGTCCCATCCGGGAACTGCATCTGAGACTTTGTCATCTGTTTAAATATTAGCAGTTCTTATTTAATTTGCCAAATACATTCCACTTGAAAGTTAGGATCCTGGTGATGCAGTTAAGAGGCCGAAGAAAACCCTCCCCAGCCCCCACAGACTTTTGTGACGGTGTTTAGTCAAGTGATTATCAGGTGTGGCACAAGCCTGCTCTCAAAACTTAGCTTCTCGAAAGGATCAGTTGCATCTCAGTGAACAGCACAGTTATGCACAGCTATCTTCCCTCCAGAATATGTACAGGAACTGCTCCAGGCAAATGTCGTCTTTGCACGAGCACAAGCTGCATCTCTGAACTTCAGTACTGAGTCCCATCAAGTGTGCACAGAGGTCTCCCCATGGTGTCTTGTGAAGCCATCTCAGTTACAACCTTATCACCTTTCAACGACCCACTCTGAAACAAACCACAAGGGTACCAGATTTATATACATAAAGGCACAGCAGTTCTGTTGAAACCAGCTATGTTACAGTACAATAGAGTTTAATCAGTGCCTTTCATGCAACAAAATTCACTAACAGATTGAAATAATCTTTCTGTAAAATTGCCTGCAGAGAGACTGCATCCTTGCCTTCTGGTAAGGACAACCACCAGCCTCTGACCGACCCAAAGTTACTACAGGAGCTTCAGAGAAACAGAATGCCTTTTCCTTCTGCCCACGTCTGCTACTTCCCAGCCTATTTCTCATCAAAAGAAAGCAGTTTCCAACTATGTTGGAAAGTTGGAAGGTTTCATTTCTGCTAAGCTGACAGACTAAGAGATTTTCTATGGTGATTGGTTCATAAAAATCACATCTGTTACATAGGTGCTGTCCAAGGAGGCATCACCACCGGCCACAGAGTAGCCAGTCCTAAGGAGAGATCAGGAACTGAGACAGAAGAAAGCTTTGAATTCAGAAGACATATTCAGATCAGGCATAAATGAATCTATCACTGGAATTATATCCCTGGCTGGTCCAGCACTCAAAAGGATTCCATGCACTGGGCACACCATGGGCACTTCTCCCTGTAGATTGACAAAAAATATTCTCCCCTTCTCCTTCCCTCATTGCCAACTTCAAGTTCTCATTCCTGAAGCTTCAGAGTTTTCATAGACATCCGTTGCATTGAAAGAGTTTTTGCACTTTACATCTGTCTGCAGATGAATAATTAGAAGGCAGACTCCATATTGCCACCAAGCTAATCAACTCCCAAAGCTTTGAGCTGTCGTTCAATCTCTTCATCTGATATGGTAGCAGCTTTTGATGTTGATGCAGATGGTAAACTTCTATCAGCTGATGGAGCTTTGGCCATCTAGAAGAGACAGAAGCTTTCTTCAGTCAAAACAGTATGTTACAACAAGCTCACTTTTAGAGTAAGTCTGGAGATTGAAGGCTGCTCGAATCATCTGTTTTTAAGCGGGAAGGAAGGGAAGAAGGCCATGAGCAGGGTACAAGCAGGCATACCTTGCCAGAGATTTCGATTCCTATCTCATCGAGCACTTGGTTGACAATATCTTGGCTTTCTTCTTCTTCATCAGAGGCATCAAAAATATCATCCAGAGTGTCATTAACTTAAAATAAAGGAAAATTCACTGTATTAAGCAAAAATGTTACCAAAACAAGCCAGTACCATCTTTCTACCCACCCAGAATGTAGTAGTAATAGCACTGTAATAGCTTCTGTATAGTGAAGCTTTCTACCTCAGCCTTGCAAAGCCTGTGAGTGCTGCTACAGCAACAGGCTAAGGCCTGACTGCTCTTATAACAACGTTGAGATTCACTAAAATTGTTGCTCTATCTCCTGACCAGATTTTAACACTTCTTAAAACCACCTTGTAGAGTTCCATAAAAAACTAAATAGATTTCTTCCCTCTTCCTTGTCTAAGTTGCAAAACTGTTAACTACTCAGCTATTTCTGAATTGCAACAACACAGTCCTGCACACTTGAGGTGTTCATATCTTATTCAACAGTATTATTCTGAGTCCATGCTAGTTACTACAGCCAGCACAGAGGCAGGGATTAGGATAGAAAGGAGACTGCTGGCAGCGACAGGAGGTTTGGTAATATTTTGCTGACAGTAGAAGATGCAACCACAAACCAGAAACTTGACACCCAAATCAAAGAAGGAAGACAAACCATCCCATGCCATCACATACCTAAAGCTCAGACTGTCAACAGTATCCAGTCCCAGAAGAAAGAGCACACACAGAACTATCAACTGTAGAATGGGCAATTATGCCCATGAGGCTTTGAACTGGTCTCAAACCCTCTTCCCTTCCCGTACGTTCTTTCTAGAAGTATGGGGTGTGTTGTGCATGACAATGGGGAAGAGAACAGATTCCAGATTCAGTCCCTAGAGCTACTAAAAAGCTCCTTGCTCCCACATGAAATTTTTTGTTTGCTATTCATGATTGCTGTCAGTTTCATTAATTACAGAAATAAAGCTTCAAGCATCAGTATTTCTAGACTGGTTCTACCCTTTCAAAAGCACTGTGGGCTGCAGTTAGCTGCTCCCTGAGCGCAGAACTTACTCATTTCTTCAGTCATTTCCATCTTCATGTTTTCCTTCTGGAAATTCTGCATAGTTTGTAGTGTCTTTTGTGGATCCATTTTCTTATTAACTGCTTGCATTGTCTATTAATATTGAAAAAACCCTTAATCATACAGTAAGACATTAGTAAATACCAACAAAGACATGAAGAAGGAATAAGACCTTTCTAACAAAATAGCCTTCAGTCCAAATTTCACTTTGTGTCCTCTATCTCCCAGGGGAACTGTAGATACACAAGAGACCAACAGTGTAGTCTGGACCTAGTAAGAAATATTGGCACCTACTACCCTAGCAGCTATGCTTTTAAATGTATGCATCTTTCTCACACCAAGACACTTCTCCTGGCCTTACACTAGGACAAATCTCCCTGATCTGAATTAAAAGAATGGGACAGTATTTTCTAACTTGCAGACTATACACCTTAAAGAAGCAAATGGCTGCAGGTTTTGTTCAGCAATTTACTGAACCACTATTAAAGTGCACACATCACATTGCAATTGTATTGTCATAATTTAATGCAATTTTACTTTTCTCTGAAAAGCAAAATACTGAAGTGTTCATATTAGCTCAGGGTGAACCTCTGTAACGGCTAGAGATCTTTCACCAACAGGGTGATAAACTTCACCTGTTTTACTCCAAGCATGCAGCACTGCCTGTGCAGGCACCACTACTTCTTTCCTATGAAGCAAGCTACTATATTTCTCAGGGGATGTCAAAACCTAAACACAGATAGGAGTAATTCAAATATAAAGTCTATCTTAGAGAAGATAAAAGAGTTGGTTAATTAAAAGGGATGCTATCAAGCTTAACAGCTGCTGCTGGCTTCATAGAAGCTTCCTGCCTTCCTGTCGGAGTTTTTTAAGTGATAATGTATTATGCTTCTAACGTTACTTGAATTTCAAAGACTGTGTTTGTAGTCACATCATTTGAATTTACAAAGTTGTTCTGGACTCAGAGGGTGTTTGTTCTTTAAAATTATTTCACCTGAACTATAATTGGGTATCAAAACACTGAACTGATAAAGAGCTTATAGAGCTTTAGCAAATAATGGTCAGACACATGATTGCAAGAAATAGGTAACTATTTACTGGACTTTACTATGGCCAAAATTAGTGCCATACATGCTAAAAAGTATGTAGAAAATACTTTGAAAGCTTTGCATTCATGTATTTGTCTTGCTTTTGGAGGTAGATGATTTAACATATTTATCAGTGATGGCTGCGTGAGATTAAGAATAGTTTTTAAGTTTCAAAATGAACAACTGAGTATTTTCCTTTTTTAAGCTGCCTGTGTTGATAAGGCAAAGTATGCACTGAAAAGTGACCAGAAGAATTCAGCACCTCCCTATCTACCTGTAACTTTGCACAAACCAGTCCATAGAAATACCTGCTGTGTTTTGCAAGGCATCACTCTTCTTGATGCTGGTTAGTTTGGTAAAAATACTTTCATTTCTTTTTCTGATGTAATCTTCATGATCAGTCTAGTGACACTTTGGTTCTCAGAAATCTAATCTAAGACATCTCCTGGATAAAACCAAGTTAACCACATAACAATTAAAAAGCAAGATCATCTTGTTCACAGGACACACTGCTGTAGGACTACTGAGTAAGCTGTTTAGTTTGATCAGTTCTACAGGCACACAAGCTGCTCCCCACCTCGCGGGTGAGTGAGGATGGAAAGCCTGCTATAGAGCCACAGCTGTGTGAGACTGAATGGCTGATACCTGACGGCAAGGCCCGTAGCAGCCATTACTTTCTGCACCAAGCCGTGTCACATTACTGTGTCTAACACTTGGACTGCGCGAAGCACAGCTTGTCTACAAAAATGCCTGCTAATATTGTTTCCCATACCTCAAGCTGAACAATCCTCCTTGCCAAAAGCAATGTGCCCATCTATCAGTTCATGAAACTAGGGGGAAGTTCACACCTGACTCAGATCCAACACAGACTTTTTGGACTCGCACAACAGGAGACTTGTGGGAAAACTTAATGCAACACCGTGTCCTTGTAGCAGGGAGGGCAGAATGTCAGGGCATCCAGGTTACATTTCTTCAGGAGCTTGAGATCTAAAGCAATAACTTTTTGCACAAGTCGCAAAGCTACTGTAACACACTGCCTTGATTTCTAGGCAGAACATGCCCTACTTTTTCCCACTCAGACCTGCCGGTGACAAGATATGCAGGGACGACACTGCAGCAGCGCGGTTTGGGGGCTTTTGATGCGGTGAAAGGCGTTGATTTTTACCAGGCATACTGTTGGCAGGCGTTCAGGCCAGGAAAATATGCTCGGTTAGGTGTTAACTGGCAGGACTGACTAGACAGAGTAAGACAAATCCTGCAGCTGTAAGCTGCATTTTAACGTGAAGAACTTCTTGTAACACCTTACCTTTGCTGTAGTTGACATAGCTCCTGCCATCTTCATCTGCGAGTTCATGACTTTCGTCTGCGTCGACATGGAAGTGACTTTAGAGCTCACAGCGTACGTTCGGTTCTTCTGCTTCCGCAGCTGCACGAGCTGCTTTGCCAGCACTTTGCAGGCTTCTTTGTTACCAGTCTTAGCCATTTTCTTGATTTCCAGCTCCTGTTAAAAAAGTACAAATTAATTCTACAGAACTTTTCATCCAAACAGAGACTACAATTAAGCCTTAACAGTGAAGTTAACTATTGTCTCGTTTCAGGCTTTCTAAAAGACATCTGAAGTTCCATACATATCCTCCCTTGCTTTTCTGTCACAGCCAGCAGCATAAATGCAAGGCTGTAATGAGCTGACCACAAGAGAAAACCACCACAACACTGAATTAGTGTGGCTGCACACAGCTCCCCAAAGCCCTCAATTCCTGCACAACATCACACTGACTTATAGATGAGCGTTCAACACCACATCTGACCAGGCAGTAACATCTCCAAGAAAAGCAACAAAAGCCCAACAAAACAAAAACCCCCAAAGTGAAGAAATTATTATGGCCAGCTAACTCTTAGTACCATGACTAATTATCTTTGATTTCTTGCATTCATGGGCAACCAAGCCATACTGCCTATGGAAGAAACAGAGTTTGTAGGTTCAACACTTCTTCACCCTTGAAAGCATCTGATAACCGTTTGGGGGGAAGAAGTAGAGAAGGGTGGATGAGTGATACCTCTAAGCTGTTTTCCCACATAAAATTTAGCTGGACTTAAGTTAGTGTTTAGTAAAGCAGTGTAATCTGTCTCCAGCAACCTGTGTTTAAACCTTGGGAAAGACGCTTCTGCCTTACGGAAAAAGCCCCAAGCCCCAGTGTGCCAACTCAGAGGAGAAAGCTCGGCACAAATAACCTCCTCAGGTAAGACTTGGCACAATAGGCCTTTGGATCTGTGATTTGGTAATGCAAACCTCCCAAGTAACTCCTCCTTTTTGTGAAGGATGGTTTGCCATAGCATCTCCGTTCTTTGTAGATGTCCAGTTGTACATGTTGAATTTTACCACGCAGGAAAGGCAGCCTTTGAAGACCAGCATTCTCCTGTGATGTTTTAGGACATACCTGCCACAGGAATACGAGTGCTTCGCTCTCCAGGTACACTGTGCGGAAGAGGTAAATACTGGACGCCAGAATAAGCACAACAGTCGGGTTTAAAGGCAAGTGTAAACTGACATCCTGCATTAGCTCTACTACCAGGAAAGACCCTGGTTAACTTTACTATAGAGAGGGCACTGGCACAGGATCTTCTCTGTAAATCTGTAGTTTCTGAAAGGCTGTTCAAACATTAGAGGCCTGAAATATAGGTAAAGTAGCTCACACAGACCAAAAAACCCCCTAAAGTTTTTATAACATGCCCATAATATTAGCTCCTCTTTTACTACCTGAAGACAGGGGAGGTTTAGGCTGGATGTTAGGAAGAAGTTCTTCACAGAAAGAGTGATTGACCAATGCAATGTGCTGCCCAGGGAGGTGGTGCAGTCACCATCACTGGAGGTACACCACTAGTGACTGGCCAGGTGTTTGGGAAGAGACTGGATGAGGCACTTGGTGCCATGGTTTAGTCGATTAGATGGTGTTGGGTGATAGCTTGGACTCGATGATCTCAAAGGTCTTTTCCAACCTGGCTAATTCTATTCTGTTCTATTGGGAAGGACAGGAGTGATTTGTTTGCACCCTATTTTTAGCAGGAAACATTTGAAAATAGAGGTGCTCTCACTGAGACAATGTAAGTAGCTTTTATAACCTAATCTTCAAAGCAAAATACAAACCTGCACCATCAGATCCCTGGCAGATAATCCAACTGCAAAAATCAAACCCTACACACAGATTATTTTATTCTAACTAAGAAGTGGGATAAAGAGCTGCAACACATTATTTGCTTTTGAGAGGTCTGAGGAAACCTTCTTCAAGTCAGTTATGCTCTTGGAACAAAACATAATAACATGTATACAGTCATATGGGGTTACTGAACTGAAACAGAACTGCCTGAACGCTGTAAGGTATTGTTATAAATAGAATGACTACAACTAGGTGTTCTCAGAGTGGTAATTCATAGTTAAGAGAAAAAAAACACCACACAAAACAGACTTTCTGAAGAAAGTACATAAAGTGACCTGAGATTAACTGGAAAGCTCTTGGCCCTTTTCCAACTAATCTGACTTTGAAAATTAGGATTTGTTGCCCATAATTCTCTCATCCTAACAGAGAACTGTAAACTCTTTCAAAGACATATTTCACTTCCTCCTCCTTCTCAGCAGAAAACCAACATTTCTGAAACAATTTATTGTGGTAAGCAATCAAAACTTCAACCTGAGCGTTCATGAAAGCTAAGGCTACTTCCAGAGTTAGAACATTTCATACTGAAAAATGCCTGATCTAGATTAAACAAGTTGAAGGCTTCCAGAAACAACTCCCAGCTCCTGGTATTCAAATGACCTGGTTGCCATGACCTAACAGCTCAATAACTACTGAAAGTGTGACTAGATTTGCATAGCTTTTCCCACAGTCTGAGCATGTCTTCATGCATCAAACCCCACCATCTGTCACATCCATTTATCCAATTATATTGCCACACAGGTGCAGCATTCATTCACTGAGTACTTACAGCTTGCACACACCCACTTCTAAATAGATGTTAATTTAGGTATAGTTTTACTATTATTATCTAGGGAAGTTCTACATGAATGGAAGTAACAACCCTATGAGGCTTATAGTTTTTCAAGTACTCTCTCCCACTGGAAAGTCAGGGTAACATAGGATAGTACTGACCTTTATTTTTGCTACCAAAAGACTGATGATTTACAAGCCTGTTAGAAAAGAAAACTTCTGAAGGATAGAGAATAGTAAGAATGGAGTGAGAAAAAAAGAATGTGGTTATTCTATCTAAACACATTGTTCCAGGCTTTTCCTATGTTAAAGGCTGTTCAACATCCTCCTCAATGACATTGATGAGGGGAAAGTGTCTGCTCAGCAAGTTTGCTGATGATGCCAATCTGGGAGGCTTGGCTGGCACATGGGAAGGCTGTGCTGCCATTCAGTGAGACTTGGACAGAGTGGAGAGCTGAGCACAGAGGAATCTAATGCGGTTCAGCAAGGATAAGTGCAGAGTCCTGCATCTGGGAAGGAAGAATAAACTGCACCAGTACAGGTTAGGAGGCAATACTGTAGAGAGCAGTCCTGTGGAGAAGGACCTGGGAATCCTGGTGGGTAAAATGTTATCTATGGGTCAGCAATGTGCCCCTATGGACAAGAGGGAAAATGGGATCCTGGGGTGCATTAAGAGCAGTGTGTCCAGCAGAGCCAGAGAGGTTCTCCTCCCCCTCTACTCTGCCCTGGTAAGACCTCACCTGGAATATTTTGGGCTCCCCAGTTCGAGGGACAGGGATCTGCTGCAGAGAGCCCAACAGAGAGCTACAAGGATGATTAGGGGACTGGGGCACATGCCCTATGAGGAGAAGGCTGAGAGACCTGGGGCTGTTGAGCCTGGAGAAGAGAGGACTGAGAGGGGATTTAATAAATGTTTATAAATATCTGAGGGCTGGGGGTCAAGGGGTTGGGGACAGGCTCTTCTCCATTGCATGCTGTGACAGGACAAGTGTCAGTGGACAGCACAGGAGGTTCCATCTCAACATGAGAAGGAATTTCTTCATTGTGAGGGTCACAGAGCACTGGAATAGGCTCCCCAGAGAGGTTGTGGAGTCTCCTTCTCTGAAGACTTTCAAGACTCACCTGGATGCATTCCTGTGTGACCTGTGCTGGGTTCTATGGTCCTGCTCTGGCAGGAGGTGTGGACTCTATGATCTCCAGAGGTCCCTTCCAACCCCTAACATCCTCTGATCCTGTAATCACTTTTAGACACCTTTTTTCCCCAACACAATTTTAGTAACTGAAAAGTCACACAGGGCAAGACAACTTTTTTGTGTTCAGTTATACATGGAGCTGTACCTTTGGCACTTTACAAGTTTTCTGTTATATTGAGGGCACGTGCTTGCTTTTAAAGAGTTCCCTGGTTTACTTACCAGTTGTTTCTCCTGTTTTTCAAGTGCTGCTCGGTCTCTGGTTATAGCCCTCTGTGTACCTCTTAACTCTCGATTTTGCTCCTTTATTATATCTGAAAAGAAAATATTTACAGCTGGGTAAAAGTTTTCAGCACTACATAAACACCTTACCTGCTAAGTACTCTGCAGGCACACAGTAAGTTTGACTGTCTCCTCTTGCTCAGAATGAAAGGTCAGCTATCAAAGAACTGCTAGCACTTCAAAGATATGAAATATTAGCAAAATACTATTTTATGTATACACCACAATTACATTTCAGCACCATGGCCCATGCCCCATAACAAAAAGGCTATTTTAACTAGCACGTGTCTTTGCTCCATAACCATAGCAAGAATCTTAACCACACAGTAGGAGCTAGGTACACAATGCTTGTCTGCAAGTTCAGCCCCAACTCAGCAATAACAGACTCACTGTGAGCCCACTGCTCAAACAGTCAGACCTAACTTGAACAGACAGATCAGCTACGAAACCTCATCTATGAGATCTAAGAGCAGTTAAGGAGCTCCGAAGTCCATTAAAACAGTGAAGACACTCCTAGATGCAAGTCCTGAATTCTGCTCTTCTCTGTCCATGTCCTGGTTTGTTGGAGATTGCTCTCCTCCACAAACAATACCACACTGTGCAGCCCAACTTCAAGTAAGACTATGAAGACTATAGTGTTTGAACTCTTCCAATTAGCAGGTGCTTAAAAAGAAAGTGGAGGTCTTCGTAGCAAAACTAAGCTTCCCAACAACTGCAGTAGCTAGGCAAAAGCTTACACACTGTCACACACCATCCTCCACAGGAGTTTTGTCCACTGTACTATTGTAAAGTTATTTATGGGCAACATCCACTTATTAAAGTAAACTTTATTTACAATACAGGCATCAATCATGCCAGCTGCCACTAAGTTTTGTTAGAATTCACAGCACACGCTTAGATGTGATTCACTAGGCAAAGGTAGGTGACTCAACATCCTCTGACCTTTACAGAGCAAAGAAGTCAGTACCTTTAGGAAGAGATTCATCGGCTCCTCATGTATCTCTCTCTATGGCATTAGATAAATTTGGGTGGTCATTTCAAGGGAGCAGACTGTCACACAAACTATTTAGAGCTTGCTCTTCTAACCCACAAAAGTAACATCACCAAAGGGCCCTGCTATTGTTCGTCAGCAGTCTGACGCAGGTGAAAAGCAATACAAGAAGGCAGTTACTAGCAGACACAGGAGTATGGAAGATAAATTCTAGACACTGTAGCCACTCTTCATTTTTAAGGCTTGTAATAATTGTTCATTATTTAACAAATTCTTCATTCCCACAATGAGAATACTGTAAAGCATCACTTGTTGAAATTATTTCAACCTTAGTAGGCTTGACTCAGAACCCTCCAAATCTTCAGTGGTAGTTTAACGGAGACATGTGCAAGCCCCTCCCCACAGTTGCTTTTGGCTAAATAAATACATATTCCAAACTCCATGAAAAAGGGTTCTTGCAGTGTTGCTGCTGCTTCAAGACCTACACAAAAAGCATCTTCAGAAGATGCAGACTTTTTAGGACAATAATGAAGAGCTGAAAGATGATACAGAACATAAACCTGCATTCTTCACACTGGAAAAGCAGCAGTGGATGTTATTCTGAAAATAATCCTACAGGCAAGTAATTTAGTTGCACCTGCAAAAAATGGAAGAAAAGGCCTCATAGCTGCATACCAGGGTTTCTTTTCCAACTACAATAACTATAAAAAAAAATCCCTTAGCACAGAGAGCTTGAGAAGTCGGAGCTTCGAGATGGGAAGATACAAGAACTGTACTTGTCAGAAGACAATAAAGATGAACGTGATACTTATTTCTGTTTCTGACCTCACAAACTGGCTCAAACTAAGGATAGCATTAAACCAAAAATAACTATCAGCATTTACAGGCCCTTTCAGTTGTTCTTGAAAGTGAAGGACGTGATGAGAACTTGGTTCCTGTTCTCTTGTGACACCTAATGCACACTCCTAGCTTTACTACAGCAGCGGGAAGAAGACGGAAGAAGACAGAGCATTCCCGGGACTGCCTTCTGCTGATAGCCACTCCCACGCGTCACACCAACATCGCCAACCAGGGCAAGAAGGAAACACCTCCATTCCTTAAACAGGTTGGACAAGGGACACCCAGCAAGCCTTGATCTGACTCCTACAGTATCTGCCTTGCTCATGGAAGCCTAGAGCCACCTCCCCCTTCCTTCACTACCAGACAAGTGGGGGAAAATACATGTTCTCCCCTGGTGACGTACAACTGGTTGATTCATAGCATCATTTTTGGCAGGTCACTTTTGAACGAGGACCCACTGGATTTGACACAAGGCACCCACGGCAGCAGCCAGGCAGTTCTGGGTCTGGCCAACTGTCAGCCAGCCTCTGCCCCACAAACCCGGGGCACATCGATCTGAGGGCTGACGCTCGCCCAGGACATCTTTGTTGGCTTTACTTTTGAGATCGTTACTTACGCTTGGGTTTAAGCGTTTTGTTGGCCGACTGACTACCAAACCATCTAAACAAACTTAATACCCGCGTACAAAGCCTCGGGAGCCAGCAGCCAAGCCGGGCAGCGACCATGCCTGGCCACCCTTCTCCCCGCCGCAGACAGCTGCATGCCGCAGACCACCGCCGATCGCGACCCTGCTCCTCCTCGGCTCCAACAACTCTCTGCGGGCCTGGTTTGCTCCCTCGCTGCAGACAGACCTTCCTCCTCCTGCCTCACCCCACAGACTGAGCTCACCAGGGCCCGGGTGCCACACCTCGGCCCGGCCCGGCCGCCCCGCGAGGCTCGGTGAAGCTCCCGTCTTGCCGCCCCGGGGGTCCCTGCCGTCCCGCACGGCCCCAGCGCCGCCCCTGAGTCACCCTGGCCGGGCTGTGGCCTCCTCCTCCTCTCCCTGCATCCCTGCTCTGCGAGTTCTCGCTCTGCCGGGACACAGGGCCCGAGGCCGCCCCGCAGGCACTGCCACCACCCCCAGGTTCCAGTTCCCTTCGAGCCCAGGGCCGGGGCCAGCTCCGAGCCCGGCAGCGTACGAGAGCTGGCGGCAGCCGTCCCTGGGCTCCGAGAGGGGCGGAGGGGCCCTTCACCGACTGCCGACGATCCTACACCCACTCACCGTCCACAGTCTTCTTCTTGAAGAGCGAGGCCATGGCGACAGCCGGACGGGGAGCAGCGGACCCCCACCACCGCCACCCCAACGAGCTTCTGCCTCCCCCTCAGGTGACCAGGAAGCGGCCGAGGCCGCGCAGACCACTCGGCTCCGCCCCCTTCGCCGGCGAGGGGCGGGGCGGGGCGGGCTGACCCCGCCTACCCCGCGGCGAGGCTGGGCGGCCGCCGGCCGTGCCCGAGCGTAGGGCACGTTGCTCGCCGGGGCTGCTGCGGGATGGGGAGAGGTTATTAGAGCAGGATCACCTCTCTTCCCTGCACGGATTCTCCCTGCGCTTGAGCTTGCTCATACTGTGCGGCGGGAGAGGCGTCCCGGGCGCTGGGGTGGTGGTGTGGCCATGTGACGCGGGGGGGAGCAGCATGGGACCCGGCGCAGGATGCCCGGGGAAGTTGCCTGGCGGCGGTGGTGCGCGGCCGGGTCGGGCCGGGCCGGGCCGGGCCGTCGTGACTCGCCGCTCCGAGCACCGCTGACTGGTTTAAGTTTTCTTCATGTATTTTTCATATTAAAACATAATGCAATTCCGCAGCGCGCTGCCTTTCGGGCTCGCCGCCTCTCCCCGTGCAACGCCTTGCGTGGGCAGCTGCAGGAGTCTGCTCTCGCAGCGTAGCAGTTACACACGCGTGGGGTCAGGTTCTGGCCGGGCCTGCGGCTGAACCACGCGTGTGCTGAACACACCACTCCGCCAACCTCTCCAAGAACACCGGGTGACTCGGGCTTGTTTCCGTAAAGGAGCGTCCCAGCTTTGGACTTTCACCCTAAACCAGTGCTGTACCAGGGGAGCTCAGATCACGTTGGTTTTCTAAGCCTTTGTCTGATCACAGCTCCCGTGGTGAACAAGATGTAAGAGTATGGTAAAAGGAATAAATTTTCTCAGTTCTCGGTGTGTAATAACAGTACTCAATTTGTAATACGGTAACGTGCTGTGGTTTCATCTTTGTCATTGCCTACATACACATCATGACCTTAGTTTAAGAAGAAAAGAAAAAAAAAGGGTATATTAGAAAACACAGAGCTGTTGAACTCTGGCTAGATATACCTTCACTTGCATTAAAGTCTTGGGGAGGTTATGTTAATTTATAAGAAAAAAAAGTGTTACTGGAATGTGGTAATGCATTTTGATAGAAAGACATAAATTTAACCTAAAGAGAATTCTAAGTTTATGGCAGCAGTATCCCAATAAACCATGCTTTTATAACCTTGCATGGAAACCCAATCTATTAGAATATTATAATAGCAGCATAAAGATGTATATGGACATAGGAAGGTATAAACTGTGCATTTCATATCAGTACTTCCCCACTTTCTGAAAATACTGATTTTATTGCAAATAGTAAGTTTTCCTTGTTTTTTTGCTTGACCTTTAAGTTATTTTTCACCAATTGTGCTATGCTGAAATCCAGATCACATGTGATGACTTGGACACCATGGAAGTTTAGCCATTCACTGTGAAAGAAGTTAAATACAAAATGAGTAATTGCTGTATGCCTGTACTGCCTGCTAGGTGAGACCAGTGGGAGATGAGCTAGTAAGCAAAACGGAAATCCTGGCTTTGAGAATGTACAGGTGAAGGGGTGGAGAGGGCTTGTAATTTAGATAATCCGCCCCCTGCCCCCTTTCCTTGAGAGAGAAGTCAGGCAGGTCGTCTATGGGGTACGTGCTAATTAGCTATGAGACCAGAAAGGCATTTTCCCACAATATTTCTTCATGAATGTTTACTCATGGTGGAGTGTATTTGGTTTGGATGAGCTGAAGTTAATTCTCTCAGAACATCTTTCTAGAGCTATGTTTTGTGGTGCTGTAGCTGGATGTTTTGGCTACTGCTGAATGAGCACCTAGGCTGTGGTTTTCCAACATTTCCCTGCCCCAAGAGTACACTGAGAGGGGGACAAGATCTTGGGAGGGGACACAGCTTAGCCAGCTGACCAAAGAGAAGATATTCCATGCCACATGGTGTCAGCTCAGATATAAGAACTAAGGGAAAGAAGGCAGTGTGAGGTATCTGTCCATGGTGTCTGTCCTCCAGAGCAACAGCTTCATGTAGAGCCCTGCTTCCCAGGAGCGACCAACCACTGTCTGCTGATGGGAAGATTACAAGAGCCTGAATGAGATGAGTGACCAAAGGCTGGTACAAAGGTATTGCTATGTAAAACAGGGTTATGAGGAGAAGTGTCTCTGGGACCTCAGCATCTGTCTGTCTTCCAAATCCTGCAAAGACTTTCTAATGCTTTGCTTTATCCTCAAGGAGCTCCACTGAAATCAAATGGCATGGCACACATCTAAGAGTTTGTGAGGTTGTCCTGTAGAGGCTGCGTGACCTTACACCTCGTCATATGAAGATACACTGAGATAGGAGGGGGACAGAAAGGAAAAGACAGGGAGAGAATTTCAGACCCAACAGAAGCTCAAGCTGTGGTTCAACTCTACACTTGGATTTCATTCCTAAGGATGTGTTGTGGCACAGGCTGAATATTATGGCTGTGTTCAAATCTGTGGCTCTGCTGAAGTCTGCATGTGTGTCATAATGGCCTCTCTAATTTCATTTGTTAGTGATGGTACTTGGAAATAGGAGTGCACTCTTTAGGGTGGAGGGCTGATGGCAACATGCTCCATGGGCACAAGATGTGAGAAGGAGATGAAGTGGAAAGGGGCAGGGAAAAATTGGTGGCCATCACAACATGCAGAAACTTAGAATAAGGAGGTAAAAAGAACAGGAATAAATTAAGGAGGCTGTAGATGAGGGAATAAAAGAGACGAGGAACAGTGGAAATGGTGTAGCTGTAAAATGCTGGAGGTTCCCTCCAGTACTGTGCTTCTGAAATTCATTTTCTCTGTTTTGTACAAAATGAAATCACTTATTTATGTGTAGAAGTACACCAAAGTGCTTTATACAGTGCATCTTGCCATCACCTTGCAGATTACACAGCTGTCCAGCAACTTCGGCAGAAGGCTCATGAGAGCTGAAAAGTGCCTCGTTGTCAGGAGGAAGGGAGGAGGCACATCTAGGCATTACACAGGTGAGAAATAATCCTTAGGAACACTGAAAGTAAAATTTTGAAATAGATTTCATATGGAAAAACTATTTAACTGTCTAAAAATATATGGCAGTAGTGAATAATTTTAAAGTAAGAATGATACCAAAATAAATGAGGTTGCAATGGTAACAGAGTCAGTGAGTTACCATCAGTGGATTATCTATTTGGAAATAGTTCATAATCCTAAACATTTAAGTAAATTTTGCATTAATCAAAGAAACCACTGAGGAATGTGGTACATCTTAAATACGAGTACAGTCTTGTTTTCCATCTGTTCCCAATTTAAGTTGAATTTGGCATGGATGTGAAGCAGAGAGTGTATTGTTGTTCTTGGGAATAAGTTGGTTTTTGTTTGTCTGAAAAGGACCAATAGCCAATAGACCACTACTCATCTATGCCTTACAGCTCACAAGGTGTTACAGGATAGAGGGAAATGCATATTCAGGTGTAGAAGCATGGTTTGATTTAATCTATTCTGATGAGTACTGTGTGGCATCTGTAGAGACTGAAAAAGTCTTTTTACATGAAAAGGCCTCTGTGGAATGCATGTTTTCCCTGATAATCCACTTCATTCACTTGACAGACTTCTGAGTAAGTGAAAACTGGCAAGACTGAGTGTCAGGGATTGAGTTGAATTTGCTGCTGTTATTCATACCGTGCCGCAGTCATGCCAGCTTCAAGAAATGAAAGTGCTAACTGCAGCAAAGTATTATGGGGCTTGAAATTCAGATTGCAACACGAGAGGCTTCCTGTTCCCATTGCTGCCTCTGGGCTCTGCATTCTTGGGTGTTGGCTCTTCTGCAGGCACGGTGGCAGAATGGGTGGCAGTTGGGTAGCTGCTGGATTTGGTTTTCTGTTTCATGCTGGGTTTTCTCTGTGTCTCACTGCATGGCTTCTGCAAAGAGGCTCAACTAAGATAATCATGCACTGTATGATTAGATTAATTAGATTATTAGCTAATGTAATTCTGCACTGTGATTATATGTTATGTTAAACCCTTATCTCTTTATCTCAGCCCTGAGTTGTGTGCGTTACTTTTCCCCTCACTTCTGTGTTGGGGGAGCAGGCAGGTTAGCCCTTGAGCGAAACCATTACACTGAGTTAAAGAAAAACTTCAGTGTCCTAAATGTGTAATGTTACTGTTGAGTTTGCTGAAGAGCTTGCAGTGAACTGGGACTCTGAACATTTAGAGGATATTGTCCTCATCTGAAGTTTTCGGTCCTGGGTGTTTGGAAAGAAAACAAAACACAAAGTCCTTAACACAGGTGGGAAAGCAGGCAAGTAAGTTTATTGTGTGGTGTGGAAACAGCAGCATCAAAACACGAAACTTGCACCTTAGCTTCCGTTACTTCCAGCATCTTCTCAACAGCACCACAAGTCCTTTGCACCACCTAGTATGTGCATGAAGTTCAGTACTTGGTGAAACCCTTTAAATGCCTAACCCATTCTTGTGGAAATCTGCTTTTCATAATTACCTTGACTGCTGATAATATGATGCTTTTGAATGCAGACTGCCTCTGTTGTCACCTCCACTTCTGATTGCAGGGCTCTTCCTTGGTGCAGGAGTGAACACTTCGTTATGAAATAGCACCGTTATTTTGGACAAGCAGGTTTAGTTTTGCTTCAGCAATCAGGTACAGTAGAACATTATATTTCTGTAGGGCGTTATCAAGGGTTATACCTTTCAAAGTATTTGCTTGCAAATATTACTTCTTGAAATGACTTTGCCCAAGGAGAAAAGGAAATCCAGGCTAATAACAAAATAGGTAAATACTGTTAACATTTTATCACAAGCTTCAAGAACTCCTCAAGGCATCAAGTTTAGAAAAAAAGAGAGAGAGATTATGGGGAGGATATTTATTACCACAAACCACAAAGTCAACAGGGACTGCTAAATGTTCTTACAGTCATAATAGCCTATCTCATGTTAATTCTAGCCTGAAGCTCTTTGACTTTATGTGCAGAGATAATGGGGGTAAAACTGTATTTTTAGTTCAGCAGCAGATTCCTCCCAACCATGGAAAATAAATTGGAGAGCTTTGCAAACTAAAAATGATTTGGGCTTTGAAGGAATTCCCAGCAATAATATACAAGACTTATTACCCTAGGTAGTTAGAGGGTCCTGTATGTTGAGAGCTGATAGTAGTCTTTTTCACTGAATATTGCCTCAATAACTTGTTTTCAAATAATTTGCCATTAACCCAGATCTGTTTATCCTAAAGAAGAGACCCTTTTGCAGCGTGTTTGTTCTTTGTACTTCCCACGTGTACTTAGATGAAGAGTAGTGGATGTTGTTTAGGCAAAATGCTGCCCTGGCAATGTTGTTGTATTTCACTTAGCTGGGATTTACTACACGTGAGAATTTAATACCTCAAGACCTGTGTTAAATAGGTTCAGGTCTGGGAATATTTGAACATTTTTTCCCCCAGTAAAAGACACCACAAGTAGTTGTTCTAAAATAATGCATTGCAAACCTGGGAAGCTCAGTTTAAGACTATTACTGGTTGCTATTTCTGTTACAGTTTTACATGATTTTCTAGGAACATGGCTTCTTTGGGTTAGGAAAGGTACACATGTGAAAAGAAAAAAGCATTCCATGCTCCAGAGAACATATTATGCCAGCATAGTAAGGAATAATCTCTGGATGTTGACATACTGGACAATGCAAAGAAAACTGGTTTCCTTTGGTAGCCTGTCTGTGCTGCCTGTGCACAGCTATCCAGCTAAAAGGATGTTGACCATTTGATAGAAGATCTTTGTGTCATGTTGTGAAGAAGTCCTTCCAACAGTGATGAATAGTAAGAAGAGGATGAGAGATAATTTTCAGAAGCAGAATTAATATCAGATGGCCTGAAGCCACAGTTAATGAGAACTGAAGGAAGGAGTCCGTGTGGACTGTGAATATGTGGTGGTATGGAAGCGGAAGGAAGACTGGGATACACCAAGGAAGGCCTTGAATAGAGATGACTTTATTGTTAGTAACTGAAGGAACCTCTTGGAAGGATTAAATGAAAATGGCAGTGTGGTCAAAGCAATGATATAAGAAGATGGCCTTTTGCAAAACGTTTTGAAGGATCTAGCTTGGATTCATCATACCCATGAAGAAAGATACTGCACTCATCTTGCACCACGATAACGAGTACCTGGACTAAAGTTGCAGCTTTGTGCCTCGATAGGAAAGGCTGCTCTGGCAGAGCTGCTCTGTAAGTGGTAAGATTTTTATACTGCTAAAACAATGTGAATCTGTAGATGTTGCTCAGCTGACCGCTCTCAAGAATGGAGGTGAGGATTATCTTATTGAGAAAGGCAGAGGGCTGGAAGCACCAGGCAGGTAAAAGACTGGAAAGAGTGCCCTGTGGAGCTGAATATCTGCAGCTGATGGTAGACAAAAGGACTGATAGCTCAGTTTTCAAAAAGCAATCTATAGTAGAGAAGCAGAGTTACAAGTTATACCAATAAGTGGCATTGTGGAGGTTTGTATTAATGAATGAGCCTCCAGAAACACAACAGGAAAAAATCAAATCTGTGTACAGGGTCTTATGAAAATGAAAGGATGAATCCTTAATGGATGCAATTAGATTTTTTTTCTTTAAGCATTCTTGTAATTATTTTTAAGGATGATTTAAAAAAATGGTGAAGTGGAAGTACTTAATTTAATCCCAATTTTCTGAATAAAGCACATTATACTCTTCAAAGAAGGTTGGAGTATGTTTTAGCTATGAGGATTTTGAAATACTCTAAAACATTTATTATTCAGTCTTTTGGTACCTGTGAGAAGCAGCCAACATTTATTTTCTGGAGCTGTGATGGCATTCTTGCATCCACATGAAGAAAAGGAAATTATAGTGGTTTTAGAAAAATTAATGTTTTTGTAAGTATAGAAAGAATAGGAAAATACCTCTTAATACTGCACATGTCAAGTCTTGGATTTGTCACCGTGGTGTGTTTGTTAATGGTTTGTGTCTTCATTGAGGCTCAGAGTGCTTGTGACTTAGGATGTCCTTTGAGAATATCTATAGCTGCCTAATGGTCAAATAAAAATCCCCAAAGATGTTCAGTTCCTGTATCACAACAGTGTATATAAAGCTACAAGTCACTGGAATCTGCTCCCACAGCCTCTACTGCCAGGAAGCCAGATACATTTTATATTGCATTGGACCCTGAAGTGTTATAAAATATGGCTCTTTTAACATTTTTTCCCCATAGCTTTATGACCAGCAAGGCAGCATCAAGCACTTTATTGCCAACCCTGTTTATGCCTTGCAGGAGTGCAGCATAGTAGACCCTTGTGCATGCTTTGTTTTCAGCACCAGCTCTGGATGCAATTCTGAATCTCATTTGGTTTTAGTTGCATCTATGTTCCCTTTGTGTGTGAGTCGTTACTGAAAAAAACAGATCAACGTTGTTTTCACAGCTTAAAACAGCATTCCATTTACTTTACATTAGTTCAGACATTATTTTTACAGCCTTCTTAACCATTCCTTTCTTAACCCTTTAATTCCATCACTTCGTGCAGCTGGGGTAAGATGTGCCATTTCCAGGTATGGGGGTGGGAAACTCAGCCCACATGTAAATGAGGATTCGGGTCTACAAAGCCAGGAAAGACATTTGGCCACACTAATTTCAGCGAGGATTCATATGTATAATCCCTTTATGAGTTAATTGGGGTGTTTCTGTGGTAAACGAGGCAGCCAGGATCCACCTGCAAGTGTCTGTGTCCTTCAGGGAGGCTTGGCTGCTGCTGGCGGAAGCGATGTTGAGCAGCCTCTCGTTTGCTCATACAACATCAAATCTCCTGGGCTGAGCCTTTGGATCTAATTAGGTTCCTATTCAGGGAACTTGTCTGGCTGGACCTTTAAATTGTTTCTGGAAAAAAAAAGTCTCTCTGTGGTGACCCTTTTGACTCTTTCTTTTTCCTTAACTTGTATCAAGTTGCTGGAGCAACTGTCTGCTTGCAAATAGTAAGTTAACTTACTCCTTGGTTCTGGTATGGCTGTAGTTACCAAAATAGGTGTGGTGATTGTGGATCTTGGAACAACTGTTAAGAGGGAAACCATGAGCCACAGATGGGTTTGATGTCTCAGTTCAGCAAAGTTCTTCTGAACCTGTATGCAAGCCTGTACACAAGTTCAGAACAGTCCTTTTACCTGGACTAGCTTCAGCTTTGGAATTAATCAGCTATTTTTGCTGAGAAGGAAGACCTGGTGACTGCCTCTGCTTTTGTGGGTTTGTGCCGTGCACAGCAAGCTAGTATGCAGAGCAGAGGGGGGAGAAACTCAAGGGTTTTTTCTCTATTTTTGTAGCTCTCAGGAGAGCTAAGCTCCTCCAAATAGGAGGGGATCTGTGGCCAGGAGAAATACAGCTGGTTGGGAAGTCAGGGAGGAGCAGCTCTGGGTGACGTGTCTGTTTTGCAATAGTAATTTCCAGTTGCAATTGCTGGGAATTACAGATATTTCTGTTCTAGGAACAGTCTCTGTATTTCACAGGATGGTGACAGAATCCTGGAATGGGCTGATTCATTCAGAGTCCCGCTCTGAGTGACTGCATCACTTAATAAAGGAGGGATTTTGTTATTGATTACCTGCTGAAATGGTAACAGTAGCTAAAGCTATCACTTCGCAATGTAGCTCCCACTGCAGTGCCAGCTGCAGCCAGTACCTGTGTTCATTGTGGACACTCAAGTTAACAGGATGCCTTCATAAAGGCAATAGAAAGGATCATCAGGCATTTCCCTCATTTGCAGAAACAGAGGATACAAGCACACTGGTTTTGCCTCACTTACAAGCTGCTTCCAAAAACAGTGGTCTGTGAGGGAGCAGAGCTGACTGACATTGTGACCAGTTTAGCCTGAAAAAATTGTAACTCTGGATCATGTGCTATGCATGGAGAGCTGAATTTACTTTTACCTATTTATTACTCACAATCTTCCAGTTAATAGTTAGTGAGTTGTCTGAATTTTTTGAGGTGTGCTTGATTCACTACTTCGTTACTTGTTGTGTTATGGTGCTCTGAGTCATCTTGTCATCTTCTGGGTCCTCACTGGAGAGCTGAAAGTTGTAGTGAGAGCAATTAGAGCTCTCCATGGCTCTTCGTGGTCACATGAGAAGATGACTTTCCTCTATGGAGATGGCTCATGAGCCAGCATTTTTGGGGGAATGGATGTGGTCAAGGGGGGTGGCTGTGCAGGCTTACAGTGGCTGTAAGGTCTTTTCCACAGTGATTTTTTTAAAGCCAAGTATGTGCAAGACCTCGTAATCTGGCAAATTTCCCTTTCTTTTCTGAGAAGGCAGGGTGGTACAGTCAGTGCACAGCTGGGAAATGTGATGTTCATAGCTACAGCTCCTAAGCACGAAGCAGTGCTTATAGAGATGAGAGAGCTGCTGGGTAAAGTAGTGCAGGTGCCAGAAGCCATGTACCTTAGCACGGTATTCTACCTATGTTAAACCAAGTGTATCTGTGTGTAAATGTGTGTGTGTGTGTATAGGTGCATATAACATGCTTCTGGTTCAGGGATTTCTCGAACATCTCTACTGAACGGTGGTCTTGGTGTGCACGTGTACTCACAGGTGTGCCTCTCCATTGTGCACATATACCTAGCTATGCCTCAGTTTCACTCTTACTCACTTCTGCCCTGTGTGCAAGCTGCCTTGCACAAGTCTGTTTCTCATCAGCTATTAGAAAGAGCAGTCATTTCATAGAAGCATAGAATCAATAAGGTTGGAAAAAAACCTCAGAGACCATCAAGTCCAACCTGCCACCCAACACCTCCTGACTAACTAAACCATGGCTCCAAGTGCCACATCCAATCCCCGCGTGAACACCTCCAGGGATGATGACTCCACCTCCTCCCTGGGCAGCCCATTCCAGTGGCCAATGACTCTTTCTGGGAAGAACTTTCTCCTCACCTCCAGCCTAAACCTCCCCTGGCACAGCTTGAGACTGTGTCCTCTTGTTCTGGTGCTGGCTGCCTGGGAGAAGAGCCCAACCCCCACCTGGCTACAACCTCCCTTCAGGGAGCTGTAGACAGCAAGAAGGTCACCCCTGAGCCTCCTCTTCTCCAGGCTAAGCAACCCCAGCTCCCTCAGCCTCTCCTCACAGGGCTGTGCTCCAGACCCCTCCCCAGCCTCGTTGCCCTTCTCTGGACACCTTCCAATGTCTCAATATCCTTCTTAAACTGAGGAGCCCAGAACTGGACACAGGACTCAAGGTGTGGCCTAACCAGTGCTGGGCACAGGGCACAATGGCCTCCCAGCTCCTGTTGGCTGCACTGTTCCTGATGCAGGCCAGGATGCCATTGGCCTTCTTGGCCACCTGGGCACACTGCTGGCTCATGTTCAGCCTACTGTCAACCAGTCCCCCCAGGTCCCTTTCTGCCTGGCTGCTCTCAGCCACTCTGACCCCAGCCTGTAGCACTGCATGGGGTTGCTGTGGCCAAAGTGCAGCACCCAGCACTCAGATTCACTTTCTTCTCAGGACTGTTGTATTAGCATGTGGTTTTGAGGTTCTGTGAGCATGCTGACCACTTGCATCAGGACCCCAATAGTGGTGGATTGCCAGGGTGTGCTAATGAGTACCAGGAGGAATTAATGTTATAATCACACAAGCAAATGTACAATGTCACTGAGTGTTAGTTTTATGCATGCTTACAATCAATGTCAAAAATATAGGATATCATGTAATCAAATAATTTATTAGGCACAGCTGTTTGACTGCTCACAGCAAAACAACCTGTAGCTTAATTGCTCCTCTACTGCACTGGTTTTATGTATGGTCTTTCTGGCCCCAATACCCAAAGCAGAAAACCCTGCCTTGGGCTTCTTCAGGGTTGTGCAAAAAACAGTGGGTCATAATTCATCCATGTCAAATTAATGCTGTTGTCATGGGACATCAATGGCATAATGAAGGGAGAATAAGGGCATTAAGGAGAGTTAGTCCTTCAGTAAACAGTCCTTCCCCTAAACAGAATTGTTTTGTTTGCATTCGCTTGTTTCTTGCTAAAGAAATAACTACAGGCTCTAAAGAGCTACTTTGAGGGAGAAACCTGGACCTAGCTGTTGTTAAGTATTCGTAATGTTGCTTGTTGCCATTTGAAAGGGAATTATTGTATACAGTTAGGAATCCAATGAGGGAAGTTGCCATTTGCTATTAATCCTAACATGTCTTTTCCTCTGGGGGAGTTTTGACTAGTTCAACTATTTCACTCTGTAAAGTACAAAGTGAAATGCCCTGCCTAGCCCTGCTCTGTGTTGCAGCGTGACAGTGCACCCCTTTATTCTATTTTCATAGCCAGGTAGATGAAGGGTGCAGATGTACTTGGAGGTCAGTTTGAACAAACCCAAGAAGTTTTCTGTGGGTCACTGATTATAAATGAAAGAACTTGAGAAATAATGTTTCATTTCACCACTGAAGGCTTTCACATAAAGCAATCACCTTCATTCAGGGGCATGAGCCTGTTGTGGGGCAGGTGACGTGCAGTCACACAGGGCTTACCTGTGCTCGAGGTGTTCGTCTTCCGTACCAACACAAATAGTGGTTCAGTCTGTGGGGTGGGACTGCAAGTTGAAAACACAGATTTCTGTTTGTGGTTTTGGCCATCAGACACTGCTTAAACTGCTGAATGGGTATAATGTACTTTTCCATGCATTTTTCTCTGCTAATTTCTTCCAAGATCACTAACCTGCTTCTCCTTAGCTCCAGACAGATGATGTTGTTATTTTAATCAGGGGCAAAGAGAAGCTGGGCAAAGCATTCCATTCACTTGTACGCTGAGCTCTCACTGGAGTAATTGTGTCAGAAAACCCCTCAGACTTAGATACAGGCTCCAGTTTCTTCTACAGAGCCATCAACAAACTTAAGGCCTGTTCCTATCAGGTCCCATGAAAAGTCAGTCAGAGAAATAAACTCTGCAGTGGACTTAAACTGTTTTGCAGGTATTCAGCACTTCCATGGTAAAACTCTTCGGGTAGCTTCCAAACAAGACAGGGCTCTGAGCTAGTGCTGCAGGGTGGTGATGCACACAGAAGGCTGGATGCATATTATTCTTCTCTATCTTTTCTGAGGCTAACTGAATGACAACAGCAAACAAGAATAATTTTCCTCCCTACAGTTCTTCTTTAACCTTGAATCTTTCTCAGCTGGAGGCTGCTTACAAGTGTAGGTGTTTTACCAAGTACGAAGGAAATCTAGCCATGGACTCCTCAGAATGCATGGCCATTACTGCTTGCATGTTTAGAATGGCAGACAGCTTAGAGAGTGCTGAACCTGGGGGACCACCAGTGCAACTCAGTGAAAGCACATACAAAATCACGTGAGGGCAGAATGGAACCCATTCACTGTGTGAACTGATCCTCTATATGCCAAGAAGGAGAGACAAGGCTAGCAAATGCTCTAACCAGATCTGAACAGCAATCTGTGTGCTTAATGACATTCAAAGCTGCATTAGAGAAAAGGCAGGGAAGTAAACAAGAAGTGGGCAATCTTCTGTGAAGGGAAGATGTAGCCACCTGATTCTTCCCCTGGCTGGTATGAAAGAGCACAGAAAAAGCACTGTACATTCAGTGCACTAACATTTGCATTACAAATGCTTGTCCTGGGTTTAGAAAAGAGCTAACAGATTGTCATTGCCCAGAGCACTGGCATTACAATGATTGCTTCAATCTAACATGGTTGTTAAACTTTTTCTTAACCCTTGCGTGACCCAGCTTTAGTCTATTTGCCCAGAATTAGTCTTCCTAGACAAATGTACATTTTAATGCCCACAGGGATCTGAGCAAGACAGTTATCTGTTTTCATCACTAGCACCTGAGATACTGCACGCTTCAAGATCAATAGATTGTTTTAAAGTGCAGGAGTAATAGATGATGCACAGCTCGCTCCTCAGAGCACTGCCAGGACTGCACCATTGCCTGGTGGGAAGATGAAGTATTATGCAAGGCTTTTCACACATTCTGTTTTTCTTGCATTGGCTACAGCTTCCTGGAAGCTGTAGGCAACAACATTAAGACTGCTTTGTCGTTTATGCTGCCGTTGCAGTGTTGTAGTTCAGTTGAATTTCTGTTGTCCTAATTGAGGTTGCTGAAGTTCGGAAGCGCATCTTGTCCCCTGGCTGCTCGCTGAATCCTCTGTAGCTGAGGACGTCTGCAAAACTGTGAGAGGCTGCTCTGTGAAGATTTTCTGTGAAGAAGTTATTCTGTAAGTGAAAAGCACGCCCACCAGGATTCAATTCGTCATGGAGTTCCTCAGCTAATTGAAACCCAGTGAGTCTCACGCATTGCTGAACTTGGCTTTCTGGATGTACACCTTCATATCACAGTTATCAGTACCCCTGCATTAACATGGGGACAGGAATAATGGGAAGAGATGAGGATTCTTGGCACTCCTTTGCTAAATATAGTACCCAAAGCTATTTGCATGACACTGAGTTTTATTGCATTCCTGCCAACTTATTCTTACTTGCTCATGCTCATCTATTTTTATCCAGTCAATGCTTCAAAGGTTAACTGGGTAATTCTGAGTGTTTTCCATCCTACTAATTAAATTAATCCTAAATTAAAACAGAGCTGTGTGGACATCCATCAGCCCCAAGTGACACTTTGAGCCTGGCCATTCAGGCAGTTTTAATCCCATTGCCACATCCACCCATCTAGGCCATGAGCAGCCACTTCCTCCAGGAGGACGCTGTGGGAGACAGTGTCAAATGCTTTAGTAAAGTCTGGGTAAACAACATCCACAGCCTTTCCCTCATCCACTAAGTTGGTCACCTTGACATAGGAGGAGATCAGGTTTGGCCAGCAGGACCTGCCCATCACGAACCCAAGCTGACTGAGCCTGGGCACCTGCTCGCCCTGCACATGCTGCATAATGGCACTCAAGATGACCTGCTCCCTGGCCTTCCCTGGCACCAGGGTCAGAACTCACATTCCCTGGGTCCTCCATCTGGCTGTTCTTGTAGATGGACATCATGTTTGCAGTCTCCAATCAGCTGGGATCTCCTGGTTAGCCTGGTCTACTGTAAATGGTGGCAGGTATCCCATCTCACAGTATCCCATTTCAATGCAGATGTATGAATCTGAAACCAAGTTTCTCCTTGCCAAAAGCAAAACCACAAGGTCCAGTTTTATAACTTGAGTAACACATCCACATGAATTGCTTGTTTTATTCAGACATCCTGCAAAAAGTGTATCATCACACTGGGGAAGCTGAATGTATTAAAGAACCCCAAACACAGGTATCCTAAGCAGTCTTTGTCAGGATAAAAATGACATCTCTGACAGGCAGGCGCCTTATACAAAGGCTGTCATTAACTTCTTTGAAGAGACAGCAGTTTGTGGGAGCTAATTTTTTGGCTTTTGCTGTTAACAACCTAATGTTCTTAACTAATTTAAAACTTGAAGTCAAACTCTCCATAAATATTCTATGTAGAGCACCGAAGTATCTGCACATGCTTATTTCAGAACACTGTGTGAAAGAGGATATAATGGGATGGCCGAAAAATAGCATCATAAAACTGCATCCCAGAGTTTGTGCAAATGTTCCAAGAAGTAATAAATAGGATTTTGTGGTATATTTTTAACTCTCCTTTCATCTGTGAGAGAAACAAGCTGTTTCAGCAATTATCCTGACTACACCATCAACCTAAAGATACCATTCTGAATGTTGAGAATGGGTTTTGGCTGAAAAACAGGGCAGGTTTGTGATTATCTGAATTGTGAAGAGACATAGCATTTTATTGTCAGTCTGGGCAGCAGTGCTCATGCCTGCATGCTGCTGCACGATCTTTGGTATTTGTTACAGTAAAAGCTAATTAAAATTTAAACGGAGCTGATGGCATTCCAGCTGCCATTGGAGAGGGAGGGCTGCACTGCATGGGTCTCTTGGTCCATGTGTGCATTTGCCATTTTGTTGATTTTCAGCCAGGCAGCTTCTGTCTCAGCTCGAAAATGTGTTAGTCTGCAGTTGTTCTGTGGGCTGTAGTCAGAAAGCAAACACATGGCCTGTTGTTTGCCACAGTTCTGTCTGGTGCTTTTGATCTGATGATGATCTGATGAGTTCTCTGACCCTTGATAACTTCTCGGGCCACTTATTTTCAAATATCAAATGCTGGAGCACTGTTTTGATCAGAATTTTACTTGGAGCCATTGTAATGGAGACTTAAAATGGTTTTTATGTGACTTTATTAGGTAAGAGCTAAGTCAAACTAATTAGCCTCCCCGTGTCCCAGTTGCTTTGCTGGTTCAGAGGATGGCAGTAGTAAACCCTGTGTTTCACTTTGCCTATGAACAAGGCAGGTCAGTAGGCTATTTCACTGTACAGCGGGTCAGTCTGGCACATAAATGCCCTCCCCCTTCTTCATGTGCACCCGAGGCTTGAGTCAGGATTACAGCACCTGAATAAAGAGCGTGGCTAGCTTTCACTGATGAGTGCAGCCTGGCCTACCTGTCAGTAAGGCTTATGGAGAGCTATCTTTGAAGTCAGAGCTGTGACGCACGCCTAGCCAGCCCCTTGCTCCTCTGAAAATTAACAGCTATTCCATGCAGGTTCCTGCATTGCCATTTCACTGATTTCAACTCCTGCTGTTTGAGCTGGATTCAGTCAGCAAATTGTCTGTTTCCTTTCCTGTTTTCTGTAATTCTTGTTCTGGAAAACATGCTAGTAATGGTGAAAGATCTGTCCCTCTGCGATTATTGCTTCTTTTTGAGCCAGAGAAAATTAATCCAAGTATAGCAGCAGGTGAACTCCAAATTGTTAATGAGGACAAACCGTGTGGCAAAAGGCTGCTTGCTGTATCATTTGGTGTAGGTGCACAAACCCCTTGCTTTTGGAAGCAAAATTCTATTTGTATGTGTGATGTTTAAAAGGAAAACGAACACCGTAATGTTTCCAGGATCCTTAGTCGATACAAACTACTGCAACAAGATCTGTAGCACCATTTGAATCTCACATCCCTGGTTTCACTCCATCCAGAGAGTCAAGAGTGTCCTGTAGACACTGGAAAATAAATAGAGAACAGATATTTGAGTGAACACAGATCTGAGGGAAAACTAGTAAATAAATAGTGAAAGAATGCAGGCATCTCCTCTACTGCTGATTATGGTGACTGCTGTGGCTGTTTGTCTCCTCCTCAGAGAAGTTTTCACACTACAGAATTCTTAAAGTACTTTCATCCAGGGTCGGTCTGTGTTGATGGTTTAATGTTTTCCTGTGTAATAGAAGAAAAAAGTTTTGTTGTTTAATAACTGGCAGATACAGTAGAATGATTAGGAGGAGACATGGGTATGGGATGAGACATGAAGCCTAATGGACTTTAAGGAAATCATTCTGTAGCCTGAAATGTCTTTCTGATGGAAACTTCTTATCAAAACCAGTGAAGCTCTTCTCTGGTGTCCCTTAGGAGCACCTCCATCTCTCTGGAAGTAGATGAGATTTTTTTCCATCTATTAAGGTGATTGCCAGTGTTTTCAATACATTTTCCAATTATCTCTGCAAACACTTGGAAAAAGAGAATTGCCTAAAGCTCTTTTCTACCCCCCTCCCCGCTTTATGCTGCTGCTTATTTAAATAAGTTAAAAACATGGAAAGAAAATGTTCAGTTACAAAGCATGCCTTTGCCATGGCAAATGTAACAGGTCAACGCTTTACTGAGAGCAAAGTGAACTTGGTGTAACTATGCAAATGCTTTTACACTCCTTGTGTGTTTCGAGTATCTGATGAGACGTTGTTACGGAGTATAACGTGCTGCTGTGCTCCCTTGTGCTGTCTGGAACAAGTACTGCTTCAGTACGGAGTACACCGACAGTTTCATGTGAGGTCATATGCCTATGGAGTAAATAATCCTGAGGTATGACAGTGTTACTAATTCTCAACTCAAAACACATACAGTGGAGACTGAGGGGGAGGGTTAATAAATGTTTATAAATACCTGAGGGCTGGGTGTCAACAGGGGGGGCACAGGCTCTGCTCAGTTGCACCCTGTGATAGGACAAGGGGTAATGGATATAAACTACAGCACAGGAGGTTCCACCTCGACATGATGAGGAACTTCTTCACCATGAGGGTCACAGCGCCCTGGGACAGGCTCCCCAGAGAGGTTGTGGAGTCTCCTCTGGAGACTTTCAAGACCCATCTGGATGCATTCCTATGCAACCTGCATTAGATTCTATGGTCCTGCTCTGGCAGAGGGGTTGGACTCGATCTCTGGAGGTCCCTTCCAACCCCTAACATCCTGTGATCCTGTGATTTGCATCATTTGGGTGCTTGGAGAGTTGTCAGAGACGGTGCATGTTTTCTGGCCCACTGCATTCATGAGCCTGTGCATAGACAGTGACTATCATGGCCAACTAAATGGACTTGTATGTCGTTCTGAAACGCAGCCAGACTGTGGTTGCTTCTCTGTGAGACACAGTGTCTATGACAGTGTGTTGACAGCCCGTATGGATGGCTGGATGTGAATGATCCTTCCCTGGATGAGCTCTTCACACCTTTCTCCCATGCAAGGATTAAAGACATCTATTTGGAAAGTGAATGTACCCTGCGACTCGGCCTCAGCGTGGCCTGTTCCATTACCTCATTACCTGCTGCTTCATCACAAACAAAACCCCTGTTTGGCCTTTGCTCCCAAAAACTTGACTGGGAGAAACTGGGCAGCAAAACTGTTCAAAGGAAAAGCAAACAAATTCCTGCAAGATCCAACATGATTCCATAACACGTGGAAATGAGCAGAGATGGGACACAGGAGGTAATGGGATGTCTGAAGAGAAAGACAGGGAAAGCATCTGTGAGGCAAACAAGCAAAACACAAACACTTCCCTGTCTGCTACCATGGTGCATCAGAGGCAAACTTTACTGACTCAGGTGCTATCTGACTTTTAACAGAGCATAAGTAATTTGAGATGCCATGTAAGTGCAGGTTTCAGTAGTTTGAGAGCAGGCTATGGCATCATGCAATATGGGAACGTTCTGGATGAGTTTGTGGTTGTATGGACTGCTCATTAGTGCTGACATTCTTGCCTGTGTGCTGTCTGTGCACTGGAAGCACATTGCCAACAGCCGTCTAGTTCTTACCACTCAACCACCTGAACCTGTGTGCAGTTAGCAAGGATGATCCAGAGGGTTTGCTTCGAAGGCCTTTGTGCTCTGCACTAAAACAGTAAAAAGCCCCACTCTGAAAAATTGCCTCCCATCTGCCTTGTTACCTGGTGCATCAATTAGGGAAAAACAAAACCCTCACAAGTGAAATCACTGTTGAAAGTCTCTTAAAGTCAACTGTATGTGCTTGAGCAGAACTTCAGTTCCCCTGCTCCGTGTTGGGGTGTTGTGGCCCCGCTGTGCTCTGCACAGCCTTCAGAGCAGTGAGTTCACCGTTAAGACTGTCGGAGTGGTTACCTTGCTGGCGTGCGTTACGCACGACAGCGAACACTCAGGCCGCGAGCGTTCACCGAATGGTGTCCGTTTCAACTCGGCCAACAGATGGCGCTGTCAGCCTCTCTTTGCTCTGGCGGCCTGGCGACGGCTCTGAAGCGCGGTGTCGTCTGCTCTTTTCCTCTGCTCAATTCAGCCATTTCTTTCTAATTAATATTTCATTTAAAGTCCTGATGACTTATAATAGTGCTTAAATTGTGCATGCCTACGTGTGCAATGAAACAAATTATGAGGATACATATTCATAGATTTAACCCATAATATTCCTGCTGGTGTATTAAATTACTCTTGATGTTCAAGAGGTTTATAATTCAGGGCTGAATTTGAATAATTTAAGCAGAAGAGGCACCACATGTGATCCTTCTCAGTTCAGCAGATGCATGCCATAGTGGAGAGCTAGGGGGTGGTTTGAAAATTGATGGAACAATCTACACTGCATCATAAGTACGCTGCACTCATTTCTACAAACTCTACCTTTATCTTTCCTCAGATTTATACTGAATTTCGATTGTGCTCTGTAGATTTGAGATGCATTTTCAGGCTCCACAGAAAACACTGTCCACTGATAGAAATGTCTTACAGCAGCTGTTTTCTCCAATATTATCTGAATTGCTAATGAGATGTTCAGAATGAGATACTCCTGGGAGAGTGGCAGGAATGAGGTCTGCCTGGACACAGAGAGCGGAAACACAAAGTCACAAGGAAGGATACAGACGAGCAGAGCTTAAAGGAGCCATTACCTAGTTTTGAAGGGGGAAGTGCTGTGCAGAGCAGACACCTAGAAGGGGGAGTGCTGAGGACAGACTGTGTGCTATCACCATTACAGAAAAAAAAAAAAACAATCTTTTGTTTAAATGGCATTTTCCCTGTTTCACTTTGCACCAGTGGTCTTGTCCTTCAACCAGGCGCCACTGAGGGGTGTCTGCCTCCATCATCTCAATCTTCTCATCCTCTTCATTTCTCTAGGCTGAACGGTCTGAACTCTCTCAGCCCCTCCACATATGAGTGATGCTGCAGTCCCTCAGCCCTCTTTGTGGATGTTTTCTGGGTTTGATCTATTTTTTGGGGCACACACAGCACTCCTGGTGTGCTCTCACCAGGGCTGAGGGGGAGCATCACCTCACTGTGTTCACAGGTAGCACACCACTTTTCTCTCACAGTAGCCTCAGCTACTGTGACAAGATGACGTGAGGCTGCTTCTGAGTTTCAGTATTTATTATTCTGTCCTGAGAGGTGTTTAGTGCTCTAAGCACACAGGCTGCTTTCTGAAAGTCTAGCCAAGGAGTGACAATGTTTACCAGCATGAATACTTTGAGCAGCCCTGGGCCAGCTTCCCCACAGGTGTCTTCCCTGGACAGTTATGTGACTTGGGCAAAGCATCTCTAAACTACTGCTGCTCCGAAGGGCTTGATTTCACCAGCTGCAGACCGATTTTGCACAAGTGCATGTTACTAAATAAAATGTGAGGAGAAGGCTTGGGAGCAGCTTTTGTTTTCTGGTAAGAGAACAGCAGTTTTATTCTGAATGCCTTGTGGTGACTGATTACAAATCTGTTTAACTTGCAGAGCACCAGGACAAACTCTGCTCTGAGGGTGCAAGAAGGCAGCTGCAGGGTCCAGTGGCAAAAGTGATGTGAGCTTCCTGCACAGCCAGGTTTGGGGTTTTAGTTAGTTTGTTTGTTTTTTGCTTGTGTTATTTTTTCCTAGAGGTATTTTTATCACCACAGATATTTCAGTTATGTTGTAATTAAGCTGCATGATTGTAGGTGCTTGTCAACAGAGGACATCTACCAGAGCAACTAGAATGACTCCATTGTGGTGCAGTTCAATCATGCAAAACCACTCTGCTTACCTTGCCCCACCTCGCTGTGTGCTTAAGTCACTGGCTTGCTGTCTGCTTGTGCTACATCACTTCTAACTGTGTTAGGGAACCATTTAATGTGAAAACTTAATAAAATAGAAATCCAGCAGGGATGTGAATGGAGGAAAAGCAATCAACATTAGCATCCAAAGCCTCTCCTGTATCATAATACAGTGTGTTCCACAAGGGACAGAAATCCTTCTTCAGCAGATGCTAAATAAATGTATTGTTCCACAATAAATCCTGTTTAGACATCCCCAAGGCCTGTGTCAGCATGCCACTTAAGCACATGCTCAGATCCAGTCTGGTTTCATGAAGTGGGCCCCATGCTCTTAACATCTTTATTGATGATCTGGATGAGGGCATCGAGTCCATCATCAGTAAATTTGCGGACGACACCAAGAAGGCCAATGGCATCCTGGCCTGCATCAGGAACAGTGTGGCCAGCAGGAGCAGGGAGGTCATTCTGCCCCTGTACTCTGCACTGGTTAGGCCACACCTTGAGTCCTGTGTCCAGTTCTGGGCCCCTCAGTTTAGGAAGGAGGTTGACTTGCTGGAGCGTGTCCAGAGAAGGGCAACGAAGTTGGTGAGGGGTTTGGAAGACAAGCCCTATGAGGAGAGGCTGAGGGAGCTGGGGTTGCTTAGCCTGGAGAAGAGGAGGCTCAGGGGTGACCTTATTGCTCTCTGCAATTATCTGAAGGGACGTTGTGGATAGGCAGAGGTTGGTCTCTTCTCCCAGGCTACCAGCAACAGAACAAGAGGACACAGTCTCAGGCTGTGCCAGGGGAGGTTTAGGCTGGAGGTTAGGAAGAAGTTCTATACAGAGAGAGTGATTGCCCATTGGAATGGGCTGCCTGGGGAGGTGGTGGAGTCACCTTCATTGGAGGTGTTCAGGTGGAGACTGGATGGGGTGGTTGGTGCCATGGGTTAGTTGTTTAGGTGGTGTTGGGTGATAGGTTGGACACCATGATCGTGAAGGTCTCTTCCAACCTGGTCTATTCTATTCTATTCTATTCTATTCTATTCTATTCTATTCTATTCTATTCTACTGCATAGATTAGTCAGTCTGAGTTATGTGGAAGGAAAGGCTGCAAAATCAGAACCTGTTAATCAATATCTGCGTTATTAAACTAGGATTTGTTAGCCCTTTCCCATCAATACTTTGCTTAGGTAGAGTTTAATTTTTAAGTATAGATATTTTTTTCTCTATTTGATTTGCTTTAAGCTGCTAGAAATCAGTAGTAATAGATAAATTATTCTCCATTTTAGGTCTGATTTCAAGCACACAGTGGAATGGAATGAAATTTCCCCTGAAAGCCAGCAGAGCAGAATCAGGCCTTGGCATTCTTCAGAGTTTTCTAGAAAGCCTTGGATTTTCTGCAGCCCACACATCTTGAGACCAGTGCCTGAGAACACCTATGAAGCCCATAAGGAGGGAATGCAAATCCAAATTTTAATGCAGAATGTTGAAGTCCAAGACTGCTTAGTTGCACTGTTCATGGAATGAAAAGCTGAGGGTTAGAGCGAAAGCTTCGGGAAAAGAAACAGCCACCCTGTGCAGCTCCCAGCAGAGCCTGCAGACTTTTTGTGTTGTGGTTGTCTTATCTGACCTGACTTTTTGAAAGAGGAAGATCCAGCAGTTCCCTTGTATGCTTTTCTTCATTATTTGTGAATGCAGGAATGAAGGAAGTTAGTTCCTGAGTGAAGGACTTCCTCTGTAATCTCAGGAAGGGAGCGGTGGCTCTCTGTTTATCTTTGCTGGGCCTTGCATAAGCTTCATCTTCTGTTGATTTATGGTACGTAGGGATACTTCTGAGACACAAAGTGCTGTATCTTAATTTGTGTGCTGGAACCTCGCTGTAAATTTGTTGTCCGAGATGTTTCCCTTTCATGATTAAATTTCAGTAGCTAGTTTTATTGCTGTTCCCAGGGATAAATCTGATCCGAGAGCTTTCTCACTCTCTCTCTCTCTTGCACACCTTTTTATTACAGGTAAGGGATTATTTTTTACTATCTTCCTGACAGTCTTGACAGAACTTAACTTATATTGGTATCTGCCTTCTAATTTATTCATTGACTGGAGAAACTTGGTATTAATAAGCTTTTTACATATTGCCTCATGCTGGTGTGTTCTCCTCGGCTTGTGTGCAGGTACCTTCCAATTTCCTTCGGAATTCTTGCCTCACAGGTTCCTGTTATTTAGGACATCCATCACACTGTCCTCAGGCAGCGTGCATAACTGCTAATACTGCTGAAAGAATTTGTGTAACCTCATATAACCATAAATTGTGGGAAGCATATGTTCAAGCTTGTGTTCAGTCATAGCAGCAAACCCCTGTGTGGAATTACTTTCTAGTACATATGGAGTTTCCTTGAGAGGCAGGAAAAACAACAATGAATGACCGAAACATTGGTGAAAATGCAACCAACAGCCTTGTCTGTAAAAAACCCAACACCCAAACACTAAAATGAATGAAGCTCCAGATGTGAGAACTGCAACAGAAAACTAAAGCAATGCAGGGCAGTTACAAGCAGCGCAAAAGGTAACTGCCGTGCCTGTCACTTATGCCGAGATGTCCTAAGTGTCACACAGCAGTACCTTCAGCAAAGCTTCAGCTGCCTTGCTTCTCCAGCGGGGTGGGCATATGTAGTAATCCTCCCAGCTGCTTCCTTTGCACAGCTTGTCCCAAGATCTCTCTTGGCAAGGAGGATATTCTTTGCTGCCTTTGCCTGCCTCCTCTCCCCTTTTAGGATCTGTCAGAACTTTACCCAGAATTTGTGTTAACTGGGGAACCAAGATGTTGCCATGGCACCCCCAGCTGTTTGCTCCTTTGTTTGTTTGTTTATTTGAACATGAGCACCGTTCATCATGCTACTGCTTCTAGACACGCCAAGAGGTGTGTCAGTGGCAGACACCCGTGTGATGCAAGGTTCTGTCTTTCTGATGTTATGGAAAGGAAACACAGAGAACTAGACCTGCTTTTCCATCACACACCTGGGATGATCCGTGCAAAGGTCAGGATGAAACTCTGGTTGCACTTCGAACCCTGGAACTGTTTGCATTAATATTCATTAATGCTCAAGTATATGTCTCTTGGTGTCCCGGGCTGACACAGCCTGCTCCCAAAAGCCTTCATCGCTCCACAATGACAGGGGGGGAAAGCAGGGGAAAGTAACACAAAACCCCCACTCTGGCTTGAGGTGAGAAGTTCAATGAGATATACCATACAGTTCTGTTGGCACACAGCAGCCAGCAAGCAGAGAAGACCAACACCCCAAAACTGGAAACCAAAAGCAGCAACCCGAGCAGGAAGCCTCTCATGTTACAGTCTGAACTCCAAGCCCTGTGATATTTTTCTCCAGCCAGCACTTTCATTTCGAAGCTGGCATGACAGCAGCATGCTATTGAGTACACATCATCACATTCTATTCAAGCTACGACATTCTCCACCCCTTATTCTATACCATCAATATCATGTCCAGCAGCAATCAACATCTGACAACATACATCATGCATCATTCACTGTCCATTCTCACTCAAAATGAGATCACCTTGTGGTACACAACAGGCTTCTTATGGCAGATCCTCTGGAGTACCATCCCATTCCAGTACAGTCTGGATCAGTCCCTGATCAGTCCAAACGGTGGGGCTGTGTTTCCACTCCTAAGGCAGTTGATTCCAGGTGATTCCTTCCACCCCTCCAATTGAAAGCAAACTGTGACTTGCATTATGGTGCTCTGCTTCCAACACATTCAGTTGTTGGGATCCCCCTCTCACACCAGAAATACAGATGGGCTCCACCCCTTGTAGTTTGATGGCACCAGAGTACACTGTGCAACTGCATCTGTAAAGCTTTGTACTCTCTTGGTTTGGCTTGACAAGCCATTGGATCTGTGCAGTCCCATAGACCTGACTGGCCGTCTCCTCCACCTAGTGGGAAGCAGGCCCCTTCTAATTCTGACTGGAATCCCTTGTGTCTTCTGAAGATGCTTTGGAAGTCTCTTTAGGAGGATCAGAAGCAGTATCAGTTTGTCTGCTGTGGGCAATTTTCCACTGAAAGCAGGGGCAGCATTCTTCCAGGGAGAATTTCCATGTAATTCGCAGTGTTGCACAGCTAAGACTGAAGGGTTTTTTCCATCCTACTTCCTCATGTCCTCCCCACGGTCACAAAAGTAAGACCACAGGGTACACAGTGATGTGTACCTCCCAGGTTCTCTCCCATGGACAGGGTAGCACCTGCTCCTCATGGCTGAAACACAGGACCACACAGGTGGGTAATAGGACACATTCTCCTTGAGCTGAGGGACAGGTGCCCTGGAAGCAGTTTGAAGGAACAACTTGCTCTGATAAGTGATATAAACACTACATCAAATGTTGGCCATCTTTTGGGAGAGATAGCCCTTGTAATCAGTTCACTTGTGATGTCATTGCAATACTGTCAAAGCTCTCGTGGTGCTACCTTGTAGTTGCTCTTTCTTTGTGGAAGCATTTGTAAAACCATGTATTTAGAAAAATCCATGAACATTCTTTTCAGCTTGGATGACAACTTGCCTAAGCTTTGAGACTTGAATGTTTTCCCAGAAGGCTCAACTACTGGAACAAATAAATTGCACTGGAAACCTTGGCTTTCATTGAAATGAAATTCCAAAAGCCAGCCTGCATTCTGCCTTTGCAGAGCAATTCTTTGGATACGGAACTGATCGCAGGCTGCTGATTCAAGAGTGAAAAGCCAAAGCTAAATAATCACAGACTTCACTGCATTGAAACTTGTCTAAGAGTTGTCTAAGAGTTTTGGAGGCCAGGTTGCTGTTTTTCCTTGGATTTCAAAACAGTGAGATTTGGAACAGCTAAACAACATCTGCTGAAAGTAAAAATGTCTTATGATAAGAGTGAGCAAGAAAAGCACTGCTCTAGAAACTGCTTCAGCTACCTCACAGTCACTGACAGAAGAGTTAATTCCTTTCCTGTTTTCTATGCAATTCCATGCTTTTGCCTTCAGTCAGGTTGGAAGGGACCTCAGAGATCATCTACTCCAACCTCTCTGCCACGGTCAGGGATGCCTCTCAGCTAGGCTTGGTTGCCCAAGGCCTCATGCAAGCTGCACTCAAACACCTCCAGGGAGGGAGCATCCACAACCACTCTGGGCAATCTATTCCAGAATCTCACCACCCTTGTACTGAAGAACTTCTTTTTAGGATCTAATCTAAATCCATTATCCCTCAGCTTAAAACCATTCCCCCATGTCCTGTTTCTAGACAGCCATATGAAAATTCCCAGTCCTGCTTTCTTGTAAGCTCCTGTCAGATATTGGAAGACAGCTATGAGGTCCCCCCAAGAGTCTTCCTGAGGCTGGACAACCCCAGATGCCTCAGCCTATCCTCACAGCAGAGGTGCTCAAGCCCTGTGATCATCCTTGTGGCCCTCCTCTGGATTTGCTCCAACAGTTCTAAGCCCTTCTTTTGATGGGGACACCAGAACTGGATTCAGTATTCGAGGCAAGGTGTCATAAAAGCAAAGGAAAGGGAAGAATCACCTCTTGACCTGCTGGCCACACTCCTCTTAATGAAGCCCAGGATATGGTTTGCCTCCTGGGCTGCATGAGTGTACTGGAGTTGGCCCAACCCAGATGCAGGACCTTGCACTTTGAATTGTTGAACCTCATGCTATTGTTATGGGCCCGCCTCTCAAGCCTGTCAAGACCCTTCTGGGTGGCATCCCTTCCCTCAAGTGAGTCCACACTTGGTGTCTTCAGCAAACCTGCTGAGGGTGAACTCCATGCCACTGTCCATGCTGAGGATAGCAAGCAAGTAATAGCAGCTTGTTGGGGCGGGGTGGCAGTGAGGAGGACAGAGACTGTGGGGATTACCTAGCTCATTGGCATCTGGCTGCTAGATTGAGCCACAAATCTTTAGAGAGTCAGGCCTTTTAGTTCTGATTGACACACTCACTGTTTTTCAGAGCTTTATGCACCATAGTAGGAGTAAATGTTAAGGGAAGGTTGGGGAAGCATCTCCAAGTGCAAACTTGCCTCTAGTGGACTACAATGGGGAGATTAATTTGTATTGTTCTTTTTTCTATTATCTTCACATTGTCATCTGGGGCCAGCTCAGTGAAGCTTCTAGAGTAAGAGAATAAATCACACTGAACTGGTGGCCTGCTGTGCTTCAAGACAGGAGGACAGAATAGAGGAGGGATGAGAAGAGGAAAGCTGAAAAGAAAGGTATGCCTCTGCCCCATCTGGAATTTTCCTTAAGCATGCTGTAGCCAGAAGAGAAGGGAAACATTCCCCAGTTGCTCAGTACTTAACTACAGGCATGAAAGCAGCCTAATTTAATTAAACAGGTGAAAAAATTAATTCAGACTAAGACTTGGTGGTTCAAACTTCTAGCTCACTTCTCCAGAAGGCTCTCGGAGCACTTGTCAAGTGCAGCAGTTCTGTCGCCTCGCGGATTTGAGTGACACTTCAGCAGTAAAGCAGCAGCAGGATAGCCTTACAAGATGCTCTTCACTGGTAACAAAGCATGAGTATTCTGACCTGCCTGCCCCATAGAGGGACATTTCCAGTCCTTTGAAATTCCTGGTCCTGTAACGAATCCCAGATCTGCAGACTCCATCGGGGTGGGTGTGTACTTCCACTGCCTGAGTGCTTCTGTGAAGGGGGTAAAAGAGAAGCTTCCCATTACACAATTCTTCCTCCTGTTTAGGCACCCAGGATCCATCTCAGAGCATTACCAGATACTTCTCAGGATAAGAACCAGTCCAAACTGATCCTTGTTGAAACTTGCACCCTAGAAGAACCTGTCTCTTCAGAGTCAGGTTGGGTCTTTTACAGTGCTTTATATTCCTTCGCATTTTTACTTTTTAAAAACCAAACGGCACCAACAGGGTTAAAAACAGCCATGTTAGCGTCCATTTGGGTCACCAAAGGAGTCCTGGTGAGCCATTGTTATGTGTGGCATTTTGAGTTTGATAGTCTACTCTCGTTGTGGGAATTTTTATCTAGCTCCACCAAGGTCCCCAAGGAAATACTTCCTAGCCGTGCCCCGAGCCTGCTGAGAGCCCGTGCCTGAGGGTGCGTGGCATCCTCTGCAAAATCCCGGATGGCTTCAGTCCCGTTGGTTTGTTGTAGATGAAGATGAGCTTGATCACATCATCTGTGTAAGCAGATTACTTGCTTATACATTGCTGATAAATTCCCACATGAAACTGCTCCAGTGGTGACAAATATTTCTGGCCACTGATTCCTGTTAACTGCTACATCCAGCTCCTGTTCTGGTCATCTCAGTCACCGTCACCTGTACTCTCTTGTTCCCATACTGCTTATCATCGTGTCAAGACTTTCCTGGGGAGTTTATTGTGCACAGCTTTTCCATCTGTCTGTGGCTATGTGATGCTCTTAAAGTATTTGGAATTAATGTCTAACATTTTTAAAGAGTGACTAACTCCAAACCCAGTTCTGTTGTTGCACATCTAAGTGATGCAAAGCAAATGAGGAAAATTTTACATGTGTTGTCTAAAAGGCAAATAAAGGAAGAGAATTGCAAAGATTCTTTCCTACTACTGTAGATGAATAACACATGTTCTGTGCTTTCAAACTTCAGCACTTCAGGAAAGAATATATCCCTGCCTTCTAAAAGTCACATGTTTTGATTTAATGAGCAAGCAGAATGCACAGCACTGTGAAATCCCAAGTGCCGAGAGAACATGCGAGGAGGTAAGAGAATGTTCCAATAGGAACTGGACAGAGAGTAGCAATTACCTGCTGTATCAGGTACTTCATTGAGATTCTTCCTTCATCCAACAGGCTGAGCTGAGTCCTTGTGTAAAGGATGGAAGTGTACCTGTGCATAGTTACAGAGAGCCTTTTTGTTTTGTCTAGACACGTTTATATGCTTTACTGGATTTGGATTTTGATTTGTGAAGATGTATGATGGGAGTCAGAATGAAGTCTAAAAGAATAAGAACATTACAGATGTCTCCAGAAGTTAAATACTCTTCATAAATATGAGTATATCCTTAAGCTGCTCTTCCACTGCTTCTGAGGCTTATCCATTACTATAGAAGAGACATTTTGATGAAGGGTGTCTGTTACAGTAAATAGAACAGAAGAGAATTAACCAGGTTGGAAAAGACCTCAGAGATCATCCAGTCCAACCTATCACCCAACACCATCTAATCAACTAAACCATGGCACCAAGCGCCTCATCCAGGCTCCTCCTAAACACCTCCAGTGTCTTTTCATTTGACTTTGGATTACCTTGTTGTCTGAAAGGACAAACTGCTCTGGTCCTTCTAGGAGGTAGGACTGGTTTGTCAAAGCATGAGAAACTGGAGGCTCTTGCCTTCTTCCTTCCCAGCTTCCTCTGACATGGTCTCTGCAGGGACTAGAAAATGCCACTACCCTAAACTTCTCTGTAGTAAGGGCACAATAAGGCAGGGTGTTCTCTGCTAAAATAGGAGGTACCTGTAGGATGCCTTTAGGATTTGCAGTCTATGAATCGCAAGTCAGTGTTATGATGGTGAACTGAAGATTGTAAACTATTAACTCAGTGCAATAGAAGGGAAGCAGATATGCTAATGGAAGCAATTAGGTCACTCTTTTGATTTCAGCATCTGTTATTCAGAGGCTGATTTAGAAACCTAATTCTTCCTGTGAAACTGTTCATCCAAAATTAGCATTGGAAAGGCTGAGAGAGCTGAGGCTGCTGAGCCTGGAAAAGAGAAGGCACAGAAGCATTTGTGTTTTGTACAGTAATATTTATTATCTGAAGGGAGGGTTTAAAGAGGATGGTGGCAGGCTCTCTTCTTGTCACTGGACACCACTGAAAAGATGCAAGGGGCTCAAACACAGGAGATTCCATTTGAATGTCAGGAAATGTGGGGTTTTATATTGCGGGGGTGACCAAGCAGTGGGACAGGTTGACCACAGAGGTTGTGGAGTCTCCATTCCTGGTAATATTCAGAAACTGTCTGGACCTGGCCCAGGGCATTTGGGTCTAGGTGGTCCTGCTTGAGCAGGAGGTTTGGGACAGATGAACTCTAGAGGTCCCTTCCAACCTTGAGCATTCTGTGATGTTTCTTCTGCACCTGTATTTTTGCACTCTAGTTTTCCTTTGAGCTGAAAGCTCATCCTGCACAAATTCGGATTAAGCAGTGCTAGTTATGCAGTTCCCCTGACGTCCTGCTCAGTGACAAGCACATTGATAGAAAAACCTTTTCAGTTCCTTTGTGTCCCCTCTTGGCCATGTGTGGCATACTCTTCAGACACTGATAAGTTAGATAATTACAGACTCTGGGACAGATCTCTGACACTCGGTCACGTGTTTATGTACTGGATTGCAAATGCAGTGATTAAGCAGACAGTGACTCTAAAGCAGGCCTCAAGGTGGTTCCTGAGTAGTGCAAAACAATGCCTAAAATGACCTGCCCATGTAAGCCTGTGTGTCAGAAAACATCCATGCAGGTAAACCTTTTGTAATTATACTGTGAATTGGGAGAGGGTTGCACCAGAAATGAGAGGTCCTTAGTGCAATGTCATATGAGGAAGAGGAAGTATAACTCACTATCAAGTGTTCCAATTTGCAGGTTCCTGTTTTATTATGATTTAGGGATAGGAGGAATAAATGGAAAGAGCATTACATGAAGCAAAGGAGATGGAAGAATGAATAAGTTGCTTTTGCTTCCTGCATAACTTTTCCTTGATTTATTTCCATGCCATTTTTTTTGACTGATTGTAAATGTTGATTGCCTCCCAGCCCAGGGTTGGTGAATGATAAATATAACACTGTTCCCACAGGTGCTACTACTATTTCTGTATCACAGACATCAACAACACCAACTTTGGGTTTTTTCCAAAATCACAGCTAAGTGAGGCATTTTAGAGAGGAGAGGAAAGGAGATGGGGAAGGAGAGGTTGACCAAGGACTTTTATATTTAGAACACCTGTAAAACACTTTCCTGTTCATGAGTTTTAGATGTAATTGAAGTAGCTATGGACACTTGCAAAGAATGTTAGATTCTGGCTTCAGTTTTGGGTTGAGGCTTCATTTCTCAGTTACACTTACTTGCCCTTTTTCCAGAATACTGCAATGAATGAAGGGGCATGAACTGTCTCTGAGAAGATTTGCTGCATCTATTGAGAAGTATAAACACTTTGTAAATCCTCCAGGTAATGACAGTGAAGAATATGTGTTTGGAACACAAGCCCTATGAGGAGAGGCTGAGGGAGCTGGGGTTGCTTAGCCTGGAGAAGAGGAGGCTCAGGGGTGACCTTATTGCTCTCTACAACTACCTGAAGGGAGGCTGTAGCCAGGCAGAGGTTGGTCTCTTCTCCCAGGCAGCCAGTACCAGAACAAGAGGACACAGTCTCAGGCTGTGCCAGGGGAGGTTTAGGCTGGATGTTAGGAAGAAGTTCTACACAGAGAGAGTGATTGCCCATTGGAATGGGCTGCCCGGGGAGGTGGTGGAGTCACCTTCATTGGAGGTGCTCACTTGATGGAGTGCTTGGCTGCAGGGTTTAGTTGTTTAGGTGGGTTGGGTTGGTTGATGGGTTGCGATGATCTTGAAGGTCTCTTCCAACCTGGTGTATTGTATTGTATTGTATTGTAATATACTTTCTGCAATGTCTTTTCACTTGCATTTGTGTTATTTTGGCTTTAGATAGAAAGCAATATAGTCAGCCAGAACTGGTTTTGATCTGAAATAAGTGAGGATCCACTGGTCAGGTTTCATGGGCTTTGGATCTTGGCAAACTGCATATGCAAACTGCATTCTCTCTCTCCCCCCCCCCCCCCCCCCCCCCCCCTTTTTCTTTCACTTATGTACCCTGAAAACCCTGGCATGGTAAGGTATCCCATTGTTTGTGCTTTGCAGCCTCTTACGAATAAGATATCACCTTAATTTTGTTTCAGTGTTTTGTACACATCCAGTTTGCTCAGATGCAGCTTAGAGGAAAAGATGTGAGGGAATGACTGAGAGAGAAAGAACAAAGACAGAATCTGTGTTTGAGTGAGAAGGCAGGACAAGGCTTATCTGAGTGTCCACAGTTTCTAATGACTGAAAGAATTTGAGTTACACAAACGTGCTGTGCACGCAAGGACTTCACTGTTTGTTATGGGACATTCACTTCATAGAAATAAAAAGTGGAAAATTTTAGGACCTTTGTTTGAACTTAGTGTCTGATCCAGTGACATTATTCATTAAGTCAAATCTAATGATCTTTTCAGCAACATCCTAACACACTGTTTGTCACTCCAGCGTTTCCAGCCTGCCGCTGTAGGTCTTGCAGTGACAACAGCTGGCTCAAGCTACTTGGGTACTGCCCATGCTAACAGCAGTGTATTGGTAGTTACTCTCCCAGATGAGCAGACAGCTTGCTGCAGATAGCTACCTACTTCTGCTAAACTACTAAGTTGAAAGAATGACATTCAAAACGTTTCCTGCCCTCTTCTGCTGCCATAATGTTTACGTTGTTAGTTGGCTTATCAAGCTGCCAACCCTATGGATGCCATTGAGCCCTTTTTGCTTGACAGGACCTACACAACCCAATGTCCATGCATTCTGCAATTCAATGTACCTCAATCAAGATGAGAGAAGCCACAGTTTTCTCAAGTGGCATCAGGCACTTGTGCTTTTGCTTTACTCATCTTCCTGTCAACCCCCTCCCAACAATCCTGATGTACATCGATTCGAGTTCTGTATATGGATCTCCAAATTTGCACACTATCTGCTTTACTGAGGTTCCTTTGTTGCTGCAATCTGAACAGTGTTAGATAAGTGGGTTGGTTTTGCTCTGTTCAATGTTTTATATAAGAGTATCATGGTTTGCAATCACTTTAGTCAAGTTGCAACAGAAAGGGGATAATAACATGAGAGTTGTCTGCTGGTCTGGAGGCACTGTGATTGAAACAGTAATATCATAGGAACTCATGGCTCAGACAAGCTAGAAGAGGTTTCCAAGCAGACATTAAAACTTACACTTATGTTACACTGCTGGTTTCTCGTTACACTCCCATAATAGCAATAGCTGCTAACCAGAAAAGTCTTCCTAGGAGCATTTTCCCAAATGTGTCACGTCATTGGCTTAGTTATGTAGAGGTGCCCAGGAAGCCAACAGGCTGCCAGTGATGGCTACCTACCGTACCATGGTTAAAGAGGGGGCAAAGCCACCTGTACTGTGTCCCTTTAACTTTGATTTCATGGTCATGGCTGCCTAATAATGTCTAAAAATTAAATTATGTTGAATTTCCTCATTAGATTGAAATTTTCTGACAAGGTCCAGTGCAAACAGAAATACCAGCCTTAAATTAGACTCTGATCCTGAATCACCTAGTTGGACTAAACCCTATTTGCCCATCTCTGGCCTCTCATGACACACAAACATTTCAAGCCATTCAGAATTACCCAGTTTCACTGAGCTGCCTACGCCTCGCCATGGTTACATGAACAAGTGATTTCATGACACATGGCAGGCGTTTGGTGGCAGTTGTTTGTTTGCTCGAACTCCAGTGCTAGGCATCGGAGAGAGGAGGTTTGAGCTTACGCCCCTCTAGCCCCCAGACTGTTAATTTTAACAATATGAGCAAACTTGCCAGAGTTTCTACATTCAGTGTGTTTGGGCCATGCCAAGATGGGGGTGGTACAAAGAGTGGAGTGGGGGCACTACAAAACAGCAAATGCAGGTGGCTTAATTGCCATGGGAACCGGATTGCCTGTGGGGAGGGGAGCAGCTCTGGTGAGCTGGGGAGGGGACACAGAAGAGGTGTTGTTTTGTAGCTGTATTTATTTTTTGACTTGTTTCTGGCATGCAAATGTCATCAATAGACTTTCATTTGCTTTAAAGTGTGCAGCTCTGCACCTGCTGGGATTATCTTCAGGGAGTTCATGGCCAAAACGTTTTCCTCTGATACACCAGTGTATTGAAGTGGGTGGCTGTGTGAATACAAGTTCTTATAACTGACAGCAGTTTCATCTATTGTGCATTTCATTATGTGGATCATGGCTAAAAAACCAAGGAAATGTTTTTGGTTCCTGTGAAAGTTAAGATCACATCAAAGACTGAGCATCTTTGGCACCCCCAAACAAGGCTTGTGTCATCTGTGTAGCTTCAGTTTCTCAAGCACTGAAATTTGAGGTAGATAGGACCATGACATCTTCACAGTGAAATTTCTCAGCAGTGACTCAATTAACAATGCTTTAATTTCAATGGATCCGCAAAGATTAAGCTTCAGTAATCAAGACACCAGTATTAATTATGATTCAAATCAACAATCAAGAAACCTAATACCCAATAGTAGTTACAAATTTGCCTTGCAATTGCACTGATGTAAACTCAGTACTCCAAAGGGAAGAACACCTTGAGTACTGTGTCCAGTTCTGGGCCCCTCAGTTTAAGAAGGATATTGAGACATTGGAAGGTGTCCAGAGAAGGGCAACAAAGCTGTTTTTAGAGGAAAAAAAAAGAAAAGCAGTTCTGCTGAACTAATTTTCCAATTAATTAATAATATCTTGAGTTAAGACATTAAAATAACTTCACTGAATGAGTATTCTTTGCATGTGCAATGGAGCTGCTACTGCCAAACCCCGAGACTTCAGTACCATTGCAGTCTACTTACTGACTCCTGATCGATCCTGCGCTTTGGCTACTTTAAAGCTTTAGCACAAGTGTGAAGAGCTTCAGACATTACATGTTAAATTATCTTTTGAGGCTTTTAGTCTATTGTAGCATATTTAAAGCTTAATGCACTTTGACTTCAAATTTAGTTTTAAGTAGGCTTCTTTTATGAGGCATATAGAAAACCATAGTGTTTTTAAAAGCAGATTTATAGACCCTTCGGACCGCTCACGTGGATGGTTTTGCTTGTCATCACATCTATAGGCTTCAAATGGCACCGGGCTGCACCCTGTGGATTCTCTAAAGCAGACTTTCCAGTGAATATTGTATTAATTGTCTCTATTTAAGTACAAAACAAGGTCCTTGCTAATAGGAGGGAACTATTTTCACCTTTTCAGGTTGGCTAATAGAACCCCACTATTGTTTTTTGAGTTACACAGAAGAATTTTTCAGCAAGGACACAGTTCAAAGCTAAGAACCTATGACAAAATTATCGGGGTTTCCTTGGCATTTGCTTGACTGTTATGTATATTGCTGAAGGCCATTGACTCTGACAAGAAACACAAAATAAAGGAGTAACCAATCAGGACAGGAGACAGGATACAGCTCCCTCTCCTTTTTTGATACTCTGGCAAGGTAAGGAGTGGTCTGTAGCCACTGAAGTGCAAAGGGCTGGTCACACATGGAAAACTATTTTTTTGTTGGGAAAAGTCTGTAAATTTAAGGATGTCTCAATGTGACATGAAACAAGGTTTTCATTATATAGTTTTATGATAAGTAATTAGTAGCATGTACAGGCTATTGTGTGTATTCAGCATTAACTGTTATTTACTAATTTAGATGTTATTATTGTTATTAATTTACTGCTAGCCCTTTTTTCCCTCCCTGCTTTCCTTTAGAAAAAGAGTTCCTTTGCTTTAGAAGAGGTGGGCAGAGATGGGGCAATGCTGGATCACCCCTTCCAGCCCTTTCTGAGATAGCAAGGGTTTTGTTACCAGCAGACCCTTTGATAACTACTTCAGGAAGGTCCTCTGCTGCTTTAGGTGTGACTGCACTCCCGGATTTTAGCTAGATGACAAGAAATTGACAGGCTTTGACAAGAGTGAATGGCTTTTGGTACCACCAAATACCTCTCTAGATGCTTCAGTGACCTTTTTTCCTTTAGAGCAGCAGAGAACTTAATTTGTGATTTACAGAAATTCTGATTTTTATGTGTCACCATTTTCTTCTATAAAGTTAGTTGTAAAAATGGTTTGATAGATTGATACATATGTAAAATATTTGTCACATGCTTTATGCTGCCTTAGGGTTTTACAAGTAATCTATCTTTATCACAATGAGTGAGTACAAGATGACTCTTTCCAAACAGTAACTTTCATAGCAAATTAGTAAAGATGAAGGAAAATGTATGACAAAATTTTCACAACTGCCTAAAAATCAACATTTTTAACTCTGCTAATGAGATAACAGAGATATCTAAAAACCACAGAGGAAGGATCAATACTTGTGGAGTATTTCAGAGAAAGGTAAGAAGCTTTGTCATGTGAAAAGTTACCTTTAAGCAGAGCTAAGCAGTGACTTTATTAAGCATCCCAGGCTGAAGAGAATTCTTTAAAATCCATTGAAGAGGCAAATCTCTATGGGAGCTTTGACTCATTTGTCTGTGAGTGTTAATGGGGGCTGTGTGTTTCGTGCAAAAATAGCCCTGAGAGCAACACATTCTGGAATCACAGAACAGTTGGGGTTGGAAGGGGTTTCAAGGATCATCTAGTTCTAATGGTTCTGATGCCCCTGCCGTGGAGTTTGAGTGGTGGAAGAAATCAAAAATTGAGTTTGTGTTTAGCTGAAGAGAGAACAACAGACCCCAGAAGTGTTACCTGGCAGTGCCCGGCCAACCTTTGCCCTGGGGTTTGTTGGCACGTACTCTTCGTTAAGCAGGCACATGTTTTCTCCTGGGCTGTGTTCTCTGGTTACAAAGCCAATTAATTAATGCACACATCTGTATTTTAAAGAGAAAATAATTTTGGTTTTAAATTGCTGGTAAATAATGGAGGGGGAAAAACCCAAACAAGCAAACAATGGGGGAAGCGTTTTATTTCTAACCAGCCAGTTCTGCTAGTGCATTGTTCCCATCATATCTTCCCATTTGGCTTTAATTATTCATACATTTTCCTGAAAATTAAGGTCTTTTGTGGGTTAAAGGTTCCTCTGCTCCTGCTGCTTTTTTCTTTCATGCAGACATACTTCACTGTTTCTGGCAACCAGATTATCTTTAAAGCAGCACGTGGTAACGCAGCAAAGCGAACACTGACTGCAAACGAGAAACGAGCAAGCTTTCGAGCGACACAAAACCTGGATCCGATCTTGAGGTGGTGTAAGCTGATACAGTTCTGACCCGAGCCAGACTTCACATTTTCCAGTATCTGTGGACATTACCTTTATACCTATATATACACACCTTCCTGTAAATGCCTTCCATAACCACCAGGAGAGGTGACAGCTGAAGTTACACCATAGCAGAATGCCTTTAAAAAAGAAAATGTCAAGCCTGCCATACAGCATTTCTCTTGCTTTTTGTGGTTGACTATCTGCATATAATACAAACAAAATGAAGATATGGGATGGGTTTCAGTGGGAGCAGTATCAGTATTGCATGAATTAACAGTAGTTTCTGTCAGGCCTGATGACATTTTGATCTAAATAGAGTGCTGCTTAGCTGCACAGTTTCAACCACATCATAGATGAGGGAAAGGTGCATTTTACTCAGTGGTGCTGTAAGTAATATTGTTGTTATAACTTTATTCATGGTTTATCTTTTATTTAAGACTTTAAGGTGGCAACATTACAGACCAAACTTTCTCCCCAAAAAGCAGTAAAATATATCCTCCCCCAAATCTTTGCTTTGAATATATTCCTCCTTAGGATTGTGCTATTTGTGTGCTGCTTTACTTCAACTGAAGGAAAAACTTCTTTGAGTGTGACAGAGCACTTGAGCAGGCTGCCCAGAGAGGCTGTAGAATCTCCTTCTCTGGAGACTTGCAAAAGCCAACTGGATGTGTCTCTGCAAGCTGCTCTAGGGACACCTGTGTTAGCAGAGGTTTGGACCAGATGGTCTCTAGAGATCCCTACCATTCTATTGCATTCTAATGCAGCCATGATTTTTCAGTGCTACCTATCAGGCAGCATTAGGCAATGTTAGGCAGCCAGCTTTCCTGGCTTGTTTCCACTGCTGTGGCACAGACCTCAATCCTGTCTTCCAAGCTGTGCTGACACAAGTGTTTGTGGGATAATCCTGTGAACTAGAGTTGGTGCTGTCCGCATTAAAATGATGCAAGAGGCATGATTTGACGTTGTCAATTCACTAAGCAGTACCAGTGCCACAGACTGACCATGTTCACCTGATACATGAATCTCACTAAGCAAAATAGCCCTGCTAAGGACAATTCAAGTTAATGCCAGCCACATCAAGCTGTTTTTTTCCTTTATTAGCATCTAAACAATTTGAATTAAAAGACGGCTAGATAGCTGGGAGTATCAGGAAGCCTGTATGCTAATTGCCTTTAAAAATAAATCCATCAGAGCTACTGGGGCATTTCTGCTGGGTTTTCAGGTTATTCATGTAAGTTATGAGGTTATCAAATGCAAATGTGAAATTGTTAGGCATATGCTCAGAGATCGTCTTCCTAAGCGATGCAATTACTCAGGATGTCATCTCAGTCTTCAAGCAGCTAGAAACTTCTGTTTCTACATAAAACATCATCAAAGGCATTAGAAAGCCTTTGGCAATAGAACACTATTAAAATACCTCAAGCAGTGAAATCCATTAATATAAAAGAGGTTAAGTTCAAGAGAAATAGTTAGGGCATGTCTCCTTGGTATGACAGCAGCACAGAGCCCTTGAAATTAAATCACCCTGCTGAGAAACTGGGTGTCTGCGTTGTGATGACTGCAGCGCAATTCCCAAACCGCTGTGCTTAGAGGTAATTCGGACATATCTGTGTTATGCTGCAGTGGCTTCAGGCAGCAATGGTCCTTCTTTTGTGAGTGCAAGTCATACTAAAGCAAGAACAATACAACACAACCCAGATGTTTATATTACTTGTTTCAAATTCAGCTGTATTAGATTGAGTGTCCTGTTCTACTGGCTCCTCCTGGTACCTGAGTCCTTGCAGCACACCGGAATGGTCACATACAGTTTGAACAGCTGGCATGCAAGTCACCTCTCTTTGAGAAGTTAATGAAGCTGAGGTTATGATGAGACCAAACCTGCTCTAATATGTTCTACAGGACCAATGAAACCAAGGAATCACTCCCCAACCTACAATTAACCATATCCTTTGAGATCAAGAGTTCTTTATCAACATGTTGAGTTACAAAAGAAAATTGTACAGGGTGCTTCTTAGCCTTTATGTATTACTTTCACAGTAAACCTACAGAAATAATGAAGTTTTCATCTTTTCATCGTGAAAAGGATGAGATGAACTGTACCTCAGTGAGACAGCTTCACTTGTAGATACTTTGCCAAACTGTCTGCATAGATGGTTTTTGAAAACAACAGTTAAACGTCCAGAACGGTATACAAGCACGATTCACAGACAAAAATCAAGTGACTGAAAGCTTCACTTCACTGTTACTGGAGGTTACACTATGCCCTTAAACACCTGTATTTTCTAATTACAGAAACTGTAAGGAACACCAGCTTTGAACCAAGACTTTCTTTTTATTCACAGAATCAGAGAATACATAACCACAAGACATTTCCACCTTTCAGTGGATGTGCATGGGACCTGGCCCCAGACAAGTATCTCTATGCAAATAAAAGTGGGATCTGTGTACACTTAATTCTTGAAGTCTACTGAAAATGCCAGCTGTGAGCATTTCTGGAATGACAACAGCCCATCACTGGAAAGAGAACAATTCACTTCCTGTAAATATGTAAAGAGCTTACTGATTAAAATGGTTTTCAGTCGTTACTTGCATGGTCTGGTCTTGATAGGATGATCCATTTTCATTTCCTTCTACGTAATAACTGAATTACTCATCTCTCAACCAATGTGCTGTGACCTTGGAAAGGGTAGATAAGATCTTTCAGTCATCCCACCTCCAGGGACTGTGCTTTTCAAGAGGGCAGCATCTCTTACCCTCACAGCAGCTACGGAAGGGTAGCGCTATCAGTGGTGTGTCCAGATGTGTATTTGCACAGCTCTGTCCAGGCAAACTGGAGCTGTTTATCCTTGTCTAGGGAAACTGCATGCGCCAGCATAGCATTGTCTCTTTTGTTTTTCTACCTGTGGGCCTGTCTGCTGTGAGCAATCATTGCATTGTTAAAAATAACCAATCTACTAGTAAGAATTGTACCTACAAAGCTTCCTCCTGTTAGCCTTTCTCATTAAGTGAAAAACATGTTTTTGTATGTAAAAAATCAGAGTACTTTAATGAAATGTATGTGATGTGTGCTGTACTTCCATTTCAGGACTTCTGATGTTATCGAGTACCTAGCCAAAGCCTGTGGCATGATTTACTAGCTGATCAATATTCAGGTTCCTTTAAGTACTTACAGACTTCCTCGTTGATACCTGTAAAGCTGTTACAAGAGATATTACACACCAGATGACATTTGCCAAGGTCTTGCCCCCTGTATCATAAGCCTGTCACCCTGCAGGTCTCTGTGCCTCCACAGAGAGCTCTTCTGTCATGACTCCTTGTGCCTCCAGGTGAGTGTTCATTTCCCCAGTCATGCCCTGCAAACTGCTTTGTAGTAGTCTCCATGAAGGTTTTGACTCCCTTAAATTTGTCAAGTGATTGACAAATAGAAGCTTTTTATTTGCAAAGTGTGAAAACTGGCTTGCTAACTGAGGAGCATTATGAAGGAATGCTTGAAAGAATGTGATGAAAAATGATTTGAACAGCTTAAAACTTCTTTCACTATTTGTATGCAACCTGTATGAAATGGCATTTTTAGCTTCAGTGAATAAGGTTTTTGTTTGCTCAGAGGCTCTCACTGTTTGTCCTAAAATAAACTCAGGGAATGAAACTCACCTTCCATCATGTTTCTAGAAATCTGTATTTGTTAGACTACAGCATCTTACTTATCCTGTACCACTTCTTTACAGAGCCCTTTTCTTGCAGGTTCCCCTCTGAAATCTGGAGATCAGACTACCTGCAGCAGTGCAATTCCTCACTTCCCAACCTGACCAGGGGCAAGGGTAAGAAAGAGGGGGGGAAAAAAATCCTCTTGGATAACTTCTGTGAATTTCAACCTTTTTTTGTGTGTGTGTGAGTGAATTGACTGAAATCTGTTGCATTGGTTAGCATTTATTGTAGCTGTATAAATGACAACTGTTAGGATTCTTGAATTCGTGCAATTGAGCAGCAAACTGCTACACGTGGTTCAAAGTGTGTCATCTTAATTTTATGCTTGGATAATTTCTGTTTGGTAGTAAGATTGATGCTTAGCAAGTATAGCAGAGAACAGTGAGCAGAGTATGAGTATTCTGTTGTTGCATCTTGCAGTCCATAGGAAGGGTGTTGTGAGCTCTGAATTACAGTTAGCTGGACAGTAACTGGAAACATACTGATGGCCGAACAGCTAATTCACATCAGGGTGTCATTAAACATGTTATCACCAGAAAGCATTAAACACATGAGTAGGTACCCAAAATGTTTTGGAGGCCTCAGACTGGAGGAATATTTGGTTACAGTAGCCCCTTCCTAGTTTCTTTGGAGGCCACCTTTATGCAGCAAGGAGCAAGCCAGTAGCAGAACTGCTGTGCATATGACACATCTTTGTTCCAGTCGTAAGCAAGGCATACTCCAGCAGACCCATGGAAGTATTCCATGCACTGAGTAGATCCACAGCAAATCAGGATTTTCTGTGTTTGCAGGGTAGGTGTGGATGTATTTCATGAAAGAAGCCACTTAAGGCCCTAAGTGGCTCTGTGTTTGTAAAAGCCAGTCCCCAGGGGCCTGTGTGCAAGAGCTGTTGGTTAGATTATACTTCTTCCCCTATGAAAAGGCAGCTGTGTTGTATTCCCAAAGGACAGCTTAGCTCTTGTGGACTGGAAAAATCACCTGTGAAAGTACTAAGAAAAATTGGGCTGAATTTCCCCAAACTGGAAATAGAAGTGTGCTTACATAGTAAAGACAGCTGAACCCAGCACTTGTTTCTGTCACAGGTAGCGAGCAGCAGAGCTGCATTTTGACAAGGAATGGTATTGTCTGAATTCAGTGTGCCAGTGTGGAGAATCCTTAATTTCTTAAAGGAATGTTTTATTACAATGAGGTTATGATTATCTGTACCAAAACACAGGCATAAACCAAGCAGAGCAGATCTTGCACTCATAACAGGCAGTCTGTCCCACAGTCGCTGGGTAAATAAGGCACGTGCACACCACGGAGAGGCAAGGCTCCTCGGTTAATCTTGCATCTGCAATTGATGTTCTGCTTGACTTCCTCAGAAGGTTCTTCACATTTCTTGGATTTTGGAAAACAGAGAGTGGTAACATGATAAACTTTGATCTTGAAGATTAAATTCTATTTGTTCCCCCAAATCCTTTGATACCTTCTTTGTTTTCATGCAGCCAATGCATTAGCTAATTTCTTTAAAACCACCGACAGCTGACTGGTTATACTCCTGTCAATGTTAGTCACTTGCCTGACTTTTAGCCTGACTTACTGCTCTCATAAATTACCTCCTATTATGTGCCACTTTGCCTTAATTCCTCTTCAGCAATTGCCATTAGTGCTTATATAATAAAAGCGGAGCAACCTGTACATACTTCACCCAAGAATCTAGCTGTTAGGGCTGTTATTCTTCTCAGTAGCTTTTCTAGAGGTAAAACCAGCAACATCTTAGAGGCTTTTATCAATGATTAGCCTATTGCAGAACTTACTTCATATACCAAGAAATGTGCTATGTACCATTTTGGAATGGTATTGTGGTTTCATAACATCCTATCAGCACGTAAATACTGCAGTAGGAAGTGCCTGGTTCTTGCTTAGCTCTTACCTTGCTCTGGCATAGCTCCATTGTTTCAAAAAGACACAAATGAGTTCAGGTAGATCCAGAAGAGTTGCACAGATGAGCTGGTGAGCTAAGCAGAAATTCTTGGACTTGGTTGGTAGCTATGAACATTCTTAATTCTGCAGGCAAATCTTAATTCATCTCCCTCGGCTTGCCCATAAATGTATTGCAGTCTCGGTGCTTGTAGGCCCCAAACCTTTTGTCTGCCAGTTTTCTTTGGTTCCCAGTGTCCTCTTACCAGGAGAGTATAAGTGGAGCAGTACCAAGCCTCACTCATAGTGGGATTCTGCTGCTGTCATGGTGTTACTGCTGCTCACAGGGCACTTCCCAGATAAGGTTTAAACTACCTGCTTGAGTCCCTCTGAAAATACAGCTATGACTGCACAGCATACATCGAAGCTGCCTGAGAAGTTAGTTTGGTACCTATCCAGTCCTTCAGTCTGTGCTGAGATCCTGAGGATGCAGCACAACTGTCAGCACATGACCTACTGAAATTAAAGTCAGTTTGAGCAGTACCTTAAGCAGCACTCCCCCCTTTTTGTTCAGGGTGCATGAAGCCCCAGGTCCAAGTGTCTCTCATTGCTGTGCAAATACAGTGTTATCTATGTGCTCACACACTTGTATGCAATTATTTGCATCATTTCCTCTCTACATTACCCCTAGTGTAAGTCTTAGTTAATGAGATGATTATACATTGGCAGCTGTTTATGGGTACTAGTTTTTTAGAAATAGAAGTGTTTGCTTCCCTTAAAGTTTTTCACTGTGGAAAGATGAGGGAAGTCTGATGTAGTGAGCTTTTCCTTTGTAGTGCCTAAGACTTTTTGTACTATCCAGTATGGGTGCCCATTTTGCACCTCATAGAGTCTTGCAGCCAACCAAAACGACAATACAAATTCATTCTCAGAAAGCTAGAGTCAAAAGGCATCTGAAAGTATTTTCTGGAACTGCTCTACACATCCACACACCCAGCTTTAGTTCCTTTCCCCCCCCCTTCCTTTTCCTACATCTCAAATCCTTGCAGGCCCACATCACAGAAATGTGATCCTGCATTTTTGCTGTGCTGTGTTTCAATTGCTGTTTCTGCACTGAGTATTCTGATAATGACTTCCATGATTATCCTTAATTGGAAGCACTGCCAGCTTAATGAGTTTCCTGCTGGCTATGTTGGCCTACCACTCTACCCTCCTTCTTGGAGCTCTGGTGCTTACGGCTCTGTCCTCACCAGAACAAGCAAATAATACAGACAAGTTTTGAAGTTCCAGGGAAGCTCAGCTCTCCTCTCCTCTGCCACTGTGAGCAGTGCCAGACCCTTGACTAAGGGTACTGCAGCGCAACTTGTGTGACTAAGATTGCTTGCCTGCTTCTGTGTTCATCCCTCTGATAACGTTCACTTGACTCAGCAGCCAAGGTGTGTTAGAGACAGCATTAATAGCTTAGGCAGCTTTGGGATTGCTGTGGTGATAAGACTAAGAAACTGCCTTCTGGCTTGTGCTTGATGTGCATTGTATCTGTGGCTGGGGCAGTCAGAGCAGCTATCTGGGGAGACGACATGAGCCAGTCCACATCCTGCTGTTCATTCCCTTGCTGCTGTCCTAGAGTCAACATTTGTGAGGGACAGCAACAGAACACTCCTGTATGTTCCTTTTAGTGTCTGACTACGACCTGTTGTCCACAAATGTGTGCAGCTGCTTTTTGCACCTATCGATACTCTCTTACTCCACAAACCCTCATGACAGGTGTGGGAGGGGAAAACTCAGCCTAAAGCACCACATTTACACAAAAATAAGCAGGATTGGGGAGTGTTTTATGAAAGGCAACTTCTGCCATAAATATAATCTGTCGATACTTTGACTTGCTGCTGCAGTAGATACCAGCATGAGCCGTGAAATCAGCGCAGCATAGTGGCATGTACTCTGTAAGACACCGAAACGCAAGAAAAGCAGTGCTGGGGCAGGTACAGGTCATGGGTTTCATTCACTCCTGTCTTCCCAGCACTGGCCTCCATGCTTAAAATACATCACAGCAAAGGAAATACCTAGGTTACTTTCCCAGTACTTTTTCCAAGCTTCCAATGATTTGCAAATCAGAGAGATGCTGATCCAAAAGGTCCAGGTTCAATAGCAGTGTTCTGGATTTTTCGTTCACAAAATGATCTGCTGAGTGCCTGTGGTCTGGGCGTCCGGAACCCTCGGTGACAGCCTGTTCCCTCCATGGCAATTCCAGAGCTCCAGCATTTGCACTGAGCTCAGTCAGCACCTCATGTGTGTGTGGGGAGTTGCAGAGATAAACCCCTTATTATTTCAAATAACAAATTCCAGCATGTTTATGAGCTGTGAGCAGAAAGAGGCAATGATTTGGTTTAATTTATTCATTTGAATTTTTTGTTAATGCTACTGACATGACATCTGTGGACCTACTGCCTGATTCCTGACTATAATGATGATGAAACAAAACCAGAAACTTCTGAGAATCACAGTCTTAATTCGTGCCAGACCCTTGAGAATATGTTGCATTTTAAACAAAGGTTTCTTCCTGCTGCAGTCCATCATAGTGTTTATCTGAGAGAGCCAGGCTGGAGCCTTCAGATCTGGTGCTGAACTGGAGCCTGTCAAGAAAACCAGGATGGCGAAGCGTGGGGAAGGTTTGTAAACAGGTGAAGTGGAACCTTCTGGGTTTAGTGTTCCATAATCAGTTCAAATTGGGCAGAGACTGAAAACCTTACATGTCAGAGTTATACAACAGCTCCTTCAGAAAAGCAGCTTTAAGTTTTCAGTGGGCTTTATAATAAAGAGCATGCATGAAATGTTCACCCACAGATAGTCAAGTGTTTGCTTTGCTAGCAGTACTCACCCACCGTCAGCTCTCAGCTCATCCTTTCATAGGGGGAGAAATGCATTTAATATTCTTCTTCATCCCTAATGCATGTTTTTACATCACCCTTATGTTACCATGTGTGGGCTGTGTAGAGCAGACTTAATGCAGCAATTTGCAGACCTGCATCAATTTAGTGCTTTGTTGTTGTTCTTAAAGAAATGCTATATTGAGTGCCAAGTCTGAAGCTTTTCCACCTGGGCTAAGGTTAAGGACTTTATCTAAAAAGAGAGAGGTTTTTGAGAGTAACAGAAGTTTTCTGTTTTCTATTCATACCTGTAGCTCTGTATGCCAGCAGGGTTTGATTGCATCTGACCTATTTCAGCCACCTACCAGGGGATGTGATAAGCTGCATCCTATGAGCATCTGTTTCTCCCCTGCTTTGAAGGGTGAAGTCTAAGTACAAGCTGCTTAAAGATTCTCACACCAGGTAACCTGGCTTTGCATTTTCAACATGTCTAAAATCTCCCTATGAAGTTCTGCAAATTTAGTGTTTCTTGTGGACTGTGAAGTCAGGTTCCAGACTGCACTTGTGTTGGGCAGAGTAGTCCTCTTTCCTACTGCATTAAGCATGTGTAAGAGCACTGCTACTTGTTTGACTGTCTTGCCAGAACTGAATTTAAAGCATCCAGACTTTTTAAATAGAAAGCTGTGTTGATATTAAGGAATGGTTGAAAAGGACTAACACTGGTCTTTGTATTCTGATTTTGGTTAAGTCTAGAGCTTTGGTTTGGTTAATAGTCTAATCGACGATGAACTCTCAGTAATGTGGACTCACATAGTCTCTGATATCAGTTTAGTTAACGAGCTTTACTTTAATGCAACCTTTTCATAGCAAATAAAAAGAAGGCTGTAGCTTTGCCATCCTTTAAAATCCAAGCTGTCATCTCCTCAAATTTCACAGTGGCAGGCCTACTTTAATGTGGAGCACTTCAGGTTCCGAATGCTGTAGGCCAAAGAACTTCACCTGATATTCATTGCAAGGCTCAATGTGCCTCTGCGGCATCATATATTCTCCTGTTATCATGTGCAAGACTCTTTGGCTTTGATGCTTCCCATCTGCTTAGAACACCTTCAGACTGCCTGTGAGGTTTTGCCAGTTAGGACTTTGCTGAGCACTGACTTCTTTTCCATTTGTATTTCTCACTCGCTTTTGATTCCTGCTGCGTTCGCCACAAGTACACTGATCCGTGCTCGTCTGTTAATGACCTGATGCATTCATTCTTGCATTTGACTGTAGCAAAAGACAAAAGTTAGTCAGGGTGTCACAGCACTTCCTCTCACACCTCAGTATTTCCCTTGTTACCTTACTTACCTCTCCTTCACCAAAATAATTACTAGTGCCTACCTCTAAAAATCCTCTCCACCAGTAAAAAAGCTTCTGCTGAGAGCAGTCTGTAACGGTTGACTGGTCTCTACTGGAGCACTGTAGGAAGAATCTAACTGGTGTTTATTCCTATCAAGGCTTGGTCAGTAAGACATAGCAAATTCCTGGCCAAGCTGTCAGCCCCTGGCTTGGACAGCAGCACTCTGCACTGCTTTAAGAACTGGCTGGAGGCTGAGCCCAGAGAGTGGTGGTGAATGGTGCCACAGCCAGCTGGCAGCCAGGCACTAGTGGTGTCCCCCAGGGATCAGTGCTGGGACCCATCCTGCTCAATATCTTTATTGATGATCTGGAGGAGGGGATAGTTTCATAGTTTCATAGTTTCAGTTAGGGTTGGAAGGGACCACAAGGATCATCTAGTTCCAACCCCCCTGCCATGGGCAGGGACACTCTACCCCTAGATCAGGCTGGACAGAGCCTCGTCCAGCCTGGTCTTAAACACCGCAAGGGACGGGGCCTCAACCACCTCCCTGGACAACCCATTCCAGGCCTTCACCACCCTCATGGTGAAGAACTTCCTCCTCACATCCAGCCTGAATCTCCCCACCTCCAGCTTCATTCCATTCCCCCTAGTCCTATCACTCCCTGATAGTCTGAAAAGTCCCTCCCCAGCCTTCTTGTAGCCCCCTTCAGATACTGGAAGGCCACAATGAGGTCACCTGGGAGCCTTCTCTTCTCCAGACTGAACAGCCCCAACTCCTTCAGTCTGTCCTCATAGGAGAGGTGCTCCAGCCCTCTGATCATCCTCGTGGCCCTTCTCTGGACACGCTCCAGCACCTCCAGATCCCTCTTGTAATAGGGGCTCCAGAACTGGAGGCAGTACTCCAGGTGGGGTCTCAGCAGGGCTGAGTAGAGGGGGAGAATCACCTCCCTTGACCTGCTGGCCACACTTCTCCTGATGCAGCCCAGGATCTGATTGGCTTTCTGGGCTGCAAGTGCACATTGAGAGCTCCTGTTGAGCTTCTCGTCCACCAGCACCCCCAAGTCTCTCTCCTCTGGGCTGCTCCCCAGCCAGTCACTGCCCAGCCTGGAATTGTGCCTGGGATTGCCTCGACCCAGATGCAGGACCCTGCACTTGGTCTTGTTGAAGCTCATGAGGTTGGCCTGTGCCCACCTCTCCAGCCTGTCAAGGTCCCTCTGGATGGCATCCTCTCCCTCCAGCGTGTCTGCTGCACCACACAGCTTGGTGTCATCAGCAAACTTGCTGAGGGTGCACTCAATGCCACTGTTCATGGCACCCACAAAGATGTTGAACAAGACTGGTCCCAGGACTGATCCCTGAGGGACTCCGCTTGTCACTGGCCTCCCCTGGGACATGGACCCGTTGGCAGCCACTCTTTGGGTGCGGCCATCAAGCCAGTTCTTTATCCATCTGGTGGTCCATCCATCAAACCCGTGATGGATGGAGTCCATCATCAGTAAATTTGCAGATGAAACCAAGCTGGGGGCAGGAGTTGATCTGTTAGAGGGTAGAAGGGCTCTCCAGAGGGACCTTGCCAGGCTGGACAGATGGGCAGAGTCCAAGGGCATGGCACATCTAAGTGCCAGGTTCTACATATTGGCCACAGCAACCCCAGGCAGTACTACAGGCTGGGGTCAGAGTGGCTGGAGAGCAGCCAGGCAGAGAGGGACCTGGGGGTGCTGGCTGATAGCAGCTGAACACGAGCCAGCAGTGTGCCCAGGTGGCCAAGAAGGCCAATGGCATCCTGGCCTGCATCAGGAACAGTGTGGCCAGCAGGAGCAGGGAGGTCATTCTGCCCTGTGCTCAGCACTGCTTAGGCCACACCTTGAGTCCTGTGTCCAGTTCTGGGCCCCTCAGTTTAGGAAAGATGTTGAGTTGCTGGAAGGTGTCCAGAGAAGGGCAACAAAGCTGGGGAGGGGTCTGGAGCACAGCCCTGTGAGGAGAGGCTGAGGGAGCTGGGGTTGCTCAGCCTGGAGAAGAGGAGGCTCAGGGGAGACCTTCTTGCTCCTACACTCCCTGCAGGGAGGTTGTAGTCAGGTGGGGGTTGGTCTCTTCTCCCAGGCAACCAGCACCAGAACAAGAGGACACAGTCTCAAGCTGTGCCAGGGGAAGTTTGGGCTGGTTGTGAGGAAGAAATTCTTCCCAGAAAGAGAGATTTGCCATTGGGATGTGCTGCCCAGGGAGGTAATGGAGTCACCATCCCTGGAGGTGTTTAGGAAGAGCCTGGATGAGGCAATCGAAGCTTACTTGACTTTGACTCCAAATGGTGTAATTCTTTGTGGTGATTTTCTAGTAAGCTACAGTCTCATTCAGTCAGCATGGCAAGCTGTCCTATTTTGTCAACTCAATTTTGTTTTGAAGGTTCAACTTTCATCTAAATGATGAGAAATACATGAAAATACCCTCTGCTATTTATCAGCCTATAGATATTTTCTATAATTTGTGTAAAATAAACATAGAAGTTAGGCAAAAATGTGACAGAATTAATGCAGTACATAACTCTGGAGGCACTGCTGGAGGCATAAGAAATCCTAATGAAATCATCAGTCAAAGGATGCTTCAGGTTACAGCATGAATATGAGAATTGTAGATTAATGTGCCTCAAAAGAAAGTAGGTAAATAGACAGGAGGTAGGACTGAATGGAATTCAGATATCTTGGGTGGTTAGCATTTAATTCTCTATTTATAAATCCAAGTTATGGATGTCTAGCAGAGACAGCATTTCCCCCTGATTTTCCATCAGCAATTATCACTGTGGATTTCTCTGCTGTACCCCTGGTTGATATCCCTGACTGTCCTGTGGCAGCTACTCCCCAGCAATCTGGCACATCCATATTACTCATTTTTAATCAGATAAAATATTTTCTTCAGCTGCAGCTTTCCTCCTCAGCAGGCTTGCTTTGAATTTATGTGAATGTTGCTAAGACATGATTTAAGCCAAGTGAGGTAATAAAGATATCTCTATTAAAAAATAGAAAGAAAAAAATTGGTTTCTTGAACTGTAGAGTAAAATTTGCTTTAAGGACTGTTTTATGGTCACACTTGATAGCATTTAACAGGAAGTGATACCTCTTTCACTCAAGGGGCTTTGTCTATGTCCAAGAAGTCACAGCCTCATCCTTGGAGTCTGCCTCCTCGGGCGCGTGTCTGAAATCAGACAGCTTTTATGTGTTTCCTGGGGCATACTTTACTAGCTTCTCTTTCTGTGATGCCTGTAGTTCCTGTGCTCCCATCAAAATGCACATTTGACTGTGATGCCTGAGTTAGTATCAGCTATTCCCCAGCTCTAGAGAACTCCGCGGGTCAACATCTGAATTTCTTCTCCCGTGATGAGCACAGAAAGGCATCACTCAGCAGGACTCTGCACGACAGGCAGGAGCAATGGTTTTATTTCCCTTGAGGAGTGGTGGTCATATTACTCAGTTAAAGTAGTCCAAGTTTGGATTTTTCCTTTAAGAAACACACTGTCCATGGATAGCCTCAGTTATGAAAGATTTGCATTGAAGAACAATACAAAACTGCTGATGCCATTAAAATGAAAATGCTACTCAGAGGGAAGGTTATAGGATGAACAAGAATGTATAAAAGCATGTGATTTAATAGTTTTGGAAGAATTACCCTTCATCCATTTAAGATCTATTTTTATATCAAAAGCAATCAGCCTGGTGGTTAATTCCTTTCTTGATACACGTTTGTCCTTCAGAAACGGAGGGATTTAAGCCTGGTGTTGCGCGGCAGTGCTCTAGGAACACCACTTGCACGCACTGGACTTCCTCTGCACACTGCACAAGTGGCTTTTCATTCAAACTTCTTTCAGCAGGTTGGGGTTTGTTAAATAATGCTCAGAGCAGGCTGCTCCACTGTAGAATGGTTCCATGATCCATAATGTAGTGTGCTTACACAGGCTGTGCCCTATACCTGTGGCCTTTCCCGTGATGATCTGCACATTTCCTCCCATGTAACAGTGCTCTTCACTTCCCTTTCTTGTCCCTCAAAACCTACATGTCTCACTGCAGGCTTTACTTTCCTTCTCTGGCTCGATGGCTGAACCAGAGGCAGAAAAACCTGCTGGCTGACCATCTGCCTAGCACCAGTCTGTCCTGCTAGAAACAATAACTTCTCGAGTAATGAGTGCTCTGTAGTGTTAATTAAAAGGGTGTTCATCTAATCCATACATGGTGGCAGGTCACACTGTGAGGCAAATCTTTGACTGACAAAATCTTGTGCGCTCTGACTAAACCAAGCACTTCTTTGGATGTAAAACAGAACCTAATCCTGAAAGCAGCCAGGTAAGAATCTGCTGGGTGATCTCATAAGCTGAATTTATCACATCTCTTATCCTGCAGTTTTCTGCTGGTTACTATATTAACTCATTCTTTCTTTGAGCCTGCCCAGCGCTTCTGTGCTATTGCTGCTAAATGCCTTTTCCAGAGATTCAGTATGCTCCAGGACTGGCTGGAGAAATCCACTGATGTGCTTGGTTTTGACACCAAATGGCATTCACATCCAGAAGAAAGGGCTTGTTTTGCAGGTTATTAAACAGAAGCTTGGATAGCTCAAGCCCTAGTTTAAAATGTGTGTGGTTTCAAGCAGAGCCGTGTGTTTACATGAGTGCCTGGGTGTGCAGTGCCAAGCATCAGCCTAAAACAGTAAGAAAACAACATTCATGTCTTCCAGTTTTGTCAAAGTGTTTTATTCATGTTGTGAACCACAAAACACTCAGTTTACACGCCTCAGACTCATGTGACTGTTAGTTTTACATTCCTTACCTTGCATATAAAATGCAAAGCAAACTTTGTTCTCACAGTTACTGAGAGAACACCAAAATGGTGTTTTCCAGACAATCCAAAGCAAATAAAACCCAAGGCAGGGTAAATCCAGAGTCAACCAAAAAGCTCAGTAGTCCAGAGTCCAACAAGAAATCCAGATGGGCTCATTCTTAAAATAGTGCTTTTAGAAGTCTATTTCAAGTTATTATTTAGAGGCACACCAACTCTTGGTTTTGATTGCATTAGGCCAAAATGAATGTCTTCATTATCATCAGATAATTAAAATGGAGAAAATAACCAGTAGCTCTTACCTTGCGGGCAACCTCCCAGAAACAACCACATTCATTGCCTGTCTTTCCTCATACCGTGGCAATGCGGAATGGACATACCCCACCATCAGCGGAGGCTGTCACAGTCAGCTGTCGCTACTCAAGTGTCTGCTCAGTGTTAAACAGAAAAGTTCGTTCCCTGGAGTTGCTCAACGGAGCCCGGCGCAGACCCAAGCCCTCCGACTTCTTGAAAATGAAGTCCATCTAGTGGACACGAGTGGGTACTACAGCAGCCAGCAGCCCCGGCGCCCGGAGAGCTGTGCCAGCAGCGCCTGCATGTATACACGTTTCGGTTAGTTAGTTATTAGTTATAAGGTGTGGGGGGTTGAAGTCTCCCCCCAGCATTAACTTTGCCAGGGCAGCTCAGTTAGAAGCAAATGAAGCTGTATTGACAAGCAAAATCCACTCTACGATGGAATGCAATGAATGTGTACAAACTAGACAGCATGTGCAATATGATACAGGTGTTTACAATTGATAAACAGCACAAGGGCCCCCCTGGCCAAGGACCAGGGGAAGCTACTAGCTTCTCCCTCCCTACCCGCTGTACAAAAGGGACAGGAGAAAGGAGCAGAGAAGTTAGCCTCAGCCAAAGCCAGCTGATAAGCAGGTTATCTGTCCTGAGTGGAGCAAAACAGCTAGAGACCAGAAGAGAAGAGAAAAGGGAAGAATTGCTATGGTACAGCTCCTCTTATTCTAGATATTTACCCAATGAATTTGTTTACAATAATCATTTGTTTTCCTTTTCACACCCAATAGTGATTTATTTATATTTTTCTACTTTTCAGCTTGAAATCTGTAGCTGAATTTTAAAGGCACAGCCTGAAACCCCCACAAAAGGTAATAGGATGTTTGCACATTCTTGAGGCCTGTGGGGAAGTTACTTTGATGGCTGCTTTCCTCAGTAAGCCTATCATTCTTGATGGAGAGAATTTTTGATAAAAAATATTCCCCCCCCAGCTTCTTACAGACATCCTGATGAGGCTGCTGGAATTTCCTTCAAATACAAAATCTAAACTTTCGCTGGTTCCCTGGTGATAAATTTATCAGCAGAAAACAAGTGGAAATCTTGAAGAAGAATGACTGATAATGGATGGAGAGACAGGTGGGGGTTGGTCTCTTCTCCCAGGCAACCAGCACCAGAACAAGGGGACACAGTCTCAAGCTCTGCCAGGGGAGGTTTAGGCTTGAGGTGAGGAGAAAGAGTAGTTGGCCATTGGGATGTGCTGCCCAGGGAGGTGATGGGGTACCCATCTCTGGAGGTGTTCAAAAAGAGATTGGACGTGGCACTTGAAGCCATGGTTTAGTTAGTCATGAAGTGTTGGGTGACAGGTTGGACTCGATGATCTCTGAGGTCTTTTCCAGCCTTATTGATTCTATGATTCTATGACCTGAACTGCATAAATGAATTAAAGGAACAGTTCTGCAAACCTTCTCCATTTGCTTCAGCAGATGTTACACCAGGAAGCCTCCTGAGAGGTTTGAATGCATCCTCTGACTTGAGTACACTAGCTCTTGCTGCCTAGGAGATGCACAATTGACATATGTAATAGCACAGCGTTACCTCAACTATGTTTAAAAATAGGAACACTGTGAAACAGAAAGGTAAAGTCATGATTAACAAACAGGTTTTCATATGAAGAATAACTGAGAGCACCCCCAGTACTTTATGATCTTGACCACCGCAGCCCCTGGAAGTAATCACAGGTCAGAGAACAAGAAACAAACCACAAAACAGTTTTGAAAATGTTGTGTGCCTTTAGAGATCCTCTAATCAAAATTGTTCAGAATCAAAGCCTTTGGCAGCACCAAGCCAGAGAGCTGGACTGCCAGAAATGTGAATCCTGCTGCATTTCACATCCTCCTCTCATCTCAGAGTGGAAGGGTAGCACTGTTGCTGCCTGTATGCTGCCGTCCGTCATCTCCTCTCTCTGGAGCCTCTCTTTACTGGTGATGCCAGGGAGAATTAACTGAGAGAGCCATGTCTCTGAAGCCCAGCCAACACAGTGATCATTTACATCGGTTGTTTAACAGAAGGGCCGAAACCACAGTGGAACTGGAAAGTGGCTGCAAGTCTTGCTTTGATGGCTTCTGAGCGTTGGAGCGTCCTGCTGTGCATGCTCTATTTCTCCTTCAAGTACCCGTATCAGACTCATTAATTACCCAGTGAGCTGTGTTGTCCCTAATGCTTTGCAGAACGAGCAGGGCAGCATTCTCAACTATTGATGTCCCTTAAAATCGATGTTTGTAATTTGACAAGACATTTTCTTCTTGTGATGTGCTTTCTATGCTTGTTAGGGCAAAGAAATTCCACTGAAATGGTATAGCACTGTCGAGAAGCTTCAGGATGACCAGCTCAGCAATTCTGTATGAAACCCACACTTTCCCCACCAGGTTTCAATTCTAACAGCCTGTAAAGGCTGTCTAAACAGGGAGAGTCAACAAACCCCTCCTCAAGCTTTCATTTGGAAAAAGCAGAAAGATAATAAATAGACCACTGGTAAGTTACGCGTTAGTGTGTGCTCGTGTTCCAAGATGTGCAGTAGGCTAACTTTCTGATTTGGCTGACTGACACCTTTCCATATCACCTCAGCAGCTCTTCTTATTTTCCAAGAAAAACCATGAATGAATGTAACGACTTTATTCTTTTCCACAGAAGAAATGGTGGTGATGGCTGTTAATACTGGCATTCATACACCAGTCCTATTTCTGGCAAACAGCAAGAGAAAACGGCTACTGCAGTAGCACAGCACTTTCCAGCAGTGCACAGTAATGTTTACCTTCTCTTCAGACAGGTGCAAGTGTGAAGGCAAAGCGTTGGTTCAAGGGATGTCACTGTCTACGTTTCAGACAAAGCAGTTCCTCATACCTGATGCCATCCTCTGGGGAAGGGTGACTTTTCAAAGGAGTTCTCTTTGAAACCACCGATGGGATGTGTGAGTAGAACGCACGAAGTGCTCCCACCCTCACTCCTGGCTCTCCCTCCCTGTTCCACACAGGAGTCTAAGTGGGGCAAGGCTATACAGGGATTGCCTCCCTGTGTGCAGACAGTGCAATATCAAACGTTACTCTGACCAGAGAGATGCAGTGTTTTATTTTAAAACCCATTTTCTTCCCTGCTAAGGGATTTACTTGCCCTTCACAATCTGTAGCTGTGTGCTTCAGAGATTATAGGATTGCCTCTCTGTTGTATTCCTTCTGTTCTATGACTGCTGGAGCTGTGATGTCTCTCTGAGAAGGCCTGTTTGCTTGCTGTATTATAATCAAGCTGGATGAAACCTCTCAGGTTTGTCCCAGCTCTGGAAGGGCTGTGCACTGGGCCAGCACAAGCTTCCTCGGCACTGTCGAGACTGAAGTGTTTCTTGGCACACGCAGAAGCTGGATGGTAGGCACCTGGAGAATTTTAACATCTAAACCTACTTAGGTTTAGGAGCCCTCAGAGCTGGGCACAGCTGAGCTGAGGTTTTTAGCATCATTGTTCGTAACTGCAGCTAAGTGCTGCCTAGCTGTCTGGCTGGACAGCTAAAGATCCTTCTGGAATCTGGCCCTAAGGAGTTTTTTAAACTTTCTTATGCATTAAATGATAAAGAGCAGACAATTAAGAGGTCTTGCTTAATTGGCTTGACATCTTGAAGAGAGCTACAAATCAGTCTGGTTTCCTTCTCCTGAGAATCATTAGCTCATTTGTTACAAGGGCAAAGGGAGCCTTTGCAGCACTTCACGGTAGAAGCGCTAGGGCTGCTCTGTGGAGCTCTCTGTTCGGCTGATTGCAAGCCCTGTGTGCTAGACTGAGCATCCCAGTTGGATGTTTAGTTTGAAAAGCAATATGTCAGTTGCCATTTAATTAGGATTCCACAACCCACCTTTTTCAGATGCTGCTGCTCATTAAAGTGTTTCCTGACTGAGAATATGCAGGTACTGTTGGTGCAACAAATAGTTGCCTTCAGTGAGAGTGAAAGGCCTCTCGCTAAGGTGCAAAGGCTTAGCTGTAAGGACAGAGGAGGCAAACAGGCTTCTGTTTTCATTCCAAGGAGAGATGGTGTCAGCCAGGGGTGTTGCTGTGCTCCTAGGCTAAGGTGAGGATATGCTTCTCCATTGCTGGCTGTCTGTACTGCTAACATTTCTCCTTGGGATTTCTCTGCAGGAATTTCAATAGCAGGTGAGCAAATTGTCATTTTTGCGAGATGAAAGAGAAGTTTAGAAGAAAACGTTTTAGTTTTGAAGGAAGCTAACATTAATGAAGTGCTGAGTGCTGATCTGTTGGTCCAGTTCCAACAGCAACAACAAAAAGCCGTGACAGGCGTTACATGTTTCTCAAAGGAGAAGCACAGTATTTCTACTTCATGCTAGGAATAATGGATGTGTGTGTGTATAGGGGAAGGGCTGTTTAGCAGGTAAGACAATTACTTCATGGGGTGTGTGGGGGAAGATGGAGCATTTTAATCTTCAACTTTCTTATCCCTGTCTTGGGAATATTATTCCTATTCAGTGACTTGCTTTAGCATTGGTGCAAGCAAAAATCATTCTATTGTATCATTCATAGAATCAACCAGGTTGGAAAAGACCTCAAAGATCATTGAGCCCAACCTGTCACCCAACACCTCATGACTAACTAAACCATGGCTCCAAGTGCCACGTCCAATCCTTGTTTGAACACCTCCAGGGATGGTGACTCCATTACCTCCCTGGGCAGCACATCCCAATGGCAAATCTCTCTTTCTGGGAAGAACTTTCTCCTCACCTCCAGCCTAAACCTCCCATGGCACAGCTTGAGACTGTGTCCTCTTGTTCTAGTGCTGGTTGCCTGAGAAAAGAGACCAACCCCCACCTGGCTACAACCTGGCTACCCTCCCTGCAGGGAGCTGCAGAGAGCAAGAAGGTCTCCCCTGAGCCTCCTCTTCTCCAGGCTAAGCAACCCCAGCTCCCTCAGCCTCTCCTCACAGGGCTGTGCTCCAGACCCCTCCCCAGCTTTGTTGCCCTTCTCTGGACACCTTCCAGCAACTCAACATCTTTCCTAAACTGAGTGGCCCAGAACTGGACACAGGACTCAAGCTGTGGCCTAAGCAGTGCTGAGCACAGGGCAGAATGACCTCCCTGCTCCTGCTGGCCACACTGTTCCTGCTGCAGGCCAGGATGCCATTTGCCTTCTTGGCCACCTGAGCCAAGAAGACCCATCCTCTGGCTTTCTGGGAGGTGGAGACATCAGCAATATACTTCTTCAAGCATCCAGACAGTTTCAGGAGTCTGGTTTTGCTCCTTTAAAGATCTCCATTTTTATTAAGGCAATTACATCCCATAGCCCAGAGATGCCCATGGAGTGGGGAATAATAATAATGTCAATGAATCTTGCTCCCTACAGGAGACTAAGCAAGCTGCATGGCTTAAGCCCATGCCTGAATGGGAAAAATTCTGGCCATGATCTTGAGATGCTGCAGCCCACAGCCTCTGTACCTCCAGTTCTGAAAGAAAGAGTGGTGACAGCATACACTGTCATTGTGGGAATTAATGCACTTTACACATAAATGTTTTACACATTTTACTACAACATATCAATACACTACAAATTAACTACTTGCTTTCCCATTCATGCAGAGTATTCTGGGAAAGAATGCTGCCATGGACAGCTGAGAAGAGGTGATTAACTCCAATTGATAACTGCATTTTATTTGCCAAGAGATGGGTAATGCCCTGGAAGTATTTTTCCCAGCCATCTCCCCCGCCATACACACATTCTTTTGATAGGTGAAAAAGCTAATGAAAATCCTGTTGTTATCAGGCCACAAGTGCAGCAGGAAAAGAAACTGGGAAATGCTGACAGACTTTATGCTAACAGTCTAACAGAGAAGCAAATGTCGTTATTATGCCGACATGCACTCTCAGCAACAGGAGTAAAAACCAAACCACAACAACAACAAACCAAACAAAACCAATAATCCCCCTGTCCCCCAGGCCAGCCAAACCCAAATAATGGTGAAATTGTTAAAGGCCTTTATGAAATTGTGTGTTGCAGAGGCAAAACACCTTCTCACTTGTACTTAACATCTACTGAGAGCTGGGCAGGGGTGCGCGGTATTAAAGGTGCGGCTGTGTCGTGTGGTAAGTGTGCTCTCGTCACTTGAGCCACAGACAAGGTTTGCATTGCCTCAAGTCTGATAACCAGAGAGTGTTGGGCAAGTGCTCCTACAGACACTAATAACACATGAGGAGTGCTACGAGCTGAATTATTTTAGAAACCACTCATGCCAAGAAAAGGAGGAGAAAGTAAAAGGAGTCCCCAGCAAACGGATGCAGCACTGGAATCGCCTTGTGTCATGAGAAGTTACCTGGAGTAACCTGCCTGGGATCTGCCATGTTTGGTGGCAAAAATGTATGGTTTTGACAGAAGTCCAAGGGTGAAGGAGGAGCATGAAATTATTCCTGCTCTCCCACCGACTGTAATACCTGAATGCAAGCTTGGGGCCAGGGGGGAGTGGAGGAGGAGGAATATTAGCTGCAACAACGGGATGGTTGTAGGAAATCTAGGCACCATTTGGGTGCAGGGAAGTCAGATTGTAAGCTTGTGGGGTTTGGGGTTTGGTTTGGGGGTGTGGGGGTTTTTTGTTTGGTTGGGTCTTGTTTGTTTGTTTGCTTTCAAACTAAGAATTAATCCAAGATAAAACCGATCATTATTTTACTAAGTTCTAGTGCTGGCTGTGCTGACATGAGAGGAAGCAAAGGTAAGGGAGGGGAAGCAAAGGTAAGCAAAGAGAATGGATTTTGTTGTTTGGGTTGGGTTTTTTTATCAGCAATTATGCCTTAAGTGTCATCCAAACCAACCTTGATGATCCTGTGATTCTGTGAAAAGCCTTTATCCTACCTTTGAGCTGGCTGGGCTGGGTCAAGCCCCTTGCATTTAGGTGACACAAATGGGCCTTTCTACAAGGTCGCTTTGCTGGTTCAGATTTGTTCTAAATGTGCTGCTGGGCTAATGTTTTGCTACAGGATTCATGCCAGGCCGGGCGTTGTCGGCTTGCCCCCAGCTGTTGCATTCTGGCTAATTCATCAAGACTGTGTTCCTGTGCATGCCATTCAGCAGTTACAGGTGGTGTATCAAAGGCTGGAATACCACTGAAATGCTCTGTGAGTGGCTGTGCTGATGACAGCAGGACTGATTTCAGAGCGAAGCATCGGTCAGTGATTATGAGCTGGTTGCCGGCCCCCAGGCTGCAGAACAACTACATGGTATTCTCCCAGGCTCTCTAGTTCTCGGGTGCTGCTGGGCTGCGTTGTCAATCCCTGTACTAACTGCTTTTTCTGTCACCCCAGAATATTCCAAGAGGACTAGGGAGTAAGTCTATGCTCCATCTGTGACCAGTTAGAGATGAAAGAAACCTTCAGGGTAACTGGGAACATCATTGAAGCTGCACTGCATTGGGCCAGCTACTAACTGGAGTTTTGAGGGAGCACCCTAACGTGCCTCCCCCCCGCCCCTTTCTCCTGTGAGACAGAGGATAGAAGAGGAAGGTATCATCCAGCATGTGAAGATTTCAGTCAGCTTTCTGCTCTCCCCAGCTGCTTTGCACTTCCCTCACAGATGCAACAGGGCCCCAGAATTCAACTGCTGAAATGGAAACATGTTTCATAATATATTATGAAAAAGACATGGTGAAAAATTCCAATGTAGATGGAGGATTTTAGTGCCAGATTGTGCCCTGGGATTCCTATACCTTATTCCATTAAAGCTATTAAAAATGTTTGCATTTCAAGGAAGAATTTGGACTTTTGACACAATTCCCTCTTTTTCTCTGGGAGCCAAACATTTTCTGTGGTAACAGAAAATATTATAACAAGAATAAATATAATGCATTTAGGCACTAAAATGAGTAACAGTCCTTGATCTATTTGCTGAAGATTACAGGCATGAGATGTGAAAGCTGTTAGTGGCTTGAGGAAAGATATTTGCTGTAATGGGCACTGCAGCTTTCCTTGTACTGCAAAATGTGAAGGGAATGACTCGAGAGGTTTCCAGATCCTCACATCACTTGGAGGGGTTGCTGTGCATCTTGTGATCACAGTTTCGGCCAGGGCTTTGCTGTCTTTCACTACCTTTTAAATCGAGGGATCCTGAGATCTCAGGGCAATGTACTTGCCACGTGTGAGCTTCTCCCTCCCATTACAGAGGGGTCAAAATCTTAGTGCTGAGTGTGTAATCGCTGTGTGTAGAAGGGAAATGCCTAGCCTGCTTCCTGTGCTTCCAAGGTGCTGTATGAATTAAAGTGGTGTTGTATGAACGGGACACTTATTTTTTCCTCCCCTTTTTCTGCATTGTTTCAAATTGGTGCAACTGTGTCTAACAAGAAACTTTGTCATCTGGAAAGGAAATAACTCTCATCCTTCTCTCTCTACTCAAATGTTTGGGGCAGTCTGGGTATGCTTCATAGAATGGTTTAGGTTGGAAGGGACCTTAAAGATCATCTAGCTCCAACCCCCCTGCCGTGGCCAGAGACATCTTCCACTAGACTAGGTTGCTCAAGGCCTCATCCAGCCTGGTCTTGAACACCTCCAGGAAGGAGGCATCCACAGCCTTCCTGGGCAACCTGTTCCTGTGTCTCCTCAGCCTTGCTAAAGAATTGTATCCTAATATCTAGTCTAAATCTACCTTCAAGCTTCAGTCCATTCCCTCTTGTCCTATCGCTACAAGACCTTGTAATAATCCCTTCCTGACTTTCTTCTAAGTCCCCTTCAGGTACTGGAAGGCTGATATAAGGTTACCCCCAAGCTGCCTTTTCTCCAGGCTGAACAGTCCCAGCTCTCACAGCCTTTGCCCATAGGGGAGGTTCTCCAGCCCTCTGATCATCTTTGTGGCCCTCCTGTGAACCTGGTCCAGCAGCTCCATGTCCTTCTTATGCTACGGGTGATATGGACAGTGGGATTGAGTGCACCCCCAGTGTCTTGAGAGCATTCTTCAGGAGAAGGACCTGGGGGTGTCAGCTGAAAAACTCAACATGACCTGCCAGTGTGTGCTGGCAGCCCAGAAGGCCAACTGTGTTCTGGGCTGCACCACAAGAAGTGTGACCAGCAGGTGGAGGGAGGTGATTCTCCCCATCTGCTGTGCTCTTGTGAGACCCCACCTGGAGTATTGTGTCCAGTTTTGGTGCCCCCATTCCTTTTATTCAGGAATGAAAGACAGTGGCTGGCTGGCTGCTTTCATCTTGTGCATATTCCCTGAGTTACAGGGAGAGCCTGAGCTCAACCCAGGAATTTCTGAGCTCTCTGTTGCCTCCTTCACATTTGGGATCTGCACTGTATCAGCTGGAAGCGTAGACCACAGTGGTGATGGCACTGCAGCTGTACAGGGAAAAGCCTAGCAGCTCTGGTGTCCCTAGGTCAAGCTAAACTCCCTAGCTGGGCTGCCCAGCACCACGTAAGCTGGTGTGAAACATTTCAGAAATGTATGGCAAGTGCTACCAGAAACTTAAACTTGCTTTAGACAGTGTTTTGTCAAAATTGAGTCACCTCTGCAGCAAGGCTGGTTCATCAAAATCAACTTTGAAAAGCCCCAAAACAACAGCTATGTATGTTCTTGCTTATCTCATCAGCGAATTCTCAGCCTCTTATGAACAAACATTGTTTTCCCCCTTCCTGTTAATTTTATGCAGAAGGCATGGATAATGCCTGATACTTATTTCCTTGGGATGCTCTGTGTATCCTCAGACTTGGTCTTGCACTCAGGAGGAATGAATGTGCTACATACCTTGGCTGCTGAGCGAGCCATAGCAGCAAAGCCAAGGGGCTTGGCCAGCAGATACTAGCCACAGCTAGCTAGGGTGTGGTTTCCAATGATTGAAATACATATAGAATGCCAGCAGAGGGTGAAACAAGTCAGGGGAGGGGATGGATAACGAAGAGACTTGTTCCTTTTTTGTGTTTTAATCTTTGTGGGACTGCTAACTGAACAGTAGTGAGGAGGAGGAGGCAGACCCTTACTTCTTGTTATTGGTCAAAAGGTTTGACTGTTTCGTGGCATTTATTCAGCCCTCTCAATTCTGTGATGTGTGGAAGTGGCAAGCACCCCCAACTCCAACAGCAGGAGCTCATCTCAAAACAGACCAGCAAATGAACTCCTGAAGAGCCTGTGCAGACTGATTCCACCATGTTGCCACACTCTTCCTCTCTTCTCCAGGACTACAGTGAACAGGACAAACTGCATGTCTCGTGATGTTACAACCCACACAGCTGCTGCACAAAGTTGTGTTTGGCTGTGAGGCACCAGGTAGTGCTCTGTCAGGATTTTCTGGTCTGTGGTTGTCCTTAGCATCACTGAAATTCAGCTAGAACTGAAGAATCAAGAAGTGGTGTAGCCTGATGGATGTAAGAAACTAGAATACCCTGCAAAGATGAATGAACCTTACTTAACATAGAGCCACTTGGTTCTTTTCCTCATTGAAAGAGACAGGCTGTGGCATAAAGCTGAGGCATTTCTCTTCTGCAAAGATCTCATGCCAGTCATACCTTAGCCTGTTCCTCTCCTCTCCTTTTGTTGGTGCGATGCTTCTGCATTAGCAAGCTGTGCTTTTCATTCTGGAGTGATGAAAGGGGACAACAATAACTACAATGCCTTTAAGAAATCTTCGAATCTTATCAGATCTCACATTTCATCCTGTCTGCTCTCTCATGCCATTCTTTTACTATTACCCTAATTACCACTGAAAATGTACAGTGTGCTGCTCTTCCTGGGCACCCAGTGCTTGAAGCTACTGTTGGGAAAGAGTACGGAGGCGAAAGTGGAGTTCCTTTCTTCCTTGTTGGTGAATTCCTATTCCTTGTGAAATCCCCAAATTCACAGCCTCACATGCTTCTGGGGGAAAAAAAGTGACCCTCAGTGTGCTCTGAGGTATTGTTATGCTGCTAAAAGTGGAAATGTAATGGTATTTCCTGTTGGGTTGAGGGGAAGAAGTTGCGAGGTGGTGGGTTTACCCTGACTGGCTTATGATGCTTGAATGCTGGGAGCGAAAGGCGGTGTGACAAGTATCTGAAAATGCTGCCACTAACCACTCTTTTATACAAATTCCAGATTACAGGCCAAGCTCACTGTTGACATAAGCAGATGCAAATCTAATGAAGTCACTGCAGTTACTTCTACTTGTGCCAGAGGTGGCTTTGTCCTATTTTTGGAACATGCTAGTTTTGTGCTACAGCACTGGCACACTGTGTCATGTCAGAATCCTCTTCAGCAGTGGCTGCGTGCCACTGGCTGACTAACATGATGCATCATGTCAAACATCTGCCTGATAATAGTCCCGTCCTGCCTTTTGACATGATCTATCAAGCCACTGTATCGTGCTGGAAGGCATCTGATAGGAGTTGTGGCTGGATCTGATAGTAAGGAATGTGTGCTAACTGAATGTCAGGACATTTTGGCATCCTGTGGAAAACAGTGATATCTGTGTTAGCGTATCTACAAATCTCCTGCAAGTGCCTCATGTGCTTGGGTGTAAAACGATCACTGATTGCGGTGGTTTTAGGCTATGCCTTTGCAATTTAGCTGCAGATCTCGAGCAGAAAAGTAGACAAATGTAAATAAATCACTATTGGGTGTAAAAAGGAAAACTAAAGATTATTCTAAACAAATTCATTGGAGAAATACCTGCTGTAAGATTGGCTGTGCCAAAACAGTTGTTCTTACTCCTACCTGAATGTATCACATTAGCATAGTAGATGATGATTAAATAATGTTCTGTCTTGATCTGACTCTGCTTTAAGGACAGATAGTGATTTTTTTTCTCCTAGGAATGATCACTGGTATCGAAAGAAGTTGTTCCTACTAGTGATTTTACAGACTTGTTTTGTTACTAAGAGTAGGAGGGTGTTGGTTTAGGTTTTTTGTTTTGATAAACTAGCATCAGGCCTTATTGACATAGCATCTGAAAGCATTTTACCTCAGACAGAATGGTGCTAAACAACATCTAACTTAAACCAGGAAACATGTTTCACAATCCTCTGTGGCAAGAGCACAGATTCACTGAGAGGATCTGTGAGGGTGGATAGCAGCCAGTCGTCCAAATGTGAGGAGGCTGGGTGCCAGGAGACGGGCGGCCAGAGGAATGCCTGAGAGAGCCCAGCCATACGCTCCCGCTGAAAACCTCTGGGTCAGGATCAGGCTCACGTCCAGCGGCAGCAAACTTTGGGAGATGGTACTTGTTCCTCCCAATCCATAGCCTCTGGCTCCTGCAAACACTGCTGTTGGCATCATGCTCTGCCTCAGCCTTGCTGCAGTAGGGAATGAGGGGAAAAGAGACTTCTGAAGCTGCTAGGGCCCAGATCAACTAGAGATTTGTAGGTAGCAACCATCTCTTGGGTTTCTGATTTCCCCGAAGAAACTGTTTGGAAACTCTCATGTTTGGTCAGCCAAGGTGTGTGCTGCACACGTGTTGTGCCCTTGTGGAAACTTCTGAGTGGCTGCAAAGGGTAACACTTAAGATTGAATCCCTTTCAAAGTACTGCAGTTGCATGTTTCATAGAAATTCTTTCTACAAACAGGGAATCCTACTGGGGTCAGACATAGCTATTTTAGCCTTGTGTCTTCATCGAACTGTTCTGGACAAGACGTGTGTGAGTGTCTGTGTGTATACAGATGCACAAAGAGTATCAATTCGGGCTTTAAGTTTTGGCCATTGTTAAATGTAGGTAAACTTCCAGACAAATTTTGTGAGAAAGAAACATGAAATAATTCATTTTAGACCAAATGAGGAGAAGCCAAGAGCCAACAAGTATAGTCATTTCCAGGCTCATAAGCTGGGATCATGCTAGCAAGCCATAGGCGTAGTGTTTTCCATGTGAGGAATGGTATTGAAAGCCTTCGAGTGTGGGACTGCAGTAGGGCAGCTCGCTGACAAACTATGTGCATAGAGGTAGGCTGTGAATGTATGTGAGTAGGGCTGGAGCCGTCAGAACCAGAACCTGGCTTTCTGCATTTTTTAAGTAGAGCAGTGATTTTTCTTTTTTTTCTCTCTTTTTCTGTGTTGTGTTGGATTTGATTTTTAAAAAAGGGAAACATTCTGGACCCCAAACGTGGGGAAACTTCCTGGGCTAGTTGAAAACTTATCCAACCTGCCATTTCCTGTGCTACAAATGGGTTCCTCCTCCCTTCCAGACGAATTTCCAGGATGAATCCCTCGGGAAGTGAAGGGTGGCAGATGCAGGTGACACCCGACTATGTAAGATCCGCGCTGCTTGCGCGTAGCCGAGATTCCCGCGGACCGAAACCCAGAACCGAGATGCTTCCCTCTCCCAGCCAGCAGCGACAGGGACTCGCACCGCAAGTGAATAAATAAACCCTCCTGGGGACTAAACCTGCCCCACAGCCAAGAGCTGCCGCAGGACGCCCGGCACGGACCCTCCGTGGGATGGGGACAGGTGCTACGCGCCAGCGGGGCCGCTGCTGGAAGGGGTTGGGGGTTGGTGGGGAGAAGGCGGGCGGTTGGGCGCGGTCCCCGCCCCCGCGGCCGTGCCACCGCTGCTGCTGCCGCTGCCGCCGGGGCGCCCCGCGCTGCCGCCGCCGTGCTATAAGTGCGGGCGCGGGGCGCAGCGGCCGTCGAAGATGCGCTGGCAGCTGGGGCTGCGCGGTGCCCCGCCGCGGCCGCCCTGCGCGGAGGAGAAGGAAGAAGAAGGAGCAGGCGGCGACGGCGGCGGTGGTGGCGGCGCTGGGCAGCCGCGGCGATGAGCTGCTCGGACGTGGCCATGCAGCAGCCCGCTTCGGCGGCGTGCGGGGCACCCCGCTATCTGAGCGGCGCGGCGGTCGTACCCGCGGCGGGCTGCCCGCAGGTGAGCCGCGGGTTAGCGGGGAGGGAAATGTTGCGCGGGGTACCCCGCAAGTCGTGGCGATAGGGCGGACTGAGAGGTCAGGGAGGTTTTTGGGGAGCCACCCCGCCCCGGCTCAGTAGGCTGCCTAGCGCATCGCTGGCTGGCGGAGGTCTCCGCCCCGGCCAGCCAGCGATGCGCTATGCAGCCCCCGGCCTGATGTGGAAAAGCGGGGAGCTGCTGAAGCTGCCCCTCCGCAGCCAAGCCCGGTAAGACTTTTAAAAAATGATTGTTATTTAAAGAACAATAATTTACGTCCCCGAATTCTTCTACTTGGGGAGTGAGTGTTGGCTTGCTGGGATGGAGTGGGAAAGAGAGGAAAGTTATTTCTTTCTTCCTCCCCCTCTTCGCTGTCGTTCCTTACTTGACGAGCCTCCCTGCTTTGCCGTCCTCCGGCGCGGTGCGGTCCGCGGGCGCTCACACGGGCGCTCACACGGGCGCACCCTCCGCTGCTCGTCGAGGATAGGGCGTGCCATGCTGTTCTACAGCAGCTCTCGAGGGAGATGGGCTCAGGAGAGTTTCCAGCTGAATTTGGTGATCAGCTGTAATTTTTGATTTCCATCCCCCCCCACCCTCACCACCCCACCCCCCCCCAAAAAAAAAAAAAAGAAAAAAAAAGGGAGAAAAAATGAATCAGGAAATTCTTATCAGGCTGACAGCATTTTTAGACTATGCAGTGCGTGGGTGAAGTGAGACTAATATTGACTTGGCTCTAATGTATTCATCTGAGAATACATTTTTGGTTGCTGCTGCATTCCATAAGGTTTTATCATTATTATCCATGAAGATTGTTTTTTCTGTACATGGGAAGTGACCCCTAATATCGGTTTGCCTGGGAGACACAAACATGGGCTAAAACATCAAAATTCCTATCGTGTGCTACGGGCTTCTTGGTTTTGTTTTTCTTTACTGCTGGGAGAGAGAGCGCTTTTGCAGAAGTGACACCCCAGCACACCTTGTCCAGGCTGCTCACGTTGTTCACTGTAGTCACAGGCTCTGGCAAACTTGTGAGTTTTGCCTCTTGCAGTGTGCCTTCGCGATTATTTCCTCCGTAACCTAGGTCACAGCTTGCAGAGCCCTCCATCCACTCGGGAATTTTAGCTATGAATGTTAGCGATGAGCATGTGGAGCCACAATTGTTAGCCTGCATGACTTGAAGGGAAAATAAAACAATAATCCCACATAACCTGACCCTGACTAACCTACCTAGAAGTTGAAAACTTCTTGGGGTTTGACTCTGTAGATGATAGTCTGTATTCCTCTTCCAGATCTGGAGTGTAGAACACAGTATGTGAAAGTCAATGAAATCATCATCAGCCACTTCGTCACACTCAAGTGCCATTGCTTTTTACTTTTAAACAGCATCATGAAGTTTCTCCATCAGCTGAGAGCAGCCCCATGCATGAAGTGTCCCAAAGGCACCCTAGTGAATGCAAGAGTCATCTGAAGTGTCATTTTAAGCAAGCTGAGTTCTTGCAGGTTAGGCTACTTAGGAAACGACAGATGGGTAGATAGGCAAGGCAAGAAACGTGGTTATCTCTGTTCAGCCAATGCAGCTCATGAGCTCTGGCCAGCACATTGCCCCCGACCCCTGTGTTAAACCTTGCTATCCAACGTGTTAGTAACAATTCACTTAGCTTAGTCCTGTTCATGCCAGGTTTCCTGAAACCGTTGGAGCCGAGTCTTGACAGGAACTAGTCAGATGTCAGACTGGAAAACCAAGCTGCTGTTGCTGAGCTAAGGCTGTTGCGTTCTCTAACTCTAGCAGCTGCAAGCTTCAGAGCATTCGCTGTGCTTTCTCAGAGTCCAGTGCTTTTTAAATAGTGAGAAAGTACGTGTAGAAGGAACTGCTCATGCCTCTGTGTAGAAGGAACTGCTCATGCCTCTGTGTAGAAGGAACTGCTCATGCCTCTGTGTAGAAGGAACTGCTCATGCCTCTGCCGTCCCAGTGGAAAGAGGTGTTGTTTGGGTAACGTGCGATAGTTTGCAAGTCTCTGTTTCTTCACCAGTGCCCTGCCTGGGACATTCAATCAACTGCTACAGAGCATGAGAAAGAAGGGTGAAAAATCTGTTACCAGGTTTTTGTTTCCTCTTACACATGTGTTCAACATGTAAAACACTCCTGTGATCTTCCTGAGGGTGAGAGTCATTGTAAAGAATGTTCTTTGCCGGAATTAAGTCTGGTTTAAAAATAGCAGCGAAGGAGATGAATTAGTGTGATCTCTTAAAATAAAGCTGTGCATTGGAGCTGGTGAAGTGGAGCTCACCCTTCAAATATCTGAGAACTCCACTGAAACATTTTTTGGTGGTGTTGTACTACTCTGTTGTCTTTTGGCACCCAGTAAAATGAAACTTTTGTTTACTGAGAAAGAAAGCTGCACTGTGCTCTGCTCCTGTTGGGTTTTCTTTCCTTCAGGGCGTGAGGATACGTTGTTCTAACTAGAGCTTGTGCATCTTCATAGGCATTTGTAATAAACCTGCCACAAACATGTACTCGGTTGTGCCAGCTATCGGTATCAGTTTGGTATCCTTCGAAGAGCAGGGCAATCTCCTTAGCCTGGAGCTGCTGTTGCAGAGCTGAAGTTCTGGGCTGTGGTGTCCCTCTGGAGCAGCAACCTCACCCCGTTCCTGTAGGTCATGTGCTGCACACGTGGGCCAGCAGAAGGGTCTCCGTTGTGTAAGTAGCGCTGCTTACAAAAGTCAGGTACAGTGCCAGCAGATGACTGGCCAGTGGCACTGCTGCTCAGCGGAAGGGGTTTGAGTGGACCTCTCCTTTGTAAAGGAAAACAAAAGAACTGACAGATCTTGGATTCTTTAAGTGATGGGCTAGCTAGCATGCTCTCAAATGGTGCAGAAGTGATTTCTCCTTTGGGGCTGTGCCTTTTAAAGTTCCCCCATTCCAAAATTATTCCTACACCCCCTTAAAATCAGCACAGAAACCATTTTTGCCTTGCACAGCAATGCAGACTTTCTGGCAGCATAACTTTCACCAATCTGTAGCCAGCAAAGGATTTACTGGCAAATTAATTTAGATGGGATTTTTAGATGGGACTGAAGCCTGAATTCCTACTGAATGTTAATGGCAGTGGAGGCTTAGCACCTTACATCTTTGAGATTGCTGAAGTCCAAGGTGTTTGCTGGAGGGAAGTAAGTTGAGTATGGATAGATACATGCTTGCATGGTGCCAGAAGGAACTGTTGAAAACAGGGTATGGCTCCAATTCTGCAGACAAATTGGGGTTTCCATATTCCTTTGCCAAAGGACAGAATGTGTTACAGTTAGGAATGTGTTCCTGGGTATGGTGAAGAACTCTGCCTGCCACAGGTGTAAAGGCCTGCAGAATGGCAAAATTCAAACTTTCTTCATTGTATGCTTTCCTGAGGGGCTATGCAGCTGTAGTGGTAACTTCTGGCTTCTCTATGGGTTGGGTGAGGAATGTGTGTAAGAGATTTGAAGAGATCCTGGAAGCACATAACTGGAGAAAAATCCCATTCTATTCTCTGTGCACAAGAAATGCTGTGAGGTCTTGCCGTGCCCTGGCAACCCATGTACATCAAGCTGCAGAGCTGAAGCTAAGGTGGGATTCTCCTTGTCTCACTAACAGTTGAACTTGAGACCTTTGAAGTGAGAAGTTACAGTAAATGGTAGTTGTGGAATTTCTGCATGGTGTGTACATGTGGCAAGCCAAGCCAGCGCTGTCCTTGCTAAATTGAGTCTTGCACAAAAAGTTGTGATATGCTCAAGTCAGGCTTAACTGATGGCAGTGCTGTGGACAGACTTTTTCCAGATAAGGGCTTGTCTCCATTAGCAGATTAGGTCACTAACTCAACTCTTTCTTCCAAACTAGCAGCATTGCAGACAGGGATGAGCCACATATAACATGTCATTGGTCTGTAGCTAAACCGTAATGCACTCACTGCCACCCAGTTTTTCGGTCAGGTTCTTTGTGTCACGTGCTGAGAGCTTTGAGGACGGGTGTGTATTGCTGCTTGTGTCACACTATGGGCCAGTCTGCAGTGCCTACGCAGCAGATGACAGTGTGAGAGGCTTCACCTTATGTTTTTTAGTGTACATGCTTTCTCAAGGCTTGTTCTGAAGCCTGGTGGTTGCCCTGCTACTGACTTTGCTAGAAACTGGATCAGACCTATATAACTCACCTTTATAGGCTTCTCTTGGCATTACAGGATTTAAGCCTTGGCCTCTGGGCAGGGTCTTTTGTTTTGTTTTGTGTAATCCCACGAGACACTGCTGGTTTAAAAAATTGGGCTTGCTTTACCTTATTGTTCTGACTGGGACCAAATTCTAATTGATCTTCTTCTGTCTACATCAAAAAAAGACCTTTAGACTTGAGTGGTACACCTCTGCTCCACTGTACAGCAAAAGATATGTAATTAACTCTTTTTCCACCACTCCCCTCTGTAGAGTACAACACAGCAGGAGGCCCAGGCTCCAGCACTGCAAATCCAGTAGCTCTCCCTGAAACCAGGCATGTGGCTTTGCTCTCAGCTTGCTCATTAGCAAGGGTAGAAGTTAGCATTTCATGTTTTCAGGGCATGTTGTAAATTCCACTTTTAGGCCCATCATTCCATGCTCTGATTGCTTGAAATTGTCTTCTTCCTTGAATGCTTTCTGTGTTATCAAGGGGAGCCTGCTTGGCAGACAGCTCCACAAATGGAGGACTGTCCGTGATTTGCCTCGAGTTTGTTGCTGAAATTCCTTCTCAGAAGCTGATGTCAAATGAGAGCCTTTTTCTCAGGATAGAGTCATACAGTGTTTCCTCTGTGTAGTTGTTCTTTATTTTTGATTCCTGTTCTTTCTCTCATAATGGAAAATTTGTAGCAGGTGGCCACAGGCATGTTAGACTTTCATGCTTGAGAACATAAAGGCCCATATGGTGTATGATGGCATGTATGAAGACAATAAGTTGTAGGAAGCCAGCTTATGTGTAAGATAAGAGCTGGCTTGAATTTTTGGTTCAAATTTGACTAAAAAACTTTCTCAGCTGTGGTTGGTTGTTTCTCTGTTTTGCTGGCTACTCTCTGGTTTCAGCTAGAAGTTAATCTTTTTCAGTTTGCTAAGAGGAATGCTCTCTCATTTTTACCAGACACCCTGGGTGAGATCTGGGACCCTTGAAGTCAGTTGGACTTTTGCCATTGGCTTTCATGTGGCCAGAATTTCACAGCATGAGAGCTATTCTGCTTGGTTCTGGATAGGGTATGTCAGAAAACAGCAGGCATCTTCAAGATGGCTTTATTTGTCAAATTTTGGACCACATGCTTTCTTGGTGTTGAAAGTGGTCATTCTTCCTCAAGGAGACAGGAGGGTGCTTACTCAGCATAAGCCTTCCCTTTAATATTGCTGTATTAGCAGTGATTTGCTATTGACCTGCTTCCTTTTGCTAGACAATTTGCAGTAAGAGTTAAAATTCTCTTTGGAAGAGCCTGTTTGAAAATGTATGTAAGAATAAAAGTGACGTTGGGGTAGGCTGAATTCAGTCCATATAATACAGCATTATTTACCCAGAGGTTTTAACATTCATCCTTCCAGTGTGAATGTATTACCTAAACTGACGTCAGGTGCTATAGACATCACACTTCCACATTTCCCAGTACACTAAGATGATTTTTAATTCTGTATTGTGGGTCATGGCCAAAACGAGATTTTGTGGGTTTGTCTTGTTTTGTTTTGCAGAGGTTTCTTAATTTCAGTTTCTAGCTTTTAAGGAAGGGAGACGTGGAATTCATGAATATATGAAGGTATTTGAGAGCATAGAATCCTAGAATGGTCTGGGTTGGAAGGGACCTCTGAAGGTCACATAGTCCAACCCTGTTTGCAGTAAGCAGGGGCATCCTCAACTAGATCAGGCTGCCCAGGGTCCTGTTGAGCTTCACTGTGAGTATCTCCAGGGATGGGGCCCCAGCCACCTCCATGGGCAACCTGTGCCAGTGTTCCACCACCCTCATAGTAAAGAACCTGTTCCTAGCATCCAATCTAAACCTGCCCTTCTCCAGTTTGAAGCCATTGCCCCTTGTCCTATCACCTCAGGCCTTTGTAAACAATTTCTCTCCATCCTTCTTGTAGGCTCCCTTCAGGCACTGGAAGGCCATTACTAGGTCTTCCCGGAGCCTCCTGTTCTCCAGGCTGACCAACCCCAGCCTGAACGTGGGGCAGAAATGACATTTTGTTTGGTCAGAAGATACTCTCTGTAAAGATGCTGCACATACCATCTGCTGTTCTAGTATGGGCCAGCACTGTTCATGTGAATAGAGTACAAGTGGAACTGGGCTAGCCCGTTAGTTATCAGAAACCCAATCAGTTTGTGTTTGTCCTATTCCCCCAGCAGCTGAAGATCTGGCAGAGTTTGCCGCTCACACAAGAGGAGTCAGAACTGCCATGGCAAGATTACTGTTAAGGTGACAACCAGGAAGACCGAATTTGTGTTCAGGAAGGGTTAAAAACAGGGTTAGCAGGGGGAAAAGCATTGTTAAAGCAAGTATACAAGGGAGAGGATGCAGTCTCCTACTTAAAGAGTCTGATCCTTTCCTTCTTGAATACAAATTTAGGCTTTATGCAGTTTTGAAAAATCTTTTAATGGAGAGCTGGCATCCTTTGCAACACATTCACTGCAAAACACCACTGCCCACTGTCAATAACTCCAGTCCAGACTGTAGTTGCATTTTCCATCACTACTACCAGCCTTTTGGTGGTGGGTTTTTTTACATTACAGTCAGACTCGATGCTTTAAGAAACCCCAAAACACATGCTCAGGATATCTTGTAATGACCGTCCATGGACTAGAGGGGAGGGAAGAGAGTGGAAGTGGAAAATGAATTTGATTCTTAGTCTGGGGAAGAGGGAACATTCCTGCACAGAGAAGCAGTTCTGGAGATAAGTTTTAATTTCCTGAGCTCCAATCTCTATATAGGAACACTGAAATACTTCCTTCCTGATAACCAAGTCAAGCCAGGGGCTATGTTAAATGATGTGTTTCTGTCTATAATTGCATTCTTCTGCAAGTATTTGCATACCCTCTGTATAAAAACAAATAGTGTGCCTGTGGTGATAGAAGTCAGTTTTCAAATGCATTGCATGTACTCAAGGTCTGGCATAGGCACTACGCCTGAGATATCATATATCAATATCTACTTAGACTTAGAGAAAGTCTCTCTTTCATACTTGGTCTTCACCAAAACCCAACCAAACCAAAAAATGACAAAACCACCCTTCTCAACCACTTCTCTGGCGCTTTTGAGAGGAGCTGGGTTATGATGCACCTTGAAGAGTCACTGAGATATGTTACAGATTTCTAATGCCTGTATCTCCTGTATACACAATTTTGTTACAACCATTTCTGTCTAAACTGATGTCTCATCAGTCCATGATTATTTAGGCAAAACCATGGAGCTCACTATGAGTAATACCTTAGTAAGTAATCCACTAACAAATATTAGGGGACTCTTTGGCTGTTGTTTTTTTTTCCAGGTACAAAGCATTTACCAAAAAAGCACAGGTCACCCAAAACTCTGCCCTTGAGCCTCGGGCTATATTTCCTTGCAGTGATTAGTTTCTAGTAAAGCCAGTTCCATTTGCAGTGTCCACCTTTGTGGGGCTTTGTGTTTGGTGGTGGTTGTTGTTTTGCTCTGTTTGCTTGTTTGCTTTTAAGTAAGTACCACAGTTTTGTTCTTGATATATTTTGGGATAGTATTTGGGATAAAACCATATATCTAAGGAAATGATACTGTATTAAGCATAGACACAGTATAATTTACTTCTTGAAGCACAGATTTACTTGGATTCCAGATCATTGTCTGGGTATCCCAAAGTGTAAAATGAAATGACTTGGCTCTCTCGTCGCAGTCTGTGTAACAGCGTCAGAATTAAAGGCGCTGCTGAGCTGTGCTACATTTATCAGTTAGCCTACTGTAATGTCAGATACATTGCTTCATTTCCATGAGCTTTTATTACAGTAGGTTTTAGTTCCACTTGTCAATAGCTCTTTCTTACAATTCTTTCTTTTGTAACTATTCAGAGTATGTGTTTTTCGTCACGCAGGAATATGTGCCGCCTGCCTGCACCAAATGTAAATACAGCACGGGTATGCAAGATTGAAAAGTGGCTTTTGATTGTAAGCCTATTGATTGGGTAAATGATATAAATGGAAGTTTGCAGGCTGGATGGCTGTTTCTTCTTCTCTCCTCTTCTCTTTCTTTTCTCTTCAGAACAACTTTGGAAAAAGGGAAAGAAAGCCATAAACTTCAAAAGATTGCGATGGCACTAAAGTGTTGCCAGGCAAACCATAAAATATAAGTCAAACTAATTCTATAGAAAAGAGATGAAAACCATCTAGGTACATGTTGTCGCTGTTTTGGGGCTCCCGAGGCTCCTTGTGTGTGAAGTCAGCTGTGGAAACGGCCAGCGAGCTGAAGGCTGTGATTCCTGCAGCCTGACTGCTGTGGGGAAGGCTTTTCTGTGAGAAGAGTTCTAGGGTGGAACATCTGAAAAATATGTTCCATGCAAATTGCATCTGCACACACATTTATTTTGACATTTAGGTTTGGTGTGAGAGAGAGGGCTCTGAGTAGTCGTTCACAGATGGCTTGTGCAGGCTTGGGGGTTTGTATGCCTCTCTGCGGTTTTGGTTTGGGGGGGATTTTTCTTTCCACGTGTTTGCAGACTTGTCAGTCTCCCCTCTTCCCCCTGACCACATGCTTGATTTTTTATGACTTGAATTTTTACCCTTCCCCCGCCGCCCAGAAGCTGATGTTTAAAAAAGAAAAAGGTGAAAAATGGGGGGAGGGGGAAGAGGGGGGGGGAGGGGGAAGAGGGGAGGGCAGAGGGGAACAACACACCTCAACCCAAAACCAACACTAAAGAACCACCCCAAATTAATTTAACACCACCCCCCTCCCCTCCCAAACCCTACTTGCCACACTAGGGGTATAGCTTCCTATGATAAAAGTTGTCTGGGCAGTGAGTGAGAATACATACTTACACAATGCAGTGAAAAGCCTCCCAGGAAGCCTCCCTTCTGTACTCTTTCCACAGTGAATAGATGTGGGGAGTCTAGAAGACTGTGTAGTCCTGACGGGGGAAGCACTGTAGGCAAAACCTGGTGTGCGTTCAGCTAAATGGGTGAGCTGCTCGTGTTGTGTACCTGCCCACCCTTCTGCAGGGCTGGACTCGACCTCTGTAGCGATTGCTGACAGGAATATCCTTTCCAGGTGGGAGTCAGGAGCAGATTGTTAGAGTCTGTTTTCTTTTGGAGGTGTGGCGTGAAAGCAATTGCCAATAAACTGTGATTGTGAAGTGTGCCTGAGAAGTGGTCCGTCTGTGTGCGAGGAGCAAAAACTCCTGAGTGGCGCTGGTAATGTCTTTGTAAAATGCCAGTGCAAAGTATCCCTGCCTTCCAACTGTAATTATGTAAAGAATATCCAATGTATTAAGTTTTTTTTCTTTAAGGAAAGCAGATGTTGTGCTTGTACTGAATGCCATCAGTGATGCATCTCTTGTCTGTTTTGTTTTTAATCCCAGAAGAAGTTAGCTGTATACCACAAGATGCAGGAGTCTCTGGAAGTGACTCTCTCCGGCAAGCAAGAGGAGGATGAGAAAGAGCAGCCTGCTGAGATGGAGTACCTTAACTCTCGCTGCGTTCTTTTCACTTACTTCCAGGGAGACATTGGTTCAGTAGTGGATGAACACTTCTCAAGAGCTTTGAGCCAAGCCAGTAGCTTCAATCCAGAAACTGCCCTTACCAAGAGCAAGGGAGGGCTAAGTCCTCTGTGGAGAGGTAAGAGGAGGAGTAACTTGCTCTCTGTGGTATGGCTTACTCGATCTGTGTAATGGTTGATCTGTGTTGCAGCTGAGATTTTCCTCCTCTCTGGAAAAATCCCCCCAGATTTGAAAGGGCTGAGGAGCTTCTTGGGGTTGAAAGATCTGAAGTGGGAAAGAGGCACCAAAGGTGTGGAAGAATAGAATAGAATAGAATAGAATAGAATAGAATAGAATAGACCAGACCAGACCAGACCAGACCAGACCAGACCAGGTTGGAAGAGACCTTCAAGATTATCATGTCCAACCTATCATCCAACACCACCTAATCAACTAAACCAACCCCCACCTGGCTACAACCTCCCTTCAGGGAGTTGTAGAGAGCCTTAAGGTCACCCCTGGGTCTCCTCTTCTCCAGGCTAAGCAACCCCAGAAGGAGGAGGTATCTCCTTTCTTGCCATAGCCCATGGCTCTGCTGAGGCCAGAAAGAGCTGGGCAGAGCTCACGTGGCTTCACAAACATCTGCTGCAGTGTTAGAGGCTTATTTTTAAGTTCTAAGTGTGAAACTTGGCCCATGAGGCAGGAGCAAAGCTGTTTGGGATGTTGGCCTTGGACACAAGAAGACCCATGCAGCCTTCTCAGATGACTTTGCCAGGCCATTAAGATTTGTGTGTGGCTGCTTTCCAGGTTGAGAAGAGCCAGCAGAGGCTGGAGCAGGCTCAGGTGCAAGCCCTGGCCTGTGTGGCTGCAGTCATGTGGCTTGGTACATTGCAGCCTTCTCAAGCGAGAGATAAAGCCATCAGTACTGGCTGCCCACGTGTGAGGTGGGGATGACATTGCTCTGCTTTCAAGCAGGGAGCAGGAACATGGTCAGTATGGCGAGGTACTTGCACACTGCCAAAGCACTTCCCTCTGGCTATACATAGAAGCATGATCAGCACAACAAAGAGCAGATCTTGACAGGTACTTCCAAACTGGAGAAGGTGTGCTGGTAAGACACTACTTCCATCTTACTGAGTGTGTCACTGGGTAGTGTTTTAAACCCACAGTGGCATTATGTCTGATCATATCCTTCTATGGACTAGCAAGGCACATGAAGTAAGTATTGTGAACAATGATCTTGCATCATCTTGAGTGAGAGAGAGACCTCGAAGATCCCTGTGGAAGTGATGGTGCTGATAATCAGCAATGCTGAGGTGAGAGTGAACTGATGACCGCCACAAATGAGGATAGACAGGACTTTTGGAAACTGCTGTGAAGAGGAAAACAGCACAGAAGGACTTGCTTTTCAGAAAGCTGGTTATGAATACAAGGAAGTTTAAGCAAAGGTCAGCACAAGTGGCTGGGGAGCTAGAGGAATTTATGGCTTGAGCTGGGACCATTAATGTTAATGGGAAATTTTCTGTTGACTTGATGGAGAGCAGGATTGAATCTATGCTTACTGAAAAGGAGACTGGAGCATTTATAAATGGCCCAGACAGGCTGTAAGTGTTTTAGAGATGGGATCAAGGCAGTCCCCAGAGACCCCATGCCTAACACAAGCCCTCTTCGCTGGGTTTGGAGACATATCATGGAAGGGGCTGTGTGCCTTCTCTTTGGCCTCAGACATGCCTGTGGCTTTTTTCCTGGCTCTCCCTGTGGTTGCACAGCCTTCCTCAAAGGGCTCTGCAGGGAACAGGGTGGCCTGGCAAAAGGGTCCTTTAGCCATGCTGCCTCCTGACCCCGTGTGCCCCATGTTATCAGTCAGTGATGGAGATCAGCATGTCCTGAAAGCCTTCCAGTAATAAAGCAAGGGGATATGCCCTCTGCTGTAGCTGCACCTGCTGAAACAGTATGAACCCCCTAGGAAGGCTGCTGGGCAGGGGCGTTTGGTTGTGAGCAGTGGATGCTGGGAAAGCTGAGGGTACACGCTTCTCCAGAGAAGAGGACAAGAGTTGTATCAGGCCCAAACGAGTTTCTGAAACATGCCTGCTTGAAAAATGTTGGCTGGCATGAGGCTAAGGCCTCCCTCCTCTGCTTTGTGTGCAGCTGTCAGAGATGCACAGCTACAGCACATGGGTGTGAAGCTATATCCCATTGCCTAAAGAAATTAATGTGTCATTAACTTGAAGATCTTTTATCAGCAACCTTCATGGATAGTCACCATTTTTGTCAATAAATTACTCAAAGATAAATGAAGCCAGGACAACAGCTTTTGTGTTTTGGAAGGTGCAGACTTTAATGGAAGGTGTGGCCAGGACCTGACTGCTCAGCTCACTGTGCCGTTGCTCCTTCACCTGGCCCGGGGCACTGGCAATGCTTCCTGGCTTTTTTCTCACCTTATGGTGTTGGTTTGTGTGTGTCCTGATGCAAGACCAAATTAAGGGGGATTTTTTTTGTTTCAAGGACAAATTTTGAGTATATCTAGAAAATAGAACCTAATGTCCTGAAAAGAGCAAGTGTGCTGAAAGTATTGATCAGTTTAGGCTAAAATTAACCTCAAACCTGACTTTTTATAAAATGTTTTTCTGCAATAGGCTCTGGTAACATGGGCTTTGAACATGCAGCTAAAGGCTAATGAAACTAATAATGGAGCTAGTAATACCTTGAAACTAATCTTACCTTAATGGTGGTTTTATCAGTGTGTTTTTCCTAGCTGGAAGTGTTGGGGTCTGGTTTGGGGTTTTCTCCTCCTGCCTTACCTGCCTTAAGTAATGTTGCACTACAGGAGAGTCCATGCATTGTCTTCTTTACAGCACAGATACTTTGGCACGTTGTTGGTGTGTTGGCCAGCTACTATGAACATCTGCATTAGTCACCACTTCGTAGTATCTGAGATGTTGCCATCTCCTGGCCTCCCTCCCCTGAGAGCAGGCAGTTGTGATAACTGTGGCACCTGGGCAGACAGTTTGGGTTAAATACCTCCTTCCCCACTCTTGAAAGCCCATGGAGGCTATTTTATTTCCTGTTCCTCTCTCAGAGACAGTGCTGAAACAACTATTTCTCCATTGTAGTGTCCTTCAGAGGCCAGATAGCTGTATGTTGGTATCTGTGAAGATTATTACTGGTTGTGCTCACTGCTTTAAAGGCAGGAAAGAAGTGAGGTCCTTCAAACGCCATGGTGATGTGTGGTGGTCTGGGGTTGTGTGTTCAACACAGATATGGTTCTCATTGATAAGGTTGTCACACACTTAATTAGTAGCATCCTCTGTGAGAACTCAGGGTGGATGAAGGTTTCTTGCATGTTCACATGATGTGGAGGGACCCTGTATCTCCAGTTACATGACTTGCCCTTTGTCAGTGTGGTTTGCCTCTGCAGCTGCACGCAGTGGTTTCTCAGTAGGGGCCCAGGACAGTTTCTGGCAGTGGTGATGGCTTTGTAAAACGTGCATGAATGTCAACATGGAGAAGACCAAACGTTTTCTGAGGCTGAGACTTCCGTGTGGTTGGTAGAGCCGAGCCGAGGAGCAGCGTGAGATGAACTCGCATTGGCAATTCCAGTGCTTTAAAGAGCTCTCTGCTGGCATTAAAGTTATCTTGCAGATACTTGGTGGTGTTCTGTGCGGTTTTGAAGTGAGGTGGTTTGGATTTAGGGCTTTTCCATGCAGGTAACAGCCAGATAGTTTCCACAGACTCTCAGTTACAGAGGTTAATTTTCCAAAATGCTGGCAATGTGTTGTCAAGCTGTGCTTCTCTGTAGAGCACTGAGGGGAGCAGACGGGATGGGAAGAAGCTTGGGTTTGTTTTTTTCCTGTCAGCCCTGCTGCTAACAGTGTAAGCCATGTGCACTCTCCAGCTCAGCCTAATCCCTTGCAACAAGGAACAATTTACAAACAAGGAGCAATAGCAGTTTTGTAGGGTTGCTGAGGCTTCCGTGATAGGGCTTGGAGCTCCTTCTAGCATGAATTACAATAGTTGCTAAACAAACCCCAACCTTTTGAAGAGAGCCATGTTGGAGAGCAATTTGTTAGATAAGCTGGCAGCCTCTGAAGCAGTTTGGCACAAAGAGAAGTTCTCCACATTTGTCCATAGAGCCTTTGCAAATATTACTTCCAATGCCAGGCATTAGTCAGACTCAATAAACTGCCTAAATCATAGCAAACTGATGTGTGGGGAGAAAATCTGGGATTTTGATGGCTTTTAAGCCCACATACATGAGCGTCCTCGTGGTGCAGAGAACACAGCCACAGGTTTAGTTTCTAAAATATTCTTGGGTAAGCGAAGCTCAGGGGCAGGAGGAGCACTGCAGAATCTCTTCATTCTCAGTGGTGTCTTCGCCCAAGTCTCAATCCAGTTGCTTGTTAAACAAAGCAAAACAAAAGGTCATTAAAAACAACCTCACATAAATATGAGGAACAGAGGATTCCTTGTCTCATCAAATATTGAACCTTCCTGGCTTTATTTCTCTGTAGGCTATTTTTATGACTGCTCTTTCATCAGAGGTGAATTCCTGTGGTTTTATGTTTCCCTTTTTGACCAAAGAAAACCTGTTAGACCTGAGACATGTTGCATGAAACAGTACTTTCAAACATGAGCCAGCAAGAGGATTGTGAGAAGGGGGATGCCAATACTTCCCTACACATGAAAAACACTAACAGCCTCTTCAGAAGAGGAATTTTTAGAATGTGATTTCATATTATATACACAGAAAAAAAATATACAAGTTGAACCAGGTTGGAAAAGACCTCAGAGATCATTGAGTCCAACCTATCACCCAACACCATCTGATCAACTAAACCATTGCACTAAATGCCTCATCCAGGCTCTTCTTAAATACCTCCAGGGATGGTGACTCCACCACCTCCCTGGGCAGCACATTCCAATGGCCAATCTCTCTGGGAAGAACTTCTTCCTAACATCCAGCATAAACCTCCCCTGGCACAGCTTGAGACTGTGTCCCCTTGTTCTGGTGCTGGTTGCCTGGGAGAAGAGACCAAGCCCCACCTGGCTACAACCTCCCTGCAGGGAGTTGTAGAAAGCAATGAGGTCTCCCCTGAGCCTCCTCTTCTCCAGGCTAAGCAACCCCAGCTCCCTCAGCCTCTCCTCACAGGGCTGTGCTCCAGACCCCTCCCCAGCTTTGTTGCCCTTCTCTGGACACCTTCCAGCAACTCAACATCTTTCCTAAACTGAGTGGCCCAGAACTGGACACAGTACTCAAGGTGCGGCCTAACCAGTGCTGAGCACAGGGGCAGAATGACCTCCCTGCTCCTGCTGGCCACACTGTTCCTGATGCAGGCCAGGATGCCACTGGCCTTCTTGGCCACCTGGGCACACTGCTGTAGAGGTATTTGAATCCATTTAAATATAAGCTGAGCCTTAACTGTAAGACCAGTCTTTTTCTCTGACAAACAGTTACTTCAGTCGTGTAGTTAGGTCACCATTTGGACTCACTGATCTCAGAGTTCTTTTCTAACCAAAGCAATTCTATGATTCTGATTCCATAGTTGTGTCTGCTTGTTTGATCCTATGGGGTACAGGGCAACATGATATGCTCTGTAAGGAACTAACACAAAGGTGTTTTAGCTATGATCTGTGTTCCCTGTTCTGCAGTGTGACCTGGTTTTGTCTTCACATGTATTGGCAGGCACAACAGCTGCCTGTCTAAATTACCTGTTCTGGTCTGGTCAGGTGTTAGCCTTTCCTTGTAATCCCTGTTCCAAGATCCTGGGAGAGCTGTGGCTCTTCAGCCTTAAGAAGAAAAGTCTTCTTGGGGAGGATCTTATCAATATCAGTAAACACCTAATAACAAGGAATGAAGATGGGGGAGCTCTCCTCAGCAGTGCTTGCTTTCAGGATAAGAGGCCATAGGCACAAACTGGAACACAGGAGATTCCATCTGAGTGTGAGAAAACCTTTCTTTTTTTTCTCTCATTAAAGGAAAACAAACCATAAAACTTCAGGGGTGACTAAATCCTGGAACAGGTTGCCCAGAGGCTCTGTGGAATTTGGATGACAGTCAAAATCTGACTTGGTCTAGTTGGTCTCAAAAGATCCCCTTCTACTTCAACTGTCCTGTGATTCTGTAATTGTTGAGAGAGCTTGAGTTCAGGGTCACAAATATCAGAGTAGAAAATAATTGTCATTACATTTGCTGTGCAGCTTCAGTTACACTTTATTTCTCTCCTCTCTACCAGAAAGCTCAACAATTTCAAGCCAAAGGAGCAGTTTTCCAACTTCATTTTGGACCAGCTCTTATCAGCCTCCCCCTCCACCATGCTTAAGTGGAGTACACCCTGATTTCCCTGTTACTGCACCAGGCACCTTCCCAACACCAGACCCCAGCAGCTGGCCAGGACATGGTCTTCATCAGACTGTCCCACCTCCTCCCCCTGCTGCATCTGAATCCTGGCATTATCCTTTAGCATCTCAGGTGAGCCCTTCATATGCACACATGCATGATGTGTACATGCATCGCCATCACCCTCATCCACACATGCACCATCACCATCCCGGCTCGCACCGCGACCCGCGCTATGGGTCCCTGCTGATGCCTTCAGTCCGCGCAGCCAGGATTCCTGCTCCTCAGTGTGATGTGACAAAGACAGATCCCGCTGCTGTCACCAGCGCTACCTCAGCATGGGCTGGAGCCTTTCATGGAACAGTGGACATTGTGCCAAGTTTTGGGTTTGACACAGGTAAGATGGTTCAATTGTGTCCGTGACTTGTCTTGACAGGAGGAATTTGAGCAAGGAAGTGGGCTCCCTGCACTTCAAGCTGGACTTAGAGCATTCTCCAAGTATTTCTAGGTGGGAATTCCTCCCAAAATTGCTGTCAGAGTAGATGAGCTGTGAACTATTCAGCTCTCACTGCCATTTGCTGAGAGACCTTTGTCTGTCCTGGTCCCATTCAAGCCAAATGAGTTGTGACATGATGCACTTTTGTTTGTTTAAATCTTGTGGGAAATGGTTAAGCTTCTATGTGGAGGCTTCCAGCTTGTTCAGCCACTTCATATGTGAATTCACCAAAATATAGCTCAAATGAGGACTGAACTAATAACCTGTCATTACATGACTACATGAGTACATCTTACTCATCTAAATTGGAACAGATCAGCATTTCCTTCCTGTGTTGTATCCAGGTGTCACATAATGGAATAGAAAGAAGGCTGGGGAGGGACTTTTCAGGCTATCAGGGAGTGATAGGACTAGGGGGAATGGAATGGAGCTGGAGGTGGGGAGATTCAGGCTAGATGTGAGGAGGAAGTTCTTCACCGTGAGGGTGGTGAAGGCCTGGAATGGGTTGTCCAGGGAGGTGGTTGAGGCCCCGTCCCTTGCGGTGTTTAAGAGCAGGCTGGATGAGGCTCTGGCCAGCCTGATCTAGTGTAGAGTGTCCCTGCCCATGGCAGGGGGGTTGGAACTAGATGATCCTTGTGGTCCCTTCCAACCCTGACTGAAACTATGAAACTATGAAATGGTGGTTGGATTGTGTTGCCATCAAACTAGACTTCTTTCTATAGGATATAGGCAGAGGTCTGTGAATTGGATTAATTTTACTGTAGAGTCCTTAGCTATAGAACAGCTTCCATGAACTGTGTCTGCATCTGCAAGCTTTGCCTGTCAGGCGCTCACCTCAGTATTGGGAGCAGTCTAACAGCCCTCACTGTTCATAGTTGCTTGTAAACAGGTGATGGGTAGCGAACAGTTTCCAGTGCATCCATCCTTGAGCTCATATGTACTGCTGAGGTCTTCTTTTTCTGCTTGGTATTTACCTCACCAGCAGCAATTCTTGCAGGTCAGTACCTCTTAAACACATTAGGTTATTCATTAAGGAAATAATAAGTTTGAATCTCTGCTCCCTTTCCCTTAAAGTCTCTGTCTGTCTTCCTGGTATCGCTTGCTAACGGATTCAATGTGTGAGAAGCACTTTCTTGCTTTGATTAGAGTGCAGGGCAAGAAAGAACTGGTGGAGAAAAAGAATGCTATTTTGCAAATAGGAGGTGTTGTGAACCCCAACCCAGCTATTATTGAGCTAACCAAATACAAATCTCTCTCTCTTCCCTTAATAGCCACTGGGAGCCAATAGTCTCTTCGAAGTACAAGGCTACTTGCTGCCTCCAGAAACCAAGGAAAAGCTTAACAGGATTCTTGACAGTCAACACTTTTTTTATCTATTAATGACACTTCCAGACACGCCAATGATATCAAAGGAATTACATTTTATGCTTTAGGGTATAAAAGGATCATCTGACAAGACTGGGATCTTGAGTTTTACCTTTGTGACAAATTCCGTAAGGCAAGTGAGCTATCTTCTGATGGTCACTGCCAGCCGTAGAGGGGAGTGAGCCCCGGGGTCTGCTGGCCCCAGCAATCCAGCTCCAGGGCTCTGATATTTAGCTTGCCCATTGGGAATGGAGCAAGGAACTGCATAAGGGATTGCTAGTCAGGGGAAACCACTACCTGAGTGAAGTTTAAATCCAGCTTACATTGGGAGTAGTTTCAGTGCTGAGCAAGTTGGTTTGCTTACTGGTACTTTCTAAGTAGTTGTATGTCTAATAAAGCTTTTTCTCTTTTCCACAAGAGCACAGTACCTCAAAAAGGACTGTGAGTTCCAGCACTGCCTTCCAGTACTAATATAATCTCTCCTTGATGCTGCTGCCTCCTTTTGAAAATCCCTCCAGAGGGGAACAACTGGATGCTAATTTACAGGACCTGCATTTGACAGGGCTTAATAGCAACTTCCATGTTGTACAGTTGCTTACTTAGCATGGGAGGGAGTGGAAAAGGCCTGAACTGTTGATTTTTGACCCATGCCTAATGTGTGGGTTTTAGTACATGAGTTCCTGTTGGGGAAAAGAAAGAGGAAGAATGTGTGTCTGGTATGCAGGAATGGAGGATCTCAGCAGACCAACGTCTCATGGTTTTGACTACTTAAAATAGCCATGAACTGAAACACAGCAGCAAAACTTATCAGGCAGCCACAGTTTGGCTCATAAGGCTTTGGAAACAAGGGAGCAGGCAACAAAACACAGCACATAGTGCTAGCCTGTGATGTTACCAATATTTGCCTACTTACCATACACACTCATCTCTCCTGCGCTCTCCAAGCAGAGGCTTGCTGGGAAGGGCAGGAAGGCTCTGAACTCCTTTTTCAACCTTGCCTGCAACTTGTACATTTGAGACAGATGCTTCGGTGACAAACATTTAAGGAGTGACCACGGTGAAAAGATGGAACTTGACTTGCCCCAGTGTTTCATGGGCATGTCAAGTCCCAGGGAAGGTGTGTTGTGCTGCCAGGAAGGGGGGTGGCCTGCTAAAGCGCTACATTGAGTCGCATTCCAGCGCTCATCAGCAGAGGTGAAGCTTTTCTTACTCTGTATCTGATCCATGGGAGCATTATAATGGATAAGTCTCCTCATCACACAATGTCATTACCTTTAACTCTAATATGAGAAGACAATCTCATCAGAGAGGCTGAAAACTGAAGGGCTTGGAAGAGTGTGCAGGCTTTCTGTGGGATAGAAGTGGTTCCTACAGAGTAGAGTAAGGCCACAGTGGCAAGAAAGCTTCAGTTCTGGAAGTCTTTGGTCATATGGCCCTGGAGACTAAAAGTCATCAGCCTCAGGAGCTGTCAATATATCATATTCCATGAGCTTCAGATGATTTATATAAACAGCTCATTTGGTATGCATTTAACCATTGCTTTTCAGAGCTATTCAGCTGCCCCAATGATTCCCTTGCCCTCTTCCCCCTTATCGTGGGTCATGTTTCTTGTGCTCCTGTCACATGCGATTACAGAGCCATTTGCAGAATTCCTCACGCTGGATTACAGGGAAGGATGGCGCAGCCTGGCTGTAATCTTACCCCATTCCAGCTACATTGGTGCATCTCTCCCATGCTAAAGCAAATACTTGATCTCATGAATGGATGATGCTCATGGCTTCAGAGGCTAAGAGAGTATTCCCCTTGCATGCACAGTGTCATCTTGGAATGTGTGTTTCAGGACAGATTGTGTGGGACATCAGCACGTCACTGTTCTCAGAGCTGACAATACACTGATCCGTCCTGCACATCTGTTGGAACTTACATGGTCCCAGTTTAGAGGATGAAGGGGGATTTAGCTACCTGATTCTCATTAAATGTGCCTTAATCCTCACGTTGTGTTCTGCAAATTAGCCCTTTTAAAAGCTTCTTTATTGGTACAAGTGGGATTAAAGAAAATGTGAGTCTGCATCAAAGTCTATTAAAAACCAGCTATGTTTGTGGCTGATGGTATGCAATGTCCTTCCTAAGCCATAATGCTCTATATAAAACTATGTTTTGCATCAAGCATTGATATAAACACATTGATCCAAACACAGCACATTTGTGCTTTAGGCCACAATTCCCTGCCTTGCTGATGCCAAGCAGTGCGAGTTCAGCCGCAGCAGCAGTGACTGCCTTTGCGTCACGTGCGCGGAGAGCATTGCTGCAGCCACGATCCCGCAGTGTCAGGGTTAAATCCCTGTGTCTATGTTCAGGGTGTACAGGCCAAGTTGAGCACTTATGACCAGAGGGGTGAGGAGGGGAATTGCTCTCTTGCAGTGAAGCTGATAGTTACAGCCATTAGTGTTTTCCCGTGGAGCAGAGTGAAGGCTGCCCTGTCTCCGGGCACTTCAGGTGCTATGCTGACAGCTTTGCCAGGTCTGTGAGCAGCCCTGTGGCAGGAGAGCAGAGCAACATACCCTGCTCAGCCTAGGAGGGTATCTTGCCCTGCTGCTGGACAGATGTGCTGGAGATGGGTTTCTGTAGTCTCAGCACACTAAAAACAGAGTAGTATTTTGGCATACCTGAGGGCAGTAAGTCTGTCTTAAATTTGAGGTGCACATCCTTTATCATTCAGAGTTATGTACATAGAGACCCATTATATTTAGGTGAGTTAATCAACATCTTCTAATTGTCCTGGCTGTGGAAAGTCCACGTTTAGAAATGCCTGTGCATCAGTGTTGAATATGGAATTGTAGTGGTTGCTCTTCTGCCTTCTGTAGAGTTACCTGTTCACATGCAGCCCATAAATTTGCTGAAACTCACCAAGTTTGCTTGGAACCTGCACTCCACTTGTGTGGCAGTTAGCTGTAACATTGGTGTCCCAGAGATGAAGAGATGTGCTGGCATGGCAGTACTGGCCTGTGCAACACAAGCAAGGATGTCCTTGCTAAGAGGAAGATGTTCTTGCAGAAGGCTGCAAGTGAAAGTTCTAGCTTAGTGGTAGGATTGCACTTGGATGATGCTGCATTAGAACTTCAGAGAGCTTTGCCATGAAGGAGACAGGATTGTTATAAAGAGCTCTAGGGGTTTTTTGGTTGTTTTCTCTGGCTCTAGATATAATAGCTATACCTTAAACCTTGTTGTTATAGTTTCTTCTATTTGTTGCAAAGACATCTAACTGGAAAGATAGCTGTTCAGCTGGTTATTCCCCTTACACTAGTTGCTGCTATCAGGTGGACATCCTCTTAAACAAGTGTGTGTTTAAAATTGTTTTAAGGTACTTAGGAGCCATGTAACCTGTTTCTCTTTTCATTTGTTTCCATAACCTCAGGTAGTCTTTAGTGCTCCACTGGTGACCTTAAACAACTCTTTACACTCAGAAACCCTTCTGCAGTCTTCTCTGGTTTTGGAAAGGGGGAGAGTGGTGGTGGGTTTTGTTGTTGGTTTTTGTGTGTGTGTCTTTCTGTGTGGTTTCTTTCTGTCTGTCATCCCGTATAAAGAAACTGGTGCAATTGCATGTGAAATGTAGCAGCAGAATGCCACTGAAAGGGATTTGGCATGCTATACCTGTATGCTCTGCTTTTCCTGTCTGTTCACTGCTGGACACAGAAGTGTCTGGACACTGCTTAGGAATCTTCATATGAATAGAGCCATGTGTGGAGTAGAGCCATATGCTGCCATCTGTTATCACTATTAACCCATTGCTCAGCTTGGAAATGACATTGATCATCATTAAATATTCAACTTTTCTGCTCTTAAAACAAGGATGTAGTGATCAGATCAGATCTGAAGCCCTCAGGCCTGTTAGGCTTTCTGAAAGCACGAGTCTCCTTTGTGTTTCACTGTGTGATCAGATACGGAAGTGAGAGATCCATGCTTCACACATGGGTCTGTCATTTTTCACTGATTAAATGCCAAGTGAACATGAAGCTTCAGGTGTTACATCACTGAAGTCTGGAGGTGCACCTACTTACAGCAGTGGTGAAATTTGCCCTAAATTTTTAGCAGATTGGGTAGCTGATGCATTGGTCTCAGTACATTATGTAGCAGGGCAACGAATAGTGTGACACAGAGCGGAGAATGTGGATGACTTATAGTGGGAATCACAGAACTGTCAGGGTTGGAAGGGACCTTAAGGATCATCTAGCTCCAGCCCCCCTGCCATGGACAGGGACACGTTCCACTAGAGCAGGTTGCTCAGTGCCACATCCAGCTTGGCCTTAAAAACCTCCAGGGATGAGGTTTCCACCACCTCCCTGGGCAACCTGTGCCAGTGTCTCACCACCCTCATGGGGAGCAACTTCTTCCTAACATCTGATCTAAATCTACCCTCCTCTGGCTTGGATCCATTCCCTCCAGTCCTATCACACCCTGACACCCTAAAAAGTCCCTCCCCAGCTTTCTTGTAGCCCCCTTCAGATCCTGGAAGGCCACAATGAGGTCACCTCGGAGCCTTCTCTTCTCTAGACTGGACAGCCCCAACTCCCTCAGTCTGTCCTCACAGGAGAGGAGCCCCAGCCCTCTGGTCATCCTTGTGGCCCTTCTCTGGACACCTTCCAGCACCTCCAGATCCCTCTTGTAACAGGGGTTCCAGAACTGGACACAGTACTCCAGGTGGGGTCTCACCAGGGCTGAGTAGGTGGGGAGAATCACCTCCCTCAACCTGCTGGCCACACTTCTCTTATGCAGCCCAGGATGTGATTGGCTTTCTGGCATGCAAGTGCTCACTGCTGGCTCATGTTGAACTTCTCATCCACCAGCACCACTAAATCCTTTTCTTCAAGGCTGCCAGCCACTCTTTGGGTGCAGCCAGCAAGCCAGTTCTTTGTCTACCAAGAGGTCCATCCATCAAACCCATCCTGCACCAGCTTGGAGACCAGGATGTGGTGCTGGATAGTGTCAAAGGCTTTGCTCAGGTCCAGATAAATGACATTGGTTGCTCTCCCCTTGTCTATTGATGTTGTGACCTTGTCATAGAAGGCCACTAGGTTTGTCATGCACAATTTGCCCTTGCTGAAGCTATGTTGGTTATACCCAACCACCTCTTCTTTATTCTTCTGTCTCAGAAGTGCCTCCAGGAGAATCTGCTCCATGATCTTAGCAGACACAGAGGGGAGACTGCCTGGCCTATAGTTCCCTGGGTCATCTCTCTTTCTCTTCTTGAAAATGGGGGTTATGATTCCCCTTTTACAGTCAGTGGGGACTTCACCAGACTGCCATGACTTTTGGGATATAATAGAGAGCAGTATAGTGACCTCATCTGCCAGCTCCCTCAGCATCCATGGATGTATCCCATTGGGTCCCATGGACTTGAACACTCTCAGGTTCACCAGAAGGTTATGAACCTGCTCTTCACTCACCATGGGCAGTTCCTTCTCCCAGTCCCTGCCATTATCTTCCATTATTCTGGGAGTGAGGCTGGAGCCCTTGCCAGAGAAGACTGAGGTAAAGAAGTCATTGAGAACCTCAGCCTTCTCCATGTCACTTGTCACTGGTTCTCCTCTTTCCTTTCTGAGGGGACCCTCACCTTCTCTAGGCTTCCTTTTACCATTAATGTACCATTCACCTTGATCTCCCTGGCTAGATTTAATTCTAACTGAGCTTTAGCTTTTCTAACCAGGTCTTTTGCTGCTCACACAGCTTCCTTATATGCCCCCCAATCTAGCTGTCCTTCCACTCCACTCCCTTGTACAGTTTCTTTCTGTGTGACTGTGTCCAGGAGCTCCTTGCTCATCCAGGCAGGTCTCCTAACACCCTTTCTTGCCTTCCTCTTTGTGGGTATCCTTTGCTCCTGGGCACAGAGAAGGTGATCCTTGAACACTGACCAGCTGTCCTGGGCCCCCCTTCCTCTAGGGCTTTGTCCCATGATAGTTTGGCCAGCAGGTGTCTTAAGCTATCAAAGTCTGCACGCCTAAAGTCCAGGCTTGTAAGCTTGGAATACATCCTCTTAGATGCCCTGAGGAGCTCAGATTCTAGCGCATCATGGTCACCGCTGCCAAGACGGTCTCTTGGCCTCATATTGGTCACCCTGTTAGTGAGAACAAGGTCCAGCAGAGCACCTTTTCTTGTTGGTTCCTCCACCATTTGGAGGAGGAAGTTGCCATCTGTACATTCCAGGAACATCCTGGATTGCTGGTGCCTTGCTGTGCTGTCCCTCAGCAGATGTCAGGGTGGTTGAAATCCCCCATGAGGACCAGGGCCTGTGAACACAAAGCCACTTACATCTGCTTATTCAGGGCCTCATCTGCTTGGTTCTGCTGGTCAGGTGGCCTGTAACAGGCCCCTACAGTAACATCACCTTCCCCTGTCATTCCTTTAATCTTCATCCATAAGCTCTACACCAGCTCATCATCCTTCCCAGGGTGGAACTCCACTGATTCCAGCTGGTCACTGATACAGAGAGCAACACCTCCTCTCCTCCTACCCTGCCTGTCCTTCCTAAAGAGCTTGTACCCATCCATCCCTACCTTCCAGTCATGGGAATCATCCCACCAAGTGTCAGTAATAGCCACTACGCCATGGCTTTCCAGCAGCACAGTGGCCCTTAATTTATCCTGTTTGTTGCCCAAGCTGTGTGCATTTGCAGAGAGGCACTTCAGCTGGGCTGGCCTTGTCACCTTCTTGGTGAATCCCCCTTGATTCCCTTGGGGTGTCTTGGTGCATTGTCCCCGGCTTGCCTAAAGGGCAACAAGCAGAGAGCCCTTGCTCGTACTCCATCCCTCTGCCTCTGCTGTGCTGCTTCACTGTGTGTCACAGGCAGGCATGAGATTATTAACCCCTTCCTGCTTCAAACCTAGTTTAAAGCCCTGTCACTGAGCCCTGCCATCTGCTCCAGATTCTGTGTCCCTCTCTGGGACAAGTGCAAGCCATTTGTTCCTCGCAGCTCTGAAGCCCTGCACACCAAGCTGTGATTGTAAAACCCAAAGCCCTGTCAACGGCACCATCCTGGAGCCATGAATTGACTGTTGGCTCTCCCTATACATTCCCTCGTCCATTGCTGATGTTAGAGGTGTGAAGGAGAGCACAGTCTGAGCTCCTGATCCCTTTACCAGTTGTCCCAAGGCCCCAAAACTACTCTTAATTGATTGTGAGCCTCTTGTTCTACATCACCACTCCCCACCTGACAGAACCACGGGCAGGTAATAATCTGAAGGCCCCACACGGGTGGGAAGTTTTCCTGGGACATCCTCTACCTGGGCACCAGGCAGACAGCAGATGTCCCTCTGGAGTGGGTTGAGTGTGTGTGTTGGGCTGCCTGCTCCCCAAGTGTGCTTTCATTTCATGATCTGTGATTCACTCCTTGGAGAGGACCAAGGGGCAGGCTTTGAACCAGTGAGTCCAAAGTGCCTTACTGTGTCTGAAAATACTGGCTTGGACCTCTCTCCTTGTTTCTTTCCCTAACAATGAGCAGGAATGTATCTTCTTTGGGAAATTTCATCCACACCTCCCCCTCTATTGTCTGGATTTTAGGTATACGCCCTGTTGGGTGTAAATCCAGCAAAGATTGAGTCCCTCTCGAGTAGAGAAATCTCATATTACAACCCAGATTCCAAGTCTATAATGCTAAAGCCACAACACAGCACCATGTTTATTAGACAGTCCTTGCCTTTTATAAAGGAAAATGTTAGAGGAACTCATAACAAATGCAACTTGAAAATCATTAGCTTTTCCCATGTGGAAGTGCCAGTTGTTCTTGGATGAAAATCCGACACTGTAGGTGAAATTACTGAGGTTTCTTACATGCTGCAGGAACATTTTCCCTCTCTCCTCTGTAAGGTGAGATGCTATAGATATTGTAAGATCCTAAAGTATCACCAGCCCTTTTCTAAAAGAAGTAGCATCTGTTGCTGGCCTCTACCAGCAAAAAATACTGTTTTCTACTGGGTGATCATCACACTATTCCATGCTCCAAATGAGGTCAAAACAAGGAAGCACACACAGGATTTTATCAGCTTTCCTGACCTGCTCGAGCCAGTCTAAAACTTAAGCGTGGTTTAAGCTTATCCCTCATAGCCTCAAAAAACCCTCAGCCAACACCCAAAACTACTCAGAGCAACAGTGCTGTTGCTAACAAGTCCACTAGGCTGGTAAGTTGTGGGCTTTTCTCTTCTTCTTCAGAACCTGTTTGGCCTTGTGTCAGTTGCTGGAGGAGGAAGAGGAAAGCATAGTGTAAGATTTTAATTGTTGTTTTCTTTTCTTTTCTGCAATGTAGGTCTGCAGCATCAGGACAAGAGCAAGGAAGCTTCTTGGTTCTGAAGTTCAGATAAATTAAGACCAGCTAGAGCTGGAGTCAGCGGCTGGGCGGGTGATAATCGACAAAGGACACATATGAAGATGAAGAGCCAACCGTTCTGGTTTTGCTATTGAGCCTTTTGTTTATAAGGCCATTTTTGGGTCCCACAGTGTTGGAAAAAAACCAAACCCCTACCTTTTCTGTCTTTCCTCATCTGAGCCTGCTGCAGCTGGGCAACCTAAGTCCCTTCCGCGCCTTTAACAGTGTTTTGTTTTGTTCAGCTTGATATTCGTACGAACGATCTCACTTGTCAGGACAAAGACTCTCCCTCGGTTACAGTGCGCCTCCTTTCAGGAACACGGTATTTTGTAGCTCTTTGTGCATCTATTTTTGTAGAAATACAGAAAGTTTGGGTAAGGATTGCTGAGTTATTTTAGGATGACATATTTTTTTTAAAAAAATTGTAAAATTGTAAAGTTCTGTTTAAAGAACTTGCTCTCAGAGAAGCACTGGCAAAAAAAATGTATAAAATGCTATTTTTAGATGTCTGTGACGTGTTTGTGCATTTTGGGTTTTTGTTTGTTACCTCAAATGTCCATCTTTCCTTCCTTTCCACAGGTCTAAACCTTGCTTCTTTCCAAAGTACTAGATTTTGATGGTTTTGTCCTTTGACTCTAGCTTAATCAAGTGCAACCCACACCTGAAGCTTCAATGAAATATCTGTCCTGATGTTAGATTGTAGTCAGGGTGGTTTTGTTATATTGCTTCTGAAGGTGGTTTTGTTCCTGTGCAGATAATCAGAAGCCTGCAAACACCTTTAGCACTGAGGAGAATTTGGCGTTTACAGAACCTGCATGTTCAGGGCATCCATTCCTTCTAAACTGACCAACTACTACCAGAGCTTCAGATCAAACATGAGTTTGGGCCTGATCAGCGATCGTTGAAGCTATTCACCGCCATCCCCGATGGGCGTTGTTTCGGGCCCACACAGTGCTCGCAGGTATCAGTGTGGTTTAAGTCACAGGGTAGGGCTCCCGGCTAAGCCACGCCAAGAGTGGTGACTTCTATTCAGGAATAAATGTCAACTTTTTAAAAACGTGTGAACTGTGAAGACAAAATGTTTTCAACTGGCCTGACCTGTCTGTTGAGCACCTCAACGAAAGTGCTGACCTTTTCAGCTCCTGTTGGCTTCAAAACCTGTTTGTCTAACCTGAGCTTTGCTGTGGGCCCTACGAGACCCCTCCTGCAGCTCTTGAGTGTTGTAAGAATTTGCACGTCCTCAGAGCGCACAAACTCAGCTTGGCTGCCGCCTGGGTGAGAATCTGAGCTTGGAAGCGACATGGCTGCGGCTAGCCACAGTGCTCTGCAGGGTGGTTGGAAAACCCCATTTCTGGCCTGGGCCTTGGGTCTGACTTGCATAATGAGGACTTTAGTTGAAGCCAAGCTGAGCACAGTTGAATCCTGAGTAAGGGCTTGACAGCCCCAGTCCTTTGATGGACTGGATCTGGGTCAGCCTCCAAGCCCACCTTTGGTGACTCCATTCTGTCGGTGTGCGCTCAGGTGGGACTGAGTGCAGACCTGGGCAGAGGCTGGCCAGATCCTAGGTATTGCCTGGAGATGTTGCCTTTCTGTTCTGTGCACCCAGGGTCCCTCTCTAATGCTTTCTGAAGTTCTCATAACCTGTTATATTTTAGTTGTCACTGTTTTCAGACATCCCTGCCTGAAAGACAAACCAACACATTAGCACATGGCTGAGATAAGAAGCAGTTTAATTTCAAGGCAGTGAGCATTGTGAATTCAGGTTTGTCAGGTGGAGACCACATGGATCCGTGTGTGAAAGAGGAGGGGGAGTGGTAGGTTGTGCGTGCCACCACAAGGCTCAGGCCTCCCTTCCTGTGCCGCTGCTTCTCTCCAGGCTTTTTGATCTTGATCCTGTGAGGTGTTGAGTGTTCTCCCTTACCATGTGGCAGGGCTTGGCATGCTGGCACTGGAGGCATTAGGATTATGTCATGGCTTGGCAAGAGCCTTAAGTGCCTACCTTGCTGATTTCAAGTTTTGGACAGTGTAAAAGTGCTGGATGGACTATGCTTAAATACTACAGTATAATAGTAGGGTTGTACCTTCAGTGTTGGGTTGCTGAAATAAATGTGATTTTTTTTTTCCCTTATTTTTATAGTCCATCAGCATTTATATTTTCTTGATTTCACTCTTATGACAGTAGTGTGTATCATTGCTGCTCTGGTGAAGCTAGCTTCTCAATTTGCCAATGAATTCATAATGCAAAGGGAAAAGCTATGGGAGGGAACCCAATAATAGCTGCCACAGTTCATATTCTTATCAGAACAGTATAGCTCAGGAAATATCTCAAGAGCAAGAGTTCATACTTAGGAATTCCAACAGTATTAGAAGTGCTGGGAGGGGAGAAAAATATCCAAAGTTCCAAGCTTTTTAAATTGAAAAATATTTATAACTTTTTTCTGGACCTGGCAAAGCTAGAAGGCAAAGAGGCAAAGTGTCCTCCGAACATCAGGGCTGGAGAGTTTGAGGAGCAGAGGGAGCAAGAGAAAAGGCAATGCTGCTTTTTGAGGTGTAGTGTGTTTGAGTTCCTGAAATAAAGTCTAGCAAGAGCAGCCAGTTCACTCCCTTCCATTTTGCAAGTTCAAATGGTGAGGACCCCTTCCTGTTCCCTGTAGATGTCAAAGCAGAATGGGACAGGAAAAAAGCAGGGCCCCAGTTTGCACAGAATCCCTTGCTGGATTGTTCAGTTGAGTTGATGGGTAGTGGGGATGAATATGTGGGGAAGCTATTGCCTTTTCCACCTCAGAGACTACTATTACATGCCCAGTTTCCACTGCTGAACCTGTGGTTGTGCTTAAGGAACTTCTGTTGCTCTGAAGGGTCTGGGAGACAAGTGCCAGTTAAAGCTCGCTATCATCTGTAGCCGTTCGAGCACCAGTCAGTCGGTGTGGAAAGTGAAATACATGATCGTTTTTCCTCAGTCACTAACCGTCCCCTGCACTGAGTTGAAAGTAAAAGCACAAGTGCATAGCAGAAGCTCTGCTTTTATGTTCTACATTTTGAAGGATGGAAAAGAAAAAAATCCCTGCCTGTGACAAACTTCTAAATTAAATTCAGCAGATTTACCTCTCTCTCTCCCCTTCTCTCTCATACACACATACTTATCCACACGCACAAATGTGCTTATGAGAAGCAGATGCTGTGGATGGTTTTGTTCTTGGGAGAGGAGGGGAGAGCTTGCTCACCACACTGCAGTTACAGAAAAAATTGATGGCGGTGAGAAAGAAACAGAAATGTTAAGGTTGATCATGTTTCCTCAGATAGGAAAAAGAAAGGCCCTGCAAATGGGGTCACAGGCAAGCTGTGTGCATTGCTAAAGGAGTTGCTTCATTCTTTTTGTGTGTGGTGAGTTTAGATCCTGTCCCAAGAATGTGGATGATTCATTTTGCAAGGGCTTATAAAACATGATGTACTCTGTCACTATTTCTGAGACAACACAGGGAAATTACTGTTTTATCTCAAGAAAATCTACATACTAAACACCTTGAACTTGTCCAGAATTTTATTTCATTCCTATTGAGAAATCTGATGTCAATTTTTGCCTTCATTTGAAGACTGGGAGGGTTCAAGCTGTCCACTAGTTTTTGAAAAGCAAATACCAGTTTGTCCCTACTGGGCACTTCCATCCCAACAAGATGACATAAGAGTGCAGCTACTGCCTGCCCAGCGAGTTTGATTTCTGGAGAGCTGGAGAAGCTTTGCAATAGTAAAATGCACTTTATTCAGATGCACAAATTCAGTTATCCTTTTGTTTGATACCTCTTTCATAGTGTGAAGGTCTTCAGTCAATGGCATTCTTCACTAAGTCATTTACTTCTTCCTCAAAACATGCTTTCAGGGATGACTGTCTCGCCGCAGCTTCCTGAGATGGCAGAGGTGTGTGGGGAATGCCACATTTCTCCCCACCTCCACACAGGACTGGCTTGCCTGTACCCAGCCTTTCTGCTGCCAGGCTACTGTGCACGGCTTGCCCTCCTCCTCCTGCAACTCCTTATGTGCATGTATATGTATTTATGTACGTGTACAGACACAAGCACAAGTGTGGTATACCTGGTTCCCTCCGTCTCACTCTCATGCCTCAAATGCACACTCTGTAAATAAAGTGAACAGTACCACTAAATGCCATCTGAGACTGAGAAATGCAGGCATTTTATTACCTTCTCTGCTAACTCAGGAGTGAATTGATATTTTCCATACTTGTGAAATGCAAACAACAACAACAGACCCCAGCACCCCCCGACGCTTTCCAGACCTCTGATTTGCTGTAGCTGTAGAGATGACCGTGCAGTCAGCAGAGCTGTGTAGAGAGGTGCAATATGCTGCCCTTCAGCAGAGAAGCAGATCTTTGTGAATATGAGTCTTGTGACTAATTTCAGGTACAAGTGTGTTTGTTGGTGGTTTCTTTTTCCCATATCAATGAACCAGCAACATATCTTTCTTATAAGCAATTCATATATGTATATATATATCTACTTTTAAAATTGACTTCTTGGCCTTAGTATGTCAGCTTTTAAAGGGTATTTGGATGACAAATATTGCTTATGTGTGGATTAAAAAAACAAGGTTGATGCATGGTTTTTGGCACAGGAATCTCATGTAAAGTGGGAAGGTATTTAAAAATAAATACTGCTTTTACAAATGAGCCCTATGGGCACAATCTGACAGTTGTGATGCAGGAAGATGCCCCTTAGTTTTTAACTAAGGGACTCTTGCCTGAGCAGGGTCAAAATCTGGTCCCTGTGACAGGAGAGGCAGGAGCAGCGCTCCTGCGAAGGCTGAGCTGGTAGAGCTGTGAGCAGAGATGATACTCTCAAGCGCTGTATGTAGCCACTGCTCCACACATTAAAATGAGACTGTTGGAAGGTTTATACTTGCCTGGTGTTATAGGGTAAACTGGTTGCCAGGGGTAATTAGATACGTACCTGGAAAAGTGCTTTAGCTGCCCTTAGTGTCCTTAGCTGCACTGCACAGTGCCCATGACCCTCTCTGTCCTTGCTCTGCAGTCTCTATGACACCATGGTGGGACCTGTGAAAGCTGGGCTGGAGTTCCCTGTCAAATGCAGGATGGTGATAGCTCCCAGTAAGGATAGTTCAGGATGGGTGTAATTGAAGTATCACAGTTTTCTCATGCTCCTGCTCAAAGGCTGAAGCCTTCAAGATGGATACTCTGTGTGTCATTGATATTGGCCCTTGCATACAGGAGCAGGAATGCTGCTTCCTTTGCTCACCGTCTTTGGAAATCTTTGATGGCACTGAGAGCAGTGGGACCAACCTTGAATGCCTAAACAGCAGACCAGTGTTTGTTGGCACTGTGTGATGGCCTGGGGTCTGGTGCAACACTGGTTAGCCATCAGCTGGAGTCAGCATTGATTCCAGTGAGCTCGGGCTCAGGTAACTGGTACCTATAGAAAACCAATGTTTATAGCAGTTGAGGTTTACAGTAATGTAGTAAAGGATCTGCAGAGCTGTGCTGCACTTTCCCTGCTAGCTCTTTGTAGCTGTTGTTCAAACCCATCAGTCGAATCAGGGTTCCTCCCTTCCCCCTACCTGTTTTCTAGCCCTGCTTCCCTCAAAACTCCTTCTTATCAAAACTGATGAAGGGAGGCTTTGTAGAAAGAAAATCATCACTGTTTTAATTAATAAATAAATAATTTAATGTGGATTTCATTGTCATATATGTTTTTATGTAGCATTTTCGGTTTGCTCTGTGTTTCTCAACAATTAGCTAATGCTTTTTATTCTTAGGCAATTGAAGAACACATAAATCTCTTTGTAAATGGCAGCACCCCGAGTTTCTGTTTTGTTCATAAGGTTAATTTTCAGAGCCAAGGATTTGTCTTCTGTTTAGAACATTGTACAATAAGTGTTCTAAACACATTCTCTGGTGAAACTGGAAAAGCAAAGCCTAGCTCGCACCGAGGCTCTAGCTTTCCAATTCAGATCCCGTCAATTGCTTCTGCTACAGCATCTTCCTTTTTCTTTTCTGTTCTAAATATCTTTTTAAGTGGCATTGTCACTGGAGAGGATTTCACTGTCAGACTCAGTAGAGCCACAACCTGGTGCTTATTAATGTAAGACTCTTTTTAGTTCTATCATATTCTGGCACTTTTGACATCATCAAATGGAGACTTTCCATGCTCGCTATTTATCCTAAATTGATTTCCATGTGGTCAGAGTTCAGGGATCCTCCCTAGAGAGGTAACTTTTCCCTTGCTAAAATTATTTTACAACTGTTTAATTAAGAAACGTTTTCATCTCTGTGTTCTGTTTTGAGGGCTGAAGATTTGGTGTTTTCATCACAGGTACATCATTCACTGTTCCAACAGAGGTGGAAAAAAACTCTGGCAAATGTTGGCCAAGCACTTGACTTCTGAAAACCTCCCACTTGCCCTCAGTCGGCAGGGAGCTGCTAAAAGGCATTAGTCACACAGTCCTTTGAAGATCCTGGCTGTAAGGGATGTACTCTGCTTCAGAGCATCAGCAGATGAGCAAATCCTGCTCCAGGCCCTTTTTCCAGCACCCGAGGGCAAACAGGGTGCTTTTCCTCAGTGTGAAATCGCTACCTTCCTCTTTCTTTGACTGTGGGGAAGAGGTGGAGAGAGCTGCCAGTCAGAAATTTAAGGAGAGGAAGGCCAGCAGAGGAAGAGACTGGATTCAAAATCTCCCTGCAGCGGAGAATGGGGCTGGGAGCTACCAGGAAATTAGCAGTTTCCATGGACAGTAAGGGATGCAGATGGGACGTGGACCACTGAAAAAGCAGCAAATAATGCCTCATGGTTGTTTGACTAATAGATGCAAGAGATGTAGTGGGACATAACAGCCATCAAAAGACGTCAGGAGTGTGAAAACACAGCAATGTAGTACAAACCAAGTGTCAAGGACACGATAAGCATTGCAGGAGATGTCTTTTACTGCAGTGAGCTTTGTACATTCCTGTTGAGTCTCTAATAAAAGATGCAGGAGCCCTGTTGCTTTAAGGCACAACTGCCCTCACCAAAGAAAACATGCTTTAGGAAGCAAGAGTGTGTAAGCTAGGGTTCCAGCTGTGTTGCTCCACACCTGAGTTTCCAGGTGCCCATGGAAGTTATTTTTACATACTTTCAGTCAAGAAATGAGAGCAGGGATGTGATGCTCAAGAGTAAGCTTTGTATGTGACCAGCTGTGTTTGTGACAGTCCACATCCTCTTAGTGTAAATCAGCATCACTCAGTTGGCTTAGTGACCTTAAGACCCATGAAGAATCTCATTGATTACATATGGATAAGTCGTATTTTGGGCATTACCAGCTGGAAACCAGGTCCCTGTCTGGTGCCTGGAGTCGCTGCTTTCCTTGGAGCCAGGATCCAGCTAGGTGACTTCAGTGGTGCTCAGCCTGGCTTGTGAGGAGGAAACACCATGGACAATGTGATGAGCAGGACTGACATCCTCTGCATTGTTGAAGGAGTTGAGCATGGCTAGGGACCAGTTGCAGGAACTGGAGCTGGTTGTGTCTGGTGGGCCAGGGGTGCTTTCAGCCCATCGTGGAGACTTCAGGCGCCGTGGGGCCATGCCTCCCGACAGGACGTTGGATTTCAATGGGTTATGCTCCCTGCATGACGTGGGAGGCCGGGTGGAGACCAAGACATCTGGTGAGAATTCCTCACAGATGAGCTGTGTGTTGGTCTGGGATGCCAATTGATTTAGCTGATTTCTTTTTTGGGGTTGCTGGAAGGAGGAGGGGGGCTGGGTGCTGCTGCCTTCCAGTAATTGTCTCTACTTCAGAACAGCACTTTTGCTTTCTTTGAAGACAAGTGAGGGATTATGTTTAAAAAAACCCAACAAACAAACAACCAACACCAGGAACTACACCAATGCATCTGCCTCCACAATAAATGTACATCTGCAACAGTTTATCACTACGGGAAAAGAAATGAGTGATGGTCTTGATGTTGGCAGTTGCATGTACAGAGGTACCACAGGCTTTGAAAATGATTTGGTATGTGAGTGTCCATAGTAGCACCGAGGTTCAAAGGGAGGTGGTTTGTTTTTCATGCCCATTTATTTATTAATAACACTAGCTCTAATTTCCTCCTCCCACCAGCAAGTGGAGAGTCCTACACTAGGAGCCAAATATAGCAACAAATGTTTCTGTATCTGGCCAACCCAAAAATCTGTCCCATCTTATGAATAGCAGTACTCTCTTCTGATTGAGATGGATAAAGAGGAAATTCAATGAAACCAGCCTCTCCGTGGGAAACTCCCGAGTGTCTCTCAAATGCCCAGTGGAAAAGGTATGAACTTGCTTTTTGACATGTGTAGAAGTCAAGGGGCAGACTTCTGCAGAGCCTCATTAATAAAGCACTTCTGGGGTGGCAGTCTGGATAAATCTCCCTCACACAGTGCTGTGCTTTTTCTGCCCTGATTTGACTGTCTTCTGAGCAACAGAGCCAATGCTGGATGGAACTCCATGAGTTGCACAACTGCCCCTGCTTTTTCATCACCTCTTTCTTTCTGGTCTGCTCTTGTGGAGCATTCCTTGGCTCTGAGGGACAGGTCCCTGCTCCATCCAGCAAGCAAGCTTGACGAGGCAGCATGGAACAGCAGCATCGCCCCATGCTTGCTTACTCCTTGGCTTTCTCATCAGGGGACTATGTGGGAAGCCAGATGTATGGCTTTTCCCATGGCTAGAATATCAAGCTGGGGAGTATCCACAGAGGGTGACCATGGATGGTGGGGCTGCCCAGTTCCCAGGCTGGCTGGTTGTGCTGGAAGGGAAGAAATGTCTTACAGATAAAACCCAAAAGTGCTCATGGCCAAATGCTTCCTTTTTGAAATAGGAACTAATGCTGCTTGAACACACATGAGATGGGTGTCATTCTACCTGGCTTTAAGCTAGAATGTGCTTTTAGGAGGTAACACCTCCAACCATACCACCTCTTTCTGATCTTGAGCAGCTCCTTTGACTTCTCCACACCATTTGAGGAAAGGTATTTGGCCTTTCCTCTGAAGGATTTATTCCCATTCCAGCCCCCACCCACCACCCACCTGTAAGCAACTGGTATCTGTGGCATGTGAGCATAAAAATGCCCTTCTCTAAGGTGCCGGCAATCCTTGTTTCAGAAGTGCTGCCTCACTCATTTTCAAAGTGTTTGGATGAAGGCCTCTGCAGTAAAGTGATTACTTCAGGATTATGGAGCTAGCTCTTCCCTCCTTGGAAACCTGGGATTTTGCTTGTTGTTGTTGCTGACTTCAGTAGAAGCAGCCTCGGATCCCTGATGTATTTTTAAACCAGTGCAAGGAAGTGTCGTCCAGTGAATATTTTTGCACTGGATGTGTTCTGCCAGGCATGTTGCTGATGGTGTTTAAATAAACAAAGGGATGTTTGGAAATATTTAGTGTATGTAAATATGTAAAATATGCAAAACAAGGCTAACAGCTGTGGGGAGTACTCTACTCACACGAGGAGGCTTTGTGCAATGTTTTTTCCATCATCCTGTCTTTTTGTTTTAAGCATCTCTGTTTGTTCCAAGATAATTCCTTCTCTGTGATTCCCACTAGACAAAGAGGGAGGAGGCTGGATGGGCCTCTGTGATGCCCTAAAGTCAGCCTGAACTTCTGTGAAGAGCCCTGTGGTACTTTAAACCTAATTTCTATGGAGCACAGGAGAACAAGCCCTGAGGGCATCACACACCAATCACTTTTCATTAGGGTTGGGATAGCATCGGGGTCCCATTGCACTTAGCCTTTCAAGAAGGGGAACACAAGATACAACACACTGCACACTGCATTTGCAGCTTTCCTTGTGTCCTTTCATAGCTATGGCACAAACATTAGTCACTGGTGTATGAGTCTTATCTTCCTGAATTGAATCTGTTGCTTAGGAAAGGGTGACAGCTTTGCAGCCCTGAGTCCCTTACTTAGCCAGGGAGAGCTGCAGCCTGCCTGTGCATGCATTCCTGCAGAAGACATGGGGAGACCTGCAGTAAGAAGAAGAGAAACTCAGCCAAGCAAGCTCAGTCCATATCACTTTTTTTTCAAATGGTGCTTTCTAGACATTCTTTCAGAGGGTAATTCATCCCCTATGCACAATGTCTCTGCACCACTTGTGAATTCTGCAGAATATTTTATGTGACTTAGCCACCTGTTGTTTTTAATAATTTTTTCCCACCCTTATTCCTGCTCTTGTTTTCCAGTTCCAGTGCTATAAGGGCAGTCTTCCAAACTCCTGGCTGTCTGGCAGGAGTCAGGCCCTGTGAATGTCCAGGGCCATGGCACAGCTCTTCTGTGTCACAGTAGTCAGTGTCTGTCTGCATGGCAGTTTTGACTTGGCCATAAGCTGTCATGCTTGGGATTGTGGATGTCAGAAGGTGCAATACAAATACAAGCTCTGTTTGTTTATTTGGTTTCAATGACAGCAGATGGAAGTGTTTGGCAAGAGTAACAGCCCTGGGTAAAGGGCAAAGGGGAAGTGGAGCACTGTTCAGCAGCATCCCAGGAGATGTTCTGGCTCCCTCAGAAAATCCACATTTATTCTAGCAAGGGAAATAGGTAAACTGCATACTGCAGAGACCTGCTACTGCCTATGCTCCTTGCTCCCTTGCTCCTTGGCCTATTCACTGTGCTCTCAATGGCATTTCTGTTTGAATATGCTTGAGGGGACCTTCATGAGATCCAGTACTACTAGGAATCTCATCCTCGCCTTTCTTGAGTCGCAGTGCAAAACAAGCAGCACTACAGTAGCAGGGCAGCCTGGCTTTACAATGCCTTAGTGATAGACTGTTGTCATTTAGAAAGTGACAGGTTCACTCTTTCCTCAGCTCTTATACTACAGTGGTGATGCATATTCTACCACCAGCTTCCCCTTGCAGTGATGGGACATTGCTACCAGCATGGGTGATGCTGTAGTCTTTGACACCACTGTTACAGCCCATGACTTGAAAATCATTTACTGCTTCATGGCTCATATTTGCCTGGTTAATTTTTCCATTGTTTTCTGTGATGGAGGAATAGTTAGACCAGAGCACACCTCTCATGCAGAAAGCCCCAGACACAGGTGAGCCAAGCAAAGACTCAGAGGCAGAAACAACTCAAGAGCAGGGCACTGAACTCTTCACTTTCCACCTCACTACAATGTCTGCGTGCTATCCTGAAGAGAGCAGCACGAGAGATGCCATTCCATTCTTCACTCCAAAATCCCTAGGCAAAAGTAACTTGGTTTTGTTGCTTTGTGTTTATGGTGGTTTGCAGCATGTGCTGGTCTCAGCAGGTGCTGAAACCAGTTGGGTAGTGATACACCTGCAGTAGCTGATGTTCTGCATGTAAGCAAACTCATCAGTCACAATATGCACTTGCAAAGTACTATTAAAGGCACACTGAAATTAATCAGGACCTTCACTCTTCAAATCTCCCCCTTCAAAATTATTCCTTTCTAATGTTTTGGACTGTATTTCAGGGATTTTCAACAAAAGTTCTTCTTAGTAAAGGAGAAAAAGTAGCTGTCATCTGTTACAGACATTGCTTATTATTTTACCTGTGGCTGTTTGCTGATGTGAAGGGGTCTGAGAGGAAGGGCAGAGAACACAGATCAAATGGTAAACCCTTCAGGTCCCCCATGCACAGTTTAATTCATTATTATGAGGACTCTTCTACAAATATCAGACCTGTTATTTTCTCTACATAAAATCAGCAATGATAATAATTTAATCTCTGATGTTTTCCTTCTCCTTTTGGTGGGTCAGATTTAAACCATCTGCAAGCAAATGGAAAGGAAAAGTGGAATTATTGTTTTCACCAAAAAATTTTGCAGCTGTCAGGGTGTGTTTGACACAAGCCTGATGGCTGAAAACAAAGAGAGGACACGTTGTCCCAGCTGGATATCAGAGAGCATAAGAACTCTTCATGGCCAGAAGAAAACTTGGGGCTAAATGAGGTAAACAAGAGCATTACGTAGACACACTCAAGGGCTTTGCAGAGAGAATTCTTCACTGACTTATGTACTGATTTCCCTGTGCCTCAGTGAGACCCTCTGGTTTCAGCATGATGTGGGTGACTCTCTAAGTGATGATCACAATATATCACCTAGACCACTGGTTTGTGACTAACCTGCCACATGGCAGAGGCTGCAGCAATTGCTTCCAATGCCTGTCATGACATATTACTTTTATAATTCAGTTTAATTTCTGGGCCCATTATTCATAACTGCAACCAATGGAAAAGGGCCTAAAGCAGAGTTTCTGAGGAGGAGCATCAGGTCCACCCTTCCAGTGTGGACTGGATTACTTCAGTGCTTTGTGTTCAGACACCCCTTTGAGTCACACCAGCACGTCTTCTTTTCAAAGCAGGCCTTTCCACAGAGCTTGGTCTGTGTGAAAGTCAGATCTGCCACTGGGAAGGAAAGTATCTACCTGCTGGAGTTCTTGTCATTAGGGTTTACAAGAATAACTGTTCTGCCAGCTCCCAGCAAGGTAGGCATCTTCAAGAAACTTAAATGTATTTCCAAAATGGACTAAAACTCCAATTTGTCAAATGCTCTGGCGGGTGGCTTTGCCTTTAGAAGTGTGATTTTTCATTGGCACTGTGAATTGTACAACTGCAAGGGCTGCCTGGGGGTTTTTCCATTGAATGGCAAACTTTTGCTGTGGGTTTGTGTCTTTTGAGGTGCTGGGGTCATTTTAAACTACTTCAGAACTAGCATCAGCAACGTAGACTAAGAGAGATAACAATAATTTTGTGGTCATTTCCTTCATGAATTTTGATAGTCATAATCCTGTGAAGTCATTGGGATGTACATTTTGCTTCTCTGAAGGGACCACAACCATTCCCATCTTCTAGGGCTGACACTGTCATGTTAGTATTTATTCGTGGTTTATTGTATTCCCCAACTAATCTGTGTACATCTAAACCAAAATACTCTTGGGCTAAGCTAAAACTAAGAGAACAAGACATTCAGCAGCTGTGAGGTGTGAAGTCATTTGAACTCTTGCAATGCACTAGTTTTGAGTTGCAAGAGCAGATACTGAATGTGCTGTACAACATCTTTACCTGAATGCAATTCTGGAACTATTTCACTGGATAGGCAGTCTTCTGAAATAGCTCTGAAGACCCAGCTTCACACCAGTCTTAGATCAAGGTAAGATGGGACAAGTCTGCTGCAGCTGCAGTTTGGCTGGTCTGTGAGGAAGGGAAAGCCCTGGAAATGTTTCCTTTCTTTCATTTCGCTAAGAAAACTAAGCATTTGGAGATCTGGTGGTATATCACATAGACTAGAGGTGAAATGTCACTCATTAATCTAGTGAGTATAAACTTATCAGAAAGTGTAATGAAATTTAGCATTGATTTTCACGAAGGGAATATTTTCTCCCACCTCTGCATTTGATAGCGAGTGCTTGAGCCTGTACAATTTGCAGGCTTAGCTGAAGGAGGTAAGGGAGCCACGTTGCTGGCAATGTTCCCTGCATAGTGATTTACATCTGCACAAAGCAAGTGTGAAATGCTCCTCTTCAGTGCTGGTTACACTCACTTGTACCCACTTGACACTGATGTCAAGAAGCAGAGAAGTGGCTGACCAGCAAGAAAACCATCCCCAGCATCCTGCTGTCCCTGGCTCTGCCAGACTCCTCACAACACAGATGCCATTGCTGTGGGTTGGATCTCTGCTACCTCCCACAGTGATCACTCTGAGAGCGAGGTGAAGGAGCCACATCCATCCTACCCACCTCTACTGCCCCAGCAGCTGTGCTGCCATAGGAGAGCTGGTTGCTATGTTGCTTTCTTTGATGTTTTGGAAGAAGAACCCAATACTCACTTGTACATTTATTGCTTTGCTGCCCACTGCTATCTTTGGAATTGGGAAACAGAGAAGATACAAAATACTTTCAAGGAGCTGAGGCTGTTCTGGTCTCTCAGGGCTGTGCATTTTCATGCTGTTTTCTGCTGTCTGTAGGTTTAAGAGGCTATTTCCCATATGATAGATCCAGTTACAAGTCCCTCACTGTGATGCAGTGAACAGGTGCATCTGTAGCAATCCCTGTCCCTCTGTGAAAGGAGAACTGGCTCAAATAACAACAGAGCCTGAAATAAAGAAGAAAGAAAGTGGTATAAGAGGTGGCAACTTACTGAGCTATGAACTGTCTCCTTCTGTGGGACATTTTAAAGAGAAAAAAACCTGAGGTCATCATAAAGCAGTTAGAGGAGAACGTATTGTGGGATTCAACTTTCAGCTGCTACAGAGAGCACTTGGCCTCTGCTTCTCAATAAAAACAAGGTACAGATTTACATAACCCCTACAGAGATCCAGAGGCACAAGTGTGCAATTCACTTGGTGGTGAAGATCTGCTCCTTGGCAATGTTTGCCAAGGTAACTCCATACTGCTACCCTAGCCATGGTCTCTGAGAGTTCAAATGGGAACAGGAAAATAGTTTTCAGATTGTTTTCCCCTCTCTGCCCACAAACTGACTTACTAGGGTGAAAGAGCCCATGCCCATTTCCCAAAACCTCATTTAAAGAATGCTTCCTTTGTTTTCTCTGTCCTGTTATGGAAGGCTTTAATACCATGACATTATCCAAAAGCAGTGTACCCTACGCCCTAACCCTAGGTATGAAGGATGCTGTGCTGTTTTTCATAGGCTTACTGAACAGGTATCATTAAAAGAGACTTCATTTCCATTATACTTTGTGATCAGAATATCCCAACATAAAGCAAGTTAGCTTGATTAAATAATTAAAGGTCAGAGTAATTCTATAGATGTTTTCAGTTGAGCATACTGCTGACCAAGCTGAAGGAAGAGATAAGAGGTTTTGTTGTATTTTGTGAGACCATTATTGACAAAGATGAAAAATCAGGTTGGCTGTAATCTACTTTTCACCAGCAAAGTTACCTGCTCTGGTTTTTGTAGGGACTGCTTGGGGCCACTGAAATCAGTTGAGCAAATGATACTGATCTGAGCAGATCCTGTATTTTCTGTGACTGTTCCTGGAGTCAGGGAAGTTAGCTGGTTTCTCAGTAACTACCCTATAGCTGTTCACACAGTAAAACTTACAAAAGCTGGCTGATTTTAAGCAGGAAGAAGCTTAGAGGCATAGCATAATACTCCTGTGCTTAGAGGTATGGCTATGACACGTGTTTAGTTTCTTCACTGAAGGAATCAATCATGCACTACTCTTGAGGTTTGCTCCCCTTCTTTTTTCTTGTTCCCTCTGGACCTAAGGGGTGCAGCCTTTTATTGTGCTGAGTGCACAATAATCGGTGTGCTTCTGGGAATGGATGTGAGAGTGTGAGGCCACGTGCTGTGGGTGTCCCAGATTGCTCATACCTAACGCGAGAGGCTTGGGCGCTCTGACCAGCCCTTCGGAAAAAGGCTTGAAGGCTGCTAGGAGGATAAATACCTATTTTTCTGAGGACAGCATGTATCAGTTGCTTGGTTGAGTATTTAGACTGTTGATACCCAGGCTGTGCAGGCAAAAGGAGGTTTCCATGTGTCAGTGGACAATAATATTACTATTCGTTCTCACATTGTAGTTTTATGCTAAGGGCTCTAGTGTGACCAGAGGCTCATTCTGCGTTAACTGCAGCATGTCAACACAGTTCTTTCTATTGAAAAAAATTGCCTTCTGCCTCGAAGTGCAGCTGAAAGGAGTTCAGAGAACAGGAAGGTCCCCCTGCTGTCAGGAGGCAGGTGAGCGCAGCCAGGGAGGGTGTTGTGGAGCAGCGCCTTAGAGTAGGACCCTGTGAAACAAATGTCTTGTTGGCCGATCACAAGGGACACGAATTACAAAGGCAGAAGGTTTAAACAAAGCAAGAAGATAGAGATCTCGAGAAGGGATTGTTCACACTCTACCTCTGACTAGTTTTGTGTGGGTGGTTATAGTTGCAAGCAGTAGGCCTGGCCTGTGGAGCAGCTGGGCTGTTCCCGTCTACACGTGCTTATTAATAATATTGCTTAATTTCAAGCTGATTTCCTCTAATGTGTCTTATGCTTGAAGCTTCTGTGATTTAAATACAGAATGACCCCGTTACTCTTTTATTTAATTGACACTAATTGAGACTAATTAACATACAAAAGTTAAATCAGCTTTAATTAGAAAACCATTACAGGCACCTCTCTAATTAGTCACTGGAGGCAGCAGCATTTTCAGCGCCACTGAGCTGTTAACATTTAAAGTAGCTGTATGGACCGCACCGAAAGCAAATGGCTTTCAACAGAATACGCCTCTACAAGTTTTGTCCTTTTGTTTTTCTTTGTCTTTTGCTTTTATTTTTTCTTAAGAGACAGAAATTTGAACTGTAAATGTGCCCTTAAAGAGTAGGCAAAAGCTCTCATATTTATAAACGGCTTTGAAGGCACCTGTACATGTATTTAGCTCTCACAGGACACTATTCAAACAGGCTGCTTTTCTGCTCTTAGCAGGGAAGTTAGGCTGGAGCTAGTTTTCCCCAGTTGTACAAGCAGTCATCCACAGCAGGGTACATTTTTCCAGCTGTTTACGGATGGGAGATGAACAGCTGATCTTATCTAAAGAAGTCAAGCCGGGAAACAAGGATGGGGGGAAAGCTGTTAAACAGGAGGTGGAATGGGTAATGATGTAACTTATGAAACTGGCTGTTCAAGAAATCTGTCTCCTTTACCAGCCCCTGCTTCACAGGACTCTTGGGGTTGGGGTTTTTTATTTTATTTTTTTTACACAACCCTTTTACCACTGTAGAATAAATCTTTGCTATGATAACCACCGTGATATGCCAGGAGGCACACGACATGGGTTCAGATCTAACCTTAGAAAGGAAAGTTTTTACATTGGTTAAAAAATGAGTGTACGTGCAGGAAGGGAAACACAAGAGGACATAGAATGGAGGTGGCACAGCTTCTGCAGCCTTTTCTGGTGATGGTTTCACCGAATGCATTCAAACTCTCTCCAAACTGTCATTTCTGCAAGCAGTGTTTGAACCTCTTTGGAATGGCTGCAGCACTACTGGAGAAAGCAAGCCTGCATACCTTTAAAAGAATGTTGCTTTCCATTTTCATTACAAGGCATTCCAAGATGTGTGTTTGTTACTACAACCAGAGAAAAATGGAGAAGGAAATTCTGTGGAAAGTGAAAGCACTGAAGAATAAATGATCAGAAAAATGTTAACAGAAAAGTCTTGAAAGATCAGTTCTACAATCACTACTTTAATTATTACTTTTAACTATTTGAGTATAACCTTTAACATCTTCCTCAATGACACTGATGAGGGGACAGAGTGTCTGCTTAGCAAGTTCATTCACCATACCAAACTGGGAGGCTGGGCCGATACACCTGAAGGCTGTGCTGCCATTCAGCGAGACTTGGAGAGTGGAGAGCTGGGCAGAGAGGAACCAAATGAGGTTCAACACGGGTAAGTGCAGAGTCTTGCATCTAGGAAGGAATAAACTGCACCAGTACAGGTTAGGAGGTGATCTGCTAGAGAGCAGCCTTGTGGAGAGGACCTGGGAGTCCTGGTGAAGAGCAAGTTATCCATGAGACAGCAATGTGCCCTTGTGGCCAAGAAGGCAAATGGGATCCTGGGGTGCATTAAGAGTATGTCCAGCAGATCAAGGGAGGTTCTCCTCCCCCTCTTCTCTACCCTAGTGAGACCTCACCTTGAATATTGCATCCAGTTTTGGGCTCCCCAATTCAAGACGGACAGGGATCTGCTTGAGAGAGTCCAACAGAGAGCTACAAGGATGATTAGGGGACTGGGGCACATGCCCTATGAGGAGAAGGCTGAGAGACCCGGGGCTGTTGAGTCTGGAAAAGACTGAGAGGGGAGCCTCCTCAACATGAAGAGGAACTTCTTCACTGTGAGGGTCACAGAGCACTGGAACAGGCTCCTCAGAGAGGTTATGGAGTCTCTGTCGCTGGAGACTTTCAAGAGCCATCTGGATTTGTTCCTGTGTAATCTGTGTCTGTGCTAGATTCTATGGTCCTGCTCTGGCAGGGGGTTTGGACTCAGTCATCTCCAGAGGTCCCTTCCAGCCCCTAACATCCTGTAATCCTGTGAACTGTATTCTTAATTTTCAAGTTCATGTCTTCTCATCCCATCATGTAAACTTGGTAGAGGCATAGAGTTAATATGTGATTGTATTTAGGCAAAAAATCTTGCATGAGTCAGGATCTTTGCTATTCACTAAGGTAGAGTTAAGCTACTGAACAATCAACTCCACACACAACTGAAAAAAAAAGGCCTCCTTCATCAACAGTCATGTATATAAGTGCTGAATTAAAAAGAATCCATTGGATGTGGAGCCAAGATGACTTGTTTGGCATGTGCAAGCATAAATAAATGATTCTTGCTTGAAGCGTTTCATTTTGACAGACTTATAATCCCAACTGTAGCCCTTCCTCCAGCTGAGGTTCCATTTGTGCAGCTATCCCTGAGCAGAGCTTCTGGGTACAAGTAACCTCAGTGCAGGGATTTAGAAATTAGAAGTGCCTAGACAAACCTGGCTTTCTGTGACTTTGAACTGAGCTGTCTCAGGGAGTCTCCTCTGTGGAAAAACATCCTGTACAATTTCAAGGCAGAAGATTAAATTGCCAAATACTGTGTAACAGACTCAGACAAGCACCACAAATGAGCCATAAAAATGTTGGAGAAGCTTCTCTTACCTTTACCTAAATGAGATTTGAATTCACATGCTACTCTGCTTATACAGTGGACATGTGGTTCTTTTTTAAACTATGAACAAGAGAGGGGTGGAAAAGACGAGATCTGGATGCTGCTGTGCAGTGGTAAAAGAAATGTAGCTGAAGAAAAAAACTTATTTCTTTTCATTACAGAGAAAAGTGTAGGCCAAATCCAACTGCACTGGAGAGAGGGGAAAAATCCTCATTAACTGTTGTGCAGCTGGATGAAGACTTCTGCTGGTGTAACTGACTCTCAGTGGATCACATTCTACATCTCGTCCTGCATGCTGCTAAGCTTTTTCAGCTGCATGCTGCTTTAAATACTATTGACAGTCCTCAACGGGTTTTCTGGGCTTTTTTCTTTTTCCTTAAGCATGAAGGATGTCACTGAGTCTGAGAGAGGAAATCCATCACCACTGGACAGTGTTTGGGTCAGTGCATAGAAAACCCATTCTCTGAATGCTGTGGGAATGGATCCTTTAGTGTAAATGTACATAGAGCCACGGCTTAAATCCTGCTGTTTGACAATGAACCTCTGGAAATCAGAATATCTTCATTCCTCATCAGGGGTTCACCTTCAGATTCGTGGCAGGTTTTGCATGTTCATAGGAACCAAAGGGTGTAGTTGAAAACATAGAAAAGTGCTGACTGACAAGAAGATCTGTAATTTTGTTTACACATCATAATGTGAGATAAAGAATGTTCCTTTAGCTAAAGGAGGTTAGGTTTCTTGCAGAAAAAAGGAAGTGCTTGTACAACAGGGGTAGGTCTATATCCCATTGCTGAGCAGTCATTAGTTTTTATAAGTTCCTTCCTCCTTCTTTCAGGTTCTAATTGGTGGCCTGTTGGGAGCCCTGACAGCAGAGCTGTCAAATCAACCTTCTTTTCCACCTTTTGTCGCATTCCAATATAATTAGGACAGATGATTACAGTAACAAACACAGTACCAGCTGTTTGAAGCTGAATGCTGTTTGAGTATTACCAGGCCTTTATTTCAAAAGTACCAGAACATATGGGAATCATAAGCCACCTTTCTCTCCTTGCTGCACTAAGCTAGACTCTTGTATTCAGATGCTAAGCCTACGTTTGAAGAAAGAGGGAAAATAAATAACACTTCTGAAATACCTTGTGACAACTCCAACTCATCTGTCTTATGCATGCAACTCCATTTCCCCTCTCTGCCCCATCTCTTTACTGACATTATTTCTCTGGTCACAGAAGAGTGCCAATAACAGAGAGACAGACTGATGCGGCTTTTGCAGCCCGAGACACAGCTAATGGCAGTAAAAAGAGTACTAACAGTAATAAAGATTTTTTTTTTCCCTGAGTGCTCTTTTCCTTGAAAAACTCCTGAGGCAGCAGATGTAGCCTTTCTGTATGGGCTACATCAGTGCTTGGGCAGCCACTGGAACTAATTTCTCTCCCATGATTCAAATTTTCTACAGTGGAAGTTGCCGTCTGTTTCCAGAGAGATGCTTGCTTTTTCTCACTTTCCCCGTATGTTTAAAAGGAAAGCTTATATAAAAGACTGAAAAGACAAGAAAGGAAAACACAGCAGTAAGTAATTTAAAGATAGCAAAAACAATTCAGCCAAACTCACCCTGTGCAATATTGCTCAGAATTCTGCAGGCTTATTCCAGGGATTAAGCTAACCACAGAGCTTGCATTCTTGGTTGTTCAGAGCTATCTTTCTGCCAAAGTACTTTAAGACTTTGGCATCTTTTGCTTTCATGTAACTGAGAATCAGGTCCTATAGCTTTATCCTCTCAACTCGATGCTCTGTTCAGTGAAATCCCTGGGCTTTGCTTTCTGTGTTTATGGTGGGTGGGAGGAATGTGCAACAGGAGGCTTGAAGGAAAAATGAAGCGAAAGATAATAGCAGCCTTGGTATTCCAGTATGTAATCAGGTTCCTGTGTTGGGCCTGTCACTGGGGCATCTTGCTGTCTCATGGTACTGCCACCAAACAGTGTACTTAGTGCCTGTGGGCTATGAGTTCTACTGATCTTACTGCTCATAGTAATATATTTACCACTACATTAGAAGATTGTACATTTTAGTGATATAATCCCTTTCAATACTATGTACGTTCACATATCCACAAGACAGCAAAGTGTCTCTTGGAACCAAATACCCGGAGCTGTCTGTAACAGAGCTTTTGTGGTGCAGATTTGGCTGGGCCCCCGGGAGCCCTGCCCCTGTCCCTGGCTCGGGTGGCAGCTTGCCAGGGCTGCCGGCACTGAGAACATGCAGCAGGTGCAGTCTCTCCGTGTCGGCCGAGCGTCCTGTGGGGTCTCGGAAACAGGTTGTGGTTTTGCTTGGACTAGAGATTAAAATCTCATTGAATAAGCTCTATGTTTTGGTTTCTTTTGAAGGATTGTGAGGCTATAGCTGCTCTTCTTTTAAATATGGGATGAAAATAAAGCATAGAGACTTCTGGTACCCTAGCCAGCCACACGACGTAGTGCCTGCTCTTTCTCAGAGGTACCTGAATTCAAACAGCGTGAAGGGGATTGCTTCCTGCAAATTCAACAAGAATTTGTATCAACTTATGCTTTGGAAATATTAGTAATCAAAGTGAAAGGAGAGAGAAATTTAAGATAGCAGAAAAATACTCTGATTCATTTTGGGGGAAAAAGGTTTATCACGTGTGACAATGTTTTCGAGAGGGCATTAGGAACATTTACACTGCTACAGAAAAGATTAAGGACTGGTGGTGGGGTTTTTGTTTTGTTTGTTTTGGTTTTGGTTTTGTTTTCCTTGCTTTCTCTTCCTTTTCCCCCCACTTCTCATCTCCATACTATTTTAAGTTTTGGAAATGAACCCTTTCCAACAGGCTAATCTTTTTTTGATGTTTAGTCAGTGGACTGAGCTGCTTCAAACTTGGGGAGCCAAATTTTGTCTCTTCTTGCGCTTGTTCAAGCCTAAATTTGGACATCAGATGTTTAATAGACACACAATTGCTGCAGGAACGTTGTGTAGAAATCTGCACTGCAGCCCTAGGTATGCCAGTGTCTTGAAGGGCCAAACCCCAAAACGTGCCCTAGCCCAGACAATAGGCTAAGCCCTTGCACATGTGCTAACCTGGGCACTTCCTGGGGTCCAGGCGAATGTGTAGCACATGTAATTCACTGTTGAGTGCTCGTGAGCGTGCAAACCTCAACGCTTCCTGGGGTCCAGATAAACATGTAGCATGTGTAATTAACTCTGTGACAGCTGTGAGCTGTGTGTGCTCCTGGCCAGGTTTGGATATGCCCCGTCCTATGGGCCCAGTTAGCAGGTTTCTGTTACCGAAGGGCATTAATTGTCTTGGGACAGTATTTAAACCAGCCAAGAAGTTAGGCAACTTGCCTTGTTCTCACCCAGACAGCAACAAGATCCAAATGCTGCTGGAGCAGCAGCTGCAGGGCCTGCACTAACAGGCAATGACTATACCCAGGCCTTGCAACCAGACCAAAGCAGAAAGCAGAAAAAGCTCCAAGAGGATTGAATCCCAGAAGAGGCTACAGCCTGGCAATGGAGCACACAAGAGAGAGGCCCCTAGCCCCCTCTGAGCCAAAGACTGCTTGAATTATAGGCACAGCATCTGGAAAGATACTGGAGAGAGGAGCAAGTCCTGAGTACCTGGCAGATATGCCATGGAATCCCATTCGTGGGAAAGCCACAGATCAGAGCACCTGTATTTCCAATTTGAATTGCTGTATTGGAAATGTTAGATCTCTGCTGGAATCACTGAACTGCCTTTATATGTGGAATGTAGCAGAACCTGTAGATACACCGTGTAAAGGAGTTCCAGCGGTGTGTGAAGGTGCCACCAACCAAGATAGTAAATTATGAAATAGATAAAAATGTACATTTTATTGCAGCTAGGGAGAGAACACTTTCCAGGATGAGAAATCATTTCACCTTCACCGAACAGTGCTGGGAATCAGAATGAGGTCATCACAATAAAGGAGTGCTCAGTGGTCTGCTGTGGTGCTTAGATGCACACAAGTCTATGGGGCTACACCCAAGGGTGCTGAAGGAGTTGGCAGATGTGCTCATCAGGCCACTTTCCATGACTTACCTGAAGTCCTGGCTAACTGGGGAGGTCACAATGGACTGGAGGGTGGCAAATGTGACACCCATCTACAAGAAAGGAAAGGATGATCTGGGAAACTATAGACCTGTCAGCCTGACCTCAGGGAAGGTCATGGAGCAGGTCACCTCAAGTGCTATTACATGCCATATAGACAACAACCAGAGGATCAGGCCCAGTCAGCATGGGTTTGTGAGATCAGGTGATCTTCTGTGAGAAGACAACCTAACTATTGGATAAGGGAAAGGCTCGGTGCTGAGTCCACTTCTCTTTAACATCTTTATTGGTGATCTTGATAAAGACATAGAGCGTGTCATCAGTGAGTTCACAGGTGACACCGTTAGGTGGGAGTGATGATCTGCACAAAGGTAGGGAGGCTCTACAGAGGGACCTGGATAGATTGGCTCGAAGGGCCAATGTAACAGAATGAGCTTCAGCAAGGCCAAATGCCAGGTCCTGCACTTGTGCCACAACAACCCCAAGCAATGCCACAGGCTTGGGGAAGTGTGGCTGGAAAGACATCTGGCAGAAAGTGACCTGGGGGTTCTACTCAAAGGGCAACTGCATATGAGCCAGCAAGTGTGCCCAGGTGGCTAAGAGAGCCACTGACATCCTGGCTGGGATTAGAAATGCTATGTCCAGCAGGAGTAGGGAGGGGATTGTGCCCTGGTACTCAGCTCTGGTGAGGCCACACCTTGAGTGTTGTGTTCAGTGTTGGGCACCTCAGTACAGGAGAGATGTGGAGTGCTGGAACCAGCACAGAGGAGGGCAAGGAAGCTGTGAAGGGCCTGGATAATAAATGTTATGAAGAGCAACTGAAGGAGCGGATGGTTAGTTTGAAAAGAAGGCTGAGGGGAGACCTCATCCCTCTTTACAACTACCTGAAAGGAGGTTGTGGAGAGGCTGCTGCTGTACTCTTCTCACAGGTTATAGAATATGAGGAAACGGCCTCAAGCTGTGACTGTGAGGGTTCAGACTGGACATCAGAAAAAAAACTTTCATGGAAAGAGTGGTCACACATTGGAATGTGCTGCCCAGGGAGGTGATTGAGCCACCAACCCCAGATGTGTTTAAAGGTGGCTTGGATGTGGTGCTTGGGGATACGGTTTAGGGGTGACCCATGTAGAGTAGGGTTCTGGGTTGGACTTGGTGATCCTGAGGGTCTTTTCCAATCTAAATGTTTCTAAGTGGTTGGTGTAGCGTGGGAGCCACAAGTTAAGCAACTTGAGAACTAAAGGCTTGTCAACTCTGACCTAGATATTAGTGATGACTATTCTGCAAACCCCTGAGTAAAAACCTGTCTATGCAATGCAATGCTTTGATAAATTGTTTTGTGTGCAACCAATCCTGATTGCTTGCTTTCACGTTTGAAAGTGAAAGAGTTGAAAACTACAGCTGATAGGATTCTTTTAAACTTGACCACAAATTGGATTGACCTTCAGGGTAATCATGTCTGAAAACATTTCATATTTCTATCAGGGAATTTTGGAGCTAGCTCATGCTGTTTGAATAGATAAATGTGCATATACCTATATATCAGATGTGCATAAAACGTAGTGTTTCCAGTACTGCCAGGTGCAAAACTTCATGTTGCATTTTGGAGTTAGTTCATGCTTCTAAGTCCTTTTCAAATTTCTTGCAGGTAAAGGCGTAGTTTGTGAGCAATCTTGCTAACACTGTTACAGAGGAGACACCAGAAAAGGCCTTCTTTCCTTTTTTTGTTTTTAATTTGGTTTTTCCCTTCTCCCTCTTTGAAACTTTCTTGCTAGGCATAAGATGGTCTCCTACTAGGATAATTAAAACCTGATCCTGAAGTTAGCTCACTGTATGTATAGAAAGATGTGAGATGATCTGAGAAAATGTTCTCTCATCTGTGTGCTCTACTATTGCACAAATCAAAACCCCAAGCAAGCAAAGAAAAAAGTAACTCCCCCTCCCCTACCATATTTATTTCGAGGAAGCCATATTGAATATTGAAACACCTGAGTTATTTTTGCATCAGTCTATAAGATGAGCTGTGGTCATTTTGGTTTGGCTACCTTTAATAGCACTAAAACATAAAACATGTGTGGATTTTTGTTATTAAGGTTTAAAAATCTTAAGTAAAGCATGTGGAAAGTGAGAGAGAATGTTGGGGTCTTTTTTGCTCCAAGTGGATGGGAGAGATGATAGTATCAGAGAAGATATTGGTATTAAAGACTTTATTTGCTTGAAAAGAAAAAAATCCTTATTCTGAGGATATGCAAATGCAGCACAGCACTGCACAAGTCCATGAAGGGCAGTACTTGGAGTGTGTGATACCTACCTACTAAAATTAAGCAGACTCTATGTTCTCCCTAGTGCTTCCTTCTACAGTTGTATTCTGGCACCTTCTAGTGCGAAGCAGGGTGAAAATCATAACCAGACCTTCAACACTGTGAACGCAAGGAGGTGAGATGCCAAGACAGAATCATAAGGTCATATGATTTGTGCAACTTTTTTAATCAATCTGCCTAATGACTCTCTCTGAGGAAGCCTACAAAATTGATTTGTACGTACAAGAGTGGTAAAGCGAGTGACATGTGGCATACCTGACCCTCAAGGGAAACAAATCATTTCCAGCACAGCACATGATTAAAAGATTTATCATCCTTCCATCTTAGGGAAGATACCTGGAGACTTAGTAGTATCCAGACCATCTTCATAACAGAATTTGCTACTTATCAATATGAATTGCTTAGCATTTCTTTTGCTGGAAGATAGCCACTTCAATATCTGGATGGTAAACCCTTAAGTTTAGATCATGAAGATGCACCTAGGGCAATAAAATGTGCCTGTCTGGAGCCCGTTCTAAGTATAGCCAGGACACTGAAGGACCCAACACACAGTCTGGCACTACAGGAGCCATGTGGAAAACAGTCAGATTTTGGCCTGTGTTGAGCTCAATGCTGTTTAAATATTTGTATCTGGAATAACTGGATTAGGTTCAGTACCAATGCAACCTGTGGCTGCACCTGTTTATCGGTGGGGAACAGTTGGTTTGAGAGTGAAACTCGCACTTCTAATTTTGCATGGAACGTGTTCCCATCAGGACTCAGAGGTGATTTTCTTTTCTTGTTTTCCCGTCTCTGAATGCTATTGAAGTGCTGTATGCTCTTGATGATAACATCTACTATGAAGCCATTGTCAGGATTATGAAGATAGCAGTGTAACTATTCCATTTCAAAGGTATCTGGAATTTTCTGTGGATTAGCTTTGGTCCCACAACTGTCCATTTAAAAGACCAGTATGGTTTCTTCTCAGTGCTTTGTAGCATGAGACTGGCTTATAACACAATGTATTTTAACCATGAGGGGAAAGTAAAAGACCACTTCTGCTAAGCCACATGCATCTTGTACAGAGATGTGTTTTGATTTGGCTTCCTTCATCCACCCCAGACTATAATTTGCTTTGCGGCAAGCTCTGTAGGTCTATGCACAACATGTGTGTATTTTTGACTAGTTATTTCAAAGCAATCTTTACAGCTTACAGAAGGCAACTTTGAATTTCAGTGGGGGAGAGAGAAGGAGACAATTAGTTTACTTGGAAATAATCACAATACATGCCCAGTTAATGTTTCTGTTCAAAATATTAGGGGTGGCTAAGTCCAAGTCTAAAGACCAATGCAGACTTCACATGTGTGTGTAGCGTTGCTGCTTCACTGTTCACAGTGTGATTGAGGTCGCAAGAGACCATTGGGGTCATCTAGTCCAACCTGCTGCTCAAATAGCATCACCTAGACATGGTGGACCAAGACTATGTCCAGACAGCTTTTCAATATTTCCAAGGCCAGAGGTTCCACCACCTCTCTGTGTATACCCTGGGCTAGTGCTCGGCTACCTTCACAGTAAAAAAGTGTTTCCTAATTCACATCCTTTCTGTAATGATTTTGTGAGATGCCAGCAAAACCTTTGGTTGACTTCAGTGGCAGCTATTGGATGGACAGTACGAAGGAAACAGTTAATCCCTTGCAATCCAAGGCTACTGAGGGTGAGTGTAAGCTTGAACTGCTTTCTCCTTTTTTCTTAAACTGCTGCATGGAATGACAGCTAATGGTGATCTTCTTGATGAGCAAGGCTGTCTTGGCAATCTTGTCTCCCTGCCCTTCCCCTACCTCTTTTCTTCTCCTGTTACCAGGAAACAATGCTGACACTTCTGCACATGGATATGATTATCCATCTTGCATAATCATTGCCTACATCCAGTGGTCATTACTTATTTCCCACAAATCATGTGCTGTGATAGGAGTTATGTCTGTTTGACCACCTTGTTGGGTGGAGACCAGAGGTAATGAGTGTTTCTCCTCCTTGTACTCGGTGCATTCATTTCTGTTGGTGCAGAAGTGGGGGGGTGGGGTGTTGGTGTGTGATTTATACTTTAGTTTCACAGACACAAGAAGTTAGATGGAGGGCTTAAACCTTATTAAAATATGTTCAGTGTTGCAAAGCAAGGGGAGCACCTGCAAGAATGTGCAGCGTTAGAGTTGCACACGCTTTCGGTCTCAGTGCAACTAAAACCAGCAAAATGTTCTCAGTGTCAGAGTGGAGCTGGAGGTGGCAAGCACCTGGGAATCAGGTTTTGACCAGAAGTTAGCTGCTCAAGGATTTTTTTGTTGGTTGTTTTTTGTTTTCAAAATGTGTCCTGTTATGCACTCAAACAATTCCTTCCAGGGAATGTCCAAGATGCCTCTTGTAAAGCATGCAGTACACATCCAGAGGCAGCATCAGCAGGTCAAGTCTATGCAAAATACTTTGGGTACTTGCCAGTTCTTCTGCTCATGTGTTTAATAGCTTTCTTACTGTCCTAGCTTTCTGGATTAGCTGAAAGACCTAGCAAACAGAAGCCAAAGAGCTCTGTGTGCATGCTTACGGGTGATAGGGACAAATTATAAAGGCTGTGGGAAAGGAGGCCCCTGCAGAACAGCTGCTGTGCCATGTGCATGACCACGCTGGGGAGGGGCAGAGCAGGTGGTTTTCTGATCAATAATGTTATACTGGTAGAAGCCATCTTGTGGATGAAGGTATGGATTATGTCCTTTCACATAATATGAATTTATGCTCCCATCCCCATAGGAGGATTGGACTGCAGTCAATTATACTTGCATAGCTACAGTATGGTTCAAATTATGTGAGCAGACAAGACTTATTTCCAGTTTTTAATGAAACAATAGGGACAGATCCAAAGATTGTCCAGATTAACAGCGGGATTCCTGTGGGCTGCTTTCCATTTATTCAAGAGCCACCTTAGAGAGCACTTTACCCTCTAGAAAGAATTTAAAATATAATTTTATATGACTTGTGGACTTATTTTCCTTCCCAGGCTAGTGGAGAGGACCCATGTTATTGCTTTGGGGAGGTGGCTGAGACACTGGTATTGAATGTGAGTTCTTTGAGAATATAATTAGGAAATACATCAGTTCAGCATTGTTTTTATTGTAAACATATATCACTATAATGCACCATTGTTATAAAATAAATATCTGATATTCTGGAGCTGTGTAACAATCCCATTTCTTTTAAGAACAAAAGGAAGGCAACTTTTCTTCACAATCACAAAAATATGCCTCTTGGTTCTGAAAGCATGCTTTGCATTAAGTGACAGAGACAGTGGGTCTAGACCCACGTGTGTGTTGGCAAGTGTGCCTGAATGTTGGATGTATAGTGTGTAGAGGTTGCAGAGTGTATGGTGTGAGGCTGGTTAATGAAGATGGGCACAACTTCTGACTCTCCTTGAGAAGTAAAGCCATCCTTTTCCCTGCCAGTCCTGTAGATTTTTAAAAGGCATCTGTGGAACTTCCCTACACCACAGAATACATCCTGTTGAAGGAGACCTCAAAGATCATCCAGTCCAACCCAGCACTGAAAGGTCAACGCTAAACCACGTCCCCAAGCACTAGGTCCATATACTGTTTAAACACCTCCAGAGACAGTGTTCCACCACTGCCCTGGGCAGACCACACCAATCTTTGATACCCCTTTCTCTGAAGAAATGTGTCATAACATCCAGCCTGAACCTCTCCACTGGCGCAGCTTGAACCATTTCCTCTACTCCTGTTGCCTGACACCAAGGAGAAGAGCCTGGCCCTCTCCTCACTTGAACCTCCCTTCAGGTAGTTGTAGAGAGCAATGAGATCTATCCTCAGTCTCCTCCAGAATGAACAACCCCAGCTCCCGCATTCACTACTCGTAGGTCACATGTTCCAGCCCCTTCACGAGTCTCATTGCCCTTCTCTGGACACGCTGCAGCACCTGAATGTCTTCCTTGTAGTGAGGGGCCCAGAACTGAACACAGTGTTCAGTTCACAGAGGTGCAGCCTCACCAGTGCTGGGACCAGGGGGACGATCGCCCCCCTGTTCCTGCTGGCCACAGTGTTTCTAATACGAACCAGGCTGCAGTGTTCCATGTTGCTTGTGTGAGCCTTTGCAAAGGTCCTTCCTTGTCGTGTCCTAGTGTAAATAATTGTCTGGTACTGCTGCTAGTGCACTATTTTCCTTTCAGAAACTTTCTCTGTTTCAAACCCTTCCAGTGCAAAAGAAACCGTTGCCTCAGTCACAAACCAGTGGTGCTTTGTGTAGGTATGAATGCTTACTTCTGCAAACTTTAGTGAGCTGGAAGCTGAAACTACTATTTGTCTGATACCAGGCACAGACTGCTAGAACCTGTGTGTTTGTGGCCATTCCACTTGGCTTAGTGTTTCGTTAGTTGTTTACCACATTTGATTTCCTGGTTGTGTTTTTGTTTTGTTTTGGCTTTCATTGCTAGCTACTGATAAAGTGAGTGCCATGAACATGGTTCTGCCTCATGCTGGCACAGCTGATGGCCGACCTATCCCCTAGAAATGGTCACTCATCAAAGTAAGAGCATTTTGCAGAGGTGAGTTTGAGACATTGTTGGCTTTTATAACATTTTTAAATTTTAAATACTCTATTTGCTCCAAATACCTTTATATGATTTCTTCTTTCCTTCCATGTTTTAATAATTCTGTTTCTAATTAAAAAAAGTCATAATTCAGGCAAAAGTGAACTTATTTTGTCCAGCCAAATACCTTACAAATATCTTACAGCTTGAACTTCCACAAATGGACAGTGCCAAGAGGGTTGAATTTACACACACACCAACTTCTAGATTCTTTCCTCTGAAAGTCACTTGCCTGGCACCATGGTGATTTAAACCAGGGAACAGCCTAGCTGAAAATGTGCAGAGCCCAACCTTCGAGGTAAGTAGCATGTGCAATGTCCACATGCAAGTGCTGCCATGACAGTATCTGGCTCCTGCAGCTTTGACAAAGGTGCCCTCCTGTCCAGCCTGGATCACAGGTGAGCTTAAGGGTGTCCATGGTCCTGCAGAGGTGATGTTTCAAGCCATCTTACAACAGCTGCTATACTGCTTCCTCATCTCCTGCATCTTGGTTTTTTTTTGGGAAGGCTCTGCTGCAAAAGTGTATTTTAAATAGAGTGCAAGACCCAGCTATAAAACCCATGCAATAAAATTGACCAGGACACATTTTCCTGCTGAGCAACAACAGATTACAGAAGAAAAAAGAAGCTGTCATATCCTGGGCTGTACCTCAACAGATTGTGGCCCTGCCTGCTGCGTGATGTCCAAGTACCAGAAACTGTGGTTTGACCCTGGGTCTGCCTCCATTACTCCCTCTGTGTTTTACCTTGCTTAGCTCTATTTGAGGAGTAGGATGAGGACTAAAAGTGAGGAAAGAAGGCAAATTTATCCCTTTAAAGTGACTCCAGACATAGCTCAGTGGGGAAGGGTTTACCCAGTGGCAGTGACCTTTGGCCAAGAGAGAGATTTAAAAGTAAGCACACCCTTTCCCATGCACTTTAAAATCACGTTTGAAGTGAGGGTTATCACTGAAGCTGTAAACAACTTGCACACACTCATGCGGCCCAGTGCATTTGAAACAAGCTCTGCAACCCACCTCTTCCTCCTGTCCTCCTTGCTGTGCAAGCATAGGAGGATTGCAGAGAGCAAAATTGAGAACTGAATGTCTGCAATGCTGCTTCCTCTGAAGAGGTCATGTACCGAGGAAAGGCACCATGCTGAGAGTTTTGTTTGGAGCAGGAGGAATTCATCTGCACCTTACCAGGAAACCACTGTACTGCTAGTGCTGTTTGCCAAGAAATCTCACAAACAGAAAGACCTTTCTGCTGTCTCATTGCTTTCAGAGGTCAATATGAAAAAAGCCAAAGCACTGAAGAAAATGCCCCCCCTGCAGTGACAGCTCAGAAATGAACTGCGATATAATACAACTAGCCAGGTACCTCAAAATGGCATTTGATTGTAACAGGAGTGGTTGAGATTTTAGATCAGTCTCTCACTTGGGACTATCCATATAGCCTGCTCATTAGCTCAGCTTTTACAGGAAAAATAAGTGGATGATTGTTTCCTTTTCTTTTCTAATACAGTTTTCCACATTCAATTTCCCAGTGTGGTTAAGTTTCTTGATGTCTATGCTTGCAGCTTGTTGCTTTTTCTCATTTCCTTAGTGATCATACGTATTAGAAGCTCCCCATGGGGAATACAACCTTCTTTCAAATTTGCAAGCAGAAGCTCAGAACAGCTCCTTGGTGTTTAGAAAATGCCACCTGACAGCCAAGCACCTGAAGTTGTTAAAAATTCTGTTCTGTGCAGTGTGCTCTTTGTGTCCTGGTAGCATGAGTGCTCTCCGCAGCTACAGAGGACCAAAAACCACTTCTGTTGTCAATATAAACAATATTGTCAATAAAGTTTTGTTACTGTCTCTTTTCAAACAAATGTTACTGAGAGAGCTATTTACCTAATTTCTCAGGTTTTGAGATCCAGTGCACCGACAGTTTGATTGCCTTAGGACAGTTATCAGACTAGGTTGAGCTAAGACTGAATTGCATGGGTGTGGGCCTGAACCTGAGAAGAATGAAGCAGCTATATTCAAGAGGTATCAGTGCTGAATAGAGTTGTTGATAGTAAATGAGAACAGGGTGCAAGACTTAAATGCACAGATAAGCCCAAGCCTAACATTGAAGACTGTTACTGAAGGAGCAGCAACTTGAGAGAGTTTCAAGTTTTGCATTTTTGCTGAAGTTGCCTATTTCTAATTCAGATTAATCTGAGATTTGTAATTTTGTATAAAAAGGGCAAGAACTGGTGTAATTGGAGTCAGATCGTTGGCAGTGAGGAGCTATTGCCATGGTCTATTACAGGCAGTGCTGCTTGCAAGTTAGTGAGGAAAGAAGGTCTTGAACTTGTGGCCAATCCTTGAGGATCCCTTGGTGCACTCCCCCAGCCATTGGAGTCAGCTCTGTAGCAATTGCCTCACAGAAATTACATTTTCTTTTGCTTGCAAACGTAATTCTTCTTGCATGGGTTTAATTCTGGCTAACAGCTTCTATCTCGCATGATCAGGTCAACCTGGCACCCATGGGTAATGGTGATTAAACTCTGACCCAAGTTACTGAAGAATTCCAGTAATATCCTTGAATCAGCATTCAACCTTGTCTCCCCTTTACCCTGAAAGAGCAGGAAAGTAGTTGATGAAGAAGGGCTTGAGGTTTCATTCCATCAGTCTTCTGTGAAGCTGAACCAGAGTAAGGTGACATATAACTATTTCCTCTTCTCGTTGAGGAGCAACTTTGTCCGTGCATGACTCATCTATCCTCAGTAGCGTATTCACTGTCCTCACCCTTGGCCATTCGTGCCAGTGAGTTAATTACTCTGCCAAATTCTAGTCTCAATTTAGAGTGAAATTTAGTGTGAAATGAGTCACTACCGTTCCCTGGAATCACAGAGGAGTAACAGCTTCCCTGGGCTGGTTTGATGAGAATTATGACAATTGTATCCAATGAGCAGTAAGCAAAAGGCAGGAGGTGGTTCTGCCTTTACACCCAGGTTAGCTCCTGGGCGCTGATTTTTATACTGATATTCTTGTACGACATTGCTTCTTATTCAGGGACTTGTGAAATATTTACCAAAACAATTAAATTTTCACATTTGAATTATGATGAACCTCCTGTAATTTTTGCTACTTCTAGGCTGAAACACATGGTACAACTCACAAATTCTGCCTAGCAGAAACAACTTATTTTGCTAGCAGCCAGTCCACTGTCACAGAATAACTTTTCTCCCCTTGTTCTCTGATTCTGTGTGTCCATGCAGGCAGAAAGAGGTTTGAGGTTCTGATAGTGGCATCTTAAACAAACTACCAAACTTTCCCTACTCCATAAGCAAAGATCACAGTGACATTAGTGACACACCACGTGGACCATACTTTCATCAGATCTGACATCTAATACATTTTGGCAAAGCAGACATGTCGGAATGAACTGTGGAGCTTACCTGTGTGTCAACTCCACTGCATAGGTGAGGTCAGGCTGACAGGCCTATCATTCCCTGGCTCATCTAACCAGCCCTTCTTGTGGATGGGCACCACGTTGGCAGTTTCCAGTCTTCTGGGACCTCTCCAGTGAGCCAGGACTGGTGGTAAATGATGGAGAGTGGCTTGGCAGCTCATCTGCCAGCTCTCTCAGCACCCCAGGATGGATCCCATCCGGTCCCGTGGACTTGTGGGGATCCAAGTGGCTCATCAAGTCTCTAACTGCTTCCTCCTGGATTTCAGGGGAACTATACTGCTCCCTGACCCTATCTACTGGTTCTGGAAGTCGGTTGTCCTGATGCCCTCCTGCCCTACTGTTGAAAATGGAGGCAAATTTATTTCGTGTTGATTTTGCCTGTATAATGGAAGTATCTTGCATATTCCAGCAATTATTGTCCCATTCATAATCTGCATGGGTTTATTTTTAATTTCTCCTTTATACTTACAGCCTCTTTGAACACCTACATAAAAGGTATGGTGTGTTCAGTGACACTCTTCATTGAAATGTTTCAAACAGGAGAAAAATAGGAAAATAAGAATTTGGAGTATCTTCTTTTGAAGTCCTGGGGACTCGTGCCCATACGTGACTCAGAGCAGGGCCCTTCATGTGAGCAGATGTGTTAAAATAACAGTCTCAAAGATATTTATTTAAGAATCAGAGTTAGTTCATTATTTTGGGTTCACTTAAGTAAGTAGGCCTTTATGCAAGCCAGTCAGCTTATTTTGACTGAAGCATCAGACTTTCCCCTCTCCTTGGGAGAGAACAGAGGGCAATCATGCCACAGCAACAGCAAGCAAGGTCACCAATACACTTCCAGGACTTTGCTATTTAGAGTATTTTGGAGTACAGATTGAGACAATGTTTATTTTCTACTTTAAAAGCATCTGTCCTCAAACACCAGATACTTACAGAGATGATTATAAATACAGCAAAAATATAAACAGTGACAAAGCCTTTCAGATTCAGCCAGATTCCAGAACATAAGAAACCAGAAAGAAGACAAATGTCTTCCAGAAGTTGTGTGTTTGGCCTTCTTTTCGTAGAGTTTCCCCATTGCAGGGAATTTCAGCAGGTGAAGTTGCTTTACAAGGTTCCTTGAGAGTTAACAGATTTTGGTGTGGGCCTGACGTGGCAGAAAAGGGGATGAGTAGTGGGTGACTCGGAACTGCAACATCGCTCCCAGTTCTGCAGCTGGGAACATGATAGTTTAGTAGTCCCTACTGGCTTGAACCATAGCAGTAATTCAAAGATAATTTCACAGGCTACATAGTTTCAGGCCACAGAGGTCATGGAAGGCAGAACTGGCAAATCACATGTTTGAGGTATGCTTTTGTCCCTTGCAATTTCTGCCTGCATCAACACTGCCTTCCTGTAAGTTTAGGAGAGAGCACAGTCCTCCAGAGGTGACTTGGAGCATATGGGAGGTTAGTTCTTGCAATAGTCATAGGAGAAAGCCAATGCTTGGGTGACAAAGTTAGAAGGTGCAGCAACAACCTTTGATATGAAGCAGTCAGCCCAGTGTGAACCACTGGATGCAAGCCATATGCAATATATCCTTCAGGACTAATTTTTCCCCAGTTTCCACAGAGATGAATGATCTGGCTTTTCATTATTACCTGCAACTCTTCTGGAGAGGGAGAAGAATAAATGAAAATGCACAACAACTGTGATAAATATATTTTTTACTTAATGTAAAATGAATTGGGAGGATGAGGCGGAGAAAGGGGGAAACCCCTCACTCTCCTGGGGCAGGGATAGAAAGATTTTCTTTGCCAGCCAATGAGATCATCTGAAGTATTGTGAGCCTGTATCTACTTGGAGGCATGAGCCTCCATGCTCTGTTTTCCTAAGGTCCCCACAAATAAATCCCAACTAACTGCATACTTTATTTCCACTATTCATGACATGCTATTGCAGAGTTTTGTGAAATTAATAATTTTCAGCTGAGGCAAAGCAGGAATTCGGCATTCCATCCAATATGAAGCCTTAAAAAAAGAGAGTAAGAAGGAGAGTTGATTGATTCCAGTTCAGTAAAGAATTGGACTGCATTTAACAGCTGGACAGCCCTATTAGTTGTTACAGGCGGACAGCCTCGGAGGTGTTCAGAAAGAGCAACGCAGCATGGCTACTCAGTGAGCGTGAGACATTCCTACCCAAAACAGCAAAGAGGAAGCAGCAAGCCCAGACAAAACTGACAAAACTTAAACCTACCAATGAAATTAGTGTAGACTATCTTGTTGTCATTTAAATATCAAAAACATTCAGCCAGAGTGTTCAGCAATTGTCCCTTTCTTAAAGGCACAGCCTAAACCAGTCACACTTTCAAAATGAGGTTTCACATGGAAATACTATCACAAATAGCAAGGGTGAGGAAGCAGTGATAGACTAATGATTAGGGACACTGATTTATGAATGTCACAATAACCTCCACCAGGTCCCAAAAGAAATCTCTAAATCCCCATCTACCTTCAGAAGCTGCATATACTCAAAAGGAATACTCCCTCTTCTGCTCTTATCTTCTGCATCCTCTTTTACCTGCCAACAGCTGTGAAGGTCGGTAGATAACTTTGCACAGTCTAAATTAAAGAGGCATGTCATCTGGAAATACTTCTTCAAACCTCTAGTAGGTGATGGAGAACCTTAATTCTCCCTCATTCATGCTCTTTTTGTGAAGAGACCCTCTTCCCAACTTACCTATTATGAGACACGTCTGACGGACCAATGTTAATTTGTCTGCCAGGTTATCTCTATTCTCCGATCAAATGGGGGCAATGTGGCCTTCATCAGAACTGTACCCACTTCATTCATTTTATTTTATGTATTTTTCTGGACATGATTCTGTTGACAGCATTGATATGAAGTCCTTTTGCAAAGGCATGGATAGCTGCTGTCATTGTGGAGACTATGTCTGGAGACAGAGGAATCGCAGCCAGGATGGGAATGACAGTCCTCAGTGAGCAAGATGTCCTCTGGGCACAAGTGAAAGCAGCCTTGACGCTGTTCTAACCTGTAGTGTGAAAAGGCAAAATGTCTTCCAGCTGCCTGCTGGATCTGGAAGCAAGAAGCATCAGTAGCCTTTCCCTGTGAGGCCCTGCAGTAGCAGAGGATGCTGCTTAGCTCTAAAGGAAGAAAATCTGGGAATTTTTTGGAAAGCTTCATAAATGAATCGCTTTGGGTTTCGAGGTTCAGAAGAAAGCAAGAGATGGAAGCCCTTTGGAAAAATGAAAAGGAAAAAGTGCAAGCCTTAGTTTAGCTTTCTAAAATTTCAGTCTGCCAGGGAGGTCCATCAAGGATTCCAGACCCAAGGGAACAACAAAGCTACGTGGCTTAAACTGGCTTCCTGCCAGCTCACTAAGACAAGTGGGAAGTCCAAGGTTTGTAATCTCCTTTTAAGTTTTCTCTGGATTTAAGTTGCTTAGAATTTGTTTGCTTGCTCCCTTCCCCCCACCTCCTTGATATTTTAATAGGAAAACCAAGGATAAAATGTTATGTCTCTTCTCTCTTATTAAAATACCCCCAAAGAAGTAGAGAACAGAGTGGAGGGGAATAACTCCAGTGACCACTGGCCAACACTCACAAGCAGTGTGTGCATATCTGAAATAGTTGGTGCGCTCGCATAGGAAATCGCTGGATATTTTACACCTCTTGCAGCAGTTAAGTAACTGGCTGTGGAAGCTCATTCCCCACTTGAGAAAGTCATGAATTGTACAGTTTTTACATCTGTTGAGCATGTTGTGCTTCTCAATCATCCAACTATAGCGAGCCTGAAGTTTTCAGCCTTCACAATGAGATCACTGTTTTCAAGCACGTTCTAGTGGCATTTTGTCAAGCCATGTGTGTTTTCAGGGTGGGGGCAGGGAGAGAGAAACAAAAGTATGCTGCCCTTTCATAGGATTACAACTACTTTTCAGCTTACATAAAACTCTGACTGACCCATCAGGAAGAAATATTCTTTGTTTACTACTTCTTGAAACGGTCTGACCGTTGTTGGGGAAAAGAGTGTAAAAGAGGAGAATATGTGCTTTTCACTTTGGATATCAATACTTGACAGTCTAAGGAAGAAACAACCACACAAACAAACCCAACAGATCCAGCCATCCAATAAACAAACCCCAAACAACAAAAGCCAAAAATCTCAGTCCTCATCTTAATGTATTTATTTCACTGTGTGAAGACTCATTTGTGCTTTGGCTGCATGGTGTTTTGAGTGAAACTGACCATGTGAGCTCTGCCACAGAGGTTAAGAGAGACACAGCACTTCAATTTTGCTTAGGCAGAGACACAAGGAAATTGCATATACTGATGAATGGTTTTAAATCAAAGTACTCCAGGCTTACAGTAGCAGGATGCAGATTCTCTAGAACTAAGAAGAAACATCTTGGGAAGGGGCGAGTGGGGCAAACCTTTGTAGAAATTGTTCATGGATAATCTATTGCAGTGCAGACACACAGAGAAATTAATACATTTGTATCTTGAACCACCCAGGACTCATTGAGATGCCTCATAGGCAAATAATAATTCATGGTCAGCTGTGGTAACTCTACCACAGGCCAAAATTCAGATGCAGAGAGTACAAAAGCCGTATATGATGGACATCAGCTACTTAATATATATAGGGGCAGTGGAAGGTTTTATGCATCTTTTGTACTCACTTTTTTGGCTTTGGACTAAAATCCACTTGTTTGTATAGTTTACATCATTCAAAAACAAGGAATGTGCATGCCCACTGAAATGGATAACAAGCATGACGCTGATAGCGAGGCACTGGAAGCTATAACCTCATGTAAAATAGATAGGACTACCAGCTGGATCAAAACTCTTTCTGTGTTCTTGGTGAGAAATAAAGTGTGCAGAGAAAACCCCTCTAAAGGCAAAACTCTTCCAAAGCACTTAGACCATCAGTGCTGAATTCAGGTTGCCTAAGTGACTGTGCTTCATGTTTTCCCATTGCTGTGAATGTATAGAGCCAGCTGAGCCCAGCTGAACTGTGGGTGTGTGAGGGTGGAAAAGCTTGTGTCCTGGGACAGATGTCAGACCTGGTTGCAACTTGTGCTTTCCCCACTGCCCATAGCTGTGCAGAGAAACAGGTACCTGAGCATGCCCTAAGCTCCCTCCTGGGGCTGCTCCTTTGTGGTTGTGTTGACATGTACAAAGAAGGGTCTCAACTCAAGGACTAATCTTGACATGGGAGACTGAGCTTAAGATAGCTTGAGTGGAGTTCACATCCACCAGCTAAACGTGACCAGTTTCAGCAGTTTTCTCCATTAAGCTCAGGATAATCCATGCTATGTGTGGGGTGGAGAAGATGAATTGCCATCACTTAACCCATGGATATAACAGACTCCTTTTCTCTTGATTTTTTTCCTACCTTTCCCTCCCTCTTTTCCCTTTTTTCCCCCTTCTTTTCCCACTGCCTTTCCGCCCCCCCCCCCCTTCTTTTTTTTTTTTTTTTTTTTTGTTTTGATGTTGTTTTGGCTCACCAGGACATTCTAAACTCAGCAACATCTGAGTGAAAAGTTTAAGAGGATCAAAGGTGAGTTGAATTCACCCTGCTGTGGGATGTTATTGTAGCACTTCTAATGGTAATCAATGCTGTGTAGCTGACAAACCCCTTCAGCAGGTTGTGGTACTGCAACTGCAAGCCTATAGTAGGGCATCTGGGCTGCACAGTTCTGCCACATTCCCCACAGAGCAGGATGCTCTGATAGCCATTGAGTGCCAGCAACCACGCTGTTGATCCACAACTAGCAAGATCTCTACATCCCACACCGGTGGTTTCCACTGCTGCACTGTAAGGTGGTGACTTCTTATGACCCGATAATGTGTCAGTAATAGCAAGAGTTTGGCCTAGGAAAAATCCCTCTTTGTGATTAAATTACCTGCAGCTAAACACAAGCTGTATGTTGTGTATGTCTGAATTAAACCAAATAATTTTCATAGAATCATAGAATTGTAGAATCAACCAGGTTGGAAAAGACCTCAGAGATCATCAAGTCCAACCTATCACCCAACACCTCATGACAACTAAACCATGGCTTCAAGTGCCACATCCAATCCCCACCTGAACACCTCCAGGGATGATGACTCCACCACCTCCCCAGGCAGCACATCCCAATGGCCAATCTCTCTTTCTGGGAAGAACTTTCTCCTCACCTCCAGCCTAAACCTCCCCTGGCACAGCTTGAGACTGTGTCCTCTTGTTCTGGTGCTGGTTGCCTGGGAGAAGAGACCAACCCCCACTGGCTACAACCTCCCTGCAGGGAGTTGTAGAGAGCAAGGTCTCCCCTGAGCCTCCTCTTCTCCAGGCTAAGCAACCCCAGCTCCCTCAGCCTCTCCTCATAGGGCTGTGCTCAAGGCCTCTCCCCAGCCTCGTTGCCCTTCTCTGGACACCTTCAAGTGTCTCAATGTCCTTCTCAAACTGAGGGGCCCAGAACTGGACACATTTTCCATACAGAACAAGGCATGGCTGAGATCTGTGCTGGTTCCAACTGTTACAGCTAAGTGTCTTTGTACTGCTGCATCAGCTCACTTTAACATCTGTGGTGTCTTTGCCTTTTTTGTTGAGATCATAACTTTCAATGTTTCCGCTATACGCATGGACAATATCCTGACCCTGAGCGAGATTTCTTCATCCTGCAGCAAGTCATCTTAGGTACCCAGTTTTGCCAGGATGCAGAATATTGTTAAATAATAGGGGGAAAGTAGTCTGTGACCGGTACCTTACTTGGCATGTGACAACTGAATGCAAATGGATGCATAAAAATCAAAGCTGGCTAGAAAAGCTATCTGAAAGGGAATGAAGCTCATCAAAGAGATTGTTCACTGTAAATAACTAATCAGCATTTTGATTTTATGGTATTTATGTTGAGCTCAGTCATGACAGGACATAAGACAAGAGAGGAAGACTTGAGGTGTGGGGGGGCTCATATTAGGTGTCCTGTTTAGTCTCAGGACATTCACAAAGGGGATAAAATAGTAAAACATTTTTGGTATTAGCACTTGCATCTGAAATGGGGTTCCCTCCTTGCAGATATTCCCCGCGTTGCCAGAGGAAGGAAACGGCAGCTGTGAAGTCAGGCTCCTCTCACGCCGACCACAGAGCGCCCCCCGCCCCTGGAAATCTATGCCAGATGCGCCAAAGGATCAACCAGATTTTCAAAGTGGACACAGCATATGGGAGGGAATATTTTAGCAACTAGAAAGCCTTGGATAATCCCAGCAGTCCTTGAAGCAGTTCTTGAAGAAAATCTGTGTACAAGAGAGACTTGTGTGTCCTCTCCTCTGTGCGGAAAGAGAGGTTTAAACTGGCCTGCTGAAAACCCCTATGTGTTTTACACATGCTGTGAAGCAGGAACAGTAAATGCTGGGTTTGGAGGAACAGCAGCTGAGGTAGTGAGGTATCTATGAGAAAGCAAAGGTATTTGACCAGCTTTGGAGAGAGCTAGGCCTTTGCTAGCTCTTTGCCTCTGGTAGGTGCCTTCGCTCATCAGCCCAACCACAGCTATTAGAATTAGGATTAATTAGAAAATAGTAAATGTGTTCCCTAGAACAGAAAAACTCAAGAAATATTTTGTTTAAAAAGATTAACAGAAATGTTCATCTGAAACATCTGAACACCAGGAAATCCAGCCCTATTTTCCAATTTTTTGAAACATTTTGATCATATCTTGGCTTTTGAAACTGAAGATGATCTTTTTTTGGCTTACACAGCAATAGGCAAAAGAACCTGAACAAAACACAGTATCTCCAAAAGTATCCTTTTCAGGAGAAGCTTTTCCCTGCTTTTGCTGGAAAATATTTTGCCTGGAAAAATGTGACCATCTACATTTATTGCAGTAAGTATGGAAAGCTAATACCGAACACCTCGGCCCTGTCACAAGCACTTATGGTGAATGGGCTCACTCTGTCCCTCACTTGGGAACCAAATCACCAAGTGAACACAGCTTTCGGTGTGCTGTGCAGCCAGCAGTTGATTCAAGTTGAAGAAAAAGAAAAGAAACAGGTGTATAAAGAACATAAGAAAAAAGAATGAGGGCAGACCCTGGGACAAGGTTAGATCTACTGAGCAAGAAAACGATTCTTCAGCTAGGAAGTAAATTACATGTAGAAAAGAAAGAGAGATAAAACGAGGTCACATACTTAAAGGAAAATATGTACTTGCTGATCCCTGAGTTTCAGTAATAGACTTGTGTTCTCTAGCCCTCCACTGCAGCTATCTTTTTAGTGCCCTAATTTTTCTTGCCTCACTAGCTGATAAACAATTTAAATGCCAAGGTACTAGGGATGTTTTCCAAAGAGCTTTTAATATTTTCTCTCTTCTAGTGTTGCAGCAAATTGCAGTTATTTAGGCACAGCTGCTGCCTGCTCCAAGCATGCTTATGGTGTCAAGGTAGGCTGCATGTTCAAATCCGAAGGTCGGGTCACAGAGCTCCTGCCATTAGTTACACTTGTTTTCCTCTTGTACCATGTGCACCTTATTCTTAATGACCAGTGGGTTGAATATATACCCTATTTCAATTTACGTCAGCATCCATTCAGCTGGGGATATTAGAGCTCATTTGAAGGGGAGATACTTATTGTTATATTTGTTGTTGTCTGTCATGGGTATACTTAATATCTGTGCTGCACACAGTATAGAAAATTGCCTTAGGAATAACTCCTTTCTTGGGTTTGCCAGCTGGAAGCAATAAATCTTATTTCTATAACCCATACCCAGCTATTCCTGGGCACTCAGAATTGGGAAGGTGCTGCAGCTCTCCAGTAGCAGAATGGGTCCTGGTAGTATAGTTCTGCCTTGCCTTTTATATTCAGCAAGGATAAGGACTGCCTTTGTAAAAACTACCCAAGCTAAACTGTGTGTTAGAAACTCTTGCACAAATAGTCCCTAGCAGAGTTCAAATACTGTGCCAAACAAACATTAGCTTTGGTGCTCTAGCCTGCTGACTGAGAGTCACACTTCCAACAGTCCTTTAAGCACAGGTTTAAACAGAGATACTCTTTTAGTCCAATACAAAGACACTCAGACCAGTATCATAATGATAGACAATGGAGTGTAGTCTGGGAAAAATTGTTATTGTCTGTGATCAGGATACATATTCCAACATCTTACTGATCATTAACCATGTAATATCCTTCTCTCTGTTGCTATAGGTCATCTCTAATTTGGGTTGTACTCAGTACAAAACTTTTCAGCACCTTCTGAGGGGTCGATCATTCCTTCTCTGCATTTGGCAAGGCTCAGTTGCATAATGTAAGTACAATAGTACTGGTAGTTTATCTGCAAAGAGTCTGTTTCTTAAACATACTGTTCTTAAATCTTGCATCACATGCAGGATCCTGCTTTTAGAGATGCCTGCTTTAATACTATTCTTTTCAAGTCTTGTTTCTTTCACATCTTCCAAAATCCCCACTTTGTTTCTATAAGGTCATAAATGTGATGGAATAATTAATTAAATCATACATACTACCTTATTTTTTTCCTGAAAGATTTTCAGCCTGCAAGCTCTGGAAAGTGAAGAAGACCTAAAAAAATCCTTTTAGATAGTGGAAATAGTGCAGTATCATGATATTACAGTTTGGCATATCTTAACCTAATTTATTAAGTCATGCTCAGATTTGGAAGACAAGGAACTCAATGGCATTGAAATTTAAGCTCAGTGAAGTCTAGAAACAAAGTGTATTTTGACCAATGACATCCAAATGTCAGTGATTCCATTAAAAATGAAAAACAAACTCTGAGAAAAGGGCCAGGTTTAGTTATTGTGATTTGAGTTTTCTATCCTTTTTCCCCCCTTAGTGGTTTTGAGTTCAAAACCTTAACACATTTTGTAGAAAAAACTGCACAGTATTGCAACAGCAAACCCACCACATCCTTTATAATGGAACACCTCTTCAGGATGAGCCCTTCATAAAAGCCTGACCTAAAAAAAAACCCCAACAAGTTACAAATAAAGGCAGTTCTGACGCTGCATCCCTTTCAGGCACTCCTACCAAATAGATAGGAAAGTGTGTAGAGCATGCTCGTGATCTGGATTAAATCAGGAAGGTCTTCTAAAGATGGGTTTAGAACTAAGGAGAAATAGAGTTAGTAAATTCACTGTAATCTGACCTGTGATACAGCAGCAGCTTTGTAAAGAATCTGATTTGAGGGACTTGAGTGTTGCTGCTTGGAAAATAAAGCTCTTTGGGGTTTCCTTTTCCTGCTGAGAGGAGTGTCCCCCTTCTTTTTACCAGACAGTTTAAAAGAAAACTTTCACTACAAAGTATGCAGGAGCAGAGCGTTCCCACTGTAACTACTTTTGGAAAGCCTACTGTTTCCACAATTCCAAAAGAAAAATTCCACTAACACAAAGTGACTTAAGCAGTGCTCCAGGTTGAAAAAAACAGAAGATTCTGTGTGAAATGTGACCTTGCATTTCTTTTGGTATGAAATTCCTTGGAGTGGTGGCAGGTATAGAGGAGAGACAGCGATCTCAGGTTTTGGCCACACATTGGTCTGTAGTGATGTTTGCCATAGAGTGAAAGCTGGAAGCTCTTAGGTGTGGTAGCACAAACCTGAGAACAACATATGCAAGTAAAACTAAAGTAGAAGTAAAACTGAAATCCCAGAAACCAAAAGAAGTCCTTTTGGCCATTAATGGGAAGAAAGCTGACCACCATAATCTGTTTGGAGATTTTACCTAATGTCTATGCAATTTATTCCCTTATGCACCTCTCCCCCAAGTCTCTCTGCTTGGAATCCCTGAAGAACATGAAGGGACAAGCCAGGTCAAAGGCAGAACACTTCTTCACACTCTGCATACAGAGTTACTCCTCCGTGTAACTCCTCTGTGTGTTACAAATTCAACCTTCAGCTGGTGAGCTGAACTATCTGTAATCTCTTCACAGCATGGGCATTGTCTAGAATGGGGCCAAGATATTGGCATCAACTATTTCTTCAAAATAACTTCCAGCATTCCCATCTCTATTAATGCTCTGGGTATAATTTCTGGGTGAGGTCTAGCGTGCAGCTCTCTTTTCCTATGAGAACTGCTCTGCAGGGCGATGGTGTGACAGAAGCATGAACTAGAGAGGTGCTGTAAAAAGGGCTCTTTTGCAGAGCAAGGGCCCTTCCATTTAACATTGAGAACAGGCTTTCCAACTGTCCAGTGTAAGTATTTTCAGAGCACAATTAGATTGCCTTATAAAGTTGCCCAAAACTTGTCTACTGTGAGTCTTTGTCATGCACTACACTGTTAAATTGGTTGTGCAAATAAAGAAAGTTCTGCATCCAGATCTGTAAGACTTTTGGAGCACAAACTTGATCAAGTTTACCTACTTGGATTGAGGTTTTCTTTTCTTCCTGTTCTTTTGGACTCACACACGTGCTCAGGTGCCACATGAGCATGGTAAGGCAAAGGCAAAGTGATAGTTATGCTGCCATTTTTATCCTGGCCAAAATTAAAACTGCTCAGTTATACACATGCTTAGACAAGGTGTTACTTCTTTTAGTTTAGGCCTCCATCGTAGTAATATCTCATCTCTGACAGACAATATCCTTGAGGGTATTGAAAACAAGGCTTGCCTATGGAGGTGTTCTTAGTCAATGAAAAGTTGTGGGGTTGATTTAGGAATTAGGTGATACAGACCTATATCCTCTGTTATTCAAAACATGTGACAGCCTGCTCATGGTTGTCCTTTCCAACTTAAGCAGCAGAGAAACTATGAACAATAATAATATTAAGTATTCAGTCTGGTTCCAATTGTGTTTTCAACTTTGCCTTTAAGTAAACTCATTTACACTTACATTTTAGATGTGTCAGTCGTTGCATTTTCCCTGCCTAAGCTGTAGACATCTGCACAGCCAAGTGCTAATGTTGTTAGAAATGGAACATCTTCATCAATCTGCTGACATGTTTTGCTGCAACATTTTGCTTGCACTCATACTAATAACTCTTCTGAGGAAAACCCCTTCAGTGAGAATAAGGGAACTTCAGTACCTCAGAGAGCATACTTGCATCCTCTCTGTTGAAATCCTATGTGATAATCGCCAGAAAGAGCGTCGGTGTCTGATGAGCAATGGCGTTAAACCAATCCCATAGACCTACCCATTACTCAAAATCCTCAGAAGCTACCAGGTTTCCACAGCAGCTGGCACATTCCAGGTCATGCCTAAGCAGGCTTTGTTCTCACAAATATTACTACTAGTAAACCTGCACTGTACTACCCAGCTAACTAGAACAGCATCCTTGTCAGGTAACTGCTGCTAAGCAAGGAGGGGAAGACCACAGCTGATTGCTTCTGGGGCCAGTTGAAAGCCACAGTAATACAATTTTCTGATGCATACCAAAGAGATGTGCTTCTTAACGCTCGTGCTGACTGTACTGTAACTAATATATTTTAATCAAACATCAAATAAATTGCTGTTTGCTGCCAGTGTATTCATCTCTCAGCAATATTTCCACAGAAGCAGCTGCATCAAGCTTCTTTTTGATTTTATTTTTTTCTTCTCATGGCAATGTTGTTTTACAGAGAAGATTGAAAAAAAAACAGCAAAACACCAAAAAAAGAAGTTCTGCTTTTGCTGAGAGTGGTTTTGCTGAGGAGTGAAACTCCTTAATCAATAACAACAGCAAACACCGGGTGGGGAAAAAGCATGACGCATATCCTGAGAGGGGCAGTAAAATATGCCCAGTTTATATGCTTAATCTTCTCTGTAGGCTTGCTCTGCAAATTTAAGGAAGATTAAATTTCAGATATGCTGTTTCTTGTTTTTTCTGGCAACAATAAACTTCATTTTGGGGTAGGTGGGGGAGGGAGAGGCTGAGTGGGGAGAAAGAGCCACAGTAAAGTGTCTGCTGTCCGTGTAGTTTTGCCAGACTGCTGTCTCAATTGAGAGCTGTGATCGAGATTTATTTGGCTTAAAATATGAAACAGACCTTTAATGTTGGAATTCTAAATATCTTCTTAAGCAGTAGTGAGTACCACCAAATGCTTAAAGGCAACACACCAGAGTTCAAACACACAATGGTTTCTTTTCTCTTGTGAACTACAGATTGTAGGGATTTTGTTCCATCTTATTTTTGAACTGGGGAAAGAGTACGTTGGATGTCATCATCATCATCTGACAATTACCTTTTATATATATATATGTTATATTTTGTCTCAGATGTTCAAGATTACTAGTACTTGAACACATGCACTGAACGGCCAGGTTTATCACTTAAGTTAATAAAGGAAGTGTTTGAATGCATGCAAGATGTTTGCATCTTGGTAGCACATTTTATTAAGCTCTTGGTTATGTAGTGGCAGCAAGAACAGCTTGAAAAAGATCTTGACTATTTGTTTCATCCCATTTTGCCAGCCTCTGTTATGCCAACAGCTATGTTCTACAGGAAAAATAAAGCTGTCTGCTGAAGAAATAAAACCAGAGCCAAAGTTTTCTCTGTGGACCTCAGGAGTCAGAGAGCAACAGGGCTACCTTTTGCTACTTTTCCATCATTCTGTTTTAAAAGTGTATTTGGAAGAACTCATCTTCTCCTTCAACTGAATTAGAAGGTATAGGAATGAGATTCATTAGTTTGGGTTGGGTCATTGGTTGGACTCGATAATCTTGGGGGTCTCTTCCCATCTGGTTGATTCTGTGTGAGTCTGTGTTAGGCTGTACATTATTGTGCATTCTGAGATCTGAGTAGGCTGCAGGTCTGACATCAGTTACATTGAGTTTCTGATAAGAAGTCAGTAGATTTGATTTCAGGCTTTTCATTACTGGGTGGAGTTCCAACCAGCAGTTAGAACCTAGATAATTGTTTTTTAGTGGCTCACACGAAATGGGTCTCAGTAGCAGTTCTATCAATGATATGTAGACCAAGTGACCTGCTGAGTGTTCATTGCACATGTGCCCAAAGACTTTGTTTATACCAGCTGCCTCAGTGGCACTACGTAAGTGAGAAAACATGGGGGAAAGCAAGTACCACAAGCCAGAAAGAAGAGAACATAAATGTCAACATTTTTCTTCCCTTCACAAAGAATGTCACTTACAAAGAGAGAGATTGAGGTGAGTAGGAAAGTCCCCATCTCCTTCTGGTGAGTAGACAACATCTGATATATGAGTTTCAGCACTTGAGTTGAAGATGCTGTGTTTCAGCCACGCTCATTAGCCTTTTGCATTCCTTTTTATTACCAGGCACACTTTCCAGTTCTTCACTCTAAGAAACTAGACTGTGTCTCACATCATTAGTCCACGACACAGCAGATTAACATGGGTGCAGAAGTCCAGTGGCTTTGTCACATGTCATTCTGTTACTAGCTCCTACAGTAAGCAATATTAGCATGCCTCCTCGGGGTGAAAAAAATACCATGAAGATCTTGGAGGTGTCCATCTCTGACTTGAGCTTAGAGGGTGCATGCAACCCAAGGACAAATTGGAAGTGCTGTGCTCCTCTTGTGCACTAGAACATTGCACCAAGGATGTGGCACACTTGTGCTCTGTGGCTTGCCTGTGAAAAACAGTGAGCTGAACTTGCATTTGGTTAAAATGGCTTGGGATGTTTTTAGCTGAAGGATGATACTTCTGAAGCTGACTAAAATCCTGTGAAGGATCCTTCACTCAAAAGTTCACTTGCCACTGCTGCTTCAGAGCCCAAATTTGTTAACATTCCAGGCATACTGCAGAACTCATAATTTACACAGTCTCCTGACTTGGAGTGGGTTGAAGGGTGATGAAGATTGAATGGTTTCATTATAATTGATGTTGATTTTAGGCAGTTGTACATCTCTCCCAGTTTTAATAGTCTTCACTAGGCAGGTCATTTATGGGTTTGCATTGTGAGCTTTGTTCTTTTTCTTTATTTGCAGTTGTTGGGCGAGACAGAGAGCAAAACAATTTGCCCTTATTAGTTGTACAAAACATTCTCCTAGCAGCATGTGCTTCAGTTTCATCTGTCATAACTGGTGTTTGAAGTCGTAAGATAAAATTATCTGCTTTCTCCAGAAGGAGTGTATGATTTTATTTATACCATATTTTATGTGCTGTTTCTGTCAGGCTATAAAAGCACTGCTAAAAAGCATGCAAACTTGAAGTGAATGAAGAGACCATGAAAATCCAAGGCCTCTAGTGATTCTTCTGTGACTCTTCTAAGACTGCGGAAATAAGAGGTTTTGATCCATAATAAGCGCTGTAGATGTCTGCATTATTCATGCAGAGTTATGGTTTGCTGCAAAGTAAGCAAGAAGTAAATTGCAGGGAAAAGAAAAAAAAATACAAAAACCTCTCCATGTGTGTTCTGCTTTCAAATTTGATAAGTGTAACAGAATAGATGGTGGTCCAACTACTGGTCCAAAATCTTAGGTCTGGAATAATGAGCATACTTTGGAATCACTGCATTCCCCTATGCAATGACCCTGATCCACTTTTCGTTTCTTGTGTAATGTATGCTGCATGGCACTATAGCTCCACAGTGGTCTGAGATTTGCATTGGCAGCAGTAGGATTCCTGGATATAGGAAGAATGACAATAGCCAGTGTGAGAAGGAATGGATGACAGTCAAGACACTAAACAGATGTAAAATATCTTGTCATTCTTCTTAACAACTGTCAATCACAAGCTCTTCCTAAGCAAGACACCCCTGAGGGTGACAGCTAGCTATTCTGTTGTCCTGTTATCGTCACAGAAGCTCCCCAGCAGGAAGCATGGTGGGAGAGCTTACCTGCGAAACCCTGGCTTCTGCAACCTGCATCTTTTAGACAAGCCTAAAACCAAATAAGCATGGAATCTGGGAGCTCCTTTTCCTGGGAAGGTGATTTGGCAGGGATGGCCTCATTGGAGAACTAGACACAATGGAATTAGCATCCAATTTGCATCAATTTCCATTAGGGTCAGATCAACCCATGTTATCCTGTTAGTATGCAGCAGTTAGAGAAACACACAGATGTGTTTGTGTTCTGAAGACCAAGACAAAGCCTTGTTATGCTTTTTCCCCCCCACTCCAAAGGGGTTACAATGGTCCCTCTTGTCTGCCTTTGTCTTAGTACTCCTTGATTGACAATACCCTGGGAGATGTCACTGTGCTTGCTCCATGCATTGTAATAGCCTAGCGTACCAAGGGTGCTTTAGGACCTTCCCCTCTCTTTTTTTTCAGGTGTTATAAACATCTGTCACTGCACCACAATGACGACCTCTTGTTGAGCTTACATGCATGATGCTCTATCAGTCAGTGTCTGAGGGAGATGCAAGAGAAAACTTTAGGTAGTGACATGAATAGAGGGCAAAGAAATAGGGCAACTTTATTATGGACTGTCATCAGAAAGTAGCATGTGTGGAATGTCAATTTCATAATAGAATTGACAGCTTTTCTCTGGTTTCTGCAATGCCACAAGTGTCTCTTTGACAGTTTAAAAAATAGGCCCTTTGTACCAGTCAGTGAGTGGCACTACACACATTTGTGAATGCTCTGCATAACTGAGATTCCCCCAAATGCCACTGTCCTAAGACCGGTCCCAACAATTCTGCATTAGCTGAGAGCGGCGGTGCAGGGAGACCTGGTGGACCCAAGCGATGTAAAATCCGCTGTGCAGTAGCCAGGAGGATACAGCACGGCTGAAATGACACTGAGTTACCGTTCTGTCAGGGGACAGTTTCTGAATCCAAGAGAATGCATGTGTCACGTCAAAACTTGCCTCGTAATCGACCGCACATGTACAGGCTTCCCATGACAAATGGCTTTCCATTCTCATTCAGCAAGCTTTCACAACAAGCTTCCACTTACGCACCAGTAGCATCTAGTGAGGAACTGGAGCCCCAAACCTTTTCTATTTTTTCAATCAAAAAGTGAAAGAAATAAAAAATGTACATTATTTTTCCCATACTAGGGAAGAAGTTCTAACTAATTTATCTGCTTTTGTGATCATGAGTACGGCTGGTTTAGAAAGCAAGGCACTTGGCCTGGGGAATAATATTGTGCTCCAGAAGCTGCAAAGGCAAGAAAAAAAATAGAGCTGTCCTTGTCTTTAATGTTTTATTTTCAGTGTTGAATTTGACATGAATTATCCTGGCAGAGGAGAAGGCATATTTCATAATCTGCTTCCACTTCTAAAGCCGTAACCTTCGTGGGGTTTATTTGTTTCATTATTATTGAAATGACAAATAGGTGCCATACCTTTGTGTCAGTGTCAGCAGAGGAATATTTCTGTTTTCAGGAAACAGGATCATCCTGGTAGAGAAAAGATGACTGGAGAGAATGGAAATAGAATAAAAGGAAAACTGTAAAATCTATACACTGGAAAGTGGATTTTATTCCCCTTTCAAAAACATCATATGCTAGATTATTCATTTTAAATGCTGGAGTTTTCTACCAGGGCCAAACACTGTTTTCTAAAAAGGGGGGGGGGGGGGGGGTGGGGAAAGAGCAAAGCAACCCCTAACAGCCAAGGATTTCCAAATGGAAGCACGAAGCATCATAGCCATTAAATTGACAGAGAGTCTGAGAGAGACAAGGGAAACACAGAGCAAGCATCACTACTGGAGAAGCCTGTCTAAAGGGCATATAAATTGTGCTGATGATAGAAACTTGCTATGTAGGCATCTAAACAGATGCTGCCTCATAGCTGAATTTACCCTTCTCCATGGGTACAGGCTTTGCAGTTGATTTTGGTTTGTGAGTTGGATAGCACATTTGTCTGGAAATCTAGCAAGATTAGAAAACTGTAACAGTTTTCTAATAGGTGCTGACAAATATGTGGTCAAAATATAAATAATAATAATACCCCCACACACATTTATTGCTTCACTAAAGTTGATTCTACTTCACAGGTGAAATGGACAGTCATTGAATGAAATTGGAAAGACAATGACGAGGCTGAGATCCCTTATGCCTTCATATGACAAAGGTAAGCAAGCAGTTTTTATTAATTTCCTGTGCTGTGTTCAGGAAAAAAAAGTAATAATGAGGTCTGAAAACAGTTTTATTTTAAATGAAAATTTATTTGCTGCCAAGATCTGCAAAATAGCCTTAAGTTTTCCACCTATGGCTGTTTCATGAGGAAAACAACCACCCAGCTCTGCTGTGAGACAGTCCCATTTCTCAACTGCCAGACATACTTACTCTAAGTCAGGCTGGAACCCTTGTAAAATTGATTTGAGTAGCATTTGGACTTACGACAGAAACAATTGCTTAAGGATTTCTTCATTCTTCTGGAAGGAAGAAATCTTTTAAGGTCTCTGTAGTGTTACAAGTTAGGTGCAGTCTTCCTTGTATCAAGGTTCTCAGAGGTTAACATGAATTTTCTTCTTTCTCTAACTCTTTCATTTATTACAGCTTGTAATTAGAATGTTAGTGCACTTGTCAAAAGCAAACTCCATCATTTCCCTGTTACACATACAGGATTTTGAACAGAAAGATTAAGTCAGGCAAGCTTATGTCAGAAAAAAAGGCATAGCATTGCAGTGCTGCCGCTCCTAGGCGCTGTACCATGGCCACTTTAGGCAGTATTATATCATTGGGATTAAACTGGTTTCCTGTTCCCTTGAGAGAAGTCATTAAAAAGAGAGAGAGAATAAAAAACAATATTCTTCTTGGCTGACTTGTCAGATTTATGGCCTTGTGCAGTCTCCCCATCACTTTCATTATACAAAGAACTAGGTTTCTTTGTTTGGACATACAAGGCTTCTAATTGGATGTTGTCTCTAGCATGGCCTTTATGGGCTACATGAGATGAAGTAGCTGTGCAGTGTTTAATGAGAAACCCATCCCCACTGCAGCTGCAGGAAAGGTTCAGTCACTGGGGAAAACAGAGTCCCTCAGAACAAATTTTTACTGTCCAAAGGCTGCAGTGGAAGTCGAAGTGGACAGTACTATACCCTTCATGCTATGCCCAAGCAGCATAAAGATACAGCACCAGGAGCTGACAGGCCCTTGGCAGGCCTTTTCCCAGGCCATAGAAGGTGGTGCAGAGTGTTCTTGTAAGGCCAACCAGCACAGACCGCAGTCTGCTCCCGCCAAAGGGTTAAGGTCAAAATGCCTTGTACTGCCTGGATGCATAGGAATAGGAATGCTCTCCAAATGACTTCTTTTCTCCTTTGTTGTTGTTGCTGTTGTTGTTTGTTTGTTTCTGTTGTTTTCGTTTTGGGTTTTTTTGTGTATCTAAAATGAGAGAGAAAGAGGGACTGCTCAGGCTCTCAGGGAGTGATAGGACTAGGGGGAATGGAATGAAGCTGGAGGTGGGGAGATTCAGGCTGGTGGTGAGGAGGAAGTTCTTCCCCATGAGAGTGGTGAGGCCCTGGAATGGGTTGTCCAGGGAGGTGGTTGAGGCCCCGTCCCTGGAGGTGTTTAAGCCCAGGCTGGATGAGGCTCTGGCCAGCCTGATCTAGGGTAGGGTGTCCCTGCCCATGGCAGGGGGGTTGGAACTAGATGATCCTTGTGGTCCCTCCCACCCTGACTGAAACTATGAAATTACAGATCTGACTACATGTGGGGGGCTGGCAGTATAAAGAAAACCAGTCTGGATTTTACCCTTTCCAAACCAAATGGTCCAACAATCACTTAGGGATGCATTTCTGAGCGTACTGGCTTGCTTGCTTTGTTTAACCAGAATGAAAAAAGAACACTTTATCAGAAGTTCTGCTCATAAAACAGTTTCTCCATATCTAGCTGGCAGACAGGGTTTCAAGCAGCTTGACTTCACAGTTCAAAAGTACTGGTGGTCTCAACCTGACACCTAATTAGTGTTTCCTCACCTTGCCATTATAGTCTTCAGTTTGTCACAATCTGCAATTTCTCCTCAGGAGACCCTACGTTGTGCAATGTGGGGGCTAATATAGAGAAACCTCAGCTGAGCTCCAAGTGGAAGTTCATGGAGATTCCATCCATGCTCAGCCACTGCCATCAGTCCTGTGCTTTCACCACTGAACTGGAAAATGACTAGTGAAAATGGAGAGACTGAATTCAGTGAAACAAAACACAGCCTGAGACATCTGCAGTGCCTTATGGAGGCTGAACTCTGAACGAACTGTGAAAATCTTCCAAACATAGCTGTCGCCCCAGTTCACATTCCCTCCATGACTGGAAGGTTGATGGACTCCTAACAGCTGCTAATTGGTAATGATAGTGCAATAAGCATAGTGGAGAGACTAGGCATTGTAAAGCTCTCCCTAAGTGCCAGCAAAGGCACTGCAGAGTAAAGCAAAGAACCTTCCAACTCACAGAGTTAAATGTGCACGTTTCATCTATAAGGAGGAAGCAAGCTTTCCCAGACTAAAAATGGTTTCCATATCCCCACTCTTTAGGGATCTTCTGAGGGAGTTAGTTTTATTTTAACATTATCACTATACTTTAAACTCCCCAGGGTACCATTGGAGCTTTTGCTGAGGAGTGAAAATGAATTTAAAATGTTTAACATTCATATGTGGCCAAAATGTTAGCAGTTGTCACCTCGTGACATAAATTTCATGCATTTGATGAAAGTAAAATATTTGAATCCTTTTCAAATAGAGACATTTCTGTAATCTAACACTTAGGACATGCACAGTACATACACCAGGCAGAGGATGAGGTGCCAATGATTTGAAGTCATTGGAAAACAGAAGGACTTGCCTGAACCAGCACAACAAGCAGAATAGTCCACATAAGGATGGCAGTTCTAACTACTGACTATAAGGCACTGTCCCTGATTCATCCAGTCTCAGCCCTTGGTTCCTAACTGTAAGACCTAGGAATCACTCCTGTTGGCTGGAGTCAAACAATAATCAATTTATCTTAGAGAGAAAAAAAGGCAATTTGCTCTTCTCTTTTACCCTAAAGGAAACCTCTACTCTCTCTGTTCTGTATTCCTTTTGCCTTGAGGAAAGCCATGCTTGGCTCTGTATCATCATGCTTGCCTGTATCATCAAGGCCAATCTGGATTCAGTTCTTCTGAACCTTCCTAACCTTCCTAAACATTCCCATGAAGTTTGCACTATTACATTCCTCATATCCTCCTTCTACTCTTTTGCCAATAATAGAGAATCAGAATCATTTAGGTTGGAAAAGATCTTCAATATCAAGTCCAACCACTAACCTAGCATTTCCAAGTCAACACTAAACCATATCCCTGAGCACCACATCTTTTAAACACCTCCCTGAGCAGTCTGTTCCACCACCAGACAATCCTTTCAGTGAAAAAATTGTTCCTAATACCCAGTCTAAACCTATCCTGGTGCAATTTCAGGGCATTTTCACTTGTTGCTTGTCGCTTGAAGATGGTCAGTAACACTTCCTTTGCTACGACCTCCTTTCAGGTAGTTGTAAAGAGTGACTAGGTCTCCCTTCTGCCTTCTTTTCTTCACAATAAACAACCCCAGCTGCCTCAGCAGCTCTCGTAAGACTTGTTCTCCACATCCTTCATCAGGCGCTCCAGCACCTCAGCATCTTTCTTGTAGCGAGGGATCCAAAAAACTGACCACAGTATTCAAGGTGAGGCAAGGTGCAGCCTCAGCAGTACCGAGCACAAAAGGACAAGAATTTCCTTACTCTTGCTCACCACACTATTTCTGATACAGATCAGCATACTGTTGGCCTTCTTGGCCACCTGGGTACACTGGCTCATATTCAATCAGCAGTCAACTACCAATCCCAGGTCCTTTTCCACCAGGAAAATGCTACTTCTGCAGGTATAGATCAGGTCTGGCAATTTCTAGAAGATGTGATATAGAGACAGCTGATTAAAAGTCCAGCATGCCTGTTGGTCTGACTTGTCATACAAGTTCTGTGAGAGAGGAAAAGGCTAGAGTCAGAAAACACTATCCTCACACCAGCAAAGGGCTTGAGTATGGGGATCAGCTCTCAAACTCATAAATGTAACGTGTTAGAGTATTTAAGCATTTGCAATCACAGGATCCTGTTGGCAGCCAGTAACCACTATGTACAGGACTCCCCCCATCAACATCACTGCTCAACCTGGCACTGACACTGGGACTCACACTGGCATGTGCTGAGTTATTTCTGACTGGTTCATAATTTTTGTGGAGCAATCAGTTGTTTTGCCCCTCTGCAATTCATTCCTCAGGTACTAGAGCACAGTGAGGGCACTTCCAGCTCCACTGGAGTAGTAGATCTCACTTGAAATGAAGAAGGTTGGGCCTTGGTGCAGCCCTTGGCATGGACATGATGCAGAGTACTCAGCCTCCTCCCTAGAGCCCTCCTGCACCAGGAGCAGCTGGTGAGCAGATCATGGATGAGAGCAATCAGGACAACATATGAGGCCACAGAGCAGGAGAGTGTCTGCTTTGCTGCACTGTAAATGCTAAATGCCAGGATGACTTCTGTGGGAGGAGGGAGGATATCCTTAAGGTGGTGCTAACTGAGGAGGTTTCCAGCACAATGCATATGATTTGACACAGGATTTCTGTGCACAAAACTCTTTAGTCAGAGGTGCTTATCATCCCTGAGCAGCACTACATATGTAAGCCTCTCACTTGTGAGTGCTAACTGCTGAATCTTCTGCCTAGTACAAGGGGAGCTGTGCTTCAAAAGCCCATTCCAACCCCAATTATTCTATGATTCCTAGTAAAGCTACGTGGAGATAGAACACCAGCTATCTCACAGTAACGTATTTTACCAAGGACGTGAGGCTCCATTTTAAGACACTTAGGCACAAAATCTCCTATAGAATAAGACAGATTGTCACCGTAGCAGAGATTTGCCCACCACTTACATGCAGCCCTTGTATACACAGTGAGTGCTTTGCAATCCATGGTGTAATTACCCTCAGAACATCCCCATGAAGTAATGGATGCTGTCATACTTATGTTGATTGGGGATGATATAAGGCTTAGACAGTCAAAATGATGTACCATAGTTGGTCATCTTGTAGCTTGCTGCTTCCAGAAGATATCTTTCCCACTTCTCTTGGGCTAGAACTGGCATTCATCTTGCATCCTCATGGGTGCAGCTGGTTCTGCTCTCTAGACTGATAGAAACTTGTTATTCCTTGTTGATTAATTTTCTGCCAGAGTAGAGGGTTCAAAAAAATAGCCAGGATGAGGCCAAGAGAGGTGGCAGCATCCTGAAGCAAAAAAACAAAATATAAAGAAATACACATAGTGGGGCTATTTCTGTTACAAAAGAATGTTCTGAATATGATATAATTATTTTCTGAAGCTGATCTTTTCTTAGTAATACTGCTGCTTGTTGACAAGCAAAACCAGGACATCCATGTTACAACACTTCACCTTAAGTGCCTTAACTTAGGTTACAGCAGGGCGCCACTGGCTGAACGGACTGAATTTTAGCCTGAATTCAAGCCCTCAGAGGATGAGAATGGCACTGTTCCTATGGGATGATCCTTCCTCCCTCTCCTAAGCTGTTGTTTTCTTTCGTTGTGCTGAATTCCATAAAAGGAGACTACAGGAAGAGAGCATTTTCTCGACTTGATTACAGCACCATTAAACACACATGCTGACAAACATGCTCCGTTGCTTCTACAGGAATGACTCATCAAGCATTACAGTAGAAAATAGTTATGCGTGGAAAGTAGGAAAGAATGTGATTGTGCAGCTACAATCTGTGTATTAAAGCACTGGAGATGGAAAGCTAAGCTACAATTACATATAAAACATTACATGTAAGACACTAATTGATCCATTTCCTGACTGTGATTCTTAATCATCCAAGCGGATGTAAAATAGCAAGTTGCAAGTTGTTTCTAATAACTTAATTATTACTCTACCCTTCACCAGGTATTGATTTCATTCATTAACTTCAGTCTTGGCTTTCCCTGGGGCATGATTATTACTGGGTAGATCACATTTCAATCTGAACAAACTGTACATTAAAAAGTTGTTTACAAATACTAGAAGTGATGTGTTTGAGTCAAGTTAAAAGCTACTCATATAATGTTTCACCTTTGAGTCGAGATCCGTATTTTGGGAAGGAAGGAGTCTGGTTTGAATCCAGATGTTTGGAAATACACATGCTCAGATGTTATGCTTAGTAACTAACACTCAGATATTTTGGTTATGAGAGGCTTCCTTCTTGCTAACAGAAAAATGCTGTCTGAAGTAGAGCTTTTCTTAGCAATGTTGCCATTTGCTAAAAAGTAGAAGAAAAGCATTTAAGTGATTTTAAATTAATCTCACATTTACCTGAAGAAAAACTTCAGCTCGAGCATCTGCAGGAAAAGGCCATTATAATGCAAGTTTCTATAAACACACTGTGATGACAGGATTTTTAATGCTGCACCTGAAGGAAAAAGATAGTGTACAAATGCAATGCACCTGCTGGCTTGGGTGTTTATATGATCAGCTAAGCAGGAGCTCTTAATACTTCCCAGCAGATCTCTGCCAGTGGGCCTGCTATAAATCCCTCTGCAGCCAGACAAGTTGGCCTTTATTTTTTCATATTGCTCTAGGCATCTCACATGACATTCCCAAATAAGGAATTGTACTACAAGCCTGCTCTGATTGCTAGTAATGACTTAACTGCAGAGGAATTATAACAGCATGAATAGCAGTGGTTTGCAGTGCAAATGCCTAAGCTACTCCAAAAATGCCAGAGCAGCCAATCTAATGTGCTTCGCACTCGTAACTCCGACATGGAAGGGAAAGTCAGCGCACTTCACAACTACTGCTAGCTGTAAACACTGGTTGTTCATTCAACAGCAGGAAGCAAAACCAGAAATCAAATAACAGCATTAGCTGTTACCAGGTAGTATGGAAGCAAAATTATGCAGCCCATTACATTAAAAGTATAAGAAGGGGCACCTTTAAAAGTCCTTGCTTTAAAAGGGTAGTTTGAATCAATGTTTTACCAAAGCTTGCAACTTTGCAAAAGATTTCTCTGTGGGCCCATGTCTTGTTAAAAAAACATTAGATGCTTGACTCTTTGCTGGGAACATTGTTTATGTATGCATTAGACTGCAGACTCCCTGGGGACAGAATCTTCCCAATTCTTTTGCCTCGCAGCTTGTTTAAACTGGCCTGTGCATTTGGTCCGTATGTGTAAACTGTTAGCAGAGAGAGTAGATACAGAACATCTATCTGGTACTTATCTAACCAAAATCCCAACGAGAAGACTACAGGTTTGAAATATTTCAAAAGATTTAAAAAACATAATTCAGCATGCAGGTGTCTTCAGCAAGTCCATCGGATCAGCACCCACAAACGAGCACTGACTCTCAGCGCATGTTGATGCAGAAAGCTTCAGATTACTGATGTGTATACAGGGGACTTGTGAGAAGGGAAACTAATACCAGAAAACAAGTTGCAGATCAAGTGCAGGGAAGTAAGGAGAGCCTGGACAGCAATTCACAACCAATTTCAGCCACCCCCCAGGCATGATCTAAGTAAATTCTTTGAAAGATTTTCACCTCGCCGTTGTTACTGCGCTACTAATGAGGAAAGCAGTTTTCCTAGGTGTGTCTGCTGCTGCCTGGCAGCACTGGGGGAATGAGAGGCTGGTGCCTAGAAAGTCTGTTTAATAGTATGGATTGAGGGGAGAGAGTGTTGGTTTTTTTTCTCATAGAGAATCTGCAGGTACTGAAGAGAGCTCAGAGCTTGGTGCAGCGGTACTTGCGCTGAGCACCCTGCCAGGTGGGAATTATGATGGGCTTTGCAAGGCTCTGCTTCAAACAAAGAACAACTGAGGGAGGTACTTGACCTTTTTGGCAGGGGACCCTGTTCAGGAATCTGCAGGGTACAGTGCAGGGGTGCATCACCTGGCTGAGCAAGTGAGTGTGTATGGGCAGCACCAGGCCTGGGGAGCAACAAATCTGTTGTTGCAAGGTGCATCCACAGGAAAGCTTCAGTACTGCTGCTTCTGTGTGTAGCTTGTGATGTTGCAGTGCCCTGAATAATCCTGGGGTCGCCTACTGTGCCACCATGGAGCACCCTTTGGGGCAGGCTCTTGCCACAGACAGCTTTGGTATTTGCAGCTACAGGAAGAGACCAAAAGAATTCCCCCTTCCAGCTATGAAAACCTGCATTCCTTCCTTTGAGCAGAGCAGGCTGGATTTCTCCTTGTCTGAATTCTCTGACTTAGTTGTGCAATTTGCCAAAATGTCTGCCTCCCTGGAAAAGAGCAGTTACCACTAATTGTTTTGCCCAAGAATCACTCTGAGTTGACAACCAAAGCTGCCTTCTGGCAGCTGCCCAGGTTGCCATAGTTCTAGACAAAATGAAAATGGTATTCAGTGAGGTATCGAGGGGAGAAGGGATGGAAACAGAGGTCAGCAAAGCTTGCGATGCTCTGCCTAGGAGGAGCTGCGTCTCAGTACTTTGCACCACTGGAGGAATGGTGACTGCAAAGGGGATGAAACTGTGAGAGCTGGCCATGGACTCACTATTCCATATAAGGAAGAATTCCATTTTTCAGATGTAGTTTTCCTCAAGACACACCGTGTCTTGGGCTCAGATCACTACCTTCTCATCTACGTGGCTATGTGAGCAGAAACATGAGGGAGGAAAGATCAATGCTTTGTAATTCCTGCACTTATCCTCTGACAAATTATTTGCTTTTGGATCTTATGAAATCCACTAAACCAAAGTCTACTGTTATGGGGGGGGGGGGGGGGAGTTTGTCAGTCTGGGACACTGCCTTTTCTGGGGTGACAGTGTGCCTCAGTGCTCATTCGGGCTGTACCAGTAGGAAAATCCCCTGAGAGCCAGAGATGATAGCTTCTCCTCGAATTTTGAGGGGGAAGCGACTCATTGATCCTACAGGGTGGTTTGTCTGAGTTAGCAGAAATGTGCACTCTTGTTCTGTCTCTTTGGCTGGAGAAGAGATGGCCTTTTCCTGATCTCCCTATGTTTTAGGAGGAATGGTGAGGCATAATCTGAAGACACTTGAGAACTAAGAGAGGAAAGGCAGAGCTTACGAAATGGAGCAACTGCAAAAAGCACAGTGTGTAAAATTGCAGTTCTTTGTGGGGAGAAAGCTCTGTTGACATCATCAGTGAGGACCCAAACAGCCTGTGGCAAGTGCAGACGATACTGCAAATGTTTCTGTGTGACCTCCAGACCTGCACCATGAGAAAAACCGCACTCAGCAGTGACAGGCTAATGTCTCACAGGTATGAAGAGATATCCTATTCTATGTGCAGGCGGCTTTTCTTCAGGGTATGTATTCCATCTCTCTCTCTCTGCAGGGAACCCTTGGCTTTACTGTGTGACTCTAAACTGGCTTTTGCTCATTTCTGTATGCCACGCCCTGTGTAGCTGGACACAGGTTCTGATAACTCTCTTCAAAGGCTATATGGAAGTACCTGTTTGCCTGTGACACAGTGTACATAGCATCAGACCAGTAACCTTTGTGTAAGGATTCTGTAGTAGAATTCTCTAGCTCCAGGTATATCAGCTTGGCCCATGGCTTCAGAAGTCACTTCTGCCCGGGATGCAGGCTTTTTAAAGAATGCCAGTTAATTGCTAAGAAGTTTTAAAAAGGTTTATCAGTATATGGTAGGATATTTAACAATTTGATATTTTTTCCTGTAAGTAAAGAAAATTACTGGAAAAAAAAAAGCCTAAACCCATGGAAATATTTTCAGCATTAAAAAGTAATTTAGAAAAGAGAAGCAGAGGTTGAATTTAAATTAAAAAATCTGGTTTTTTAACCACAGAGGAAGATCAGCTGAGATTTCTACTTTCCTGTGTGTTGATCCAGCTTCTGATGGCACACATGCACAGCATTTTTCCAAGTATCTTTGCTCTTAGAATAATGCTAAATGATATAGTGTAGGCTGACTCTCAGTACAGCTGGTCCTAACCGGAAGAGAGAAGGATGAGTTTGCCTTGCCTCTGACTCTTACCCAGGAACCTCCTACAGCATCTGTGTGGCCATGCCTCTGAGTGTTTTCCAATGCAAACTGGGCAGTTTTAGTCACCTGCTAAGCACCTTGGGTTAGGGGATTTTAGGCACCTGTGACAGTCACAAGGAATGGGTAACTGGCAGGCTGTGCCCCATGGTACACATGTGCCACGGCCACAGAAACGATCAGGGGGTTGGAGCACCTCTGTCACAAAGACAGGCTGAGGAAGCTGGGGTTGTTTAGCCTGGAGAAGAGGAGGCTTCAGGAGACCTAACAGCAGTCTTCCAGTACCTGCAGGAGGCTATAGGAAGGATGGAGAGAAGCTGTTTACAAAGGCCTGCAGTGGTAGGACAAGGGGAAATGGCTTCAAACTAGAGCAGAGGAGATTTAGGTTGGATGTTAGGAACAAGTTCTTTACCATGAGGGTGGTGGAACACTGGAACAGGTTGTCCAGGGAGGTGGTTGTGGCCCCATCCCTGGAGATACTTAAGGTGAGGCTGGACAGGGCCCTGGGCAGTCTGATCTGGTTGAGGATGCCCCTGCTGAATGCAGAGGGGGCTGGACTAGATGTCTGTCCTTTCCAATCCAGACCCTTCAGTGGTTCTGTGGTTCTATGTCAGTTCTGAGTGACCCTAGTAAAACCCTGGTCACAGCTCCAGGCTTCCTGCTGAATTGCTTGGATCTAATTTTGAGGTCAGCTCAGGTCAGTCAGGGTCTCAACCAGTACTGGAAATGTCTGCATATCTCTGGCCAGCCTGCTTCTTCGTTTGATCAACCTTGTGGCTTTCAAGGAGTACCTAGGCTTGTATGTGCAGAACACAAAGCATCAAAATGGAGGGGTGTGGGGGGGTGTTGGTATAGTTCCTTTGCAAAAAATTCAGTTCACTATTTATTATTTTAATGACTTCTTGATTCTTACATGTTACATCATCTTGCTGATATGGAGTCATTATAATTGATCTTGTGCTCACAAATTCATTTTTCTACAGCTTCAGCCCTGGGATGTAATGGCTCTTCTGATGGGGTCTATCATTTGAAGCATCTGAGGAATGTGGAGATCCATGAGAACCCTGACAAGGGCAGAACATAGAGTGAAGATGACTATATGCAGTTAAATGTTTGAATGAAGAGGCAAGCCTCCTGACAAACAGTTCCTAGGGACCAACTCATCTCCATTGTGACTTTTCAGGCTATGAAGATAGAGAGATATAAATACTTGGTTATCTTCTCCAGTTAGGTTATATCCAGGGTCTAGAGAACAAGTCTTATGAGGAACGGCTGAAGGAACTGAGATGATTTAGTCTGGAGAAGAGGAGGCTGAGGGGAGACCTCTTTGCTCTCTACAGCTACCTGAAAGGAGATTGTAGTGAGGTGAGGGTCAGTCTCTTCTTTCTACTATCAAGTGATAGGATGAGAGAAAATGGCCTGAAATTATACCAGGGGAGGTTTAGATTGCATATTAGGAAACATTTCTTTATGGAAAGAGCGGTCAGGCACTGGAATATGTTACCCAGGGAGGTGCTGGAGTCACCATCCCTAGAGGTGTTCAAGAAAGGTGTAGACATAGCACTTCAGGATGTGGTTTAATGACCACGATGGTGTTAGCTCAGTGGCTGGACTCAATGATCCCAGAGGTCTTTTCCAAGCAAAACGATTCTGCGAGTCTATAAGAAAAACAGACTTTGGGAACAAATAGGTGGTACTGCTATGTCAGTTTCTTTTTGTGCACCACTCTCAGTAATGTGTTAAGCATTTCTATCTAACTCTGGAATTTTACTGATTGTTTTAACAATAGAAATTGTGTGGAGCGCAGTCACAGATAATTTGCATTTGGGCTTTTCAATGTGCATTCTTCAGTGTCCCAAGATAATAGTGGGATGCAAATTCTTGTTAGTCTATTGGCTCTGTTATCCAGCCCATGATTCACAGGAAAATGTTGTAATGACCTCTTGCACCACCAAATAACTCTTTTAAAAGATGAAAGTTATTTCTTCTCCTGGCACAGATAGCAGAATCTGCCTTCAAAGCATGATGTGGCATTAATAGTACAAGCTGCCCAACACTTCTGAAGGAATACAAACGGCAAGAGAGGGTTTTTTGAGTGTATACACAAGCCAGCTGTATTTTTTTTATCCGTGCTTCAGAGGCAGAAATGTTTCCTCCTGCTACTCAGACACAGCACATGTTACCAATAAGTGAATCATTGGAGAAGAAAAACAACTCGAGCCAGCAGATCGACCCGACTCCCAAAGCAAAAGTAGCCTGTAAAACTGGGGTTCGTTCAGACTACCCTTCACAGCTGCACTGCTTGCTATTACTGCAGAAGTGCATAGCTTCTATTCCCATCTGGAGTGTGCACCATTGATGGCCACCTATCCAGGGGGCCAGCTCCTGCTGCTACTATTCATGTCTTTTGCCCCTTTTCTGGACAACACCACTGCTGTGGTTTCTTGTCCTGGCTGCTTTTGATGCACACTTGCTCAAGAATATCACTTCTTTTATGTTTTGACCTTTTTTATGGTCAAAATTAGTTGATGGTCTGCTAAAACTCATTGGGTGATGTTGTCTCTTGTCTTAAATGACTCTTCTACTTTCCTGATGTTTTCACTTCACCATAGTAGGCCTGGTGCCCCACTCTCTTCTACGTATCTTCCAATTGCAGCGCTGACAGCCGCAGTGGTTTACAGCTGCGCTTTGTTTGGGATAGATTACTCATGGTTTAGGTGCCGTGTGTTGCTAGAAAAGAGCTTACCAGTGCTTTGTGCTTTCCTGGATCTGTGGAAAACATAGCTTGATCTGTCTCCTTTGTCCTTGCACAGCAATATACTATTGGTGGATTCACCACCGGGCAGAGGAACTGCATCTTCCTTCTTTTCAGTCTATTTGTGTTCGTGAGCACGGTGGGGTTGTAGGGTATACTCTCACCAAATGCTGAGTGAATGAGCTTTGATTTCATATTCTGTTTCCATTCACTTAATGCAAGTTTCTCAAGGCCTCTCTGCATGGTGTTTCAATCCCTTTCAATCTGCCCAAGAATAACTGTTTCAGCCATGGCACTTAGTATATTGTCATATTTTTGTGCTGTCACTTTTAATTCGTTATTCAGCACTTGTGTTTGTGGACTTTCACTCATAACTTTCCTCCATGTCAGTAATTTCCCTCATCAAATGCTATTCCCATTTTTCCTTTGGACAGTTCTTAACCTGCTGCACAATTTTATTCTTGTATTAAATGGTAGATAAGGTGCATATATTATACATTTTGTACCTCTTAGGCTAGATGACGTGAGCCAGGCATATCTGGGGCTAAAGCAACTCCTTTGCTGATAAAACGGGTAACTTAATAGAAAAGAAGTTGCTTTTCTGAGGTATCTTCAGTGAACACATGCTGCATTTTCTCTCCTTTTCCTCTTTGTGCCTGTTTTTAATGACCTCCTCTAAAATGTGTTTACATACAGGTATCACAGGTCCTTCTCTAGGTATCTTAGTTTGACATCTTTAAAGCAAGAAAATGAACCAAACCAACCAACCGAGTACAAGATTTGTCAGCACTTTTGGAAAGAAAAGACCCAACTCTTCTGATCTTAATGCACTGGGTGTAAAGTTTGACAACCTACCTTTATTTGTATTAAAATAGAATAGAATAGAATAGAATAGAATAGAATAGAATAGAATAGAATAGAATAGAATAGACCAGATTGGAAGAGACCTTCAAGATCATCACGTCCAACCTATCAACCAATCCAACCCACCTAAACAACTATTCTATCTAATGACTCTCTGTTTCATTAGCTACTTACACAGACTGCTTCCTAGTGCTTACCGGTGACTTTTCACATTTAAAGTCCTTCTCAGTGTGGTCATGTTTCCAAAGTGACTTGGGACAGCCTTGCACCTCACCCTTGCACCTCACTCAGGTCTCTGCAGAAAATTGGAACAATACTGTGGGGGGAGAACTTAGTATTCTGGTGCAAGCAAAGACAAGAGAGTATTTCCTTCATGCTTTTGAAAAACAAATCAACATTTCCTTCTCTTTGTAACAGAATTTAGCTTACCAGTGTCCTTGGGAGACCATAACAGTGCAGCATGAGGCTGATCTCTCCCTTTCTTAAGGATTCTTACTGAATCCATGAAAGGGAAGAACTGCAGGTCCTTACATTTACAGAAGTGATGGGTTTGTCTTTGGTTAGGATCAAAGACCTGCACTGTAAGCAATCAGTAAATGGCAAACACATCTTTGTGCATTGCTCCAGAACTGTGAATCTGGCAGATGCTTCACAGCAGCACTCATTCAAGTAGTGCTAATGAGAGAATTAAATCCATGTGATTAGAAGCAAAGTACAAATGATGTAATGAAATGCTGGTGAGCATCTGATGATCTGAAGATGGAAGTGGACTAGGAAAGAAAACAGTCACAATTTGTGCTCCGAATAGGAGGCTTGCTACCATCTCTGTCTTCCCAATCTGTGCTTTTTTTGCTCTCTCATATGCTTAGCAATGAGTTTTCTCTCTAGCTGTGAAATATTCAGAGTTGAGGATGGAGAAGAGGTCTGGGTGCTCTGCTTGAGCTTGAGTTGTGCATCCTGCCCTCACGCGCTTGTGGCACTCAGTGCTCCTGCCCATGCATAATGACTGTCATCTAGCAGGTCTTGTCTCCTGGTCCCAGTACAAATTGTCAATACTGAATGAGATAAAGTCTGATTTCAGGGCTGTCGTGCTCACTGCTACCCTGGTATTGTTAAAGGTCAGGTTGCCTGATGGTTTTGTCTTGATTTATGGAGAACACTGACTTTGTATTGTTATGGTCTCTAACATTTCATGTCTTCTTGTAGCCATTCTGCAATGACAGATATGACTGTTCCTTTAACAGGCTAGAGGAGGATTTATCGTGTTTGGGAAACTACACTGCAGAGACCCCAGATCAGCCATAAAAGTCCTGAGGTCTTCCCCACAAACCCTTGTGCTTCTCCAGCAAATGCCTTTTTTTCTTCTGAATTTTTTAAATTTTATTTTTTCCCCAAGCTGAAGCAGTGGGGGAAACACTTGAGAAAAGACAGTGCAGACTGACTACCCATTCCACTTACAGCTGCCATTTAACTTGGGTTCAAGTTCCTTATTATAAACCACCATCATCTAAGAAGTTTCCTGTTAGCAAAGCGTACATCAACTTTCTGCAGAGCTCTGCCACAGGCTTCTTGTGACATGGCTTCATCTGCTGCTGTAGTAGCTTGATCCTTGCCAAGGACCGGGCCTTGGCTTCCTAAACTGCTCACTGCAAGTTGGGCGTAGCAATTTTCTGTGCAGCATATAACAAAAGAGAACTTGTTTACTTCGTGCCTCTTCTCCAGATGGAGCTTGCACACTCTGGTAGTTGTGCTTCTAGAAAGACAAAAAAGGGGGGCTGGGAAATTAACTTAAACATCTGGATAAGTAATGGTATTAGTCGTCCTCACTCGAGACTGTTCATTTGCATGAATTACCAACTTCAGAGAAACACTTTTCTCATTTTTGGGGGTTTATTTTTGGTGAAGGCTGGTGTTTTGGCTAAATTTGAATGAGTCATCTAAGTTAGCTTTGTGTTCTGCTGAAGCAAAATTAAGTGAATACCATTCATTACTTGCTACAAATCCGGAAAACTTTGGTTAATTTCGATTAATAGCTGGTTCCTAATCAGTGTGTAACTACCCAGAGCCCTTTCCCCGTGCACAGAGCTTGCGAAAAGGAAAATGTACTGAATGGCAAATAGCTTGAAATAATTAGAAGAGAACGAACAAAGCACCGGTTCTAGGAATTATGGGCAGAGGCTGATTTTTGCATTACTCATTCTTTTTATTTTTATATCAAATTAGGGCCCAGCTTTTTCTGTGAAAGGTATTGTGGTCTGGATTCTGTTGTTGTGGCAATATGGGCAGTTATGAGACTACTGATAGGATTTCTTACGAAAAATACTTGGTGTTCTGATGCTCCAGCTACAAAATGTGAACAGCAGTGATGGATGGGTTTGATTGGGTCATTGATTATTTTCATTTGAATACTGTATTCCTTTAAGTGTCTGCTGTTCAGATGATGAGCATTGCAACACTGCGTTCTAGAAAATGAATCTGAAGTGAAGGTGGAAAAAAAATGAATTGGACTCTAGATGTTAATTACAGTGCTGGAATGCTGTTGCAGATCGGATTTCCTTTAAAACTGCAAGTGTTTACAACCGCATGTGCTACGCACGCACAGACACTAGAGCCAAACCCCGGCTCTAGCAAAAGGCTTTTCTAGTTTCGAGTAACCGACGCATCATTCAGACTTTGTCGCCTTTACGTGGGGTAATTCTTGTGCTTCCCAGCTCATGATGAGTGTATTAATTAGTGGAAGAAGTTCCTTCCTCCCGGCATTACCACTTGACAGGTAAGGACCAATGACGCTTTCGTTTACGTCTCCTGCCACCTAGTGGACAATGTGGTGCATAGCTTCCCCGCTCCGGCAAAGCCTGACGGAGTAAAAGCTACGCGCATTATCAGCCATTGAGATGGGAAATTCTCTTAGCCTCCCTGCTAGCTACTTCTTCATATAAACAAATAAATGGGATTCCACACAATGATTTGTTTTGTTGTTTTGTTTTCCTCTAGGAAACTCCTCTCAAACTGCAGAGCTCTATATCAAAACCAAATTAAAATTCTAGTCCTGTGAAAGTAAACATCTTTGCTACAAAGGTTTGAGTACTAAGTAGCAAATTATCTGAAACAGCACTGATACAAGAGTAAGAGAACACAGATCGTGAATAGCCATTTTAGTAAAAATCTTCAATGTGTGGATGCTAAGATTTTGAAACCTATCATGGGACATCCTTGTCCTAATGTCAGGCATAGCTGTTTTTAGTGGGTAGGTTTTGTAGTACATTGTCCTAAAGTCAACTGTAAATGCTGCAGAGGGGTAAATGGTGGTGTAGATTTAATGACATTCATTACAGACCTAGCCTTGCAGTTTATGACACTCACATACACTTAGATGGAGAGATGTTATCTGTTCTAAGTCTGACCACCGTACTGAATGCTAGCTCCTGAAGGTGCATTCAAGACGAGTGCTTGCAGTAATCTGACAGTGATAAAAAGCAACCTAATTTCCCTCCCAACCATCCTGAGTGTCTGTAAGCACTTCTGCTCACACTACTTGCAAATGACATCATCAGAGATGCTCTCTGTTCTGAAGTCAGAACAGTAAATAAGTAAGTACTACATCATATGCCTCCAGAATGCATCTTACTGTTCGGAATCTGCTCTAATGAATGCTTCTCCCTGGATTACTACATATAATTTACTTTCAAGTTTACAAATCCTTACCCTGGTAGTTTAGTTCTACTGAATTCTTTTAGTGTGCATTTCTAGTGCTACTATACTCCAGAAAGACAATGTGTTGGTTCACACCTGCCAAAGGTTTTCCCATTCACCAACGTGTTGCAAAGTGGCTTAAAAATACTTTCTGCTACTTGCTTTCCACTAGCCAGTGAGATGAAAATAGTGAGCTTCTTATAATCCTCTAGAACATTTCCCTAGTATGTATGTTCTTAACTTGCATTGATTATGGCATTACCTTTAGTGAAAAACTCAATTAACAGAACCTTTGAGGTGGAAATATTCAAAGGAAACAATATAATTGTGCTTTATCTCTTACGAACCTCAGGCCTTAACATCTTATCTTGTAATTCCTTCATCAAGCTTGAGAATACTGTTTGAACTGTACTCTATGTCAGAGAAAAACAGCCACAGATGAGTGTGTAGCTTTCCTTGGTCCTCCGTCCCAGCGATTTCTTGGCCTTGCTTCAGTCACTGACAGAAGAGTTACCTTTCTCTTAGGCCAATCATCTGCTGTCAGTGTGGAAATGGAATGGTAGAAACTGAGATACATAGAAGTGGCAGACTGACCCTGCAAAATTGCTGCTCTTGGTAGTTAAATACCATCTCAGCTCAGATTAAACTTGGTAAATAGATCAGCGCTGTAGAAAGCTCAAAGCTGCTGGTGTGTGGTGTTGCTGAAGCAAAATGCTACAATTCTTCTCAAATATTGTTTTTAAAGAGCTAGAACAAGATTGAGTCTGGTGTGGAGTTAATCTAAAATGTTAATTTCTCTTTCAGTTAGCAGAGGAGGGAAATGGTCTGCCTTTAATCTATTTCTCTTTAGAGATGTAACCTCACATGTTTCCAGTTTATGTAGCAGGTGACAGGTACACATGTGGAACAAGTCACCTCTACAATCAGCCAACTGGGAGACAATTTGCAGTGTCAGAAACGTTGGGTACCATTCCACATCTTTTGCCCCAGTGGACTGGTTAGCAAGCTTTAATGTCAAGGACTTTCTTAAGAGAGAGGGTTTGGCCCGTAATTTTATAGCTCACATAATGAAAATACACTTGAAGAACACGTGTGAGGAGATGTGTGTGGTAGGGTGAGAAAGTAACAGGAAGCAGAAACTACACTATAAAGCACTTCTAAAAGAAAAACAATTTGGGAGCACAAAATGGAAGTATCAAGTCTGATTTTTTCATCAGGAGTCAGAGATGGGTAGTGTAGCAGGAAAAAAAAAGGCATAGAAAAACTACCAGCTGCCACAAAATCAGGAGAGGGTCTGACTGAGCTGAAAATCCATCTCTGATCTTGATTTCTGGCCTCATGGCTCAGCATCAGAATCTTCCTACCTGTCATAAGGAAGCTCAAATATAGCATTGTAGCACATACCTGGCCTCAGCATTCTTGAATGGCATTTTCGTGTTCCTGAGGCGTGTGATCCAGGCCTTGACACAGGAAGAGAAGGTCTTTTTCTGGCTTTGAAAGGACATTCAGCTTTGCAAGCCCATTGCTGAGAAATCTTCATTTCTGCAGTTCAAAATCCATGAGTCTCTGGATACACTGAGGTTAAGGGTTGTGATATTGTTGCCAAATTTTCATACCAAATGAATGCCAGCACCTGAGACTGTGTTGGAATCAAGCATGTTCTGAGGAGTCCGTGTCAGACGGTGGAGTCACGTGGCCAGAACTGCACCTGAGGGGCTTAAAGATAGTTTGAATTCTTTGCAGCTCTTTCAAAGACAACTCTTTGTTGTTTGCTTTTCTCTGTGAGGTTTAATAATTGTATTTCCATGCTGCTTTTCTGTTCCCGATACGGGCACCGTGGGTGATGAATGAAGGCACAAACACCGCTGCTGTGTAGCAGCAAGATTCCAGCAATGCTGCAGTATTCTGCAATGCTGGGGATTCTACAGCACAGCCACAGAGGACTTCTGAGATACTCTATGGCTGCGCTGTAGAATCCCCAGCATTGCAGTCATAGAGTCCCACTTACAGCAGAAGTCCCAGAGGCCCTTAGCAGACGAAGCAGCTGGCAGAAGTCCCCAGTATGTCCCTTGCAGCACCCCTACACTGAAGCCCTTTCTTAAGGAATACATTCTCATGTATAAATGATATGGCAAATATTAATAAAAATATGAACACCATCACTGTGTCTGTCTCATACTGAGTCTGCAGCTTGATGCTTTAAGACTAAAGATACTGAGCTGCATTTAAGAGAGCTGGCTTTGAAACCTGACCCCAGTTTCAGTGAGGCCAGCATCCTTACTCGCTTCCATCTTCCCGAATGTGAGTTTTCTCAGCTCAGAGGAAATGTACTGCTACGAAGTTTACATCCCAAACCCCTGCAGGCGCAGTGCTCCAGCATCACCAAAGAGCATGTGCACTCTTCTAGCACGTGGCATAATGCCATAGCGTTGGTGGCATTGTTCTGTCACTGCACGAAACTTGTATCAGGGGAAAGAAGGAAAATGTGAAGTGTAGTTGAGTATTTCAAATATTTCATTGGCCAGGTTGAGAAGCTTGCCTCCCAGCAAGAGCCACTTGAAATTAATGCTATGAGAAACAAGGTTTGCAGCTCTTCATTTATGTTGAAAGCACAGAAACCAAGATGTATTTCTTTTAAGACACTCTCATATGCGAACTGGAAAAGGCACTTACTGCTCAAAAGAGAGAGTATTCCAGATTCTGGCTTACCTGTGAGTGCTGCAGTGCTTTCCACAGTTGCTTGCAGCAATTGAAAAACCCCAGGCAAACAGGACTGTAGCAACACCAGCCATGACGGTGACTGTCTACAGCTATCTCCTCCTTTTGTTTTGAAAACATGTTTGCAATGTCCTCTGTGGGTCCCTGGGAAGAAAGTGCATGGAAATCTTCCCACAGCTAAGCAACAGTACAGTTACACCTCTCCTGTGCTAACAGGATACGAGATCTTGGTTACCGAGGCATCTAGCTTTGTTTAAAGCCATTCCAAAGGCGTTTGTGTGTGGAATAGTGAGGTCAGTCCGCTGCAGGTTGTTTTTCTGCTCATGCAGCTGACCACTGCTATGTCAAAGGGGTGTTTAATGCACACCAGTCTAGAAATGCTTTCTATCCCCATTGTTACTGCTTTCCAGTAGAGGGCAAAGATGTATTGACAGAGAGATATGTCCATAGGAGAATTACATCCTTATAGGGTCTGTATTTCTTTAGTTCACTTAAAATTGTACACATTTTATGTGAGAACAAGTTCTAAAATATCTTGGCTGTATTCAGCTGTAGCACCCAATTCTCTTGCATTCCTTACTCTACAGAATCACAGGATGGTGGGGCTTGCAAGGGAACTCTGGGGATGGTTTAGTCCAATCCCGGTGCTAACCCAGGCTCACCTAGATCGGGTTGCACAGAAATGCACCCAAGCAAGTTCTGAAATTCTCCAGAGAAGGAGACTCCACAACCTCTCTGGGCAGCCTGTTCCCATGCTCTGCCACTCTCAAGGAAGATTTTCACAAGATCACAGGATGTTAGGGGTTCGATAGGACCTCTGGAGATCTTCAGGTCCACCCTTGCCAGAGCAGGACCATAGAATCTAGTGCAGGTTGCACAGGAATGCATCCAGATGGGTCCTGAAAGTATCCAGAGAAGAAGACTCCACAACCTCTCTGGAGAGCCCATTCCAGTGCTTTGTGACCCTTAAATTAAAGATGTTCTTCCTCACGTGGAGGTGGAACTTCCTGTGCTTGAGTTTACATCCATTGCCCCTTGTCCTACTACAGGGTGCAACAGAGAGGAGCCTGTCCCTTCTTTCTTGACCCCCAGCCTTCATATATTTATATATGTTCATTAGATCCCTTCTCAGTCATCTCCTCTCCAGACTAAAAAGCCTCAGGTCTCACAGCCTTTCCTCATAAGGCACATGCTCCAGTACCTTAATCATCCTTGTAGCCCTCCTTTGGACACTCTCAAGTAGATCCCTGCCCCTCTTGATCTGGGGAGCCCAGAACTGGATGTAATATTCTAGATGGGGCCTCACCAGGGCAGAATAGAGGGGGAGGAGAACCTCCCTTGATGTGCTGGGCACACTCCTAATGCACCCCAGGATACCTTTGGCCCTCCAGGCCACAAGGGCACATTGCTGTCCCATGCAGAGCTTGTTGTCCACCAGGACTCCCAGCTTCTTCTCCACAGGACTGCTCTCTAGCAGTTCTGCTCCTAACCTGTACTGGTGCAGTTTATTCTTCCTTCCCAGATGCAGGACTCTGCACTTACCCTTGTGAACCTCCTTAGGTTCCTCTGTGCCCAGCTCTCCACTCTGTCCAAGTCTCTGAATGGCTGCACAGCCTTCAGGTGTGCAGCCACCCCTCCCAGTTTTCTACTACCAGCAAACTTGCTGAGGGTAAACTCTATCCCTTCAGCTAGGGTGCTGATGAGGTTTGGTTAACTCTTCTTGTATAATTTAATATTTTTTGGGCCTTGTAATAAAAATGTATTTTTCCTGGGGTCTGTAAGCTCAAAAAAGTGGGGCTTAATTTGTTGTGGACGGTGGGAAAAAACCCCACTCTTGTTTTTCCATCATTTGCTTAAACATTTCTTTTTCTTGACCTCCTTGTTGCAAATGCACAGTGCAGTATCCTTCCAATTCCCTTTTTTTATTTTCTTTTTTCTTTTTGTTAAGGACAAAACCACTTTTTCTTTATTGCTCCTAACAATAAGATCTATAATAGACATTATCAGGTTCTTGAGAAGACAATCCCTCAGCTTCATTTATTCTTCCATCCCCACCTGAGCCTGAGCAGTACAAATATCCTGCCTTTTCAGTGCAGCTTAATGAAAAATCATCTCAGTGCATTATGGACAGAGCCAAGAAAATTTATAGGTCCTGAAGAGGGAAGGGAGGATAGATAAACACAGAAAGGCAGAGAAAGGGAAAAAAGTGCCAGAGGGTAAGAGCCACCTGCACCCAACTACCTTTTTCTCTCTGACGGCCAGAAAAGCAATGCAGTGGGTAGAACTGGGGGTGCAACAGCACCGTGCTCCCTTAGCAGTCACACCTGGATTAGCCAAATGCTTTTGCACAGACCCTGTGATCCATGTATTGGCTATGGGGTGATCCATCTGCTACCTTCTTTTCTATTGCTGACTCCAGTGCAGGCCATGGTAGCAGGGTAGCCTCTGCTAGTAGCTGGAAAGATCAGATGGCCAAGCATGAACAGTCCGAAAGGTTCCTGCAGTGCACTGATGACAACCTTCTCCCACAGGTAGTTGAAGAACCAATGAGGAGAAGAGAGATGCTGGAGCTTGTATTAACACTGAGAGAAGGATTGGTTGTAGATGTTAAGGTTGGGGATAATCTTGGCTGTAGTGACCATGACATGTTAGAGTTCAATATCAACAAGGAAGGAGGGGGATGAGTAAAATTTCAACCCTGGACTTTAAGAGGGCTGAGTTTGCCCCCTTCAAAACTCGACTTAGAAATATCCAGTGGGCTAAGGCTCTGGAAGGAAGGGGGGCCCGAGAGAGCTGGAAAATACTCAAATGTTACCTCCTCCAAGCTCAAGAATAATATATTCCCTTGAAAAAAACTCAAATAAGGCAGGCAGCAGGCCTGCATGGACAAGCAGAAACTCTTGGAGAAACTCAAAAAGAAAAAGGAGGTTTACAGTATGTGGAAAAAAGGTCTGGTCAACTGGGAGGGTTATAGAAATATAGCCAGGGAATGTAGAGATGCAACAGGGAAGGCCAAGGCCCTCTTGGAACTGAGTCTTACCAAGGAGGTGAAGGAAAATGAGAAGAGCTTTTTCAAAAACATCAATGACAAAAGGAAGAGCAGAGCAAAGGTTGGCCACTACCAAATGATAGGGGAGATATGGCAACAGAGCATGAAGAGATGGCAGAGTTGCTGAATGCCTTCTTTGCCTCAGTCCTTACTCCTGAGACTGGCCCCCAGGACCCTCCTTATGCGGCAAGCTGACATTGTGTCTGCATTTCTGAAACCCCTTAACGTATGTGCCTCTTTTTGGGACATATTTTGTATAGCAGAGCGAGAGGTTGCATTGCTTTCTCCTTTTGAGGATGCACTTTGCTAAGGATCCCCATTTGAGTGGGTTGTAACGCAGATGTCTTGACTGTCAGCTGAAACGAACTTGGAAGCATCCTTTCTGTTCAGTGAACTTGTAAGTCAGAGTCAGTACATGCAGCATGCAGTTTCATTTTATTCATGCTTATGCCTCATAGAATCAAGTGAGGAGAGACAGATTTTCTAATTAAAAGAGGGACTGCATCTTTCTCTGTTGCCAGAATGTTAGATAAATGTGTTCTGGATGCAGTTACTCTCTCACCCGAGCAGAATTTGATGAATCGCAGTTTTCATTAGTTATTTGGAGTGAGGATGGATTATTGCACATTTCTGCAAGAAGCTTAATTTTATTGTTATATGACATTCCTTACTTAGCATAAAGAGTGAATAACTGCATGACATTAAAAAAGCTGAGAGCTCTCAGCAGCAGCTGTGGAGGGAGTATTTTCAATCCTGACGTGACAAAGATGCCTTGTCTATGAAATCATGTGTAAAGTCTCAGATGTCTGTAAAGCAAAGGTTCTCCTAACTGCTAGCTTCAAGAGCCACTATACTTCATTAAGGGAAAAGAATCCTAGAGACATGGTAGCTTCAGAAGCAGACAATACATGACTTCTTTTCTAACTTAAGGAGCCATCTACAAAAAGCAAATCATCAGCAACCTGCTGGTGTGCAGCAAAAGGAGACACAACATAACCTTTGTGGTATTGATTTGCTGTTCTGGATCAGCCTTGAAGGAAAAATAGTTCCTGTTAAAACTGTTAAAAGTGTCTGTCTTCTCTTCAAGTTGATCTGAGATTATCAATGTCCCAGAAGTTTTCTATCTTATGCCTAAGCATTAAACAAAAATCTTACTTTGTGTGAAGCGTAATTATTGGCCACCAAAATAATCTGTAAATAATGTCATCCGTTGAAATAGTTTCAGATCTGAGCAAATAAGTTAGGATGAGTAATGCCCAGTTTTGGCTCTTATTTTTCAGGCTGTGGAATGCAAATGGCTTAATTTTATTAGCAGCATCTGATGAAGTTAATGAATTATTTTAACTGCTGTTTGTCTAAAGCCAGCTCAGGGGAAGGTTGCTCTGAGCATTGTCTGTAGATAGCTCCTACGTGCTGCCCTCAGAAGCAGCAGGTTGGTGGACAAACCTTTGATGTGGCCTGGTGCAGCTTTTCTTCTGTTCCTGTGTGGCTGTGAACACCGTGCATTGTACAGTGGTTAGATGAAGGTGCCAGCATCACTGATTCACGTGCTTGTGGTTAGGATTTTACAGTTTTGTGTGCAGGAATTCTTCTGAATGGGATATTGAAAATGTCATTTTATGTACTCTAGTAGCAAACTTAAGTATAGAGAATTTCCTGGTTGCAAATTTAATTTCTTTAGCAGTCAGCTCCACAGAACCAAATACACTTGTGACAGGTACAACTGCTGGGACACCTGACAGAGCAGAGTCTTGCTAGAAGCTGACAAAGATCAGCTTCATGCCTATCTGACATTAACTGGTGCCTAGGCTCTTACCCTGGTTTTGTGAGGTTCTGTGGGCTTGGCTCTCCAATTAAGTAGAAATGACCACAGTACACCCTCAACTTGGGGTATAAAGGGAGTCCCACTATGGAGACATTTTGAGCTGGTCTTTATGCAGCAAGAGGCTTGTCAGCCAGATACTTTCTCCTTAGAATGGGATGGCATCTAAGGATACTGCCAGAGTCCTCACTCTCTCTTTGGTGAGAGTATATTTTGAGTACCCCTGAGTGGGAGTTTTCCCCTTGTGTAAGTGGGTACATCCACATCTTGGTTCATCTTTCTAGAAAGAATGTTCCTGAAAGCTCCAAGTTAAACCTAATTGGTTGTGTAGTAGTATATGTCAGACTGACACCCAAACTTGTAATGGAATTGTGCTGGAAGGAGTGTGGAGCAATTCTGCTTGCAGTAAATCCACACTTTTGGGTGGTTGTTGCTGTCTGGTTTGTGGGTACCTCCTTGACAACACCCAGCAGAAGTGCAGTTCATAGGAGGCTGTAAGTGTAGAGCATGCATTCCCTTTCTTCTATTTCTAAACACTCGGTGATTGGATGGATGTGACAGTTTCAGTTTGAGAGTGGTAATCCTCAGGTGAGCTGGATCTGTGGGTTTTGCTATTCACAGAATATCCATTTTCAGATGAGGCACATTTTTCTCACTCTTTTTTCTAGGGAGTGTCTGCAAAGCTATTAAATAACATGTCCAACAGCAGCTTGTCACCAAGGAGAAAAGATGAATAAGAAATGTGTTTGTCTTTAAAATAGCCTGGTTCTGGAAAATAGTCTATAAACATTCCAGCTTTTAATGAGCAATCCCTCATACCCTTGTTGATTTTATTGATATTAATAAAACTCTCTTTGGCAGAAAAAAAAATTCCATTTGTGCCTCTCTCTTTCCAAGGATTTGCTTTAGAGCTGGTAGAACAAGAGACAAGGAGAGAAAAAGGGTTACTGGTGGCTCTTGGACCAGGCCTACTGTTCAGATTCTGTCAAATTTACAGAGCTTAACTTGAACAGATGCTGCCTGGCTAGTGGTGTGAAGCAATGCTGGCAATTTGTCAGTTACTCCTTTGCCCTGACTGGTTTTTTTCCATCAGGCAAGTCCTCTAAGGGCCATACATTAGCACATTACCCTAATTACTCTCTCAATCTCATTACTGGGGCATGTGGAGTAAGTCACTCTGCTATGTGCAACCTTACAGATGAACATGTAATGAAATTCACAGCTGAAGAAGGTTAAAAAGTACTGGAGTGAAATGTCCTTGGAGACTATATATTGCAAGCAACGTGTTGAGAGTAACTAGCCCAAGCTGCACTCCTTTGCTGACATAGGCAATCTCTTACTGCCTCAAATTAAGAGGGAATTAAAGGCAGTCATTGTGGTGGCTATAAACAATGAGAGCAACCAGATTATAGTCTGACTTCTTAAAAATAGCTGCTTCTCTCTTTTCTTTGTGTGTCCCATTGAAAGGGAGGTAATGTGGGGCTACTGCACTCACCTTGGTCTGTGACTTCTGTATCTGAGAATGACAATTAGATAGTCAAAACTTGCAGAAGAAATGCCCAAACTCCACTATTGGTTTTGGCTCTAGCTCTGAGCCTGTCCTGTTGGCCCAGATCCATCAGTCAGTGTGAGAGTAGCTGTGCTGAGCATCGCTACACTTAAATCTTAGGCAGGTGCTTCCAGGAGTGGAGTTCACAAACCTCAGCCAGGTGCTGAAACTGCCTGCACAGTGCATGGGGGGAGGAATGTGCCCTAAAACCTAGGTGGAGAGCATGCTCCACAGGGCCCATAGGCCATGCAGGGGAGTTTAACTGAAGAGTTTGTGAACGCAGGATATGTGGCCCTTGTTTAATATCTGCATATGGGTTTTTTTCGTTAAAGTCTCAGGATGTGTTGCCCAAACAGCATCTCAAACAGATGACTTGTGGGTGCTGGTGCTGGGGAATTCTTGGTTTGGTTTCTAATACCAAGGAGGGTAATATCTCCAGCTGTGTGACATATAGGAAGTTACCTTCAGCACTAGTCTGGGCCTTCATGCAGAGAGCTCACGAGCAGCTGGAGAGCATCAGATGCACACCTTGCCTTCTGGGACAAATTCACTTGAAAGCCTCTGTGTGTGCCTGCATGTCCTGTCATCAGCCCACAATGGCAACTCAAGTACCATAGGCGAGGATCATTTCAAAAGTCATTCCTGGTCTGAACTGAAGCGCTGATGTTGACACAGCTAGAAGCAAAGCTTGCCCTCAGACAGCATTCCCTAGGAAGAAGAAAAGTTGGCTGCATGACCGTACCAGTTCACGAGGATGCTTATAGTACTGTATCAGTACCCTGATTCACTCCTACTGCTCAAAAAGGGTGAAGAGATGCTGTCAGTATTCTTCCATCACAGATTCCCTCTTTTAGCAACCAAAGCTTTAGGTCTAATTCCTACACAGCCAAAACAGAATAAAATCTTAAACTGACATTTCAGGAGAACAGGAGACCAGAAATTCACTCATCTTGCTACTGCAGAGGGTGCTGAAGGAAGATGTTCTGTGCTATACTGTCTATGCATGTAGTAGCAAGAATTGGTTTCTTGTGCCCAGCTCTCCTGCAGCATGTTCCCAGCCTTATGTGCATGAGATTTAGCCTCTGGTTTTATCGAGCTGAACTCTCCACCTGCATGGCCCAAGATTTCCTCCACCCATACACATACAAAAGGTCCATCTGCCTCCTTCACCTGTACTACCTCCTGTGTACTCCCTTGCTCCTGATGTGTCTGGATTAGGAATTAGAGGGTCAACATGGGCTAGCTTCCTCTAGTTTACTGTTTACTGGAGAAACTTGCAGAGTGAGGAAATCAGCTGTACCCAAACATAAATTGTGTGTTGGTTTGCCTGGAGATGCTGACCCTACAGTTCAAGCAGCCTCCCCGTAGAGAGCTACCTAAAACCTGTGTAGAATCTGTGTAGAAGCATGCAGCTGAGCTGTATGTATTTGCTGATGGATACCTCCCACAGCAGCAACAGCTGTCATGTAAGTACCTCCAGCCAGGATTAGAACCTGTGGATATTACTTCCCAGCACTCTAAAATGATTTATACATCAGTCTGTCCATTGTATATTAAAGAAGCCTAACTAGGATATAGTTACAGGGCAGTGAATTGAAATGAACAGAAAGCTTGATAAAAACTCAGAGGAACAATTGCACAAGTTTTTAGAAGTTTGAGTAATCATTTCATTAAACTAAACCTAATGCTTTATAATTTAACAGGTGCTTAATTATTGTACATTTGCCCTCCTAAACTTCCCCTTAGCTGCCCTTACTCAGAATCCAGGAGGTAATTGCATGGCTGATATGAGGAAGATGCAACCACAGATGAGTTGTGCTATGCACACAGGCGCAGGTCCTCCTCCCCTCATGTTCCTTTTGGCTCTGGTACAGTAAACAGCTTGGCACAAGGACTGTGCACTTTAATGCCGTGCATGTCAATATCTTTCTCAGAATCTGACATGTGCACTGTGCTGTGGATTATTGCTCATGAGATGCTGCAAAACTCAGTTGGTTCACATTCTGAGCAAATAACTCCTTTTATCTGACAGACTTTAAAAAATAGAGAAAGAGAGAGAGGGAAATAGAGGCTATCAGACTGTTCCCAAACAGGAACATCCAGGATGGAAAGGACAAATGCCGCTGTGTTACACAACCATTAGAATTGCTTACCATCAAAGGTCAAAAGCATTAACCACATGTTGGCAACGTTTATAAATAGCCTCTCTATGGAGCTTTACCTAAAGTGGAATGGATAAAACACTCAGGAAGACCAATTAGAACCAGTAGGATCTTTCAATTTAATAGCTGCATGAGGTAAGATGCATGAATGTTGGTACGCACGGGCACCAGGAACCAGGCAGCTCCAGTGCTTGTAGGCAGAATGCAATTTCAGCGCGACTCACGGAAGGACACAGGACAGCTGTCCCTGGTGGGCCTCAGTAAGAGAAGGAAAGCACAGAAAATTTTTTTCTAGCCCCATTACAGCCATGTGACAAGTAATGCACCTCTTGTCACCATTAATGTGTGGAGACACCCTCTTTAAAGTTCACAGGGCTAAAGTGACCCCAGAAATGACTGGGAGCTTCAACCCCTGGCATAAATGGCAGCCATCAAATGGAGTCCAGACCACATTCTCCCAGGATGCAGCGTTTACCACTGCATACTGGTTAAAAATATTTGCCAAATATTCAAAAACTGAGAGATGATGGAATTAGGTGTGCTTTGGGCCTTTGCATTTGTCCCAGGTTGTCCCTGCCTAGCATGTATTTATTATATACAATCATAGAATAGTCAGGATTAGAAGGGACCTCAAGGATGATCCAGTTCCAACCCCCCTGCCGTGGGCAGGGACGCCTCACACCAGAGCAGGTTGCTCACAGCCACATCCAGCCTGGCCTTAAAAACCTCCAGGGATGAGGCTTCCACCACCTCCCTGGGCAACTTGTACCAGTGTCTCAGCACCCTTACAATGAAGAACTTCTTCCTAACATCTAATCTAAATCTACCCTCCTCTATCTTGGATCCATTCCCCTTAGTTCTGTCACTACCATACACCCTAAAAAGTCCCTCTCCAGCTTTCTTGTAGCCCCCTTCAGATACTGGAAAGCCACAGTAATTTCTCCTTGGAGCCTTCACTTCTCCAAACTGAACAGCCCCAGCTCCCTCAGTCTGTCCTCATAGCAGAGCAGCTCCAGCCCTCTGCTCATCCTCCTGGCCCTTCTCTGGACACCTTCCAGCACATCCATATCTTTCTTGTAAGAGGGGCTCCAGTACTCCAGGTGAGGTCCCACAAGAGCAGTGTAGAGGGGGAGAATCACCTCTCTCAAACTGCTGGCCACACTTCTCTTGATGCAGCTCAGGATATGGTTGGTGGAATGCAAACACTGTCTTGATACCAGCAGCTGATTTGACTTAATTTGCTGTTACAGCTTGAAGGGGAAGCTTTAGCCTATATCCTGACTGCAAAGACTGAAATGAAGATAAATTACCACTGGATGCAAAAGAAAAAATGATGATAAGGCCTATATTGGCTTGCTAATGGGATATAGTGCAGGAGCATAAACAATTCTTTTTCTCTTTCTTTTCTTCTCCTGTAGTTTCTGCATGCAACTTCTCTCTCTCTCCTGTGGCATCTCTGTTTTGACTACTGCGTGAGGTAACGAGGAGGAAGGAGCAAGTGAGGGAGGAGGTGAACAGTCCTATGGATTCGTCCAGGGGGTCTGAGGAGTTTCTGTGTTGTTTATAAACTGTAAATGTCTATGCATCTCGTACCTATATTGCATCTTTTGTACACATTCATTGCATTTGGTGCTTCTGGATTGCAGTTTGCTTGTAAATATAGCTTCATTTGCTCCCAAAGCCTTCTCAGCTGGCCTGGCCACTTCATTTTTTGGGGTAGTTTCCCCAGGTCAGTGGGGGTAATTTCAACCCACCACATTTGTGTGAAGATTCCTCTTGCAGACAAGCAATTGCAAATAGAATTTAAAATAATCCTAATCATGCCAGGAGCACAGAGACTTCCTTCAGATTACAGGAGAGGAAGCAGGATGGGCTAGCAGGTGTGATACCTTCTAAACTTATTCATGAAGCAGGTGTTTTCCAGCATGTTTGTATACATACCAGCATCTCCCCTCAGGGACTTTGATTTACTCATAACCAGAGGTGTCTCTCTGGTGACTTCTTTTCTGTCCTTTGTCATCTCCTTCCACCCTCCAACCAAGGATATTAGTCCCCACAAAGCAACAATTGGTAGACTACCAGCTGTGTTTCACACATGCTATGATATGTGTGGGACTGGAAGCTATGGCTATGCTGGATTGCAGATTCATTTCGAGCCTATCTGAGGAAGTGCAGCCTCTAAGTCTGGTGCCTTTTCACTGTGTTCCCCAGATAACCTTACCAATGGAACAAATGCAAGAGTAAACATTTGGAGAAATACTGGGTACAGACACAGGAACACCATCGGTTGCAAGTGGCAATATACTCTCTTAATCAGCCTAAGAGAATCTCATACACAGGAAAATATTTCAGATGTTAAATGGTCTGGAAAGCTGTTGATCAATTTGTTAAAATGTACCTGAAACTCCAGAAGTGCCTTCAGCTCAGGATAACTTATGTCACTTTTCCTGCTGCTTTGTATATTCCATTTCAGATGTCAATCTGATGGATGTTTTTGCTGTTCAGAAAGCTTTCTGGTTCTCCCTGTTTTCTCTTCTAGTTGCTTTTCCTTTGTACTTCCATTTCCTTTCTCTCAGCTCCCTCCTGCCCAGCTGTCCCAAACTTTTTGCTCACTTTTTTTTCTTTCTTCTCTTTTGGTGTCGTTAAAACTACCTCTGATTTATAGCATTTTGTTGTTCTCACATTAATGTAGGAGAATAAATTTCTATTCTCTGGAACTTCCTCTCCCCTTTGAAAGCTGCTGAGTGACAGGCATGGTGCCATATTCATTTGTTCATCTGTTTTGACACAACTGCAAAATTAAAATATATGGGACACAATCCATTGCCCCTCTTTGTTTGTTTGCTTTTTATGCCATAGGTTACAGAGAGACCTTAAACCTATGTAACAGTACAGCCAAGAGCCAGAGTTTGTGTGTCTGCAAGCCTTTTTAAGAAGGATAATCAGTACTGAGAGGTCCTGTTTCAATCACTTCTTAGCCTAAGCTTTAAGCTAAGTATTTCAGCCGTCAGGCTGGAGAAACCTGTTATTTTCTAGAAAATGCAAACCACCTCTCTGGTGAAAATGCTGCTTGTCTACCTGTTTCTCAAGGCAGATGTGTGAAGAATTGAATTGGTATCTGGATCACCAATCCCTTTTAAAAACACCGGTCCCAGTACATCACCCTGCAGATGCACTTCTTCAAACTTCAGGAGCGACTTGCTAAGAGTCAATTGCTTGCTTACACAGTTTAGACAGGTGACAAAGTAACTCAGCCAAGACTGATGATCCTAAACTTGTCTGCTAAACAACCAGGAGAATTCATTACAGAGTGGCAATAATCTTCCCAGTCGCATCTATGGTGATATAATAGTGCAGCATGCTTGAAGGAGTATGAAACTCTCTTAAAAGCTCCTCATTCAGATTTGCTTTGAACTGGCAAAATGCATGCAAACCACATATACTCAGCTGAGTTCATTTCAACAGTGTCAGCACGTAATTAGAGTGTGAGGATAAAGCGAGGGGATGTTACAGTCCAGATTTCCATGAAATGTTACTAATCTAGGGGCAAGAATTTATAGCACTTGGTGCATAAAACAAAGTAGTAAAATTAAAATACCACCCCGTGCATATTAGCATAATTAAAGTGCCAAACTTTAAAGTGCAATTATCAAGTAATAGGAATGCTATGCATCTGTAATGCTAGAATCTCCTTAAAGCACATTAAGGACAAGCAACACTCAGCAGATTCCTAACTACCATTTAATTACCCTTACCACTTACTGCTGCAGAGATGCAGAGTAGGGAAAAGACACACATTTGCCGTAGCAAGAGAAGAATGAAGATGTTTTCTTTGGTAATTCTAGTACAAACATCCTTCTACAATCTACTGTATACCTTCCTCAGTGAGCAACTGGTGACATAATCTGCAGATTGAAATTTTAACGCTGTCATTTGAATACTTCAGTTAGCAGAAGTGCCCCCCAGTTGCATGAATGGCTGCTGCCCTTCTACAAAGCTCTGTGGTGTAAGAGTTCCAGAGTGCACCTTCAAAGCTCCTTTGTAGTCACCAACCTGTTGTCTTCCAAAAGCAAGCCTTACCTTTAGTAAATTTGTAATCAAGTGTTTGGTTAAGACAACAGTTCAGGCTTTTATAACACTCATTTCTTTCATTTAACTCTGTAGGGCTTCCAGTTTCAGAGACTGGCTCCCTGTCTCTTTTCTAAAGCATTTAAAAACAGTTCCAAGAGTCTTGTGTAGGGTTTTTGTTTGTTTGTTATGCCAGCAGATTAATACCTGGCTCCAAGACTGGTGTCACCAGCAGGGGTTTGGGATTTTTGACCATGGCTTGGTTTACAAGGGGTCAGGTCTGTTGGCAACTGATAGGAATAGCCTATCCCAAAGGGGAAAAGCCTTTTAGGAAGGGAGGTGGCAGGGCTCATTGACAGGGCTTTAAACTAGAAGGAGGAAGGGGATGAAACCAGTCTCTGCAGACAGGAAACTGAGGGTGGAAAAGGAAAGTCAGGGGAGAGACCAGCAGCCCAACTGAATCGCATGTGCACTAATACATGCAGCGTGGGTAACAAACAAGGAGCTGGAAGCCTGTGGCAGTTTAAGCTGGGTCCCTCCTGCTCCTGCCACAAGATCACCAAACCTTGCTCTTAGGGGTGACTTTAACCTGCCTGATATCTGCTGGGAACTTAACACAGCAGAAAGGAGGCAGCCTAGGAGGTTCTCAGAGTGCATGGAGGACAGCTTCTTATCCCAGCTGCTGTGTGAGCCTACAGGGGTAAGGCTTTGCTTGACCTTCTTTTTACCAATAGAGAAGGGCTGGTGGGAGATGTGGTGGTTGGAGGCTGTCTGGGGTGCAGTGACCAGGAGATAACTGAGTGTTCAATGTGCAGTCAAGCTAAGAGGGGCAGCAACAAAACCACCACTCTGGACTGCCAGAGTGCAGACTTCAGGTTACTCAAGGATCTAACTCAGAAGGTACCTTGGGAAACAGCCCTTAAAAACAAAGGTGTCCAGGAGGGCTGCACCTGCTTCAAGACACTTGAACTCTTGAAGGCTCAGAACAGTCTGTGCCAGTGTGCCAGAAGATGAGTCCCAGGGCAGACAGCCTGGATGGGCAATGAGCTTCTGAGTGAATTAAGGGAAAAAAAGTGGAGGAATCATCTTTGGAGGGAAGGAGAGGAGACCCATGGAATGTTTAAGGATGTTGCTAGGTCATGTAGGAAAAACATCAGAGAGGCAAAAGCCCATTTAGAGCTTAGCCTGGCACCGCTGTGAAGGACAACAAAAAATCCTTCTACAAATATATGGCAAGAGGGGAAGGACAACCTCCACTCCTTGGTGGACATGGAGGGGAGCATGGTAACAAAAGATGAGGAAAAGGCAAAGGTACTTAACACCTTCTTTGCCTCAATTTTCAATAGCAGGATAGGTTGTCTGCAGGACAAGTGGCCTCCTGAGCTGGTCAAGGAAGACAGGGAGCAGTATAGTTCTCCTGTGATCTAGGCGGAAGTACTTAGAGACCTCCTTAGCTGCTTGGATCCCTACAAGTCCATGGGACTGGATGGGATCCACCCTAGGGTGCTGAGAGAGCTGGCAGTCTCAAGCTGTGCCAGGGGAGCTTTAGGCTGGATGTCAGGAAGAAATTCTTCCCAGCAAGAGAGATTGGCCATTGGAATGTGCTGCCCAGGGAGGTGGTGGAGTCACCATCACTGGAGGTGTTCAGGAAGAGACTGGATGGGGTGCTTGGTGCCATGGTTTAGTTCATCAGATGGTGTTGGGTGGTAGGTTGGACTTGATGATCTCGAAGGTCTTTTCCAACCTGGTTAATTCTGTTCTATTCTATTCTAACTTTCTTTTTGTGTGTGTGTGTTTTTTAACCAATAGTTACCTAAGCTGAACTCAATTTAAACTGTCTCTCTGGTCTGACAGATGGATGGGGAAAAATGGTGTCCCAATCAACTGCACCTCTGAGTATTTCATGCAGGGCCTTCCTGCTTTGGTCTTCTTGGACAGTTTATAGATAGCTGTGGCTAGCTTGCTTGAGTGTGCCCTGTGCTGTTACCTGATCAGGAGAGTTGGGGTGTAGGGGTCTCATATACTGCACAGAGACCATCCTGGATGAATTCAAGTGTGAGCTTCCAAGAGCCTTTTGAGATGGTAGCCAAGACTTGCCTTGAGAGAATCCTTTTGGAAACCAGTGGAGAGATGTAACTGGGTTGCAGATCATCTTGTTTTCAAGTGTGATGTCTTCATATCTGTTCTGTTTATAGGGGAAACAAGGCCAATCTTGATATGATTAGGAAAAGATTAAAAAATACTTTTTTGAAGAAAGATTAAAGGGAAATAAAAATATTAGGGGAAAAAAAGAAGAAACAGAAAGGTAGACTTCTGTCAAAGGAAAACACACCAGGACCAGCAGCAGAGGAATAATGCCAGAATGATTTTGTTTGGTTTTAAATAAAAGAGTAGTGAATAAAAGTACCATCTGAGAAATGGGATTTACCACAAAATGCAGTTCCCTCTGAACACTTCTCAAACTGGCTGTGTGTCTTTTCTGTGCTCTTTCCACTTTGAATAGACACAGGCAAGAGTAGGAGGCAGTTATTTCCCTTGGCGCAAGCCCAGGGGCTCTCTGAGTCCTGCTGGTCTAAGGCCCTGGAGCACTGCCTGTGCTCTCCATGAGGCTGGGAGGCATTGCTTTCAAGAGACAGGGACTTATGGACTGATGCTTAATTAAAAAAAAATGGAAATTTTTTGCTTTATCACAAATCTTATGGAGAAGAAGTGTTGAAAAGTTCATGCAAAGTGCTCAGAGCATTAATGCCTCAGAGCCTGCAACAAGTGTGCTGCTTCAGTGCAGGCACCCAGAACTGGTGTGATGAATGAGAGTGGAAGAAAAGTAATTCTGCAAAGAGCAGCTGCTGAGGAGTTCATTTCAGTTTGCTCTAGATTCACTGGGGTGACAAGCACAATTAACAGCTCTTTCACTGGAAAGAGTTTTCACTCGGTTGTTGCCTTCATCGCAGACTCGGACTCCTTCAACAATTACTTTTTACATGCTGACTTCCACATCATCAACTCTTCTTCCCAGTTGTGCACAGTAGTGACAGAGGAATCATAGTAAATTCAACTCATTGATTTTTACTCTTTCCTTGCTATAGGCCTGTTTTTCTTATAAGTGCAGTGACTTCCCCTGATGTACTGAGATGTGCACTGCATCTTTCTTAGGACAATGTATCTACCCAACCAAGTACATCAGGCAGGTAAGCCACATCTACTGCTGTTCACAAAATAGACCCTGCATTGAATTAACTACTTGAAAAGAAAATCTCCATTATTTCAAGCAGTGGCAAGATTTTCCCTCAATACTCATTTCCTATCAGTGTGGGATGGGTAAAGCATTGAAGTGGAAGTCAGAAATCTATCAAACGGCTCATTGACCTTGGACAATATGAATTGTTTCTCCTTGTGCTTCTTGACTGTGTGCCTCCTTCTGTACTTTATCAGCTCTGTGGAGGAGAAATCATATCTGTATGTGTCTATTTTGGCTGAAGTCTGCAGGTAACAAAATATGTCTTATTTAAAAACAAAGCTGTGGAGCAGTGCAGCTCCTACCTATTTCCTTCCAGATTCCACTTGAGTAAATAGCTTTGCCTGATAGTAAGTGCACTCCTGCAGTTTGAATTAAAATGATGTTCAGTTCTAGTACTTTTATCATGTGGCCTCAGGAGTTCATTGGGAGCTACTGCTCTAAGTCTTCTAAAGAAAAATTGCTTCATTTCAGCCTGTGAACAGAAAGCCAACAAATGCCAATGTGACTTAGACCAGCTCAAATGGTCTAACCAGATGTGCTGGTATCAAGGTGGGTAAATAACTGGCACGTGGATAAAAATCAAGGGACTAACGCCGGTGTGTTAGACATTCACTTAAATGGTCACCAGAGTAATGAAAAGCTGTTCTGTCCATCGTCCTTTGTCATGCTCAGAAAGCAACAGTGCTTCTGGAGAGTGACAGAGAGTACATGAGAAATACACCACCACTGGGGTGACAACATCCTCCTCTTGAACCCTTATCACACTGGGTAGCAGACTATGAACTCTGGTTCTCACTTCCCCCTCTTTTCTTCTTCTTTATTTCCACCCCCGCCCCTGTTTTCAGGATTATTGTGTATTCCTACCCTTCTCTTCCTCTCCTTTTGCTGTGTTCAAGAGCTGAGTTTTGGTAGCTAGGATTGTTTTGTAACTTGCCAGTGAGCCAAGGCTCTCAAAGGATGCACAAACAAATGGCCTGATGTGTAGAGGTTTCTCATATCTAAGCACAACAGGTAAGACCTTGTGCTGGGGACTTGCTACTCCCTCACAGCAAGAGAGACAGCCTCAGAAATGAAAGCTGCATTAAATAATCTCTGTAGTTCTTTATCTCCTGCCCTTTTCAAGCTTGCTTTTTGCTTTGAGGAAAGAGGATCAAGCTACAACAAACAGCAACAGTAGTTCCAGCTCACTTCAAAATCTGTTTCCTTTTCCCATCAAAAGTCCTGTTATTTCCCTTCCTACCACCCTCTGATGGCTTTGCCAAGCCACATGCTTTGTGTGTTGAAACTCTGGAGGTAAAAGAGGAGGAGAATAAGAGAGGCTGACTAAAAAAGTGGAAATTTTATTTAATTCTTTGACATCCATATACTTTCCCATTTTGTGTGTGTGTGTCCTGCCCTTGTAGTGATCGAAATAGATTATTACAGTGATAATGGTGGCCCATTTCTGTGGCTGAATATAGCAAAAGAGATGGCAGACGAAGGTCTCACAGAAAAGTTTCTCCAGCACAGCACTAGACAAATGGCAGAAAAAGAGCTTCAAACTGAAAGCCTTTCTCTGTGTAATTGGGTTGTTTAATAGGAACCTGGCATACCTCCCCTCAATAGGACTGGCTTTTCAGACAATCTGAAAATACAAGAAGAGAGCTCTGCTTCACCTCCGGGAAAGAGTTTGAGAAGGGAGAGGTAATGTGGGGGCCCGTTTAAATCATGCAGAGCATCCAACAATTTTTAGGCTTCACCTCAGGGTCCGGGTCTAGGTCCATCAAGGCTTCTAAATGTATTTGAAAAGACAAGCCTATTGAGTTTAAAATATCCTCTTTTGAGGCTGTGGGAAAGAAAGAAAAGGGAGAGTTTGTAAGTTTTTGTGGTTTGGAGCAAGCCAGCGCCTGTCACGGAAAGACGAGGTGAAGTATCATTCATTGTATGCCTGAGGAGTCCTGGCATACCGGAGCCCTCCTAACTTGCCTTTAGGTGCCAGCTCTGTTTCTAGCTACAGCAGCAGTCCTTCCTTGAGGTGCAGCTTCCCAGGGAACAGCTTGTTAGCCTACATCTCTTTTATCAAATCTAGGAGAAGGTTTTCTTCAAAAGCTGAGAGGGTTTGTATTTTAAGGACCCTTTCAGCCCTTCTCAGAGGGACAGTGAGCTCACCACAAAGGTGCTTTATGCAAATTAGGCAGCAAATTTAATTTGCAGGTAAGGAGTCATTTGCAAGGAACCATAAACAGATATCTTCAGCATTCCTTGTTTGGAGCACTAGGGTTGAATACAAAGCTGAGCAGGATTCGTTGCATGTCTTTGCAGTACATATTTGAAACTGTTGCTGGTGATTAGGGTAAGAGATGATAAAGGTTTATGGCTTCCTCAGAGACAGAGGGCTCCTTAGGGATCTGGGGGAACAAGTGAAGTGTCAATATGTACTGAATGTATGAATTCATGAGAGACTAGCCACGTCAGGAAGAATGCAAATCTAATGGAAGGTGGGACAGCAGCTATCCCTGAAATGATTTAAGAACTAAATACACCATAGAAATATTGTAGTCCTCTTGCTGAATTAAAATAATGTAAATCAGTAACAAGGAGGGTGTGGAGCTGCTTCTGTCCACAGACAATGTTTGCAGTGATACAATGCTGGGAATAGTTGGAGCACCCATATTTTGAAAAGGTGGCTTGAAAGCAGGAGGGAATAGGGGAAAAAAGCCCCAGACCAACACAATAATTTGAAGGCTAGAGGAAAATGGCTTTTCTTGAGAAAAGGAAAAACAACACTTCATTGTGATGTGATGACAGGACTCAACAGCCATTTGAAAAACCAATGTCTGGAAGCAGGAGGTAGAGAATGTTCACAGTATCGTAGCATCAGTCAGGGTTGGAAGGGACCACAAGGATCATCTAGTTCCAACCCCCCTGCCATGGGCAGGGACACCCCACACTAGATCAGGCTGGCCAGAGCCTCATCCAGACTGGGCTTAAACACCTCCAGGGATGGGGCCTCAACCACCTCCCTGGATAACCCATTCCAGGGCTTCACCACTCTCATGGGGAAGAACTTCCTCCTCACCTCCAGCCTGAATCTCCCCACCTCCAGCTTCATTCCATTCCCCCTAGTCCTACCTGAGATCCTGAGAAGTCCCTCCCCAGCCTTCTTGTAGCCCTCTTCAGACACTGGAAGGCCACAATGAGGTCACCTGGGAGCCTTCTCTTCTCCAGACTGAACAGCCCCAACTCCGTCAGTCTGTCCTCATAGGAGAGGTGCTCCAGCCCTCTGCTCCTCCTCGTGGCCCTTCTCTGGACACCTTCCAGCACCTCCAGATCCCTCTGGGAATAGGGGCTCCAGAACTGGATGCAGTACTCCAGGTGGGGAGAAAAATACTGTTGCAAGCAGCCTGATAGAATCTTTCATCCTGGTAAATGCATGTTTTGAGGTGGGATCTGGATTTAAACCATCTTTAAGTGGCAAAACCGCAGAGGGCATGAATGTGTGAGCTACAAAACATCTCTAGATCAGTGTCACTAGGCATCATGCAGGTGAACAGTGTCTCCTTGGTCCAAGAGGCACAATTACCCACTTGCATTAAGTCACCACCCTCCAAAGGCTCCAAAGGCTCTCTCTCTTCTTTTCTTTTTCTTTTTTTCCTTTTTTTTTTGGTGCCTTTTGAAGAACCATAATTATTAAAGAAATATTTGGCTTCCAAATGGAGGCCAGGGATTCCCAGTGGGGCCAGCATACAAGCTTGAAGTTACGCTTTTTTGCAGCAGTTGATGATGACAACATTTCAAACATTGCATCGTAAATGTAAGCAGCAACGATCCAATTTTGAGAAAGAATACAATTCTTAGATTCCCTCCCCCCCTTGTTTATGTGTTTGGTTTGTGTGGGTTTTTGTTGTTGTGGTTGGTTGGTTGGTTTGTGTTTGTTTTGCATGCTGTGTGGAAATTCTTATGACTAACGAGTGCCATCTAGTGGATGTGGTGCCGCATACCAGCGCCCCGGCGAATGGCAATGCTGGCAAAACGACAGCAAAATATCGTGCCCTGTCGAAATGTGCAAGAAAAAAGCCAGGGAGAGAGAATTCAGCTCTTCAAGAAAACAAAAACTCTCTCACATGCAAATGTGCCAGATTTCTCTGAAGTCTCATGTTAAAATAATAATAAACCAAACCCAAACCAGCAATGGCAAAGAGCCGCCACAAAGAAGTCCCAACCAAGCGAAACTCGAGCAAACCCCCAACAAAACCCAGCACGCTGCTTGATGCACAGTTGGAGCACTGATTGTCCTCCCATATGATCGACATTTCAATCTGCATACATATGCCCTGTACCAACCCACTCACCGTAAAATGCCACTTGTCACATCCTGGCACTCACGTGGTGCAAAGGATCTTCTGATCTGCTTTTGGTTTTCATTTCCAGAATGAAGTCATTCTTCACGTTTGCTGGCCACATTCCAGGCTGCTTTACAATAAGTTGACGACAGAAAAGTTGTATTTTGTTTCTTTCCCCAAGGGACTGTTGAAGAACTCCTGAAATGCTTGTCTGCTTTATTTCTCTTTGGAGAAAATGTGTTCCTGGGATTTCAGAAACTGAGATAGAATGGTTTTGTTTGGAAGAGGCTTTCAAGATCCTCTAGTTCCAACCCCCTGCCATGGGCAGGGACATCTTCCACTACACCAGGTTGCCTAGGGCCTCATCCAACCTGGCCTCAAACACCCCCAGGGAGGGAGCATCCATAACCTCCTTGTGTAACCTGTTCCAGTGTCTCAACACCCTCACTGTAAAGAATTTCTTCCTAATGTCTAGTCTAAATCTACACTCCTAAAGACTAAATTCATTCCCTCTCATCCTATCACTACAAACCCTTGTAAAAAGTCATTTCCTGGCTTTCTTGTAAGCCCCTTCAGGTACTGGAAGGATGCTACAAGGCCTCTCTGGAGCATTCTTCCTCCAGGCTGAACAGCCACAGCTCTCATAGTCTGTGCCCACCGTGGAGGTCCTCCAGTCCCCTGATCATCTTTGTGGCCCTCCTCTGGACCTGCTCTAGCAGCTCCATGTCCTTCTTGTGTTGGGGGCATCAGGACTGGATGCAGTACTCCCAGTGGAGTCTCACAAGAGCAGAGGGGGAATAAATTTCATTTACTGTACCTGTTCTACAGATAAGATAAATGAACTGTAGATCAGACAGATATGGTCAGTAAAGAATACACTCAATGCAGAGAATAGAGTGCAGTAATGCCAGTGATGTTCTACTGATTTTTGTCCTTAAGAGCCCCCCTTTTTTTTTAATTAATAAATTAGAATGTAGCCATCTATGCAACTCTGATATCTATTCAGCTTTGAGGATTGTCATGCTCTAACTTCTTCTGTACCCACTTGCTGATCTTTCCTGCCTTCTGTATCTGGTAGTATTTTGGTTGTACAGACTGCAGACACTCCAATGTTCATCCTCACTGGAGATGCCACTGCATGTCCTTCACCCTCCCATCTTTATCTGCAACCTCATGCTTTCTTGTTGCAGTTGGAAGAGGAAGCTTGAGCTGCGGCTGCTGCTGCTCCTGTTCAAAGCAGGGCTCAGACTTGTGGCAGGTGGTTTGCAAAGCTGCAGCCATCTGGTAGCAAAATTTCAAATAACTGTTCACAAGCCACTGCACATCCCTGCCAATGAGATGTCAGAGTGGAGCAGGGGTTCATCCATAATGGTCTATTAAGGCTAGGAAATCAGCACCAGATACCCATAAGATGTGGAGGCTGCAGATTGCAGGGTGCAAGGAAGGATTCAGAGGTTATTCAGAGTTTAACATTCTTTCTCCCTCCTCAGCTGGAATGCAGTGATTTACTCTTATCTTTCCATAAAACCTGCACTGTACCTGCAGACAGCTACACTTCCTAATAATGTCTTCTCTTTCCCTGCAGTTGTGTGCTCACGGGGGCTGAGCTATTTCAGAGGCAATGGCGTTTTTAAGACAGAAGACTGCATTGCATCCTATGTTGACGCTCACTAAACAAATTGGATAGCTTAATCTCTAAAAGAAGTATGTCCTACTGACAAACTAATTTCATCAATGCAAATTTACTTGTGTAACAGAGAATCAAAGTTCAAAAATAGAAATAAACCCTGATTCAGTGGATCTTGACTGTAAGTCAAAGTTTTCCTTCCATAAACATTTTCAGTGTCAAGCTATAAGGATCCAAAAGCGAACTGGTTCCACGTTGAGAGACAGATTGGTGACATCCTCTATTTTATTCAAAGTACAAACAAAATCTTATTCCAGTGCTGCCAACTCTGACAGTCTTCTGTTTGTGATGCATTGTGCTTGCATTCAACCTATCTGTAAAGGTAACATTTTCTCGGACCTTGTATTAGAGGAAATTTATGACCAGTTTAGAGAAAAGCTTCCAAAAAATGTGAGCCTCCTATTATTCATAAATGAGAAAGCAAGCAAAAGCCAAACCTTTAATCCAGCCTGTGGAGAGCTGTGTAGACAACATATGTGGCTCACAAGTAAGGAGGACCTTGCCTGACACAACTGAAAACGAGCTGAGAGCCAGGGCTGCAAGAGGAGCCTCACCAGCCCCCAAAGGCAGGTTCCGTATTTCCTACTCTTGCACTGGTAGAGCTGGACAGCAGCGGGCTGTGCGTGAGCCGATGCAAATACACAAACTTAGGAGAATCAGTCAGTTCTTTTGACCTGGCTGTGTGATATGTCCCTGGCAAATCACTGAGCATGACTTACATTTTCTTTCCATTTCTCTTTTTTATCCCAGCCCTCAACTCTGATTTGCTTGGAAGTTGCTGAGACAGTCAGGAGAGATAGGGAGCAGAGATGCTGCACACAAATAGAGTGGCCTCTGTATGTGTAGTAGGACCTTACTGAGGAGAAATGAAAAGTGCTAATAGAAATGCTGCTGCCACAGGCCAGGGCAGATGGATATTAACAGCTTCTTTTGAGCCTTACAACTGAGGATTTAGGTGATTAGCTGATTTAGGGTTTAGGGCTTTAAGCCATGTTTATGTAGACAAGAGGTGATTCACATCAGGAGACCTGGAAGTGTGCAGCGCTGCTTAGACCTGCTATTAGTCTAAACACATTTCTGGGCCTGGATAAGTGTATGTAACCAAATTAATGGTAAATGTTGCTAAATGCATATATTCCACCTGACTACTATATTTTGCCCATGCTACCACAGAGGCCTCTGCTCCCTGCGGGCTGCCCGGCAGGCGGCGCTCACTGCCGCCCCGCCAGGAGGCTCTTTTGCCGACGGCTCAGCTCTGCCTCGTTTGAGCCAGTTCGGCTCAATCGCCAGGCAGAACCGCTCCTTCGGGACAGCTCCGCTTGCCTAGTGAGTTTCTGCTGGGCTTTTTGCCTTGCTTTCGGGGTTTAGCGGGTCGGGAGGACTCCTGGGGGGCAGGGATTGAGGCGGGCTCGTGCTCTCGCGAGCGTGCACGGGAGCGAGTGCCTGACGTCAGCCGCGGGAGATTTAAATCCCAGCCGGGCTGTGCGGGCGACGCCAGTTCGGCTCAATCGCTGCCTTCCGGCTGCTTGCGCAAAAGAAAAAAAAAAAAAAAAAATTTTTTTTTTTGCTTGCTTTGTTTTTGTTTTTTGTTTTCACTCATACGCTGCACCATGGTCATTACTCGGACCAAGGGTAGAAAAATAGCATCTACCCAGACAGAGTTGTTTCTCCAGCATGCTGGAGTCCAGGCTGCCAGCTGCGGAGAGTGCTTCAGCCTGGCAGTTGGAATAGAGGGAGAGGGAGAGGGAGAGGACACCTGTGTCAGGTGTGAGCAGGTGAACTTTCTCCTCAGCCTGGTGGCTGACCTGAAGGATGAAGTGGCCAACCTGAAAGAGGAGGTGTCTAGGCTGAGGTCAATAAGGGAAAGCGAACGGGAGTTAGACTTGTGGGAGAAGGCTCTGCAGATCTCCCCTGCTGAGGGCCGGGCCCCTGAAAACGGAGAGGGATGGACACAGGTCCCTGCCAAGGGTGGCAAGAGAAATCCCCCCCGGCCCTCTCCTCCTCCTCCGCTGCCCTTGCGTAATAAGTATGAGGCCCTGCAGGCTGAGGGCGGTGGGGATGAGAGGGCTGAGGAGCGGCCATCCAGAGGGGATACCAGGGCCAAGCGGTCCCCGCCGGCTGTAACGACCAGCTCTGGGGAGCAGCCTAAGGCCAAGCCTAAGACCAAGCGGCCACCACCAGCTATAATGACCGGCTCCACAAAGAGAAGGAGAAGGGTTATAGTTGTTGGGGACTCTCTCCTGGGGGGTACTGAGGGACCCATATGTCGTCCCGACCCATCCCACAGGGAGGTCTGCTCTCTACCTGGGGCGCGGATAAGGGATATTGCAAGGGGAATCCCCAAGCTCATCAGTCCCTCTGACTATTACCCTCTACTGGTAATACAGGCTGGGAGTGATGAGATCGACAGGAAGGGCACCAGGGCAATTAAGAAGGAGTTCAGGGCCCTTGGACAATTGATTGATGGGGCAGGCGCACAAGTGGTGTTCTGCTCAGTTCCCTCAGTGGCAGGGGAGTACACTGAGAGGAACGGGAGAACCCACACCATCAATAAGTGGCTCAGGAATGGTGCCAGCGGAGGAACTTTGGTTTCTTTGATCATGGGCCTACTCTTACAGCACCCGACCTGCTGGGTCCTGATGGGGTGCATTTATCTAGAAGGGGCAAGAGAGTCCTAGCACTAGAGTTGGCAGGGCTCATTAGGAGGGCTTTAAACTAGGTCTGAAGGGGGAGGGTGAAGACATCGGTCCCTCTGCAGAGGTAAGAGTAGGGCACAAGGTAGGGTCAACTGAGAGGTCGGGAGCCCAGCTGCAGTGCATGTACACCAATGCACGCAGCCTAGGCAATAAGCAAGAGGAGCTGGAGGTCCTAATCCACCAGGGCAACTATGATATAGTTGCCATCTCAGAAACATGGTGGGACAACACGCACGATTGGAGTGCTACACTGGGGGGTTACAGGCTCTTTAGGAGGGATAGGAGAGGGAGAAGAGGAGGAGGGGTGGCTTTGTATATTAGGGAGACACTTTCTGCCTCAGAACTTGAGGTGGAAGATGAGGGAATTGAGAGCCTGTGGGTTAAAATCAGAGGGCAACCCAACAAACCTGACATCCTGGTTGGAGTCTGTTATAGACCACCCAACCAGGATGAGGAGATGGATGAATTATTCTATAAACAACTGGAGGCTGTCTCAAGATCATCAGATCTTGTCCTCGTGGGTGACTTCAATCTGCCAGATATCTGCTGGGAACTTAATTCAGCAGAGAGAAGGCAGTCCAGAAGATTCCTGGAGCGAATAGAGGACTGCTTCCTAACGCAGCTGTTAAGCGAGCCGACCAGGGGACAGGCTCTGCTTGACCTGCTGCTCTCCAATAGGGAAGGGCTGGTGGGAGATGTGACCGTGGGAGGCTGCCTAGGGTGCAGTGACCACGAGATAGTGAAGTTTTCAATATGCAGGGAGATAGGGAGGAGTACCAACAGAACCTTCACCCTGGACTTCCGGAGGGCAAACTTCAGCCTCTTTAAGAAACTTATTTGTAAAGTTCCCTGGGTACCAACCCTCATGAACCGAGGGGTCCAGGAGGGTTGGACCTACTTCAAAAAGGAGCTCTTGAGGGCACAGGAACTGGCGGTCCCCATGTGTCGAAAGATGAGCCGGCGGGGAAGGCGACCGGCCTGGATGAGCAAGCAGCTCCTGGGGGAATTAAGGAAAAAAAGAGGCTGTATCACCTTTGGAAGGGGGGGAAGGCTTCTCGAGGTAGGTTCAAGGAAGTGGTTAGATTATGTAGGAATAAAATTAGAGAGGCAAAGGCCCAGTTAGAACTGAAACTGGCCACCTCTGTGAAAGAAAATAAAAAGCAATTTTACAAATATATCAACGCTAAAAAGAAGGGCAAGAAGAACCTCCACTCCTTACTGGACCTGGAGGGGAACATGGTGACCGAAGATGAGGAAAAGGCTGAGGTCCTGAACGCCTTCTTTGCCTCCATGTTTAACAGCAAGGCAGGAGTCCAGGATGAGTGGCCTCCTGAGCTGGGTAATAGGGTCGGGGAGCAGTGTAATGCCCCAGAAATCCATGAGGAATTAGTTCGGGACCTGCTGAGCCACTTGGACACCCACAAGTCCATGGGACCAGATGGGATCCATCCTAGGGTGCTGAGAGAGCTGGCAGATGAGCTGGCCAAGCCGCTCTCCATCATTTTCCTCCAGTCCTGGCTCACTGGAGAGGTCCCAGATGACTGGAAACTGGCCAATGTGATCCCCATCCACAAGAAGGGACGGATGGAGGAGCCCGGAAACTACAGGCCAGTCAGCCTGACCTCAGTGCCAGGGAAAGTGATGGAACAGATTATCCTGGAGGCAATAACTGCGCACCTGAAGGATGGCCAAGGGCTCAGGTCCAGCCAACATGGATTTAGGAAGGGCAGGTCCTGCCTCTCCAACCTGATCTCCTTCTATGATCAGGTGACCCGTCTGGTGGACGTGGGGAGGCCTGTGGATGTAGTCTATCTGGACTTCAGCAAGGCCTTTGACACCGTCCCCCACAGTAAACTGCTGGCTAAACTGTCAGCTCGTGGTTTGGACCGCAACACTCTGTGCTGGGTTAGGAACTGGCTGGAGGGCCGAGCCCAGAGAGTGGTGGTGAATGGTGCCGCGTCCGGCTGGCGGCCAGTCACCAGCGGCGTCCCCCAGGGATCAGTGCTGGGCCCCATCCTCTTTAACATCTTCATTGATGATATGGATGAGGGGGTTGAGTCAGTCATCAGCAAGTTTGCAGATGACACCAAGTTGGGAACAGATGTTAGTCAGTTAGAGGGTAGAAAGGCTCTGCAGAGGGACCTCGACCGACTAGACAGATGGGCAGAGTCCAATGGGATGGCATTTAATAAGTCCAAGTGCCGGGTGCTGCACTTTGGCCACGGCAACCCCATGCAGAGCTACAGGCTGGGGTCAGAGTGGCTGGAGAGCTGCCAAACAGAGAGGGACCTGGGGGTGCTGATTGACAGCCACCTAAACATGAGCCAACAGTGTGCCCAGGTGGCCAAGAAGGCCAATGGCATCCTGGCCTGTATGGGAATAGTGTGGCCAGCAGGAGCAGGGAGGTCATTCTGCCCCTGTACTCTGCATTGGTTAGGCCACACCTTGAGTCCTGTGTCCAGTTCTGGGCCCCTCAGTTTAGGAAGGACATCGAGATACTTGAACGTGTCCAGAGAAGGGCAACAAGGCTGGTGAGAGGCCTTGAGCACAAGCCCTATGAGGAGAGGCTGAGGGAGCTGGGATTGTTTAGCCTGGAGAAGAGAAGGATCAGAGGTGACCTCATTGCCCTCTACAACTACCTGAAGGGTGGTTGTAGACAGGAGGGGGTTCGTCTCTTCTCCCAGGCAACCAGCACCAGAACAAGAGGACACAGTCTCAAGCTGTGCCAGGGGAGGTTTAGACTCGAGGTGAGGAGGAAGTTCTTCACCGAGCGAGTCATTCGTCATTGGAATGGGCTGCCCAGGGAGGTGGTGGAGTCGCCGTCCCTGGAGGTGTTCAAGGGGAGATTGGACGTGGCGCTTGGTGCCATGGTCTAGTTGTGAGGTCTGTTGGGACAGGTTGGACTTGATGATCCTTGGGGTCTCTTCCAACCTTGGTTATACTGTGATACTGTGATACTGTGAATTTCCCACGGCTGGCGTCACCCCCCCCGCCCTGCAGGCATGCGAGAGGATGGCCCTGCCCGTCCCTGATGTCTGCTGAGGTCCTCCCACCCCCAAAAGCTCCCCAAAGAAACAAAAGTTAGAGCGTAATGGTGCATTTTGTCTTTCGGTGGTTGCCAAAGTGTAATCTTCCAGTTTTAGCTATGTCAGCAACAATCACAGAGTGGTTTGGGTTGGAAAGAACCTTAAAGATTATCTAGTTCCAACCCCGCCTGCCATGGGTAGGGACACCTTCTACTAGAATAGGTTGCTCAAAGCCCTGTCCAGCCTGATATTCAACACATCCAGGGAGGGAAGCATGCTGAACTTGTCTGGACAACGTGTCCCAGTGCCTCAGCACATTGATAATGAAGAACTATAATGACAAATTTTACGTAGTGAAGGTACAAGTGAGAGCAGACATGCCTGTAAGGCCTCAAAATGAGGCAGAGAGAAGTTAGCAATGCTTATTTTATGTTGTAGAAAAGGAGGTATCAGCAAGCTCATTTTCTTTCATTTAATGTGCTTCATAAGGTCAGCATTTAAATACCAAAGAAAGACCAATGGCAGATTCTTTGTTTGTTCATTGTAAAGAACCCTTGCTGTCGTGCAGGGTTATACTAGAACTGAAAGTGAGGCAAGCTCAAGCCTTCATTGTCCACAATTATTAATGTAAACTGCTGCTCACAATGAAAGAGGTTTGGAACTTCTGGAGCCATAGTCATTTCTTCCCTGTAGAGGGAAGCAGAAAAAAGTTTGGTAACCCTAGCTGTGGCCATACAACATGCCAAAAGCAAAAAGTTGTTATTCACAGACCAATCAATGATAATGAATTGTAACAGGAAAATCAATTGTTTCTTGGAATCAGGATTAAGAACAGCTAGAATTACCTGCAAAAATGCCACAAGTAGGCAGGAAATGCCAACAAGCATAAGGGGATGAATAAATTAACATCAAGTACTATAATGTCCATCCCACTTTCTAGATGGGCAGCAAATCAAAACACAGAGACAACACAGCAGCTAGATTTTCCTGTGTTGAGCCTCTCCAATGCTTAGATTAGGTTCATAAATTAAATTAGACACATTATTGTATACTAGTTGCTGTCAAAATCGAACACTGTTTACTGCTTGTATCAATAAATTAGCCATTTCCATTCGTGGTTTCACCATAGTTTGCTTTTGGCATGCTCTGTGTGGGGTTTTGTTTGCACAAAAGCTGTTTGGAATTCGTACCTTGCCCTATGAAGTCCAACCATGAAAGCAGTCATTTGAAAGCATAACCTGCCAGAATTGCTTTTAAGAATAGAGTCCTGAAGATTTACAACTGTCAGGGTCCAATTACAAAGTTATAATCGATGAATATGGGACTAGACCAGGCTCTGTTTTGGGGATTCACTGCAGGGCTCTGTGTCTCTGCCTTGGATGGGTAGCAGTTGGTTCCCATTGTGAGCACCAGAAGACTCTAAGAATTTATTGCATCTGTATAAAGTGATCATGTGAAAAATCCCATGGCAAACCTCTGGCTGCTGTCACAGCTTCCTCCTCCACAAGTTGGCAGTTCTCAGCATTATTGGAAAAGATTTATTATTTGTTTGTAATCATAAAATAAAAAAGAAAAAAAAGGAAAACCAAACCCAACCAAACAGGAGCATTTTGCTTGCTTCTTATCTGTGCCTTTCTTTGCCTTCCCTTTCCCATTACCCTTTTTTGTCCTTTTTCCCCCCTTCCACTTCTCTTCCCTCCTTTTCTCTTTTTCTGCTTTTCCCTTTCCTTTTTTAAAATTTTTTTTAGTGACCCTTAGGTATTTTGCTTCTACCACACTAAAGGATAAACCAGCTTTTGGGGAAAAGGTTGTAGGGTTTTTGGCTCTCGTGACAATGATCATCATGGAGGCTCAGGCATTACCCACTGCAAGAACTCACATTATAATTGATGGTGGTTGTTCAGCTGTTAGCAAAGACAATTCATTATTCAGTGAAGTAAGAACATGGTTTGACAACATCAGGCAAAAGGCTTTATCTGAGGATAGACAGAGTGGGCCAGGCAAGTCCATCTTTGCCAATCCACACCTGTCTTAGTCCAGGCAAAACATGCAGATTGAAACAACCAACAATTTAATTTAATCATTTAATTTCATTTCATTTCATTTCATTTCATTTCATTTCATTTCATTTCATTTCATTGCATCCTGCTTTGTTCAGGTTCTTCTAACCTTTTCTTCGGCATTGTTTCTCGAGTGAAATGAGTTACTGTACATCTACTGTTATGATTTTTTTTCTCTCATTGTTTCCCCACTAAAGATAAAACAAAAGCAAAGAAAAAAAGAAGAGTATTTTCTCAAGTACTTTCCTTTCTTTGGAAAGAGCTTGGGTCCGATACTTACTTTAAAATGCACATGTGATTGTGGGAGAAAACAAGGCCAAAGACAACTGTGTCTTGTCTAAGCGACGCTAGATGGCGCTGTGAAGAAAAAGATCTAAGCTCTCCGCAGTCTCACTCAGGTGCTGAAATGTGGTTGGTCACATTCATTATCTGTACAAAGCAGAAATGTATTTCTTTGAAGGATTTCGCTAAGTTAATTCCTTTGGGATTGGAAAGCGGTGAGAATCATTATATGACCAGTACCCAAGAGAGGTCGGGTGCCCCAGTCAAATGCCAGGAAAATGTATGTTGTGTATGACCTTTACCTCAGAGTCACAGATGACTTCTTGGGCATGCACACAGATAAGAGATCGAAAGGTCGTACAGGATTTCTGTGGAAAATCACTGTAGAGAGTGGAACAAAGGTCTTATGGATCTTCTGCAGCCAAAGAGATGTAGAGCAACATTTTGAACTAAAAAAGATGTCAAGGATTTCCTGGTGTGTTGCAAATGCTATGAAAGTGGTACCTACAAATGCTGCTAAGAGAAAGCTTCACATCCTCCTGATGTAACATGATCATCTGGTCAGATTTGACAAATAACTTATACAGCCTCCAAGTTTTATCTCCTTTTGGATTTTTCCTTTGTTCCATCTCTCAGCACGGAGCATAAGCAGAGGACACAGGTCCGAAAATGCTATTGCAGTGTGTACCACTGTATAGGCTGATCTGCCTCTACAGGCAGTGGTGCTGAGTCTTGCAAACTGAAGCAGTGTGGCAAGGTGCAGTAATTTGCAGCTTCAAGATGTCTGTCTTGAAAGTGTCTAGTGATTACAACAAGATGTTCATACACTCCATTCAAACACTCTCAGCTTTGCAACCAGCTGAGTCCTGGATTCACACTAATCAAACAGTTTTCCCCAAGGACAAACCCAGGAGGTCAAACCCAGGCCCACAATGCATCTATTCTCAGCCCCTGTGTAACCCTCTGGTAGATGTTTCCAGTGACACTGTTATCTCCTTTGTCACCATGGATTCATTCAGAACAAGATGCTTCCACGCTTCTCGGCTGCATCGGTCTGTCACTTGAGTCTGGATCTTTGAAAAATTAATTCACATCATTTCATTTTATGTTGGTGTCATTCCTGAACTTCAAGAGGCACAATTTATTTTGCCATCTTTATGGCGTTCCTGCTTATTCTTAAAACACTTCTAAACAGAGAAGAATGAGAGAGGCACTTCAGTGTCTGGTGAGTGGGGGTTCAAGTCAAAATGATAGTATTTTAAGACTTCACATGCAATGATCTCTTTGTAAAGTTTTCATCATGCCAGGGAAGTTTATAGAGTAAATTAGTTTGGCTTCACTCAGGTTGCTAACATTTATAGATGTACAGCACTGCCTTTCTGAATTGATTTACTGCAGCAGAGAGGAAGCGGGGATCAAAGGGCTCTAACACTTATTTCTGCCATCATTTCTCATATTCGGCACAGTTTGAGCTTTGTATACATAGCAGTTTCCTGCTCCAGAGATGTCAGAAATTATCTGGAGCCTGTTTACAGGACATTAAGAGAGGATATGGGCAGACTTGCAAAAGCCTCGGTACTGCATACATTGAATATTAATGGCCCACATAAGTCACGAATCCAGATCCACTTGCAGATTTATTGTGTGCTGTGTTTTGCAGTGTGGGAGTAAACCTAGAATCTGTCTTTTCTGAGCGCGTTTCTTCCCCACATATTATTTCAGCCTTGACAGTAATAAAAGGAGGGAAATAAATAGTGCAGTGTTAGTGATCAAAAGCATCAAAACACATGAGGAAAACGTCTAATTGTGAAAGATCACAAAGGAACAGCAATGGCAATTTCTGCTTCTGCATAGCTTGGTGCCTTGAGATGGTAAATTCGCAGAGCCTGGGAGGAGCTTTGAATTCTTAGTGTGTCCCGAGCGTGAGCCCTTCCAACAGTGAGCCCTTTCCCCCTGACAAGAAGATAATGTGTTTTCTAAATGTGTCAGCAGCACTACCCACTCTGGGATACTGCTACTGGAAAAGCTCCACCACACTGAAGCATGATTGCAGGAGAACATCATGATTTAGACAAAAAAGCTGTCATGAACCCTAGAAGTTCACCCTCCTCCCCCCCCCCAGATCAAATAAAAAAACCCAACACAAACCCCCTGCCCAGACAAAACCAAACAAAGGAACACCCCCCCAAGAGATAGCAAGAGTCAGTTTCTCAGCCATTCTCTCTTCACAAGGAGTTCCTAAATGTTGAACTTTTCAGAATAGTATTACATGAAGACCACACCTTAGAGTCATAGAGTCATAGAATCAATAAGGTTGGAAAAGACCTCAGAGATCATCAAGTCCAACCTGTCACCCAACACCTCATGGCTACTAAACCATGGCACCAAGTGCCACATCCAATCCCCTCTTGAACACCTCCAGGGATGGTGACTCCACCACCTCCCTGGGCAGCACACTCCAAAGGCCAATTGCTCTTTCTGGGAAGAACTTTCTCCTCACCTCCAGCCTAAACTTCCCCTGGCACAGCTTGAGACTGTGTCCTCTTGTTCTGGTGCTGGTTACCTGGGAGAAGAGACCAACCCCCACCTGGCTACAACCTCCTTTCAGGCAGTGGTAGATGGCAAGAAGGTCTCCCCTGAGCCTCCTCTTCTCCAGGCTAAGCAACCCCAGCTCCCTCAGCCTCTCCTCACAGGGCTGTGCTCCTGACCCCTCCCCAGCCTCGTTGCCCTTCTCTGGACATGTTCATGTGTCTCAATGTCCTTCCTAAACTGAGGGGCCCAGAAGTGGAGACAGTACTCAAGTACTGGACTCATTACTCCTGCCCTTATTCTTGCCTTTGCACATATGCATATGTGTCCTTGCCATGTATTTCCCATGTGATTGAATGAACCACCACCACAGCAGTTTGAAGAGCCACAGATGCTATATTTCTGGGTGAGGATGTTGGAAGTAAAGGGTTATTCCCCCCCTTATGTCTGATTTTGGGCAATATTAAGTAAATCTGTAGTAAAACAATGAAAGGAAGAAATGCTGTGAAATACTTTATTTTAGAATAGTTGGGAATCATTTCAGGCATCAAAAATGTTTTCTGTGGCACAGAATGAAAATCACCCTACTTGTCCCTTCTTAGAGCACAGAATTCCTTCAGAAAGATACCTGGTCTTGACTTCAGTACTTCAAATGTTTACAGAAAAAAAGACAGGTCTGTTGCTGCAATTATTACTGATTGTTACTACTGTTAATAATATTAGAGACCTCCTGAGGTGACTGACCTCTGGATTGGTCTCTTGACCTACAGCAAGCTTAGCTGTACCTGCCTATGTCCCTCCAAGTAGCTCTGTCTGAAAGACCTCTGGTGTTGAAGGCTGTAGAAGATCTCTACAAAGCTAGTGCCTAGCACACACTTAGGGCTTGGGGACCATGTTATGAAACACAGCACTATGAAATAAACCTTCCATTTCTTCTTCTTTTAAAACCAATCAAACAAACAAGAGAAGAAGAAGAAAAGACAGTTGTACCTGGTGAATGTGGGAAGCTTTGGATTTCTGACTTTCTATAGATGTTGTCCATTTCTAAATCTGACAAGCTTGCCACTGCTGAAACTTCCAGGCTCCTCCAAATCTTCTGGCTGGCAGCAATTTGAGAAGAATTGTTTTGGGAAGCACATTCAGCGACTGGATTGTTGTAGGAATCAGAACTTCAGCTATGCAGACTTTGCTGTTTGCTCAGAGCTAGGGAAAGTGTGTTCTAAAGTGATTTATCTTTCGTGAGAGTTCTGGAACAGAAGCCGTGCAACCACTTTCCCACGCAGCAGCTAAAACTTTGCTCCTACGTGTAGGTGCTAAATAAACATTACATGCTCTCTTCACAGAAATGCTATGTGCTGCCTCTGATCTTCTCCTTTCCTGAACTGCCACTTTCATGCCTTTAGTCATGAAAGAGGACACTTAGAAAGGAAATGAATAAACAGTGGCTACTTCTTGTGAAAACCAGTCATCTTTTCTGAAAGTCCCTGAGCACACATTCGGGGAGGTAGGAATTGGACTGGAACACAGCTCCCTGGGCAGCTTCTTGCACAGTCTGGCATCGTCGGAGAGCAGAAAGAGTTTGTAGGGGAGGTTTCACACAACTGCTGCATTTCCTTAGTAAAAGATGCATCCACGAATCAGCAGAACTGTGGCATTTACAAGTATCCTACCGCCTTCTGCGGCGCTGCCAGTGCTAAACAGGAGGCAGGGAGGTGAGGTTAGTGAGCTGGTGCTCACAGAATGGGGGAGGAAAGGCTTTGCGACAAAACCTTGCAGCCTGTAAGGAACGAAGCAGATACAATTTTCAAAATTGCAGCACAGTGGGGGTTTGTTCTTAACTCTTTTTAATTAACCTTTTTATTGCTCAAGTTTAATTTTAGGAAGGAATTTAGTAGAGCATTGTGGTATCGTGTTTGCTAGTGTATTATGACCCAATCGACAACAGGGCATTTGTTATTATTGTTGTTATTAGTATTGTTATTTTCCTTTATCTTCATGAGCACCCAACACAGTTCCTGGAGAATAAGTGAAACCTGGCACTGCACCTCGAGGGAAACACGCATAGGAAAATGAGACTAAGCTTCAAAAGTATTCACCTCTCTTCCGTGCAACACTTCCATATCATTTGCTTTTCTACTTTATGTGGTAATTTTATTGCCATCCGCTGATAATTTAGAATTACTTTCTGCTTACATCATTAAGCTCATCCTGAATTATGCAACTGGTATCTGAGATAACTTACATACTCGCTTTACAATTTTGTTGACTCTTCTTACAGCATGAACATATTTCAGAGGAAGGAGTGCAAAGTATTTCCTTGTGAATTCACTTGGCATCGTCTAGAACGGGCAAAAACCAATTTAAAACTATGCATACCAGGTAAGAATGTTACCAAGAATATTGCCACAGCTGGACGGAAACAGAGAGGACAGGCTGAAACTAGGAAAATGCAAGAATGATTACCAGAGTTGGAATTTAGTTTTGAAGACATCTTTCAGTCTCCTGGTATCAGAAAATAGTTACCAAGCAACACCGTAGCTATCAGTAACGCAGGCAGATCTGTTCACACGAAACCATTGCCACCATTATCGTGGGAGCTGTGTTATTGCTGCATTCATAACGTTTGGGATCGGAGCATTTTCATATTCTACTCCTTGAGCAAAAATCTAATTTTCCTGAAGAAGATGCTCTGCTCCTAATGTTGCTTCTTTTAGATTAAGCTTACAGGGATATGCCACCATCTGCTGCAGTTCCACCTGTATTTTGCTGGGCTGCTACAGTAATGGCTGCCAACCACTGAAGGCAATAAATGGTGAGTACAAGCACAGTGCGTGTGAGAAGCAGCAAAGGAAAAGCTTTTTCCTAAGAACATTTTTGCAGTGATTGGCATGGGATCTTTTGTGTTTAATTGTTGTTATTTCTCAGGAAAAATAGCAAATAAATGGGTTAAATACTCAGCTATCTCCCTGATGCCTGGAATCATTTATGGTTTAGAGGAAGCAGACAGCAAAACTGGAAAGAGTTTGTCTTGCAAGCTGGCTGCAGCATGGCAGAGAGTCATGCTGCACGGCCAGGGATTGCTGTTCCCTTGCCATGTTTCTTTGGGTAGATGAACCTAGGATGTTGTTGCAGACCAGGTCAAAGAGCTGGGAAGAATCGTAGTCCTCCAGGTTGGCTGCAAGAAGTTCTAGAGCCCCTGAATGCAGATGGCCAAATTAAAGGTCATGTCTGAATCCCAGAAAACAGACCTGCTCTGTTTAGTCCTAATGGACTTCCATTTCACAATATATTGAGAGGAAGCTTGTAGGTGACACCCAACCACACACTGCAGGCAGGCAGTGATGATTTTCCCAGCACAACCTAAATATGCAAGGTAAGTGTAGCCCAAGAAAAGGCCCTGAAAGGCCCTTTCAGAAAGAAAAGGTAATTCTGACACCAGTGGAACGAGGGTAGGTTTTTCTGTTCCTTGTGAAGAGGTAAAAAGGGAGAATGCCTGTTGTGGTGAAGGAGCACAATTATCTACAAGTTGTCTCCTCATGTTGTCCTCCTGGATGAAACTTACCAAGACCTTGCATCTTTTGGTTGGCTGCTTGGGCCAGGTGGTGAAATGGCCCTGAGACCTGGGATAGAAGGAAAATAAAGTGGCAAGAATTCAGAAAAAAAGGTATAATAATAAAAAAGCATTAAAAAAAGGGGGGGGGGGGGGGGGGAAGAGACAGGCGTTTGGTGGGTCCCACTTCCAGCAATAATACCCAATAATATCAACCGGGATTTTGAACAAGATGTTCTACAGACTCCCTGAGCTACTCTCTGCACTTCAAAGGAGGATCTCTTGTGCTGGGCTTTCTGCTCTGTGAAACATCACAAGGAGGACATCTATTCATAGAGATTTGCAGATCCCATTTCTATCTGGTATCCAACACTATAAACCAGTCAGTATCTGAAGCAAATGTAAAGAACCTTGAGCTTGGGCTGAATCAGTCGGTTGTAGCTCTTAGATTCTGTGAACAGATCTGGGGCCAGCTGTCATGAAAGGCTGGGTAAAACCGGGGGGGGGGTCAGCTTTTGTTCTTAGTGGTTTCCTGATTTAAGCAAAACAACTGAGACAGACAGGGCTGCCCTACCCACCTCAGTAGTACAGAAAACGACAGCAAGCAAGGAAGGGACATCTGCCCTCTGGCTCTGCTGTGAGGGCAGAGGAAGCTGGGTAAGCCAACAACTTCTCCACTCACGTCTAAATTTGACCTGAAGGAGATGCATCCATTCATAGAGCAGCTTGGAGAACATCTTTTCAAATGGTGGTGATACACTTAATGCAAATGCTCCTAAGGGCCACAGTTTAGATCCTGAAGGGATGCATGCTGGGGACAATTAAAAGATTCTGATAATCATAATGGCAATCTTTTATCGCAGCCATCTCTTTTCACAGGCAGTGGTAAGAATATGCCTCTTACTGGATGATAAGCACTAAGCTGATTATTACCATTTTTAAAGGCAAACCGTGTGACAGAAACCACAGCACTGATCTTACCTTGTACAGATGCTACATGCCGTACCTGTCTGAGCTTCTGGTTCTGCCATTTTATAGTATACAGAGACATTTATTTAGTACAGTAATTGTTTACCCAATTTAATTTGAGAAATTCATGAGTAGGAGGAGACAGTGGAAGAGGGGCTGGGTGGGCAGTGTTCCATTTACAGCTCTTAAAAGCAGCACGTGAAGCCTGGCGCTTGGAGCAAACCGAACTGGCCACCATTCGTACGCAGTGCTTTTCCAAACAGGGGACACCTGCCCTGCTTCCCAACCATGTGCAGTTCTCTGTGGCAGGTGACCCCAATTTCTTTGCAAACAATCTTTATAACAGTTCTTTTCAGAAAACCTGGGATGGGTGCTGAGAGTGAAAGCTGAGGCCAGAGAGCTGCATTTACTTATTCTTTCAGAAAAGAGGTGTGTGTATTACATGACCGGGGAGAGAGCTGGAGGAGGAAGGTGTGACACTGGCACGTGGGCATTTAAAGCCAGTGGCAGGATAAGTGGAAGATTATCAAAATGAGATATGGAGATAAGACACATGTTGTATTCATCACCTGAAGTGTCTATGCCCACAGCCTGGTGTTATTGATGCTGCTGGGGTTTCAGCAATGGTGATGCAGCTCTGGTGGCTGCTGCATGTGAGGATACATATGGTCTCCAGGCTTGGAGGCCTTAGAAGCTCTGGTGCAACAGCGATGCTCGTGCTCACCCCAACAGCCCACGGTCATGTCCTATGGCTATTCTCCTGAATGCTTTGGCTCCTATCTGGCACATCCATACAGATGCATGGTACCTAAATGCCTTGGGGTGTGCCTCCAAAAGAGCTCTACATCGAGGTCCTTACTGTGGATGGAGCTGTAAGCTATCTGCTTTCTGCTGTACCTCTTGGATGCGATGATCTTGAAGGTCTCTTTCAACCTGGGGTATTGCATTGTATTGTATTGTATTGTTAGATCAATGCAGTCAGTTTAGTTTCATGAGTGTTTTCAGAGCAATGTGATAAGAGAATATGACTGGGTTTATATAATATTTAGTTTAGTGGTGTTGACATACAAATGATGCAATGCAACAAAGAGAACCGATGGCATTTCACGATGACAGCTTGAGGAGACACCAGCTTACGGATCCTTGGGCTGTCACGAGAAGAGAACTGGATGACTTCAGGGAAAAAAGTAATAGAAGTGGAATTAGATGCTATAGTACAGAGTGTAAATGGGCTTGGGGACTAGTATCACTTTTTAAACATTTATTTATACTGGGAGCTTGTTAGCCAGGGATGAGTGATGCTGAGAAGGATTTGTGTGTATTGGCCATGGACAACTGAGAGGCACCAGTGCTGTGAAAAGGCAAGGGCAATGCAAAAATGCTTCTGACAGGATATTGTCAGGAGAGAGGAGGGAGAGTTCATGACATTTTGCAAGGTACTGCTGAGATCTCTTCTGCAATACTGCATCCAGTTTTAATCAGCCATATCTAAGAGAGACGAATTGAAATAGGAACTGTTTGCAGTAATAAGCTAGGAGGTGTCTGAAAATGGAGGAAAAAAGTTTGGAAATCATGATGCTGAAGGAAAATGTCAAACTGACTTGGAATTTTCTTATTTGTTACTTCAGCATTTGGGGTTCTTTCATCGTTTTGGGTTTGTTTCTTTCTTTTAGTTTTGGTGGGTTTTTTGGTATTGCATTAGTACTGGACACTTCAGTAGTAGATAAAGTGCAATTTGTTTCACAATGGAGAAATGCTCCTCTGTCAGTTTGTGGTTGTAAAGAAGTATGCAGCTTTGTGCTAAAATAACCAATTGAAAGTGGATTCCCAAGTTAAAGTTCACCCATCAGCTGGAAGTGAGTTGCAACACGGCCTGAATATCTAAAATAATTTCCAGTGGTCCATAAATACTTTTATGGGATTTGGAAGTGTGCAGAGAAATGGCTCCCAAGCCAGCAGAATGTAATGCAAAGAAAAAAGAAAAAAGCAGCCTTCATGTATTTTCACTGCAGTTTTAGTTTGTTGTATACCTGCTAGAACATTTACTACTCTCATGCAAGCATGATTGTACTTCGTCATCCTTGTTATGCCATCACACACTTTATGGTTAATTTATCCTCTTTTTCTCTGCTTTCCACACTGATGCCATCTGCTAGTACTCTGTGACCTGAAGCTGAAACAGACATCTTGGTCATAAAATGATGACCATCAGGAGACAAAATATCACAGCTGTCTCCTCTCTTGCCCTTTACCCTGTGTCTCTTTGGAGGCCTGGAGCTGAAGGGTAGCAGCGTGTAGGGTCTCAGCAGTATTTGCATCTCCCTCCATGTGCTCTGTGGTCAGTGTAGGACAAGGGCAGCTCATGATGGTGCCATCCATCCTGTCTGATGGTGCTCAGCTTCCGTAGAGCCAGTCTGGAGGCATGCATCAGTGGGCAACTCACAGCTGAGGTTGTGTTATATCCAGGATGCTGGAGGGAGTTGGGCTGCTGCTGTTGACTGTGTGCTCTTTCCTGATGTTTTCAATGGACCAGGTGTAGAAACAAAGTCTCTGAGGGTGGTCTCACTTATTTTCTTCTCTGCAGGTTTTTACAGAAAGCCTGAATGCTACTTTTTCCACAGATATCCTATTCCTACTTCTGAAAACTGATGCAGTTCCTCATTTTTGTGTTTGGGCCATCTTTTTAGAGTAAGAAAGCTAAGGGATGTTCAAGTCAAGTAAACTGTGACAGTTTCTCCAAAGCTTCTTGGTTTCCCCAGCTTTGAGTCTGCCCTCTCACAAGCCTTAAAGATGAATGATGGCTCTTGTAAGATGCATCACAGTTACTTGCTCTTTTCATTTATTGCCTTTGTGATTGAAGGAATTCCAGGGAGTTTTGTTGGAAAACCTAAATGAATGAAAGGTCTGAGGTGTGGTTTTATTGAATAAACAATGGGAGAGTAAACAGCTTCCTAAAGTCATCTCAAGGCCGGGAGCAGCTGCAGCCCACATAAGGAACCCTGTGTTCTGCTCTCCTCTGCCCTTTTCCTCTGGAACCCTCACAGCCTCTCACTTCTCATACAACCTGACAAGCATCTGCTGCTTGCCTAAAATTTGGACATACCAGTTGTGTCACAAGAGAGTGTGGTCGTGTTTAAAGGTATGCTTCTCACGTGTTCAGGTGCCTCACTCAAAATTGCTGGATGCAATTGGGGTGTAGGCATTTTGACCAGCTAGCAGCTGGTGTGTCCTGTAACAGAGGACTGAAATAGTCACACAATCTTCCCATGCCTTCCTACAGGGTGTGAGCCATATCTCAGTCAAAAGCTTGAACTCCACTGGTCAAATACGACAGCACTGCTGTTTGTTTAAGACAGAAGAAAGTAAGTTTCAAGGCATTAGCTAGGTGAAGCAGGGGAACATTTGCATTGAGCATCACTGCACAGTCTAGAGACCACCTGCTGCAGCATTTCGTGAAATATGTTTGGAGACTGAAATGCCAAATGGCATACAGATGCTAATCAGCTAAAGCCATCAATATCTGTTTTCTGAGCATGGATCAGAGAACAGTATCTTGGATACAGCACAAACCAACAAAGAATATCATTGTCAAGCAGAGAAACTATCAGGTCATACTTTAATTCTTCTCAACTCTCCAGGGAGTTTATTTAATCTCTATCACAAAGGGAGGATTCACAGACATATCTGGCTGAGGCAGAAGGGATGTTGTAAAGGCATATTTAATAACATGTTGTTAAGATTTTATCATGCTCACATGTGAGCTTGGAAATGTGGAAGGTGCAACTGTTCTTTTGCTGGAGCAAAGAAAATGCTTTTATGACATAGTTTGTGATCTGCAATACATGATCTTTACTGCAGATAGCATCCTGAAGATTGCAGGTTTTATCTCTTTCTTGGTCAATTTGAACTCTTATTTTATAGCTTGTGAAAATACCTGTATGCATTTTTGTACATGTCAGCCAGAGGTGTTTATAATGTGCAGGGTACTCTCTTTTTTGCCCTGCTGCTTCAGGAGCATCAGGGATCTTTCTGTAATAGATGAGCTCGAAACAGTTCCAGTACGAAGTATCCTTATATAAGCCAGCCCCAGATCATCTCCTGATACACACCTTTCCTCCTAAGAGGTGGCAAGAGCCAATTTGGATTTAGAACATTCAGTTTTCTTCTCTGGCTTTGTGAAGTTCTGACACTATGCTGGAGTCAAGATGCAGCATTTTGCAAGATTCAGCCTCGATATGCAAAACTTGGCTATAAGTTTAAAGAAAAATGAAGGTCTTCTGGGGGAGAGCACCACCTCCTCAGAAGCCAGTCAGCTTTGACTGTCAGGTTTTCCAAAGCTCCTGCAAGTAGGCCACCTCTTCCTTTTCCTTAAGAATTTGCTGTCAGTGTTCTAAAGGGATGCCCCTTTTGTGCACGTCTGTGCATTGCAGACTGCTTGGAAGGAGGTTTTTTGTTGTTGCCATTCTCTGTCATCCTGGTCCATAGTTGAAGATTATGGTCACTAGAACCAAGCTAATAAGAAATGCAAAAATAGCCTTTGAAAACCTGCTTCTGCAGTGTTGTGTGCTGGCTCATAAACAGTGTTGTCTGATGTTACCACTTCCTCAAATACCTTTCAGTTCTACCATGATACTAAAAAGAGGTTGTTGATTTTCTTTTTGAGCTACAAGCTGCTTCAAATTCTTCTGTTACATCAGGCAGAGAGTTTTACGGTCTCCTTCTCACTGCAAAGAGTGATAATTTGGCAGGAACAAAAGAGTACCAGGGTCTCTGTATTTGAACATCAGTCACCCAGGTTGCCAGCAATTTCATTCGGCTATGAGCGGTGTGTGAAACTTGATGTTCAAATGTGTTATAGATCTCCAGTGTTTTCCCTTCTGATTAAATGCCAATCACATCCTACAAGAGCTGGACAAATCCAGTGTGTCTTTGTTGTACTGCTTATTGCTCTTCCTACATGTCATCAACTTGGTTAAGTCCAAAATGTGCAGTGTTGCATGTTCCTGCTCTACTGATCCACCTATGTCTTGCAAAGAAACAAACAAAACCAAAGACCAAAACAAAACACCAAACTTCTGATGACAGCCAGCCAAAATAACACCCACTGAGGACATAGGTGCAATGCATATCATTTTCCTTTTGGATAGGCTAGACACTGTAAGTATATGCTCTTCTCTGAATGAATGTGATGTGATAGAATTTGATCTTTCCAGCATCTCTCTGCCTGAGAAAATTCTTGCATGTGAAAAGTTTAACGGGACAGCTCGACTGAGGCCTTGAAGTGCATGACTAACCTTCATGGGCAATGATTGCAGTTGTTTATCTAAATCCTTTGGGCAGCTATGGACAAAAGGAAAGCAGCAGTACATTGGAAAATTGGGTATTGAGTATGTTTCTGATTAAAGTGACATCTAGTGCCATATGGTCACAAGTGATGTGGAAAAAGCTGAGGTACTCAATAGCTTCTTTACCTCAGTCTTCACTGCAAGGGCCTCCAGCCACACTCCTGGAGTCATGGCAGACGATGCCAGGGACGGGGAGGAAGAACTGCCCTTCATAAGTGAAGCTCAGGTTCGTGATCACCTGAAGAACCTGAAAGTGTTCAAGTCCATGGGACCCAACGGGATACACCCACGGGTGCTGAGAGAACTGGCAGATGAGGTTGCTAAGCCCCTCTCTATTATATTCCAAAAGTCATGGCAGACTGGGAAGTCCCACAGATTGGAAAAGGGCAAACATTGCTCCCATTTTCAAAAAGGGTAAGAAGGAGGAACCAGGGAACTACAGGCCGGTCAGTCTCACCTCTGTGCCCGGAAAGATCATGGAGCAGATCCTCCTGGAGGCACTACTGACTCAGAAGAGTAGTGAAGAGGTGATTGGGAGCAGTCAGCATGGCTTTGCCAAGGGCAAATCCTGCCTGACAAACCTGGTGGCCTTCTATGAACAGGTGACAGCATTAATAGATGAGGGGTGAGCAACTGATGTCGTTTACCTGGACCTGAGCAAAGCCTTCGACACTGTCCCACACCACATCCTGGTCTCCAAGCTGGTGACACACGGGTTTGATGGGTGGACCACCAGATGGATAGGAACTGGCTTGATAGCCGCACCCAAAGAGTGGCTGTCAATGGGTCCATGTCCCAGTGGAGGCCAGTGACAAGCGGAGTCCCTCAGGGATCAGTCCTGGGACCAGTCTTGTTCAACATCTTTGTGGGTGCCATGGACAGTGGCATTGAGTGCACCCTCAGCAAGTTGCTGATGACACCAAGCTGTGTGGTGCAGCAGACACGCTGGAGGGAAGGGATGCCATCCAGAGGGACCTTGACAGGCTGGAGAGGTGGGCACAGGCCAACCTCATGAGCTTCAACAAGACCAAGTGCAGGGTCCTGCATCTGGGTCGAGGCAATCCCAGGCACAAATACAGGTTGGGCAGTGACTGGCTGGGAGCAGCCCAGAGGAGAGAGACTTGGGGGTGCTGGTGGACGAGAAGCTCAACAGGAGCTCTCAATGTGCACTTGCAGCCCGGAAAGCCAATCAGATCCTGGGCTGCATCAGGAGAAGTGTGGCCAGCAGGGCAAGGGAGGGGATTCTCCCCCTCTACTCAGCTCTGGTGAGACCCCACCTGGAGTACTGCGTCCAGTTCTGGAGCCCCTATTACAAGAGGGATCTGGAGGTGCTGGAGCGTGTCCAGAGAAGGGCCACGAGGATGAGCAGAGGGCTGGAGCACCTCTCCTGTGAGGACAGACTGAAGGAGTTGGGGCTGTTCAGTCTGGAGAAGAGAAGGCTCCGAGGTGACCTCATTGTGGCCTTCCAGTATCTGAAGGGGGCCTACAAGAAGGCTGGGGAGGGACTTTTCAGACTATCAGGGAGTGATAGGACTAGGGGGAATGGGATGAAGCTGGAGGTGGGGAGATTCAGGCTGGATGTGAGGAGGAAGTTCTTCCCCATGAGAGTGGTGAAGCCCTGGAATGGGTTGTCCAGGGAGGTGGTTGAGGCCCCGTCCCTGGAGGTGTTTAAGCCCAGGCTGGATGAGGCTCTGTCCAGCCTGATCTAGTGTAGAGTGTCCCTGCCCATGGCAGGGGGGTTGGAACTAGATGATCCTTGTGGTCCCTTCCAACCCTAACTGAAACTATGAAACTATGAAACAACAAAGCCCACACAGGACTTCACAGATCACAGAATGTTAGGGTAATGTGGGCTTCTCACTTTGCCACTACCCAAACCATCACAGGTGCAGCAAAATTCGCAGTTGTAAAGGTGATTAGCTAACATTTTTGTTTCCAAAATTCCAAAGGGCACACTTTACTAGGTATTTGTTGAACTGGTCTAGGCTTGCATGTTTGTTTAAGCTGTCAAGATATCATTAAAGGTAAGAAGAGCAGGCTGCTCTCACTGCTTCTCATCCACATCAGTGCAATGCTACCAAAAACATTTCCTTATTGCACTAGCATCCCGTTCTGTGTCACTTAGGATCACAGAATAATTGTGTTTGGAAAAGATTTGCTCTCGACAACTACCTGAAGGGAGATTGTAGACAGGCAGAGGTTGGTCTCTTTTCCCAGGCAGGCAACACCAGGACAAGAGGACACAGTCTCAGGCTGTGCCAGGGGAGGTTTAGACTGGATGCTAGGAGGAAGTTCTATACAGAGAGAGTGATTGCCCATTGGAATGGTCTGCTCAGGGAGGTGGTGGAGTCACCTTCATTGGAGGTGTTCAGGAGGAGACTTGATGTGGTGCTTGGTGCCATGAGCTAGTTGTTTAGGTGGGTTGGATTGGTTGATAGGTTGGACACGATGATCTTGAAGGTCTCTTCCAACCTGGATTTATTGTATTGTATTGTATTAAGATCCTTCAAATTCTGACTCTGTCTAACTCTACCAAGCCTGGTGCCAAACCATGCACTTAGCACCACATTTTTGTGCCTTTTAAACACCTCCAGGTTTGAGGATTCACCTTCCTGGGGAGCCTATTCTAGAGTTTAATAAACCTTCCAGTGAAGATCTTTCTTTTAACATCCAATATAAACCTTCCCTGGTGCAACTTGAGGCTATTTCCTCTCATTCTATCACTTGGTACTAGGCAGAAGCAGCCAACACCCACCTCGCTCCAGACTATTTTCATGTGGTTGGAGAGAGCAAGAAGGTCTTCCCTCAGCCTCTGTTTCTCCAGATTAAACTTATTTCTCAAATCCTTGTACTTAGGGGAAGAAGAAAGCACAGAGAATGCTGTTGACACTTCTGCTGCATAATTCTGCAAATGCTATCCCCATATTTCGCTAATCACTTTTGCTTTTAAACATATGATTAGCTATAAATTATCACCCTAGCCATGAGCACTCCCTTCATAAACTCCCTGGAAAGCAAATTAACCTTTTCTCTCTAGAGCGAACTCTCCTATTAACATGAGGATCAGTTCAGTCATTTTTCTCTTGCTTACTTCAGCCTGATTGCACTTCCTCAGCTTTATATTGACTGGCCAGTTAGTTAAACAGAATGAATTTTTAAGAACCAATTAAAACCAGACAAACCAGCCCAATAATATAGTAAGTGGTACTCTGGAAAGCTTTTCATTACTTCATCTGTCCTTTCTAATAGTAAACCAGATGCCTAATTATTGCCCTGATTCTTCCATCCTGACGTGTGACCAGACCTATAGGTGGTGAACAGCAATACAGTTTAGTAGCAGTCCATATCACCTTCACACTTTTCAACTGGCTACAGACCAAACCCCTTCCTGGGTCTATATTTAAGATCATTTTCCCAAATACTGTTTTTATCAGGATCAAATTTCCCTTTTCATGTCATAAGCATTATTTAGAACCTGTTCTCAGCTGGCACGCAGAAAACCTTACTCTTTAGAAATGCATGGATGTTTTATCACCCAAGGAAAAAGCCATCCAAACTCAGAAGCCCACCAAGATGAAAGGAACAAAGTCTGCATGCAGTGAAAACCAGCGGCAATAGACTCCGGGTGCTGTATGGGAGTATTATTGAATTGTGTTACAGGCACACAGGGTAATGGTGAAGGTTATACAGGGTTTTCTTTTGTTCTCACTCTCCTGCAGTCACAGAAGATGATAAGCTGTATTGTCTCTACTTTTCAGGCTTTGTTTCCATATACAAATATTTCAGTCACCATGCTTTATGCTATCATCTCTGTCATCAACAGGCAAATATGGTTAGTAGGAAGCCCTTTCTTCTTTCTGTGTTCTCACCTTTTTTCTAGACTAGATGCATCTTTGGTTCTCCTGCCTCCACCACGGCCAATGAATTCCTCTCCTTAAAATACATATATGCAGACTTATGATAACAGCAGCATCATTAAAACTAGGATAAAACACTGGCTCCTGTGGCACTTCAGCAGAACGTCAGATTCCATGGTGGCACAGTTTTGTCCCTGGGCTTTCAGGAGTGTTGTTTTAGGCTCTTTGATGACTCAAAGGAAATTGGAGACATATGTTTTTAGTGCATTTTCAGAGACACATAAAAGAAAGGAAAAAAAAAAAAAAGCTGAGATTGTGTAGAAAAACCTAAAGGTTCCTGCAGTGAGGAATGCTGGGGATAGCTCTGTGAAACGAATTCTGCCTACTTGCAGGCTCATGGACAGGATTCAAATGCAAAATCACAGCTGCAAGCCTAGAACATCCCCACTGATTAGAGTCCTTATTGTGGAGTTGTCCAGACACCACATGGAATTTTTCATGTTCTTAGTGGTATATAAAGAACTGCTCTGTTTCTCAATGGGTCACAGCAAAGCTCACATCAGCTGGCATCTAGGAACAAAACCATCCTCCAAATGAGGTCTGATCTGTAGGGGTTTTGGAGGACATGGAGAGAATACAGAGGCACCGGCTGGTTTCTTTTCAAGCATGGCCAAAGGAGGAGAAGGGGCTGCTTTTCACAAAAGCCCCTTGTTGTCTGGGCAGTCACCCAACAGCCAAGAACATGAGAGCCGTTCCCAGGTCTGTTTTAGTGGTTTATATGCTTTGGAATAAGGTGGCAGTGGATAAACATCCCTGGGAGTGGCCTGGTGCATCTTGGGTTGATCTTTGCAGCATGTTCACTTTGTCTCTGTGACCCAGCAGGTATTTAACCATTTCTTGTAAAGGGAAACATGAGATCTCTCCTATTTCTCTGAGAAGAATCACCACACTGCAAAGTCTGAGAACCCTCATACGCTTCAAAATACTGGGAGGGCTCTCCAGGGGAAAACTGAACATCACAATGCACACATGGTGCTCACGCTGGCTGCCAGCACAGGCCTCTGCTGCCTGCCAGGCACACGCAGCATACGTATGGAGAGTCAAGTATCCCCCTAGGTCAGGATCAATTTCCTTGGTGATTGGTAGGAGAGAGAACCTGGATCAAGAATGGAAAGTTAACAAAGAGGCAGGGGAAGGAAAAGGTAAGGCTCTGATAATTGTAAACCTGCATTCTGCCAGATTTCAGGCACAAATGCTGCTGTAAAAAGTCTTTTTTGTTAGAGTTTTTTCCTGGAAGAAAACCAGCGCATCAACTCGCTGCTTTGAAAGGAAGCATTACCTTGCTGCCAGTGTGTGCATTTGCATAGAAGCATAGAATCCTTAGGGTTGGAAGGAACCCCAAGGCTCAGCCAGTTCCAACCTCCCTGCCATGGGCAGGGACACCTCACACTACAGCAGGTTGCTCACAGCCACATGCAGTCTGGTCTCAAAAACATCCAGGGATGAGGCTTCCACCACCTCCCTGGGTGTCCTCTGCCAGTGTCTCACCATCCTCATGGGGAACAACTTCTTCCTGAGATCCAATTTGAATCTACCCATTTCTATTTTTTTCCCATTCCCCCCAGTCCTATCACTCCCTGACACCCTAAGCAGTCCCTCCCTCAGCTTTCCTGAGAGGCCTCAAGAAGGTCTCCTTGGAGCCTTCTCCAGGCTGAACAGCCCCAACTCTCTCAGTCTGTCCTCACAGCAGAGCAGCTCCAGCCCTCTGCTCATCCTCGTGGCCCTTCTCTGGACACCTTCCAGCACCTCCAGATCCCTCCTTTACTAGGGGCTCCAGAACTGGACACAGTATTCCAGGTGGGGTCTCACCAGAGAGGAGTAGAGGGGGAGAATGAAGGGAAGTATAATTTTAGTATCTGTAAATACGTTTCTGGCCTCTTTATCTTCTTGTTCTACCATTTGTCATGTGCCCCAGGGCCAGTGTTGCTCTAACAGCCATAGTGAGTAGTACAAGTTGAGCAGAAGCTTTGAGGCATCTTTGTGTCTCTTCATTTGCTCAATGAGTACTTTGCTTTTCCTAATGCTGTCACGCTGAATTTCCTAGATCAAGCAGTAAATATAGGTCAAAATGAGTCTTTTAGGGATGGGCCAGACTCTGCCTACTATTCCTCTTAGCTGCAGGGTTGAGCTGCTGTACTTGTGTCCATGTCTAAATTCTGTGGTGTTCTTGGGTGCTTCCCAGCGTTTTCAAATCCCAGCAATAGCTTTGCTGATATCATCTCTCCATAAACCTCCCTCTTAATGTGCCACTGCTTAATTCCGAACTTACTTTTTTTTTCCCTTCATGCTGATTCAGACCTATACTATTAAGGAATGCCTACACAATGCCTTTGCCCTCATAAATAGAAAGACTTCCTTAAGGCTTTCAAAGTACTTAGCTGCCCTGCACAGTGTGGTAAAGAGGGTGAAATGGAATATATTATGAAATGTCAAACCCAGTCCAAATTGGATGAGCAATTAGTGAAATAATAAGGTTGCAGCACTGCTTCGTCAGAAACCTTTAATTTTGACATCAGTAGGCATCATACATATCGCAGTGTGAAATAACTCTATAGCTTGGGTTGATCTTATGATAGCCATGCTTAGGAAACAAAATAAAGGCACCTATGGCACTGTTAATGGAACAATTAAAGTTGCAGATGAAAGCATACAGAAGTCAAGATAACATTAGCTAATTAATTTTGTACTTTTATGCTGTCTGCTATGGGAAACTGTTGAAATCTAGGTGTGGGTGCGCAGGCACTGAGTAACTGCGAGCTTGTCACTAGTCACATTAATCTCCCTAGGCTGCCTCTGTAGTCAGTGAGGACACAGAAAACTTGTTTTGCCACTACCAATTGCCCTGTCTCGCTGGGCAAGGGTTAACTTCCGTGAACTTATCCTTTTGCCTCCTGCATGCTAGTTTGTTGGATAAAGTTAACACAACTAGTCCTCACTGTTCCAATTGCTGATATTTGCAAATGGAAACTGGAAAGCCTTGTTCTGCACTGACATGGGCTTTTGCATGCAATTTTCCTTTCTTTAAGGAAAACAAAGGGGGCACAGTCCAAGTCTAGTGGCAGTTCAGCTTTATAGGCCTTAGCACAGCATTCATCATTAAAATTAAGCATGTGCTTAATTGGTTTTCTGAATATGGATGGATTTAAGCACATGCTTATATGCCTTGCTCACTTGAGGCCTTAATAGACCATGCAAACTTAAAAGTTCAAGTCATTGAGATAAATTGAGTGTATAATAATAGACATCATAACAGTAGCTACTGCTCACTCTGTATGTAGGCAGCTCCTTGTAGTACTGTCCTTTGTCTCTGTCTCAGATATCTAGACCATGCCTAGATAAAACAGTAGCAGCAGATAAGAACTTTTATTTCTCAATCAGACCAGTTTCACAGTACAGTATCTGAGGTGGTCAGTAAAAGCCAACATGGCTTTACAAAAGGCAAATCCTACCTTAGGAATCTGGTGTCCTTCTACAACAGAGTTACAGCTCTGGTAGATACGTGAAGGGCAGATGCCATCATCTACCCTGGTTTGTGCAAGGCATTTGAATACTGACATGGCATGCCTGTCTCTAAGACGGAGAGAGATGGACTTGATGGATGAACCACTCAGTGGATAAGGAACTGGCTTCATAGTCTCACTCAAAGACTTGTGATTAGAGTCTTGATGTCCAGGTGGAGCTCAGTGACAAGTGGAGTTCTTCGGCGGTTTGTCCTGTTTAGCTTCTTTCTCAGCAGCATAGACAGTGGCACTGCGTGCCCCCTCAGCAGGCTTGCTGATGACACCAAGCTGTGTGGCGCTGTGGACTCACTTGAGGGAAGGAATGCCATCCAGAGGGATCTTGACAGGCTTGAGAAGTGGGCCCGTGCAAGCTACATGAGGTTCAACAAATCAAAGTGAAAGGGCTTGCGTCTGGGCTGGGCCAACCCCAGGCACAAATACAGGCTGGGTTCAGAGTGGGTTGAGAGTAGCTCTGAAGAAAATGCCTTGTGGATGTTGATTGATGAGAAGTTCAACATGAGCTGGCAATGTGCCTGTGTAGCCCAGAAGGCAAACTGTGTCCTAGGCTGCATCAAGAAGACTGTGGCCAGGAGGTGAAGAGAGGTGATTCTTCCCCTTTACTCTGCTCTTGTGAGACCCCCACCTCAAATACTCTGTCCAGTTCTGGTGTCCCCATCATAAGAAGGACAGAGAACTGTTGGAGTGAGTTCAGAGGAGACTACAAAGATGATCCAAGGACTGGAACACCTCTGCTATGAGGATAGGCTGAGGAAGCTGGAGTTGTTCAGCCGGGGGAAGAGAAGGCTCTGCGGGGACCTTACAGCTGCCTTCCAATACCTGAAGGGAGCCTGCAGGAAAGCGTGAGAGGGACTTTTCATGAGGGTCTCTAGCAACAGGACTATGGGGAATGGTTTTAATCTGAGGGAGAATAGGTATAGACTGGATCTTAGGAAGAAGTTCTTCAGTACAAGGGTGGTGAGACTCTGGGATAGGTTGTCCAGAGAGGTTGTGGATGCTCCCTCCCTGAAGGTGTTTAAGGCCAGATAGAATGAGGCCCTGGACGATCCAGTCTAGTTGGGAGGCATTGCTGCCCGTGGCTGGGGGGTAGGAGTAGATGATATCTGAGGTACCTTCCAACCTAAGCCATCCTTTAATTATATGATTTCAATTTTATTAGTGATAAATTTCAATGTTTTGGTTTGGTTCTGTTTTTTTTGGACTGTAGCCAAGATCTTGAACTACCTATTCAAGATATTTTGAAAATATACAGTTCTTTTACACTGGTAGATAACAGTGTAATAAAATACAGTGGTCAGCAATTGATGTGGACGAAACAAGGAAATTATACTTGTTATATGCTACCAGTAGTAACAAATAGGTATCAAAATAAAAAGCAAACCACGATAAAGAGGAGAATGTTCTTAATAAGGAAATGTTAATCAAGAATGTGCATTTCACAGTAGGAGTTTGTTTGGGTTTTGTCATTTTGCCAACAGCAATCTTTAGGCAAGAGGAAAAAAATGTACAGCTGTAGCTCGTGGATATGATCTGCCCTACCTGCTGCATTTCTGGGGCACTGCCATTGCACCGGCTGCCGGCACTTCCTGGCTCCCACAGGCTCTTCAAAAGAAGTGGCACTGGTTGGGCTCATGGAGATTTTTCCATTAGGAGAGGGGAGAGGAAGATCATCTACATGCTTCTTCACTCTCACTTGAGCTTAGAAAAAAGTGCTCTGTGCTGTGTTCACTGAGAGACCTTGGCTTTTCAGAGGCTGCGAGAGCTGCACACAAAATGGATTTTTTACTGCCAAAATGGATCTGATTGTTTGGAGTATTTTAGGCTATGTCTGTACAAAACAGCAAGCAACTGTTCTTTGGAGAGCTATGGTAAGGCTTTATAAGAACATGGAATGGAAGCAAAGAGGTCACATTAGTTTATGCTTCATAATATCCAGACTGTAAGGAAATATGTTTTAAATAAGAATTGACATGAGAGACCTCCGTGATAACAGCTTATGGAGAAGGAAATCATTCGTACACAATATATTTCTCGAGGCTCATAAAAGATAGCAATAACAAACAACATTATGCAGCATCTGGGAAATTCTATTTACTTAACATGTTTTCTGCTTTTATTATTATCCAGACTCGTTCCTTCAGTGAAAGTTCTGATTGCTGTTTGAGCAATGTGTATGATCTCATTACAGCAGGGTTGTATTAGAGAATCTGATAGCGATAGCTCCAACAATGGCACCTTTCTCTTATTAGCTGTCACTTGACTACAACAAGAACGGTGCAAATTTCCTGCCATCGAATTCTGGCAGGTGGCTGGAAACCAATCTAATATCCCCTGCTGCACTGTGGAAAAAAGCATGTTCAATATCCTGGCTTGGGCTGGTTCAAAGCATAGGCTGCTGCACAGGCAGCGCTGGATATTGAGCACATTCACGCTTTGCTGGGGACCATTCAGAAGGGCCACCACGTAGGCTCTGAGAAGGATACACTTCAACATGAAGCTTGTCACTGTACACTCTCAAGCAAGTCACAGGCAGCTTTAAGAGCAGTCATTAATTGATTTCTAGCAACCAGTTCCTTATTTCTTACTCATTACCTTATTTCTTACTCATTACTTTTCTGCCCTACGTTCATGTCCAAGGCCAGCTAGCTTTTGCCTTTGGAAGCCCCAGGAGGCTAGGTAGTGCCACGTAGCTCGGAGTGATCACAAATGCTCCAAGTATATGCTCCCAGATTTTGGTGCTGTGGTGAGAGAAGGAAGAGCTATCTCTCCTTGTCTCTGTGCAGCTCTCCTGTGATGTTTCAGCATTATTCCTTAGCTATCCTCCACTTTTGTAGGGTTTCTCACTGACTTGCGAGGGTTTTGCGGCCTTTAAAATTAGGCTTAGTTATAAGGAAACCAAACCAAACCAAACCAACAACCAAACATAGCCAAACCTCTCACACAGTAAAACAGAATAACCATGTGAGCAGGAGCATTTCCTAGCACAGAAATTGAGACACAAAATGTGTGGAAAGCTGGAAAGCCACCATCCCTCTTGAGAAGGATGGGCCCCTTTCTCCAGAATTTCTTTCAAACACATCAACTTTCAGTGATTCTGTAGATGAGAGAAAGTGTCCTCTGCTCGCTTTAAAATCTATTTCTGGCAAGAGCAGTGCAAAGCCCTGGCTGAAGGGAGCTTGCTGCCATCTGCCTTGTTCCTTTTCTGCCTTTTCCTGATTCCACAAGGAGGGCTTTTTGTAACTGAGTTGTGGATAAGTCTTGGTGGAATGGTCACGCTGGCCAGTGTGAATCCCTTTTCTGACAGCCTGGTAGGCTGAAATAAAGTTAAAAAAATAAAGAAATTTGAGAATATTACTTTTTTTTTTTTACTTTTTTTTTTCTGATAGAATAAAGGTATTAGAGCAAAGTTGTTAAAGAAAAGCTAATGCCTTCCCTTTGTCTAGGATGTACATCTTGGTGAAATTCTGTGACTAGTTAGCTGCTAAAAACATTTAACGTTATGAATTAATAAACCCATGAATTTTGCATGAGATGTTTTCTGGAAGGTCTTTCATACTGCTGTTGCCATCTTTCTTGGTGGAATAAATCCTGCCTGGGGTTGTTTCAGTCTTTAGAGCTGACATCTCAAAGTAGCTCATTTATTCGGGGAGTAAAACAGATTTAATGAACCGTGGGAAACACATGATTTTTCAGAAGTGACCATAATGAAAATGATCCATAGATAATAACAGGCTATTTACCTGTGCCTGAGTTGCTCCAAATTGATTTCCATCAGCAGAGGTCCTAAGCTTGGTTACAGTAACAATGTGATAAAGCTATAGGTCCACGAGGAATTCCCTTAATTAAAATTAATGTTCCTATTGAGCAGTTGCATGAGCTCATAGTTCTTCCCAGAGAAAGCGTGATCAGCTAACCAAACCAATCTTTGGGTCTGAACAGCTGAAGAGATGAAGGATTTCTCACTTCCCCTTCCTACAACCTTCCTGGAAGTTGTATATATTTATAATCAGGATAGCCTTAGGATTACTGATTCTCCTCTGTAAAGTGTAAAGCCTGTTTCTATTGACATCTAGGTATTGGACTGATACGCTTAACAAACAGAGTCAGGAACTCTTCCATGCTCCTATGTGAGCTAATCAGATTTACATATGAGCCCGAGAAAAGAGATGGATTACCAGAGACAGAATCAACAATAGAGCCTTTCCTACATGCCAAATGATTCCTATCCATGATTTATTGAACTTTGGGAGTGAAGAGAAGCTAGAGAATATCCAGTCTTCCCTGTGTCAAAATTTAAACTGATGCAGAAGAGGACAGCAGTGTCAGGGTTAACAAGTACACCTATGTAAGAAATATAGGTGTATGTATATGCATACTCTCTCTCTCTCTATAAAAATATATACACACACATATATACATCTGTATTTCTAGGTAGCCAAGAAAAACACTGGGAAACAAAATCTATTCAGTGGAGGCAGCTAGATATCCCATATGGGTTTTCCGTGTGACTTAAACACTTGAATCCTAAAACACCTCATGAAAACATTGCTTAACTTCCTCAGCATCCAAAAGAATGAGAGTACTTGGATTTTCAGCATACAGTTGCATGGCACAGGCTGTCTTGCATGTGACCCTGCTCAAAAAGGACAAAAAAAGCAGCACCTTTCTCCTGAGAGCCCCTGCCAAGGGCCAGTTGAGGATTTTCTGTTTGCTCTTCCTTTAATGCCCACAGATTCAGGGATCTTATTAATGTCTATAAGTATCTGAGGGATGGGTGTCAAGACGAAGGTGATGGTCTCCTTTCAGTGGTGCCCAGTGATAGGACAAGGAACAGCAGGTTCAAGATGAAACACAGGAGGTTCCCCCTCAAAATGAGGACAAGTTTCTTTACGGTCGGGGTAACAGAGCACTGGAAGAGGCTGCACAAAGAAGCTGTGGTCTCCTTCCCTGGAGAATTTCAAAATCTCCCTGGATGTTTTCCTGTGTGGCCTGCCCTAGGTGATCCTGCTTTAGCAGGGGGTTGGACTGATGATCTTGAGGTCCCTTCCAGCCCCCAATATTCTGTGATTCTGTGATGTCATGCTCACCGGGCTAAAGGACTGTTTGTCATGTGCTGTCCCCCTGTTTTGCCCCCAAAACATACACCTTCATCAAAAATTGGAGAGAAATTGTCCATCCTCAGGTTCAGGAATCTAAATCTGAGCACTTAGCACTTGGCTGCTAAGATCCTTTGAGAATGCGAGAGCTGTCTTTGTGCAGGCAGGATTTGGTCTTGGGGATCACACAAGTGAGCGTGGATCTGCTTGGTGTTGATACTTTTGGGGATCATAAATGCCAAAATACATCATGCAGCTGCCACAGAGAAGCTTGCATTGCCAAGCAGGCTGCCGGATCCATGTGATGGAGTATGAATTTTAAACATTTTTAAGAGACAATTTGCACATTCGTGTAAAGGACAAAGGAAGCAGAGAAAAGAGCTGCAGTGCTGATTTCCAGTGAGGCAAGTAATCCCCCACATACATCCCACATTTTGGAAAGGCTACATACTGCACCCTCTGAGAGTGGGGAGTGCTGAGATGTGCAACAACATATCAGTTTCAGGTTCTGATGAGAAAAAAATTGCTTTAAAATATCACAGGTTCAGAAGTGCAGCTGAAATTTTAAAGTATTAGTTTCCCATGCTGCTTAATAAAAACTGTGAAAAGAGAAGCAGAGAGGAGACTGAGGAGGAACATCTATATCTAGCCAGACAGTTGGTGTTATATGTATCTATGCAATACTGTGTGCATGACAAATATGCTAACGGGGCATTAAGGATGCATGGTTAGGTAACGAAAATGCTGGAGGCAGCCTGGTTAAGGTTGCTCACTGTGCTGCTCTGCCCCCTCGCGTTGTGAGCGCCAGGCCTTGTCGGAACTGCAACATTTCCCCACACACACTTTCTCGGAAAGGCTAAATATTTCTTCCATATAACATCAGGAAACTTGAGATGTTGTTTATTCCTCTAGACATTTGTGGATTTTCACTATCGCAGTGGTGCAGACAGTAACACAGATGCTCAAGCGGTGTTTTAGCCTTTCGTACCATTCAGATGGCACAAAAGGGCTACAAGCCAGACAAAGCCAACCTACCTCTCCACCCTCCTCACACATTTCCTTCTGCTGCTATGCATAACAAAAGGGGCAAGGTAGCCTCTTCTGCAAACCTTCATATGATTTACCCTTATCTGTCTCTAAGGCCAGGAAAATGACCCTCCAAGCCTAGGAGATTGAAGTCTAATTTTTGCTTTATACCAGTTATGGTCATGTTTCTCCCCTCTCTCCCTGCTTCCACAAACACATGGTGTCCATAAATCCTCCGTCCGGAAAGTCTACTGAGGCTTCAGAGAGCAACCTTTCCCCACCTGACTTCTGAGATGGTCTTCTTGGCTCAGTGTTGTCAGTCAACAGCAAAGCTTCCCTGCTGCAGTCAGTTCACCTACATCGAGCTGTGAGTCAGTCCACCTACAAACTCGACTGCCTGATAAATAAGCAATCTTTGACTGCCACTCTCTGGAGTTTTTCTTGCCATGGAACAGGCTTTCCAAATATGATTCCTTTGATTTTCGTGCTGGTGACTTGCATGGCTTATAACCTCTCATTCCTGAGACAGCACACAGTACTGCAAATCCTGTACCCACTGAAAAGTGGACCAGTCTATGTAGTTAAAACTACAACATCTACTCAATCCCTTTGACACTCATGCAAACCCACAGGTATCCATGGCCTCACAACAGAGTTGGCCTGATGCAAACATGGGTAACAACTTCTAAAGACAATCTAGCTCTGAGGGACCAAATAATTGCTGGATCATATGGTGGAGAGAGATTTGTAGCACATTTTAAGGTATCAAGAATGTTCATGTTTTATGTCTTTGAGCAGTCTAGAGGGCAAAATCACAGCTGCATGCATACTTCTTCACTTTCCAGTTGGGAGTGGACAAACACCCTGTTTTGAACATGGTTAGTAACTTCACTCGCTCCACAAGATTATCAGCACTCACCTGGTAGAGATCTCTGCAGAACATGGGTGCTCTTTCATTCGTTTTCATGATAAATCTGCAAGGTTATTTTACATCATTTTCATCCTCAGTTTAAGCTAAGATGGAAGTCTTGGCACTGAGGCAGATGAGGAGCAGCTACTGATAGCTTTCTAGGAAGTCCTATGTATGTATTTAATCTGCAGAGGGGAAGCAGGAGCAGACGGGGAGTGAGGCACACACTTGCAAAACAAAGACATTTGTATGCTTTTATTGCATCTGCTGGAAGCTTCTGATTCCCACATTTGATTTCTCAAAGCTGAGGCTTCAGCATTAGCTTGATTCTTACGTGTTCTCTGTAATGATAATGCAGAGGATTCAAACCCATTTTACTTCAAGGCTTACTAAGAGACTAAGGTAAAAGGGGAAAAGTAGATACTGTTACAATGAGGTGGAAGCAACATAGGGAAATGTCTCATATTATCTTTCTAGCTTCTATTTATTTGGGAGGATAGCATAAAAGTCTCATCTGGAGTGATGGTTTAAAACATTAAGGAATGCAACTTGATTCTGTAATCACAGAATTATTGAGGTTGGAATAGACCTCTGAGGTCATCTAGTCCAGTCTATGACCTAACACCACCACACTGACTTCACCATGTCACTAAGTGCCATTATCCAATCTTTCCTTAAACACCTCCAGGGACAGCAATTCCATCACCTCTCTGGCCAGTCCATTTCAGTGCCTAATTACCCTTTCCATGAGGAAGTGCTTCCTAACATCCAGCCTAAACCTCCCCTGTGCAGCTTCAAGCCATGCCCTCTCGTCACAAGTTGCCTGGGAGAAGAGCCCATCCTCCACCTTACTACAACTTTCCTTCAGGTAGTTGTAGAGTGTGATAAGGTCTCCCCTGAGTCTACTCTTTGCCAGGCTAAACACCCCAGCTCCCCCAGACTCTCTTCATAAGACTTTTCCTCCAGTCCCTTCAGCAGTCCTGTCGCTCTCCTCTGGACCCAAACCAGCACCTCAGTATCTTCCTTGAAATGAGTGGGCCAAAACTGCACACAGTACTCAAGGTGAGGCCTCACCAGTGCTGAGCACAGGGCAGAATTACATCCCTAGTCCTGCTGGCCAGCCACACTGTTCCTGATACAGGCCAGGATGCCGTTGGCCTTCTTGGCCACCTGATCACACTGCTGGCTCATGTTCAGCCATTCTTAACCTGCACTCCCAGGTCCCTGGGACCAAGCTGCTCTCCAGCCACTCATCCCCCAGTCTGTAGCACTGCATGGGGTTATTGTGGCCAACGTGTAGGACCCTGCACTTGACCTTGTTAAACCTCATAATATTGGCCTCAGCCCATGGACCCAGCTTGTTCAGGTCTCCCTGAAGTGTCTTCCTACCTTCCAGCAGGTCGACGCTCCCCCCCAACTCAGCGTCATCTGCAGATTTGCTAACAGTCATCAGTAAAGTTGTTGAACAGAACTGGGATAATCTTCTGTTGTAAACCTGAGTTTAGCTTAATAGATTTCTAGTCTAAAGTGATGCCACCACAAAGAAGAAACCACGGTGTGTTAAAAATTTGGTGCAAGATCAGCAGGATGTATGAAAAAAAAAGATCAAAGTTTTAACTGGGAAGGTCAGCAACTCTGCAGCAATTTTATTATAAACAACTCAATTATATTGTATAATTGCTGTGATTGCCAGAGACCTCATTGATTACTCACAATGGCACTGCATTAAAATGCTGCTAATGAGATGTTTATTTTAATAACTGTTCTCTATGTAGATGTTCTAGTTTGCAGAAGCACTAGGTTAAGGATACTTCAGTTAAGTGAATCCTGAGTGAATTTAACACAAGGAGGACAGACAGGCTTTCAACTCTGTAGCGACAGGAAAGAAAACAAGACATCACTGAAGCATGGGCCTCCTCTTGCTGTTCTTTTTGCAAATACAATGTGCTGCCTTTCAGTACATTAGCTATTTCTGCCTATATTCTGTTGCATTACATAAAGAACCCAGAATTTGAATCAATAAAGGCTAGAGACTTCTGATGCTTATGTTAAGCGAGTTTACCCCATGTAGGAAAATTTTCCATGTTTCATATACTGTACTAAATGGAATTGCACTGGAAACAAGGTAAACCTTCATCAACTGTTGCAGATTCAAGGCCTAAAATTGTGAGTGAAACAGTGGAGTTTGATTTTTGCCAGAGAAATAAGAGTCTTTCTGCCTGTTCCTGTTTCTCATCTCCATTTTGCAGGCAAAGCCTGGCTCCCTTTACTGCCCCCATAACACCTCTCCAATGAGCACATTTCAATATGTGAGTTATTATTCGGCGTAGAGAGCTCTCCTGAGAACCCAGGTGCAAGTCCGTTTCTGTCCTCAATGTCATTATCTCGTTCAGGGTCCAAAGGCATTCATAACATCTACAAACAATCAAGAAACATCTCAACAGGCCATTCCAGCAACTGGAATTTAGAACTCTTTTTCACATACAGAGGTTCTATGCTCTGCACAAAAGGAGTGCACTTCACACAACCACTGAATTATTTTGACGATTTAGTCCTTAAAAATCTGTACCAGTATCTATATTGCAAAACATAAAGGCATCAGCACAGCATGATGCAAGCCTTTGATCTCAAGATAATCTGCAAAAATAAAATGACCCAGAAAGAATCCATTTCATTTCTTATCTAGCTGAGGGTTTTGTGTTACACTCTGCAGTGAAGAAAGGCCTGGAGAGGATTTTGTCTGCTGCATCTCATTGTCATTTCTGTTGAGCCATTACTTACCTTCATCAATCTTACAACAGATTCTGCCCAGCATCTTCCTGTATAGGCAGGACTTCACTGTGGGGAAGATTGAGCAGGATGCTTGGTATGAATTCCAACCTTTGGACCAACATGTCATACACAATATATGAATTTTTTTCTAGACAGGTTTCAGAGCTCGAGCTTCAGCCACCCTTCCCCAGCGAGGCTTTGCAAAAGTCTGTTGGAGAGAATGTGCACTGCCCTGTAATTCTCAATTAGTCTGTGATGGGGTTTGAGGAAATTCAAGTTTTGCTGCCCACTGCTCTACGCTCTGTCAGCATCAGTGCTGCTTCATGGACCCTCTGTTTTCTGTACTTGATGCAGTGGTTTGTGAGTGTACCCAAAGGGCAGGTACCAAAGGATGGGTCCATGAGTCTCCATCAGTAGTTAGCAGTCTCATTCATCACAGATGGCCTTTACAGAGTACAGCAACCCCATCTCTCCTACATACTGAATAGATGTTTATCATCCAGACATAATATTACTTCCCAGCATCAAAGTGAAGCAAATTTGCTGACATACACACAAGGAAAATGCTGGGCAGGGCCACAGAGAGGTATTTTTGAAGTAAAATGCATGCACACATACATAGATACCCCTGTATGAAGATATGGATGTCTAGAGGAAGCAGTTGGAGAATGTGCTTCTGTATGTGTACGCTCATGGCTGACAAACAAGGGAGCGGCCACACCTACACCCATCCCTTCAACTGGAAAGGTGCTCTGAGGGGGCTGTGCTGATTATTACAATCTGTCATGCTTTCACATGAAACAAAATTTGCACCAAATATATAATGAAAATATTTTAGTGGATACTCAGTCACCTTCAACCAAGTTATCCATCATGCTGTGCAAACACAAGCTGCAGCAGAGGGGAAATTTCCCCAGAACAGAAGTATCAAAGCAAAGTCTGTGGCAGTTCATTTTCTTACGCAGAGACCAGACGCTGTCAGCTTCCCTTGTAGAGTACAATATACACAATGCTCTGTTTCATTAATTTGAACTAAAATTAATGGTTTCACATTTTTACTTTCTTATTATGTCAGACAAAAGGATTCACTATATTCTTACGTTTTGTTCTTTTTTTTTTTACTTTGTAAGATTAAGAACCCGATGGGAGAAAAGGAACTCTTCTCTGATTTAATCCTGCACACAGATTTGTCTTTGACCTTACTCAAATCTTTCTCTTGTTTACCAGAACACATTGTAATGACAATTTTCAAAGGCATTATTATCTGAAAAATAAGGCCAGTTTTCAGTCAAGTCAAAAGAACAGGGTACCATAATAATAGCTATTCATATGAAGAGAATAATTCTTAACAACAACAACAACAACAGAAGGGGGAAAAAAAAAGAGGTACGAGACCAAATAAAGTTACCCCCACCAGAAGATCATATACAAATCAGTGCGGAGCAAGCGTCTGAAGAAAATCCACTACTTCACTTACTCCTACATTTCTTAATTTGGTGCCTACCCCTTTTAACACATTTCTACACAAATTTAGGCTGGTTATACAACTCTCTCCACCGTCACTTCAGTTACTGGATCTCCAGATTCCTTAAGAGTAAAATAGGGACCACAGGTGTCTCTGCTTTACCGACCACTACAATGTGTAATTAATGAGGTACAGAAAAAGACTTTCTACCTTATTTTTCACAACCTGTGAGCATTTCTTCCCTGATGTTGTTCTTCATCTGAATAAGGCAGTTAGTTCCTTGAATGCTTTCCTCAGCCCTTCTGTACCCTGTCCTCTGCTTATGGTCTTTGCAGACAGTATTTAAACAAACACTTGAGCACAGGAAGTTCATCCCTCCTCCCCACAAATACAATAAAACAGACAGGTGAATGACGTGTGCACTGGCTGCCCATCTCGCACTCAGTATACCACAGCGAGCCTGCAACATGGATGAGTGTATTCCAGATAGGGCAGAGTGGGAAGGAGAATGGCAACATTAAATGTGTCTTGAAAAACAGGAAAGGTGATGTTTGTTGTTCATGAAATATCAGAAAGCTGAATGCAAATTTATCCTTGAAGAAGGGAGTGGAAAGGGGAAGGAGAGTGGAAGGAACACAGGAGAGTGAGTTCAAGTTTTCTTTTAAGTTCCAAGTTTGTCTGAAACAGAGACAGAGTTTGACTCTCAGTGCTGCTGACATTGCATAAAGTGAACCCACCGGTGAGGTTTAGATGAAAACTAGGTAAACAGCAACAGATTTCATGCTGTTCTAATGCAGACCCCTGTGAAAGCACAACTGTTCAGAAAAATATGTAATATGCTTCGAGTATGTGGGCTTACAAACCTCAAGAGGCACCACTGCAATGGTTCCAGCTGAATTACTTCCAATTTGACACTGAAGAGGCAACCTACCAAGTAATGACTATGAAAACTGCACAGGGACAATAATTCAGCTTACTGTAGCTGTGTTTTAAGCACAAGGAGATCTGCTATATATTAGTGGTAACCTTAGCACAAAGCTTACCTTGCTATGAAATGATTGCTCTGTTTCTAAATGTGTGTGATACCAGCAAAACACGAATTGCAGAATGTGTAGCAGTGTGTACAGGCACGGCTGATGTACCACATGAGGTACTAAAAGAAAAATAGGAACGTTTGTAGCAGAAGACCATAACCCCCAAAATAATTCTCCCTCTGAGATCACTGGCAAACCACCCATGATTTCACTGCACAGAGCAGGTAGTCTCTCTAGATGTCTCCTCCAAGACAAGGATCATTTCTGAAGCCCTGTTCCATAAATCTTCCTTTCCACCTCGCATTTTCTGATTCAAAGAACCACTTTGACTTGATCAGTGAATTGATCAGGGAATTGACCACTTTGGATTGATCAGCACAATCAGCTCAATGATATATGCAAGTACTATGTCTATCTTCCAGAGGCACAATGGAGTTCAGCAGTATCATTCCAGGATGGAACATGAATTAGAACCCATCAGTTCTCATCTGACACTAGTTCCTTCTAGTCCCCATGAATTTAAAGCAAATATTAAGGAGAACATTCATTTATGGATACTATTCAGTCCCATTATGCATAAGATGCATGCTGAATTCCCAGCCCCTTGCTCTGCAGAGACCACGAGCACTTAAGCCAGAATGTCTCATCGCTCCGGTAATGACATCTCCAGGGATCTCCTCTGTGGGGCAGATGGGCTATGAAATCTGAGAAAGTGATTCATTCCGCCCTTCTTGGTGCAAAGGCTTATTCCCTAAAAGAGCATGAAAAGCTGGTGCAACATGGGGCAATTAGAATTCTTAAATATTCTTAATGAACACCTGAGTTTAGAGCCCCGTGGTTTTGAGAAATCCTCTTATTAGTGTGACACAAAGGTGACAAGATGCAGAAACAGTTTTGTATACTCTGAATAAATACAGTACAAGAGACAGAGTGCCGAAAGACAGAGCAGAGGCACAGCAAAACCCATAGACACCTTGCTACATAATCAGTTTCCTAATCCAGTCATCAGTCAGGGCTAATAGAAGCTGTATGTTTTTATTCTGCAGTGCTTCAAAATCTGGGTCAGCCAAAAACCGCCCCCGGCTGCCAGCGGAGCTCCGCTGTGTGCCCTGCAGAGGGAGGCATTGCCGACTCCGACCGCTCCGAGGAGCCACAAGGCAGCAAAACACCGCCGAAACCCCACAAAAACCAACTATCAGAGATGTCCATTTTGTTTGTAACACAATCTCCTTGAGTATTGTGAAACCTCAGAAATGCTTAACACCTTCTGAAAGTCAAGCCAGATCATAATTAACACGTTTCAGTAGTAAAATATCCGGCATATCCTAAATACGGGCAGGAAACAATTATGGTGCAAGGACAACGTTACAAAAAAAGAGATATGAAACATTGGGTAGCTATTTGCAGACTGCAGTGTGAGTACAGGAGTCACAGGCAGCTGGGGAGCAGTGCAACATCAGCACCCTCACCTGGCTGGAGCCCAGGGTACCCACTGATATCAGCTACCCCCTCAGCATTAATTAGTTACCAAAAAAGCACCCAGAAAGGTGGGGTGTGCTGCTGCATCTCAGAGCTGAAGGCCAAAGAGATGACAAGAAAGGAGATGAGAGCAAGCAGATCACATAAGTATTTCAAACAGGAGGTGATGTGTGGGGGTTGGGAGTAGTGAGCAGCTCTGTCAACTCTGTTCCCACCAGGTATGGCCACTGAGCTGGGGCCAGCTCTCACTGATGCTGTGGGGCCCTAGATCAGGCAGCCAGACCATTCAGACTGAGGGAAAAAGCATATACCCATGGATGTACAGTAAACATGTGCCATGTGTGACTCTAAACTAGGAAGGAGCCAGAGGCAGCAATACCTGCCCTCTCCTTGAAGAAGTGAGTAGGAAGAGAGGAGAAGATGCAACTATGGCATTGCCCAGGGAACCCTTCCAGCAATTCCTGTGTCCAAATCCATGTGGCTGTTGTGGGTTTCTGTGAAATAGCCTTTTGACCGAGGAAGTGCTCTCCAGCACATATGGAAGACTGTGAGAGATTCCCAGACCTCTGAGATATTTATCTGTGTGCAAAGATTCCACCATGTTCCTGGACCTCCTGGATACATTAGGTGTTGGTCATGGTCCAGGCATACAGTGAGATGCTCAGGGTTTCTGTAGTTGTGCTGCACAGCAGCGCTGAACGAGGCTGATGTTTCCAGGAGGGGTTTGCTGCAGCTGCTGAGACCGAGTGTGGTGTATGATACATCCCTGAAACATTGCCTTTACTGCTTTTGCACAGAACAAGTGCTTGGCACGCAGGCACACGCTTCTCTCTGGGAAATCCCTTGCAGCTATAGATGTGTGGAGAGGAGAAAGCAAGCAATGTAGCAGATGTAGCAGGGAAAAGAAGGCTTTAAAGTCATTTGCCCCACAGGAATGACTCAAGTGCAGCTACTGCCTTATGTTTTCACATAAGCTGTACTTAAAGACATAGGTTGGGCATTAGAGTGCAAGGAACTCTCCCACAGACACCTGTGTGTCTTCAGCATTGCATACTTTCTGTTGTGAGTAACAGTAGCACCTTGATTTTGTTGAAGGATTGTGAGTAAATTCTCATACAAAATCAGCCAGTGCTGTGCAGACAGCTCCAGCCCCTGTGATCAATACTTTATGGATAAATTGATGTGTGCAGTCTGAAGAAAATGAAACTAAATATACCATGTCAGTTTACATAATCCAAGACCCAATAGCCTCCTTTTTCTGGACCACCAAAACAAAGACACAAAGAGATTCAGAGGTGGAATTTAATTTCTGAATATTTTGACTTTTTTTTAATTAAAAAAAAATCTGAAACCCTCCTTAAGTGGAGAATCAATAGCATGTAGGAGAGAGGCTGAACAAAACAGCATAAGCTGGGAAAAATGCTGCATAAACACTTTTCCCCCCTCACCCTCCTGTATGGTACTAGCTGCCTGACATATTAGATAAACCAGTGAAAGGAAAGAGCTTTCAGTGTCTGCCATCTGCATTTACCTCAGGACTTCAGTTTCCAACTATATGTAGATTTCTGTAGCACCCAAAAAGAATACAGGGGCAATACTCCTGGGACTGTGGACAATCAGAGCCAAGACCATGACGCAAGAGTGGGGTCTCACGGGTCCCCGGTCCCTGTCCCGTTGCAGCTTTATGGCTATTAAATTTCTGTAAAATGTTGTTTCAACAATGAGAGCTCTTTAGGACCCCTCTTGCTTAAGGCCCCATAACCTTCACATGCAGGCAATGGCTTCCGAGGGCCCTGCCAGCCTCAGGTGCTGCTTACTCACACAAGCACGGACACGGGCACGCTTTCCTGCATGGCTGTCTGCACAAGAGTCATGAACAGGTTGGAAAATACTGCTTTGAATGAAGGATGGAACTATTCCCTGCCCATGTTTGTCCTCTCATTGTTTGAAATAGGCTATGCATAGGAGTCAGTTTCTTCTCATAGAATGATTTCAAATAGTTACTCTGATAATATGACTCAAATAATACATTTTTATGCCACAGAGAGATGTGGCACCTACATGGAATCTTTCTCAAAATATATCATTTTTAGCAAATACAATGAAAATTATCACATAAACAAGTGTTAAAAAATAAGCAAAGGCAATGTCATGTCTGCCAAGGTGGCAGTTAGGTGCCTGAATACCCTTACAAATCAGGAAGACTCCAGTGCTCCAGCTGGCCTACCTCTCATAACTGCCTTTAATTTCAGGGGGGGAAAAAGCCCAAAACTAGCTAAGGATTTTGAGGAAGGAAGGAGCAAGTGGTTGCCCTTTATGAAGGTACTCCTGTCTGTACTGGCATATTTGCATACATACCTTTTTGTGTGCAGGGTTTTGCATTTGCTTTTTGCATTCCTGCACATTTCTGACATGATTTGCAAGTTTAAACAAAAGGTTAAAAAAGTACTGATAAAGAAAACACTACAGAATCTCTAAGTTTTGACAGCTGATGCATATCATTAGAATTTAGTACTTTGGGGTGATAGTCATGTTCCACTTAATCAGGTAAGGTCTCAAGAGAACAAGCAGTTGCTGACTAGTACCTTTCTGACCCTGGGCATCAATCAGGTTATCTGAAATCCCATAGCTTTTCTGCAAAGCACTATTAGGAACCACTTCATGTGAGTGCTCAAGACATTTAAGGGATGGACTTTACTGCCTAGGTGACCTTATGATGAAGGCAGTGGACCTGCTTGAAAAGCACAGTCAAAGTCTGTATGGAAGGTCCACCTTTCAACTCAGTTGAACCAAGGGCTGAGGAAGAAGAAAGTGTTTTAGTGTTAATGGAGATGTCAAAACTGACAAGGAAAAGTCAAAACAAAGCTATCTGCAGCAATCAACACAGTACCAATTATTCAAGACCAGAATCTGTTGCTAAGCACTGGCCAGGAAGAAAATACATGCACTGTCTTCAGTTTTCATCTCCCCTGTCAGCATTACTTTGTCTCCTCACTGTAGCCTTCCTTCTTGTGTTTTATATTACAGTGCTTCCCTAGAGCCTTTTCCTCATCCCGGGCTACTAATCTGTGGGATGATAAACCCAGGAGATGAAGCTTTTTCCTGCTGTCGAAGTAATCTACCTTGGTTTCTTTGTTCTTTTTCTGTCTGTTCCCCCTTTCTCACTGATCTCCTCTGATACACACAGGGCAGAGTATAGTATAGAAACACAGAAGGAGGGGAAAAATATAAGTGAAGTTATTGCCCAATGCAGAAGGACCCAGTTACAACATCTCTAGATAGAAAAACTATCAGAAGTGAGGTTTTAGAAGGCGAAATGTCTTCCCTGCTGACAGCACTGTGAGGGATAGCTTCAGGGCAGAATTTAAAAAACAAAGGTTGTCTTGACCTCTTGTCAGCCTTGCATGGTGCTCAGCATGATAGAGCAGGGAAAAGAAATTATACTAGGTCAGAGACAAAGACACAGCACATTGCAGTGGACATTCCATAGCCCCCCTGATTTTTCAGTGGCTCTGGATGGTAAAACTGGAGCACTGCTTTCAGCATGACCACAAGAAAGGTTTGAAAACAGGGAGCTCAGGAAAAAAAAACCAAACAACCCACCAACAAAATAATTAAGGGGCTGGAGGGATTTATCTGGGAGGAGGATTAAAAGAACTAAATAAATATGTATAGTTTGGCTAAGCGATGGCTAAGAGACACAAATATTTGACTGGCATGCACACTAGGGAGGGAAAGGAATTACTTAGCATGAACCAAGCAGGTACCTCAGGAAGTAATGGGATGAAATTAAGAAATGGAAAACTGAGACAGAATTTAAGGCATATCCTCTTGACAATGAACTCCAATAGTCTGTGGAAAACATGCCAGCATATGTGCAACAGGGAACAGTCTTGAACTGATAGGAAAGGAGACTTAAATTACTTGCTGGGTCTTTCCAATCTCAAATATTTATGATACTATAATTAAGTATTATTAAATTTAATGACGTGTGCCTTTTATTTCCAGCAAAATCTGACTGTTGCCTGAGGTCAAAAGTGTGCAGTTAATTTCTGTCTAGAGGTCTTATTTTAACTCATGAATTGTCCTAAAATTGACTAGGTAGGTTTCTTCTTCTTCTTTTTAACTGATTTTTCTCTTATTTTAACATACCAACTATCTTCCCCTCCTATCTGCCCCTTCTAGTGACTCAGAAATCTCTCTTTATGCAAGGCAAGCATGCATACTTAAGGCTCCACTGGTCAGTGCCTGGAGGTCAGGCTCAGGCTGAATGCCTGCTGTATTCAAGGTAATCCCGGTTCCAAAGCCCAGGTGAGCACAGAGGCTAGCATGGGCACTCACTCAGAGACTGTCTGAGGCTGAACTGCATGCAACAAAGAAAAAAACCCACGTTACACAGCATCGACAACACAATGCTGCTCACAGCCCTTTGAACCCAGACTGTGTTTGTATGAAGGGCTTCACCTCACCACTGAACTCTGTACCAGAGCACCATTCATCAATTACAAACCGGTGTTGATGTGGTTCGCTGCCCGAGCTCCCAGGCAGTACCACAACTGGTGGGTAGTGAGTTTCCTCCATTTCACATGGATGAGCTCTTTCATTGTGGCACATTACTCCTGCTGCTTCTGACACATACTCCTGAAGTGTGCACAAATCTAGGAAGTGGCCAGAGGATTGCAGTCTCATGTGAGCAATCTTTTTTGGGGACCCAAGTGGTTTGGACTGATCTGTCCCAGACAGCATGTGCTGCCTGAGGTAGCAGTGTTGTAGCTTTTGCAGGTACTCTACCATTGGAGGATGTAATGTGCTCAGCCTTCCAAGAAAGTTTATACATCCTAATTCTTTGTGGATTATGACATAAATATACCTTCTGTGCAGGTAGCAGTGCTTCCTCCCTCCCATTGTGGAAGGGCATTTGGGACAATGTTTTTGTGATACCCCTTTTAGTTTCACGTGCACTGCAGCTGCAGAAAGGATAACTTACCAACACTTTAGCAACAACCTGTGACATTTGTATTCACTTCATTCTTGACTACCTGATTAAAGTTCCTTTTTATTGTATGTGCTAGGCATCAGCTTCACTCAAGGCAGTAAATGACAGCATAATTTCATCTGGAATTAGGATGTGGTAACAGTAATGCTTACAACCAGGTGGAATAACACAGCTATCGTGGGCCTGGTCATAAAGGATGAATGGCCTCTCTCTCCAGCACTGACGTAGTTCTCTCTGTTACCTGCCACAGGAGTGCCTCTGATTCATGATCCTGGTGCACTTGTCTTCTTGCATGTCTGATAGCTGGTGTCTGAGGAGATTACAGAGTGTGAGAGGCTGAGTATTTGTTTCTGGTGAGAGCAATCCCTCATCACAAGATCCCGGGTGCTGGCGCTGCAATATTCCGAACGCTAATTACCAGAAATCTATTTGCCAAATCTTTGCACTTTTAAGATAACGCTGTAGCAATCAAGCTGAAGGAGGATCATTTAACAAAGCACTCTCTCACCTTCCCCCAGTAAATCTGCAACCCTGTCATTTCCCAGCACTGAAATGCTGAGGCACATAAAGAAAGATCAGTTTGCTGTATGCATTTTACAGGAGACGTGGCTTCAGTATGACTTCCTCACAAGGAGGTAGCTACCAGCAGCCCCATCTACTCACATGGGCAGTCTAGCACGGGACTGTGCTCAGCCAGGAGTAGGTGGAAAAGCTGTAGGCAAAGGGAGGTCAGAAGGAATGGAAAAATCAGCCCTCTCTCCCTTCTTAACAGAAGTTTTGTGAATGCAGTGTTGGCAGCAATGCTAAACATCCTTGCTGATAATTTGGAGGTGCAAGAACTGGATTGCCACTTGTCAGAACTTTTGTATGTCTCACTTTCTGTCCAAAGGAGTCAGCAGATCAGCTCTTCATTAAGGTGTGTCAAGGGTTAAGGCTTGTCTAGGCAATAAACAAGTGAAAGACCGTTTCTATTAACCCTCTCCTCTCCCAAAGGGCAAGGGAATAAAAGAGACTTATGAATTTGGAAAGAAAGCTATAACAACTTTAATGAAAATGATAATAATTGCATTAAATATCAATAAATATATAGAAACCAAATATCAACCAATTGCCCTAATGGCAGTTAGTCACTGTCACCACTGATGCTGTGGTCCCAGACTGTTTAAGGAGCTGGATTCTAGAACTAGATTACAGAGAATCACACAGTGATAGGGGTTGGAAGATCATCCAGTCCAACCCACTTGCTAGCGCAGGATCACCTAAAGCAAATTGCTCAGGAACACGTCCAGGAAGGATTTGCATGCCTGCAGAGATGGTGACTCCACAGCCTCTCTAGGCAGCCTGTGCCAGTGCCATGCTACCCTCAAAGTGAAAAATGTTGCATGCAACCTCCTGTACTCCAGTTTCTGTCCATTGCCTCTTGTCTTGTCTCTGGACACCACTCAGAAGAGTCTGGCTCTGTCCTCCTGACATTCACCCTTCCCTGAGTCTCCTCTTCTCCAGTCTAAACTCATGGATTGGGATTTTAGGCAGAGTAAACTGTTCTCCTGGGACACCAGCCACTGAAGTGGATGACTTGACCCTACTGATGCCTCAGCTTTATATTGAATATGATGTAGATAGAGTTGAATCCCTTGTTGGCCAGTTTATGATCACCTGAACTGTCTGCTCCTCCCTGTGGCTGTTGTGTTTCACTATGCACCCCTGACATAGTACAGCTGATTTTGGAGTGACCTTGGTCTGCATACCTATCCTTGATACTAACTAGAAATATTGAGCATTAGCACTACCACAAGCAGACACTGTCTGTGGAAACATGAGGTTAACTTCAGAAAGTGCTGTTACTTAGAAGAGCTGAAAATTAACACCACTGAACAAAATTTGTACAGTTCTAGCTCCAGCCAGGAAAGGCACAAAAAGCTTTAGCCACCCACCTAGTACACAGTCCTCTCTTTGTCCCTATGGCTTCTGTTAAAAGGGCTTCTGAGACCCCAACATGTGACAGCTTTTTTTAAACCCTTGAGAAGAGAGATTGTGCTTTTCCTTCTAGTTGCTAAATCAAACTTCCTTCTCCAGTTTTGGATTTGTTGGGATCCTATAGCTTTCCCAGTACGGATAGAATTTTAGGGTAATTATTGGACTGAACATCATTTTAACCAGTGTTACCAAACATCTCGTGTTTACAGGTCAGAGCATCAAACAAGACTCATGGTTTCTGGGAACATGTGTTTCATCAGGATTTTGTGTAGACCCCATCTCAGTTTAGTCTGTACTTTCACTTTCAAGAGGGAGTGCTTTGTTTTCCTTTAAGAGACTACTGACACAAAATGCCTTCCACTGGACAGTCCACGTTTGTACCTTCTTCATTTTAGGCCATAGCTGCTTCTTGCATGTGCCCAGCCTTTGGGAAACCAAACCGAACCGAACCAGTGCAAAACACCCAGCCCTCATACTCTCCATATCATTCCACTTACCACTCATAGAAAACAAAGACAAAAAGAATTGAGCACCTCCCTTGTATTTTGTGTGGGCTATTTGCCTGACTTTTTTCAGCCGTTAGATGAACTTTTCCATGGTGACTCTCGCTGCTCGTCTCTTCAGTTTATTGATCATTTCCATAGCACGGACACCGTTCAGAAAAAATACTGATACAAAATGAAAAGTCTTCTTAGACTTCTGAACTGTGAGTCAGGGACTCTGCATGGTAACCATACAGAGCTAGAGGTAATGTATGTTTTGTTTCAGGCGGAGTTTCTGTTGAGTGGGAAACAAACGGCATACTTCTGGAGACGCACGGAATAAAAGAGCAGCTTACTCATGCATAGAAAGCAAATAACTTTTGGGTAGAATAAGAATGCTACAGTCCAGAACTGATGTGGCTTTCATGTTGTCTCAAAGAATGATGCCAAATCTTTCCTCACTGCATTGTTTTAAAATGAAAATGAGATGTAGCTTCGCACCACTGAGATATTCTTGGATTCAGGACATTTCTGTACTCTACAACACCTAGCAGAGCTCCTGCCTTACTTATGTGAAGGTAATTTCACTGTCACAGCTGTGAGATAGCATCTGCAGATTGTTCTGCAAAATGTAACTTTCCATTAGGAGCCAAGGTGAGCATTCCCTAGCAATCAGAGCTCTTTGATAAACATTTATTTTTGTCTTCTTCACCTAGACAAGACTCTGCCACAGTGTTTGGAACACCTTCCAGGCTGGATCTAGCTATATTTCTTGAAGCTACTGGAAATCTATATAGTGACAGTTGCTAGCAGTGATAACAGTGGACAGACAAGCAATGTAATTTTTTTTAAGTTTCCTGTTTACTATATCCCATCTCACAGTGAAGATCTTGTCTCCTTATCAATCCAGCACTGCTAGGAAAGAGCTGATGAAGGACAAGGGCACACACTGCAATTGCACCGAGTGCTGTGCTTTTGTGCATGTCAGAGTAATTCCTACCCACTGTAACTTTCTGATCTCTGTGACCTAGTGGTGGTGGTGGGCTGAAATTTCAGCTTGCTTCTACATTAATCCCTCTCCTGTGAGAGGCCAAAGGAGCTGGCTTTATCATTTCCCTCAGCTTCCCCTCATCAAACAGCTCACCTTGGTAGGGAGAGGCTCTGGACCAGGTATTTGCAGCAACTTCAGATATGCTGCCACTCACGGTCAGTGGAAGAGTGAAACTGCTGCTTATTCAACTGAAGCTGTCTCCTGACCAGAATGCAGTGTTTTTGTCACAACCACCCAAACTCTTCCCCTCTTGCAAGAAAGGAGACAGTTTCACTGAGCCAGCAGTCAGTCTGGGTTTTTTCATGCTTAACTTGTGCACTTGTTAATCTTCAGATTTACCATGACAGCAATGCATTTCTAAAAAAAAAACACATATAGTTGTGGGGTTTCAGTTCCATAATTTCCATTCTTTCTCTGCTGGTGGGTTTTTTGCAGAGCATCTAATTTGCATTCCAGGGAGAGTGTACACAGCAGCTGACTAGTTAACAAGAGGCAGCCATCTGAGAAAGACTGGGGAAGGACTTAGGCTTTCTGTTCTAATAATCACAAATGCCAGCAACAGGACATGAGGAGACACTCAGACACAAATAAATTAATTAGCAAGGACATTATTTATACACTGGGAATTCCTGGTGTGTGTGATGTCTGCTCTAATAACCCGTGGAAAAATTGCCTTCCCTTGCTATAACACCTTAGGGAGAGGGCCAGCAGAGAAAGACAACGGCAAGTTCCCATCTAAAGGCAAAAGGATAAGAAGCAGCTTGCAAATCTGCAGGGAGAGACCCTGAATATACATAAAGAGCACAGTGATCCATATGGACACCTGCCCCTCACAACAGCTCCTCTGTCTCCAGGCTAGACGTGTCACAGAGTGACCCGTGATTAATATCGATAGGATTGTGGTGCACGGGGATTTGAACGCTCCGAGCTTGCTTTTCCCAATTCAGTGAAACACAGGTGAAGATGTAGGGTTTAGGAGAAAAGACAGCCTTCACAAAGGTCAAGACAAAGTAGAAATCTCTTCCTTGCTTATGTGTCTTTTATGAAAAAAATCTAGCTTTCAGGTACCATATGAAAATGAATGAAAATAAAACTGTGGTGAGGACTGCTCCTCCTTTCCTATCTAGAGTATTTGGACCCGACTGCTAATTGTCAAGAGGAAAAACGCCAGTGCTGTCAGGGGAGCCCAAATTCTTATTTCTGGTCCATACAGACTGAGTCTTTTTCATTAGGCAGTTTAGATACTTTATAAAAGGAGAAGAATGAAAGGAGGAAATGAATGAAAGCATTGAAAGGAGGATCCAGGCCTGTCAGCCTGACCTTGTACCAGGGAAGATTACGAAGTTCATCTTGGGTGCGTTCACATGGCAAGTGTGGGATAATGGAGAGATCAGGTCCAGCCAGCATGGGATCATGAAAGGCAGGTCCTGCTTGACCAGCCCCGTCCCTCCAATGACCAGGTGATGCACCTAGTGGATGAGGGAAAGGCTGTGGACATTGTCTACCTGGACTTTAGTAAAGCCTTGACACTGCTTCCCACAGCATTCTCCTTGAGAAACTTGTGGCCCACAGCATAGCCAGGTATGCTCTTTGCTGGATTAAAAACTGGCTGGCTGGCCAGGCCCAAGGAGCTATAATAAACAGAGTTAAATCTATCTGGCAGCTGGTCACTATTGGTGTCCCCCAGGGCTCAGTATTTGGGCCACTTCTGTTTAACATAGTTTTTAATGATTTAGATGAGGAGATCGAGGGCACCATCAGCAAGTTTGCAGACAACAGTAAACTGAGCAGGAGTGTTGGCCTGCTTGAGGGTAGGAAGGCACTGCAGAGAGATCTGGACAGGTTAAATAGATTTGTTGAGGTCAACAGAATAAAGTTTAAGAAGACCAAGTGCCAGGTCCTGCACTTTGGCCACAACAAACCCAAGCAACACAACAGGCTTGAGGAAGAGTGGCTGCAAAGCAGCTCAGTGGAAAATGACTTGGGGGTGTAGGTGGATGGCTGGCTGAACATGAGCCAACAGTGTGCTCAGATGGCCGAGGCAGCCAGTGGCATCCTGTATCAAAACCTGGATGTCCAGAAGGAGCAGAGAAGTGATTGTGCCTCTGCAATTTGCCCTGGTGAAGTCACAGTTTGAGTACTGTGTTCAGTTCTGGGCCCCACAGTACAGGAAAGACACTGAGGTCCTGGAGCATGTCCAGAGGAGAGCTATGAGGCTGGTGTAGGTGTTGGAGGGCTTGTCATATGAGCAGTGGCTGAGGGAGCTGGGGTTGTTTAGTCTGGGGAAGAGAAAGCTCATTGCCTTATACATTGCCCTCTACAGCTACCTGAAAGGAGGTTGTAGCGAGGCTGGTGTTGGTCTCTTCTCCCAAGTAACTGTGCATAAGATGAGAGGAAATGGGTTTACGTTGTGCTGGGGAAGGTGTAGATTTGTCATTAGAAAAAACTTCTTTACTGAGAGAGTGGTGAGGTGTTGGAACAAGCTGCCCAGGGAGGCGGTGGGGTGGCCATCCCTGGAGGTGTTCAAGAAGTGTGTAGATGTGGTGCTTCAGGATGTACTTTAGTGGTCATGGTAACTGGGTTATGGTTGGACTTGATGATCTTAAAGATCTTTTCCAGCCTTAGTGATTCTATGATTCTATAAACTCTTTGATTGCTTTGCTCTAGGTTCATAAATGGTGGATCATAAGACTTTGACCTTTAGCCCTTGCTTAAGAAAAATAAAAGAATAAGATATCCATTAAGCTGTTGGCTTTTATTGAATCCTTAACTAAAAACCACATGTTCCTCCCCTTTTGCCGAGTCACTCCATTTTTCAGTTCACAAAGCACCTGAGCTTTTCTGGGGAGTTAAATTACTCTGCTATTTCCTGAAGAAATAGAAATGCTTCTTAATGCAGATTTTTGATTTCTCTAACTGGCCTGTGAACATGCAGGAATGGGGCATTTAGCTACATGATATAATTTGTCACATCTATTGCTGCAGTCCTGGTAGCCCAGGATGATATGAAGCGATGGCATTTAAGAGAGAAAAGACTAATGATATTGAAAGACACAATACTTTAAAGCATCTGGAGCTTAAAAGAGGAAAGAAAGAAAGAATGAAATCAAAAAAGAAAAGAATTCCCACAATATTTTTATAAGGAAAACATAACCCTGTAATTTATAGTCCGTGGTAATTACCTCTCTGTTTGAGATGCTGACTGTTTCCTCCCATTGTAACTTTGCATACTGGATAATGAGCATCCTCGGCACAGAAACAGCAGTAATGGCTGTGCAGCTAGAGGACAGTTGCTTGATCATTCCACAACGAAACACCTCAGTTATTCTCAATGCATGGCTCAAATACAGGTGTGCAGAGGAGTAAACCAGACAGGCCTGAATGTTCAGTTAAAAAAAAATAAAAAAAGGCAAGCTACTTTGCCCAGCAATCCAACAGCCAAGTCAGACGGGGTAAAACTGATAGAGCATCACTTCACAGACTGATAGGAGCGCGAGCGGGACATTTGTGTTGGCACGAAGCCCCCTGCAGATGGCCCTCAGGGCAGAGCCACCGACTCCACACACAGGTAAAAGCACATTGCTTTTCCTTTCTGAAGGAAATCACAAATCCATGTTGAGTTTTGTCCAAAGCACTGACTGAAAACAAAAAAAATGGCTCATGGTTCAGTGAAAGAATACTGCAGTTGTGTTCAAACTCCCTTGCAGGCCTATGGGAGCAGAATGTGACCTGCTGGGAATTAAACATTCCGTTTCTGTTCTAATATAAATCACTCAATGGAGGACTATATAATGGAAATTTTAGACTAGGCAGGGAATGCCTAGAAATTCAGTTAGTATTGTGGGGCTGGGGTTGGGGCTGGGGTTAGGGCTGGGGTTAGGGCTGGGGTTAGGGTTTTTTGGTTGGTTTGGGTTTCTTTTGGTGTTTGGTTGTTGGGGTTTCTTTTTAAGTATTTGCTAAGGTTGGGGTTTTTTATGTCAGTCTTCAATACCTCTCACCAGACTTTGCACTAAAAGCTGTTAAGCATATTCTTTGAAACAATTGCATTCGTTTAGTATCAAGCATGTTTGCTAATGGATAAGGCATGCAGGTTTACTGTTTCACTGTGTATCTGTGTTACTGAATTCATACAAATGCACTTGATGCAAACATGGTCAATATTGCCAACACAACTTAACCCCCAGTGTCTCACCAGAGCACAAGTTGACTCTGGTGGAATGACGGATGCTAAGGTATGCACAGGGGAGATTTTTGAGGGACAAAGTTTGTGTTTAGAGATCTATATGAAGATCTGAATGGATACTTCAATTCTTTGACAAAGATGATTTTCACTTTGGTTGTTACAGTGCTATGCTCTACTTGGACAAGGAACAAATGCTTTTCTTGGCAGGCATTCATTATGACTTACCTGCTGCAAAGTGGAGGGGATCCCAAACACCATCTACTCTTACAGGCAGTTTTCTGAAGGCAAATATGCAGACTGGTCACAGTAACAGTAACTATGCCTGATCTCAGCTGCACCTGAGAAACAACTCCCTGTACATAGCCAAGAGGAACTAAATGTTCCCCAAATCATAGCAGCCAAGAAAGGGTATAAAGCAGCTGCATATATTGTAGATCCAAAGGATATTATTTAAACACAATGCCATCATACTATTTCTACACAAATGTAATGTATACAATTGATCAGACTGTCATGAGTTTAATACATTGGTAATCAGTTCAAATTTAAATTGCAAACTAAGATAGGACCTTCTGCCTGAATGGATCCTACAGGAAGTCTGGAGAGGAACTTTTCATAAGGATGCCTAGCTGCAGGACAAGGGGAAATAGTTTTAAAGTGAGGAAGAGTAGGTGTAGCCTGGATCTTAGGAACCAGTTTTTCAGTACAAGAGTGGTAGGACTCTGGAATAGGTTGCCCAGAAAGCTTGTGGATACCTCCTCCCTGGGGATGTTCAAGGCCAGGCTGGATGAGGCCTTGAGCAGTTGAGTCTAGTTGTGAGGCATCCCTGCCATGGCAGGGAGGTTGGAGTAGGTGATCTCTAAGGTCCCTTCCAACCTGAGCCATTCTATGATGATAAAGATAAAACTTTAAAAGAAAAAAAAACCCAAATATTCTAGAATCCTCACAGAATTAATATTGCATTTTGCCAAGTTCAAATTACAATCATTCCATCCTCAAGTAAGTCCTCAATTAACCTCATCTGATGTTCCAAGCACAATATTTTAAGGGTTGTGAAGCATGCAAATAGAAGCTTCAATTAAAGACTTTCTTCCTACATTGGGCAGCCTGTGAGAATGTGAAAAATTATATAACCAGCCCAGTGCTTCAGTAAACATCCACAGATGATAGAGAGGAGACTGACAAAATTGAGGATCAGCATCCTAATTCCTTTCTCAGGTAGAGCCTAGAAGGATTAAGAACTTATTTACAGGGGGGAACAGGGGCTCTCTTCACATTCAAAGCCTGGTTTCTGCACATTCAGATGGCCTGCATTCACATGGCACAGATTTATCATGGATTATCTGCAGAGATAAAATACATTCTGTGCTTCTTTTGCAGCTGTAGCCGATTCAGAGTGTGTTACCTGAAAGCGTGCCAAAATCCTTCGGCTGCAGGTGAACCACGGGCTGTCCTGGAGGCCTGCCAAAGGCTCTTGCAGGGGACAGCCCTGCGCCCGCTGTCCTGCCCTTGCCTCTCATCCTCGGGTGCTGCTGCTGCCTGGTTACACACTGGCATGCAGCTGGGGCGAGACCCTTGCTGGTGGTAACCGCAACCTGGAGGTCACGCTGGCAAAATGCCCTAAATAATGTCACTGTGCTCTGGCTTAAGAGCATCGTCTGCCTCAAGTGGGACAGGCATCCTGGAAGGGAAAAGGTGAAGGTTCATGGTTCTGTGTGACGACATGTGGCAGCAGGGACATCACCTCAGGTGGCTGATTTGCTGATGGGTCAGAGCTGGGGTTTTCAGCTGTTCTGGTCTGAAATGCGGGGCCAGCATGAACCTTTTCATACCCCTGCTGTAAATCTGGTCAGCACTTTCCATAGGCAGCTTGTTAGTACCAAGAAAGTAGTCTGGGCTTCTGATTACTTTTCCCTTGATTTTTATGGCTTTCACTTTTAATTGTGCTTCCACTGCATACAACCAATATTATATCATTTTATAAACTTCTAGGACCCATTTTTACCACATATCTGCTGGAGACTTGTAGCTGTTCGAATTTTTATCCTCTCCTCATGTGCTGAATGGAGTGACTGTGGCAGAGAAAAATCTGCTCAGACTCACTGCTTGTTGTGTAAATTTCAAATTCCCTGCTCCCAATCCAACTATCAAATAGGTGTTTGTATGTATTTGCTCAAGCCCTATTTTTCTTCCTGCCTGCTGATAGCCATTTCCCCTAAATGTTCAGCAGGAAAACTACTTTCTCTATTGAACCTTTGATATACTGGTTAGGAAAACATCATGAGAAGGCAGCATCTTGCTGCATCTCAGCTGTCCATTCCTAACTGTCCTTTCCCTCTGCCATCTGACACATTTTTCCCTTCCACTCTTCTTTAGCTCCACCCAGCAGGAAAGCTGCTCTTCCCATATCCCTCTCAAAATGGTGATCGCCACCTCTTGCCTTTTGATGCAAAGAAGCCCAGAAAGGCGAACACTGTGCTCCTACCCCCTGAAAGCCTATGGATTTGTACTTACTGTGCATAGTGCAAACTAAGAGTAGTGTTAAGTATTATATCCTAATTGCCAGAGTGCAGTAATCCTTTCATTTTAATCAATTAGTTTTGAAGTTCCACCTTGCATAGCATGTAATGAAGCACAGTTCACAGTGCTGTAGCATCACAGAGCTCTACAGCATACTTCACAGAGATTTTTTCCCCCAATTACAAAGGGCAGAATTTCTGTAGCAGAAACACCTTTTGGAGGCTTTTTTCCCAGGACAAAACTCAGTAATGCAGCTGTAAATCAACTCTGCATAAGAAATGCATAGACTTAGTGAGCAGTGAGGCAAGAAGCTGTGAACATTGTTAACCCCTGATGTTCTGGACAGTTGTTTCAAAACACTGATGCTGCATCTGTGAGCATTGTACCTGTACTCAAGAGGTGTGACATGAAATTTATGGTACAGCTAATCCAAGGTGAGAAGCAGCAGGAAAAGAATTTAGGCACGAGTCTTAAAGGCCTTTAAGTTTTTCCCTCTGGTTTCTTGTATCCCTTAGGGGTTCATATGGGGACCAGTGTTGTTCAGTATCATCATCAGTGATATAGGCAGTGGAATTGAGTGCACTCTCACCAAGTCTGCAGATGATACCAAGATGAGCGACATGCCTGACAAGACTGAGGGATGGGGTGCCAACCAGAGGGACCTAGGCCAGCTAGAGAAGTGGGCTAAAGAGAACCTCATGAAGTTCAATATGGCAAAGTGCAAGGTCCTGCACCTGGGTCAGGGCAATCCTCATCAGTACAGTCTGGGGGATGATGAGATTGAGAACATCCCTGCAGAAAAGGACTTCGTGGTACTGGTGGATGAGAAGCTGGACATCAGTCAACAATGCACTCTTGCAGCTCAGAAGGCCAGTCGCGTCCTGGTCTGCATCAAAAGTGTGGCATGCAGATCAAGAGGTGATTCTGCCACTTTATTCTGCTCTGGTGGCACCTTGCCTGGAGTATTGTGTCCAGCTCTGCAGTCCTCTCCACAGAAAACACGTGGACCTGCTGGAGGAGGGGTAAAACACCTTTCCAGCCTTTTGCCCTGGGCAGCTCGTGGCTCAAACGAGGACAGTACCATACATGCACAGAGGAGAGGAGTCACTGCAGCCCCTGCAGTCAGGAGCACTGGAGGCACACAGTGGGAATAAGAGCATGGTATGTGAGGGGTGTAGGGAAGACAGAGGGATATTGCTGTGATGTGGTGTGTGAGGGGTAACTGTAGGAGGATGTATGGGTTTATCACAAGTGTGGGAGCAGTGAGGTGAAGGGATATAAGGCACAAATCCGTGGGAAATCGGGCTTAATGTCTACCCTGGATATGGAACAACATTTTGGTAGCAACATGTGGAATTTTGCAGTTTCTTGAAGCAGTACCTAAATAGTTACATCTTCTTACTTGCCTTTTTCAAAAATAAAGATTTGCTTTATTCATCTGAGATGTTTTGAATGTGGCTTATAACACTAGCTGCCTAAAAGGAAAGGATATGTCTTATACTTAAGATTTTTTCACAGTTCAATACTTAGTGGGAACTTAACCCCACCACATATCATAATGCACAATGGAAGCAGTGTTTCCTCATCGTTCAATCCCCCCACACGTTCACAAAATAGTCTGTGAACTCCTTGAGAAATAACCTACTGAATGTTCATAAAATGCACAAGCAAAAGGTATTAAAAAATAAGTCATTAGCCCCATAACTGAATTTTAAACCATCGCTGTTTATGCTCCCTGTAGAACTGCACAGCCTTCTCTGATGAAAGAAGTGTCCTGGGCAAATGGATTCTGGGGAGGATCTCTCTCTTAGCCGTACAAATTGTAGAATGCAATTATATGAGATGAACAAGTATTGCCCAGCAGCTAGTAGCCTACTTACATTGCAGTGACATCTGTCTTCAGGTGCCAAAACCTTCTGTCATCCCCTAGTATCTCAGGGGATAGCTAAATTGCCCTTTCTTGCAATTGTTATTATTTAGAAACAGGCAGGTGACAGTTACCAGGGTCTCCCAGGATAAAAATTCTGTCATCTCTATTAAGGTGTTCAAGGTGGGAGGAACTATCTGTTTCAGTCAAGAAAATAGGTATGGCTCACTGGCAAGCAGTGCATCTTCTGCCTCTGCTAATCATAATACAGTGATATTGATAAAGTTGTCATAATAATGCACAAGGCAAAAGCTGCTCTGACTGAGATCTGACCTACAGAGCTGAGGCCAGAAGACAGGACTAAGCCAAACCCATCCTCTCCACCAAAATGGATACACACATATGAAGACCAGCAATGAAACACTAGGCACTTTGAATTCAAAGCAGTTTGAAAAGGTAGCAGACTGCCAAAGGGGGCAGATCTAGGAACAGGTATGTGTGAATTTGGTCCCTGAACTGCAGGTGCTGAGAGGTAAGGCTCACAGCATGCCAAAAGAAAGGAAAATTCACAACGCCTATCGCCCCCCAAAAACCCAACACAACAGAGTGGGTAGAGAGGAGGAAGCAAATTCACTGAGGCAGATACAATGCAGTACTGAGTATGCAGCTGCTAGAGGAGTCATGATTTTGTACAAACCAAACAGGTCATGCAGGCTGGTCTGGAAGAAGCTCTTTCTGCTGATATGCAAAGCCAGCTGTCCATTTCAGAGCATCATTCCCTTGCTTTTCCTTATACCTCTTTGCACAGCGACTCTTCTCCCCCTGTTCCCTGCTTGTCATTGCTGGTTGCTTTGTATCTCCTACAGACTAGAAAGAATAATGCATGGAATACACAGATTTGACACACAAAAAAAGGGAAGACTTCAACCTGCCAATTTAAATTAGGTTAGGGACAAGTGTTCAAGATAAGCTAGAAGCAAATTAGATGAAAGCCAAGTTTTGCCCAGGAGATTGCCTCTACACGCTAGAGAAAGAAGAGTGAACTTGCTTCCCCAAAGGAGGAATCCACTCTTGTGTAGTGGCTAGTATTACAATATTCCTTTTTTCAGGAAAATCCTCACCACATCCCACTGGGCACAGATGCAATCAGAGAAGTTTTAATCTTTTCTTGCAGGTCAGTCCCCTCAGCAGTTACCAGCATTGCCTTTCTTTGAATTCCCTCCCAACTCTGTAGCGTTACGGTAAGAGTTTCTTCAGCCTCATACACGCCCAGGCCAGCTTCCTTCTGTATCAGAAGGGCTTGAGGGCATTCAGTAGGAAACATTAAGCATCTTGCAGGATCAGTCAAGATTTTCAGTCTCACCACTCTCAAGGAGATCAGGATTGTTGCTGCTTGCTGAGCAGAGGTGCAATGGTTTTCCATTGGCAGACCGAAAAGTTAAAAAGCAAACAAAATTTAAACCTGGCTCTTCTGCTGTGATGTTGCACTGTGGAGTGACATCTAATCTCGTGCCATTATTACCCACTCACTCTCTTTTGACATTGTTGTTTTCACATTTTTCCTCCAACTGAATCCGTGTTTTTGATTAATGTTTTCCCAGATGTCTGAACCTGGGGAAAAACAGCACTTTCAGTCTCAGTTTGTTAAGTGCTAGGAATCTCTTTGATGATCCATAACTAATGTTATTGTACTTGTCACCAAGCAGATGTGTGGCATTAGTCCCCCAAGCATTCTGCATTCAATCATGACAAATTCCAGAGTTCTGCTTTCTTTTGTTTCTTTTTTTTGGGGGTGTGTGGGTGTGTTTTTTTTTTCATTAGTAATTAACCTTCACATTTTATCACATTCCCTCTCACTGGTTTAATGAACACATTTGACACATGAGTTACGTAATTGCTCAAGCCACATTGTCACCCTCTCTTTTTAGCTTCATCCCTTCCTGGAGTAATGTATTAGGATGCAGTTTCAGGAATTTGGCTACTCTGTCTCAGTCACTTGGTGCATTAACCCTTCTTATTTTTAATGCATCTGAAATATTTTTGCATTCAAAGGATGGAATGTCTTTCAGCATTAAGAGGCAAAACTACTAAGATGAAAGACTGCAAATGATTTTTACCTAAAGAGGGTGTAGTCTGTTACCTCTAACTCAGCATCCATAATTTGCAATACCTGTAAAGACCACCTTTGTTTCAGCCCTCTCTCCTGGAAAGGCAGAAATAGTCTCTGAATTGTCTTTCTGATTTCTGATGAACTTCAGCTATAACAAACCCACAAAGATTACTGATGCTATTGATTCTGACAATGACAGGAATTCATGGAACTATCTAAAAAGAAACAACCTCTTTGTGAATACATAAAATCCCCTATTTAGAATCACAAAGTAGCTGAGGCTAGAAGGCATCTCTAGAAATCACGTAGTCCAAGCCCTCGGCTCAAAACAGAGTCACTTGCAGCGGGCTGCTCTGGGCCATGCCCAGATGGGGTTTGAATATCTCCAATGGCAGAGACTTAGCCTCTCTAGGCAACATGTGCCAGTGGTTGATCACTCTCAGAGTAATAAAAAGGTTTTGTTTATTCCCTTTTGTTTCAAAAGAGTTCTTTATACTTCAACTTGTGCCCATTTACTACTTTTTAAAGTTGCATCTCACTACACTGACAAAAGAGGTTTCTTGCCAGGGTATTTTCTGCAGGGAAAATGAATCCTCTACAAATGTGCATCTGTTTTTCTTCAGAAGTCATCAAAGTGCAATTGTAACACCAACCTGGATATTTGTGATCATAGAATCATAGGATCATTCATGCTGGAAAAGACCCCTAGGATCATCAAGTCCAACCACTGACCCTACTCTATGAAGTTCACCCCTAAACCATATTCCCAAGCACCATATCAAAACAACCTTTGAACACATCCGGGGATGGTTACTCAACCACCTCACTGGGCAGCTTATTCCAATGTCTGACTGCTCCTCCTGCAAAAAGAGGTTTCCTTATGAAACAGAAATAGCATCATATTCATTGTAATGCATATGACAAACAGGCTGGATATATCCACAAGTGAAGGAAGCATTTGCCAGTCAATGCTGGAATGAAAGTCATAGAATAATTGTTATCATAGAAATATCAGTATGCATCAGGACAGGAATTCTAGCATTGTTCTTGTCCCTTCTTCTGAAACTGCAGGAGAATTCTCTTCTTTGGCTTTTACTGTCTTATTCCATTTTAAGGTATGTGAGAGGTGAGGATGTGCACATGTACAGTTGCATGCTAACCCGGAGAGTGGAACAGTCTTTCCAGACCTTGGATCTTAGTCCTTATTTGGGTAATCCAACAGCCTTGTGCTCTACACTTTGTAGGAAAGGAGCCAAGGAGTACTGGCTGTGTTACCCCTGTCATCTGGATGACAGGGCCAGGAGCTTGACTTTGAAATATGCTACTTCATATACCTGTTACTCATCCCAGACATGGAAAATAGCTGGAAATGAGAAATTGATGTAATAGATGATTTAATTTTGGCAAATAAAGTTGGTACTTTGACAGGAACCAAACTATCATCTTCATTCTGGAAGTTTGGCAGGTGTGGGATGAAATTTCTCTTCCAAACAGGAGAGGCAAATCCACAAAGATGCAAGTGACTTGGTAAAAGATACTACCTTTTGCTGGGAAGACTTCCATTTCAATTTCTCAAATCACAGATAAGTTCTCTGATTTGTCTAGGTGGTGCTCTGTTTATCAATATTTCTGCCCCAGTTAATACTCTTTATTCCCCTGGCATAAAATAAGATGCTTTGAGGAGAGAAGGAGAAAGAAGGGGGAGAAGGAGAAGCGGAAGCAGAAGGAGAAGCAGAAGCAGAAGGAGAAGGAGAAGGAGAAGCAGAAGGAGAAGGAGAAGGAGAAGGAGAAGGAGAGGAGAAGGAGAAGGAGAAGGAGAAGGAGAAGGAGAAGGAGAAGGAGAAGGAGAAGGAGAAGGAGAAGGAGAAGGAGAAGGAGAAGGAGAAGGAGAAGGAGAAGGAGAAGAAGGAGAAGGAGAAGGAGAAGGAGAAGGAGAAGGAGAAGGAGAAGGAGAAGGAGAAGGAGAAGGAGAAGGAGAAGGAGGAGAAAACAAAGTGCCTCTTCTTGGATTAGAGCTTCTGTAAGCTTCCAGAAGAGAGGGAATTCAGATGTTTAGCTGGCAGCATTTGGTGGTGAGGGAAGAGCCCTGGCTCTGTTCCCTGTTAGGTACAGGGAGCGGTTTCCTTCCATCTGTTAGGAGCTTCTGATTAGATGAGGTAGGTTAAATCATTTTTCCCCTCTGCTCCCCCTTCCCAACGGTTGTGAAATCACTTATTTATGTACCTGGGAGCAAAGAGAAGAGAAATTCAATCACAAAGCCAGCCCAGTGCTTTCTATGCTCTTTGCAGGCTGCAGAGGCTGTAAGGAGATGATTAAAGTGATTGAAAATTGATGGAAACGATAAGATAGGTGGAAAGGTACTGTGAGGAGCAAGGAATGCAGCATTTACTTAATGGAAAATCTTAAGTTTCTCTGCCAGGCTGCCTTATTTGCAGTCTGTTTAATACTTGCTCTTACAAAGAGCAATGGTAGCTTATTGTAATTTCTCTAAAACTTGTTTTCTGGAAGGAAAAATTCCTATCTACAAGTGTGTGAACTGCTACAAGGTAAGGGTAGTTATTACGTACTTCCCACGTGCCAGTGTATCTTATCTCAGTTGCCGTGCTGAGGCAAAACCAACAGCATCATGTTACAGTCATCTTTTCTGCCGATAGGTACTTCTCAGTTAACTGCTAGAGTGATCAAACCGAGGCTGTATGGGATTGGAAACAGAGGCCAGGACAAGATTGCCGACACCCAGCTCTGGCAGGTTGTATAGCAGCAAAATAAACACACCATTAGAAAAATAATAATAAATAAATAGCTTAAAAGAGGCCCAGGGTAAAGCCTTCCAGCAAACCTCAAATGCATACACACACAGACCAAACCTGGAAGTAAAGGGGGAAAAATTATCAGGAGAGGAGGAAACTTCCTCCCTCCCTCTTCTAGCCTCTTCTCTCTTCACTCTTCACCTTCTGTGACTAATCTCCTTGGATCTTTGCCTTTCCCACCGTGATATTGATCCATCTCCTGTGAGGACCTTAAATTGCATAACACACCAATACAACAGGCTGGTCTATTTGTGTAGCAGCCCCCCTGTTAGTTCTCCAATAGCTGACTGGCCTGGCATAAAATAGTTTAAAAAAAGACAGCCCCAAGCATCCCACAGATCAGGGCTGCACCGTTTCACTGTGTTGCCTCACCACCTCCCTCTGCTTTGTCAGCCCTGCAGTCTGCATTGCTGGGTCTGTCTGCTTTATCCAGATGCTATGAGAGGAGTGGAAATGACAGCAACTTCTTTTCTGTAAGAGGGAAAATGAATGTTGTGATGTGGATTCTACAACACCTACTAAAGGAGCAGATTTCCCTTTGGGGGTTTCATAGATTCATAGTTTCAGCCAGGGTTGGAAGGGACCACAAGGATCATCTGGTTCCACCCCCCTGCCACGGGCAGGGACACCCCACACTAGATCAGGCTGGCCAGGGCCTCATCCAGCCTGGGCTTAAACACCTCCAGGGACAGGGCCTCAACCACCTCCCTGGACAACCCATTCCAGGGCTTCACCACTCTCATGAGGAAGAGCTTCCTCCTATGGTTGGCCATAAAATTAGGCTGAAATTACACAAGATCCAGTTAAAGGTGGTCACTTTTCCTAAATTCACATTTTTGAGGTTACTACACAAAGTCAAAAGTTCACTTAAATCAAAAAATGGTTGTGGGGGTTCTGTTTGCTTGTTTGTTGGTTTATTTTCTGACTTAAGTGTGAGGAGGCACTTCTGCAACGCCAAACACTGCCTCGTACAATCCCAGAATGACAGAATGGTTTGGTCAGGCACAGACTAAAAATCAGCTAGTTCCAACCCTCCTGCCATGGACATGGGCACCTCTCCTTAGACCAGGTTGTTCAAAGCTTCACCCAACCTGGCTTTGAACTCTTACAGGAAGGGGACACCCACAACACAGAACCACAGAATGTTAGAGGTTGGAAGGGACCGCCAGTGACCATCAAGCCCAACCCCCCTGCCAAGAGCAGGATCAGCAGGGGTAGTCCACACAGGAATGCATCCAGGTGGGTTTTGAAAGAAGACTCCACAACCTCCCTGGGCAGCCTGTTCCAGGGCTCCATCACCCTCACTGTAATGAAGTTTCTCCTCATGTTGAGATTAAATCTTCCATGTTCAAGTTTATGTCCATTGTTCCTAGGCTTATTACTGTACCCCACCAAAAAGAGCTTGCCCCCCCCCACTCGACACCCACCCCTCAGATGTTTATAGATATTGATCAGATCCCTTCTCAGTCTTCCCTTCTCAGGACTCAACAGCCACAGGTCTCTCAGTCTCTCTTTGTAGGGGAGATGCTCAAGTCCCCTAATCACCCTCGTGGCTTGTGACCGTTTTAGGCTGTGCCTTTAAGAAAGGGACAGTTGCTGGAACACTCTGGCTGAATGCTTTGGAATAAGAACGAGAACATGATATTCTAAACTAATTGCATTGGTAGATTGGTAGAAGGCAACTTTTAAGTTTTAGTTCCTTTGTTAGACTCTCTCCAGCAGATCCCTGTCTCTCTTGGTCTGGGGAGCCCAGCACTGGACACAATACTCCAGGTGGGGTCGCACTAGGGCAGAGGGGAAGAAGAACCTCCCAGGACCTGCTGGACACACTTCACTTGATGCATCCCAGGATACCACTGGCCCTCTTGTTCACAAGGGCAAAATGCTGTCCCATAGAGAACTTGTTGTCCACCAGGACTCTAAAGTCTTTCTCTGTGGAGCTGCTCTCTGGCAGGGCAACCCCTAACCTGTCCTGGTGCCTGCTGTTATTCCTCCCCATGTGCAGGACCCTGCACTTGTCCTTATTGAACTTCATGAGGCTTGTCTTCACCAGCTGTCCAGCTGGTCCATATCTCCTTGGATGGCAGCACAGCCTGACAGGGTGTCAGCTGCATCACCCCCTTTCCAGTTTTGTATCATCAGTGAACTTGATCCCCTCACCCAGGTCATTAGCAAAGATACTGAACGGAAGTGGACCCAGGACTGATCCCTGGGGAACACCACTGACCACAGACCTCCAAGCTGACACAACCTCTCTGGGCAGTTTGTTCCAGTGTCCCCATCTTCATGGTAAAGAATTTCTTCATAGTATCTGATCTAAAACTACCCTCTTTCAGTTTGATTGCTTTGCCTCTCATCCTATCACTGCAGTCACTGAAAATCCATGCCTCTCTACCTTTCCTGTAGGCCCCCTTCAGGGACTGGAATGCCACTGTGAATTCTCTTAAGGTTTTCATAGCCAAGAAAGCTCCTAGTGAGCATTTTTCAAGCATGCACATTTATAGCCCACACTAGCTAATTTACATCTCAATTAACATATATCCCACAGTGCTTTATTCAATTGATTAGACATCAGTATGTTTTCTTTTCCATCACTTCCACATTAACAGCAATGGTAGGTCACAGCAACCTTAGCAAATATCTTGTCAAAACCTTTTGAGTCAAAGCAGCCCAACCTCAGAAGAGCACTATCAAAACATCCCCATCACCCACTGTCAAAACAATTTCATCACAGACTCTAAGCACATTTGGATCCAACAAATTAACATATCAAGGCTTTATTGCTTTAATATCCAAGTGAAAAACAAAAAACCCAGTGCCTTCCTTGTGAGAAGCAAATCCTTCCTAGTCCCACCTCCCATTGCTCATTAGCCACGATCCCATCTCCCGGGCTGTCTCAGGAGTGAGAGCTGGTGTGGGGCTTTTTGGTGACAGTGCCACGCCAGTGACTGACATTTTTATTTAGTCAGACTTGCAGAAGTGGCTGGAAGAGGCTTCTGGGGACTTAGCCTCAGTGATGATCAAGTCAGTAAAATTCCTGGCTAGATGTAAGACTCTTCAACAAAGAGAACAGCATAACTGGGAGAATGTGTGAGCAAAACCAAGGCACTGCATCTTAATTATCTCGCTCTCAGCTCTGGAGCCAGCGCTGCCTCAGTGCTTGCTCTCACTCCAGGTGACTGAATGAATGGCGAAATGGGAAGCACAATCTACCTCCTCCTCCTCCTCCTTTTTTTTTTTTTTTAGATGTAAATGAAGCAAGATAGATAAGCCCCAAAGATGAAATCTAACTGTTTATAAACCCTGGTCTCAGTGGTTCCCTTGGTCTCCTGCCTATTTGCATACAAGGCAGGAAAAGTACCTAACTCGTGCATAATCACACATTTTTACACCGGTGCAACTAAATCCATTTGAATCCCTTAATTGGAATTGCAATGCCTCTTCACTTCTGCTCTGTGAGTGGGGTGTTTATACAGGAGATGCTCAGAGACAGAAACACAGAGCAGCAGATGTGAATGGGAACCTACATGACACCCAAATATAAAGGCAGTCAGGACAGCAGTGCTGAGTGTGTCCTCATAAAAGGACAAAAATCATCTGAAAATACAATAAAGCAGTAACCTAGAGAGGAATGTCAGCACTGCAAGTATTCATGTTCAGCCAAAACTCTCAATTTTAAGCAATGACAACTTAATAGGTAAAGTTTTCAAATGTAGAATGCATAAAGGTAAATCAGCCTGGTGCATTCTTGCCACAGTTTTTCAGGGTATTAGCTAACAACCAAAGTAATTACATTCACCAGCAAGAAGGTGGCCATAGGCAATCTGCTCTTAACTGACCTTGTGGCAAAGACACTGTCTCATGACTGCTTGCACTAGGGTAGGACCTGTTGCTTTTTTCAGTTTCCCATGAGTCATTTCTGGGGCAGCACAGCGTGATACCATGAATTCTTATTGATTATATCAAGGCAGAACAAATCATCAGCAGCAGCTGTGAATTGACAGAAATAGACCTGAGTGGTGTACGACTGTTATCCCCAGGAAAAGCAAGTGGGGACATGACCACATACCTTGATCTTGTATAAATGTTTTCTATTTAATTTTTCAGGCCTGATTCACTCTGAAAGTCATTCTTTTAAAATTCATGATGTTTCCTTAAAAGACATACAGAGGCTCCATGTAATCTCTCTGCTTCAAAAGTCTGTCCCAGTGTAGGAGATATTCTCTCTTCTAAGGGGGAAGAATGCTGCAGAATTCATTAAATTCTTGTGACTGATGTGAAGAGAGAGACAAACAATTCTCTCTGCTGTAATTCTGGCCTTTAGTTTAGACTTAACTCTGCTTTAACAGCTTGTTACATTTATTCATGCTTTTCTTCTGTTTTCTGACAATAAAAATACTGATTTTCAGTCTGTAGTCTGAGAACTATCTCAGGATTTCCATGGCCAGGTTCACAGTAGTAAATTCTCTTAATGTTAGTGCAGCTTATTTTCTTCTTTGAGTCCTGTGTCCAGTTCTGGGCCCTTCAGTTTCGGAAAGATGTTGAGATGCTGGAAGGTGTCCAGAGAAGCGCAACAAAGCTGGGGAGGGGTCTGGAGCACAGCCCTGTGAGGAGAGGCTGAGGGAGCTGGGGTTGCTTAGCCTGGAGAAGAGGAGGCTCAGGGTAGACCTTCTTGATCTCTACAACTCCCTGAAGGGAGGTTGTAGACAGGCAGAGGTTGGTCTCTACTCCCAAGCAACCAGCACCAGAACAAGAGGACACAGTCCCAAGCTGCGCCAGGGGAGGTTCAGGCTGCATGTTACAAAGTTCTTCCCAGCAAGAGAGATTGGCCACTGGAATGTGCTGCCCAGGGAGGTGTGGGTTCACCATCATTGGGAGTGTTTAAGAGGAGACTGGATGAGGCACTTAGTGCCATGGTTTAGCTGATGAGATGGTGCTGGGTGATAGGTTGGACTTGATGACCTCAAAGGTTTTTCCCAACCTGGTTACTTCTTAAAAAACATAAAAATAGTGCAGTGGTAGGATGAAGAGTCAGAAGAGAGACATGCACATCTATACATGGAGGGGAAAAAAGAGCTCACTAAAGGCAAAGTAAGGCAAATTCATTCCTACATAACTTGTGATTCCACTTGATTTCTGCTATCCAAAGCAACAAGGATGGCTGAGGGACTTGAGCAGTCTTGACATGAAGAACAGGAGGAGTGGCTGCTGCTGCTGCAGGACTGCATCTATAGAGGGACTGAAGAGAGCTGAAATGTTTGCTGGCGGAGAGATGGCAAAAAGCTGCTATTACTGTAGGATGTCCCCGAGGAGCACTGAGAGAAAGGCTGCCTCAGCTGGACAAAAGCTCAATTATTACAGATTCAAGGAAGGAAGAATATTAGGGACAGTAAAGGAAGAAACCCACTTAAAATGAGTTGCTCATCTAAGTTATCCAACAATTTGCAGTAGGAGTGCCAGTATCCCTCTACAGCTGCAGCCCTTGGGCTTAAGCTTCCAAGAGTCTGTGACAGCTCTGAGATTACTGTATGTCCTAGGCCACAACCAAGCACCATGCAACCACTTGATCACTCTTCCCCACCTCCCATCCCAGTGGGATAGGGCAGAGAATTGAAAACAAGTGGAATTCATACATTGAGATAAGAATAGTTTGATAATCAAAATAAAATAATAATCAATAGTAATAGTAACCATAATAGTGTAGTAGTAGCAGTAATAATAACAATAGGAATTAAAAGGAAGATAATAAGAGAATGAAATAAAATGTAAGATGGACAAGTGATGCATCATACAACTTTGTCATACCTGCTGACCATCAAGTTTCCAAGCAGCAATCAGAATCTACCAGCTAAGTGCCCCCAGTTTATTTGTTGGCAGTGATTGTCATGGAATATTCCTTCGGTGAGTTTGGGCCAGCAGTCCTGGCTGTGTCCCCTCAACTGCCTGTACCCTCCAGACTTCTCACTGGAAGAGCATGAGCAGCTGAAACATCACTGGCTTACTTAGGAACAGCTAAGGCATCAGTGTGTATTATCATGAAATTACTGTCATAATGACCATGGAACACAGAGTTGTATCAGCTACTAAAAAGAAAACCCTATTCCAGCTGAAAACTGTGTCTGCATCAGCTTCACAACAATGTGCCAGAGCAGACAGTCACCCACTTTCTTGGCAGCAAGAAGTCTGTCAAATTGAAGAGAAACTTCCAGTGTTCTGGTAATTTGTGGCACAAATGACTTGTACTAGAGTTTATTCCAGGCAGTTGAGGGGCTCTGTACACAGGCACCTATGTGGGGTGTGGCTGTGCATCAATGCTGGCGTGAAACACTTCAAGATTCACTTTCCAGCTAGAGCTCAGGCATCTCTGTGCAGCCAAATAATCACCATGGTCTAGAAAGTTGGAAATGGTTCTCAGAATAAATGAGCTTTCAAGATCCAGTTTAGATATATCATTGCAGATTACAAATGGTCCTGGATTTGATCATTAACATGATAACATAGCAGGAACTTAGTGTCATCCTCCTGACCCACCCTTCTGGATTGTCAAGAAAACAAAGCAGCAGCCAAAAGCTTCTCAATAATAAAATCCTGTATCAAAGACTTCTCTCCCAAGGGAAATAATTCCAGTGGAACACAAAGATGGGCATTACTTCAGATGACTATCCTTATGTCAGCAAAATACACTCCTCTTGTTTAAAGGTGTGGGAGTCACACTACAATATGCTCTTTGCTGTTGCCACTAGTGAAAATCAGTTTGAAGCAGCAGTAACACTGCATTATTTCCACCTGGCAATTCTGAGCAGAGGGAACTGTGCTTGTACGTGCTGCTTTTTGCACCTCCAGCTCTTTACAGCACCAGATTGTCCCAAACCACTGACAATGAACATTTTGGACTGGAGTCAAAACAAAACAAATCAACAACAAAGAAAACGAACCCAAAAACCAGGACAGAACAAAACACCCCAACATGATCCAAACCTAACAAACACCCAAAACCAAACACAGAAACCCAACACAAAACCTGAAATACAGAAGATGTTTCAATAACTTTCATCCATCACAGCTTTTTTAGTTCAGTTTTAGCTCTACCTGCTTAAGCATTCAGAGGCTGCACTGACAAGTAAAACAATCTAATTGCCATGTTTAGTTTTCTCTTTTTAGCACGCTCTACAAGCCTCGGCATCATTTGACTGCGAAAAGAAGTTTGGTTTTATTCCTTTTATCAAGTTCTTGAGGACTATTCCTGTTAAATACTATAGCAGAGATTCCTTTGATCATTTAATTACGTTAAAATTTACATTAATGCTGTTCTCCTTTGAAACTTCTTCCTATAGATTTACTTTTATGTATCTAGAGGAGAACTTTCTTTGGCTGGTTTTGTTTGTTTAGTATCAGAGACAAGGGAAGGATACAGCAGTGCTTTGTATCGCAGGCTTCACTCGGCATTGTGCTGTGTCAGAAATGGTGCTAAAACCTGTTAAGTCATAATCCCATAAAGACATGAAAGTGGAATGTGGCACACTGGCACGGGGGTTGGTGCACAAAGAGACTTTCTGAAAAAGAGATGAAGTCTCAGCTGATGTCTTCTTTCTTTAAACACTTTTTGTTTACATATACTCGTGGAAAAAAATCCCTCGCACCACACTAAAGATGGATAAAATTTGTAAGGAACAGACAAGCATCAACCCTTCTCAGCACGCCCTTGCTTTTAATCTCCTCTCAGTGCTAATTTCTTCTTATGTTACAAAACAAATATACAGAGAATACTGGCGTTTGTGCTGCCAGCGGGCAACAACCGTCACGAGAAAGATGTCTTACTACAAAAAACCAAAACCAAACCAAAGCAAAAATGAAAAACCAAGAGACAGACAAGAGGAAAAGATCAGCTCTTGCAGAGCGCTACAGGTCACACACCAGTGCCACAGGGAACTGCAGCGTGCAAAACCTCGGTCCTGAAGAAGTGCATGGGAAAGAATGTTGTGAAGGGAAGGAAGACAAATACCCAAACAACCTAAACTTTTAAAGTGAAATGAGAGAGGTGGGAAATAAGAAGTACTGAAATCACTTTGAGGAAAAAAAAAGGAAGAAACCCAGGTTTGGCATGAAAACATATTGCAGTAAGTATGTAAAAAAGACAAACACAATGTGAAGCTTCCAGTGGGAGTCAAAGCACTGAGTAAGCAGCATCCATAGCCAAGAAGTTCTTGTAAAGTTTCACCAAGCATTTGTGATCAGTTTTCATGGCTTGGTGTATCTTTCCTTTTCTTCTCAAGAGCAGGCAGCTGCTGGTTTTTCCTTTTATTTTAAAGCTCGTAGGGATGTCTGCAGACAACTCCTAGGTCACCTCTGCACTGATTGGCACGTTTTTAATGGATTTGCTGATTTGGATGTTTGTGCTTGGATTACTTGAGTGGTCGTCCGTTTGTCACCAGCAACGCAGAAGGAATAAAAAGTGTTAAATTCTCAGAAGGACTCGTGTGGATGTGCATACACTTTTAATCTGCCTGAAATCTTATTTGAGAGAATTCAGTTTAAAGCAGCCACCTACCATTCAATGGTTACATTCATATGAGCACAGTCCTGCTCTTTCATCTCAACCTTTTCCCTTGGCATGTAGTAAAGCTGACAGGATGACAAAAAAGACTTCAGTGCTAACAAAATGTGTCTGTTGCCCCTTTTGACTTCCCAGGAAACATGTGGCAACTGTCACTGGTGTATATTTAAAAGTGCAGAGATCCAGCATGTGTAGGATATTAAAAGGAACAAGCTCTTAGGGAAAACAAGCAAACAAACAAATCAACAAAAACCCCAACAAAACAAACCCAACAAAAAACAACTCAAACCACCAAATTTATGAAACACACACCCCCCCCACACTCCCCCACCCCCCAAAGCAAACAGGTGTTTCACTGGGCTGAGCCTGTGCTGTTTACAAACACTTTTACCCCATGAGCTATGAAAACTGGTCTCAAGGGAGAGCAAGAAATCATGCTTCAATGAAACCTTTCACCCTCTTTGAGAAATGGAAAATCAAACGTTAAGGAGACCAAGATACAAAAGCAATAGAAAGAATGCTCCCCAGATCTTTCTCTCTTCTCACTTTCCTGTCTCCCAGTTTGGACACACTTGCACACGTGTGCTCCTGCCATTTAGCTGCTCTGGCTGCAGCCCTGGCTTTGGCTCCAGTGATTCCACCACCACAGCCAGAGAACAGTCCTCAGCAGCACCAGTGGCTCTCTGAAAAGGTCTTTCCCTTGGAAAGAATACACAAAAGTCAGGAGGCAGACCAGCACTGAAAGCTGCATGACATTCCTCCTGGCTGTGGCTGAGAGCCTGATCCTTGCTCTCCAGAGACTGGAGCTCAGAGGACAGTTTTTGAAAGTTTTCAGGTGTTTTAAACTGTCCACATAGACGAAGATAATAAACTGGAAAAGAGGTGTTGATCATCATATCAGTTGTGTATTGTATCTGCTGGATAGCTGTGAACTCCATGAAATGCAGTGCATCCACCTAAAGCTTTGATGGCAAGTGTCCCTCATATTCACCAAGGAAAACAGGGGAAAAACTGTGACTGATAAAACTGCAAAGAGAAATTTTCTTCCCTGCACAAAGTTCTGTGGTAGTGATATATGAAAGGAATTAATCTCTATTTCATCTCATCACTGAAAACTGGTGGGTGACTTTGTGAGCATTTGTTGCACTCTGTTCACTGCTGTCTAGCTGTGCAGGCAGGGAGTACAAAGGCAGACGGTTTTAGAGAAGGAAAACACAACATTGTGATGTTACCTGTGATCTTAGGCATTGCTTTCAAATGGAAAGGTTGATGTCAGGAGCTAATGGATCCAAGTGACTGCCCTTAAAGGGGAATGGAGGATATTTTACCTGCTGGCTCTTTATGTCTGTCTGGCTGAGCAATTTCTCAGGCCCTCTTTTTCTATGCTCCACAGTATTTGAAAATAGAATATGAATACTGTTAACTGAAGTTAACAAAAGTTTTTGCTGTTGACTTCAGTGGGGACAAGAATTCATAAATGCAGGTTATTTTCCTGTTGACTAAAATGTTTTCATTGCTGCTTTCAGCATGGCAACTTACAGCTGGTGCTCACACTCCGGAGGATTCAATGACACTGCGCTTTGAGGAGTTGTCCTGATCCTGCCCAGCTGACAGCCAAGCTCCACAAAGCTGCTCGCTAAAATACCCTCGACCCCCATCCCTGGTTATCCCTTTAGGATGGGAAGGAGAATTAGGACTGAGGACTAAGATAAAGAGAGCTTAACAGAACAGCACAAAGAGTCAACAGCAATCGGGAACAGCAATAGCACTATGGAAATGGCATACACAGTGAGTGAGACACTGACCTGGATAGCCTGAACTGGACTGGTCTGGCCAGGCCCATCCTTTTCTGCCCTGCAGCTGCCCACACTGTGTTGCATCCCCTGCTGAAAGCATCCATTTTTGTCCCAGCCAGCCCTGCCCTTATGTAGTGGGCTTGATGTCAGTATAGTGTTGAATAGCCACTGGCTAGTTCAGCTGCCTGTCTTGGTTGGGACCCCTCCCAGATTCTTGTGAAGGGGAAAAGAATTCCTGCAATCCAGAAGCTTAAACCTCTCCTAGGCAAACCCAGGACAAGAGTATAACTTCTCATTACTAATCACACTGTATGAGCTCTCACATCAGTGATCAGAGGAGTAAGTCACATGGAATCATATAACCACAAAATGGTAGAGGCTGGAAGGGACATCTGGAGATCATCTATTCCAACCCTTCTGCCAATGGCTAGTGCAGGTGTGCCCAGAGTAAGTTGCACAGGAGCACATCCAGGTGGGTTTTGAAAGTCTCCAGAAAGGAGTGCTCTGCAATCTCCACAATCCTGTTCCGGTGCTCTCTCACATTCAAAGTAGAGAAGTTTCTCCCAAAGTTCAAGCGAAACCTCCCTGTTAGAGCTAATTATTTTGCTCAAAATGAAAATGCATTTATCATGGCAGGATCTTCTGGGAGAGGGTGTGTGGTTTATTGGGCAAATGGCCATAGATCAAGTTTGGAAGTGCATGAGCTTTTCTGCTTTGATGAGAGCAGACACTTCTCACATTCATAGACCAACATCACTGCTATGCACAAAACTGTAGCATGCAGGACTGTGCTTGGGAGGAGATGATTCTATTAGTAACAAATCACTGCATATCTGCTGGAAGAATAAAGGGTGCAAACTAAGCTTGAGGTGTGCAACAGTTTTGCTATCAGAGAAGTCTTAAATCCGTGAGATGAAGTTTGGGGACCATATTAAAGAGAAGCAATGTATAAGGCAAATTAACCATTAAATTATTGGTTGCTGGGAGGACTAGTCTGTAGATCAAAGACTTCATGTTGCTGGAGAAGAACTTTCTTTTTCTATCAGAGAATGAGACAAAGGTGAGTTGCTACTGGCCCTAGTTAGCTCACATCCCTCAAAAATATTGCCTGAAATCCTAGTCTGACAGGCAGCAGGCAGTAGCAATCAATATGATGCAATGGTTCTTTGATTGCTAGACTAAAGTTCAACAATTAAACTTTAATTCAGAATCTCAGAGCAAATGTTTCACAAATTACTAAACTACAACAGGAGTTAAGTACTCACTTTGCTTTTTTTCTGTTATTACTCATCTTGCAGGTAGCACATGAACCAGCTTGGCATCTGTATCAGTTCATGGAAAGATTCAGTTTCCCAGTTGCATTCAAATGTGTTAGTGGAAAGTTTATTGCATTACTTACAGTAAGCACAGAATGGTTTGGGTTAGAAAGGACCTTAAAGATCATTTAGTCCTAATGCCCTTGCCATAGGCAGGGGCATCTTACACTGAGACCGGGTTGCTCAAAGCCACAGATAAACCTCTCCTTGAGCAGCTAGGGGGATGGAACATCCACCGCTTCTCTGGGTAATCTGCTCCAATGTCTCACCACCCTTGCAGTAAAGAATTTCTTCATAATATCTAATCTAAATCTAGCCTCTTTCAGTCTGAAAGCTTTACTTCTCGTCCTGTCACTACATTTCCTTATAAACTGTCCCTCCCCATTTTTCCTGTAAGCCCTCTTTAAGCACTGCAAGTCCAATTGAAGGTCATCCCACAGCCTTCTTTTCTCCAGGCTGAACAACTCCCTCAGCCTGTCCCCATAAGGAAGGTGTTCCAGTCTCCTGATCATCTTCAGGGCACTTCTCTGGACCCACTGGAGCAGGTTCAAGTTTTTCTTATGCTAAGGGCCCCAAACCAGGAGACATTATTCTAGGTGGGGTTTCACCTCAACCTGCTGGCCACAGTTCTCTTGATGCAGCCCATTGTGTGACTGTCTTTCTGGGTTGCAAGTGCCCACCATCACTCCCAAATTCTTCTTCACAGAATTGCTTTCATTCCAGTCATCTCCCAGCCCATATTTGTTCTCAGAATTACCCTAACCTGAGTGCAGGATGTTGCACTGGGCTTTGTTGATCTTCATGAGGTTCATGTGGGCCCATCACACAATCCCTCTTAGTTCCCTCTGGATGGCATCCCTTTCCTCTCATGTGTTGACAGCACCACACAGGTGCCATTGGTAACCTTGCAGAGGGTGTACTTAATCCCAGTATCCACATCACCAACAAAGATGTTTATCTACCAGCCATAGGTGCCTACCAAAGGATGCCCTGTCTTAGTTTCCTTGTACTTCACTGAGGTCTCAATTATTTTGATGTACATTCTTCAATTCTAATACATGCAAAAGAATGATTTACAACCACTAAACCCAGAACCAGGCAATTCAACTTGGCAGCTTCATCACCCATGCTGCACATTTCAGCTCTGTTCATTTCATATCTGGTGAAGTGGTAGTAGTTGCAGATGGTGCAGAATGAACCTAAAGAGATAGTCACCCTCATGTCTTAGATATTTCCATGCCCACAACCAGAAAAATGTTAGTATCTGAAACATCTCAGTTTTATATGCTCAGTGAGCAGTTTTTAAAGGGAGAAAAGGAACAGAGGTAGGCAAGTAAAAGAGAGCAACAGAGATAGAAAAAACACCTACTTCAAATGAGACAGCTGTTGTTGGGTAACCATAAACACGGAAGATAGTGAAAGAGGCTAACAGTGGAGGCTAACACAACAGTCACATGGGTGTATTGAGAGTCACCTAATGGTTTCCCTTAAAGTATTCTTCACAGACAATGAGAATGAGGAATCTGGAGAGGAAATTCATGAAAGGATCTACTGGGTGCACTGTCTGATGGAGGAAGACATGACTGAGAGCATGCTTTATAGCCAGAACTATTTTGTCCTTGACTGGTAAACTAAGTGAATGCCGAAGTTAGGCGAAAGTAAGGGTGCTAAAACATCACAATGCACCTTAGACAATTGCCTGTTGGCTTGTCTGAGTGGAGGAGAGATCTACTCTGTATAGTTGAGTGCTTGCTAATTGTCCTCAATATGTTGATGAACCCCCACACCAGCCAGTGCATATCCTTGAGGCATGTGAGCGTCTATTCCAGACACAGAGGGACTGGGAGCTCCTGAAAAGGAGCTGGGGGCCATCTCAAATGCTTTTATTTCTGGGATGTAAATTTATTGTTCAGTGAACTGTCATCAGGAGCCCACACACCTTACCTGTGTTGAACAATCTTTGAAAGGACACCTGTCTCCTTGTGACAAAAACATTGGAAAGAGACAGTGAAAAGGTTTTTCCAGATTCTGCTAGAAATACAAGTCCTATGTCAACAAAAATCATGATTCAGGACCCAGCCTTGGCAGACTGATAATATGCTCTACAGCAGCGGAAAACTAATTACTGCTTGGGAGAAGCAATCCTATCAACATCTGATCAGCTTCTCTCCAAGCTGTTTGTAGCAGTGGAAATGAAGCCTCTGAAAGACACAGGTAGCAGTGCAATGCTTTCACTGCTTCATTTCCCTCAACTTGCCAGGAGGGATCCTAGGATTTTCTTTTTTTTCACATGCGTGGGCATCTGTGTCTCCCCAAGAAAGCCTTCGGAAGACACTGGTGTAGTTACATGAGAGCCAATGGCAAAGGTGCTCAGAGCCAAGCACCAGGTTCTCCTGTAACTCCCGTTCTTGAAGTCAAAATGGTCATCCGTTGTCAGGAGTATCTGGTGTGCATTCATTGTTGTATTGGCCTGAATTGCACAAGAGCATTCTGTGATTTCCCATAAGCTGTTGATGTAAGGGCATTTTCGTTACATAAACTACTAAGATCATGATAAAACTGGGTAGCTGACTAAATCAACTAAAACTGTTCTTTTTTTGAACTAGAGGTTTTCCACTGCTAATTTTTGCCATTTCTTCCCTCTGTTATGTTAATTTCCCCAAAAGCCAGTTCTTTGAAAGGGTATTTTTTGAGGTTCCTGGCGTGGGTCTCACCACTAGCAGTGCTACAGTTAGAGTCCTTGCAATAACATTTTCCAATCTCACAGCTGTCACAGACTCAAGCAGAGTCCAACTTTGCCAAAAGCAGTTTTAAAAGAACCATCAGTGGTTTTGTTTGTAGAAGATAGCATTCAAACCATTATATATATATATATATTTAAAAAAAAGGACACAACATTAAAATGTTGTCTTGGCTTGCATCAGGAGCAGTGCAGCCAGCAGGCCTAGGGATGTAATTCTGCCTCTGTACTCAGCACTGTGAGGCCCCACCTCAAGTACTGTGTGCCCCCATTCACTTCAAGTGAGTGCTGGAGAGAGTCCAAAGGAGGGTGATGAGACTGGTGAAAGGATTGGAGGGAAAGAGTCTGAGGGAACTGGGGTTGGTTAGCTTGGCAGAGAGGACACTTGGGGGGGACCTTATCTCACACTACCACTACTGGAGGGAAGTTGTAGTAAGGTGGGGTTCAGGCTCTTCTCCCAGGCAGCTTGTGACAAGATGAGAGGGCATGGCCTGAAGCTGCACCAGGGGAGGTTTAGGTTGGCTGTTAGGAAGCACTTCCTCACAGAAAGGATAATTTGACACTGGAATGGACTGCCCAGGGAGGTGGTGCAGTCGCTGTCCCTGGAGGTGTTTAAGGAAAGAGTTGATGTGACACTAGGTGACATGGTCAAGTCAGTGTAGTGGTGTAAGTCATAGGCTGGATCTGATGATCTCAGAGGTCTATTCCAGCCTCAATAATTCTGTGGTTCTGTAATGTGATTTATGTGTGGAATACACATCTTTGCAACTCCTTGCAAGTTCATGCACAGTAGCTCTGTGTCCTCACAGACTAAAATGATCTACAATGAACTAAGGCAGTTTCTAAGATCATTGCACTAAATTTCTACCTGGCTTTGAGTCTCAAACATGTCCATGTTGTAACTTTGATAACTCCTATCCATGGTGTGACTGTCATGTTTTGATAAAATGTTAGTGCTGCAGTGTCATTACTGCTCTGTGGCAAGAAATCACATGTTGAAGGAGAGAGTGAAATAGCAGTGTCAGGAGCTGCTGTCTCAGAATCTGGTTCAGATTTGTGTACAAACCCATTATGATACCCTGCTCTGACTGATATTGTAGTGTTTTACAGTACAATTTTATCTACAGATGTTGCCAGAAGACAATATTCTACTACACTGACTGATGCATTTCTCTGGAAATAACCTTTTGATTGTAGTGGGGCTTGATGCTGCAAAAGATATCATTCAGCATGACTAAAGGTGTCAGAATGTGGCTCAGAGTTATCATCCATATCACCTAAACCTCAGAGAAGTAATGAGATACCCTGATTAATGGCTAATGCCGGGGATAACATTCTTATGTTCACCCAGGCTGTCTGAAGGGTAATAATAATATGTGCATAGCATGTCATCAGACTCCAAGTACAATCACAATAGTATGAAATCCTGTAATGTACACCCATCTTCATTCTCTTTTATTCCCCTTGTGGAATAAAAGTCAGTTCCTTAAAATATTGTTTAATATGATTTTAGAGATCTAAGAAAAATCTTTTGGCCAAGAGAGAGCAAACACCAGTTCACTCTCCAACTTGTTCTCTGTGGCTTAAGCTTGTCTGGGATTCCTTTTTCCGTTTTAATCCTGTATTATGAAATATATTCTCAATTCTCTTGCAAGCCATCAATCATCTCTTCCCAGTTAATGGGAGGTCCTAACAACAGCACAGTCTATAAAGCATTTTGGGACACCTTGAATATACAAAACATTCCATCAATCTGGATTCTGCTTTTATGCTGTATTGTATCACTTTCCATGCAGCTGAATTCCAAAGCAAAGTCTGACATACGCAGAAGATGTGGGCATAAAATAAGAATTACAGAATCAAAGACTCACAGAATGGTTTGGGTTGGAATGAACCTTTAAATGTCATCTATTTCAAACCCCCTACGATGAGCAGGGACAACCACCACTAGATGAGGCTGCTCAGAGCCCTGTCCGACCTGATCTTGAGTATTTCCAGGGATAAGACTTCTACCACCTCTCTGGGCAACCTGTTCTAGTATTGAAAGGTCACAACAATGTCTCCTCAGAGCCTCCTCCAGGTTGAACAACCCCAATTCTCTCAGCCCTTTTTCAGAGGAATGTATTTTACTGATTTTGTAAAGCACTTCAGGCTATGATCTTCCGCTCATACCATGTTCCTGAATGAATAGAAAAGAGAATGAAATTAGTTGCCATTTCTGTGTTAGTTTAGCATCATTCATCATTGTTTACACAGCATATCTCCCATTCTTGTACCATGACTTAATGCAACACAAACCAGCCTGTTAGAAACAATGGTCATGTCCACAGTTCAGCAGTCTGGACTTCTCATTGCATTTGCAGCAAATGTGTACAAATAAAAAGTCAGGGCTTGTATTGATAAGGTCAATTTTGTATTTATAAACCCAGATTAGGTCCAAAATTCTCCTATAGGTGGACAGAAACAGCAAGACTTCCAATGAAGTGTGAGATTCGTAACAACTCAGAGAGCACACGTGTTCAGAAGAGGAATGTGCATTTGAAACGTTGTCTTTGACTCAGAGCTGTGATCTATATAGGACTGGGATATATAACCAGGATATATATCCAGGAAATGTATTCTTCATTTTAGGCACAAAGTGAGTTTTTGAGGAAGATGACTGGGGTTTAGAATGATAGGACAAGAAGTAGGCACATCATCTCTACCCATAATTATGTCAAGATAAATTTACCTGAGTACAATTCTTGACCTTCCTTAGCCAGAAGTAGATTAAGTTCATAGCTTTGACCTTCCTGTATCCACTAGAGTGAGGCAGAGAAACATTCCATTGCTACAACTCTGCAAAAAATTCCAGGATTCAGAGGGCCAGACAATAGAGGGAAATTAAGAAAACAATGATTCTAATAATTAATAGGAAAGTTTATTTGGTAGGAAAGCAATATATGAACTTTCTGATATGGAAGGAGGCAGGTCTCCCCCTTTCTCAGTGGAAGCTTGTGTCACACATTCAGAAATTAAAGAATGACATCATCTCCCCCGCTTGCAGCCTTGATGGAAGTGCCCATCGCTGCTGTGATTGCAAAGGCAATTTGCCTGGAGAACAGACTTCTCTAAGCATAGAAAATGGTCTTAAGGCGTGAAATCATTGTCGTGAGCTCAGGCATGATGGCTGTGCTATTGGGTACATACATTACTAGAACTTGAACAGCTTTGAAGGTAAAAGTTTAAATCCAAGGAGAAGTTACAGATTGAAACAGATATTTTGGGGATTTGTGATTTAGACTGCAGCTTGTAAATGTCCTTCTTATATTACAGAATCACCAAGGTTGGAAGAGATCTCAAAGATTATCGAGTCCACCCTGTCACCACAGACCCCATGACTAGACCATGGCACCAAGTGCCACCTCCAATCCCCTCTTGAACCCCTCCAGGGACAGCGACTCCACCACCTCCCCAGGCAGCACATTGCAATGCCGAATGTCTCTCTCAGAGGACATCCAGCCTGGTCACAAAGCAAATACATTTTTATGAGATTGTGAAGAAATTAAGAGAGAGAAAAACACAATTATTTAAGCTTTGAAGAAATGCACTTGTTGACATCCTTTCTTCTGCCATAACATCAGCACTGGAGTGTAGCTCATGCAAATACTGTGCCATGCTTTCTTCACTCTGCCATCAACTTTGGGATAGCTGTACTCAGAAACAAAACCTCATCCTTCTTTGAACCTACCAGAATTTGCACAGCGATGCACCAAGGGACACATTAATAAGGATTTACTTTATACACACGTGCATGCGTGTGCTTTACCACACTTATATGTATGTGTGCAGGTGTATTGACACACAGGTAAAATCAAACTACAGTCAGCAACTATGTCTGTCTAGTAAGTGGATGTGTTTGCAATAGAACTGCAAGCCTCCCAGATAAATAAGTGTCCTCTATAATTACAACTAACAAGCAGCTCCATAAAGAGTTTAATTCCCGCTAAGATATCTTTGAAATGAGACGTGAGTGCAATTTGCTGAACGTTTTTGATGCCGACAATGAACAATTGAAATAGCTCTTCAAATGAACATCACAGTAGAAAAGAACAAATGATCTTAGGTTGTAGATTTCAGCTGCATTTGATATGATCTATAAAGCTTGAGGTATATTGACAACTCAGTACTCTTTAATTGGGTGGGAAAGCAACTTGAGGCAGTCCTTATTGACTTTTGCTTTGACATATGAGTCACAGAAGGGAATATTTTGGGAATCTAGGATTAAGTCTGGTGACTACTCTAGCTAGCTGGGATCACTGATTTGTTAGAACACATTGCACCTTTGGGGTTTGGATTTTTTGTTTGGTCTATTTGTTTGGCTTGTGTCTTGTTTGCTGGGTTTTTTTAAGTGACTGATTGGCAAGATGGACTATTTCATACACGAGGTGCAGAATGAGCTTTTGATGTGCAGAATATGATCATGGAGTTCTGAAGTCTTGTTTCAAAAGTAATCATTTAGCTTTTCCTTGACTCTGTGAGGGATTATGGAAAAAATCATTATAAGGTTTCACATCAGCCAGCATGCTTTCTGCCCCTTCTCTTTGATTTAGACTTACACTGCCAAACAAATCAAAGCTAACACTTGGGAGCTGTGTGTTGCTGTGATGGATCTCTGGAGAGGAAGAGAGAAAAATGAAGTTTAAAAAAAGAGGATGGGAAACATGAAGAACAAAAAAAAGAAGTTTCAGCAAGTGTTGGCTCTGCTGTCAATCAAATGAAGGAGAAGGGACAATTTGATCCATTGCAGGCTCATAGCTAAAGATGAAGAATCAGAAGTTCTTCCTGGCAGAAACAAACACACACCCAGTTTTGATTTGCACAATTGTTGAGATTTCCCTGTTCTCTTACAAACAAAGTTTTCTTCCTGCTCTAGGGACATGCCAGTGCACCAGCACAGCTTCTCGGTCACATGTACAGCATACTTTGCATGACACTGAATTATGTCCTGAAACTGGTAAGATTGAGAAATGAGAAGAAAATAAGGATATTTTCCATTCTTTCAAAGACTTTTATATCCCTAAAGATTTGAGTATTGAGCTTTGAGTGCAACTACCACTAATCAGAAGTCTGCAATACTTGATATGCCTTCAGAGAAAAAATATTCCATGAATCAGCTTATTAAACCTGTGATGCTGTGTCATAGAGTCATAGAATCAATAAGGTTGGAAAAGACCTCAGAGATCATTGAGTCCAACCTATCACCCAACACCTCCTGACAATTAAACCATGGCTTCAAGTGCCATGTCCAATCCTTTTTTCAACACCTCCAGGGATGGTGACTCCACCACCTCCCTGGGCAGCACATTCCAATGGCCAATGACTCTTGCTGGGAAGAATTTATTCCTCACCTTCAGCCTAAACCTCCCTTGGCACAGCTTGAGAGTGTGTCCTCTTGTTCTGGTGCTGGTTGCCTGGGAGAACAGATCAACCCCCACCTGGCTACAACCTCCCTTCAGGGAGTTGTAGAGAGCAAGAAGGTCTCCCCTGAGCCTCCTCTTCTCCAGGCTAAGCAACCCCAGCTCCCTCAGCCTCTCCTCCCAGGGCTGTGCTCCAGACCCCTCCCCAGCTTTGTTGCCCTTCTCTGGACACCTTCCAGCAACTCAACATCTTTCCTAAACTGAGGGGCCCAGAACTGGACACAGGACTCAAGTTGTGGCCTAACCAGTGCTGAGCACAGGGCAGAATGACTTCCCTGCTCCTGTTGGCCACACTATTGCTGATGCAGGCCAGGGTGCCATTGGCCCTCTTGACCACCTGGGCACACTGCTGGCTCGTGTTCAGCTGCTGTCAACCAGTGCCCCCAGGTCCCTTTCTGCCTGGCTGCTCTCCAGCCACTCTGATCCCAGCCTGTAGCACTGCATGGGGCTGTTGTGGCCAAAGTCACTATGAACAAGTGCCAGCACAGGCAATTTGATTGCGTATGTGGAATGAGAGGTGAAAGGCTGCTATAAAGGCAGTCAGAATAAGCACATTGATTTACTGGAGGCTGAGTTTATGGCAGTTTCTGAAATGTCCATGGCTGGAAATGGCAAATATGTAATACACCTTGCTTCAGTAGTCACCTCTAATAATTACATGACTTTCCCCGTGTGTAAAGTGTTGCATAGTGACAGGATGAGCATTACTTCAAGTCAAGTTCTTGAAATTAGATGACTTAATTAAATAAAACTGGTTTTACCTGTGACTGTACATAACACACCTTGTAAAAGCTTCACCACAAAATGTTTTAAGCTGGAATGGAAGGGCTGAGGGCGATACATGGGACACACACACACAGAAGTCATTAAAACAGAGTGCAGACTGAAAGCAGTGTTTTCTTCAAGATACCTAAATAACCTCTACAAGGTCAAAAAAATCATAATTACATTTCCATCCAAATCCAACAAAAAATAAAAGTGATGCTAAAAAAAGATGTATCGAACTTTGCCCTAATAGAGCTGTGATGTTACAGCATGCCCGGAGTCATGCTGGAAGCATCTCAATTTCATTTTGAACAGGCTGCCTTCTGAAAATCTGTGCTTAAGTGAGAGAAGTCATTAAACAGTGCAGCAGAGGAAAGTGCTGAATTCATCTATGAACTTTTGTCCATGATTTTCTGGCCTGGGAATATTATTTGACACTGCATATGGGTGTCAAATACTTGCAGACTTCAGTCTATTGCATATAACTTTCCCTCCCAGCTTGCAGCTCTGATGGGCTCACACTTGCATACCATCCTAACTATTCATGTAGCTTAACCAGACCTTTACATGTGCAGAGCCTGTATGCAGAACTATCACTGTGACATCTTTGCAAAAGTGCATGCACGTTTTACTGCATGGCTTGCTTCATTTGAGCATGCATCTCTTCAAAAGCAGAACACATGCTTTGAAGTGAAAAGTCCTCCGGGTGCCCGGTGGCACGACACAACAATTCCAGTGTTTTGTGTGTATGTGGGAGAAAGAGCCCTACTTGCATTGTTAGGTAAGCTTACAGTGATTACCCTGGTTTGATGAGATCCCAGATTTGTATTCAGTGCAATGGTCCCTAGCAACTGCTTAGGGCAATAAATGCCTTTTTTTTTAAACCTGTGAACCAAACCTGAGCGTTGGATTCACCTCTCCTGGCTGAAGCAAGATTAAGGCTGATTGCACTGGTATGACCTGTTGCACTTTCAGGGTTTGTTCATTATATGTAACATTCCTGAAAAATAATATATGCTCAAAGCAATGTGTCTGGAGGCAAAGTTTTATCTGTGTGTTCCTTGAACCGGGGCTTTCGCTCCTTTGAGTGAGACCAGGGATTTGTAAGATTACTGTACATAAATCTGCTCAACCCTCCCCCTACAAAACCTAGCAAGTAGTGAAGGAGAAGCCTACCAATGCTTATGTGACCTGCACAGCTGCATTCCTGTTCCTCTTGCTCCCTCAGGAAGCCTCGCAGCAGCCGCAGTCTCTGGCCAGCAGTGGGACCTCCTGCTGTTGCAGATCCTCGGAGAGATGCATCAGGAGAATTTTCTTGCAGCTGTTCTTACCGACGCTCTTGTCATTTCAGAGCTGGGTCTCGACTTACATTTGACCAAACTTGATTTTCCTGGACACGGGAAGTGTTTTTCTCCCTGCAGACTTAAAGAGAAACAAAATTTTAAGCTTCACTTAAGAAATATCAACTTACAACACTTCCTTATCTACTCTTTTACCTTAAAGAAGAGAAAATTTCAGGAAGAAATGAAGAATTTAGATGAATGTGCTTTTTTTTTGGCAGAAGGAAAAGGAAAATCCATTTTTTTAGATCTAGCCTGTGTTCCTTACCTCCTCAGAAGCAATGCACAGAGAAAGTGTGGAGCCATTTCCTTCTGACTTTGTAATGGCTTACAAAACTGAAAAAAGGTTGGTAGGAGGCTTCTAGAAACTTGGCTGGGATTTTCAAAGGAAGGTTTTTTTCAATGGCTGCTCTTTTATTGACATTTTTAAAAAGCAGATGGATAAATACAATCTGAGGATTTCTCCTCTACCTGAAACCATGAAGCCTTGAGTTGTCTGTGGGCTTAACCCTTGATTTGTGCCAGCTGTATGCTTCCGATGTGCATTCTGGGAGGGATGTTTATTTATACACATGTGTAGTCCTATCTTTTGTAACAGATCTTTGTGGGAATCATAAGCCTTTTCAAAATCTAGTTTCCATGAAATACAAAACAATGTGAGATAACAATAAATAGAGATTGGATTCACAGAAAACCTTCCTCTAAAACAGCAGCCAACTGGGAGCATTTCATTTGCCCAACAGTCCTATACGGCTTCCCCAACAAGAGAAAATACATTTTTCTAAAGAAATCTGCATTGATTTCAATTATATAGGATCACTGTAAGCCAGTTCATTTTCAATAGATACTGACATTCCAATGTTCCACAACCTATTGATTCCAAATTGTTGTTTGAGTAATTGCAAAGAGAAAAGGAAGTGCAGCAGAGGCATGCAACACAGTCTGCTCTGTGGAACAAGGTAAATCACAGCTTCCAAAATAATTTTCCCCTCTAATAGCGTCAAAAATGGTTATTATGCTTTAAGGTTGCTGCACCTTATCTACTTCATTCTTCCATTCCCTAACTGCCTAAGCAGGTTCTTTTCAAACACCTCCCAATCCACCTATGTTGCATCTATTTTCTCCATGAGAGAAATGGCCTTGATTTACACAGCGAAGTAATACACTTTGTGCTGCTGTGATACCAATACTGCAGCAACCTGAGATATCCACTACTGTTTCCATCTCTGCCTGAGATTTCATCAGCACCATCCTAATCCAGCAGACTAGGGCTGAAGCACTGGCAAGAGAGTATGTTGCATGTCAACAATGCGATTCATGTGCTAAGAAGTTATCTGTGCTCTTGACTGCTTGTGCCACATTCCAGTTTTTGACAAATCTTTCAGTGAAGGAATTTCTTTTAACATCCAATCTAAACTGCCCCTGGTACAACTTAAGGCCATTTCTTTTTGTCTTAACACTTGTTATTAGAGACAGGAGACCAACATGCACTTTGCTACAACCTCCTTTCAGGTAGCTGTAGAGAGCAATAAGGTCTCACTTCAACCTCCTTTTCTCTGGATGAAGCAGCTGCAAATCCCTCGGACACTCCTCAGAAGACTTGCTCTCCATACCCTGTGGCAGCTTCATTGCCTTTCTCTGAAGCCACTAAAGCAACTCAGTCTCCTTCCTGTAGGCAAGGACCCAAAACTGAATACAGTATTTGAGATGAGGCCTCACCAGTGCCGAGAACAAAGGGCACAGTCTCCTCCCTGTTCCTGTTGGCCACACTATTCCTGATGAAGGCCAGGATGCTGATGGCCACCTTGGCCATCTGGGCACATGCTGGATCTTGTTATTTTTAACAGCTGAAGGCAAATTAATTTCTAGTGGGACTTTGTCCTTTTCTTCCTGCACAGCCTCAAGAACATTTTATTCCTCCTGACTGGCCTACCTGTTCTTCCAAAGACCATGACCTCTCCTTTTTTCCCTGGGTTGCCACTAGAGCTATCTGTGCAGCCAAGCTGTCCTACTTCCCAATGGCTCATCTTTCAGCACATGCCTCTTCCTGTGCCTTTAAACCTTTCTTCTTGAGGAATGTCCAGCCTTCCTGGACTCCTTGGCCCTTCAGGACTGCCTCCCAAGGTGCTCTGTCAACCAGACTCTGAAACAGGCCAAAGTGGACCCATCAGAATTCCAAGTTATGCTGACTTCCTCTTTATCTCTCCAACAATTGATAACGCTATCATTTTATGATTGCTGTGCCCAAGACAGCCAGCTGTGTCAGGAAGTTATCCACACACTCTAGGAACCTCCAGGGCTGTTTCCTCTCTGCTGTGCTGTATTTCCAGTAGACACCAGGGAAGTCCCCCATGAGAACAATTTGAAGAGATCATGAGACTTCTCTCAGATGCCTGTAGAATATTTAATCTGTCTCTTCATCCTGACCAGGTGCCCCACAGCAGACTCCCACCACAATGTATGCCTTGTTGACCTTCCCCTTAATTCTTAGCAATAGACAGGATCATTAATTCCTCCCCATTCCTAACACTGCCTAACACAGAGGGCCGCCCCAGCGCCGCTCCTTCTGGAGAGCTTGCAGCCGTTGATTGTGGCACTCCAGTCATGAGAGACATCACACCAGGTTTCTGTGATCACAAAATCAGAGTCACAAAATGGGGGGTGGGGGTGGAAGGCATCTCCAGAGATCATCTAGTCCAAACTCCTTGCTGAAGCAGATTCACCTAGAGCAGGTGGCACGGGAATGTGTCCAGGCAGGTTCTACATTTCCCCAGAGAAGGAGACTCCACAGCCTCTCTGGGCAGCCTGCTCCAGGGCCTTGGCACCCTCACTGGAAAGAAGATTTCCTTCTGTTTATGTGGAACCTCCTGTGTTCTAGTTTGTGTCCATTGCCTCTTGTCCTGTCACTGGGCACCACTGAAAAGAGCCTGGCCCATCCTCTTGACATCCACCCTTCAGATCTTGATAAGCATTGCTAAAATCCCCTCTCAGTCTTCTCTTTTCCAGGCTATAGAGCCTCCCACATGTCTCTCAGCCTCCCCACACAAAATCAATGTTCCAGTCCCCTCAGCATCTTCATGGCCCTTTATTGGACTCTGTGATGGCAAATATATCATAGTTTTCCTGAAGTACAATGGCTTCCAGCCCCTAGTGTTTGTTGCCCATGCTGTGTTTGTTAATGTCAATGCGCTTCAGTTGAGCTAATGGTCCCATCAGCTGTTTGCTGGGAGAAGTCCTATTTCCTACCTGACTGGGTTTTGTTGTGAATCCCTCTCTCCCTACCCAGACCTCTCCTTTGCACACTGTTCACCAGCCAGATATTTTCCCTTTTTTACTTCTATTTCTTTCTACTAAAATTTCCAGGCTCCAAAACTTCAGTACCTTCTTAGGAGCATCAAGTCACTTGACAAGCTAATTGCTTTTCTGCTAGAAGAAGTTATCAAGTGAATATACTATTTTCTATAGTAATTACAGGATGACCCTAGGGCAGAATGTGTACAACAATAAATCTCAGTAAGAAGGCATATCCCTACTACTGTAAATGGGTAAAACTCCTCTAATGTCAATGGGGTCATATCTATTTCTATGGGCAGATAATTTGGCTTACATTAGTTGGCCGTTGGTGGATGCTTCCCTTGTCTTTTTAGGAAGTACTCTTGTACGAACTTCACCTGTCATTGCAGGAAGGCAATTACACCTTTCTTACCTCTGAGGTTATAATGACCAATTCACTCTTAGAAGCAACAGCAGCAAATGTAATTCAAATCATTCTCTCCCTTGCCAGCACATGAATCAGTCTACTCGCTTTAAGCTTGAAAGTATTTCAAACTGCTGTTTGATAAAATCCCCCAATGGGAGAGCATTTAGCTTTCCTTCCTCAGTCAATAAGAAATATATGCTCCTTTTATTGTGGCCATTAAAAAACACAGGTGCAATTACATTAGAGAAAATTCCATTTTCTTTTCCACATATTCAGTTAAGGATTTAATTTCTCTGCATCTGTTGCTACGAGGACAAGAAATTTAATGCTGCAAGTGATGCATCACTTTGTTGCTTGTTCAGACTTGACTGCTTGTACCAGTGTGAAGCAATAGCCATTACTGGTCATGTGAGGCCATGAACACAGAAGGATTAGAAGCCAAGCCTGCTGCCCTAATACAGTTCCTAATTTATACATTGCATAGCAACCATAACTAACTGGTGCAAATTTGCTGAAATCTCAGCAGTTCTGTGAGCTTCTTACCTTGCCTTCTCGAGTTACTTTCCTTCATCCATTGTCCAACTGAAATAATATTTGGCTGGTTTTTGTTTTGGGATTTTTTGGGGGGTAATTTATTCTTTTTAGGAAGATTTTAGAGGAAAGGGTTTTAAATGATTAGCTGTGAGATCCGGGCCATTCACACCGCTGAAGACAAACAGGAACGTGTCTTTGTCAAGCAAGGTCTCGGTTCTCTCATAATGTTACCTGGTATGGTATAGGCCTTGTTTAAAGATGTTTGGTTAATAATTTAATTAACAGATCCATATTTTTTTTCCCCCTTGTAGTTATTTTGTCTACAGGAAAAACAATGATGTGTTTTATGATGGCTGCCATTACCTTTCTCAGTGCCCTGAGAGACAATGGGAACTGCAAGCAGAAAGCCGAAGTCAGAGTTGTTAAGATGACTATGGCAAGGGACTTGATTCATAATCCCATCTTCACAGTAGAGAACGAAGGCCACAGTGATAAAGGTGATTGCTAGTGGTCAGAAGCAAGACATCATAGAGGGAAACCTGCAGCCTGTTGAAAATAGAGTTAACCCTGAAACTGCAAAAACATTTTCTTGCCTGGACTACTCCTGTTTTTCAAAATCCTAGAGAAAAGCATTGCCTGCTAAAGGAAATTACGACAGAGCTCAAAGTATATGTCATGGTAAATAATCAAATAATCAAATGAACCTCTCTCTCTCTCTATATATATATATGTATATATGTATAATTTATCTCCAGAAAACATTCCTTAACATTCAAACATTTTTTTCCTCTGCCTCAAGTCAGGTTAGTTGGTTTTAGCTGCCTCATATGAGATCTGGTTTGAATACATGCCTTCATGTATACTTGGTCTTTGTCTTCATCTTTGTTCTTAGACTGGATTTCTGGTTTTAGGCATCTGAGTTACTGTATGAGTTATTGTGGTGTGTGTGTCTTGTTATTTTAAAGGTTCCTATGTCATTTCAACACTCCAATAGATATTTCCCTCAAAGAAAGATGGCATTTACTTGGAAAGAATTGAGACACTGTCAGCTACCTGGAAAACAAGTATTAATATTCCATGACTCTGACTGGACTGTTTATTAATTTACACTTCAATGTCTGTCAGTAGTTCTAGATAAATTCACAGTGGTCATCAGAAACAAAAGAGTATCGAGGAACTCAGCTACCAGTAGCAAACACCAGCAGCAAATATGTCCACGACTTGACAAAACAAAACAAGACGAAACAAGACACAACAAAACAAAAGCAAAGCAAAGCAATACAAAACAAGGCAAAGCAAAACAAAGCAAAGCAAAGCAAAACAAAGCAAGGCAAATCAGAGCAAACCAAACCAACAACCAAGCAAGCAAACCCAATGAAAAGTGAATTGAGAAGAGATCTTTGGGTTACCCAGACAGTCCAACCTATATAGGATGAAATTCAGGGGAGAAAGTGCTGTAGCTTTCCAAGAGAATGACTGGACTCTTCACTTGAAAAGATAAGGACATTTGCCTCAAGAGCCCAGCTACCTGTAGCTGTGAAGTTAAAACTTGAGGAATTATTTGATTGTCCAGACCAAGGTTTACAGCAGCAGAACCAAGCTGGGCAATGTGCTCACTGGAAATCCTGATGAGCCATCTTGGAAAGTGAGGCTTCATCACTTTTATGTCTCCGTAGCAGTAAAGTTTATAACACCTTGGTCAAATTAATCTTCATAACATGCACAAAAATTCATTGTTCATTATCCCAAGATCACCTTTTAGTCTTCAACCACGTCCCAGTCCTGGCTACACTGTAACGACAATGTGTCGAAAGGCAGAGAGCAGCGTACTTAGTATTGCAAAGTGAAGCCAGGATTATTATTTTCCCCCCTCTATGGCATAAATATATGAATATTAACACATATCTCATGTTGAAGGAAGGAAAGCTTTCAGTCTTGCTAAAAATATTCCAAGCTTTCAAGCATGGTAGGTAGTGTTTTTCTCAGAGATTTCACCCCAGGGAGTGTGTATCTGTAAACACTATCCAAATTTCTAAGCAGATTAGTTTTCTCCAGGGTACTGTGGCTTTGCTTCAGGATAGCAATAAGTCCTTTAATATTCATAAACACAATAAATAAACAAATAAATCTAAATTTTTACTTTCTGCTTACATTAAGCTCCTGAAAGATCTTTGACATTCTATTTTGTTCAAGACAGTTTTCATTCTTACCCTTAAGCTCAAATATTCAGACAGATACTAAAAGCTGCCTATTTCCACAGTGGCATCACTCCTTGTAAATGATCCTTTTCCACCAAAACAGCCATGCTGAGAGAAGAGAGACCACAGGAATCTTGCCACTTTCAGAAAACAAAAACCAACCATCAAAAAAATTAAAGTATATTGAGCCATGATGGTTAGCACAATGTATCTATCACCCCATGAGGAAGGACTCTTCCTACATGGCTTTGTAAAAAGTTCCTTCCCAGCTTTCTTGTAGTTCCCCTTCAGGTACTGGAAGGCCACTATAAGGTCTCCCTGAAGCTTTCTTTTCTTCATGATGAACAGCCCCAGCTCTTGCAGCCTGCCCTCATAGTGGAGATACTCCAGCCCTCTGATCACCCTCATAGCCCTCCTCTGGAACCCCTCCAGCAATTCATGTCCCTCTTATGCTGGGAGCACCAAAGCTGGACTCAATAGTCCAGTTGGGGTGTCATGAGAGCAGAGTACAGGGGGAGGATCACCTCCCTTGTACTGTAGGTCATACTTGATGCAGCGCCAGATGCAGTTGGCCTTCTGCTTGCAAGTGCATATGGCCAGATCATGTTGAGACATCCCCAAATCCTCCTTCAGCCTGCTCTTAAGCCACTCCTCTCCCAACCTATATTTGTGTTTGGGATTGCCCTGACCCAGGTCTTGCCTTCAGGAAGATTTGCTCCATGAGGCTGATTGGCCTAAAGTTCCCAGGTCTTCCTTCTGGAAGATGGGGTTATGTCTCCCCTTTTTCAGTCAGCAGGGGCTTCACAAAATTGCTATGGCTTTTCATATATGATGGACAGTGGTTTGAAAACTCCATCTGCCAGTCTCCTCAGGACCCGTGGGTGGACCTTACTGGGCCCCAAGAATTGTGCAAATTCAGATTCTTTAGCCAGTCCCAAACCTGATCTTTGCTAACAGTGGGCAGGTCTTCCTTTTCCCACTTCTTGCCTCTGTTTTCTGGAGCTTGGGCAGTGCAGCTGGAGCCCTTTCCTTTTGGAGGTGCCCCACAGCTTCCCCAGCCGTCTTTTTGTCAGTGATGTACCAGCTATGTTGCTAGCCAAGTTTAATTCTGTCTGCACTTTTGCTTTTCTAACCTGGTCCCTGGCTGCTCAGACAACTTCTTTGTAGTCCTCCCATGTGGCCTGTTCTTTCTTCTGTAGCTTATAGACTCTTTTTGTTCCCAAGTCAGTCCAGGGGCACCTCGTTCACTCGTGTTGGCCACTTGCCACTCTTGCCTGCCTGCTCCCTTTTTGGGATGAACTGCTCCTGCGTGTGGAGGAGATGGTCCTTGAATACTGATCAGCTTTCTTGGGCCCTGAAGATCTGAAACTCATCATTTTGTGGTCACTGACAAGATGGAGTCACTGAATCTGCTGGAGTACTAGAAAGAAAGGTGGCTTTTTCACTTATTCAAGTGGTTTATTTAAAGTAATTTCAGCAATCCAGAAAGAAGAGTTTGCAAAAAGGCCCCAAGGATAACACAATAATGATGCTTCCAAAAACATGAGTATCAGTTGCCTTCTAGTCTCCAAAGGATGGAGCTTAAGCTGAGGTGAGCACACATTTATAAAGCAGCTCAGGTGCATTTTGCTTACACTTTTGTACTCTCCTAACATGGAAATGTTTTTAAATGTCACTAGACACATCTAACTTGCTTTTAGAGGAGAAACTCTATCGGTGGCTTTTCCTTTGTCAATCATGCTAGTTCCATAAATACTCCTTTTGCCAAGACAGATTCCTCAGTAAAACTTGGCAAGCCATTGCTGAGTGGGTCTCTGCACACCACAAAGTCCCCAAAATTTGTATTTGATGTCACAGATTTGTGTTAAGTTCTTTCCCTTTTTTCAAAATATGATTTTCTCTGCCTGACCACAATGAAATGTCGTATTTTCACTCTAGTCTTTCCTTCTCTCCTCAGTTCTTTTCCATTCTTTCACCTCATATTTCAGTGATAAGGCTCCATTTGCTGCACTTCCCTCCCTGCTCTCTTTCTTTCGTGCTCCCTCTTCCCAATTATTCAAAAGCAAGGCAGATGCTATGTAACCCCACAGGAGTACATTTCTCACCTTCCTTGAGTAGTCTATTAGTTGTTTGTACCAATGCCTTATTTCTGTACTGAGCTTTTCCTGTGTTAAGACTCCCACTGAGTTAATGCATTCACACACTCAAGAGAAGTTACTAGGAAATGTTTCGCAGCATTTACTGGACGAGAGCCTGCAACCAGATCTAGCGTTTGTGCAGAACACTCAGCATGTCTCCCACTCACTGCTTAAAGACTAGGAGAACACCTCACAACAGGGTCTGTTGGACTGAGGTGTCGTGCAGACCTATCTCTAGCCCCCTCTCTTGACTGAGAAAAACAAGAAGGTGAACTGGACCATGCTGAAGTGGAAGTGATAATGACTCAGACACACTCGGGCAACAGTTGTGAAGCCTAATTCAGAAAATCAAACACTTATTTTGTTAAAATTATGACAAAGACAGAAAGCTGTGGGATTGCCTGGTATTTCTCAGTTCTGGATGCTTCTGGCACACTGTGCTATGGAAAAACAATAGAGGGATATGGTTTTCCCCTGAGAGTAATAATATGATTACAAGAAGACAGTTTCAGATGCACTGAATATTTTAGACCATTCACTTTAATGTGTGTTTCATTAGTTTTGGGGTGGGAATGAACAGCAGGCAGCCTCATGTTGTTTGTCATGCTGCTCCACATCATTCCCTGGAGGTGTTCAAAAAGGATTGGATGTGGCACTTGAAGCCATGGTCTAGTTAGTCATGAGGTGTTGGGTGATAGGTTGGACTCGATGATCTCTGAGGTCTTTTCCAACCTTGTTGATTGATTCTATGATTATCGAGCAATGATGCCAAGCACAGGATTGCTGCTAGCAGGCTTGAATAGCTTCTGCCAAGTGTGATTAATGCAGATCAAACGAGTTTATTCAGCAGAAGAGATGGTCAGGTAGCATTTTTCATCTCTTAAGAAAGCTGGGATTTCCAGACTGATGTCAGGCTGGTGATAAACTTACAGGTTGAAGGCTATTTGACCAAGTAGTTTGCATATTCTTTAGAAGAAAGTTACATCAGTTTTGATTAGATTTGAAACCTGAAAAGAACCTGATTCACATGCAAAGCCTCTTCCAGTGGTTAACTGTGTTTTTAAAAGGACAAATGACATGACTGCTCTTATCAGGGATTATAATAATTTTGTTTGCATGGGAAACCATGTGTTAGACTGCAAGTCATCTGCTACTACACAGCAGCTTGCTACTGACCACAGCAGCATCCTCTGGCTAGCTGTAGGGTGGGGGCATAACAGCATGGATTTAATTCCTGGATTTGCTTTGTTACCTTGGGCAATCAGGTCCTCTGGTTTTTGCTCCTTCTGTCTGCTTGACAGTGTAAGCTTTTCAGAGGCCTAGGCTCAGAGAAGAGCTCAAATACAAAACAACAACTTGCTGTCCTAGGTGAACATCCTTTTAGATAATGAGAAGATTTTTTAATGAGGAAACCCAAAGATGTTAAATCTTTACCTTTCTCAAAAATCATTATCTTCAGGTCAGTTTCCTCAGTGCTGAGCAACACAAAAGCTGTGTGAAGAAACTCATACAGTTTCTAAGATCTATTGCTTGGCCTTGAGCCCTAACACAAACCTTTGCACAAAGATCTTCTTAGAATAACAGTTTTCCACATCCTCCTCCTCTTTCCTTGACCCAATGCAGCCTAATAGCAGTCAACATAATAAAAAGTATCAAGCACATAAAGGCAACTTACTAACTGTAGTCAGCTAATCTTCCAGATACTTTATGTTGTCTCAACTATTCTGAGGCAGCAGAAACCTCATTAGCACCAGACGAATCACATCCCCAGGCTCATCCTGGGTTGGTTATTGCCCACCTAAAGCTGTCTTTGGCTCAAACCCCTTTGCTTCCATCTCATTTTGGCAGTACACTGACATAACCTGTTCTGCCAGGGCATGCATTTGTCTGCAACAATAGAAGTCCATTTTTTGTATCACTGTGACCTGAGACCTGTTTTCCACCACTGATTTTCACAGACATTCTCTTGAAAGTATCTCAGTTCCCAAGGCTCCAAATTATAAAGTTTGTTTGATTTGTCTCTTTACAGAAAGGATACTTCAGAAAAAACAACAATAATAGTCTGGAACAAGCATAGTTGCTTTTCTGCCTAGGAAAAGTGAGCAGAAAGAAGCCTATTTCCTTATTTAACTGTTCAGGTATTTTTTGTGGTTGCAGGTGGGATGATTGGCAGCATTTTCCTCAGGATAGCTGTGGGGGCTTCAGGCTGTGCCTTTAAAATTTAGCTACAGATTTTGAGCAGAAAAGTAGAAAAATATAAATAAATCACTCTTGGGTGTGAAAAGGAAAAGAAAAGATTATTCTAAACAAATTCATTGGGTAAATATCTAGAATAAGAGGAGCTGTACCATAACAATTCTTCCCTTTTCTCTTCTGATCTTGGCTGTTTTGCTTCACTCAGGAGAGAGAATCTGTGTGCTTTGGCTGGCCTTGGCTAAGTCTAACCCACTGCTGCTCTCTCCACTCCTCTTTCTCTCTTGGAACAGGGGGTAAGGGGTAGGGGCAGTGGAACGGCTTCCCTGGTCTCTGAGCAGGGGAGTTTTCAAGCTGTTTGTTAATTGCACATCTCTGTATCATACTGCACATGCTGTGTATTTTGTACACACTCATTGCATTCCATCATAGAGTGGAGATTTTGCTTGTAAATACAGCTTCACTTGCTTCTAACTGAGTTGTTCTGGCAAAGCCAGTGCTGGGGCAGGGGGGGAGGGGCAGAATTTCAACCCACCACCATAGCTAAGGCTATGACTTAGATTTGTGATCCCTAAGTGAAAACCTTTTAAAGGTGCCCTTTTATTTATTCTTCTGAAGAAATGTTTATTTGCTATTGATAACTCACTGTCATATTGGTAACACAAGTTTACATATGTCACTCTCTCTGATACCCTGGGCTACTCTTAATTACCTTGCTTGGAATCTCGTGCTCAGCAGTAGCTTTGACAAGGAGGCATCATTTTATCCAAGACCAAACAGCTATTTAAAGAGAAACTAACAACAAAACCAACAGCCCAACACATAGCATCTAACACTGGAGTTTATGCCATGGTTCATCTGCCAGATGCTCTGAAGCACATGCCTCTGACTATTGGAGCTCTGGTTTCTGGTCTCTTCACAAATGATCTTGTATCCTAGATCCCTCTGGACAATAGCAATATGTCCCACTTAGTTTCAGTCTTCACTAACCCAATATATCTCTTAAAGTAATTGCAATTTAGAGTTACAACCAAAAGGAGAATATGGCTGTACCAAATTTATCCTTGGGATTGTTTGTGGACAGCTTAGTTCTGTGTTTAGTGCAGGAGAACCCTAGCTCTGAGGTCTCCTTAACATGCTCCTCCATGTCACACTGGAGGACGTAGAGTCCATGTCCTTTACCTGCTACCAGAACACCGCAAGTTAAGGTTGCTGACTCGGGCAACACCACAGTTACCCAGCTAGCATGGTTTCATTCCAGTCAGCATGGGTTCATGAAGGGCAGGTCTTGCCTGACAAACCTAAAGTGATCCACTTAATGGATGAGGGAAAGGCTCTGGATCTTGTATATCTGGACATTAGTAAATCTTTTGACACTGTCTCCCAAAGCACTCTGCTGGAGAATCTGGTTGAACATGGCTTGGACAGGTGGATGCTTCCCTGGGTTAAAAACTGGTTAGATGGCCGGGCCCAGAGAGTGGTGGTGAATGGATCTAAATCTAGTTGGTAGCTGGTCACTAGTGGTGTTCCCCAGGTCTAAGTACTGGAGTCAGTTCTCTTTATCAAGGATCTTGATGACAAGATTGAGTGCACCCTTAGTAAGTTTGCAGATGACATGAAATTGGGTGTGAGTGTTTATCTGCTTCAAGGCAGGAAGGCTCTACAGAGACACCTGGAGAGGCTGGGTAAATGGGCCTTGTACATCTGGATGAGATTTGACAAGGTTAAGTGCCAGATCCTGCACTTGGGTCTCAACAACCCCATGGAAAGCTACAGGCTTGGGTGACAGTAGTTGGAAAGTTGCCCAGCAGAAAAGGACCTGAATGCACTGTTTGACAGTCCTGTGAGCAACAGCCAGCAGTGTGCCCAGCTGGCCAAGAAGGCCAACAGCATCCTGGCCTGCATCAGGAATAGAGTGGCCAGGAGGGAAGTGATTGTGCTCCTGTGCTTGGCACTGGTGAGGCCACACCTTCAATACTATGTTCAGTTTTGGGCCCCTCACTCCTAGAAGGACATTATGTTGCTTCAGCCTGTTGAGAAGGGCAATAATGCTGGTGAAGAGCTGGTCTAGAGAACAGGTTGTCTGAGGAGGGTCTGAGGGAACTGAGATTGCTTTGTCTGGAAAAGAGGAGGCTGGGGAGAGACAACTACTTGAAAGGATGTTGTAGAGAGGTGGGGATCAGTTTCTTCTCCCTAGTATCAAGAGACAGAAGAAGAGCACCTGGCTGGAAATTGTGCCAGGGAAGATTTAGACTGGATATTAGGAAAAAACTAATTACTGAAAGGGTGGACAGGCATTGGAATCCCCCTCTCTGGAGGTGTTCAAAAATCATGTAGATGTGGCACTCCAAGACATGGTTTAATGGCCATGGTGGTGCTAGTTTGGCAGTTGGACTTGTTGATCTAGAGGTATTTCCCAGCAAAAACCATTCTATGACTCTGTAATTCTCAGTTGCTGTGCAAAGTTCATTGTTCCATCTTTACTTCTTTGGATATCTTCCAGGGGCAAGACCAGTCTGCCTCAGGAGCCCAGAAGAGAGCACTGCCAGCCTCATGCAATGCAACAGCTCTTTCTGCCTTCTTTGCAAGGTCCTTTTAAAGCTTCCAAATTAAATCTATTCCTCTTCAGCTCCCTGCGACGCCACTTTGAGATTTGCTGCAGCTCATCTCTCCACTGGCAAATGTCTACTGCTCCACCGTCCCCCTCTATCATAATCAACTGCAGGAAAGCAGCTGTGGGATCTCCTGAGTTACATTTCAAGGTACAATTGGAACCAAGCCAGTTCAAGGCTTTCCATCAGCACAGACAAACTCAGAAGATGGCATGAGGTTTGGGCAATGAGGTGGAGTTTTCACCCCTGTAATCTCCAGAGGTGAGAGCATGTCTGCTCCTCAGTCATCACCCTGCCCCTCCCCACCACACCACTACAGGAGCTGCACTGGGAGCTGCTGGAGCCCCACATTTCTCAGAGGAGGCAGCTGAGACCATAGACAACCATTTACCCCTTCCCTGCACACACCCATCCCAGTAACCTTTCTGGTTTGCCTGTGACTGCAGCTAAGCCATGGAATGAACCACTCACTTTCATCACTAAACCTGCCTTTAGCCAGGAATGGCTGCAGCACCTCCCAATGATACACCTGCACTGAAACACAATGTGAACATTCATATTCTCCTGTATCAGGTTCTCACACCATTAATGCCACCAGTGCTGTGACCTTTTAGCAAGATATCAGGTACCAGCAGCAGGCTCAGAATTGCAAACTTTAATTAAAAGCTGTATTTTAAACTAAAACTCCATTTAGATGCCCGGATAAGTGATTTTCGCCGTGTGAAAATGCAGAGTGCTTTACTGAGAAAAAATCATTGCAAGCTTCCTATTAGCTCCTGCTGTAGCTGGGCTTCAAGGACAATTTTATTAAAAATGAGCAGAGCCTTACATAATAAACCCTTTGCAGTTGTTATGACCACCTGTGCTACCTCCCACTCTGCTCCACAACATGACATAGCACAGCTAATTTTCTCACTTCCAAGCAAGGAAATTGAGCTGCTACAATTTTAGACCATGGGGCTCACAGGTACATATTTTAGACTTCATTATTTTCTGTATGGCAAGGCTGGAGCTGGTAGGGTTTGTATCTAAACATCTTTAGGAGCTCTTTCTCTATGCAGAACTGTGCAAAATTTCAAATATTATTTAAGTTTCTGAATGGACATGAAAGCAAGAAACTGAAGGAAGATGAAACTGGGGTCCTAGCTGAAGTGCAGAGCACAGACTGTACAGGAAAGGTCTCAAAGGAGACAATCTTAATGGATTACTGTTAATAAACATTACAGTTTATTAAACAGTTTATAAAACAAACAACAGGATGGCACTCCTCCGAACCTGAAACACAACCAGCAGAATTATGACTCTTGAGGATTCCTCACCGCAGACAAATTGCTTCCTGCTCTCTCCCCAGCCCTAGGTCTGAGTTTTATGAAGACACTAATTGCTCCCCACTGTCATTTTTAACCACCAATGACTCAGTGAAAAAGAAAACGAAAAAGCAAAGGAAGAAAACAAGAGGAAATAGAATTTAAACCACCACCAAGCATACATCAGCTTGAGCAGGTCCCCATAGATCAGCCTTTTGGGTTGTGTCCATCTCTTTTTAATCTTGTGGGGAAAACCCCATTGCCTTTGTCACACAAACCAAACCAACAACAGAAAACCCCATACACAAACAAAACCAAAAGACCCACAAACAATCAAACTAACAAAAGCAGCAACAACAGAACCCAAAGAAACAGCCAAATAAAAAAACCCAAAACACCAGAATCATAGAATCATAGAATTGCTAGGGTTGGGAGGGACCTCAAGGATCATCTAGCTCCAAGCCCCCTGCCACGGGCAGGGACACATACACTAGATCAGGTTGCCCAGAGCCACATCCAGCCTGGCCTTACAAACCTCCAGGGATGAGGCGGTCACCACTCTCATGGGGAAGAACTTCTTTCTAACATCCAATCTGAACCTACCCATTCCTAGTTTTGTTCCATTCCCCCCAGTCCTATCACTCCCTGACACCCTAAAAAGTCCCTTCCCAGCTTTCTTGTAGGCTCCCTTAAGATACTGGAAGGCCACAATAAGGTGCTCTCAGAGCCCTCTCTTCTCCTTCTCAGTAGGCTGATCCACTGTCACATGGAAAAAGCAGGACAATTTGGTTGGGGGAGAAACTTGGCAAGCTGAAAAACGAAACGCAGGGGAGGAGATTATAATCGATGCATACAGGTAGTCATACGCTGTCTCCTCTCCATGTTGAGAACATAGCAAGCTATCTAATGGGAGCCTGGTTTTGGCATTCCACAGTGTGCAGTTGGATTTTGTAGATTTGGGTCACAGGAGACTCCTAATAAAAATGCAGGGATGAAGAGCACAAACTACTTCCAGGATAACGCTCTAGAACAATGCAAAGGGGTCACAACTTGTGAGAACCCGCACGGAATTGCATTAGGCACAGATGAAGTGTCTGGCCACCTTTCTGACCAGACACACACAACCATCCTAGCCACATCTTATTTCTGTACCCAACAACTCCTCTCGTCACTGGTCTCTGACAATCAGGATCAGCTGCTGCTGCCTTCAACAGAACTTTTGATTTTGATTTAAAATCCCACCTTGGGTAGTGGCAGTGGATTTGTGTCCCAAAAGGTGTAGTAACACTCTGGCAGGAGAGGGGATGGATGCATGTCTGGTACTTGTTCAGACCCTTTGCAACACCTAAAAGTGTAAGCTTGAGTACCTAAATATTTTCAGTTCAATCATTTAGATTTTAAAAACCTCTTTCAATTTAATTCTCAAGATGCAGAAACTAATGTTAAATTGGCAACAATGCCTACTAGTTTAGCCAAATACAGTGGATACCTATCCAGTAGATTTTGCAGCAAATGACCAGCTTTGTGAGGTGGGTCTTAAAGATGAAAGCCTGGAAGCTCTAAAGTTCCATAGCTGACATTCAGAAGAATTAATTGTTTGAGTGAAGAGAACAGAGCCACCTGGCAGGGAAGTGAAAAGACTAGTCATGAGTGCTAACCTCATTGGTGTCACCGTGGGCACCAGCCCCAGCTTCATGACTCTGTGCCTGGACGCTCTTGTAGAACGTAGGTACAATACAAGAAGAATTTAAGTAAAACAAAGATTAGGGGGAAAACAAGTCAGTGTCTTTCAGTAAGATGCAGTTAGCTATTTGGCATTCCAATGCTAACCTGGCATTTTAGAAATATGATGCCAGTGACTGCGTCTGAGTGAAGTTAGGAAGTGCAACTACTAATGAGGTTTATGGAGACATCATTCAATGAATGTGGTGCACACAGAAGGGCAAAGATGCAGCTTCAAACACTGAAATGGGAGTATCTCTGCTCTGAAACTGTTTACTGAAGCCCCAACCTTTATTAAGACAGAATTCAACTATAAATTATTTGGAAAGGCCAGAATCTCCACATTAATTTACTGAGACTTTCATCCTTCTGCACAGCAGGGTTTTTTTAATACTGCTTGAAAGATATCAAGTACCTTCTTTTCAACCTATTCACCAGCTCTAAATGGGATTTGACATTAAGAGGTCAGCTTTGCTTTGCCTCATAGATGACTAACAAATTTGCAGAGACATAAGTTCACTGTTTTCATATGGATCACTGCTCAACAGACCGCCAGCTTTTGGTGGCAAACATTTAACTTTCAGCCATTAAGTAGAAGAGGAAATTCAGGTTGTAACAAATTACCTGGCATCTAAACAATGTTAAAGTTACCCATTAGGAGCGTCCTTAGACAGTGGAATAGCACATTGGTTCTAAATTGCAAAGTTCAGTCAGTGGAGTGATAGAGTTCAGATCTGAAACATTTTACCAAGCAATTGAAAGGCCTGCACAGTGAAACGGATTTATAGTGAGCAAGAGTGGAACGGAAATCCATTTCTACAGTCAGAAGAAGATTGCAGTCTCCTGTGACCTCTCCTCCCTGCCTTCCCCCTGCCAAGGCAAACCACCATTCTGCAATGCTGTGCTGGGTTACACCCAAACTGGGGCAAGGGCTGCGAGAGCCCTGCTCGCCCCAGGGGACAAAAGAAACCTGACCCAGGTGAACCGAGAGGGACTTAGTTCCCCCCTCCCAGGAGGAAGGGTCGCCTGGGTCAGATGTGGTCTATTCCCCTCCCCCTTCCTGTACAGCAAGACTATAAAGAGGAAGATGCTGTGGCCATTTGCTCTCTTTGCCCCTGCCTCGCCTGCTCAAAAGGACCCACAGCCTCTGCTGGCCTCTTGGTTTGCCACAAGGTCAGGCCTGATCTTCTCCCTGCTGCACCCATGCTTCCCTAAAGGACTGAAATCCACACACAACACATGACAATGCATGCCAAGGTCAGTTTAGCACTGTGATGCAAAAAACAAAGCAAAACAAGCCCCCAGACCTGCACACATTAGGATACCTTCTATATCTGCTTTACTGTATGCAGTATTAGAGAATCACAGAGTCACACAGGTTGGAAGAGACCTCAGAGATCATCAAGTCCAACCTACTGCCTAACACCTCCTGACAACTAAACCATGGCTCCAAGTGCCACGTCCAATCCCCTCTTGAGCACCCCCAGGGATGGTGACTCCACCACCTCCCTGGGCAGCACATTCCAATGGCCAATCTCCCTTGCTGGGAAGAACTTTCTCCTCACCTCGTATTAATGTATTTCCCAACAAACGTGGGCTTTTACTGCACCCACGTTTTAGCAGGTAGCATGAAGAGTACAGAGTGTTTGATGTGAATAGTCATCTGTTCATTCACAGCATTCCATACTTTTTGTATGTGTGTTACCAGTTCTCTTTTGCTTTCCATACTAAGTCATGTTACTGAATGAGCTGTTCAGGACACCACTGAGGTCTTTCTATTTTCAGCAGCTACAGGGGCACAAGAATGCTTTTAAAAGTTCCTGACAATATTAGGATGTTTAGCAGAGAACAGAGCAACTTGGCAAGATCTGTAGGACTTCTTTCTCAATGGTTTCACACTTGACAAGGTTAAGTTTTCCATTTCCCAATTTTCAGCATCTTCTTATTCTTGATGTCTTCAAATTACATTTCTGCTTGCACAATCACATCATGCTAGATAATTACACTGTTCTCTCAAGAAAATACTCCATCAAGGTATGAGAAAGTATCCTGTCTCACTATTTTGAGGTGTTTCTCCATCTCTCCCTTCTCTGTAAGGAGAATTCCCATTTCTTCTTTCACAGAGGGTGGGAGTAATGAAGTCCTGCACTATGTTTTCCCCAGTGGTACCAGCGATGAAGAACGATGCTAACAGAGTGACATTCTTCCTGTAAACCTTAACAATGGCTGCATAAATTAGAGTCACCTGACAGTGTATTGTGTTGGGACTGTCTGGCTGAGAGACGCATACTGGATCAGCTTTCGTATGGAGTTGTAATTATAAACCCAGTCTACCGGAAAATGTTGCCCTAGAAGTAGAGAAATCACAAAAATAGCAGCTCCTGCGTACGTGCAAAAAATGAGAGCAAAAAAAAGATATCAGTAGTCAACCAGCACTCAGGTTGGGTTAGAAAAATAGCATATTCTCAATATTTCCTTAGGGGAATCTTATTTTTAGCAAAGGCAAGGATGTCTCACCTCCACACCTGACTCATCTAAAAAGTGTCATCAACTAGGTTCAGAAGAAATAAGTGCCGAACTCGCCTCCAGTGACATTGGTATTTTCTTTTTAAGAAGAAAGCTTGTTTCAGATAGGGAATCAGGGTTGGTTGGTTGGTTTCCTTTTTGTAAACTTTATTTTCCCAGTAGAATTACTTCAGTAAAACTCATTTTCAGTAAAAATGTCTACAAACTGCATACATTTCAGCAAAGCATCAAGTGCATTCCTTGACAAAAGCTAAGGCATAAGCCACTTCATGACAATGGTAAAAACCCAATCTCTCCATTGCCCCACGAAGAATGTTCCCACTCCAATTTCTTTGTGAGATTTCTTGTTTAGATCAGTTCAGCAAGTTCTGTACAGTGCTAACCTTCACACAGGACGTGAGGATGCCTGGCAGCTGCTATGGCTGTCCAGTGGGAAATGCAGATTGTAAGAAACCTTCTCTGTAACACATGCTTTTCACACAGCTGCAGCATCGACCGAGTAATAGTGAGGCCCAAAGAATGCAATTTACTGCATAGGTCTCTCGAGGTCAAATTGATAATGCACTACCAGAGAACCCAGTTGTACGAACTGGGTTTATAGCCAATATCTAGTCATCATGTGTCATCTTGATAGGACAGATGATGCTCCAGAGGAGCCTGCCATGCTGCTACCTGTGTTTATAACATTCTTGGTTTCTTCACCTATACACCTTAACATGGTGCATTAAAGTTTTTTCCCTCAGCTTTAGAGAAACTCATCTACTACTCAGTGGTGCTGTCTCCTCTGAGTTAAGGCCATATGGTGTTTCCTTAAGAGCTAATAAGTTGCCTTGTCGGGAAGATAATCGTATGTAGAGTGGTGATACACATTCATTATATGAAGTCTCTTAAAATGTGCTTGGATATCAATTTAAACCCACCGGGGTAAAACATCTGTGAGGAATTACAATTGTAATTGACTGACTAGCATAGCACACAGTTGTGATGAAATCCTAATGCTGCTTTCTAGTAGAGTCATGTTTCTTCAGAGGCAGCAGAATGTTGAAATGAATGTCACAAAGCTATCAATGTTAAAAAAAATCAATCCAGAAACGTTTCTAATTCTTGCAGTAGGAATGTGATAAGTTAACCTTAGGCAATACCAGTATATGGTGAGAATATGTAGAAAAGGATCACTTGACATGGGTATCTCACATTTAAAGAGCAGGTGTTTGTGTCTATGTGTAGAGATACCAAAGAGTGTTATTTCTACTCAACACTAATCCAGTGGAACATGTCAGGAAAGAAAAATATTGGTTGCATCTCCCTCTTTAAACCCAGTGCCTATTCTTCACTGCAAAGTGAGCTGCAGTTTAAAATTCATTTCACAGAATAATGCATCTCCAAGTTTCAATTTTTAGCACCTTGTGTACAAGTGTTTGAATAAATAACTCCTTAAACTGATTAAGTCTCTTGTCTAAAAAACCATAAATGCATATTTTTTATGTCAACTCCTGTCTCTGTACATAGTTTCCAACCTTGAAACATAATAGTGCAAAACCATTTTTTTTAAGAAACATGTAGATGAAATTTCCTGCTTCAACCTTGTGATGGGTTATGTGCATCCTGGAAGCTGCGGGGGGGAGCGGGGAGAGTTTGTGAGAGCATTGCCCTCCCTGCAGGGGGTTTTTCCCCCTGGAAAACTGAGCTAGTCTGTTCCACTCCCCGTCCCTGTCCAGCAAGTCTATAAAAAGGAGGACACAGGAGCCATTAGCTCTCTGGGCTCCTGCCTTTGCCTGGAGGAGGACTGCTGCTGGCTCCCTGCTTCTCTGCCACACAGTCAGGCCTGATTCTTCTCCCTGCTACATCCACGCCTTTTCAAAGAGACTGGTTTTGTATTCTTATTTTTTCCCCTTCCATTCTTGTTCCTTACCCTTGTGAATCCTTGTGTTATTGTTTTATGTATATATATATATTGTTTAAAGAAAATTCTTTACCTCTCTATTTCCAAGCAAACTCCGAATTATTTCTTGGTGGATTTGCTCCTTTCCTTTCTTTTCCTCTCTATTGGGAAAGAGGAGGGGGGAGCGGGGGAGGAATTCTCAGCCTTGCCCCCATCTGAGCCCTTAAATCTGAGCCCTTAAATCCCAGTTAAGGCTCAAACCACCACAAACCTTTAACAAAATAGATACTTTTTCATAAAGTCTCCCACATTTGTAAGAGAACTAGCCTAGGCATATCTTTCCTTGGCTGCTGAAAGAGGTGCCTAAGGAATGTGAAGTTACATGTGTATGGTAGCCTCTCAGGTTGTCAAATCTTGGGCTGCACAAGACTAACAGCGCATTGCTTTCAGCAACGCTCCACAAGCCCAAAGGCTCCAAACATCAGAGTTTTAAGGGAAAAGCAATAAAGGTTCACTAACATTGACAAGTTGCAGTTTGACTCAGAAGCAGGTCATGGAACTCATTAACATGTATAATTATAAAGGTAATGGATTAGGAGTCCTATGGTCATATAAAAGATTGAAGTATTTAAGTTCATTTTCCTTTATTACAGGGTTGATGGTTATTTGCATATGGTCTGCATGTCTGTTAAAAATGCTCTTCCTCAGCAAAGAACCCAAAGGGAGGTACAAAGAGCCTCAGAATTTGTTTTAGCTCTCTAAGTTTAAAGCAGGAATGACCACCCAATGGCTCACATACCACAAGGGATGCTATACACTTTCAGCTGTGACAGAACTTGTATCCTAAAGAGAATGAATTGTAAACCAGGGTGACTCGCTCAGAAAACAAATCTGTGAAGGAGCACAAAAGGTCTTGGGGTGAGATAAGGATTTTAATGGAAATTATAGGATTTACAATTACCTTAACTATCTTGGGGGAAAGCACAGAAACTGCAGCAATATCAGAGGAAGCCAGCCATAAAATGACCCCTTCCACCCCCCAAATCTGCAGCTAGCCCAGTGGAAAAAAACAGCACCCCCAAAGCAGAAACCAGAAGCTGCAGCTGGAAACAGGAAGCCTCTCATGTTACAATCTGAGCTTCAAGCCCCATGCTACTTTGCTCCAGGCAAGCCAGCACTTTCATTTTAAAACAGGCATGATGTCAGTATGGTATTGAGTATTCAACAGCAGATTTCACTGGCTAAACCCATGAGAACTATAATGCTGAACAGTATTTGAGGTGTTCAATGATAGATCAACCCCAAATACTTTTTAAACAGATGAATGTAATTAATTTTGACTTGCAAGCCATTGGAGTTGTGATTCTACTTTCACTAGGCTGCTGGTTTTGCTCAGTGTATGCACAGGAGCTTTGCTATAATTGAAAAACTTCCTTTGGTCACTTTCTTCTAGCAGCACTGCCAAAAGTTTGTTCAAAGTGTTGAGCAAATGGCCTAAAAGTGTGACAGCTATTGGAAATAGAAGTTTTAATTGGAGAGTGTATGCTCAAATGAATCCTATACTTTGACTCACAAGAACAGTTGTGTTGTCTTGCTAGAGCATGCAAGAGGAAAGGTTTGTCTTGCTAAGGCAAGTTTTCCAGATACTGTGATGCCATTCCCCTGAAAGTCTCATTTCTGTTGAAGACCTGACATCCTTTGGTCATGTTGAAAGTTCTGCTCTTTGCTGAATCAGCTAAGTGGGTGCTTATTAAATCACCACAGCACTCATAACTTGTTCAATGAAGGCATGAGACAATATCTTGTTGAAGTGCTCACTAAGAGGTGAAGTCTTATGAGGTTTGGAAATTAGGAGGCTAAAGTGCTTGTAAGAGACAAGTGAAGATTTATTCATTAAGACTGCAACCGATTCCAAGAGATGAACTTGTCAAGTGGGCTAGCTTTCCTTACAAACTCATATTTCATCTCAACAGCTTTCCAGATGTCACCACAAACACTTGTCAAAACCCTGTGTTCCATTGCTTTGTCTCTACTGCAAAGTTCACAGGTGAAGAATCCCTGAATAGTTTTTCCTTTCCTTTCCATGCTGTTTGTCTTTGGAAAACAACATTCCTTCACACCGCTGGGTTTTTGGAACACATTGCTTACATGTCTTGGGCTTTTTTGACACTATTAAAGAAAACAAAAACTCTCAAATGAGTGCAACTTTCCTTCTCTAAGATGAGGGATGCCTAGACATTGTAAAATAAACAAGGAAGATAGGGAAAGTATTTTGGAAGGAATTCTAGACTTGGGCTGTGTCATGGGCTACCTCTCGCCACTGCACACAAGTTGATCTGACTGATACTGACTTCAAACCTTAACTGCTGAAGGAAGATCTAAGCCACTATCCATGCTCCAAATGACTTTGAACAACTTTTACAGAATTCCTCTTCATTAGTATTTGATTTCAGACCACCGTTTAAATTTTGTTTTTTCCTGTTCACCAGACCTTGGGCTGGATCACAAAGAAGTCTCAGGGTTTACAAAGTGGTTCCTTTTGGATCGAGCCAAACCAAAGGATAAGCTCTGGGAGATCTCACACACTTCCTCAACAACTGGGTGTTCAGTCTGTGGGATCAGTCTAGAGCCAGCTCAAAAGAAAACAGAGGAATGCCAACAGCAAGTCTGTTCGATCCTCAGGACCGCCTGCTTTCCCACACGGAGCCTCTCCTCTGTATAGCATCTCCTATTAAGATATAAACAGCTTTGGGAAGACCTGCAATTTGCTGCTATGCCTAAATATATGTGGAGAGAAATACAAGCAGCTCACATTGGTACCTTGAACACGATCCAGACTAACTACAAAAAAGTTAGTACTAGCTAGAATGGCTTGATTTAAAAACCCAAACCAAACCAAATAGCACAACACCACCCCCACCCCCAAAAAAAAAACAGCCCAAAACAAAACCCAACACCTAAACCAACAAAAAACTATACCTTTAATTCAGAAATAATTGATGGATAAAATAAGGAGGGCAAAGTAGAAATCAGTGGAGTTAAAGCTGACTATGCCATCTGTGAACTTGGCTCACAGACTCACTCGATGTTGGAAGTAAAATTGCAATACACTAATTACCTGCTTCTTAGGATCCCCATAAATACACTGACTATGGCAACAATATGCTTAGGCACTTGTTTACTCCACAGACACAATCATGATAAACTATTTTTGTCAGCTCTGACCCATTAGGTGAGTGAAATTGCAGACAACCCTGACAGCCACGTGACATTAAAAGTCCAGCCACGAGGTGTGTATTTTCTTCCCAGAAAGAGTAATTGGCCATTGGAATGTGCTGCCCAGGGAGGTGGTGGAGTCACCATCCCTGGAGGTGTTCAAGAGGGGATCGGAGGTGGCACTTGGTGCCATGGTTTAGTTAGTCAGAAGGTGCTGGGTGATAGGTTGGACTTGATGATCTCTGCGGTCTTTTCCAACCTTATCAAGTCTATGATTTTAACAATGCAAAACATTTCTGAACATGACCTCTTTCAGCTTCTTACTGCTTCCCATGACCTTTTCAGGCAGCCATGTAATCATGGAAGTTTGGGGTCAAAAGGGTTTTTCTGTGTATCTTTTAATGTGCAAACTTTGCAATTTTAAATGGCATTTTAATCATATTATATACAGGGCAAAAAAAGCATAAGCTATTTACAAATGAAAATAAGTTTAACAAAAATCCAAGATTGGTAGCTGTGGAGTCACAGCGTTTTCTGTCTTTTATTTTAGCATTCCCAGTATAGACAAAAGCAGTCTGCAGCTCCCATCACACTGTTTGCAGTGCCACTGAAAAGTAATTAGCCTTGTTTTAGGATTAATTGAAGTTTGGACTCCTAAGGTTACATGAGTTGATTGCATTGAAGATTGAAGATCTTTATGAGTAGCCCTGTCCAACTGCAGGGTCTCATCTTGCGAATCTAGCTAGCTCTCGCCTGCCTTCCCTATGTATTTCAAGGCAAAATGCTCACTGCCTTTTTCATTGTTGGATTCCAAACCTTTACTGCACCTCTGATGTTTCAAATGCATAGTTTCCATTCCTGGGGCCAGACCATTTTCTGCCAGGATGAAGGGCCAGGGTAAACACATTTCCCATTTTGAAGCTGTTTGTTTTGATAGTTCTAGGTAGAGAGCACCTGAAGCCGGTACACACTCGTGTTTAAGAACAGGCTGGTTTAGATCAGAATTATTCCCACAGCTCTCAGCCTGCCTGACTTCACCACAGACTTCATTCCACTTAACTCTTGCTATATCACTGTTTGAGTGTGAGGGGGAAACTGCTGTCTCAAGAGTATTTTAAGAAAATTGAGAGGAAAAGAGCTTTAAACTCCATAGATTGGTGATAACATGAAGAGTGCCTTAAATCTAAAGGCCATTTGAGAAAGATGTCAGTTTAATGCTACTGTGGCAAACTGAACTGCAGCCACAAAGATGCTGAGGATTAGATATTTTGGTTATAGATGTGCAGTGCCTTGTGTGGTGGGTTAGAGTCATAGAATCAGTCAGGGTTGGAAGGGACCACAAGGATCTTCTAGTTCCAACCCCCCTGCAAGGGGAAGGGACACCCCACACTAGATCAGGCTGGCCAGAGCCTCATCCAGCCTGGCCTTAAAACACCTCCAGGGACAGGGCCTCAACCACCTCCCTGGATAACCCATTCCAGGGCTTCACCACTCCCATGGGGAAGAACTTGCTCCTCACATCCAGCCTGAATCTCCCCACCTCCAGCTTCATTCCATTCCCCCTAGTCCTATCACTACCTGATAGCCTGAGAAGTCCCTCCCCAGCCTTCCTGTAGGCCCCCTTCAGATACTGGAAGGCCACAATGAGGTCACCTCGGAGCCTTCTCTTCTCCAGACTGAACAGCCCCAACTCCCTCAGTCTGTCCTCATAGGAGAGGTGCTCCAGCCCTCTGATCATCCTCGTGGCCCTTCTCTGGACACGCTCCAGCACCTCCAGATCCCTCTTGTAATAGGGGCTCCAGAACTGGAGGCAGTACTCCAGGTGGGGTCTCACCAGAGCTGAGTAGAGGGGGAGAATCCCCTCCCTTGGGTTGAAGTTTCCCTCCCCCCTGTCCCCATTAACTGTGACAGACCAACTCAGTTAGAAGCAAATGAAGCTGTATTTACAAGCAAAATCTCCACTCTACAATGGAATGCAATGAACAGGTACAAAATATACAGCATGTGCAATATGATACAGGTATTCACAATTAATCAACAGCACAAGGATCCCCCTGGCCATTGACCAGGGGAAGCTACTAGCTCCTCCCCTCCTGCCTCCCCTACCCCCCTGTACAAAAGGGACAGGAGAAAGGAGCAGAGAAGTTAGCCTTAGCCAAAGCCAGGCGATAAGCAGGTTATCTTTCCTGGGCAAAGCAAAACAGCCAGGGATCAGAAGAGAAAAGAGGGAAGGCTTGTCATGGTACAGCTCCTCTTATCCTGGATAATTTTTTTTAGAATAATCTTTCATTTTCCTTTTTACACCCAACTGTGATTTATTTGTATTTTTCTACTTTTCTGCTCAAAATCTGTAACTAAATTTTAAAGGCACAGCCTAAAACCATCACACCTTGTCACAAGTTCTCCGATGCTATTGCTGCCATTATTATCTTATCTGTATAAGAGTGGTGCCTAGAAAACTCAGATGAGATGAAATCTATCACTGCTGGCATTTTACAAGTGCTCTTGTACTCACTCTCACAGAAATAACAGTGAATAGAACAGAATTAACCAGGTTGGAAAAGACCTTTGAGATCATTGAGTCCAACCAATGAAATGCAAAGAATTGGGAAACTAGTTACTCTGAGTCGAATCAGACATGTCTCTCCTGCCTTGCACTGGCCCAAGAACGGACTCAGGCATGCTGTGTCTCCTAGACCACACACAACAGAAAGATCATAGAATGACATAGAATGACATGAAAAGGTCTTACAGATCATCTAGCACCAACCCCTTTGCCATGGGCACTGACACATCCCATTGGACCAGGTTGCTCAAAGCCTCATCCATCCTGGTCTTGAACACTGCCACGGATGAGGCCTCCACAACTTCTTCTGGCCCTTCAGGCCACTCTAAGGTGTTGCTGGATACTTCTCAGGCTGATCAGACCCAACTCCCTCAGCCTGTCCTTGTAGGAGAGGTGATGTAGCACTACGATCACCTTTGTGGCACTCCTCTGTCATTCTTGCGTTGGCACTCCAGAGCTGCATGCAGTACTCCAGGTGGGGTCTTGCCAGAGCAGAAGGGCAGAATCACTCCCTGCTGGCCACACATCTTCTGATGCAGCCCAGGATGCAGTTGGCTTTTTGGGCTACCAGCATGCATTGCTGGCTCACACCAAGCACCTCATGAACCAACACCCCTCCCACCCCCCTCCCCCCCCCCCCCCCCCCCCCCCCCAGTCCTCCTCTGCAGAGCTCCTCTCAATCCACTCATTACCCCAGTCTGCCTTTGTGGTGGGTTTGCCCTGACTCAGATCAGACTCTTGCTGCTAATTAATATATTCATCTCCTACAACATGACTAAACATCATAGCTGTGTAAAGCAATTCAGTAGGAGATTATTGGGTCCCCCAGTTGGTGGCAAAGTTGCCAAGATCACATAAGCCTTACATTGGGTTTTACTAGTACAGCCCTGTGGGCTGAACTCGGGTTAGCATGCTGGATGGCATCTTCCTACTTAATTGAACATCAGGAGACTCTTATTTGTGTGCTCTGAGGTTGCTCCATGGTACAAACCAACATTCATCACAAGTGAGTAAGTACGGTTGACTGGTGTACTTCATTCAAAGCACACTGCTGCCCCAGACTCCAGTGCTGATGTGCACATACACATAAGTGTTCTGCTACCCTAGGGAGAGCCTTACCTGCTGTCAGTCAGCCCCATGGTATTATGGAATGGGGAGAGGAAAATTCAGCCCAACACAGCCTATCTGCACTTCAAGAGATGGCATGCTTTGGGTGACTGGGCAAGGCTTCCCCCTCATCAAGTTCTTCAGTCTGCACCCTGGATTTGAGTGTCTTCTGGGTCAACCATCTATTTCTGGGAGCATAAGCAGAATGAATCAGCTCAGATGCCCTCTCAGACCAGTGGCTTACTATCCAGAACTCTTTTTTCCCTCAGCTAATACATGCTCCACAGAAATGGATGCCATAGTTCAATAACTTTACTATTATGAAGGAATAACTTCTCTCCCCTTCCAATATTTGTGTTGTCTTAAGTTCATATAGGCAGTTGTGTTTTAGAGCTGGCAGTATGAAATTTCCATGGGACCACTATCTTTAGAAAAGTTACACAACAGAAGGAAATTTCATTCTCCAGGTAATTCACCTGTGACTTGCAATTTTCATTTTCTCCCGGTCATTTTTCTCTCATCAGGAAACTGTTTCAGGGGTGTGTAAGCTATCATGCTTTAAATAACGAATTTAGCGTGTGATATCCAGTATCACATTCGCTATTTTACATAAGGCAGGGGAATCTGAAGCTAGGAAGATAAACAGCACAAAGTGCCATATACATCTAACCCATAAAAAGAAAGTTTATTAACCACATAAATATCTAAATCTAAGTCCTATATTAAAAATCTGGGAAATACTGGTTTCTTGAGATCTAAGTGGGACTGTATGGCTCCTAAATATGTCAATAGCCAACCATTTGAAGTGGATTGAATGTATATCCAGACATGCTTGCATAGCTAAACTTACTTAATGCGCATATACTTCGGATTCCATATATGCAAAACATGCAAAGCTGAGGCCACAATGACAAGCCACTGCTTACATGTTTTGTTTCAAAGCACATTGTTCTAGGCTGTATTCTCTCTTGCTGATTTAAGAAACACATCATCTTTAATTCATGTGGACCAAAGCAGCAGGAGAGCAATACATTTTACTTCTCCTGAAAACTTTATGACTCGTGCCATTTCTACCCTAACCTTGGCAACACTTAAGAAGCATTTCTAAAGATACTTAAAATATTTTGTGGGTGCAGAAATATGACATCTCCTCAGAGTTATAAGACAGCAATCAGGGAAAACAAAATGACAATTAGACTATTTACCCCACTTTAAGCCAAGCAAGTTCAGTGAGCAGCCAGATGGCCCATACTGGTGTTCAGCAGCATTGTGTTGCATTATGATGGAATCTGGTTTCTAGAACATAGCAACAGAGAGAGTAGTGAAAAGCAACACACTATCAGTGAAGTATTTGTCTATAAAGATATGATAACACAGTGCATAAAAGGGCAAAAATGCAAATTTGTTCTTGAAAAATATAAATGGAACTCTGTAATTGGTGGTAGCAAATCAGTATTTAAACAAGTGCTAATGGGGTTTAAGAATGTGTATCAATCGAAAATGACTGATGAGGATACCTGGCCTCCTTTGCATCTGGCTGCAGCACAGCTCTCTTCAGAGGGAAAAAGTTGAATTTGGTATATGGAAATCAAAGGCAGCTATAGAAGCACACACACCTGCATAATGCATGTGACTGCATTCAGTAATTGCCTCAAGATACTCAGCTTTTCTGAATGCATGCAGTTCAGCCAATGCATACCTCTGCTGTCACTGAGGAATCCAACCGTGATCAGCTCATGCAGCAGAATGTGGGGATCCTGCACCCGGGAATTGTAACCTACTATCATGTCTGAAATCGGTTAGCTGGTTTAGATAACTCAGTTGAGTCTTCTCCATTTCTGGAACACCTGGGCTCCTCATTGTCTTCTAGTGTGGGCATCCATCAAGAAAAGTAATTTTTGCTTCTGGTTTGTAGACTATGAACCTCAGAGCAGAGTTGCACAGGGAACTTTGTAAGCTACCCCAGAAGTCCTCTCCTACCAAAAAGGAGAAAAAGATGGAAAAGACCTTTCCTACTTAAAGGGGAAAGGCAACTTCCCAAAGTATCCAATGAGTACTCAAGTTGTGTATGAAGGTGGAAAAGTGAGCTCACGTCCTCTTGGATGGAAGGCATGAGTGTCTCAGCCACCCCTGAAACTGTAGCTTCTAAGCCCATACTGCAGTTCCAAACCTTTGGATTCTTTTCCACCTACTGCCACCCTTGCTCGGGGTGATGAAAGCATGCAGGCTGTTGGAAGAGACTGGTGGCTACGTATGGTTTTTCCACCAACTTCAGCTTGCTGAAGGAGTCACCTAAGTAATGAAAGAGACACAGAATTACTCTTCTCCAATATGTGCAAATATTTTAGGACAAGCTGTAAAGGTGTACTCCTCTGATCTCCATTCAGGACTAAGACTCTTGACCACCTTGGGATTTAGGTGTCTAGGTCTGGTGTTTGTCATAAGGTAGAGGCTGTGGCAATGGCTACTCTATGTATAATGCTTGCATGTTTAGCTGCCAAAGTCCATCACACAAGCTTTCAGATGCTTCTGCACTCCTAAGTCCTTGCAACATGCGAGGGCAGGCTTCTGGCATGCCCAGAATAGCTTTCACTTTGAGCTGAACTACCCAGATTGTCCTTAGACAAATTAGTTTTCCATCTGGCAGAATCTGAGAATGTTGACCATCTGAACAGGAAGTGTGGATGCCCCAAAGTGCCGGGCAAATGCCACTGTAGATTGGGGATCAACTTAGAGCAACCGTGCTCCAAGTTCAGTGTGTCTGGGATACACTGGATGGCAACCAGTTCAAATCTGGCACATTTTAGGGTTGATGGGCTCAGCAGATGCACAGTCTGCAATCATTTTAAAATGTAGAGATGGAAAGAAGGAGAACGTCCTTGAAGATTATTTGAACTCATACTGCCTGTCTCCTGAGGAAGGTATTCCAGCAGTGAGTGACAGGTAACTGGAAGTGATCAAAGGCTCTTACTTTCACTAGAAATAGTTTAGTTTGTACTGGATCGTTAACTAGCAAACGGATCAGAAAAAGGGAGGAAGGCAGGCAGTTACTGTCAGCTTGGTAGTAAGAGCAAATTAGAAGTGAAGAGCGTGTCTGCCACGACCAGCCGTCTTTTACCTGAGGAACTGACGCACAGATTTGCCTTGGCCACGATGGTTTTGTCCATGCAGATGAGACTGCAGAGGAAACCTCTCTCTGTGGGTTGCAATACAATTGGTTAGAGCTAAGTCCTTATCAGAATTAGATGTTGTGAGGTATACTAACACATGCATCTTGTTTGAGGACTTCCAATGATAAGCTAAGCAATGGGTTCTTTCAGGAATTTGAATATGGAGCGCATATGTCACAGTGATTCCAGCCCCTACTGGAAAGGGGAAAAGATTCCTAGAGCTAGGGCAGAGAACTGAACTTGAGTGGCTAGAATGTCAAACTGACCCTTACACAGCAGAACTGAATCATGGATCACCTTCAGGGTTTTTAGACAAAGAACTAAAGCCCTATCAATAAACATGAACAGTTCGGTTTACGTAAACAACCCCCCCCCAAAAAACAAATCCAAAACCAAACCCAAACCAATCCAGAATTTATGGCAAGTGGCAGGTGACCAAGTGGCTGCTGTCTTATCTTATTATATATTAATGGAATTGGACAACTGTCTGCATTCCCTGCAGATATACTTTGAGCATTTAAAGACAAAATAAATAAAATTCAAGGTAGATGCTTATTATGATCTTAGTCTCTGATCCACTAAAACACCTGCTCCAGTCCAGGTTTGTTTTAATACAAGCATATGTTGTGTTGAATGAGAATATTTTCCTAGACTGAGCCATTGGCTTTCCTGGGACATTCTGAGGCTGGACAAACCTTCCAACTCTATTTGATTACATATTACTTTTAGATCTTTCAGTTGAATTCTGTATAGGACAAATTATTGTTTAAGGGATACCAATGGGGGGGAAAAAAGGGAAAGTCAGAGAAACAAGCTAGGCCACTGCAGTTGTTTTCTACAATCATGTATAAGTTGGGATGTATCTAACTGCTCACAACACTCTGTGTTTAACAAAAACAGAGGCTTATCAAGCCCTAAATCCAAGGAGGAAATTATAACACAGAGATAGGGTCCTTTTAGTCCCCCTTATCTGTCACACTGCTTTTCTGTAAACTGACCATAAGTTTCTGCTGCCATAAACCAGCTTGAAGGGTAAGCATCAGATAACATTTAATCCCCTTGATTAGACTTCTCTGTAATAGAAAGAGATAAATAATTTTTTATCAAGGGTATTTAACACTTTGTGACTTATTAATTTGGCTTTGAGATATTAGCTGAGATCTTCAAGTTTCATGGCACAGCCCAGTCCTCATCAGCTGTTTGGTGTCAGTTCACCTTAATTTAACCCAAGGGATATTTGTGAATCTTAGCACAACCTCCCCCCTGCCCAGGGCTGGCTCAGGAAACCAGGACATGACACCATTTAAGACATCTCATGAATCTCATCTCACACATGACTCACTAAATGCTGGATTTTGAATTTGACTCTTCCCCTACCTTTTTTATGGATGAGAAGTCTCAGGGCTGCTCAGATGCAAATTCAGTTTGTCCTTCCAAAGATTCTTCAAGCAAATTCGATACAGCAGCATACACAATAATCCAGATTTGAAGGGATTACCTGCTGGCAGGTTTGCATGGCGCTGGGAGTTTTTGAACAGTCAGGAAGGGCACAATTGTAAACTCCTACTTGCATACTATATGGGAATACAGTAACATTTTGAGGCCTTTCATGTGGCAGAAAGGACTACAGGTGAGCGATACACAGCTTTAGTGTCATTGGGTACACGAGAGGTATTTGGGATCCACAGCAACTGGGTAGGAAAATTAGAACTGGGGCCTGGGGAAAAGGAAGCAAAGAGGAAAAGAAACTGGGGGTCATTGGTGAAATAAACTGGTAAGTGAGAGGAGAAGGAAGCCAGCTTGGGAATTCACCTTCATGTTTTGTTGCTTTCCCTTTTTTTTTGCTGCTCTTCACTCATGATCTCAATCCAGCCCTATGCCAAACACACACTTGCTGCTTTTGTTTCCTGTGGGCCAGGGAAGCAATACAAAGCAGAGGCTTCAAGGTAATAAAGCAATATATGCCCTCATGCCTTGTGCACATTGCTACAAGCAGAGAGTGAGACCCTGGGAGCACTGACCGACACATACCCCAACACAGGTAGAGAATCCTTTCCACGCTACAGCCTGCCTCCCTGAAGTGGTGCCTATGTTTCCTATGCAGTGTGCTGGCTCTGCTCCCAGGCATAAGCTCCAGCTTCTACAAATAGATCCACTGCAATCAGTGTGACTACTCATGTGAGTAATGGCTCACAGCTGGATGCAGTCATGAGCTCCCTACAGTTTTAGGTTTGGAATTTTAGGATTTTTTTTCCTTTGAGAAATAGTGTAAGAAAATTGCTCCCCTGGAGGTCCCCTGTCTTTAGGATCACAATGATCAGAGTAAGACAAATTAAAAGGTATCTTTAAAAACAAAGTTATCCCAGTGTTGCTGTGACTCGTAGGTTTCGCTGCTGTTCCATCCAGCTCTTCTGCCAGTAGGTACTTCGAGAGCACTGAATGGCTCTGCCGAGATTTCAAAGCACCATCCAGCCTGCTAAATCTAACTCAGGTGTTCAAAGGTTATCAGTTCATGTGACTTCTGTGAGATCACACCAGATATCCCACTGCTAGGTAGCATATGAATTTGTGTGTGTAGTACCCGCTCCCAGTCCTAGTGCCCTTCAGGTGGCTGGAAGGAATTGCTGTGATTTTCTTTGAGATTCTTTTACTTTAGAAAACAAATTAAAAAAAAAGAAATAAAGATGATGAAGACAGACAGCTCTCAGAAGACTTTTTTTGGGTGGAGAAGGATTTTTAATTGCTTACAGCTATTAGGAACACCCTTTCAAAACACATTCAGTGTCCAGCCCTTACTTCTGCAAAAGTGGTGTCTGTTTTGAGACTTCGAACGGCATGCCACTGGCTGCTACTTCAGTGATGCCCTAGGACATCCAGGTTCTCTTGGGGGCATGCCACTGGCTGCTACTTCAGTGATGCCCTAGGACATTCCAGGTTCTCTTGGGGGCATGCCACTGGCTGCTACTTCAGTGATGCCCTAGGACATTCCAGGTTCTCTTGGGGGCATGCCACTGGCTGCTACTTCAGTGATGCCCTAGGACATTCCAGGTTCTCTTGGTAGCTTGACTGTAAACAGCCTATACTATGTTGGGTGGGTTGGATTGGTTGATGGGTTGGGCGTGATGATCTTGAAGGTCTCTTGCAACCTGTTGTATTGTATTGTATTGTCCTTGTACTTCCCAGCACCTGTCACAAAACCTCCTTCCTCAGAAGGACATTGCAAAGAACTTCCTCACTAATCCTTAGAAAAGCAAATATTTTAAACTTAATCAATTTGAATTAAAATCTAACTGAAAATGTAAAAAAAAAATCTATACCAAGTTTCTTAATTTCTTTATACAGACACTGCTTCATGATTTGCTCCTACACAATCATCTGTCCTCCTTACCTCTGAGGTGTGTAGCTGATCATTCCCTATTATTCCTACTGCTAAGCTTGTTCTTTCCTTTACAATGACTAAAATTCTCTTCCCACTTTCTATGCTTCTCTCCCTGCCTGCAGAACGATTTTCATTTTCCTTTCTTGCTGTAGCCAGGGCAAGGTCACGCTGCTTTTTTCCATGATCTCCCTCTGACCCCATTCAGTTCATGCACTCTACCCTCACCTACCTATAAAACTCCTCCTCTGACCAGAACTGACCTCTTCTGTCCTTATCTCTTTCCACAGTTGAAGTTCAGTGAAGAACAGATAACTCCCCAAAGAGATGAGTTAAGACAAAAATCATTGCAGAGAACAGTCCCATACTAATTTTCAACATGATTAAGAAATTTTTGCCAGTGTATCCTATGTCAGTGACTCCCTAATTTGCCCAAAATTCTGTTTGTGCTACTAGACTTTCATTTGTGTCATTTTTAGCACCGATACCCCCATGGACAGCTGTGGAGTGAAACGCTGTTTGCATCAATACAGCTATACACCCTGCAAAACAAGGACACTTTTTCCCCAGTTACATTCTCTTACCATAAATGTCTAAGAAAATGTACTTTCTGGCAACACTTCTGAGATGGTGACTGTTAGGCCCATAAGACCTAATGTTTTAAATCTGCATTTACAACACACAGCACTCTTACAACACAGCAATAGGCAAGGGCAGGCAAGGCGATCTCTTCCTTCTTTCAGAGCCTGTCTGTACAATCAGACCTGTACTTTGGCTGAAATGGTAAGGAAACACAGGTTGCAAAATCTGAGCACTGCCTCAGCTGAACACAGCTGTTGGGAGCATCTCCGAGAACTACACTGGGAACATTAAAATACATAAGAACAGCTCCTGTACTTGTAAACTTCTGCCATTTTCTCTAGGCTGTTATTTCTCCTCATTTTGTTCAAACACAGCAAATCAGTGTGTCAGCTTTTTGTTCATTCAGTAACAGAGACAAACCTCTGGAATCCGATTATCCCAATTCCTATACAGTCTGCAGTTACTTAAAACTAAGTAGTCTGGAGATTCAGCTTTGCTGCAGAAACCAAAGTAATCTTATTGTTCCCCAATAAACGTGGCATGAGCCACTCAACTACAATAGTCCCTCTGCATTCCAGTCTTAATTGTCTCCAAATTAAGAGAAGCACTAGATGCATCTTACTGGGAGAAAATTAATATTTCTGATCCCTGCTGCTAAGTAGCATGGCAGAGCCTTCCTCTGAAGGTACAGCAGAGCATCTGCTGATATGAAAACTGTCCCTTGAATGCACTGTTCAATCATTTTTCATTTCAGCAATTATTTATAATTTGTTAAACCCATAGACTAGTTTCACAAACAAGTGAATGTTACTTCTTTATCAAGAAGGGTCCCTGTGAGCTCCCAGCCTTTCTCAGCTCTTGACAGAGACTTGATTGCAATAATGAAGCATTATAGCTACAGCGCTGTTAGAAAACCACTGCTTTTGTTTTTGAACTAAGCTGACAATTGCTTCCCATTTGAATCAATTTTACACAGGCCTCACACAACCTTCCACTCTGATTATTTATTACACGTTATTACCCGAGTGCTGAGTGACTCCCATCACTGTGGAGGACTCGTCCTGCTGAGAGCAATATACAGACTGATGGGCAAACAGCCTTCACTCCAAAGCTTTTGCAATCAGGAATTCAGAACATGCCAGGATTGATGATGAGAGGAACTCCACCACCTGCCCACACAGCATTCAAGAGGGACATCAAAGCCAAAGGATGCAGCACAACCATGCCAGAGACAAGTGCTCTGGCTTCGGTCCAGAAGACCACAGAGGCCCAAGTGTTTACATTGAGCACCAAGGTTGCCTGTTTATGCCAGCACCTAATGGTTAGGTAAGGCAAGAAAACCTAACAAGTGTAACTCCACTGAGAGCAGGCTATCCACCCATGCATAAAACCAGAATCAAATGCATAAAGGTTTTCACTTGTTTAAATGATTGCAGGAGGGAGACCTAGATCTTTATGCAAATGCATCTCCTCACTTCAAAGAGCCCTATTTTTGACAGGTTGTAAGGACAGGACATGTTTGTCTTCTATTAATGCAGCTTCCTCCTCAGTAAGTCAGCATATTTTAGGGAACATCTTATTAAAAACAGCTTCTACTTTTGAATATTTGAAATCCTGCCTAACACACTTCAGCTGTATGCAGTTTGTTTTCTTAGCTTAGTCTGCATTACCTAACCTACAAAATGCTTCAGAACCAGCATTTTGGTGCAGATCCTGCCAACAAAAAAAAAAAAATCAATGCATAAGTGGTAGGAAAATAATTTTGACTACAGCCTGCATCATCTCCAGCACAGGGAATTTAACCATCAGAGCTTGATTTCAATGAAAAAAGAAAAATGAAACAACCAACCCCCAAACAACATACCTATAAGAAATACCAAGAGCAGAAACTTCAATTGAATCAGGATTCTCCTGCTACCTGGGAAAGTGTGTGGAAAATATCTCACTGCACAGGAGAGTCCAGATGATATTGACCAAGCCCCCCTTGACTTCCTCTAAAACATTTGCTGTATTAAAACCAGCCCTGAGGAGCAGTGATTCATTTCTGAATTCCCTGGGTGTGCAGGCACACAGAGGCCCTAAATCTGCTGACTAAGATAAATTGCAGGTTGGAATGCATTTAACAAATGATAATGCAAAATGCAGGCAAATACACAGAGAAGCAGCAGAGAGCAGTGGGAAGGAGTACCTGACCTGCCTGAGAAGTTAGCACGCACAGCCGAAGAGCAGATATAAGCGCAGACGAATTCCCTCAGCTTTCAGTCCGTACAGAAATAAGCTACTATTAAAAGAACAGATATTTCTCCCTGGGAGTGAATCTCTCAACTGCTTAGCAAAGATGACTGCAGATCTGCTGTTGCAGCAGAAGAAACAAACTTCTTTTTGAAGTGGAGGAAAGGTTGGGGAAAGGAATAGGCTGAAATTAACGAGTCAAGCATCCGAGGCAAAGCCCCGCAGGAAATAACAAAAGCAAGAGGCAAGTGTTTGTTGGTAGACATACCTGCTGCAGCTAGGGCTGCCCGCTGCACAGCGCCTTGTGCCACTCTGAAGGCTCTAGTGTGGGCCACAATTTGAGTTAGAACACAACACTCCATGGACCAGTGCTCTAATAGGGCATGGCAATGCTTGCAGTCTTGTTTTGTAGACAGGTGCAGTCTATCCTGCTTCTGGTTGGTGTGTTTGATGTTTAAATCCCCTCCTGTTTCTTTCTGCACAGAAAGACTGAACAAGTGTCTCATCCAGCTGTCACTGAAGGCCTTTGGCAGACCCAGTCCTACCTCTGGCCAGGGCTCAGCATACAAGTCGAAAGTACAGTTACAATAGCAGCTCATGGAGCAATGCAGGTGAGAGAAAACAGAACTTGCCACCACCTTGCAGTCACCTGCCTTCAATCTTCTCAATTCCCCGGCTTCCAAAGCCTCAAGAAAGCAGTTAAGCACAGACCTTAGAGTTAATATCAGAACTCCAAACTGAAAACTGACAGAGAACAGAGAGGATAGGGGAAGGGGAATTTGGCACTGGCAGACAGGCAGTAAGACAGTTGAATAGTTTTGGTTTTTTAAATTGCCATTCTTATAGATTTATAATCTATTGATCCTCCCTCACAGGCTTCTTGGTGTGGTGCTTGTAGAGCACCACCACAGTGTGGTGCACAAGCACTAGAAATAGAAATAACCCCACAGAGATTATTCCAAGATGAGGACTTCCCACAGACAAACTTCACTATCCTTCTGCTACCAGAATTCTGCTGATGATTTAAGTCCCTACTGCATGTGTAAGAGTCTTACCATTTTTCTTCTCTAGAAAGCACTTCTGAACTCGGGATTTCTGTAAAGCAGCAGCCAGTGGGGCAATCAACTATTAATCTCACACTGAATTTTGCTTCACAGAAGCAGGGACTCCTGGTTTTTCTCCCAGATGAGTTTTCATCACATAGAATTTTCATCTTTGAGATCTTCTAATCCATCTAAGTCCTGGCTGAATAGGGAAATCTCAGAAGCAAGTGGAAGCAGAATTGAGACACAACAGGACCAGATGCTCTTGCTTGCCTGGAAAATCAGGCCCAAATCATGACACTTCAAACAAAGTTAATAGTCTGAGATATAATTATTTAGCCAATAGGAATACATTGATTTCTTCATTAATTTTTCTATCATTAACAAAATTTGGAATCTGGATTTATTCTTTTTTTTACCTTGGGAAGGTCTTACTCCAACAAGAAAATGCAGATGAGGAGTGGCTTCCAGACAGCTCATCAAGAAAGAAAAACCCTACCCTCTGAAACTAGCTGAACACTGTCACTGACTCAGAGGGAAGTGTTCCATTAACCTTCCTCTTTCATCTTTCAGCAGCTCACCTAGTGCTTTATTGTGCTAAGAGAACCACCATTTTTAGCTAATTAGAGTTCAGTGAGGTCCCCGTTTAGAGAAGTGTCAGATGGGAACGTTGACTCCCGCCACATGATTCATATTTGCAAGTCTGCTCACCAGTCTGCCCCTTGGGCTGTTAGCTGTGCAGCACGCTGCAAACCCACGCATCACGGTTCTTATCTGTGCTGTAAATGACCTACCACACTGCCAAACAGAATCACAAACATTTTCCTGGTACCCACTGCAGGACAACTCTGCCCCTGTGACATCTAAGCACACAGAAATATTAAAGGGCAAGACATAGATGCCTTGGTTCTGCCACAGAGCTGTACTTAGCAGAGCATTTAGTCACTCAGTCATGCTTATCTTTCAGCATTAAATGCTTTGTGCTATATACCCTTCACATTGTTCTGCTTAGAACGGGCTCAGTAACAGCACTCATATCTTGGAAGTCAGCATGGTGTCCCACCAGTGACATTAAGTGTTGCTTTTCAGAGCTATGACTTACAGCAATGTCTACCAACTCTTGCCTGTGCAATTCACAGCGGTGATTCTGTACCCCACCTGCAGCCTCCAAACAGGTTTGTCAGGAGGCCTGATAAATCCAGCAGGCACAAGACAAGGTGTGTGCATAGGCAGAAAGGAAGCTTCAAAGAGATGGAATGTCTGTTCTCAGTCCACAATAAGTTCTTCTAGGGCAGCCACCTGATAAGTCACTTTGGAGGAGGGTTAAAAATACTCTATTTCAAATCATGCCTCAGGTTTAAAAACAAACAGGTCACTCACTGCTGTTCAGGACAGCTACAAGCACAGTACATCCTCAGATATAATATACAGAAAAGCAACTGACCTGTCAAAGATGTGATACAACTGAAGGTATGTGAATCACATCTGTGAATATGTGATAACAAGTTGAAGAAAAGCAACTGCAACTCTGGAAAATTCTGAGCAGCAACACAAATAGAAGAGAATTTGTAGCAAGACTGCTTCTGAGTTTTTAATTCATTTTGTTTTAATTGGGCTGTACAGCCAAGCAGTTTCCTCCACTACCCACATCTTGTTTATAGATGAGTCATCTTTGTGCTGCAACTGGTCTCAGCTCCTTCCTTCCCTGCCTGTGGCATTTCCCATTCTTGTCAATATCTGCTGCAAGGTCTGACTAGTCCCAACAACTGATCAGATAGTGAAAAGTCATCTGTAGCCAAGGGAAGAGGCTAAAAGCTTCTTCTGTTTTACTTTTCCCCCTTTTCTTCAGGAACATTAACCCAGCATCCACACCAAGGCTGCCTGATGCAAGAGACCAGATCTTTACTGCCTTTCGCAAAAGGCTCTATGAACACTAATTAGGCATTGGCTGTAACGCAGCACTTCCTCCAGTCCTGATCATTCCTGACATGCTTGCATCTCCCCTGACAATTTATTTTAAACAATTTTGTTACCATAAAGGGTTATAATTGGCACACATTTTCCTCTCAAGGCGGCTCCAAACAATAAACCCCTGAAACCTCATTTATGCTCTTTCTACCTTTAAAAAGTTCAACCAAGTTCACACTTACCAGACAGGTAAGAAATATTGATATTTGTTTTCTTCCCCTTCATCAGCAGAGCACTAATGCCTTAGGACACATTCATTGCAGCTCTCTCCTGTGAGCTGCTCCTTTCGTTCCTTTGATCCTGAGCCAGCAAAGAGCCTCGGTGTACCAGCTCAGTGTCACTGCAAGTTGTGATTGCAGGGCAAGCTGACATTCTTTTGGTCTTGTGTGCATTTAGTAACTTATCTTCACTGAAGAAAACAAACATATTGAGAAGCCTTGCTGTCAGCTGGGTGGGGTTTTTTCTTTTTTCCCCTCTTTCCTGGTTGTCTTTTTTTTCCTCATACGCTGCTGCTTAATACCAAGGCAGGCAAGTTTGACCGATGCTTTTTACAGGGAGCTGAAGCATAAGTTGCCCTCTTCTGTGTGTGTAGATCTGCATCTCTGCCAAGGCCAGCCTAATTTGCTCCTGGATGTTTCCTCCAGAAGCTGTATTGGTCAACAGGACTGCATTTTTAATTGTGCCTGTGCACTTTGGGTGCTGTGGGGGTTTCAGGCTGTGCCTTTAAAATTCAGCTTCAGATTTTGAGCAGAAAAGGAGAAAAACAAATCACTATTGGGTGTGAAAGGGAAAACAAAATATTATTCTACACAAATTCATTGGATAAATATCTAGAACAAGAGGAGCTATACCATAACAATTCTTCCCTTTTCTCTGCTCTTCTGATCTCTGGCTATTTACTTCACCCTGGAGAGATAACCTGCTCATCGGCTGGCTTTGACTGAGGCTAACTTCTCTGCTCCTTTCTCCTGTCCCTTTCTACAGGGGGTAGGGAGGGAGAAGCTAGTAGCTTCCCCTGGTCCTTGGCCAGGGGGGCCCTTGTGCTGTTTATCAATTCTAAACACCTGTATCATATTGCACATGCTGTCTAGTTTGTACACATTCATTGCATTCCATCGTAGAGTGGATTTTGCTTGTCAATACAGCTTCATTTGCTTCTAACTGAGCTGCCCTGGCAAAGTTAATGCTGGGGGGGAACTTCAACCCACCACAGGTGCTCACACTGGCAGTCCTGTATCATCACTGCCAGCTAATGAGCACCTCAAAGACTCAATGCTCCATGATCAGTATCTGTTTTCCCCATCTCTCAAGTGGCTTCATGTCCCTGGATGCACAACTACACAGCTGAGGTGTATAATGAAATTCCACCTACATATCAGATACTTCATGATTATTTTTTCTCTCTATCCTATGATTTTTTCCCTGAATATTCCTAAAATATCCACCCTTTGAAAACATCCTAGCATTCTGCTTTTACTCTTTCTGCCCCCTTCATGTACACTGAACAGAGCTGCAAAATTCTTGTGTCTGATCTGTAGACATCCTAGCCAATTATTCTGCATATGGAGAAATCCAGCAAGTGTAACTAAAAGAGCATTTGAAGACATCAGGAAGAAGATACAGAATTTAGTGGTGTGAATGAGCACCTGATATACAAGGAGTAATACTTCAGGATCTAAGGAACAAACAAACAGCAACCTCTCTTGGTTGCTAGGAACTCTCTTTCATGTAAGTCTGGGACTATTAGTAATGGCTACCAATTTTTTGTCTAGGAAAGGATCAATCGAGGCTACAACTCACAGCCACAAGGGCACAAAGCAAGTTCCTGCCGGTAGAAAAGAGAATGGTGAATGTCACCGGGAGATTTCCAGCCTAGCTTGTGCCAGCAGATGCTAGTCACTAGGCAATCAGTGTCAGGTCAGAAAATACATAGATGGAAAGCTGTCATTCACGTACACAAGGCCACTAATTGCACTTTTCTGCACAGAGTCAGGACAAAGAGTTTCCTGAAGAGCAGGGATGGAACATAGCCTAAGGAGATTTTTTTATTATTATTATTGTTTACCTTGACTTCATAAGCTGCAAATTTCCTTCCTTTCCTCCAGTAAAAACCCCTCTCAAGTGGGAACATTTCCCTGAATATCTGTGCTGGTGTGTAATATATTTACAGGGTTGGAATCATAGGTAATTTTCAGGGATCTTTTTTCTTGACCTTGATAACCTGAGATCCCTTGAGAAGGTTTCTTTTTCTCTGCAGATTTGGCCTTCCTATTGTCTCACTGCGATGTGAAAGGGACCCTGAGATACCTTGCCTGACACACATTTCTTATTCTTCAAAGAACTTCTCAGAAAAGACCTTAGGAAGTTTCAAATTGACTCTTTCTTTGCACAGTTATCCAAAAATCTGTATTTTCTCTAGGAGATTTGGCTGGTCAGAAGGTAACCTCCCTGTTTAATGGCAGCCTCACAAGCAGGCAAAAGATCTGCATTCCAACACGGGTTGCTTGTGAAAAAGTGTCACACAGGCTTGAGAGGGCAGGATGGCAAAATGACAAAACACTACATAATTGTTAATGGTTGGATAGTAGTGATACAGATTATTATGGTCTGGAATCAGAAAAAATCTATTAATTATCTTACAAATTTCTGGAGATCATGTACTACCCTGCTTTCAGAGGGTCAAAGAATGTTTTGGGTTGAAAGGGGTCTTAAAGATCATTAAATTCCACCCACCTCTGCCATGGATCTTTCACTAGACCAGGTTGATCAAGGCCATATCCAGCCTGGCTATGAACACTTTCACCAAGGGAAGATCCTTTCTGGACAACCTGGTCCAGCACCCACCACACTTACTGTAAAGATATCTATCCACCCTCTTCCACCTTGAAACCATTCCCTCTTGTCCTGTCTTTTTTAGATTTCCTGTGTACTAGAGGTTTATCAGAATTTATTCTTAAAGCTAGGACCTTGGACTGGCTTGCCACTGCTCTTTGTGAAGCATGTCCTGATGGGTTCTGTTTGACTTGAATTAATTACCTAGATCTGTAGGCTTTTCTTTGGTACTACCATCTGCATTTTCTGATGTTGCTGCTTTATGACAGCTGAAATTCTACCACTGATATTAAGACACAGTAGATAACTAATGGTTCCAATATTCTCTGTCTTATTGCTAGGTCTTAAAAAAAAAGAAAAGGAAAGTTATTTTCAAAATCCATTCTTGCCTCTTTTAGCCATGAAGTGAGCTACTTTTTTTTGAGAGTATTTCTAAACTTTTTTTGATTGGACAATAAGCATATGCATTCTCTCTACCCTAATTGCCTCCTTTACTGAACTTTTTCAGCCTTACCTTTATTCGATCCTGCTAAACTTCAGGGCATTGCAAATTCCTAACAGCCTGGGCTACATCCCATGTACCTCTTCTTCCTGTCCTCTGGTGACATCATCTTGTTTTGGTGTGTGACATTAGTGTGTCCAAGTGAAAATGTGCTGCTCCTCTTGCACATGCACATATCTGGATCGAACGTGCAGTACATATGCAAAACCTCTTGTTCAGCTCTTCCTTTGAGGTAAGAGTTGTCCTCATCTTCTTTCTGGTAGGCCTGCCAGAGAACTTTAACTTGCTGCTACATCTCATGCCTCTTTAGTCCTTGATTATCACCCTGCAATGCCTCTCTGGCCTGACCTGTTTTCATTTCTGCCTTACAGAAACATCTGCTCAGCCCCTTACACCGCGCAGGGAACAGGGCCTCATTCAGCTGTTAGGAAGGCAGTATCATTACAGCGCTTCAAATTTGCACATGGGTGCATGCAAACCTGAAGAGATAAACTGACAGTTTTGTAGAATAGAGGAGGCAATAGGAATTAGTGCCTGGATCATAATGCTTTCATTGCAGGCAGCCATAGATTTCACTACCAAAATAAAAGTATTTGATATTGGGTGCCAACTGTGAGTTCAAAATGGAAAAGGCAGCAGGCCTTCTCTTGATGAGTTTAAGCATTCAGGGACACATTCTGTGTCCTTTTGTGCTCACTCTGATTAGTCTCTTACTCCCTTTATATTCCTGCTGTAACTGGGAAGGTAGAATGTGAGCTCTACAGTATTGATATGGATAGTAGAATGTGGTCTGCAATAAGCCACAAAAAAATACAATACCAAAAAGAAAACATAATTACTATTAAGACAGAAACGAATAATGACACTGTATAATCAAATGGCAGGATAGAGGTTAAAAACCTACAAAACAAAAAAACAACAAAACCAAGATTACTAAAATTTATTTGAGCTCCACTATTTTACTGCACTTCCCTGGTGTATGTTCTATTTCTTATGATTTGTAGTGAAAAATGGGGTAAGTAGTCTGGATTCTATCACTAGAGTTGTGAATACCTCTTTCCTGACTTCAGCGACACGAACAGCTTCCAAAACTCTCCTCCACTCTTTCCACTGTATTTTAAATGCTAAAAGTTTTGAGCAATATTGTCTATTTCATGCACTATGAGATGAAATAAGCCTTAGCTGTTATGAAGAGTTCTCCACAATTATTTAAGATGAAAAGCCACTTACCAGACCCTTCCCCAAATCTGTTGTGTAAGCCATTAGACCTGAACAGATGGCTGTGACAAGAATGTGAATATTCAGGTTGTGGGGCGAGTTCAAATAATTTTTAAAGCTCCCTCCAAAGTTGTAAGAGCAACCCTATTCAACAGGGTGTGCAAAACTAGGTTACGCTTACAGTGACTAAAGCCATGAAACACTGCAGCCTTTTTAAGCCTCATGGGAGATGAATGCCAGCATGGTATCCCAAAGAACGGCAATGTTTAATGGGAAGGATTGGATAATGCATGATTTCCAATGGCTTAGCCGAGTGATATGGAATGCTGAAAAAGCTGACAGGACTCGCTGCAAAGTCAGCTACTGCATATCCTTGAGATGTTCACACAAGGACTCCATGATGTACAACGCCAAAGGAAGAGCGCGCTGTGGAGACGAGGTACCTCTGTCAAGGCTAATAAGCAGCGAGGTTATCTCACTGCTATGTTTGGGTCAGGAAAATGCTGAAGTTTCTCAAAAGACACATGGCTAAAGAGATAATGAAGTAAGTGAAGAGCTACCACTTTTCCCCATGATCTTTCCCCAGTATGAGAAGATTAATGATATAATGATAAATGGTCTCTTCATCTAAAGGAAGTGAGGGGTTCTTTTATTACTTTACCCTTCTCTGTTTTTCTTGCTCAGAATTCAGACAGTATTTAGGAGACTTCAAAGCTTTCTTGATCTCATCCATAGAAATGACATTCTCTCTATGTGCAGTGCCCATGAACTTTAAAGTAACACACTTGGAAATTCTAAGTAAAGAAGAAACAAACAACTTCATCCCAAAACCTACATGGCTACAAGGATGAACTAAAATTTGCTCAGGACTGATTCAGTCAGACTTGTTTAACTCAGATCTGCGTAAAAAGCATATACTAGTGGAGCATGTTTTGTTTTTGTGTTTCTACACATCCTCCTCTGTTCCGTTTCTCCAAGCTATGGAGGTAGCACAGGACAAACAGCAGCAGCAGACTGCCACACTGGTGATTGGATTACCAACAGCTGAATAATAAAGAGGGACCCTTCCCCTCACAAACAAAAGGCAGGAGAAGAGAGACCTCACAAAGAATCATACCTAGTGCAAAACGGTCCCTTTCTGCAGCTGCCGTCCAAATTCGCTTACATTCAGTACTAGTTTTTGCTGGGATACAGTTAATTTTCTTCACAGTAGCTGGCATGGGGCTGTTTCGGATTTGTGCTGGAAAGAGGGCTAACAATTCAAGAATGTGTGTTACTGCTGAGCAGTGCTTACAGTCAGGGCCTTTTTTGCTTCCCACAGCACTCCAGCAGTTAGTAGGGTGTGGGAGCACAAGCAGCTGTGACTGGACACAGTTGGGACAGCTGATTAACTGACCAAATCAATATTCCACACCATATGATCTCATGATCAGCATATAAATCTGAAGGGGAAAAGAAATCAGAGTAGGATCTTAGTACTGACAACACTTGTCTACCCCAGCAATCCTTAAGCACAACCCTGTGTTCCTGGAGATGGCTGAACCTCTGCCTGAGAAGGGGAAGCAATGAATGAGTTCCCTGTTCTGTCTGGTGCTCCTGGCCCTTCTTTTGCAACTCTCTTCTGTCTAGTCAGCCAAAGAATCACAATTATTTTGTTGTATTATTCAGATCTAGTTTTGCTTTTAAGTAGTTTGTTGTTGTCTTGGTGGTGCTGTGTGTGCTGTGACTGCTTAGTCTAGAGTAAAAAAATGACTTTTCCTTTTCCTAGAGGGAAATTTTTCTGCAAAATACTTTCCATTTTTCAGGAAAAATAGTAATGAATTTGGGGCAAATTTAACAGAATTTGGATAAATTCTACAGCTAAAATTGAGGGGGGTTTATTAATATATTATAAATCATTAGGGAATATGGATAGAGAGTTTTTTCCCCCACCAGTTGTAACCTACTACAGACTGTGGGGTCTGCCCCACCAACAGTGAGAAGGGATCCACTTTTCCTCTTGCAGAATTTTTTCTGGTTTAAAATAAACATTGTGTGCTCCTTTTTCTGTGCAATTTCACTTTGGCCTCTGATCTCAGATGATGGTTTCTAGGTATCTAGTAATTCCTGTAACTTTTTATTTTTTTACACTAAGTCTCCATTTGATCCAGATCTTCCTCTGAGTGCCTCAAGTCCAATATAGCCCTTTAGCACCTTGGATTTTTAACAGAGTTGAGGAGAATGGAATTATCTCAAGTGCCTTGCTGCCTCTCTGCATGGTATTTGGATTCACCACAGCAGTATGACATTTTTAACTCATGACTCATATGTATTAGCTTGTGGTTCAGCACAGCCCCTGACCCTTTTCTGTGTAGCAGCCAGCTGCTCCTCATTCTTTATTTATGCAGTTGATTCAGCTTGCCTAAGTGAAGCACCACGCACTTCTACCTATTCCATCTCAGCTCATCTTCCCCATGATGTCAAGACCATTTTCAATCCCACTCCCACCATCCAGTGCATTTAGTTTCCTCCCTCTACACTTACTAACTCTGAGAGTTAATGAACAACAAGCATAGAGCAGCTCCATAGATCCCTGGTTGTACAGGGAAATACCTCAGGTGTAGAAGTTTCAAACAGTTTTGCGTGTGCACCGGCACAGATCTGTGCAAGCTGCCTCTCTTTTGTTCTGAAGATGCAAGTAGTGAAAGGGTCAGACTTGCCAAAGTCAGGACACAAAGGATTCAGTACCTCTTCTCTGGCATGCTGTAGAGCTGAAGAACCCCCCACCCCAGGGAAAGGGAAAAAGCCACACCAGAACTCCTACACAAAACTATTCTGGTCTCAACATCAACTTTTAAGTGTTCAGAATAGGTGAGGGAGCTCTGGCCTAAGGGGTTTTTACATGTTGATTATCCAGTGTCACCACACTGAACCAGCTCCTTCAGTTCTTGGATAGGTATCCTGGCATCCCACAGAACCACCGCCTCCGACAGCCTCACAGTCACCTCACTTCCTTCAGCTGGGTTCCAATCTTGGATGTTCAGTGCATATTTACCGAGAGATTCTTGGTGACATTGACTTACATTGTTTGGGAGAGCAGAATAAACAAGGTCCCAAATCACCATTCTGACTTGTCAGCAATATTAAGAAATAATGGGGGAAAAAAAAACTCTTTCTATCCATATTCCCTAATGATTTATAACTTATTAAAAATCCCTCAATTTTAGCTGCAGAAGTTATCCCAATTCTGCTAAATTTGCCCCAAATTCATTACTACTTTCCCTGAAAAATGGGAAGTATTTTGCAGAAAAAACTCCCTTTAGGAAAAGGAAAAGAGTCATTTTTTAGTCTAGACTAAACAGTCACAACACACACACCCCCCCCTTCATTGAACATGGATCCGAGGGGCATTACAGACCTCTCAAGACAGTTTTGTTGAAAATGTGGTTTTTAGTGATTGTGAGGATAGGTTGTTGGTTAAACAGATGGGGAAGGCAGGAACGTGGAGAGCTTTTGAAGCCAGGAGATCATAGAAAATTTTTTCTGATGGTCAAATCAAGGGACTTGAAAGCTGTTGGTAAAAAAAGACTCTGCAATCTCTTATGTCTAGTTAAATTTGTACTCACTCAGTGTTACCCTTACATTGCCACTGAAAAAACTTGTGAGACCCCCAAGGTTACACTGCAGCTGCCTTGGCTTCTAATGAATTGAAGCAAGAGGACCCTTAAGATATTGCAACTAGACCTGAGAGTCGTCTATCTGACAGGTTAAGGAAAAGCAAACGATCCTATCCAGAAGGATGTGTTTTGATGAATAGGCACTCAGGAGTCACTCTGCTGAAAGGCATTGAAAGCCATGCCAAAACAAGTATTTCTGTTTGTGTCTGCGGTTCTGGATTACACTCAGCACGAAGCGCTAGATACAGTGGAAGAAAAGTGAACTTTACAAGGTATTCAGAAACTGCAGCACCAAATGATAACTGAATGTTTTGAATCATTCAGCATGTAGTTACTTTAGGGATTGTGGTATTATGATTTACTCTGGGCTGTCACAGGGCCTTGCACCTAAAAGCCTTTGAAGAGGTCAGCTCTGAGCTCCATGTCTTGGCAGAGACAAAGTGCCCAGAGCAAGGGGCAGGGACATTGCTCCCAAGATGCTTTGGTTTGACCTTTCCCTGGATGGCTGCCAACCACAAACTAGAGCTCTTTTCCCCTAAAAGAGGTTCTTTCTTCCTCAAGCTGCAGTGGGGATGAATTTTGTGTCCACTCAGTCCAAGTATTTCCCTTCCTAGCACAAGGGACATGAGCAATTTCACCCTACATCTGCATAAGTGCTCAACAAAACTTGCGGCCCGCTGTCCCTGCGGTCAGCCGGCTCCTCTGAAAGGGAAGGCAGGCTCTGAGGAAGGTGGAGATTGCTCTTGGCTTTCCCAAAGCAATCACTACGTTTGTAAATGGACAGACAGCACTTCCTTGGTTTCCTCCAGGGATCTCCACACACACTAAATGAACAGAGTTCTACTTGATTCTTCCCAGTTCAAAGAAAATACCCTCTTTTTATCACAAGTTCAGCAAGTGAATACCTGGTGTTGCCAGGTCAGCTCTCCAGAAACAGACATTAAAAATTATTCCAGTTTTGAAAGTTCTGGGTTCTATTAAAAAAAAAAAATCATTCTGTGTGAAAAGTGACAAGCAAGGGACAATGCAAGTGCTATAGAAGCTTAGTGTTTGATATTGCCACAGAAATTCGAATTACTCGATGTGGAGGTGGATAACAAGTTATCCATGGGACAGCAATGTGTCCTGGTGGCCAAGAAGGCCAACGGTACCCTGGGATGCATTGAGAAGAGTGTGTCCAGCAGATCAAGGGAAGTTTTCCTCACCCTCTACTCTGCCCTGGTGAGTCCTTATCTTGAGTACTGCCTTCAGCTTTGGGCTCCCCAGTTCAAGAGGGACAGGTATCTGCAGGAGAACGTTCAGAGGGCAGAGAGGATGATTAGGGGACTGGAGTACTGCCCTGTGAGGAGAGGCTGAGTGACCTGGAGCTTTTTATTCTGGAGAAGACCTAGAGGGGATTTAATAAATGTTTATAAATATCTGAGGGGTGGGGGTCAGGAGGGAGGGGGCAGGCTCTGCTCACTTGCTCCCTGGGATAGGACAAGGAGCAATGGATGTAAGCTGCAGCACAGGAGGTTCCACCTCAACACAAGGAGGAACTTCTTTACTGTGAGGGTCACAGAGCACTGGAACAGGCTGCCCAGAAAGGTTGTGGAGTCTCCTTCTCTGGAGCCCTTCAAGGCCTGTCTGGATGTGTTCCACTGTGACCCGAGCTAGATTCTGTGGTCCTGCCCTGGCAGGAGGGTTGGACTTGATCTCTTCGGGTCCCTTCCAACCTGACATCCCGTGATATCTCCCTTCTAACATCTAATTCACCAGTTTTCATGCCAGATACTTCACCCCATTTAAAAAGTCAAGCCTGCAAATTTATTCAGCCTAATATCTCATACATCTTTGTCAACAGCATCACAGACATGTATGTAACCTGAGCATACACCCTGTCCAAAACCCACAGACACCGCTCGTGTTACTGCCCAAGGGCATTACACCTCTATTAAGCTAATAGTGTTTCCTTTAGAAACTGTTTCACAAATCTCACTTCCAGCCACAGCTTCACTAGGCCACACCAACAGTAAAACAAAGACAGTAACAATGATAAAATTCAGCAATGCATAAAAAGTTGTAGAACAGCACTAGTGGTGCTTCTGCTATTTTTATGAGGCACTAATCCAGTTGCCTTGTAAGGAAGCAGATTATGGTCTCATAAACCAGCACAATGGAGCTATGGTATAGTGACTTTAGCAGGGACAGCAGCAGCGTTACAACATCTCTCTCCAAACTGCATGATGCAGGATGACAAGTATAAATATAAAATCAATCTAAATTCTATTTGATTGTGATTTCCACCTTATCAGGAGAGAAAGAGATGGCAGGAGAACATGAAGTAGTAGAAACAAATACAAAATCCCAACCTCCAATAAAAGAAGTTAACACTTTCAACTGCCTGCCTGTAAAAATACCTCAGCAGATGCCTGGAGCACTGAAGGTATTTACACAATTCATACTAAGTAACAACTTCAAAAGCAAGTCAGCAGCTGCACAGCAGAAAGAGTAAGAAGGCAGAATTAAGTAAATGAAAGTGCCCCTTCAGAATCTGCCATTTAAATCACAACAGCTTGTTTCACTTCTCTGCATGGAAGAATATTGAAAACAGAGCTTTTGAATGACTACAAACATTTCATGCCAGCCCAGAATAAATAAAAATTTTACTTGATTGTGTTTTTTGTCTGCTTTGTGATATGACAAAGTTCGAGATGTAATTGTGCATATTCATACAAAATAAATACAGAACAGGAGTCAGTATCCCAGTTACTCACAGGAGAATGCTTTCTGCATCAGCCTCCAATATCATCTCATAGTATTACCTCTGAGTTTGTGTGATTTTGAATTTGAAGATCAGATGAGGACCTACGTTTATTGTAGTGGTTGTGTCGTCTGTAGCAGTGTGAAATCCAGGTTTGCACCTGCAGTGCCTCGGTTCTGAACACCCCAGCACTCCTGAATAAAGCCTGACAAATCTCTGATCATCCATGCTAGGACTGTGAAAATTGAAGTTACTCCCAAACGTTTTTTGAAGTGCTCATTGGACTTAAAGTTTTATTTCAGAGGCATTAAAAAGCACTTTGCAAGATTCATAAGAGCATTGTTGTTATTGTGCAGTGCTTCAGTGGCATTGCAGTTTTTGACAGACTCTTAAGCTGTAGGTACATCAATCTCTTGCAAAAGCAGCCCTACCCAGTTCCATTTAAATGCTCTTCTGAATTTGGGACTCTCCTGCTGCTTCCAAACAACCCTTTCCCCTAAACATCTCCCATGATTTTATGGCAGGCCCTCAAACATTTTTTACCAAGTATACCTCATTCCTCCACACTACTAAACTGTTATCCATGGCCTAGGACTAAGATCTTCAGCAGAACAAATTACCATACCTGATGATACTAAGCCAAGTGGTGCAGAACCAAGGGACAGGATGCCATGCAGAGGAACCTACCCTGGCTAGAGAAGTAGGCTCAGGAGAACCTCAGGAGGTTCAAAAAAGCAAAGTGCAAGGTCCCATGCCTGGGTCAGGGCAACCCTCTTTATCAATACAGGCTGGAGGATGAGATTGAGAGCAGTCCTGCAGAAAAGGACTTGGGGGTACTGGTGGGTAAGGAGCTAGACATGAGACAGCAATGTGCACCTGCAGCCCAGAAGTCAAACACCACCCTGGACTGCATCAAAAGTGTGGAAAGAAGATTGAGAGAGGTGGTTCTGTCACTCTGCTCTGGTGAGACTTCACCTGCAGTCCCCAACGCAGGAACAACACGGACCTGCTGGAGCAGGTCCAGAGGAGAGGCACAAAGATCAGAGAGCTGGAGCACCTCTTCTCTGAAGACAGAGAGTTGGGTTCACTCAGCCTGGAGAAAGATCTGGGGAGACCTTATAGTGGCATTTCAATATCTAAAGGGACCTACAGGAAGGCTGAGGTGGGACTGTTTGGAAGGGCTTGGAGCAACAGGACAAGGGACAATAGTTCTACACTGAGAGCAGGGAAGGTTTAGGTTAAACATGAGGAAGTTCCTTCCAATGAGGATAGTGAAACATCGGAACTGGTTGTCCAGAGATGTGGGGGAGGCCCCACTCTGAGACATTCCAGGTCAAACTTGATGTGGTCCTGAGCAACCTAATCTAGTTAAACATGTCCCTGTTCATTTCAGGGAGGTTGGACAAGATGATCTTGAAGGGTCCCTTCCAACCCAATTCATTCTAATTCTACCTTCTGAAGAGTCTATGAACAGAAATCTAAGTTTTGCAAATTCCTAGCATACATTATTCATGCAGAAGCCTGCTTTCTGATAATGGCCTTTCAAGCAGCTGGAAGCGTTGAAAGCTTACTCTCCCACATCTTTTTAGCCCATGCTGCTGCAGAGAGAACTCGTATGGAAGTCTCCACCATTGTCTCATCATATTGCCTCATTTCATCTTCAGGCAGAGATTTATTTTGTTCAGTATCAGCATGAAATTGGTCTGACAAATGAACTGAAGCAACAGCTCAACAACTCCTTTAGATTGCAGATGTTCTCAAGCCTTGCCTCCAGAGCTGTGTCTTATGGAGAGGAGTAAAACCTGGACTTTTGATAGGGTGAATATGATAGCTCAAGCAGATTCTAGCAAGGTTTTCCCCTTCATTGGGGAGCAGTGAAGGGGAAAAGGACCACAGGGTCCTAGTGGAGGGAAGTTTGATCGTGAGCCAGCAATGTACTCTTGTGGCCAGAAAGACCAACATCATTATGGGGTGTATTAGAAGGGGTGTGGTTAGTAGGTCAAGAGAGGTTCTCCTTTCCCTCTACTCTTCACCAGTGAGGCTGCATCTGCAGTTCTGGGCTCCTCAGTTCAAGTAGGACAGGCAACTGCTTGAAAGAGTACAGCACATTATTAGGAGAGTAGAACATCTTCCTAATGAAGAGAGACTGAGGGGCTCTCTAGCTTAGAGAAGACTAGGGGGTGAGCTCAGTGTCTGTAAATACATAAAGGCTGAGCGCCAAGAGGCTGGAGCCAGGCTCTGCTCAGTGGTGGACAGTGACAGGACAAAGGGCAATGGGTGAAGGTGAGGTATAGGAAGTTCCAGGTGAACACAAGAAAAAACGTTTTCCCTGTGAGGGTGACAGAACACTGGAGCAGGCTGCCCAGAGGAGTTGTGGAGTCTCCCTCTCTGGAGATACTCAAACCCCATCTGGATGTGCCCCTGTGTGGTCTTGTATAGGTGATCCTGCTCTGGCAGGGGGGTTGGAGTAGGTAGTCTTTTGAAGTCCTTTCCTGTCCTTAACATTCTGTGGAGGTTTTATTTATGTTACAATAACTTGCTACAGGAGTTTACCTCTGTTGCTGCAGGTTAGCAGCAACGTGCTTCTAAAACTGACAGGTTGCAGTTCGGAGGGGACCTTCAAGCTATTTTCAGAGTTGTATACTGAGCAGAGCAATGTGGAGTAGTATTGTTCCTGGTAAGACTGGGAAAAACAAGACTTTTTGTTGAAACTTGTCTCAATAACAGCAGTACATGCAGAAGAACTGTTAGAACAGAATGAAATGTACCAGCAATCCAAGGGCTACACATGTGGGGTGTTAAAATGCATGAACCCACCAGAATCAGAGGCGCAAACAACGAGATCTGTCTGTTACCAACTAGAAACCCTTTTAGTCATAAATGACTGAAAGAGTAGCTAAAGATCTTTGATGTTTAGTTGCTGGATTGTCTCTGCCACTCATCCCTTCTTTTCAGCTTCCTTCTCTTGTACAGCATCAGAAGTTAGGATGCATGGCGGGGGCAGCACGATGTTGTTGCTGCGACTTGCAGCTGTCTAGCAACAGGATAAACTGACACAGAAGCAAAGTTTTCTTACTTCTATGTAAATTTCATCTGTGACCTGCGTGCAGCTGGCAGTGCATATCTTACTGTGTTCCCTGGGTTTTCATTGCACCCCTTGTCATTTGCTGAAAGGTATTTTAACTTCATTTAAATCTCCTTGTGCCTCAGAAATGTCAATAAATGTCATTGTTATCATCAATTTTGTTCTGGGTTGACTTTTCTGAGTTTTCTGTCCTTAGATTTGATTAAAATTGGGAAATAAATAGCAAATAACATATTGATTGCAGACTCAGAAAGGTTGCAGATAATTTATTATCTGGTGGGCATGATACCGAGTTATTTTCTGCCAGAATCTTTAGACTAACAAAATTCATTCTGAGGGGAAAGAGGGGTTTATAACTATTCTTTACTGCAAAGTAGTGGTGCAAGACTTTGTTTGGTCATCTGTAGACCATAAATCAAGTTGAGATCAATGGTAGTTACCCTGTACTGTTAGTTTAGTAGACCTTAAAAAAGAGGCTATTCAAGATTATTAAATCTGAAATCAAGGTGCCCTGCTTACAGAGGAGGGAAAAAAGGATCAAGGGACATTGTCCATGAACACTAATCTAAACCATAAGTCATTGTGTTGGCAGTAATTTCATTATATTGGTTTATCCAGCCTTACAGAAGAGTGAATATTTGTATGTCCTAAACTGACATTTTTCCATGCTCCCAATACTCAAGATAATGGAACATTAACTCTCCAGCATAAGCTTCTGCACTTTTCATCATGGCAAGGAACCCTTAAGAGCCTTCCTGCTTTCAAATCTTTCCATGACTGGGAAAATCCAAGTATAACAATGCTGATGATTTAGAGGAAGCAAGATGAGTCAAAACCAGGTAAACACCATTCAAGACCTTCAGTCTTTCCTGTTTACCTTCCAAGGAGCACCTGAGCCAAGGCTCATTTAGTCTAGAGAAGCTCAATTACAATTTCAGTTGTAACGACAGTTAAAAGCTTTGTCCCCAACTGCTGTCAAGAGTCACTCTCCTAAGTCGATCTTACTCTTGTCACTAGGCAGTAAGAATCACCTTCTAATGTCAGCTCTGATGGCTGCAGGGCCATAGTATTTGGTAGGAGAGCTGCCTTCCTCTCATGACAGCTCAGGCCAATTCCCGATTCACAGGTGCAGACTTCAGGTGTTACTACAACCCAAATAGTAATCAATAAACATATTAGTATGTCTGATGGGTTAAGAATCACCATCAGCTTTTACTCACCTGCAGTGTCAATAATGTTGCTGCTTATTAAGAGTACAGAACAGCTCAGACAAGCAACTGTTCTACCACCCAATGAGAAATCACCAAATGCCAGCAAACCCAAGAGGAGCATAATGAGTAACTGAGCTGCCAAGAGAAGACAGATCCCAACAACAAGCCCTCTCCCCATCTTCGTCCCCCCCTAGAATCACAGTAGCTACTTGCTGTCTCAAGTGTCCTTACAGCCTGGATGCCAGTGTATGCCATTGATGCTAACCCCCAGTAGTGCAGGAGAAATATATGACACTTTCCTAGAAATACCTGAGCAAGTTACCTATTTCCATTGCCCTTTACTCTGCTCATTCTCACTCTACCAAAGGTAAGGTACAGTCACCAGCCACATCCTCAGGACTAGTAAATGATCCCATATAATGTGAAGTGTTGAGTAGGTTAAAACAGGCTTCATGATTACTGTACCATCAAATTCAAACAACCTCCAGGTGTGGCCATACCAGGGAAGAGTGGAGGGAAAGAACTTCCCTCAGCCCACTGGCCACACTATCCTTAATTCATCCCAGAGCACTGTTGACCTCTTTATTGATGAGCTCTTTGTAGAGCTGCTTTTCAGCAGGTCAGCCCCTAACCTGTACAGATGCACAGGGTTATTCCTCCTCAGGTGCAGGTCTCTAGGTATTAATCATTCAATTTAGGAGACACAAGTGACCAATATTTTAACAGTGCTATACACATGTAATATCCATGGGCTACAAGGATGATTAGAGGGCTGCAACATCGCTTGCATGAGGACAGAGAGTTGGGGCTATTCAATCTGGAGAGGAGAAAGCTCCAAGGAGACCCTATTGGGCCTTCCAGTATCTGAAGGGGGGGCCTACAAGAAAGCTGTGGAGGGACTTTTTAGGGTGTCAGGGAATGATAGGACTGGGGGGGAATGGAACAACACTAAAAATGGGTAGATTCAAATTGGATGTTAGGAAGAAGTTGTTCCCTATGAGGGGGGTAAGACAGTGGCACAGATTGCCTAGGGAGGTGGTAGAAGCCTTATCTCTGGAGGCTTTTAAGTCAAGGCTGAATATGGCTCTAGACAACCTGATCTAGTGTGAGGTGTCTATGCTCATGGCAGGGAAATTGGAAATAGATGCTGCTGCTAGCTCAGCACTACCAGGTCTGCAGGTCCCTCAACACCCTATCTCCTTGGCTTTTTAATCTCTCTAGGGAAGGGGAAACAAGGAGGAGCAACAACAAAGCCTGCTGCTCCACCACCACCCTGCTCCATCTTCCTAAAGCAGATCCTACTCCCTCTACCCTATCCTCCACCCTGCCTAAGCGGCTCCTGCTCTACCACTACCACTCCTGCACCCATGCCAGAGGCAGGGGGCAAGACCCTCAACTAGCCAAGATACCACCCAGAGGAGCTCAGCCCCAGCAAGGAACACCAGCACCCGTGCAGGATATGGGAGAAGTTATCAGTTATGTTCCTAACAGCCGGGGGGCCACCAGGCCCCCCGGCCTTTGTAGTCACCACCACCATCACCCAGTGCGCACCATGGGTACTCACCAGAGACGAGAGGAGGATCCTCAGCCCAGATGGGCTCAGCTTAGGGCTTCTGCCCTTCCTGTGGGGAATTAAATAGGGGAGTGGGGATGGCAAAGTGGCCACACCTGGGGGTGGAGGAGATTCCACCAGAGCCCAGGTGCTCTGGGTTTGAGGGGGAAAAGGGAGAAAATGAGGCGCGTGGGGTGGGAAAGGAGAGGTGGTGGTGAAAGAAGGGGATTCTGAAAGAACTTTATTTTCCATAAACCTTCCATAGTGCACAGCTGCAGCTCCTGGTTTGCTTTGCCTCCATGCAAAAAGAACAAACCCACCAGTGCTTCATCAAACAAAGCACAGTGGTGGCTAGTTCAATGAAACCTTTCCATCGGCATCATTTTGCTTGGTGGGAAAATCTGTGCTTTGCAGATCAAGATAACAAGTGTTGACACAAAAAAAAAGAAAAGAAAAAAAGTTCTGCAAGAGTGAATTTTGTTCCTGGACACCAGCAGACAACACCAGGATGATTGAGGGACTGGAGCACTGTGATCCTTGAGGTCCTTTCCAACTCTAACAATTCTATGATTCTATGTAGCAGTAGTCAATACATAGCAGCTCTCCCTGGGTGCTGATCAGATTTGGCATGCCTCTCCCAGGTGGCACTGTCAGTCAAACAATGTGTTAATAGATGATTAGCAGCAATACAGTTCTCACCTGGAGAAGAGGAGGCTCAGGGGAGACCTTATTGCCGTCTACAACTACCTGAAGGGAGGTTGTAGCCAGGTGGGGGTTGGTCTCTTCTCCCAGGCAACCAGCAAGAGGACACAGTCTCAAGCTGTGCCAGGGGGGGTTTAGGCTGGGTGTTAGGAAGAAATTCTTCTGAGAGAGAGTGATTGGCCATTGGGATGTGCTGCCCAGGGAGGTAGTGGAGTCACCATCACTGGAGGTGTTTAGGAAGAGACTGGGTGGGGTGCTTGGTGCCATGGTTTAGTTGGTTAGATGGTGTTGGATGATGGGTTGGACTCAATGATCTCAAAGGTCTCTTCCAACCTGGTCTGGTCTATTCTATTCTATTCTATTCTATTCTATTCTATTCTATTCTATTCTATTCTATTCTATTCTAATACAATACAAGCCATTCTAGTTGTACTAAAAAGCCTGAATACCTCTATAATGTTTAGAACAAAACCAGCATGTGTTAAAATACAACAGGAATAAAATTAACATTATCTTCTGGGCATTTATAGAGAATAAACTTGATTTCACTCACAAACTGTGTGCAGTTGAAGAACAAAGTTACCATTTGTTGTAGGGGGGAGACTTGTAGAAAGCTAGCTAGGAGAGCTGTCTCAATGATAATAGAAATGAACAGTCTAGAGATGAGATGCCCTCTTGTAAGGTACTGAGCTACATGAAATTTGTTCTGTGTTTTATGAATTCATAATATAAGGGGCTCATGGTGCACTTCCTGGCAGCCCAGATGGTTGTATTGCTCTTGAGATATTGCCTTTTTTTTTTAACTAATGGTAAAACAGAAACATAGAGCATGTAGGAAAAATAGCTCAGATTCTGAGGTGAGAACATGGCAAACAGGGCACAGAGTCCTCCACACGCCTCCATTTCAAACTGAGCCAAGGAACTAGCCTGTGCACCTCAGTTCCCAGCCTCGCTGTGCATGAATCCAGATCCTTTCTTCCAGTAGCAGGCTGATAATGGCATTGGTGTTACCCAGGAAACAGTCTCATGTGAGCTGTGGCCCTTTTGGGACAGAGCTTAGAAAAGTAAATGAAATATAAACATTACCAAAGTTGTTCTATTTATTTCCCCCAAATTATTCAGACAGTGCCAATGGCCCAAACAACAGAGGACATTTGTCAGTTGCAATCAACAGGGAGAGAGAACCCCTGGCGTTACTGAGTGCAGAAACATCTCTTACGTGTCGTCGCCTTACGTTTCTGACCAAGAGACGAAGGGATTCCCGAGAATATCTGCAAGATTTTGGCAACAAAAATTCCACTGGAACTAAGGGCACTGTGGCTCATAGTTGCTTTCTCACTCTCCTCATTAAGACGCTCTTTTCACCGGGCTTGTACCTAGATTACAAGTGTCTGAAACATTTCCCAAGATAAAATTAGATTTAGTAGCTTCCTTCCCTGCCCAAATATTAATACAATCCAGCAGCTCAGGAGGATTAGGTCCCATTGCTCTGGTTTCATGCCCTGACTACTAAGCTGCCCTCAAGCATTCGTACATGGAGGAAGAATATGTCAATGTCTATGAGAATGAAGCTTAACTGACACAGGCAATACATGTGGCTCATACAAACACAGAACATAATCACTAGAATTTAATTTCCATGGAGTTCACACACGTCTTGAACTGCTAAAAATTAGTGCAGGGCATCTAACTGAAAAGATGAGCAAAGGAAAATCTTAGAATCAGTGATTTTTACATCAGTATTATTATTGTGTTTCCACTGCAGCTTCTCATTCTTTCCATCGTTCTGCCTCAGGCAATGACAAACCCTTTCACCATAAAAATATCAATGGTCTGTTTGAAATGGTATGTGGCAAAGGGGGATGCATATGTATCGAAGCTTTTGCAATTCCCTGTGGTACCCACATAACAATGATTCTGTGCCACCCTACCTATGCACTGAGCAGCAGCTGTATTCTCATCTGTAACATTATACCACTTCAAAACCAGAGTATGTTTGCTCCCTACATTCCTGATTTTCTGATAATACTGTCAACATGGAGGCAATGTCCAATCAACTGACCAAACAAAGTGTTGATGGACACCAGAGATGTTTCTCTGCCCCTGCTGCAACGACAGGGCAAAAAGAAGAAACAGAGTCCAGTAGCAACTTGAAGGGGATGCCAAGAGACTAAATACTGTCCTGAGTTTCAGTACGAGATGTGGAATAAGTCACAGTTCCAGCTGATCCATGGGTAAGAGATGAGCAGGCTGCAGAGACAGACAGGGAGGAAGAGCCTGCAGAGGGGAGGTGAGCAAATGATGCTGCGGAGAAGCAGAGTAAGGCTGGGGCAGTTCAAAACTTTAGGCATAAACCCTGTTGAGAAGCAGCATGCCCTAGAAGAATGCAATTGGTACTCTTGCAGTCACCTCCTGTGTCCAACATCAGGGATGAACTGATCAGGGGTGTACAGCCTCCCTGTTACTACTGAGTTTCCTTTTGCCCTTTGCCAGTAGAAATACCCAGGGCGTGGAGGGGTAGCACTTGCCACATAAGCAGAAGTGGAGTCAGCAGGGCAGAAGAGCTGTACCATTAATCTACCTGCTTGGCTGAGTAACACAAAGTCATAATTCAGTCCCTCATGAGCATCTGAAGCTTGACTTTCAAGTCAGAAAAGAGATCTGCAAAGCCCCTCCTGAGGCAGACTGTCTTCTCAGGTCCAGATGTGGCTGTGAGCAGAGCAACTTTCCTTACACATTATATTCCCATTAAACACCTGATTCTTAACCCTTCTCTGCTTGCCAGACCCCTGTATCTTTTCATTGGTCATTTTACTAAAGCCTATTCTTTTTTAGGTAATTTGTAGTTCAGGAAACCCTTATGGCAACTCTTTCAGTATTGCAGATTTTGCTGAAATTAATCCAACTCATTAATCAAGCAGAGCAAAATGCATCATATCTACACTGTCTTAGTGAACGTCACAGAGTGTATAACATCAGGCACATTGAATCTCACAGTCACTAAGGCTTGCTCAGACCCCTACCATCCTCCTCATTCCAGTAAAATGGCAATAATCAAGCTATTAAGAAAGCTGATGTTTATAAATCAATTAATACATTGATTACTGTACTGCTTAATGTGCTGCCTAGAGCAGCTGTTATTGGCAGTACATGTCAGTTAATTGCTTCCTTCCTACCCTACTGGCTCAGTGGGAATATCTCTCTTATGTTCATTTAGCTGACAATGGTCCTGGATTGCTGTGTTTGTGGGTGTGGGATGTGATAACCAGTACGCCTCCCTTTTTCACCCAGGTCAAAACTTCCTCCCTAAAATCCTACCATAAGCAGAGGGTGAAACACACTCCTTTGCAACATGAGACACATCATTACAGATGCTGCACTTCAGGTTCCATCACAACCCTTTCTCCCCTAGAAGCAGACTAGCAATTGAGGCTGTAGGATGCATCTGACACGTCACAAAGGACCCTACACCTTTCAAAAACTGTTAAATGAGTATTCTCTGAAGCACCAATGAATAATTGCAACCTGCAAACCCTCAGTGCAGCAGCACACCACAAGTCAGAAATTAGCTTCAGAGGCATTGTCGCAGAGGCCACTGAGCAAGCCATTGAGAAGGACTTTGGGGACTCCTGTCCACCACTCTCCCGTTTTAGGCCTGGTGTTTTCCCTGAGGTTCACATGTTGGTGTGTAAAACACAGCCTCACCAATCACAATCAAGCTTGATTGCTAGCCAGACTTCATAATACCCCTTGCAAAAGTCTGTCACTGGTATGAGATGCTGCCTTAGTGTTTCTGATAACAATGCAACAGCAGTGAGCAGTTTTAAGGAAAGCATAGTAAGTTTTCCACGCTAATTTGTTTGCAGCACCACTCACTTGAATCTTCAGCATTAGTGCAAGGAGTTAGGTTCGTTTCCCTTTAATTTTCTCAGCATTGTTTACCTTCCCAACATGTTTCACAGCATTGTCCCAGGGGACCACACACTCTGTGCTGACACTGGATCCCACTGTAAGCAGGACTCACATCCTCACGTTTGCCTTCACACTACTGTCTCCAGAGGAATCTTTTCTTATCTACGAGACCACAAACCCTGTGCTGACAGCCAGTGGATGCTGGGACTTGCTGAGACAAGTCTTTGTGGACTTTCTCATGGACAGGACTCTCCAAGATCACTGACACAGCAGTTTCCCAAGGTGTTTTCACACCATTACACCAGCTCTGTGACAATAGCAGTTGATAACCAGGCAAGGCCACAAGTTCCGCTCTCAGGAACATTGCTGTGAGACCAGAGCTGGCACAGGTACGCCACCCAGGGGACCAGTGCTGACACCAGTCAAATGTGTTCAACTGAATGGGACAGTGTGACTACCTATGGGACTGGAGAAGGTATAAAACCCAAGAGGCAACAGGAAGAGTTTGAAGCTTCCACACTGACCATGTAACACAGCATCATCTGGCTCCAACATCTCAGCCCTCGCTGCTGTAAGCTTCCCCACTACCTTCAGGGGTCAGCTGCATATGCAAGCAAAATAAATTCAAGTGTTTTTCCCAAGTCAACTACTCGGTTCCTTCCTGGTTTCATTCCAGGGAACCACAAAAGAACCATCCCTTCCTCAAAAAAGAGGATTAAGACAATTAGTAAGGGCAGCTGTCAGTGCTTATTAGGCATAGCCTTGTACAAAAATGGAACATGAGGTGGATTATCCATTCAGGCCACAGCAGAGGGGTTTGGAGGGAAAAGGTTAGGATTTGGCTCTATTGAGGGCTTGAACTAGAATGTTGTAAAAAGACTTTCTTTAGGATTGTCTTTTGTGGTGTTTTGGGGGTTTTGTGGGGGGCTTGGGGGTTTTGTCCATTTGTTTCTGTTTTTCTTATCTGTCCCTATATACACAGAAAAGGAACAGCACTGGATAAAAATAAACTTGTTTATTTCCAAGCTCCATCTTGCTTTCATCTTTCCTTCTGCCTTCCATTCCTGAAGTGTGAAGACACCATCTTAACTGTCATTATTGCTAAAAAAAGGACAAATAAGAAATTTTCCTGCTATGAGAGGGTATTATAGACCAGCAATCAATTTCTAACTCTACTTAGCTACATAATTGTTCTAGTAAAATTGTATTACTTTGAGTGTATGACATATCAATTAATGGGTTTTCTATACAATTAGAGTTCAATACATCAAAGTAATTTCCTGCTCTGTTACATCCAGACACTTCTGCGAGGGCTTATCTGAGGGCAGGCACTGTTCTTCAACCTGCCACAAAAAGTTTTGTACCTTTGTACACACAAGAAATATGTAACCAGCACCTCTCCTTTCCCACCATATCTGCCCCTTTTCCACCCCACCCACCTCATTTTCTCCCTTTTTCCCCTCAAACCCAGAGCACTTGGGCTCTATTAGAGTCTCCTTCAACCCCAGGCATAGCCACTTTACCACCCCCACCCACTCCCCTATTTAATCCCCCCCAGGAAAAGCAGAAGGCCTAAGCTGAGCCCACCTGGGCTGAGGATCCTCCTCTCATCCCTGGTGAGTGCCCCTGGTGCACACTGGGTGGTGGTGACAACAAAGGCCGGGGGGGCCTGGTGGCCCCCCGGGTGTTAGGACCGGGATTGGTGATTTCTCCACTCCCATCCACGGGTGCTGGCTGGGGCTGAGCTCCTCTGTGTAGTATCTTGGCTGGTTGAGGGTCTTGCCCCTGGCTCATGGGTGCAAAACTGGTGGTGGTGAGCAGGAGCTGTTTAGGCAGGGTGGAGGATGGGGTAGAGGGAGCAGGAGCTGCTCTGGGAAGGTGAGGGGCTGTGGGGGGGAGAAGCAGGAGGTGCCTTGGGAAGATGAAGTGGGGTGGGGGGGAGGGGAGGCAGGGGGGTAAAGCTAGATGACTTTTAGAGGCCATTTCCACCTCTGGTGATTCCATGATTCTATGACTCCATGACCTCCTAGACACATGGCAGATGGACACCATCCCAAATGCTGTGTCTAGGCACTTCCAGAGAAAGGACTGAACAACCACGAGCCACCAATGGCAAATCAGAGCTGAACAAGGAACCTACCCATCAGTCATGTGCAGATAGCCACCAAGTGTACATGAAGCACTATGTTGCCCTGTGAAGATGTGGAGGAAAAGAAGGCCACTGATGAAGGTCCTCATCAGGAGAGGAGAATGCTGCAGAGCAGCAGCAAGATACTGATGCTTAATATCCCCCACAAATAAATGGGAAAACCTAAAATGAACCCAAAGAGCAAATGTAAAACAGATAGTGAAGTAAACCAAGGCAGTCCAGAAAGACCTCAGGTGCGGAGAAGCTGACTCCAGCCTTCAGCAGGTAAGGTATTAACCCGGAACAACTTCTTTGAGTAAGGCACAGGGAAAGAGAAACGCGCAGCACAGAGTGCTCGGAAACACCCACGGGAGAACTGCTGGTGAGTGTGAATTGGATATTTTCAAAGGCACTCTCTATGAATTTAATTTTTCAAATTAATGGAAAAGGACTCTCAGCAGCTATGAGAGTTGAGTTAGCTTAGTGCTCAATACCTTTGAAAAGCTCTTTCTTTAGCACACAAACCCCTTGCAAAATCAATGGTAGAATCATGTGCCTTCCACTAGATCAGGCTACTCAAATCCTGATCCAACCTGGCCTTGAACATTTCCAGGGAGAGGGCAGCCACAGCTTCTCTGGGGAACATCTTCCAGTGCCTTACCACCCTCACAATAAAGAATTTCTTCCCTACATCTAATCTAAATCTTGCCTTTTTTTGTTTAAAGCCATTACCCCTTGTCCTCCTGTTACACCAAACCCACCTTACTGGAAGGCTGCAATAAAGTGTCTCTGACGAAGAGTCTACTCTTCAACAGGCTGAACAACTCCAGCTCAGTCTGCCTTCATGGGAGAAGTATTATGGGCCTCTGAGCACTTTTGTGGCCTTTCTCTGGACTCATTAAAATAGGTCTATGTCTTTCTTACGGTAGGGGATCCCAGAGCTGAACACAGCACGCCAAGTGGGGCTTGTGATAGGAGAGTAGAGTGGAGTGGAAGAACCACTTCCTTCAACCTGCTGATCATGTTTCTTTTGATGCAGCTCATGGTGTGTCCGACCTTGGGCTGCAAATGGGTGCTGCTGAGTCACACTGCATGATGACATGTAGCTGCACTACCCAAGTCTTGGGTTTCAGTTCTTGAAGCAGCACTCATTTTAAAATGAAAGATACCTACCAAGGAATCCTTTTTGTCTCAAGTTATCCTATGTGAAACACATGGGGCCTGTGCAATCTCAGCATTGGGAAGAGGGGCAATGGCTCAGCACAGAAGGAGCATTCCCTTCCCCAAGCCAAAACAAAAGTACATAGTCATGGTCTGAGGAATGATGGTTCAGACTGCAATAAGTGAATACAGCTTTTAAAGTCCAACACCCACTCCCTCTTTGGGAAAATGCATTCTCCAGGATTTTATCTTCCAGCTGCAAAAGCCACAGGGATACTTCAATCTAAAAGGAAACTGTTTCAGAGGAATAGACTGCTTTGAGGTTACTTGCAGTTCTCAAGAGACTTAAACAAACAAGCCAGCCCCTTTTCTGAAACAGGCAAGAGCTTAAACTCTGCCAAAACCATCTCTATGCAGAAATTTGCCTTAGATGTCTTGATCCTCTGATGAGCTCTAGAAAGAGTGCTCTGCTCATGCGTCCACAATTCAGCAAAGAAACACAATCAGCTGGAGTGTGATAACATACACAAACATAAATACTCTGCTCCTCTGTAAACCTTCCCTTCATGCACTTAATAGAAAAGAATTTCCCAGGTTTGGAGATGTGGCTGATACTGAGATGCATGGAGGGAACATTGGGGGACAGATTTGGCGTGATTCGCTGTTTCTCTCTGAGCCAAGACATAAAGGGCACACTGCTGGAAAGGAAAATAAACCGTACTGGAAAGCCAGTGCTGAAGAAGAGCTAAGAGAGGAGCAGAGGTATCTCCCACATGTGATATTTAATCACAGAATTTCAGGGGCTGGAAGGGACCTTGAAGGATCATCCAGTTCAACCCTGCTGCCAGAGCAGGATCACCTGCACCAGATTACACAGGAATGCATCCAGGCGAGTTTGGAATTTCTCCAGAGGGGGAGACTCCACAACCCCTCTGGGCAGCCTGCTCCAGGGCTCTGTCACCCTCACAGGGAAAAAGTTGTTCCTTGTATTTGTGTGAAACTTCCTATACCTTACCTTCCACCCATTGCCCCTTGTGCTGTCACTGGGCACCACTGAGCAGAGCCTGGCTCCATCCTCCTGGGGGTCACCCTTTACATACTTATGAACATTGATGAGGTCACCTCTCGGTCTCCTCTAAGTTAAAGAGCCCCAGCTCCCTCAGTCTCTCCACTGAGAGGATGTTCCACTCCCTTAATCATCCTCATGGCTCTGTGCTGGACTCTTTTAAGTACTCACTGTCTTTCTTGACCTGAGGGGCCTAGAATTGGGCTCAATACTCCAGATGTGGCCTCACACGGTGCAGAAAACCTCTCTCGACCATTTAGGATGAGAATCCAGAAGAGGACAGGGAAGAAATGTCAAAGAGAAGTAACAGATAATTCCAGCAAATGTGGAAAGAGATGTCAGTGACTAAGATTAAGGACAGACAACAATCAAAACCAACAAAGGCAGGCCGGGCTGTGGCGCGGCGTATCTGTTAGCAAGCCTGTAATTAGGAGCAGGGTAGGGAGCAGTAGCCTCCATTTTGCCACTCTGGGGTTAAAATCAACACACAACATAAACAAAAAGGATTATTTGAACAGATTGTGGTCTTAAAACTACTAGTGAATGCTCACAATTTTATGAATAAGGAAGTAGTAAGAGATGGGATATGCAGGGGAAAAGCAGACTAATTTATATGCTCCGCTGAGAAAGCCTTTTGCTGCTGAGAAGAAAAGAAAGCACCAGACTGAAAACGGACGTGCGGCTTCTATACAAAAAGGATTTTCAGAGCCATGGACCATTACAGTGCCTCCTATGAGGAGAAGCTGAAGTTAGATTTTCTTATGAAGCAGAAAAGGCACAAGTTGCTGGCTGAACTAATAAATTACTTCTGAATAGCTCCAAATCTATCACAAGACTCATACCTAACAGCTCCAAATCCATCACGAGTTACTAGTGAAATGTGAAATGGTGAGAGACGTTTCTTGGTGGGGACCAGAAGGCAGAAAAGGAACAAGAGCCTAGCCTTCCCAACAGCAAGGAGCAGTAGACATGCCCATAGAGATGACTGCTCAGAGAAGAGAGCATCCAAAACACCACTTCTTATAAAATAGACCAAGGTTGCCCATTGAAAGGGTTGCAGTTATGCATGGGAAGAAAACAACCAAACACTGCCCCCCCCCCAAAAATAAAAAACAAACACAAAAAACCCACCCAAAACAAAGCAAAAAATCCCCCAAATGCACAAAACCCCCAACGGCAAGAACACAACCAACTAAAAAACCCTGAACCAAACCCAATAACAAAATCCAATGCACACCAGCACCATAACCAGCATGTATTAACACTATCCACGAGAAGTTGAAACCACTTCTGTACATACAGAGAGTTTAAGCTTGTAAAGCACTGTGGAAAAGCTAAGAACAGATGAGCAGGAGCTCTCCCTGCGCCACTACGTTCTCCGGAGTGCAGAGTTATGCCTAAACATTGACTGTACAAAATGAGGTGTTTTTTTCTTCCACTCTCTCACTTGAGCAGTTAATTATCGAGACAAACTCTTCAAGGGACTCACCACAATCTCTTATTAAATGTTAATTTAGTGTATTTAAGCCACTAGACACAATTATTGTCCCTGGGGGAAAAAGACCTGTGGTTTGCTGGTTTCATTCATATTACTTTTATTTCTCTAAGTGCTCCTTCTTGTGGAGAAAGATACAAAGAGGAATTTTCTCTGTACTTGTGATTATCCCCTGGTGTAACAAGTGCTCTGAGGATATTGAAAGCTTTGATAATGTCTTCTGCCCCTGACCAAGTATATTCACCTAGCAGAGTGCACATTATCTTCTGTGTCTCAGAACTGGGAAAGTTGTGCTCATGCAACTTTCTCTCATTTGTTTAACATCATTTCTGTCCTCTAACAAGTGAGTTATTGAAGGCTTAAGGCCAATGACCATCACATATCTATTTTGTGAAGTTGAAAAACAACCCTCAAAGGATCCTTGAACACAGCTCCCTTTGACATCTTAATGCAATCTATACTGCTAAGGTTTCTAGCTGATTTCCTATGCAAGAGATGCAAGATTTTTATGTGGTTCCTGTTGTTTCCTACAATACATGAATGACAGCATATCTGGAGTGCTATGTCTGCAGAGTGTAAGCCATAAAGTGCTTTGCAAGTAATCACGAAATCTAAAGTGGGTTGCTTACCATGACTGAGTAATGTATTCCAGAGATAGGAATGCTTTTGTATATGGAGCATTGTGATTTTCTCTTTGATCTCAGCTATCACATTTAGCAGTACCTAACCTTGGAGTTTTATAGCTCCTTTTGAAAGTTTATCATGCATAGCTTTCATGAAACATGCACATGCACTTGGATATACCATACACTCTTATTCCTTCCTTTTGGTAATTATCAGCCTTCTCCTCTCCTTCATGACATTTCCTATCAGCTCTCACATCTCTTAACTGTGCTTTGGATAGCCCATTTAAAAACAGTCACTGTCTTCCTAAACCATTATGAATTTTGCAGCTTATTTAAGGTAACTGGTAACCAGGAATGGGAACACAGCCTCCCCAGCTGTATCACAGCCCTTTGCTTAGGTGTGTGCTGTTTCAGGAAACAAGACACTTGCAACTCTTTCAAAATTCCATGGGCTCTGGCAAAAGCAGAATGTTGTTAATGAACATGGAGCATGCCAAGGACACTGAAGATTCAGGGCAGCAGAACCCACATTTCAAACTTTTTTCCCTATTTTTTTTTGGATGATAATGATTTGATTGACATACTCCCCAGAGGGGAAGGCTTCTGAATACTGATGATATGATCAGCAGCCACTACCTGCTTGAGATTGCTGGAACGTGTAGGGTATTCCTTTGCTAGTGCTGACAGTAATGAATATCTAGTTTTAGCACAGCTCCAACCACATGGGGGAACCACATTTTAAGCTCTTCAACTTTTAGCTGGTAATCTCATACATAAAAATTTTGTAATGCCCTCTTGATTTGTACCAGAACACCTACTAATATCTTCCTAAGTGCACATTTTGGAATCCTTGCACTTGAGGACTTCACGGGCAGGGGGTAAATCACAAGGATTTGCCTTCTAAAGGTTGGTCAGAATTGCTGTCACCCCTGCGTGTGTCCCTCTCTGCCCATGCAATATTATAGACCCAGAATTGCAGGATCTATCATAAATCTTAATTTTCTGGGATTCTTCATGGCATCAGATCTTGCCTCTGGAATCCAACACCAGAGTTTCTGTCAAAAAATGAAGGTCTTTGTCTCCCCATCAGCACTTTGTGTGTGTGTATATATCTGTGTGTGTCCAGGGAAACAAAGTAATTAACCTCAAAGTATCTACCTGTGAGCCTAAACCTAGATGTTTAGCCTCTAAAATTTTCACTGTTGTTACCAATGATCTACCAACCAAAGATGATGGAGAGTGGCCTAGCGATGACTTCTGCCAGTTCCTAATGCACCAGTGGGTTCACCCCATCGGGACCTATGCTGCTCACGTGGTGCACAGATAGGCCTCCTTCAGTGGCTGAACTGAGACCATGTGAAGCATCTGAGAGGACAGTTCTATTTCTTGAACTGAAGTTAACCTGTTAACCCGACAGCCACCTAAACATGAGCCAGCAGTGTGCCCAGGTGGCCAAAAAGGCCAACGGCATCCTGGCCTGCATTAGGAATAGTGTGGCCAGCAGGAGCAGGGAGGTCATTGTGCCCCTGTACTCTGCGTTGGTTAGGCCACACCTAGAGTCCTGTGTCCAGTTCTGGGCCCCTCAGTTTAGGAAGGATATTGAGACACTTGAACATGTCCAGAGAAGGGCAACAAGGCTGGGGAGAGGCCTTGAGCACAGCCCTGTGAGAGGAGGCTGAGGGAGCTGGGGTTGCTTAGCCTGGAGAAGAGGAGGCTCAGGGGAGACCTCATTGCTCTCTACAACTACCTGAAGGGTGGTTGTAGCCAGGAAGGGGTTGGCCTCGTCTCTCTAGCAACCAGCACCAGAACAAGAGGACACAGTCTCAAGCTGCGCCAGGGGAAGATTAGGCTGGAGGTGAGGAGAAAGTTCTTCACCGAGAGAGTCGTTCGCCATTGGGATGTGCTGCCCAGGGAGGTGGTGGAGTCGCCGTCCCTGGGGGTGTTCAAGAGGGGACTGGATGTGGCACTTGGTGCCATGGTCTAGTCATGAGGTCTGTGGTGACAGGTTGGACTCGATGATCTTCGACGTCTCTTCCAACCTTGATGATACTGTGATACTGTGATACTGTGACACTGTGACACTATATTATCTGTGGTAACAGGTGGGTTCTAACAATACTTTTCCAAGCCTTACCAAAACACAACATTAGTCAGCCGGAGTGAGGTTGTGACCATTCTGCTATCAGAATGGTCTGGCTTGTTCAACTGACTCTTTTGCAACACAAAATCTTGATCTATTTCTAGGGGCTTTTTGAAATATTTTGTTATCATCAATCAAGAAAGATCCTGTGGCCCTAGAGATTCTGAAAGATACATCAGAAGCCTCTGATTTCTTTCACCTTTGATTTCTACATAGGCTTACAAAAACTTTTCCAAATGGTTCCTCCTGGGAATGCAACACTTGGAATGAATTTTATCTATCATCTTTCTTTCATCCACTAAACACAGAAGCAAGCACAATAAAGCATTTGTCTTTTACGTTATGAATATCACTCCATCATTCGGGCCTAAGTTCTGGTGCCCTACTTGTCCAAACTACACAAAAGTTAATTCAATTCTAGGTTCTTGTGTGGTCAACCAACCAGTTTCCACAAAACCAAACCAGAGCTGTTGCTAATACTTTATCCCATGTACAGTGGTGCAGAGTGCATAACACTGTGCTGCTTTGGTTCTTTGCTTCTCCTCATCATGTATAGCCCTCCAGTGCTACCTCAGCATGCTCTTCATCCTAAAGTGTCTGCCCTGATGTGTTCCAAAGTGTGCAGTGCAGACCCTCAGCTTTCACACTAGAATAAAATATCTTCTTTTATAGGCTTCTTTATTTCAGACAATTTGAATTAGGCAAGGAACCACAGACATGCAAACAACCTTGTTTAAGGTGCAATGGCGGGGCCCAGGGCTGAGACACCCCTAAAGAGCGTGGATACAAATCATTCTGCACCATTTTGTTTAGAGCCAGAAACAGTTGCTGGGACTGAGGACAGTAGTAACTCAAATGTAACCAAACACAGCAATAAATTCTGTAATGTGGCCAACGTGATGGTTTCAGTTTACTTCACACCAGCCTCAGACAAGCTGCCTATATTGATTTGCACCATCTTTTTCCTGCACTAGCTGTCTCCAATCTGCCTTCCAGAGCAATTCCCTGTTTTTCTCTTCAGAGGATCATTAGCACAGCACTGTCTTTCGGGCTCATGTTGCAATAGTGAGAATTGTGTATTGTCTCATTACTATTTGTGCTTTGAATGCTTCCATATGCAATCATTTCAAAACGAGGGGGTTTGCATTCTTGAGACTAAAATGATGCCATGGATCTTTGAACTGGGTAGCCACACCTTTTCCAGTGTTTTTGAAGGTTTTGTGTCATCTATATCAGCTTTAAATACAACCTGTGCACCTATCAAGCAGTAACAAGGAAAGTGTATCAGCCTGGGCTTATTCCATGAGTCATGGTGAAATCCTTCAGCTTCTTTTAATTATATTTTATTGTTATTTCCAACTTTTACTGCGGTGATTTTGATACAAAATACATCCAGCACAAACCCCATCGACAGAAATGGTTCAGAAAATGCTATGATTGTGAAGAGCATCTTAAATGTATATCTAAAATTGTTCAGCTGATGATCCTAGGTGTTTCTGGAGGAAAATTTGCTAGGCAATTTTGCAGGTGACCCATAAAATTCTGGGTATATTATGAATGCCATGATCAAATAAAATCGTGTTGGCAGTTACGATCACATACCTTGCTTTGCCTGAGAATGGATGCAGAAGTGCCTGGGAGGGATCAAGTGGTTTTACATTTATTAAAACAACCCAAATTCTTGTAAGAGTCTTGTGGGAGGAAGCTGCTATTCACAATCATCTGAGTTGTGCACAAGCTGAGAATTAGATTTAGTTTCTTAATTTACTGTTAATGTATGATTGTAAATAAAGATACTCCTGCAGTGGAAACACAGCTGCTGGGGATTGTTAATGTACTGGGAAGAACCACAGAATCATAGACTCAACCAGGTTGGAAGAGACCTCCAAGATTGTCCAGTCCAACCTATCACCCAGCCCTATCCAGTCAACTAGACCATGGCACCAAGTGCCTCATCCAGGATTTTCTTGAACACCTCCAGGGATGGTGACTCCACCACCTCCCTGGGCAGCACATCCCAATGGCCAATCTCTCTCTCTGTGAAGAACTTCTTCCTAACATCCAGCCTAAACCTCCCCTGGTGCAGCTTGAGACTGTGTCCTCTTGTTCTGGTGCTGGTTGCTGCTCTTCTCTGGACACATTCAAGTGTCTCAACATCTCTTTTGAATTGAGGGGCCCAGAACTAGACACAGGACTCAAGGTGTGGCCTAACCAGTGCTGAGCACAGGGCAGAATGAGGTCCCTGTTCCTGCTGGCCACACTATTCCTGATGCAGGCCAGGATGCCATTGGCCTTCTTGGCTACCTGGGCACCCTGCTGGCTCATGTTCAGCCTACTGTCTACCAGCGCTCCCTGGTCCCTTTCTGCCTGGCTGCTCTCCAGCCACTCTGACCCCAGCCTGTGGTGCTGCATGGGGTTGTTGTGACCAGTGTGTAGAACCCTGCACTTAGCCTTGTTAAATCTCATCCCATTAGCCCCTGTCCACCCATCTAGCCCATCAAGGTTGCTCTGCAGGGCCCACCTGCCCTCCAGCAGATCAACTCCTGCCCCCAGCTTGGTGTCATCTGCAAATTTACTGATGATGGACTCAATGGCCTCATCCAGATCATCAATAAAGATATTGAACAGGATGGGGCCCAGCACTGATCCTTGGGGCACACCACTAGTGCCTGGCTGCCAGCTGGCTGTGGCACCATTCACCACCACTCTCTGGGCTTGGCCCTCCAGCCAGTTCCTGACCCATTTCAGAGTGAATCTGTCCATGCCACAGGCTGCTTGCTTTGCCAAGAGTTTTTTGTGGCAGACAGTGTTAAAAGCTTTGATAGCACTTTGGCTACCTGAGCAGCCACAGAAAAATGGTCAAATTGAAGGCTGGTACCTAACAGGGGTGATTAAAGATGGGCAAAATAAATAGCTCCTTAGCACTGATAGATTATTTGTTTGCAAAAGAGAAAACAAGGATCTGGGGAGAAAATACAATTTTAACAGAAGGTTAGTTGAGTGTGCTGCAGCAAGGAATTTGAATGAAGTGCAAAATTGTATGTTGTTTCACTTGGCTTCCACATGCTTTTCTGCCATGCTAATGAGGAAAATGTCTTTAAAAGAGCAACAGAGAAATATGAGTTTGTACCAGAGAATTAGATTTCGGATGCAAGGTCATAAAATTTAGGTCACACAGTCCAGCACACAGAGCAGTGCTGATAAATTCTGACTGAGGTGGTAATCAGCTAGGATGAAAGGAAAATAAAGAATTAAGGAAAATAATAGTTTTCACATGGCTGTAGTGCACTAAACAGCTTCTACACTCACATGCAATACAAATGGTTTAGAAGAAAAGGCAACCTGCAGTGTGAGCATTTAGCCAAATGTTCTGAAAGCTTAAAGGCAAAGCTCAGATCCTTTCTGTTTTAATGAATATCACTGGTATGAAACTCAGGAAGAAGAGGATAACAAACTGAGACTTATGTATGCTTAAACCAGTTGAGCTCAGATCTAAATTAAGGCACCTTCAAAGACTCCTGTTTACCAAATAAGACTAGCAGCACCAAGAAAATACATCAGGATTGAAACCCTGGACAGACTCTAGTGCAATCTATGTCCTGCTAACGTTTTCCTTCCTTGTATGAGTCCTCCATTGTTCCACAGTCTTATCATTGGGGCCCTACAAGCTTAAACATAATTTGAAATAAGAGATGTGAAGCAGTGTTGGCTGAAGCTGCTGAAATTCTTCTCTGCAAAGAAGGATTTTATCAAATAGCGCAGCCTCAACCAAAATAAATGCTACAAGCATCTCCTTTGCAGGATGAAATACTCACACATCCAAACCATTCTGCTTTTGAAGGTAGCTGTTTCTCACAAATCCTTAAAAAGACTTGTTTCACCTTGAGTAGAAACGTGTATGTGTGAAATGACTTCATTATTTTTAAAGTCTCCTGATGTAAGAGGTTGCAGTGTGCTCGCCACCAGCACGCTGCAGCGCACGCCAAGAGCTGTGCCGGAGTCAGAGGAGTGGCATGCCTGCTAAAGCCTGATTTAACAAGATCTGAAAACTCAAAATTATGATAGGGCTTAGTGAGCAAGGTACCAAACATTCTCAGCTGGACTAGAGGAGCTTGCCCATTTTAGGCCTGGGTAATGCATTTTCCCAGTTTTCCTCCTTGTCAAAAGGAGGTGAGCTGGGAGGCTGCATAAACCCTCTTAGAGCTCCCCTTTACAAAGACTAATCGCTTGTTATTTAAGTAGTGGAGTTAGGATGGGATTACACACTGGTTCCAGGATCTGCTTTGTTTATGCAGAATGCTTTATTTCAAAGTCCACACCCTTCTGCATATACTCCTATTTTCATCAGTGTCCAAGTGCTCCTCAAGGGTTCAATAATTTTTGTAGTCTTTACCAATCCTTCAAATTCCCTTGGAAAATCTTCTAAAAGAAATAAATGAGCCCCCCGAACCAAACACAAAGCAACTAACAGGAACCCCCCAAGCCCCTACACTATTACAAATGCTTCACCCAGAAAAGAAAAATAATCATGATAAATTCTATGTACACAGTTTTGCTTGTGGTTCAGTGTGACCATCCAAGCCCCACGTGAGGTTGGTATCTTCTGCGCATGCTCTACTGCCTACGACATAAGTTTGGTTTATGTACTGTACCAGGTTAATGCACTGTAAGGGGGCAACCTGTTTGTTTCCCCTTGACACAGAAGCAAGAGAAAAGTAACATGCAAAACCTCTGGGTTGAGATAAAAAGTTTAACTGAGCAAATCAGATAATAATAGTACAATGCAGGTTACCTCAGCCTATTTGCAGCAAAAGCACAGCAGAAAGCAGCAGCAAGCAGAAAGACAGTGAGCCAAAAAACCCAGCCAGGGATCCACTCTTCCATCCTTCCCCAGCACGCTGCCATCCCAGCAGAAGAAAGGCAACACCCAAAAAACCCCAGAACCCAAGAGCAGTAACTGGAATGGGAAGCCTCTTGTGTTACAATCTGAACTTCAAGCCTCATCGTATTTTGCTCCTGCCAGCATTTTCATTCTGAAGCTGGCATGAGGCAGGCTGGCATGAATAGCAGCAGATTAAGGCTCAGCCCACGACATGTGCCTATATGGCAGCGTCATGAAACACATACTGTTCCCCCAGGCATCTGCATGTTGCAGCCTCACTTTCTCTCATAAAACTGTAGCTTGAAGCAGGCTTTCTGGTCCTCAGCTCCCATATTCCTAAACAGACAAGCTGTTTTGCAGCAATGATTTGCTAAACATGTCACAGATCAAGCTGCACAAAAAGCCACACCAAAAAAATATAAATGTACCACTGTCCCCATGTAAGGAGACCAGGAAGTGAGTTAAATACAGTGTATGGTCAGGGCATAGAACAAGAAGTCAGAGGCCGAAGAGTTTACATCTGTGCTGTAACAAGCAGTCAGTACTGGCCAAAGACAGCCAGATTGCATCCTTGTCCTGCCTTGCTCATTGCTCAGGGCAGTAATTTTGCTGTGACACTGCAGAAGGTGCAATTTATCATAACTCTGTGTAGGAGTCTGAGGACCCAGCTTGAATAAAAAGTCTTATTTGCATGTTTAATGTATGATAGTTTATATTTTAAGTTATTAATGAGTATGCTGATTTGAAGAAAGAGATTTGTTAAATATTTAATGTTAAACAAGCTTTAGTTAAACAAACTGGAACAGAAGAAATTTCTGAAGTTGCAATTGCAGCATTTTTAAGCCACAAGTTTATCAATATTCAAATACATGTAGGAGATGTTTGGGAATCTAAAACCACATTATGATCTTGCATTTCTGTAACACCCTTAATTCAAAAGGATGTCAAAGTATTTAACAAACTTCAGGCAAGGATCATTTCACCTGTCATTCAAATGTAGATGTGGTTGCAATGAGTTTTAGAAGTGCTTTAGCGGTGCAGAGGATCACTGCACACCAATATAGGAAAGAGAATGAAGGATGCTGCAGCTTCAGAAACTTGTATCAATAGAGATTTAATCCTCAAGGTTTCTGAACTCACGCTGGCACGTCTGCTACTTTTTATCCCCACCTAATCAAAGGCAATACAGCACGTAATAAAATGATCAGATCGAAAGCAGCTAATCAAATAGGCAGAATACTGTGGTTAGCCTATGACTGCTTTGAAAAATATGATGTAGTGAGCTCAATATACTTGTATTAAAATACAGCTTTTTCTTTCAGCTGCAAGACGGCATCTCAGTAACAGACATATGCTGTGGTTCTGGTCATAGTGTAAAGTCAGTAATAATCCCCAAATCAATGACATTTATCAAGCAATCAGTGATACTTTATCTTGCTGGCTTCCCACCCATTTATTCATCCCACAAATACCCTTGCTTAGATTATGAGTTGGCACGGAACAGTGTCACTGGGACACCAGTGCATAAACGTTGCCATTTTGCAATGGCACCTCTGGCCCTGAAGCCTGGAGTGCAGTCCTTACAGGCAGCTGGAAAATCAGAAACGGAAAGGGCAAAGCCAGGATGAATATTCACAACCCACTAACTGCTCAGAAGCAGTTTTGCTGAATAGCACTGGTTTGTTTCAGTTTCTAATTTGTTTTAACCTCTTGCTGTTTGAGGCATTTTTGGTCTTTACTGAATAGCACTACATCTTTAAGAACATATGGATTCCTGTTCAAAACCATGCAAACAAACCAACAGCAGCAGCGAAGTAAAAGCACCCACTTCTTCAATCCTTGCCTCAAGGAAGCCTGACAGCAAACTAAGTGTAAGGCAGTCCATATTGCATCCCTGACTTAGTTTAGATTCCAGTCAGCCTATTTTTACCTCATTCAAAAGGCATTTATGCAGAGCTCTCCCTACTTCTTGGACTGCAATCTGATCAACTTATACATTTCATTTAATAATGTTCAAACTGAAAAACGCCAGTGCAGTCTCTTGAGCACAGAGCACACCCTCAAACACGCCTCCGAGGGAGCCTGGTCCTCACTGGATCATAAAACCCCCTTACTGTTTTCTTGATATCTTATTCTAGCACACTAAGTCTTTCACTCTGTGGTGCAACCTGTGCCACCTCCCCCAGGGGTACGAAGTCTGTGCCCCTGTCTCAGCCCAGCTACCTAAGAGCATTGCCTTTGCAGCACTCCCCGAGGAACTATGGAGTGAAAATTCAGTCTCTCGTGGCTGAATTTCCCATCCAAGTGCTCTAACCAAAATCTTTCTGCATAAAAGGGAAGCCCTAGAAGAAATCTGTCAATGTGCACACAGATGGTTATCAAACTCCCATCAGTAAAATGCTGACAAAGGGATGTTCCACATGTGGTGGTTTTAGGCTATGCCTTTAAAATTCAGTTACAGATGTCAAGCAGAAAAGCAGATATTTACCCAATGAATTTGTCTAGAATAATCTTTTGTTTTCCTTTTTACACCCAATAGGGATTCATTTATATTTTTCTACTTTTCTGCTTGAAATCTGTAACTGGATTTTAAAGGCATAGCCTAAAGCCACCACACCACACTACTAAGTTTTGTGAAGGTAACTGTAGCGCAGCATCGAAGCTGCTTGGCCACCACAGCAATGGGAGGGTCACATAATACAATACAATACGTACAATACAATACCATCCAATACAATACCATACAGTACAATACAATACAATACAATACAATACACCGGGTTGAAAGAGACCTTCAAGATCATCGCGTCCAACCTATCAACCAATCCAACCCACCTAAACAACTAACCCATGGCACCAAGCACCCCATCCAGTCTCCTCCTGAACACCTCCAATGATGGTGACTCCACCACCTCCACGGGCAGCCCATTCCAATGGGCAATCACTCTCTCTGTGTAAAACTTCCTCCTAACCTCCAGCCTAAACCTGCCCTGGTGCAGCCTGAGACTGTGTCCTCTTGTTCTGGTACTGGCTGCCTGGGAGAAGAGACCAACCTCCGCCTGGCTACAACCTCCCTTCAGGGAGTTGTAGAGAGCAATAAGGTCACCCCTCAGTCTCCTCTTCTCCAGGCTAAGCAACCCCAGCTCCCTCAGCCTCTCCTCATAGGGCTTGTCTTCCAAACCCCTCACCAACTTTGTTGCCCTTCTCTGGACACGTTCCAGCAAGACAACCTCCTTCCTAAACTGAGGGGCCCAGAACTGGACACAGGACTCAAGGTGTGGCCTAACCAGTGCAGTGTTCAGGGGCAGAATGACCTCCCTGCTCCTGCTGGCCACACTACCTGATGCAGGCCAGGATGCCATTGGCCTTCTTGGCAGCCTGGGCACACTGCAGGCTCATGTTCAGCCTACCATCAACCAGCACCCCCAGGTCCCTCTCTGCCTGGCCACTCTGCAGCCACTCTGACCCCAGCCTGTAGCACTGCATGGGGTTGCTGTGGCCAATGTGCAGAACCCGGCACTTGGATGTGTTCAATCTCCTGCCGTTGGGCTCTGCCCATCTGTCCAGCCCGTCGAGGTCCCTCTGCATATAGATGTGTCTGAAAGAAATATAGGGTTGTTCTTTCTTCCTGACTGTTCCTAATCCAACTGGAAAAGCTGAGAAAGACAAAGAAAGTGACTAGCTGGGCTAGAAGTAGGTAGCCCCATCCTGCTCTCAGGACAAATCCAGCTGGTCATTCTGAGCAGCCAACCAAAGAGCTGATGAGTCAGTACTTTCTCTTAAGCATGCCCTCATACAAAGCCAGAGCGAAGTATCCTCCTGCAGCTTACATTTCAGAGAAGTTAGAGAAGGATGAATCAAACTCTAACTCATCCTTGCTGGGAAAGGGGAAACAAGTGTCTACACTGCCCAAGTGGGAAATTCCTTCCCAGCTGCAAACGTGACAGTTATTGTGGCCTTCATGTGGGAAGGGGCTGCCATGTTTAAGTGTGTAGCGCTGGCTGTTGTTTCCACGTGGCAAAAGCCAGGTCCTCCCTTATGCTGAACTTTATCAGGTGTGTGGGTTCAGGCATATGCACATTTCCAGGTGGTGGAACAGTGTTTGTTATTAAAATTGAAGAAGCTTCAAAGGAGAGAGTTAAATTAAACAGTCCACTTAGAGAGCTGCTGCTGGAGTTTCACTGCAGGGCTTGTGTTTCATGCAATGAGGGCTTCTAATGGTGATAGATACTGGCTTTTGAATGTAGAATATTTACATATTTTAATTAGCTGAGTTGCTTTATGAAGGCTATTTTACATCAATCACCTTCAGTAATACTACACATTGTATATTAAAAAAAATAAGTAAAACAATCAGAATTGAAAATATCAACCCACTCCCAGTTGCTACCTTAGTGGACTTCTGGCTGTGCTTTTGAAAATCACTATCTAATGTAACTGACAGATGAGGGGGAAAAAGTCATCTTGTAGTTGAAAGTGTGTGACATCAGCTTCAAAAAGTGCTTGCTGATTGTTGGAGCTTGATCTTGAAGCAACATTTCTTCAGCATGTCACTGATATACTACAATTAGTTCCTCATCAAAAAGAGAAGCAGCATCTCAGAGTCACATTTTCTTATTGAAAGGGTTTGATTTGCCATCCTGCATACCTAAGCACTGTCAGGCAGTTGGGATGGAACACATTGCATTGAGAGCCATTCTTTTTATTAAAAGCACATTATACCTTCAGGGAAGTGTGTTTTTCTATAGGGATTGCTCCACAATTTAATTACAGCAGGCTATCCTCTCGTTTTATGAGATTCATGGGAGCTCAGGCACCACGGTGTGATTTATATCAGCACATCCTGCCCTGGCAGAGCAGAATGGGTAGCTGCGCTCTCTTTGGAAAAATAGTATGGTTGGCAAAAATTCTTTGGCCAAGCTGCAGAAATGACAGCACACTGTTCCTCCACAAGCTAAAATACATCATCCCACTAGCAATTACCCACTGGAAACATCTCAGGAACATGTGCTGGCTGGGGGAAGATAGCACCTCACTATATCTTTCTTTCCCTGTGCAAGTTAGGCAACAACACTAAATTTCCAAGGTGGCTTTTTCTTTCTTCTTCTTTTCTTTTTTTTCCTTTCTTCTTCTTTTCTTTTTTTTTTCTTTCCTTTTTTTAAGAGGGTATTTTACAGAAATAAGAGCACTAAAGAAACCCTCAGGAGAGCAAACCATCCTTTTGACATCTTTAAAATGTTTCTTGCTTTTAAATGTCTTTAAACACTCGCAGGTAGTTGCACAGCACATAATACTCTCATTCTAATGCAGGCACACACACAAGGTGGGGTTACGTATTGGTGGACAACCCAACCCAGCTGAGGAAGTCTCTGGCTATTGCAGTTCTCAACTAAGGAGAGGAAATGGAGAATTTAACCTAAGTAGCACAGCAAAAATGGAATCAAAGTTTGTGACTCCAGAAAACATGCTTCTATTCAGCATGGCAGCCCCTGTGATTAACAGGACATGACTATGTACGTGTGAGCCACAAGCTCACACACAGAGTGGGGAAAAAGGGATGGGGTGAGACTGGCAAGGTTTTGTTAGTGATATGTTATCAGATACCTGTTAAGCAAAGAGCTGTGATTTTCCTTCAGTTTTACTAAATCAGCAAAAGGTTCTAAACATAAAAGCTAAGGAATCTCAGTCAAGACTGCCAATCTTAGCACCTTGGCTGTCTCATGAAGTCACAAGAGATCATTGGGTCCATCCCTCCTGCCAAAGCAGGATCAGCAAGGGTAGTCCACACAGGAATGTATCCAGCTGGGTTTTGAAAGTCTCCAGAGAAGGAGGCTCCACAACCTCCCTGAGCAGCCTGCTCCAGTGCTCCATCACCCTCACTGTAAAGAAGTTTCTCCTCGTGTTGAGCTGAAATCTTCTATGTTCAGATTTAAAACCATTGTTCCTTGCTTCATTGCTGTGTGCCACCAGATAGAGCTTGGCCCTCTCCACTTGACACCCACCCTCAGATATTCATACACATTAATGAGATCCCCTCTCAGTCTTCTCTTCTCTAGACTAAACAGCCCCAGGACTCTCAGTCTCTCTTCATAGGGGCGATGCTCAAGTCCCCTAATCATCCTTGTGGCTCTCCATTGGATTCTCTCCAGCAGTTCTCTGTCTTTCTTTACCTGGTGAGCCCAAAACTGGATGCAATATTCCAGGTGAGGTCTCACCAGGTCAGAGTAGAGAGGCAGAACTTCCCTAGACCTGCTGGACACACTTCTTGATGCAACCTAGGATGCCATTGGCTCTCTTGACCACAAGGGCACATTGCTGTTCCCTGGAGAACTCACTGTCCACCAGCACTCCAAGGTTTTTCTCAGTGGAGCTCTTTATGTTTGAATGCCTGGTTGATTGGTTTGTTTTTCATTCCTCCAATACATTTCTCCAGCCCTTAGTGTCAAAATGATTAGGATGTGTGAACATATCTAGCTAGCTTGGTTTTTTGTCATAAATTTCCAGTCTACACCATGTTGAGAACAGGAATTTTAAAAAGAGCATCATGAAAATTAGCAGCACAAAATATAAAAGCAAAAAAAGCAAACACAATGCCATTTTAAGTAAATTGCTCATGTGTTTTAAGGTATTCTCAAGGTTTCTAAGATTTGGGGTGTGTAAAATTGCTCATTTATTACCTTCCTTATTGTCAGCTATTTTTACTGTCATTCCTTCATCCAGTAATCCTGTGCCCAGAAGGAATCAGATGTCCTTGTTCAATACCCTGTAACATACCATAACTGACAGGGGTTGCTGTCTTCCTAGCACAAAGAAATGCTCTCCCACACTCTTGTTTGCCTGAAACAGGGCAGCAGCCTTTGCATGTCTTCCCTTTACACACTGAACTTCTCAGATAGAATTCGAGGATGAACCAAAAGAAGAAAAGTGAATGCTGTGGCCTCTGAAGCAGGTTTTCTGGTAGTCTTAGCAGAGGCAGTAAACAAGTGCAGGAGATCAGTAGAATGAGATGATGGGCTGAGGAGAAAGCCCCATGATTGCAGAGAGCATGTGAAAGGCACAGTGTCCCAATGACCTTTGGCAACAGCATGGAGGGAAGAATTCCTGCTCTTCATCAAGCACAGAGGGTGTGACTGCCCTGACTTGAGCAATGTATCACCTTAATGTTCTTTTAACCTGTACTATACTTCCCTACAAAACATAGGTAAGGCCCAAAGACAATCTGGTAAGTTTTAAAAGTGATCCCAAAGAAGGGGCATAATTCTTGAGACAAGATCCCATGGCTTCTATTCCTACAACAATAGCATCACTTCACTATGTTTGTCCATGTGGGCTACCTTCTTCTCCCAGACAACCAGCACCAGAACAAGAGGACACAGTCTCAGGCTGTGCCAGGGGAGGTTTAGACTGGATGTTAGGAAGAAATTCTTCATAGAGAGATTTGCCATTGGAATGTGCTGCCCAGGGAGGTGGTGGAGTCACCATCACTGGGGGTGTTTAGGAAGAGACTGGATGTGGTGCTTGGTGCCATGGTTGAGTTGATTAGATGGTGTTGGATGATAAGTTGCACTTGATGATCTCAAAGTTCTTTTCCAACCTGGTTATTCTATTCTATTCTATTCTATTCTATTCTATTCTACTTGATCTGGAATGTGGTCTCCAAGCAATTAAACTGGCAGAGGTAAAACTGATTAGGAAAACACACACACAAGAAAAAGGGCAAAGCTAGTAGCTGAGCAGCAGCTTTGTCATTATAGGCACTGAGCTCCAGGCTTCTCTCTCTGGGGCCTGTGCTGTGGATTTCTCTGGGCAAGGACCATGACACGATTTATTACTTAGTTAAAGTTGCATGATTAAAAAGTGAGTCTGTCTCTTTTGAAGGATACTTGTGTCTGTCAGTCATTCTCTTGGTTTGCAAGGCACTGGCAGAGTTGGAGAATAAGCTATTAAAAAATAATAATTTTTGTTGTTGTAGTTATTGAACTGATGCTATCAAAACAAGCCTATGATTTATAGCACATGTCTCTACCCAGGCTTTAGTCCATATATTTTTGTCTCTACTCCTGATATATGTTTAAATTTGCCTCTCAGTAAGATTCCATTTCTCTTTCCTTGTGTGAATGCAGATGCTTGGCCTACTCTATCTTTCACCCTGTATCAGCTTAAGATAAATATAGGGTGTGGTATATTGCTCTTCCTGTTTGGAATTTTCTTGAATCATTCCACAATCAGCACACTGCTGACAATGCTACAACCTGGAAAAACCCCATGCCTGTTCAACAATCTCTGGTGTTTTCTGCAGCTTTAGTAGAAGTATTTGAGTCCTCAGGTCAGTTATTCTGCCTTGTTTTCTTTTGCCATTAAGTGTGAAAAGATCACGCAGAGCATGAGGCACACACAGCTCTGCTTGCCACGAGCACTAGAAGCTCTGCAATCAGAAACTGCAGTGCTGGCAGTGCAGCACAGTGAACAGAACAAGTCATCCTAGGAAGAGGAAAAGTTTATTAGTCAGAATGTCTGTCATAGCTGCTTGGGTTTGGGGATATGTAATATCTTTACGTAGTTGTTACATGATGGCTTCTTAAAGCCAGTTCAGGACATGCAATGTGAGGCCACCCAAAGAATCTCAAAGCACAATGAATGTACATGCCTCACATGTTCTCAGCCTGTAAGCTAGACATTGAAGGTAACTAACCGTTTGCAACCAAACATCAGCCTTACTTGAGAGAACAGCAGGACTTTAAAAGTCAGATCAAGAACTTAAATGCCTGCTTCAGCTCTTGGAGAGCTCCACATTGGTCAATACGTACAAACAAGAGCGGCATTCTTGTCTCGCACAAAGACAGTCAGATAAGGCTCTGAGCAGCTCTGAGCACAGGGAAGCAGACAGCCCAGGGAGCCACGGATTAACGGCGTTTTGCTCTGTGAGAGGCAGCCCCTCCTGGCTCCCAGTTTCTGAGGAGTTCCTGTACCTGGAGAGCTGTTGACTTTCCTAATGAAAGCTTGCATGTGCTCCTGTGCAAGGCTGTGGTTCTCATTAAACAGGTAAATACTACCTCTCCCCTTTCCTCTCTACTGAAAGCACTGATGGCTGCCCACATATCTACTAACCAAGTGGGGAAACAGAAGAAACATCAGTCATAAAACTTGTCGTTTCATGCGCCGCTCACACACCTTGCACACAGTATTAGAAACACTAATTATGCAGTGTCTTGCAAAGGAAAAAGCATAAGTACCTTAAAGAGTTAAAAGACTTCCTACCTCTTGTTAACAACCCAAACAAACAGATGTGTGCCATGAGCAGTGACTATTTCAGAAGGTCAAAGGTGAGAGTCAGCATTCAGCTTCGTTTTGCGCAGCCATCCTACCACTGGGCGTTATGCTAACTGGCTGGCCGTGCCGGGTGCTAAGTGCAGGCTGGCAGCTCATGAGCCCCTGCCCAAACCATTCCAGTTGCTACACTGTATCTTGCGCTTTAGAAGATCCTTTAAACTAATTAGTGCAATATCAGGTATGTGACTAAGCCTGATATGTGTGCACACAAGCACAGCTACTTGGCAGTGGAGTCAGTACAGGTTACATGGAGACAGAATATTCACAGTCACTGTAGAGCAGCATTTATTTTTAGGTGCACTGGCTCCTCTGATCCAGTCTCTGCCACTTGGAATGAATCAATACTGACATTTCCCTCCATGATGATAAGTGGAATCTAGAAGACTAATGCAGATCTAGATATATTGTAGAAATCTAAAATTAGATTATTTGAAGCCCTAATCTTTCCCAGCTTCCTACATAGTCAGTGGAGGAAGCTATGCATATGAGAAGGATCTCTAAGACAGGCTCACACACTGCTAAGCACAGAGAAGTATTTCTATAAGAGGAAATAATCTAGGCTGGGGTGGGAGGAGGGGCAAGTGAAAAGAATCTTTTTGGAAGGAGAAGCAAAAGAAGTGTTACAGAAAGAAATACTGTAAAGCTAAGGGAGCACTGTGCCAAGACTCAGGAAGTTCCTCAGGAAATATTTTCAAAGCTTTTCATGCTTTTGCTGCAGTCCCATATCTCTCTTAAATGTTGCTGACTTAATGACAAGCCTAAGATATCAAAGGGAATAGAAATCTCAGCAGTTACTCTTGCATCAACAATTAACCCTGTACAATGAGTAGGTTCAGCTTTTCAAGGTCATTTATCTCAACCAGCAACAACTGATTCCTCTCCAGGATTTGGGCTTTAATGTACTTTATGGCGTTGGGAGTGCAGTACTAGTCTGTGAAGCAGGGACCAAAACCTACAACTCTTTCCTGCCGTCAGATTGCTGAACAGTAGTGTGTTGAGTGGTGCTTCTCTCATTTTCACCCCCTTTGGCCTAACAATTCTTAAAAACCTTTCCTGAAAATTCATCATGGGTGGTGCAAAAAGGGTTTCTTTCCAGGGCAGTCTGCAAATGACTCTCCTCAAGGAGATAAGGAATACAGAATTAGATTTTTTTCAGGCTGAAAAGGATTTGAAATTCTTCCACATCTGGGACAAAACTTAGGAAAGAGGTTTTCTTTGGGTGTCCCTGGCTGCAGCAAATATCACCACCAGTGACAGTTGTCCTGAATTTGTGTACATCTGCAAAGAGGTACAAGAGAAAGCCTCTTTTCCCTGCTCTGTTCCCTCATGCTGTGGCACCATTCACCACCACTCTCTGGGCTCAGCCTCCAGCCAGTTCCTAACCCATCTCAGAGCTGCTGTCCAAGCCAGGGGCTGACAGCTTGGCCAGGAGTTTGCTGTGGGGGATGGTGTCAAAGGCCTTCCTGAAGTCCAAGCAGACTCCATCCACAGCCTGCCCCACATCCACCAGGCAGTCACCTGATCATAGGAGGAGATCAGGTTAGTGAGACAGGATTTGCCCAGGATGAATCTATGCTGGCTGGGCCTGATCCCTTGGCCATGCTGTAAGTGCTGCATGATCGCACTCAAGATGAGCTGTTCCATCACCTTGCCTGGCACTGAGGTCAGGCTGACAGGCCTATCATTCCCTGGCTCATCCAACCGGCCCTTCTTGTGGATGGGCACCATGTTGGCAGCTTCCAGTCTTCTGGGACCTCTCCAGTGAGCCAGGACTGCTGAAAAATGATGGAGAGTGGCTTGGAGCTCATCTGCCAGCTCTCTCAGCACCCCAGGATGGATCCCATCTGGTCCCATGGACTTGGGGGGATCCAAATGGCTCAGCAAGTCTCTAACTGCTTCCTCCTGGATTTCAGGGGAACTATACTGCTCCCTGACCCTATCTACTGGTTCTGGGGGCCGGTTGTCCTGAAGCCCTCCTGCCCTACTGTTGAAAATGGAGGCAGCTCCATAGCACAGATAAGAATCTGCATGATGTGCCTGTGCAGCAGGGCTCTGAGTCACGAGAGAAGCTTCTTCTCCCAGACAGGTGCTTCCACAGTCCCTAATCCAGCACAGACAAAAAGAAGCTTCTCAATGATGAAGGTAACTTAGGGAAGACAGGAAGTGTTGAATTAACAGGTGGGAGACTGAGAATGAGAACCCAAAAAAACACCAGCTTTTGGCTTAGTTGCCGAGAATCAGCTCTCTTATCCACCAAATAAAATGAGCCCTGAGAGCTCTTTTGTCTGTGGGAGTGGGTGAGCACACAGAGAGAAAGAGGCTGAGGTGGGTGGGACAGTGAATGCTGCTGTCTTCCCTGCTGTGCTTTCTTCCACCCCATTCATACTTGAAGGAGTGCTTCCATCAATAGGCATCTACAGAAGTAATCAGAGGAAGCAAGCAAGATTGCTCCTCAGCAAGAACTGCATTTAACAAAGGGACACCCTTTTCTTGCAACACTTTTGCTTCAGGGTTATTTTAATCTGAATCTTAACAGAACACAGGAGCTGTTCTGGTTAGGCAGCCTCATGTACTGGGCGCGTGACAAAGGACCTGAGAAACATTTACACCTCTGCATTTCATCTGCTTTTCTAATTTAACATCCATTTTAGGTAGCAGTTGCTGTGCCTGAGCTATCAATACCTGATGGGTTTGGACTAGGTCTAAAACCTACATCCCTTTTCCCAGCCTAAGGTAACCAAGAATGTGTCCCCAGTACCAATCACTCCACAGCAACAGCTTCAACATGCTGATATCAAGCTATAATTAACTTAAATTAATAAAATACTAATAGAGCCTGTTATGTATTCTCATAAAATTCAGTAAATTGAGCAAAGACAGTGTGGAGAAAAGGCTGCCTGGATCATGTAAATTAGTCAGCATGCCTACAACACAGTATTTGTGTTATCTGACATTGTAGGACTTGCAAAATGAATCCAACACTGCCCCCATGATCTCCATCAAGTGTTTGGGTGTGAATGGGACAAAAATCAACTCTCCTGTCCCCAGTAATTCTGAAGTTTCACTTTACCCAAATCACAACATCTGCTCAGTATTGTATAAATGCATTTTCTCCCCTTGACATCCGTGAGAGCAGACAGAAATCACACCATCAGCAATCGCCCCCCTCGCCCCATTGTAATTCACTGTTCCCATCAGTTATCTTTCTGCCTTCACTCACCATGTGAGCATGGCTGAGTGCCAGCTGAACCACAACAATGCCCAAGACCCAAAGAGATTGTGTGGCTAAAGCACATACTGCAGCTGGGATGATATACAGGAAGGGGCTGCATCATGCTGAGAGTCACTTCTGCCACAGAGTAATTCAGTAGAATAAATAAATATCATTTCACTTAAGCTCTGTATGTGCAACACTTTCACAGGGGATGGGGAGGAGGGGGGTGTGAGGAACGTTTTCTGCAGTGGTATGGTGTGGTGCCTTTGCAAAAGACACAGGAGCTGAATGGATTCATTTGAAGGACCTGTCTATAGAATTTATGGAAATGTCATTTGAAACAATCTGTGTGTGGTCAGCACAAATCCACACTGCTGTTTCCCACAGAGGACCACTGTGTCTTTTAAACCTTCAAAACTTTCTGATGTCCATTGCCTCCTCACCCTGCTACCTTCTGCAAGGCATTCGTGCTCTGCTCTGAACGGCCGTTTCACTGCTGTGAATTTGGACGCAGGAAATGGTAAGAGGTAACCTATAGAACACATCCATCACACCACGGCTAATAAATGAAAGCAGAGGGATTCCGAGGACAGCAGATGCAGAGTACAGGCAGGCTGATACGTTGCTTATCTGGATCCAAGGCAACCTTTCTAGTGACTACAGGTGACTGCTGGCGTTCCTCAGCCAGCAGGCAAGAAGGAAGCTATCTGCAAAACAGCAATAGCACGGGAAATCAGCATGAGATACCTCTGGTAGCATTCAGGCTGAAGAAAGCACCGCAACAGCCAAAGATCTTTACAGTATGACATGCATATAAAAGTGAGACTGCTTCAGGGTTAGTGTTCTCTGAGTTCAAATGGAATAAGATACTCTTCTGAATGAAGGTGCTATAAAAGCTGTATTGATGAAGTGTCTAGACCTAAGAAAAGGAAGCAGTCCGATTTAACTGAAACTGGCCACTATTTTGAAGAGAAAATCATGCAAATCAAAGAACTTCAAGTACAGTCAGACAAACATTTCTGGAATGTAGAACAGATGAAACTTCATCCACAAAGAATGTCAGTGTCGGATGAGGCATGAAGTGCTCAAAGAAGAGAATCCCAATATGTTTTGACAAATATTTGAGGAATTACTCCTGTGTGATTTCTGTCAATACCCTGGGCTGGAGGGACATCTCACTAGCCACACACTGGTAAAGCACAAACACAGGCAGTATTTGAACTGACAATAAGTGGAGATTTTCCTGGGGAGACAACTCATGTTTTCCAGATCTGTTTTGAAGTTCTCTGCTCCACACAGAATTTAACACTTTAAAGAATTAGTATGCTGTACAGGAATAAAAGGTTCATATATTACAATAAGAAATCAAATGACCTCACTTTCAGCACAATACTAATAGTATCCATGACTTGGTCTAGGACATAAAGACACTCAAATGTGCACAGCACAGAAGTATTAATGGTTAGCAATGAGAGGCAGCATGTTATTAAAGGGTGGGCTGAAACTCTTGGTTAAGTAATGGCAGTCCATCAGTGTATATTTAAGTCAGACAAAAATTCAGGGTAATACCTAGAGATCTAGGTTGTGGGATGTTTGCTAGACATTGGGGGTCACAGCCCTGAAAACAAGGAGTCAGGTGAAGATGAGACCAGAGGTTGCCTGTTCATGAACAAAATATTGCTGTTAAAAGGTCTAAAGAAGTCCTTGGAGATACAAACAGATGGGTGGTCCCAGCGTGGCAGAGACAGCTAGTCCAATTTACACACCTGGTCTCAGTTCCTAGTTCTTCATGGCAGAGGTAGAAATGCTAGAGACACCAAAAGGGTGATGTGTGGCACCCGTGATATTCTTTCACATTAATTGCCTAATTTATTTTAAAAAGGATTACATTCTTACAACTTCTATGACAGCGAGAGGCAAGGCAAGTCCTCCCACCAAAGCTCCTGCTGAAGGGTTGCAGTATGGGGTCAAGTCAGTGTAGGCTTCCAATAATTCATAGCACAGGACCCCTTTGCTTCATAACCTGGTGAAACGTTGAAAGTCATGGGATATGGCAGTGGCCAGAGCGTACCCTGAACAGCAGAGCTCTGGTGAAGCTGAATAAACAATTTGTCCTCTGCTAAATTAACTAACTTTTGAAAATTCTCACATTTCTACTAATATTTGAAAGATTTTCTGCAGAGCTCAGACATGCCTGATATTTATAGTTTTTAAGGCCAGGCTGGATGTGGCTCTGAGCAACCTGATGCAATGTGAGGTGACCCTGCCCGTGGCAGGGGGTCCGGAACTGGATGATCCTTGAGGTCCCTTCCAACCTTAACAATTCTATGATCCTATAATCTACGACAAGACATTACTTAAAGCTTTTACCTTAGCAATTTCCTTTCTTATATTGAATACACACAATGGTTAGCTATGAGGGAGCTGCTCATTAGTGTTTACATGTTGTCAGTGATCACTGAAGCAGTTGTGGTTTTCCTAAAATAAATAAGTGGTGACTGTGCTAAAGATGTTTGACATAGGAAAAACAATGAAAAAAAGAAGAACCAGTAAGTTAAGTCTTGAGAAAATCATAAGCTGATGGATGACCTTACTGGTAGAACACCATGAATTGCCTTACAACACATCTCACGCAGGTTGGGGCTTACTTATTTGCTAGTGGTGAGCAGGGCTCTCTAAGGAGGGAGAAGCCCCCAGAAAGTCATGTCAGCGTTGGGCATACCTTTATTCTGACAGTAAGCGTTTTTGTCAGAAATGTGCATTCCCTGTTTCAGAGCTGATAGGAGTGTGTCTGAATTGCTGTTTTCAAGATTAGCAAAACATGCTTCTTGGCTTTATTTTCCAGACAAATATTTGCGGTGCAAGTAGAAATCAATGCTGAGCACAAGCACTGCTAAAAACTGAACTACTTCCTTTAGATCTCCTAGGCTGAAATGCAATGTCTTTTCTTCAGCTGGATTCTAGACACTCCATCTCCTCTTTGCAACTGATAAGGAACATGGTATTCTCTAATGATATTCTAATCAGCAATTTCCATCCACATCTCAGTTAGAGGAGGCTTAGAAGATTATTACTCCATGGTTGCATGTATAATCCCTATGTCAAAAGGAATGGCAACGTTTTGGAGATAATCCAAACTCATTCTATGATTTTCTGCCATTTTAAAGGGGAAAGGAGACAGCAGGTAAATAACCTAATATTCAAAAGCAAAGAGAGCAAATGACAGTCCTCCTCAAGAAGCACAACACCACAGCTGAAAATCAGAAAAGAAAGTCAAAGCACTTACAAAATACTTTTTAGTCCTTTATCCAATGGAAATTCAGTATTTGGAAAGAAGTGAATCCCTCCTTGGGAAGGCTTTAGGTTTCAAAAATAATAGTGTAATATTTTATATGCAGCTGTAGTCACTGAATCAATGCAGCAGATGCACTAAACCTAGTAAGAGTTTATGCAGGAAGGGTCACAACAAGATAAACAGGTATTTTGATCCAGTCCCACGTGAAAGAGGCACTTTCTAACTCTGATGCTGAAAATGAAAAAATAGATATTAAAAACAAAGAAGGAAATGTCAGGTGAAATATGAATTCACAAGGTCCTCATCAGCTCATGCTCCAGAAGACACCAGTGGGGTTTCTTGGCCTTGACTGCGCTATAGGCCTATCCTTGGCAGCAATCTCTGCGAAGCTTACATGAGAATGTCACCAAAAATTTAGGTTAGTAGGAACATGCAATTTGTCCTTTTTGCCAGGAAGTCAGGAAGCAGTTTCCTGTGAAGCCTATCAAGAGACTGGGCAGGAGAACAGCCTCAGAACTTGATGTTTGTAGCTCTAGGTCATCCCAACAGCATGTACATTCTGCCAGGCATGTCAGCAAGAGACCTGAGGCCAGGCTTCATCTGAGCACCCCTTCACCAAAGCAGTGCTGTTTGCTAGGCTGCAGTGCCAACAGCGTCCCCTTTAGACAAAGTGCAGTGCTACCTCTGCGAGCTGCCAAGTCACCGAATTCCTGATTACCTACACATGAAATCCAGTGGGTGCCTAATGTCAGTTGGAACTACAAATCCATGCACTACTAGCAACAAGGTAAGCAAGCATCTCAAATGGATACGAAGGTGCCATTATAGACGGGCACCTGTTCATGAGAGTGTGCTGTTCATGAGAGTGTGCTGTTCATGAGTGTGCTGTTCATGAGAGTGTGCTGTTCATGAGAGTGTGCTGTTCATGAGTGTGCTGTTCATGAGTGTGCTGTTCGAGAGTGTGCTGTTCATGAGAGTGTGCTGTTCATGAGTGTGCTGTTCATGAGAGTGTGCTGTTCATGAGAGTGTGCTGTTCATGAGTGTGCTGTTCATGAGAGTGTGCTGCTCATGAGTGTGCTGTTCATGAGAGTGTGCTGTTCATGAGTGTGCTGTTCATGACAGTGTGCTGTTCATGAGTGTGCTGTTCATGAGTGTGCTGTTCATGAGAGTGTGCTGTTCATGAGTGTGCTGTTCATGAGAGTGTGCTGTTCATGAGTGTGCTGTTCATGACAGTGTGCTGTTCATGAGTGTGCTGTTCATGAGTGTGCTGTTCATGAGAGTGTGCTGTTCATAGGTGTGCTGCTCTACTTGTGCAATCACCTCCCTTACACAGAAAGTTGGAATTCCAGAGCAAAATATTGTTTTAACTAGAAATTGACAGCCTGCTGCTGCCCCACATAAGTGCCACCAGTGGTGCTATTCATCTTCCAGATAGAAACACCTTTTCCCTTGTATTTTAATTAATTCTTAGACTTCCTGGTCTTCAGGAGCTTTTGGGTTGCTGTGTTAGCTGGAATGAATGTGAAATAACCTCATTCTTTGGCATAACATTGCAAGAAGATGTGCCTTTGAAATGGGACTTGTTCTTGCCCCATACATAAAGTTCCAGCACACATAAGTCCCCTGATCTCTTTCCCAGCTGCATTTCAGCTCTTACCTCTTGAATACCAGAGGAAAGGGGTAGAATGCTCCCTATGAAATATCTGTATTTCTTCTGTTTATATATTGTGCATAGATGCTTCCATTAATCATATGTCTAAAATAACCATGTTCCTAAGATTAACCTGCAAAAATGTAGTTCAGATGCATACACAAGGCTTTCCTTTAACAATAAAATAATGAAATTAAATGAAATAACCAAATGCTGTATTTGGTGCCATGTTAGCAGTTAACTAATAGGCACTTCACTGACTAACTGCCTTGAGAGTGATTTTGTTTGTCTCTGCTTCCCTCACTTCCCTCTGTGTTTTACCTCATTTAAATTTTGCCTCTCTTTCTAAGCAGATTAAGTTTAATCCTCTTCTATTATTTTGCCAGTTTGTGCACAAAAAGGGGCCCAGAAACTGTTTTGTTCTGGTGTTCACAGTTTTCTCCCTCCTTTTCCTTAACTGACAGCTCTGGGCTTCTTCTTAAGCTTAAATAATAGTACTGAAAATGGTGAAACCTCGGAATAATCTTTGCTTGCCTTCCTCCCACAGACAAGATTTTTACATGCCTGGGTACTCAGTAGTCAATATGCCTAAATGAGCAATGATGTCATAGTTTGCTCAGTAAAAGTATTCACTTTTCATGGAGTAAATTCCCTGTTTTCACACTTAGAAAGTACCTTTCCTCTATTTTGTTTAGGAAAGAATCCAAACTAAGTAGACCTCAGGATGTGATTGAGGAAAGCAGTCATATCTGGATTGAAATCATCTGGATTTCAGCCAGCCATTCAGATTATGTAAACCTCATTTGATTCAGAGTCAAAGGAGTCTTGGACTCCCTTATTCTGGGAGATGGTTGCAGATAACAGAAGGAATAGGATAACCTCCCCTCTCGCTGAACTTTTGCTTAACCCACCCGCCCAGTCCAAGAGCCTTTCCAGTCCTCTTGCTTCCACAGCCTAATCTCAGAACTGGATACCTTCTGCACTCATATTCTAGACTGCTTCTCAAATTTGGACTACCTCTTTCAATCACTAAACAGAATTCCACTTGCACTCATGAGGAATCTGGAGTAATTTCTGTAACTGGCAACACAGTGCAGTATTCCATTTACAACAGTCCCCCAAAGCAGTGGAAGAGAATGGCCACACTATGATCTCGATACATACTGCATATCTCAGGGGAAAAAGATATTGTGTGGAGTTGTTAGAAGTGTTCAACGGGCTTTCAGTCATGAAAAGATGGGAATTTAACCTTTGCAACATATATTGTCTTTTCATCTCTCTTTTACTGTGCAGTGAGGTGGGTAAGCAATAGAGAACCCCCTGCCACCTGCACTCTGCTGGGTCTGTACGGAATCTGCATCATGTTCAGGCTTCCATACATTGGCTCCTGTGAGGGATCTAAATCACAGAAGTGTCTATGGGTCTCCATTGCTGAGCAATTTCCATATCCTTTTGCATTTAAAGCTTGGTTGTATACAGATTCAAGCAAACAGGTGTGGTGGGTTGAAGTTCAGCCCCAACATTAACTTTGCCAGACCAACTCAGTTAGAAGCAAATGAAGCTGTATTGACAAGCAAAATCTCCACTCTACGATGGAATGCAATGAATGTGTACAAACTAGCCAGCATGTGCAGAATGATACAGGTATTTATCATAGTATCAGTCAGGGTTGGAAGGGACCACAAGGATCAGCTAGTTCCAACCCCTCTGCCACGGGCAGGGACACCTCACACTAGATCAGGCTGGCCACAGCCTCAGCCAGCCTGGGCTTAAACACCTCCAGGGATGGGGCCCCAACCAGCTCCCTGGACAACTCATTCCAGGGCTTCACCACTCTCATGGTGAAGAGCCTCCTCCCAATGTCCAGCCTGAATCTCCCTACCTCCAGCCTCATTCCATTCCCCCTAGACCTATCACTCCCTGATAGCCTGAGAAGTCCCTCCCCAGCCTTCCTGTAGCCCCCTTCAGATACTGGAAGGCCACAATGAGGTCACCTCAGAGCCTTCTCTTCTCCAGACTGAACAGCCCCAACTCCTTCAGTCTGTCCTCACAGGAGGACATTTACAATTGATAAACAGCACAAGGGCCCCCCTGGCCAAGGACAAGCCAGCTGATAAGCAGGTTATCTCTCCAGGGTAAAGCAAAACAGCTAGAGACCAGAAGAGAAGAGAAAAGGGAAGAATTGCTATGGTACAGCTCCTCTTATTCTAGATATTTACCCAATGAATTTGTTTACAATAATCATTTGTTTTCCTTTTCACACTCAATAGTGATTTATTTATATTTTTCTACATTTCTGCTTGAAATCTGTGACAAAATTTTCAAGGCACAGCCAGAAACCACTGCCACAACTAATCAGCTCATTAGAATTCTAGGTACTTCTCACCAGCTCTGCTACAAACGGATTAATAAAATAAACAAACAAAACAATACCAAAAAACCAAGAGAGGGAGAAAAAACCATACCCAAACCCCACAAATAGCACAGTGTAGACACCAGTAGACACAAGCACGGGGTAGACACCACAGCTGTACTCTGTATATCTGATGGGGAAATGAACTGCTTGTTCAGAATGTGTCAACAGTTCACTGGAACGGCCGTGGCTCCCGGATTTCCAACATAGTCTAAATATCCAGGGCTAATGGTAAGGCAAATACATGTAGTTTTCAGGAAAAAAACCACATATAAACCCCCTTCAGAAACACTTCCAAAAGAGCAGGAAGCACCCAGAGTATGCAAACAGCAGGGTTGTGAATATTGTGAGGCATTCTTCAAATATACCGAGCCACACTCATGAAAACACACAGACACACACAGAAATCAAACTGACAGACTCAATGCAAACAGGCATCAAAATCTGATAATAAATCCTCTCTCCAAGAGGGACAAGAAGCCAACAACAAGGCTGTTTGACCAGAAAAGCATCGTGTTACAGAGAGTACCCTTGAAGAAGGTGCACACACATTAAAACAACACATTAATTTTTCACACTCTGGAAAGCACTATCAGCCCCACTGGTGCAATCCTTCTGCCTGGGTGACTTTCCAGAAGATCCATATGAAACTGAAATCATTGCAGGAAAAGTCATGACACACATGGACAAAATGAACAGTAGGACCTCACCAGGACCAGATGGTCTCCACCAAGGAGTTTCAAGGTATCTCAAGGATGAAGCATACAATTAGTGGATTATAAATTTCTACCTGGTACCTGAAGATTAAAAACAAACAAACAAACAAAAAGCCCAAACAAAAAGGTGTGGTGTCACTTAAAGTAAAATGAAACCAGGAAACAAATGCCAAAGGGGCGAGATGGAAGTCTGAAACCTGCACAGAGCCAGTTAGTGAAAGCCTTAATAAAAGGCAGGATGAATAGAAACTTGGACAAACATGGTCTGCTTGGGAAAAAAGCAGCATGTCTCTTCAAAGGGGGTTCTCAGTGTTGGATTTTAACAGAAATCCAGGCACAGATCACATATAACCCATTTAATCTTCCAAAAAGTTTGCAACAAATTCTTTCATTAGCCGCTTTTGAAGATCTGGATGGCTATATGCAAGCCAGGAAAAGACCCGGCTGGATAATTGGCTTAACGATGGAATGAAGAAGAGCTAATATGGCCAGGTCTCAAGCAGCGAGAGAAAATGATCAGTGGAGTTGCACTGGGACCCCTGCTGTTCTATATGGCCATAAATATAACCTCCCAAAGTGGGTGAGTGGTGAGCTGACAAAGTTTTCTGATAGTGCTGTGTTATTAAAGCAGGGAGACTCATGAAAAATTACTGAAAATCACATGAGACTAAAAGGCTGAGCAAGAAAATGTCAGATGCTGCTCCACAGAGGCAAAAGAGTGGTTAGTCCGATGGAAGAAAAATAATCTCAACTCCACATTGAAAGTGAAGGCTGCTGAGCTGTGTTACAGCTTCAGAGCGTGATCTTTCCACTGCGATTGGCAATTTCATGAAGATGCCTGCTCGGTGCTCGAGAGAAGTTGAAAAAGACAATTCACATGTTAGAAATGATTGCAAAATGAAGAACTTCATTGTGCCATTGTTTGAATCCATAGCATCTGGAATGCTGTTCATTCCTTAGTCTCAGAACAGGTACAGTGAATGGAATGTGGGGAGGACAAATCAGAGAATCAAAGGTGTAGAACAGTTCTTGTACAGGGCACACTCAACCTAACCATCTCTGGCACAGAAATAAAGTGACCGAGGGAGGGTATGAGAAAAAAATTGCAAGAACTTGACTGGTATGAAAAAAGTGGTTAGGGATGCACCATTTCACTTCTCCTTTAGTATCACAACTAGGAGGTATCACATGGAAATATCAGGAGCCACTCTCCACTCACAAACAGGAAACAATCCTATATGAAATACTGGGGACCCCTACAGGGCTGGGGCATGCAGAATCTGCGTTCAAGGGAACAGAGAACATACAATAGAAATCCACTGATGGCTACCAAACAGGAGACCATACTTGTCATACAGAGGTACTGAATAACAGAATGTTAGGGGTCAGAGGAGACCTTGAGAGATCCTGCCAGAGCAAGATCAGGCTATCAGGGAGTGATAGGACTAGGGGGAATGGAATGAAGCTGGAGGTGGGGAGATTCAGGCTGGAGGTGAGGAGGAAGTTCTTCACTGTGAGGGTGGTGAAGCCCTGGAATGGGTTATCCAGGGAGGTGGTTGAGGCCCCATCCCTTGAGGTGTTTAAGCCCAGGCTGGATGAGGCTCTGGCCAGCCTGATCTAGTGTAGAGTATCCCTGCCCATGGCAGGGGGTTTGGAACTAGATGATCCTTGTGGTCCCTTCCAACCCTGACTGAAACTATGAAACTATGAACGATCAACTAGACCAAGTCACAGAGGAACACATCCAAATGGGTTTTGAATGTCTCCAGAGGAGACTCCACAACCTCTCTGGGCGACTCTGCTCTCCCTGCCCAACTCTCCAGCTTGTCCAGGTCTTACTGAATGGCATCACAGCCTTCAGGTGTGTCAGCCACTCCTTCCAGTTGGGTGTCATCAGCAAACTTGCTGACAGTGCACTCTGTTCCCTCATCCAGGTCATTGACGAATATATTGAACAGTACCTGTCTTAGTACCTGCCCTGTGAGGGCCTCCACTAGACACAGGTCTCCAACTAGACTCTGTCCCATTGACCACAACTCTCTGACTTCTTTCCTGTCTGAAAACAGTTCCATGACTGAGACAGCACTGACTGACAATGGGTGAAAATGAGCAAAAATACTGAAGGGAAGCATCCTACATCCTTACTTGTTTCCTAAACAAGCACATATAGACTACAGAGACAGAAAACAGCATTAGATTGAACTTTGGATATCTTTGCATAATTTTAAGCTATAAGGCAAGTGTCTCCTGTATCCTAATAATATTTTCTTCTGTGGAAATAAAAAATATGATAGCTATGTATAGGTATCGGTGTGTGTATATACATAGTGTATGTGTGCATTATACATAGTGCAGTAACTCATTACAGCTGAAGGGTGCAAAGTTAGTCATAACTTCCTCTTGCAGTGTTGGGCCTGGGGTCTGTCTGATATCCAGTGCTCAGCCAGGAGGAGAGCTGGGCTCATCCCAGCACCAGAACAAGAGGACACAGTCTCAAGCTGTGCCAGGGGAAGGTTAGGCTCAAGGTGAGGAGAAAGTTCTTCACAGAGAGAGATGTTAGCCATTGGTATGAGCTGTCCAGGGAGGTGGTGGAGGTGTTCAAGAGGGGATTGGCCGTGGCACTTGGTGCCATGGTTTAGTCAGGAGGTGTTGGGTGACAGGTTGGACTTGATGATCTCTGAGGTCTTTTCCAACCTTATTGATTATATGATTGCATGATTTGCTAACCTGTTTTCTGTCCCATATAGCCCAGCAACTTTAATGACAGATCTCATTAGTTTCTACTAGCAGCTGATATTTTTGCTGTTAGTTTTGCATGGAGTATATCAGAGCCTTTCCCACTGCTTTTGTTATACAATGCAATGGCCATTTAGTGTATTACAAAGCAAGAAAATGCTAGAGATCATGGTTGAACTAGTTTTCAAAATCACTTGGACAAATCAAATATTTATATTGAATAGATTTCACATTGCAGAGTTTGGAATTTGGCAACAGAGGCTACAAACCAGGAGTCATATGGAGCATACAGAATTTAATCAGCAAAGCTAAAGATGAGAAAGCAAGCACCCTGATATATGTAATATGGCTCTCAGCTGCACCACTCAGCAACAAAACAACTGGTCAATGTTGTTTCTAAAACAATCTGAAATGAGTAAAAGCAGAAACGACCTGGTTGGAAGGTTGTATTTCAAGATGTAATTAATGTCAGAATATTTCAGAACTACTAAAAGCAAATAAGTCACTAAGTTCAGTACAAAGGGAACTACATATGACAAAGAAGCAGTTTAGAGAAGGAAACATACTTCATTGTTTTTATTATTTAAATCTAATCATCATCAGATTAATTTAGAGGAAATGAAGTGAAGGTAAAATCCTACATCTTCATATTGCCAAATAATTGGTGTCAAAGAAATTTTAATCTGCTGGAAACAATCTCTTCTGTGCAATTAAAGAGAAAAAAACCATTGTGTATGCTAAATAGCAGCTTTCACTGTAAAATGTAGCTCTCCAAAGATTAGCCATGGTTTAAAAGGATCCCCACAGAATATTCTTTTCTGTTTTCTATCTTCATGGAGTTCGGGGTGACTCTGACAAAAAGGCCTGACAGGGCCTGTGTGAGAGCGTCTTCAGCAAGAGTACTGAACTGTAATTCATTTAGTGCTTCATGGTGAATAGATCTTTTGGACAAAGCTAATATTTCATTGTGTTAAATCCTGAGATGCACTTTCAAAAAGCATGTTCCAGCTCAGCTGCTGGGGGGAGGCTCACTTTCAGTCAGAATCCAAATATTTCCGCAGTGCTCCCTCCGAGCCACGATGCTGAGCATTGGCCAGATGTCACTTATTTGATGAGTAAGAAATACCACCTCCCTTTGGCTGTGATACGCTACGTGCCACACCACCAAGGCTTTGCAGAGACCTGAGCATGCTGAGAAAACACTGGCAATGTCTCACGTGGCCATCCTCAGTGCTCCCAAACTAACTGCCACAGAAACTTCAGACTCTTTGAAAAACCTCACAGGGCCAGGGATGTTGCTAGCAGGTTTTTCCTTAACTGGTTGGATACTCTGAAATAGAGAAGGGAAAACATTCAGATATGTGTCTGGATTCAGAGAAAAATGTGTCTTGTCTAGAAACATACCTGGTGATAGGAAGAGAGCCTGTGTGTCCTCCCCCCTTGCCAGTTATGCCGGAAACGTGCCATCTTTGCACCAACTTTCAGATGTTTTGCTGCAACCAGAAGCTTCAGACAAATGCTAATGTGAAGGGTGAAAATAAGTTTTATATTGTTTTGCCCTTTCCAAATTCAAGCTCAACTTGTGCACAGTCAGACCAGTTGCTGTTTTATGCAAACTAGTTCATCCATCCCTAATCAAGATGCTAGCAACCAGCTGTGTTGATCTCCAATTCAGCACACAGACTTTCTGCACTCTGCAGAAAAAAAAAAAGAGAAAGAAAAATCTTGTTTTAGACTGTGCTCTGTCAAGTGTCTTTTTCCATTAGGAATTTACAGGTGCAAGCTCTCTGACTCTGGCTTTGCTCCACACAAAATCTAATTGCATACGCCTTGGATGACCATTTAGACCTTTGCCTCTTAACCTTCACACTGCTGAAAATAAGCATTGTGTTCAGCAGAACAGCACAGGAGCAAACTCACCTAATTACCCCTCCACACTTCCTCCTGTAATGATGTCTTCCAAAGCACTGTTCCCTCCTTGGCGCTCAGCCTGCAGTCTTCCCGCTAACTGCTCCTTCATACCTCCCCAGGGTAACAGAAGTACCTTTTGCCAGCCCAAAGGAGGCATTGCAGGCTTCTTTCCTAATCACCTGGTTGGCTTTCCTCTCTAATAGAGTACTGGTTCCAGCCCCAAGGCTTCAGTCAAGTTATCTATAGGAAAGGCATTAGCGGCCGGGAAGAAGAGGATTTAACAGAAGTAGGACTGCACAGCCAGCTAAGTGATTGTGTGAAGGGGTTCAGCTGAATGGGGCCTGGTACCTACAGAACCAAGTAAAGTTAACGATTGGAAGGGAGCTCCAGAGATCATCGAGCCCAACTCTGCTGCCAAAGCAGCAGCACCTAGGGCATGCCACAAAGGAGGTGGGTTTTGAAAGTCTCCCCAGTCCTGTTGATGTGTCATGTGGGAGAGGACCCGAGCAGAGAGCAGTGTGCCTGTCATTTGGTCCAGAATCCCATATTTATCTAGAGCTGCGGTGGGTTGAAGTTTCCCCCAGCATTAACTTTAGCCAGGCTAACTCAGTTAGAAGCAAATGAAGCTGTATTTACAAGCAAATTCTGCACTCTGCAATATATACAGACTCTACAAAATATACAGCATGTACAATATCATACCGAAAGCAGTGTTAGTCTTATCTCAAGGGCAGCCAGAAGGAGCATGTTATCTCCCAGGTGAAGCAAAGCAGCCAAGATCAGAAGAGAAGAGAAAAGGAATGGGAAGGGAAGTGAAATGTGAAGAATTATTATGATACAACTTCTCTTATCCCAGACATTTGTCCAATGAATTTGTTTAGACTAATCTTTTGCTTTCCCTTTTACACCCAGTAGTGATTTATTTGTTTTTCTACTTTTCTGCTCAAAATCTGCAGCTAAATTTTAATCAGGACTCGAAAGGACAATGTACAGAGACTCATGACAATGAGAAGCTCCCTCCCTTTCACCCTTGATTTAGCCTTAGCTGAGGAGTCTGGATGTAATGGACTACCTCGTTACACCTATGAGTAAAAGTTGGTTATGGATCCTAGGTCCCTTTGGTGGAGGAATATGGTTTTGCTCTTGCAAGCATGCAGTACTTCTACAGGAAAATACATAGTCTCTAAATCACCACTGAAAGGCTTCTTTTCTGGTTGGTGTTAACAGGTACAACAGGGTAAGAGGTGACTGAGCCCTCATCACCCCTTCAACTGCAAAAGAAAGCCCCAAAGCAGAGGGAAAAGTTCATTCCCCAGGTTCCTGCAGGGAACCATAGCAAAGATATTTATTTGTTTTTATCTGCTTTGCATAGTTTCATTGCTGCAAAACTTCTTAGCACAAGTGTGCTCTCTCTCAGCACCTGTTAACAAAATGTGCCTAATGAGATGGCAACAAACAAGAAGGAAGTGAGGGAGCTGCCACGAGCGTGCGCATGATGCACGTGTCACAGTGCACATGCATGATGCAGGCAGGACTGCTGAACAGCACTCAGCTATTTGGCTTTGCCTCAATAAATATTTCTAAAGCCAGCAGATAGACTTCTCCAGGGGACTCACGGGTGGAGGAGCTTCTCACAGCATGATGGGCTTTTTATGATCGTCATAAAATCATAGAATCATAGAATCAATAGGGCTGGAAGAGACCTCAAAGACCATCAAGTCCAGCCTGTCACCCAACACCTCACAACTACTAAACCATGGCACCAAGTGCCACGTCCAATCCCCTCCTGAACGTTTCCAGGGAGGGTGACTCCACCACCTCCCTGGGCAGCACATTCCAATGGCTAGCAACTCTCTCTGTGAAGAACTTTCTCCTCACCTCCAGCCTAAACTTCCCCTGGGGCAGAACAAGGATGTCATCTACTTGCATAGTGAAGGTGGAAAGAGTGCAAAGCCAGGCACTAACACAAGCTGTCCTGGGACTGCAACCCCTCGGAAAGAAAAGGCAATTACAAAAGATTTTTAAAAAATCAGCAGAGTCTGGGTGTTCCTGCACTTGTGTCTCATTCACCTGACTTTCATTTAGATGTCACAAGCATCCTCTGTCCTTGAACAAGGAGCACATCACATGCGGAACTGACAGCTTTCATGGGGGTGTCTGAAGCGCACCTTAAAGCTTGGGCTCCTCCAGCAATGACACTGCGGTAAGAAATCACAGCTCGTAAACCTCAGCCCCAAGTAGCTGAGCATAGTCCGCCTGTGACAGTGTTTGTTTTTCCTGCTGTAATTTTTCAGACAATGTCATACTCTATTTAATCACATTGCTATAGCTTTGGGAATACTTCACTTTAATTGTCATTGCACTGTTCTCAGGTAATTCTCCACCACTATTCCAATAGAATCCCTGCACAGGGTTTTGTTGTAACTACCTAGTCAGATACACCTGCTGTAATATTGACTCCTCTCAAATGTTCAGCTATTTTTAATGGTAAGAGTGCCACTGGTGTATTTATGGACAGGAAGGCACAGCACAGCCCCCACCCATCCGAAAGAAAGCATTCTTTTTATTCTTTCAAGCCGTAATTCCCTACAATTGCCATTTAATTAATCACTGAGTGCTTATGCTCTGGGGATATTTTTACTTACTTTATTGAGTCAGCTCTGCTACTACAGTCAGTTTAGCACGATGCCAGTAGGTGGAGTAATGGTAAAGCAAATATGTGCTTCAGCTATTTGTGGTGTTTTTTTTTTTTAACAGCCATTTTTAATATTTTTGGCCAAGATTTGCATAAACCAGTTGGATACATGTTTGGAAACACCTCTACATATAAATACACATTAGTTACACTCACACACTTGAAAACAGATAAGAAGAACACACTTAACACCGAAGTGATAAGGCACTTTTAAAATCTTAAATGTAAGATCACATACAGCTTTGTTCAGGTTCTGCATGTCAGGTCATGCAAATTTGGCAGTCTTTGAAAATGGTGCTAGAAGCCAGGGAGCCCTGGAAAGAACAGATCAGCATCTGAAGGGAGTAAGGGCTCACTGCAAGCTCCACTTTGGTGCCAAGGTTAGTTGAGATTTGAGAGACAGCTTTGGCTAATAGTGTCATGCCCTTGCCAACCTGCAGTTGTGTAGCGTGGCCAAAGCCTTTAGCACAGAGGCTAGAAGCAGCATTAGCGAGACCTTTGTCCTGTGTAGGGTGGAGGATGGCTGTCGTGGATGAATGCACTTACATAAAGAAAAAGTTTCCACGAATGCAGCTGCTATTCTTCCTCCTCCGTTCGCAGAAATTTCTCCTAGGTGCTCATCTGGGCTTCAGATGTACACCACTAGCAACTTCCAAGTATTCAGACAGGCAAAACCCCAGAGTCTTAGCTAATGCATAGCAGCCCAGCATCCCTGTAGCAGCTTAGCATCCTAAAGCTGTCCTGAAGCAGTAATTTTCAGCTCAAGTTTGAGTTACTCCTGTATGTGCTATCAAAACACAGACATTTTAGAAACTTAAATAAATATGCACTGAAGGAAATCACATTTGGAGTGCAGCCTTTGTTCAGGCAACATTCCTGACTTTGGTAAAGTCAGCTGCACGTTTTCTTTCTTTCTGATGCAAGCCCTGTAGTCACTATAAGAAGAAAAGTGATCATTTAGTATTAATGTACGTATCAAATCACTGCAGTCAGATAAGCAGTTGTGCAGTACACTGCTGTATAGATGTCTCAGACTGATGTCTGAGCCATAATGACGGTAAGCCATTCCCTGATACCACTCTTAATTTTGCAAGCAAGATGGCTGAAACTTAGCTCTGATTGCGTGCAAAAAATTCAAAATCTTAGTGAGGTTATCATTATCATTCTTTAGCTATGAGGATTCCAAGACAAAACACAAGTGCAGGAGGTTCAGCATGCTCCTAGAGATCAGATTAAATTGCAAATACCAACACAAAGGGGGGAAAAAAGGAAAAAGAAGAAGACATGATTTCCTGTGTAAAATGAATACAGGTTTAAAGAACTGTAAATATCAGTCTCAATATATGCACAACTGAGCGCAGGGAAGGTCATTTCCCCGACCACCGTTTGTTCTCCACAGCTATGTGGAGATTATTAATATTAAAGGAGCTCATTCCCCCCATAAGTTTGAGAAAATGCTTTCTCATATTAGTTTTAGACTGTGACTCTCTCTGCACTGCCTTCTTTAGGAATATTCAAATTCATAATAATTTTACCAGGATTTTGTTTTTAAATTACTTGGGATTTTTTATCCCTTGTGCTTGCAGTGTCCAGTAACCCAAAGCATCTCCACTCGTTCCCTTGTCAATACGAGCGTGGCCGTGTGAGCATTTTTCCACCTCCCTCTTTTTCTCTAGGAGGAACTGGAGGATGAGCAGGATAACAGATATTTCAAACCAACCACCTATTTTCTGTCAGACAAAATACAGTTATATCCCTGAAAACAAATATAACCTCAACTTACACCAGAGAAAGCAAGTGAGCAAAAACTGGGTATAAAATATACCACAATCATTCAATCAATTGAAGCTGTAAGATTAAGGGAGTCATGAATTATCATGATCTCAAGAGATCACACTCCTAATATCTGACATGTTTTGACACACATGGAAAGCAAAAATGAGTTTGAAATCTGAAGAAGAAAGGAACATTTTACAGAGCTGCTGCCTCATTAGGGTCGTATTCTTGTAGCTGCTGTGCATCTTTAGCAGCCCCTGCAGCCTCACCAGCAAGAGGAGTCACAACTGGGGTGCACCCCCACCTCCTCCCCCCCAAGAAGTGAGGCAGCCTCTAGCACCAGCCCTGTTTGCCAAGTAACAAAGCAGAAGATGAGGGCCCCAGGAAAGCTGAGCCAGCACAGGCAGGTGTGAGGATGGGGCCACAGGAGAGGTGGATGTGTTGCACATGGTCAGCATGCCCTTCTTTCGAAAGGTAACCTCAGTTCTCCCTCTTCACTCACCATCACACTGGCTAGTGCATCAGCTGCTCATTTCTTTTTGCTTTGATGCAGTAAAAAATATGATTGTCTGGAGAGAAGAAACAAAATATCCCCTTGTTTTTAGCTGTTCAGTTCACATCCCAGCCTTTGGAAAAAGGGGGTTTGAGCTGAGCAAGGCTGTATTTCACATACTAGTACTCATTCTGCTGCCTCACATGTTATACATCCGGTGTAAAAGGACCTACTCTCTGCATTTCAGACCTTTCTTTTCCAAAGGAGACAAAAATGGCTTTCTTCTCTAGTCCTTATTTCTATCTTAATTAAGACCAAAATTGTTTCCTGCAGAGGCCTTTATTCCCATCTCAGGAGGATTTAGACTGAACAGGAATTCTTCCAGTTTTCAAAATGATTGCTTACTCTTACTTGTTACCTGACTGCAGGTCAAGAGTCAAAGAAACAAATACAATATTCAGACAAAGCCACACTCTCTGCTCCAATTTTCTGAGTACTCAATGTACTTGGCCCTTTTGTTTGGATTTGGATTTTCACAGATTGTTTGGGAGAAGGGTGATGATCCTTTATTCCAGTCTTCTTTCTGCTCACAAGGAATGCCGCCCATGGAAAACAAAGATAATCTGCCCCTGGAGAGAAAAAATGCGTATAAAAGTCCTGTAGCATTTATGGCAAGGGCTTCCCCAGTGCTGAGTACAAAGATGAAGCAGGTCAGCTCTGCTCCCTCTCTCAATCTCAATACACAGTTGTCAGATTCAGCGCTAGTTTGTTATTCACAGTTACCCACGCATAAGGTTGGGAAGTTTCACATGAGGGTGTAGGGGATAATTCAGTGGATGGATTTGCCCTTTTGACATGTTTATTGACATTTCCAAGTCTAGACAGTCCTTTGCATAATTCTTAGCTGATACTGGCCAGGAAGGCAAGTATACAATACAGTCTCTTCTGCTGGTGTTACTTGGCAAAATGGCATCCCACTTCAGTGACTGCTAGGTGCTGGGCTTGTGTGTCATTGTTTAGAACCTTTTATACATGACTCCCCCGGCTCAGAGGCACGAAAACCAGTCTAGAAAGCAAAAGCAAAAGAGGAAATGGTCTTAGTCAGATTTTCTATGAAGAGCAAATCAAGGGGATGTCTGGAAGCTCTGGACAGAAAGCAAGATGAGAAAATGGTGGCAGAGGGGCAGGAATAAAAGCACATCACTTCTAAATATATTTGAATATGCTGCATTTGGAATCAAATATTTAGCTGAAATGTTTTTCTTCTCTAAAAGAACTGATAAAAAGAGATCTGCATGCACATCTTAGACACTGGCTAATTCAGGTTGGAATTGACCTTGGGAGGTCATCTGCTCCAATCTCCTGCTCAAGGGATGACCAGAGCTGAATCTGCTCCCACCATGCATTTGTGAACAGGCAAGTAATGAGTATTATATCTCAATCAAATGTTCTGGATTAAGAAAAAATAAAATCAAATGATTTTCACCTCCTGGAATAGCTGATGTCTGAAAGGTAAAGAATGCATCCAGCAGTAACTAACATAGGTTTTCATTGCAGTATCACTTCAAGGCACAGCTTTCACGTGTTAGCATCAGCCTTGTTACAGCTTTGCCTTACCTGTGTTAGCACTAAATCTCAAGCAACTTGCACAAAGAGGAGCTAGAGGAATGCTTCAGTGGTAGGTGGATCAGAGGAAACCTAAAGAAAAATAGAAAGAAAACATCTTTAGAGTCTTCCTAATTTTTCTGTATAGAACTACAAAACTTGCCATAGCAAGAAAAAACATCCCCACAGAGTTCTTGTAAATGAGAGTTCTAAACCCGTGTGCTAGGTACCAGAGGATTTGTTCGTTATTAAACCTGTATTGTGTTTACCTGTGTAGTGCAAGATTGAGGAAGACTTAATTGCATACCACATCCTTGCCCTCTGACCTTCCTGTTAATTACATTTGGCTACAGTAAGAATTAGGTGCACCATTTTCTCTTATTTCCCTAGGATGGAGACAGTTATTAATTCCTAATAAGTTTGTTTTTTCCATCTGCAGAAGGCTACATTTTCTTTTCATTGCATGCACACTGCTCCCAGCAGCTTTCTATTTGCATCTATCGGAGATCACTTCACACAATTGATGTTTTCAAAGCAAACTTGCTTGGAGGAACCGTGTGGCTGTGCTCTGACGTTTAATCTCCTCCCAGCCTGTAATCATAACACGCACAGAAATTAGCAAGATGAGGAGGAGGGGGATATGTGTATATGTAAAAACCTATGTAAAGAGATATATATATATATGTAAATAGGAAAATATGATGACTGTGAGTGTGTATGAGGGACATGGCTGCCTGGTAGCTTCACAGAGGTCATTTTCTGCAGTGTGAAAAGTAAAGACTTCTCAAATGCAGCTCCCACTCTGTCTTCCGTGGAGTTGCTGTTGCCATGTTGTATGGCTGAGTTTCCAAGACAGACAAGGTTCTTTCCTAAATCAGTGAGGAGTCTTTAAAAAATCTTTGAGAATGTTCTTTTTATTTCAGATGAGATACTAATTGAAATTATATTATCCTCTTATTCTCACCTCCTCGCTTAATAGTCACCACATTGCACAAATTATTTTAATACCTTGAAAAATTCATTAAGTGAACAAAAGATCCTGACATAAGTCATAAGATATTTTTTTTCCCCTTTCATATGTGAAGTTAATAAAAAGAGACTCTAGAATATTAAGGTCTACTTTTAAGCCACCTTTCTTCCCATTTTAAAGAAGGTCCTTTCTGCCCATTTCCAGCAAATTTAGACACTAAGCTCTAACCAAAGATAATCATTAAACCAGAGGATTTAACGTGTGTGAACTTTCCAGCAAAAAATGAGATTTTTCAGAATGAGATTTGTTTTCTTTGTTAAGGGACTGAACACAGAAGGCAGCAGTTAAGCCTCTTCTCAAATTTCAAGCAGGGTAAAACCTGCCATTTATAAGAGGACCTCTGTCGTCAGAAAAGTCTCCGCCACACAGGCAAATAAGACAGAATGGAGATGGAAAGAGAAAGTATGGTCTCTGTAGTGGAAGCATCATGCCCTGCTGGAGCATATGGAAGTGCTGCAAGGGATGAAAATAAGTCACAAACACAGTTCAACTTCTCTGGACTGCAAAACATGAAGAACATATTGTACCTTCCTCAAAGTTCTTGGTGGCTCTCCAGCACCGGGGTGTTCAGCTAGGGCTATGTCCATGTGTGCTCCTCACTCCAGTGAGCTAGAATTGTTATCAGGCTTCCCTGTTGATAAGAACATACTTTCTGACTTTTGTTTCTACTTTTCTCACTTTCTCTACTTCAGTGAGATTTGGAATCTGAAGGAATTGACCTAGTAAAAGCTTGCAATTGCATGGATGTTGGGGTGAAGAGAAATTTCTGTTTTGTGGTTATCATTGAGAGCAAAGTAGTAGAGTAATAGAATCATAGAATCAGTCAGGGTTGGAAGGGACCACAAGGATCATCTAGTTCCAACCCCCCTGCCATGGGCAGGGACACCCCACACTAGATCAGGCTGGCCAGAGCCTCATCCAGCCTGGGCTTAAACACCTCCAGGCACAGGGCCTCAACCACCTCCCTGGATAACCCATTCCAGGGCCTCACCACCCTTAGGTGAAGAACTTCCTCCTCACATCTAGCCTGAATCTCCCCACCTCCAGCTTCATTCCATTCCCCCTAGTCCTATCACTACCTGATAGCCTGAGAAGTCCAAATCTGCATAAGCCTATGTACAGGCACCTGTTTTCTACATAGCTGAGATTTTCAGTGATGACTGGATTGGTCAGAAACCAACAATATTCTCCACAGATGGCCATAAGTCATTACCTCATACTTTCTAGTGACTTTTGATGCCCTTTTTCTCAAGTTGTATGAGATTCCCCAGTCTGCTTCACCAGTGTGTGAAACGTCCTTTCCAAGAACAAATGCAATGGAAAACTGCTCATCTTTCCCCAAACAATGTGCTCTCAGCATGAGTTTAACTTGAAGCCTAGTGGAGTTGCACATATGTTTAAGTGCTGGTTTATGTGAACCGATCCCCTTGGTAGCTCTCAAGGTCTCACAGGCATGTGCTTGTCTCGCTGTGCAAGGCAGAAGTAGTGGGAAGACTAAATAAGCTAAAAACACCTGAGACTTCTTTTCCTTTGTACATTTAACTGCAACAAAACCCACTCAGCTTAGCTGTAGCCAAATATTCCACAAACAATCACTGGTTGGCTAACTCTGTCGCTGCTGTGAAAGTCCTTTGACAGTACATTTATTAAAGGCCCATTTGTATTTGAGGTGTTTATCTATCTTGCTGAGCACCCTGTCTTACCATACACGTTTGAGCAGGCAAAGCCACTTCTAACATGGTAACATCCCAGACATGCACTACTGGTGAGCCAGCACATAATGCACTGCAAGATACTGCAAAAGAGTTAACAGAAAGATGGTGCAAAAATGGGAAATGCTGGCAGTGAAAAGCTTTTAGATGTATAGGAAAAAGTGACACAAAATACAGCAACCTTCCCAGGGCTTTCTACAGAGCTGACTGAATAAAATGGACTGCAAGAGTGACTAATATCTTTCCTTCCTTGACAACTCTTTTCCAGAAGCTTTCAAAGCACATCCAGTTCTCCATTGAAAGCTCTGATTTGGAAATAAATAAATAAATAAATACCTATCAGAGAAAGGCCTTTTAAAACCTGTGACAAATTCATAGAGATTTTAAATCCTGCTTTTGTATGCTTATTGAATGTTTGGGGGCTTTCTTCAGGAGCACCTAGCAATCCACAGTGCTAGGATTTTGAAACTTAATTCCTTGGTCTTTGTACTGCAGCTTCCCGTTGCTGTCTGACACAGTGATCACACACTGATATGTCACTGAAGAAATCCACCATTGGTTTCCACTAAAATTCTGTGTGGTTAATTGGAACAGCTGCACTCAAACTGGTTTGTTTAATTTGGCCTGAGGTCCACAAGGCTCTCTGAAAGCTAAGATCCAAGAGATTTGCAATAATCTGTGGCATTTCATGATGGAAAATTAGGGTGAATCTATCGCTTTAAATAAGCACAAATAACATAGTAGGCTAGCACGAAGTTTGGCATTTTGAACAGAAGCATAGCAATTAGAACATATGTGAGCATACTACTACCATGGTCATCTATGCCCTCCAGTCTCTTTGTTCTTGTTTGAGGTTGTGGGGTTTTTATTTCATTCATGGGTGGCATAAACTTTGCAGCTGGAGGTCTCAGCACCAGGTTAAGAATTGCATCATCTATCCGAAATTGTCTCTGTGCTTGGCATTTACTGCACACAGTCTTAAATCCAAACAGGGTTGTTAAAGATTAAAAGCGAAACAAATGGTCTTTTAAAGCCAGATAAGCTAAATTATTACAAATTATACATGTCTCAGTTCAAAATCATTAATGGCTCTCAGAGTAAGAGATTAAAAGACAAAAAAAAACCTAATTAGAAAGGATTTACTGTGGGGAGTTGAATTATTTGTGCTCAGAGCAAGGCAGGATTGGATCTGAAGCACAAGACACAATGCACTGGCAGCAATGGTGATGATCAGGAATGCTAACTAGCGCAGCTCTGCCACAAACCAGTGACAGCTCTGTGAATGATCGCTGAAAAGAATTTGGATACAGTATCTTAGATACAGTATCTGAAAACTTAGCAGCCTCTGCTTTCTCTGAACAAAAGGAATAGTTAATTACAAGATTTCAGATACTGCTTTTGCTATAGCTGTAATATGCAAAGCAGTGACTTTCAACAGGAATTTCAAATGGAAACATGTTTATTTATAAACAACCCATACAGTACATGTCATTGGGTATTCCTTTCACTAAGGTAGCTGTACTACTGGAGCTGGATGATTTCCTAGCCATCAGCAGGGAAGCTGCAAAATAATTTTAACTGAGCTGAGCACTCAAGGGTGAATGCAGTTTTCAGTTACCCATGTGTAATGCCAGTGATTTGCATTCAAGAAACTGTGGGTAGAATTTGGCCTCAAGGAAGCAGTCTGTGTAAGTGCCTTCACCTTTGTTTTATAGGGACTATAACACTCGGCTGGAGGAGAAACACACCTTTTGCAAACTAGGGAAGCAAATGGGCACAAACCTGCTCAAGGTATCACTAGCAGACATCAGAAACTAACACTCTGTGAAACAAATATACATATTTATCCTGATTCTAGTCTTAAAGAGGGCATTTTGGATTGCAGTCCTTGGATGGGTTACCCACATTTGTCTTCGCCATTCAAATCCATTTGTAATTTACCTATTAGATGCTGGGGCTTGGAATCTAAAGAATTTGTTGCTAAATTCCTGTAGAGACTAAACGCTTCAGTCATCTGCTTCAGCCACACATGGCTACAGCGATACTGCTCCATGCTAATACCATCAGTGTCTCTGCTTCGGGAAAAAACCTAGGTGGTGCCAGAACTTGTCCATTAACTATGTTTTTCAGCTCTGTGGATGAAAGAGGTTAAGTTCCATGTGTATATGTATAGCCACACACATAGAAATCCAGAAGAGTACACCTGAATATCTCCTGAGTGGGTCTTGTTGCAGCTCACTCCATAGTGTGGTGCCTTGTGCTCCCTTCAGCACCCTGGAGCCCTTCCCACTCCCTTCACCTCAGTTTCAGAAAAAAAAAGAAACTTTTATGTGCACCAGGGGTAGGCACAGGGTAGTGTATAACATCCACTTGTTGATTTCCACAGAGTTTCTTATTTTAGAAGTACCTGTCTTGTGCACTAAACTGCTAAAGGAAACCACAGAACAAGCATTTTGCTTGATTAGAATAGGGATTTTATACGACCATCATCATCCTACCAGCCTAAAAATTATTTGAATGCCCTTGCCTAAAAATTCTTTAACTGTGACATTGTGAAGTAGGAAAATCTTGGGGAGCAGACAATCACATCCTTAATATTAACATATTAAATTATCCATGACAAAAATGTATTTACAAATATGTTTTTAATCCTGTTGTAGTGTAAAATAGCTTATGTTTCTGGCAGTGTCTGTGCTCTCACCATTGATACTCTGTTTGGTGTTTTCTTAGGTTCATTGAGTCATTTGAAGCCCAACTCATGCCCACTGCATAACACTATGGTAATAAAAGACTTCAAAGCATGTCTGAGGAAGCTCAGAGTAGTCTGCCCCTGCCTGTAGTCAAGTGGCAGAATAACTTGCTGGTCAAAGGACAGCTAAGCTGCATTAAGTCTATTGTGTATTTTTATTACTAGATCTGGCCAGAAGGCACTGTGTGAAGATGACATCCATTGCCTTATATAAGTGAAGGTCTGTTAGGACTGAGTAAAGAAATTATCCCTGTGGGCACACTTCCCCTTGCTAGCGTGCTGTCTAAAGTTCCAACTCAAACTCTAGCTGGTATCGCTGTGTTTATCATGTTAACTACAAGTGAAACACTCGCCTAATTATGCTAGCACTTCCTCTTATCTTCTGGTTAAATCACCTGTAAAAAGAAGTTAAAAACCAATTTGCTAATCATTCTCTTTTTTTTCTCTAACACTGCTAAGCTGTCCAAGCATGTGACTTGACTGTCACAGGATTCTGCACAGCCTTAAGTGCTGCTATGCAGATTTGACTGTTTTCCCAACTCCTACCTGGTTTACGGGTAAGGCTTTGGATACTGACACAAGGATTGTATTGGTAACCCATTCTAAACACAGGGAGGAGCCTAGAAGTTCTGAAGAGCTGTTAATCTCCAAACCAGTTTGAAAACAGTGAAAATTGATCCACAATTATTGTCAAGTTTTTGGGGTGTGGAAAACCTTTGGGCAGCAAAGAAATGGACATTCTGTCTGAATAGAGCTGAGCAGATACATTGTTAGAAAATGTACTGCTATCTCTACAGTCACTACTGCATTACAAAACAAAACAAAACAAAATTAATAATAATAATAATAAAACAACCATAACCAAACCACTCAATACTTCAGTCCTTCTACTACCGTGGCAGGTAAACAACAAAAGGGTATTTTCACGTCACTCTAAGAATGACCCCAAATGGACTCTGTTATAAATAGTTTAGTATATAGTATATATAGTATAGTATAGTATATATATTATAGTATATATAGTTTACATACCTGTGTCAATATCTTCGTGAGTGGCTGAACGTAGGACAAGCAGAAATGCAGTTTGTGTGCAAAAGTAAAACTGACAAAACAAATTTGGCATAATTTTTCAGCCTTAGAGGCTAATAGATGAATGCTTTGCTGATCAGGTGCATTGCCAAGCCAAGGGCATACCTTGCTTTCAAACTTCAATTACAAATAAAAGATGCTTTAATGAATTCAAATTACAACCATTCAGTCCCTGAGAACTGAGGAACCATCACTTTGTCTTGATTCTATTCTAAGGCCACAATACTCCAGTTTAAAGGAGATGTACCCTCTGTGAAGAGATCATCTAGTCCCAGCCTGGTTGTCATTCAAGAACGTGAGTGCCTTTCCATTTTCGCTAAGTTTCATGGTTTCTCACGCCATCAAGAATCCTGTCCTTCTGGAACGGTCATCTGTCCTCCACTAACAGTTTAGCTTTGTTCTTTCAAAGGAATATCATTTAGTAGGTTTTTCTCACTTGTAGCTAATGCAATCCCATGTGCTTCACTGCAAAGGCTGCGCAAGAGAGTTTCAGCTGACAAGGAGATCCAGCTTCCTAGGACAGCACTGATCCCTGGGCAGGCAAGTGTGAATCTGGCTAAAGGAGTTTCTTCATATGCAAGGAGGCAAAAGCATGCACCCACTTTTTCCAGAGCATTGTGAGTTAACCATTTACTGCTCACTCCTGCCTTGAGAGCCCAGACTGGGGGGTATTTCCATCTGGGGAGCGACCTGGGCAGTTGCTACCTATGACTGCACTGTAGGGACATGGTTCACCTCATCAGCTTTGTTGCTCAGCAAGGCAGATTAGCATGAACAGAGCTCTGTGAGGTTTTAGGTACAGGAGCTGGCTACTTTAAAGCTCCTGGAGGCACCTTTCCCTTGCATCCCACTCACTTGTCATCTGCAGAACAGAAATTTTCTGAAGATGACTGTGTATTTCAAGGTGACTATTATTATCCTGCTCTGGTACTTACATGATAATTAAGCATGAGACAAATCTCTTCAAGACCAAAAAAGAAAGCTGTATATCACTTTTATCCAATACAATAAATACAATTGAAAGGAACTATTGCTGTCTCTCTTAGTTTTCCCTCGTATATATCAGCTGTCACTCCTTGAGCTTTAAAGTGCTTAAATAATAAACCTGCACAGAATTGAATTACTTCAGTAGCAAGTTGATTAGTTCCCACATCCAATAAAATGGCTGTGGTATCTCATATATTTGACATTTAATGTTGTAATTAATAAGTCTTGATCATGTGCCTCTTACAGCCACAGGTCAGTGACAACAGTGACATTCCCTTTCTCAGCAGGAAATTGAGCCTCCAAGACATTTTCCTAACACACTTTCAATTATGATAAATTGTCAGATTTGCTTCAGTCATTTTGAAAACTACTTCAAGTACATATTCCCAGGTAAAAGCAGTACTAAGAGAAAAAGCAGATTTTTTTTCCCTTCCCTTTGTTTAAATCACATTTTGGGGAGTACTACAGACTTTTTAGGGTCATTATCGATTCCCAAGTGAAAGGAATGCTTTGAAATGAACTTATCTCAAGTCCATATCTTTCTAACTTAATCTAGCATTTCCAATGGAGGGCCAGACACCAAATTGCTTTAGATCTGTGTGGGTCCATTGATTTCAATGGATACCTGTTCGATTTGTTCTGCACAGAGATTTGTCCCTTTAATTTCAAATGCCTAAGAGGCACTGCTGCACACGCATTTATACCCCTCTCCTTTTTGATGCTGCATGCAGGAGGCTTTATTTCTTTTAACCTTAGGTTATTAAATATCAAGATCTTGTTTGCTCTACTTTTTGCAGTCAGGTTGACAATACTCAGGGATGATGACGAAAACACTGCTGGACATAAAAGTGTGGATGGGGTAGAGCAATTTTTATTTATTATTAGAAGAGTATTTACTAGTGATTATTTACTATTATTACTAGTAAATTGCTATAATTTACCATTATTACTAGTAGAATTTTTATTTATTACTAGTAAATAAAGTAGGATTTATTGCTACTTTATCTATTCTATTATAGTTATCACCTAAAACATGAGATGGAGTCTAGAGAAAAAAAGGAGGGGAAAAGATGGGGGAGGGGACAGGGGTGGGAAGGAAGGCAGAGGGCAGAAAGCAAAAAAAAAGCAATGCCATAAACCCAACATTGCCATAGTTCCTTCTTTGGTCCCTGCAGTCAAGCTGTGCTGGGGTTTTGCTGTTTGTGAGTTGCTGAGGTCACCTTGTTTGCATAAATGCAGTTAAGAAAATAGATAAGAGCTCCATCAAATAAAAAGAAATAAATACTGCAGGTAAATCATCTTCTGGATTGAAGACAAATGGCTGACAACTCTCTAACTATCAGCCTGGCTGCACATACTCAACATTTGGAGTCCATCCTTGCTGCCCAGGTATGTAATGCTGCCAAACCTGACATTCACACACCATGGCTTAGTCTCCAAGATGTTTGTGGCTGTCAATGGGTCCATGTCCCAGTGGAGGCCAGGGCAAGCAGAGTCCCTCAGGGATCAGTCCTGGGACCAGGCTTGTTCAACATCTTTGTGGGTGCCATGGACAGTGGCATTGAGTGCACCCTCAGCAAGGTTGCTGATGACACCAAGCTGTGTGGTGCAGCAGACAGCTGGAGGGAAGGGATCCATCCAGAGGGACCTTGACAGGCTGGAGAGGTGGGCACAAGCCAACCTCAGGAGCTTCAACAAGACCAAGGGCAGGGTCCTGCATCTGGGTGGAGGCAATCCCAGGCACAAATCCAGGCTGGGCAGGGACTGGCTGGGGAGCAGCCCAGAGGAGAGAGACTTGGGGGTGCTGGGGGAGGAGAAGCTCCCCAGGAGCTCTCAGGGTGCACTTGCAGCCCGGAAAGCCAATCAGAGCCTGGGCTGCATCAGGAGAAGTGTGGCCAGCAGGGCCAGGGAGGGGATTCTCCCCCTCTGCTCAGCCCTGGTGAGACCCCACCTGGAGTACTGCCTCCAGTTCTGGAGTCCCTATTACAAGAGGGATCTGGAGGTGCTGGAAGGTGTCCAGAGCAGGGCCAGGAGGATGGTCAGAGGGCTGGAGCACCTCTCCTGTGAGGACAGACTGAAGGAGTTGGGGCTGTTCAGTCTGGAGAAGAGAAGGCTCCGAGGTGACCTCATTGTGGCCTTCCAGGATCTGAAGGGGGCCTACAAGAAGGCTGGGGAGGGACTTTTCAGGCTATCAGATAGTGATAGGAGTAGGGGGAATGGAATGAAACTGGAGGTGGGGAGATTCAGGCTGGATGTGAGGAGGAAGTTCTTCCCCATGAGAGTGGTGAAGCCCTGGAATGGGTTGTGCAGGGAGGTGGTTGAGGTCCCATCCCTGGAGGTGTTTAAGCCCAGGCTGGATGAGGCTCTGGCCAGCCTGATCTAGTGTGGGGTGTCCCTGCCCATGGCAGGGGGGTTGGAACTAGATGACCCTTGTGGTCCCTTCCAACCCTGACTGAATCTATGATACTATGATATTAATTTTAAGAAGTAGCATAGTTTGAATTGTCTTCATTTCTGCCCTAGTTTTCCTTTTAGTCTTCAGGGGGTGACTTTATCAAGGTTTTCTTTCATTACAACCACAAGAGCTAGAAACTTATTTAGGTTAAAGCTGAATTTTGTATATGGTCCTATGTCTGCCAGAGCTGGCAGGTTAAGAGAAAGAGGAGTATGAAATGCCATGAGACCTTCTGTTACTGCATTAATCAGTAAGAACTTACAAAACAAAGTGATGCAATGTTAACTAGTCAGACATTCCTGAAAAAGAATACTCCAGTCTTCAGCAAGCTTGGCTGTACAGACTACAGCACTCTGAAAGAGAGATTAGTGCTTCGACCAGAGTCAAAGTGGAAAAAAGCAAACCCAAGTAAAGTACTTGGAACTAAAGGTTCTTTAAGTTTGTCATGTCCAGACTGGGAGTGAAAATGCTTTCTTGAGCTCTCAGCCTCTTGCTTTTGACATGGAGTCAATAATCCCCAAGGTTATAATGTCTGTTACTCGTTTCAGGCGATGTCTGTAGGTGCTGGAGATACCAAACGCTGCCAAATGGCAGGTGAGGAAATCCAAAGCTTTGTAGCAGAGGCTGAGTTACTGAGCTCCAGCACAGTGTTGAGGCACATTCGTACAGCTCTGCTTTCTCAGGTCGACACCAAGCAGCAGGTGGGAAGACCTTTCAGTTAGCTGATATCAGTAACCCCAAACAGCACAAGCCAAGGCTGGACACAGCAGCTCAGATGCAGCTGCCCTGTTGCCCTGGGCACTGTGCCTACACGAGAAAACTACTCTGCTCCTGGGCGCTAGCTGGGAGGCAGCAATCTCCACCTCCTTTGGCTTCGGAGTTGGGTCATGTAGAGACACTTCTGACATTACAGTCTCGTGTCTCAGAGGACATTAACATTTAACACAGAAGCACATGTGTTGCAATAAGGGTCTATGCATTTTTGAACAGAACTTATTTTAGATCAAGGAGCGTCAGCAAATTTCTTTATGTGCTTAGTACACAGAAAACAGACACAAGATGTTGCATCTTTTCTGGTCTCAGACCCTGCTCTATATTAAAACACTACACAGTGATGTTTCTTTTGACATTGATCTTTAGTGAAAAAGTTCACCAGTTGTGAGATGTTTAAGATGACCTCTAGATTCTACAGTGTATTTACCATTGCTCCAGAGAGACAGGCATTATAGTTTATAAATGAGAAATGTAATTCATTTAGCAATTTATTAGGGGGGGGGGGAAGTAGCTAAGCAGCTGAAACACTTTTAAAGTAATAATATTTGTATTACACATTAGTAAGAAAGGTTTTGAAAATTTGTAGGAGACTGAAAATAAATATCCACTTGGAAGCAGCCAGTAAAGAACATGGTCACCAACATCAAACAATTCCAAAGACATTGAAACAACAAGAAGAATATTTAGAAGGACAATTGCTAAAATGATTTAAAAGGACGTGAGATCAATTTCATAGACTAGATGCAATAGAGAGAGAGCATAAAGAGTGGAAAGAAAGGGAGAGGAGGGAAGGAGAACAGTATCAGAGAAAATATTCACTATAATAGCAGAAAAACCATGTAGCAGCAGCACTGGAATCTCCTTTTCCACTGTGATTCTTATAGGCAAACAATGTGAATGTGATGCAAAGATCTCCCCATGCTGATTTGCAGGAACTGCAACCACCTGTGCAGATAAAGGAATCCCTGACCTTTGGCTTTATAATGTGCTGCTCATTTCTGTGGTTCTTACTACATTCTTGTGATGTTTCTGATACATGGAACATGATAATTAGTTTGCCACATAACTAAGAGGGTCTGCATCTGCTGCTTTCTAAATATATTGGTTATTTGATGTTTAAAAGAACCAAACACATTAAATCATTTCTTGACAAATGAATGAAATAGAAACTGCACAGAGACTTCTGTTCTATCTAAACCAGAGATCTGGCTTAAAAGAGATGTGGGAAGGATGTACTTAAAAATCTAACAAATCATAATGCTCCCTGGGTGTGCATAGGGACCATCCTTTCTCCTGTAAAAGAACCCATTCCTGGTGTGCATCAGACACCCACACTTCTCACAACACTCTCTCTACACAGAGTCATGTCATGGCTATTTCACCCACACTAGAGATACCTTCATGACACCAGTTGTTGCTCATTGCTTCATCTTCAGATCCCTGACTCACCACTGTTCATCTCGCTTGTCTGACTCAACCGGCTAGGAGGGATTGGGAATTTTCATGGCAAGCATAGTCAGTGGACATAGAAGTGTCTTGCCTACTGCAGATGCTTTTTACAGGAACATCTCTATTATGGCACTGCTTTCTGTTTTCTTTTTTAGAATGGAAGGAAGAAAGATTTACTTTGGAGACCACCTGACCCAAAACAAAACAATGCTGTCTTTTTAAACCAAACCAAGCCTCTTTATTTGGGGCTGGATCTACCACTACTACGTTTTCTGGAGCTGGCACAGCACCTCCTGGGGACAGCACTTCTCTGCTTCCGGAGCTCACTCTTCCCCTGCAGACACCGTTGGTGAACTACAGATACAATGAGGCACCACAGAGTCCCCTCTGACTGACTGTTGCACACACCATCTGAGTTCTAAGCCTACGGTGTCTGATGAAAGATGTTTTTCAGCTCCAATCTGAGCCGAAGAAAACAAAGAGCTGGATTCCAGCTTCCATAAGGTGCTGGTCTTACTCAGAGAGTAACAGCCAGCCTGAACTTTTTTCAAAATCCAAGTTTGTTTTGTTTAGATTTCTCCATCCTAAGAAGTCTTTTATTTTCCTCTCAGTCCAGAGGAAAATGAAGCCTTGAAATCACCTTTTCAAGATCTTGCACACCACTTCAGTTACCATCCGACTTTCATGCCCCTCCTGCCATTCTCTGTGCTTGTTAACACATCCATCTTTTTATGTCCCTTCTGCCTACCCCAAATCCAACCACTCGCTTCTCCCTCCCACCTTTGTGCTCTTCTCAGCAGGGCTTCCAGGGGGGTGAAACACCCACGGTCAGCAGCTGTGGCTGCCCCTTAGCATGAGTTAGGGCTCTAAGTGAAAACAAAAACAAACGAAAAAGAGTCACAAGTCTTGGTCACAGCCTGCCTGCTGGAAGAGAAGGGAAAACTGCCTCCACCCCATATTTCAGAGGAGAATGAAAGAAACAGAGTATGAGGTAACCCAGTAGAAGTAGCTGTGCCACAGGGAAGCAGGAAACAGACATCCTATGGGCTGAACCTCAGCTGGTTGCAACATGAAGAGAAACCAACCCAAAGAAAAGGCAGGAAGGATGAAGGAATTGCTGATCTTTACAAGCCCTATGTAAAATACCATTCATAATGGTGATGACATTCACTGTCTGCACACAGGCACAAAGATCTTTTTCTTCCATGGCACTCTGACAGTTTAGGCAGGAAGAGAGAGGTGGCTAGTGGAAGCAAATTGTCAGCGATCTGTCACCGAATAGGAGATTGCTTTTCCCCTCCTGAATTTTGCCTCCTGAGTTAAGATTAGTCTCTATTTGAAGCCTAGGGTTCTGCTCATCAGCAGCCAGCACCCACAGGGATGAAATTTCTTTATCAGATCTCTCTAAATAACTAGTTGAAGCTCAAATCATTCAGACCTTAGGAAGAGAAGGCATGGTTGTTGCAAAATGCTGAAGAAAAAAGCATACTCTAAAATAAAGCTCCATAAAGAAAAATCATTAAAGTTCTTTTTCTACACACAGGCTGCTGTAGTACAAATTAAGCCCAATGCATTCACAGGGGAATTAGGGCAAATAAAATGATTGTAAATAAATTACTAGTCTAAACCTCCTTTGATTGGCCTATATTTAGCCACATGAATAATAACAGAAATTAATCCCAGAGTAAAAGAATCAGTTACACATGAATTGCTGCAGGGGACCAGGAGTTTCTGAGCACAAGGGAGAGTCTCCTTTGTTTTATTTGACTTTGTTTTGGTAATGGCTGTGCTGTTTACCCACGTATAATGTCACCTCCTCTACAGAATACTAAGGTGCATGTGGAAAACAGGAATGTCTGCTAATTATTTCCTTCTAAAAGCAAACAAGAGAATGAAATGTCCTGTATAATTGAATTTGTGAAGTGCCCAGAAAATTTGTTCTCTTTACAGCCAAAGTTAAAGCAAAGTGTTTTGGTGAGGCTGAAGGGGGAGGTGGGAGGAATCTGAGTTTCCATTTAGTTTCCAAGTGCACAAACATTGTGTCTTTAGTTGTCAGAAGGCAGCCTTTCTGTAACAGGCTGCGATACACAGATTTAAAAGAAAAGCAAAGCCTTTGTCACAGGGGCTCTGCCTTTGTTCTGTATTTGTTCAATGGCCAGAACACTGAAGCTCTGGCTTCTAACCCAGACATAAATGAACATGGAAGGAAGTGAAAGAATAACATGGGAGAAATGAAATAGATGGGTCACTTGAAAGGAGAAATACAATTGTATTTATGCTGTTTAACCCTTACTTGTCTAGCTCTTTATGCTGCCTTGGGAAAAAAGCTATTTCATTGCAAGTCAGCAGTATTTGCAATAGCCTTCTTTACAGCACTTCACAGACAGCATTAATGGAACATTGAACATATATTTATATAGCAATCATGGTCTGTAATGTAATAGCTCCATTTTTGCCCCATGGAGTATGGCCCACTTTCACATAGTGGAGCCCTTGAGAGCCCTGAGTTATATAGGTCAGCATATTGAACTTCTCTAAGTATCGACAAGGAACCTTTTCATTTGTTCTCACCAGGTAGTGTGGCAATCTTTGATATCAGTTCATAGTTTCCAGAAACCCAAAATGCTTACTTGATCTTCAGGACAAGAACGTGGGCAAAGTGCCAGCCCACCTGCAGGAGAGGTCCCTGCTGGTGGCCAAGAAGCTGCTGCTCAGGAGCCCTAGCTCATCAGCTTCTACAAACACTCTGCCTCACTACCTGAACCCTGCAGTGCTGAATCAGATCCTTTTGACACAGCAAAACTGGGATACACCTTTCTCCCCAAAGCTGTTGCTCCTGTACTTTTCAACACAGCAACAACTACCAAAAAACTCCAATTGCTGGCATATTGCTAAGGATTAGGGCTGATTCAGCTACTAGATAAATGGCAGACACTTTACTGACCCCTGTCCCTTGCAAAAGAGGAAGAGAATAAGGGAGAGGAACTCATAGACTTGGGAAAGGACATGAAAACTACCTTAATGAAAATACCAACAATATAACAAAACAAATGCAGACTGATTAAACTCCATCTCCCCTAGATGGTAATTATGTCACAATCACTACTGATACTGTGGGCAGGCACAGGGAAGTCCCAGACTGAATCCGGCGGGAGACAAGAACTGGATTCAGGAACACACGGATTAGGATTGAAGGCAGAAGAATGGACAGAGTCCTCTTTGGACACCGGCCATTGAAGAGGAGAGCTTGATCCTCATGATTCCTCAGCTTTGTACTGAAGAGAACATATATGGAATTAAATACCTAGTTGGTCAGTCTAGGGTCACCTGCCCTGACCAATCCTTACGGCAGGCAGAACCATTTACTTCATAGCACTCAATGTGGTACATACTTAGCAGTGACCTTGGTCTGCACAGGAACAACTATAAGCAAGAGCCTTTCTGCATACCTGTCGTTGGTAGCAACCATAAACACTGAGTGTTATCACCTCTAGAAGCAGACAGTGTCTGCAGAAACATGCTGTCAATTTCAGAAAATGCAGTGACTTAGAACAGGCTGACCTGAAAAGTAAAATCACTGAGCAGAGAATTGGTTCTGCTCTTGCTCAAACCAGAACTGGACGACTCCGATGGCAGCAACAGCATTCTCTTGAAAATGATCCACCATCCATGGAAACAGGACTTAACAAGCTTGCCTTCTGCAGAGTATTTGCAAGCTACATAATAACTTGTGGCAATTTGGTGCAATTCTTAAGTACACATCTGTGCAACCAGCTCACCAACCACAGTATGTTGTAATGAAGGTGGGGGACAGATATTACACATATAGTAGCCTCATTTACATTCAAGAGGGAACACAACCTGAAGTACATCTCTGGGGTCCCAGGACACAAGAAGGACATGAACCTTATGGAGCCAGTCCAGAGGAGGGACACAAAAATGATCAGAGGGCTGGAGCACCTCTCCTGTGAAGGCAGGCTCAGAGAGTTGGGGTGGTTTAGCCTGGAGAAGAGAAGGTTCCAGAAAGACCTTATAGCACCTGAAGGTGCTATACAAGAAAGCTGGGGAGGGATTATTTTGCAAAGGCATGCAGCAAGAGGACACGGGGCAATGTTCTTAAACTGGAGCAAATATTGTCTATCCAGCCCAGTGCTTGTCCTCCATAGTATGATCACTGGATAGACATGCTCAAAAACACTGTATTTATTGGGTTAGTGCTTTTCACTTGGAGATAATCAAAAGAATGAATGGGACAGCTGTGGTCATCTGCATAGTTTGTATAGCAGTATCTTAAGCTGCAGATTCAAATGTTGCTGTGCTTTAGCTGCTCTGCTAAAAAGGTAATATGAAAATATAACCAAAACAAACATATTGGTATTGTGGCTTTCAAACGTTATGTCCCTGACTGAGAAAGGTGTGAAACAAATAGAAATATCTCTGATTTCACCAGATGACTGGGAATCTGCAGAAAGGAAAGGTTAAAACGTCACAGTGGCATTGTTTTTTCTGCAGAGGAACCTGGCAGAGGAGGTCTTGCTATTGGTACAATTGCTAATGAGCTCTGGGAAAAAGTGACATGAGGTTCCAATGGAGTTATTCTCAAACCATCCATGTGCAAAGAAAGCATCTGTGTTCTGTTTTCACCAGACCACAGTGCTTGCAAGCTATGTGCCAAAGAAAGGAATAGCTGTGGCATCATCATGCTGCATTGAAGACAACAAGGCCATTTCAGAAGACAGCAAGCCTGGATTAGTTCATGTTATAATCAAAACAAATCTAGTATGGACAATTTGGATCACCTAACCAGGCTTTGTACACATAAGAGGAAAATTCGATGGCGTCCAGCGGTAATATGATTCTCATGTGTGTGCTGAATGGCAACATTTATCATTCACCATGCAGAGTTCCTAGGCTGAAGTGCTGCAATGTCCTGTGATTGCTGAGTGTTTCTGTAGAAGCAGTCAACACCTTAGCTAAATAAAGCGATGGTAATCCAGGACTTTAATAACCCAGTCCAGCTTGTGCTGGACTTCAAGCATTTGGGATTGAAATATCAAAGTACTTGCAGCCGTCGCACTTGTTCAGCAGCAGAGACCAACAAATAATTAATGCTGTCACTTGTAACCACGGAAAAGTCCAACCAAGTGTAATATTAATCAGAAATATATTGAATTTGTTGTAGAAATAGGAAATAGTCTAAAAAGGTCTGAATTGTGAACTAGCAGGGCATGCACAATTACGTAAATACAGGCACTAAAGCTTCTACAGAGCGGGGGGAAAGACAGACCAAATGTAGGTCCTGTGCCTTGATCCCAGATTAAAGCAAAGAGAACAAGCCAATTATTTTGGCCCTGTGGCTAAAGAGGAGTATAATGAAAACAAAATAATCAGTACAGGAAAAAGCAATCGAACTATGGAAAGAAATGAAAATAGACACATAAGACATGAGAGAAGAAGATGATAAATGAAAGGAAGGGCAAGTCGGAAATTTGCATAGAGATCTTTTATCTTAGCACATTTAATTAATCTCTTTGGGTTTTCTGCAGTCACCAGAACATCTGAGACAGAAAGACTTCCAACTGGAGCATGGGAACTGTAGGATAGGACTAAACAATCTGAAGGAAACAGTAGAGGAAGCCAAGAAAAATTCACCAAAATGCGGAGAGTCCTGATAGGAGCTGTGAGATGGAGCTGAAATCGAGATGCAACGGCTGCAGCACAAGGGCCTTAATCCACATTTATTGATGCAGATCTTAAATTCCAAGTGGTGGAAGCTCAGATCATTTATCTGGCTCTTTGGAAATTTACAGTGCCAGGCTGTGAGCCTCTGATCACTCAGGGAATGGCATTTTTCCCACTGAATCATTAAACCAACGATCTGTTGTGGTGTCAGGGAGGGACTGGTTCTGATGAAAAAGCATGTATGTTTGGATTAAGGTACCCAGCAATTTCCCCTCAGAAATAGAAACATTAGCCCAAACATTCTGGCTAAGTGCAAGTACCAATGCATTCTGCCTGCCTCATTTTTCACTCTGGTTTTAACTGGAAGATATATTGCTTGCTGCCCATCCGAAAATGTTGATGGAGTCTGCCTTGCTTTGCTATACAACTGCTGTTTTATGTCCCAGAAGAGCTCCCCCCCCCAGCTGTTTCACTGGGGTACAGAATGTCTGTCTTTGTGCTTGTAAAGCACTTGGATATCCTTAAATGAAAGGCAGGAACACCACAAAATGCCATCACTGTTAGCTATAAGGGCCACTACAGAGCAAAGGAAAATATTCCATTTCCCTGCCCATCTGGGGCTTTGCACACTGCTTAAGCAGTGCTCCCATCCCCTGCCAACTCAGAGAGTAAGAGATCAAATCTGTGCCTCTGGCATAATAGTGCACAGTGCTAATTACAGAACTACCATAAAACATCTGCTGTAATGCATAACTATAATTATTTGGCATGCACAAGTACAGCACCTAGATGCTCAGAGCACAGCACTGTAAGAAAATACTAGCAACCAGAGGGTAAGCAGCCCTCAAGTGAGTCTCATCCCAGATGAACAGAGGAAGAAGAGTATACAAAGGCACCAACCGCTCTCACACAGCCTTCACACAAAGGACTCACAGATGCAGGCTCTGCACCCAGAAAAATGAAGGAACAAAGCCACTGAAGCTGCCATCTATCTGCTCCCAGAGCAAGGTCAACTCTCGAGAGGGAAGGAAGGCTGTACTCAAGAGTATGCAGACATGCACTTCCTCTCATGACCCAGGGTGATCCAGAATTAATTGTTCATGAGACACAGAGCCTTGCCCTGCCATGAAAAGCCTCAGAAAGGGTATGCCTGGTAATTAGTCATCCCCAAGACACAATCTCACCAAGAATTCCCACGGCCAGGCACAGGTTCCCAGTGCTTCCCCACTACCAAGCTGTTTATAAATAGGATGTCCTCACTCTAAAAAAACCCCAAACCAAACACTGGCATAGACAAGCAGGACATGAAGAAATAAAATAAAGCTTGTATTCATCCTCATTTGGAAAGGGTTCCTTCTCACTTACAGTTCCAGTCAGCAGTTGCGGGGCTCAACAGTACACAAACACCAAGTATTATGCATTACTTCTTGTAGTGCTGGAGGAATGATTCTTTGATATAAACACTGTGCTTCCAACATGGTGCTCTGCATTGAATGACTTGGAATAGCCTCTCTACAAACTCATTCAATATATGAGGTTTCTAAACTGGATAATAAACTCCATCAGGAAAGTCATCAAATGAGTCCTCCTTTCCAGCTGATATGCATGGACTTAAGAGTGACATAGAATGTGCCTGAGCTCTGCAGCAGAGTTACAGGGAGAAAGTATTTGCTAGATACTTCATGTTAGTGTGAAGCTTCTTTATTCTGCAGCCCTGATGTGTCAGAAAATGTGTCTTTCAGTGCCTGCAGGAACTGCATCCCTCTTCATCAAAGGGGAAACACTTGCAGCAGTCATTGCTAGAATTTTTAAATGTCTTCACGGTTTAAGCATCAACACTGAAGCAAACCTTTAAATGGACCAAATCCAGACCTTGCTTTGCAAGAAAGTAAGGGACTAATAAAGTCGTTAATTCCACAATAACAATGTATGTGTTCATGTGACAAGCCCTGAAGACAATCAGGCCAACATGAAAAAAATTTTAAAAAAAAAAGAAAAAAAAAAAAAAGAGAAAAAGAAAAGAAAAAGGAAAGGAAAAAGAAAGGGAAAGGGAAAGGGAAAGGGAAAGGGAAAGGGAAAGGGAAAGGGAAAGGGAAAGGGAAAGGAAAGGGAAAGGGAAAGGGAAGGGAAAGGGAAGGGGAAGGGGAAGGGGAAGGGGAAGGGGAAAGAAGGAGAAGGAGAAGGAGAAGGAGAAGAGAGAAGGAGAAGGAGAAGGAGAAGGAGAAGGAGAAGGAGGAGAAGAAGGAGAAGGAGAAGAGAGAAGAGGAGAAGGAGAAGGAGAAGGAGAAGGAGAAGGAGAAGGAGAAGGAGAAGGAGAAGGAGAGAGAAAGAGAAAGAGAAAGAAAGAAAAGAGAAAGAGAAAGAGAAAGAGAGAGAAAGAGAAGAGAAAGAGAAAGAGAAAGAGAAAGAGAAAGAGAAAGAGAAAGAAGAGAGGAAAAAGAAATAAAACAAACAAACAAAAAAAGCAAAAGAAAAAGACAAGGAAGAAGAAACCCAGAAAAATGCAAAAGCCACAGACTGTCTTTGCAGCAGTTCTGAGAGCAGGCCCTATGGAAATCCGCAAGTGCGGTGAGCTGTCTTGCTAATGTATTTACAGTAAAGCTGGAAGTCTAGACACTTCACTTACTCATTCACAACGGTACTAGAGGAAGCAGATAAGAAAGACTCTCCAGCCTGAAATGGATAAACAGAGATGAAACACTGCTTTTGATTCAAGGCTAATCAGAGAAATAGGAGGCTTTTGTGCCGGGCTGCTGAGGTTTGTTTTGTCTGCACAGGAGCACCTTTAGAAATGCCAATATCCAAATAAGCAGCTTTCACAATGCAAAAATTGAGTATCAGGAAAGACTGGCACACATGTCCTAATCCCTGAGCTGGCCGTGCCACATTCTTCTGAGCAATCGAACTGCAAAAATTCTGCCTACAACCTCTGTGGAGCATGCCTAACGTGTTAACAGATCCTTAACTGTGTTACACCACCAGTTCGTCTGGAGGGGACGCACTGAAGGAAGCACAGGAACACTTCAGCAGTAAGTTGAAACTTTATTTGCAGCTTGATGGATGAACTAAAAACTCTAGTTGTTGTAGAAAGTTTATTCTCACTCCTGCCTCAGATACATTTATTTTCACCTGGGAGATGTTGCTGTCTTTCTATTCGTGTGAGGCAAAATCATATTCTTAAATAGAACTTAATAAAATAATAAACGAATTTGCCTCTTCAGCCTGTTTCTATTGTCCAAATCAAAAACATCTAGAAGAAATTAGGCATTATTTAAACAACAAGACACAGGACATTAATGCAGAGAAGTTGGCAGTGAGTGTAGACAGAAAACAGTAAATTATAAATGCAATTTTCTGTTTTCCTGGCAGAGAGTTACTGGTGCTTCCTGAACATTTCTTAGACCGTTCTGCTGACATGAGATCCTTCTGTTTTGTTCTTTTAATATTAGATTTGGGGAGATTCATCTGACCACAGTGCCCCATTGTCTGAATCAGTCAACAACACAGAATGAAAGAAGTCAAGAGAAAATATGTTTTAAAAGGTGTCACTTCCACACCAGGCAGAGACGGAGAGATTTATTGCTTCTGTCATCACCGCTGACCCCAGCCGCTTCTAGCAAAGACTGGCTGTGATGATATGCATGTGTACATGGGAAAAGCCACAAAAATAACATCATCTTAGATAAGTACATGTAGAAAAGGCCTTTGGGAGTTTTCAGCTGGAACTGTATAGGTTTGCTGTGGGTTGAGTTGGATCTGCTCCTGCTATTCAAATGCTGTGCTGATGTCATGCCGACTTCAAATGGAAGTGCTGGCTGGAACGAAGTATTATGGGGCATGAAGTTCAGATTGTAACAGGAGAGGCTTCCTGTTCCAGTTTCTGATTTCAGGTTTCAGGTTTGGGGTGTTGGTCTTTTCTGGATGCAGATATCTCTGTATTATTCCTTTTGAAAACCTCTTCTTTAACTGTTAGCATGCTTATAAAAGCTCTTTTTAGTATCTTTGATGACACTGGCCAGACAGAGCTCTAGTTGAACTTTAGCCTCTCTGATTTTTTTCCCTGCATATCCTTGGAAGATCCTTGTACTCTACCTAAGCTGCCTGCCCCTACTTCTATAGCCAGCAGACTTTCCTTTTTTTTCTTAGTTCTACCCAGTGCTCTCTGCTTAGCCAGGACAGTCTTCTGCTCTGTTGGCTCATCTTTGGATGCACGGGGCAGCTTTCTTCTGCACCTTGAAGATTTTCCTCTTGAGGAATGTCCAGCCATCCTGGACTCCTTTGCTCTTCAGGACTATGTCCCAGAGGATGCTGTCAATTAGTCTCCTAAACTAGTCAAAGGCCACCCTCCAGAAGTGCAAGGATGTAGTTCTATCATCTCCCATCCTAACTTCACTGAGAATTGAAAACTCCATTATCTCTCGGTCACTTAGTCCAAGATGTCCACCAACCTTTACATCTTGTACTAGTCTAGTCCTTCTCTGTTTATGAACAGCAGGTCTAGTAGTGAGCTTTCGCTTGTTGGCTTATTCACTAGCTGAAGTTATCTTCCATGCACTCCAAGAACCTCCAGGACAGCTTCCTGTCTGCTGTACTGTATTTCCAGCAGATGCCTGGCAAATTGAAGTTCGCCACAAGAACAAGGGCTAGTGATTCTGAGACCTTCCCCAGGCACCTATAAAACACTTTGCCAATCTCATCGTCCTGGTTGGGTGGTCTATAGCAGACCCCCATCATGACATCTGCCTTGTTGGCCTTTCCCCTTATTCCTACCAGCAGGCATTCAACCCTATCATCACTGTCATCATGGTGCTCAAGACAGTCAAGGACCTGAACAACAAAATTTCCATTTAATTGTAACAAAATATTTTGTCCAGTCCAAAAGAAATTCGTTGTGATGGCACTGGCAGTTATTGAAAAGCTTTGGGGTAAGGCTGAAGCAGGTGTGAAAATACAGAAAAGAAAACTACATGCACCCCCCCACATTTGCAGCTACCAGTGTACCGGATTGAAAATCTGGCAAACCTGCTAGTTTCAAGCAGCTCTCAGGCAAGTAAAGTAGCTGTTTTGTGACTATACTTGCATAAGGTTCCTCTGAGACAGTGCTGACAACTGGAAAACTTGCATTTGTGGGAGTGGGCCTGAAAATGGGGCACTCCTACACTTAGAAGAGCTTCCTCTCCTTGACATTAACTGAACAACTCTTCATCTGACCATTCCAGACAGGGCAAAAGGACCATTAGGATACAGAGATTGCAACTGCTGCTTGTCAACCCCCCTAGCAGTACTGCACTGAGTATGTCTCTATCAGAAAGTCAACTCAACTTTTTTGATGTAGCTGTACCTCGTTGAACCCCATGGCACAAGAAGGTTTCTGGAATGCAAAGATACGAAAAATCAGCAGGACAGCAAAGGTGCTGACAATGGGACTGGGAGGAGATAATGCGAAAATGCGTGAAACCCGCGAGTGAGATGTGGTAGAACAACACTGGTAAGTGCTGACAGAAGAATATATTTGCTGAAAGGATATGCTTGCAAAAATGATGAGTGACAGGATTGCCAAGGAGAATTGGATGGCTGGGTCACTGACCAAACAAGGAAAGGCTGTAAGATTAAACATGACTAATGCTGAGACAGGAATGGAATTTAAAGCTGTTCCTCTTGAGCAAACTCACAAGAAATTAGCGAAGACGGCAATGGCACACACCTGCTCAAGTTGCAGGCTCACAAAAACATCAACCAACAATTTATTACTTGTTTATATAAAAGATTAAGCCAAATAATAACCCAGAGGCACTTGGATTAAAATCAATTTGTGATGAGCTTCTATTCTCAAGAAACTGTAGAAACAAAGAAAAAGATGAAGATTAATCTGGCTGCCTTAAGAATGTAAAAGTATTGCACAGGAAAGGGAAATCAAGAAATATCAGCCTGAAACTGAAATAGCCTACATCCATCTTTGGTATAAACCCCTATTAGTTCTGCCAGTGTCAGCACACACTGGCTGTGGCACTCCATCTGCTCTTCCTGCATTGGGCTCTTCTGTTGGAGGCTTGATGGAAGAGAGAAGCAGAGGTTCTAGTTTAGCAGCAAAAATTAGGCATATCAGAGACAGAAAGTGTATACAGAACTTGTAATTGCTTTGAGACAAAGGAAATGAGAAAAGCTTTGAGATGGGGACTCTGCCACTGCTAGAAGTAGTTTGTTTCATTAATCCCTCAGTGATGTAGATGGTGGGAGACTGCAGGGGGCAGGGGGGAGGAAGCTGAAACAGCTCAAGGAAAAATGACGAGAAGTCAGAATTAAGAAGAAATGTGACAGGGAAGGTTTTCAGAGAAAGGAAAAAAATAGAGAAAGAGAAGATGCAGATAGGAACTGACAGCAAGGAACTGTTTGGGATCATAAATGAGCTCAGCGGAAAGCAGGGTAGCACTCGCTGGGCTGGAACCACTGAATTACAGGATTATGCTCCTGGAACTCAGCAGTGCAGCATCCTCTCCTGGATATCCAGGCAGCTCTACATTTACCACACTGAACAACTTCCTGCCTTTCCTAGCCTATCCTTGTGAAAGCATTGAAGTTAATGCTTAGTGGGAAATTAGCCAACTCTTCTCTTCGTTTCTCATAAAATTAGTCACAGAATGTTAATATTACTTTAACCCTCTCCATCTCTCTCCACCAATTGTTGACATTTCAGGTGCTAGCAGGAACTCTTCAAACTGCAGCACTTTTACTTTCAAGGACTATTGTGACCCATGCCCATAAAACACAAAGGAAGAACTTAAAGGCAATGTGATGCTTATGAAACCATTTCTTCACAGGATTTAGTAATATTCTGTGCTAAGTTTATCTGAGGGCAAACCTTTCCTAGAACACAGGTTCAGAAGGTTGAAACAATTAATGTGTTTATTTTATTAAAGCAACAGATCCAACGGATTGGCAGGGATGAATGTACTAACCAAAAGTGATTGAGCTTCAGTTAATAAATCCCCAGTAACATACAACAAAGTCAGAGACACATATCTTTGCAACAGCTCTGATATATAGTGGGAATGCTAATGCTGGCAGAAGTTAAGCTGTGTGTTCAGTGTGTGATCCTTACCAAGAAGGTGTCCCTGTCTTGAGTGAAGGAAGAGGAGCACAGCTGAGCAGCTGTCCTTGTCTCTGCCAGAGCCACAGTCTTTGCCCACAGTGAGATGTTCCTCATGGTTTTTCATATTCCATCCCTGCCCGTTTCTGCCTCAAGGTGACATTTAGCATGATCTGGGAGGAGTGTTGAGTAACACAGTCATGCACTCTGCTTGCCTCATTAGCATACTGAGAGGTAACTGGAACAGTTTTCCAGTTAACTGGACAAAGGTCTTCATTTGGGCATTATAGCCTTCAAAATCAGTTTTATTAGTTTAGCCAAAACAAAACCACCTTATCTTCACGAGACTCCCTCCTTCAGCTGCTCAGCAAGCCGGCTTTCAGATCGCCATTCCCAGAGATAACATCACCACCTCTTAATTGTAAGCATCTCAACCTTTCTCCTAAAGCTGATTGAAATAGCCTGCATTCCTGTTCCACGGTAAGCTGGGCAGTTACTCCTGAGGGTGTGAGAGGGGATGCTGGAGTCGGCTGGCTATGTCCATTACCTCAGAGGTGAGATCATACATTCAGACATGTAATTTTAGAGCAGGCATTCTCACATCTTTTTTTTTTGGTTCAAGCAATCTAAGATTTATTCAATATCCTCATCCTCAGGACTGAGGTTTGAATGATGCCCTGACTCTTCCTTCTCCTTCCACCAAAGGATTACATAGGATGATGTTTTAGAACAGGATTCAAAAAGTCATCCTTCCCAAAGCAAAATTCAACTCTTAGAAAAACATGCCAGATTTGATTTGTCAGACTGCACTCTGAGACAACCACAGGGCAGATATTTCCACAGCAGCGTGGCTTATAGCAGACACAGTATTTTGCTCTGATATTGTCTCTTTTCACTGTGCACAGTGCTTGAAGTAGTGTTGTACAGGATATGGTAAATTATATCTTTTATTTCACAGCTTTTCAGTGTGAAGAATGCAGCAGAAGCCTCAGTGTCCCCCAAGTCCCTGCAAACATAGGAGATCCAGATCCACTGGGGGCAGGTGCCAGGCCTGCCAGGGCAAGGCCTCATGATGCAGCTCATGGTCCCAGGGGAGATGCCTGACCCTCTACCTTTATGTCCCAACTCACCACTGTCTCTTGTTATGATCATAAGGAGGTTATGAATATTCAAAAGGCAGAAGGATTAATAAAAATATTAATAACTTGATTAATTTTTTAAATGCCACAGAAAATATTAATAAAAGCTGTTTACTGGTTTGAAATACTGGGTTGTGGGACAGCTGCCTCACCAGCAGGAACATGTAATAATTTAAACAGTATGAGCAAAAATCCAGAAACAGCAAACAGCAATTTAAACTGTAAAGAAAGAAAAGGGAACATTGGCAACAGAGCCAGAGATTTCCCCAAGGAGAGGGGGAACTCTGGGATTCTCTAGGGCAGCAGACCTTTAACAGATGCTGATAAAAACCAGATGTGGTAATTCCTCGCTGATCGCGGCACCCCGCGGCACACGTGGGGATTTAAACACAAACCAAAACGGTGCCGAGCGGGTGAGAGCTGCAGGAGCAGAGTTTCACTCTCTGTCGGCTTCTGCAGCGTGTTGCTGTAGCACACACAAGGTTTATCTCTGAAGGCTTTGTAGCTGAAAGCTTTGTAGCAATGAGGTTGCTGCTGAAGCTTGCAGGGCTTGTTGGCTCCGTAGCTTTGTCTGTTTGGAGAGGTTCTTCAGCTGGCATCTTTGCAGTGGTGCTTGTTGCTTCTTCCAATAAAAAGAAACTGTCCCAGGGACTCTCAGCTCCTCCTGGGGTTTCTCTCTCAGCCTGGCAAGATGCATCCCTTCTGCTCCTGGGCTTTACCATGCTTACAGCGAGGGGTCTTGCAGTCTTGTCTGGGTAAACTGAAGCACAGCTCGGATTCCAAGCAAGGCTTGTGACCTCCCAGAGCTTGGACAATTACAAGGCAAGGCTCTGGCTCTCTGGGCTGGTATTTATAGATTTCCCAAGACAATGGTGGCCAGTGACAACACAGATTGAGAGATAAAAGGCTGATACTTTAACCTATAGAATGAGTTTTCTCCACCCACGGCCACAGGCACACACAGCTGGCCCACTTGGGCTCCAGACAAGCCTGGGCAACGTGGGCATTTTCCTGAAAAGCCAGACCTGCTGGCTCCTGCCCATTGTCTGATTCAGAGCATTTTTGAGGCTTCTTGTCCCTTCAGGACATCTCTGCAAAATACTTCCCTTGGCAAAACACTGTCAATAACACCCTGGGGTTTGTGAGAATTCAGTCTCTGTACAGCCTACCACAGGGATGTGGTTCTTGGCTCCATCAGGATGATGAAAGGTTCCACCTGACGAGGCTGAATCCTCCTGATACAGTTGTCCAGAATGGAATTTCCCAAGGGGAGCTTGTCACAAATCCCACATCACAGATATTTACACTCTGCCTGTTCTAGACTTTGGCAGCATTTGCATTCCCTTCAGACTTTAAAAAAAAAAATTGTTTATTTTAATTTCTGCTCCAGAGTCCAAAACCTCTTCTAAGTAATCATAGAAGCTCTTGAAGACTGAGGCCCCTGATTGTTCTACAGAATTAGTACAGCACAGGCTGCTTTCCTGTACAGCAGGAGGCACCCTCTTATAAGTGCCAAAGTATCTCATTCTCCTCAGCCAGCCAGGTCCCAGACAAGAATCTCACAAAGGGAAATAATTGGTATGTTTATTTGAAATGTTATCACCCATGTTGCATCACATATTCACACCCCTGTATGGGACCAACAGAAGACAAACTCTGACACAGGAGAGTTAGAAACAATTCTCCCCCTCCCTGAACATTCCACACTAGTTATTATATAAAAGTACATTAAAAGCTGAACATCATCCAGGGAGTCAGGTTGAGGACAATGCTCTTTCCCTTGATTACACACTTGGAATGGAATGGAATGGAATGGAATGGAATGGAATAGAATAGAATAGAATAGAATAGAATAGAATAGAATAGAATAGAATAGAATAGAATAGAATAGAATTCAATTAACCAGGTTGGGAAAGACCTTTGAGAGTGCCCCATCCTGTCTCTTCTTACTTCTGCTTTAGGGGCAAGAATGCCTACTCCCATCTCCTGCTTGATGCAAAGAAAGCAAAAGAGATTGACTGAAGTCATGGCTGTGGGATGAACCAGGTTATTCTTTCTTCCCAGCTGAGATACAGAGGGGATGCTACACTTAAGAGCTGGGAGGAAACTGCAGGAACAGTCCTTTGTCAGCAGACCTCTGCTCTCCCTGTACCTCCACCACTGAGCACTCATGCATTGAAACCTGCAAGGAGCAAGAGGAAAAACTTTATGGAAAGAAAATATGAAAAAGAGATGGAAGGCAGGGGAAGGACCAAAAGTGGCAAAAGCATCAACACTCTCAAGACAAAGAAAGCAGAAGGTACTGTATGAGAATCAGGGGGAAATGTGGATGAGCACAGGGCTCTTGACAAAGGGGGAGGTCTGGAAGAAGATCTGGAAATTATTACAGGAAGAAAACACAACATCTGGGAGACCACACGTCTTGGTTTGAGCCAAATCATACATACCCTGCACTACTGCGAGGAGCACTTGCTGCATGACAGAAGTGGGCGCTGCTGGGACTTGTGATGCTGTGCGGTTTGTAAAGTTCCTTGTTGCAGGGGGGGCACTGGGCTTGCTTTTGCCAGTTGTGATTTTTCGCAGGGAACTGGCACGAGTAGCTGTACCACTTCAGTCGGGTGTTCTCCTTTCATTTCCCCCCTGACTCTTTTTGATCTAATCTGATATCCCCACAACAGAGTAGTAAATCATTGTGTATCTCGACTCCCGTCTGTTATTACCCATTAGAGGGGGAGAGAGAGGATGGGGGAGTGGGGATGAAGTGGGGGAAGATTATAGTGAAAAATAAACTTGGAAAGTGCACCAGTGGACCTTATTATTGGTCTTTTTTTGACCTGCTGACTGTGTACAATGCATCCTACTTATTATCTAAAAGCCTTTCAGCCAAAATCACTCCACCAATACCAAGTGGCTTCTGTGATAATAGATGTTATCCGTACTAAGGTCCAACAATACTTTAATACTAGTTAGCCAGAGATCTCGTGCAATGGAGAGGAATTACGTGATTGAATCAGCGACTTGAAAACTTGAAAAATGTTGATCTTTACAGTTATTTTCCTACAGGTCAAGTAGCTGCATATAGTTACAGAAGAGGATTTTCTCTGTCACTGTGAAAACACAAAACAAAACAAACACCACCACCCCCAACAAACAAAGTCACAGGGAAAAAACAATTCACTGTGCATTCTTAGATCTGCTTGGGTTTTGCATAAAGAGGAAATGAAATATAGTAAATAATTTCTGCTCTTAAGAACGGGTTTCAGTCAGGCTCAACTCTGTCTCAGGTTGTATGGTCACACAAGGAAACTCACCCTCAAGTACCTGGCTTATCAGCATGTTTAAGAATGAAACCCAGGCTGTCTGCTGACTGTCCCCTTTGCCTCCACTCTCCAGCTGACTGATGGAAACAACTGAGCAAACAGGAGTCGGAGAAAACGTTCTCAATTTATTGCAATAGGGCAGCAAGTAAATGCTTTCCCCCTCCAAACAAGAAGGATGAGCAGCGATTCAGAAAATTGTCTGGTCCACAGTGATCCCTGAACCTTCTTAGTCATACAGCACTGCAGCCTACAGTGAAAAATGTGACTCTCCTTTGCTGGACATTTATATCAATTCCATTGATACTCTTTTGAACGGAGACGGACAGACACCTTCTGTGATTTCTTGCACCAAGACACTATTTAATATAACCCCCCCATGTATCTTTAAACACCAATGAGCTTGAGGTCACTGCTGAGATGCTGGAAGTAACTGGAGATACCATCAAGTGGGCATGTATCTTTGCCTTATGTTGAAAACCTGAAGCAATTTTGTTGTGCTTATTTGCACAGTAAGTGAAAGCAAATGTGAAATGTAATAAGTCCTATCTCTTCCTTAAAAGCAATACTAATTCTTTTTTCCTATTCTTCTTTGGGGTTAAAGGTTCCTTATTTGTTTGCAATGACATGAGAAATGATAACAGCTCCTGAAAAATTGATATTGCTTGTCATGTCACAGGTCCATTGAGGCTTTTCTCTTTTCTGCGACTTTTAATGCAAAGGGAGACATAAAATTGTATTACATCAAATCTTACAGGCTAAGCTCAAAACTTAAATTCAAAACAGTTGACATCATTCTTGATAAGCTTTTAGATGTGCATGATAAGAAAAAGGTCTTGTATTCAGCTTATAAATTACCCAAGGTACAGTCCCATTTAGAGTACATTGACATTTAACCTTCAAGTAATAAAGACATGAAGGCTTATTATTCAAAATCAGCTTGGAGGGCAAACATGGTAGCTGTCATGTGGCGAGGAAAAAGTGGAAAAATCAGTACATTTAGCATGCAGGAGCTTCCACTTCTTCCAGTCTTAATCGGTAAAAAAATAGATGCTTAAGATTCTATTCATCTTTACATGCTGGGGAAGAGCACTCCAACACCACTAATGCTGACAGAACAGATGAAAGACTAGCAGTGTTCACCTGAAAGACCTACATGCCACAGAAGTCTGGCGTTTTCTTTTGGGTAGGAATAAGACAGCGCAAAAGGAATTGTTAGGCTACTGAATTTGAAGCCAGGAGGGCTGAATTCATCTAAACAGAAAGGTTTGTTGCTAGAGCTGCAATACACAGGGAACATCATATGAAGAAAACCAGAGAAATTTAAAACTACAAGTTATTAACCCAAATGTAGAACATTGCCAACACTGGCTTAATGGCAAGTTGTTCTGGTTTTCCATCTTTGTCACTGTGTGTTGGTCATTCTTTGCTTTTCTAAACACCCATGACTTAGGGCAAGCATGGAAATGAAGGTCAGTGCTCTTTTGTTCAATTCCAGGAGTTGTCTCTTCTGATTGCAAGCCTCAGAATTTGCCCAAAGCACTACCACAGTCCTCACAGACTAACTTTTGGTTAATTAATTATCCAAGCTCTCATCTGAACACTATTTAATTCATTCTACTAGCCTGACTGCAACAACTTGCACGCCCTCATTCAATATCTGCTCCTGCAGCATATACAGAAAGATGTGCTCTGTTGCAATACCTTGAGAGGGGATTTAGGGAGAGAAGGTGAAGAATAAAGCTTGCTCAGTGCTGCTTTTGTATTCTTGTCTTCCTGGGAGACTACAAAGCAACAGCTATCAAGAAGCATTCCTCCAACTCATCTAGTGCAAGATCTGCACCAGCAATTACGTGCACACAGTGTAAAAATTTCACCCACAAGCTACAGATCTAAAGAAATTAGCAAAACATTTTAGCTTTGTCTCATAACTGCAAGGATGCCATTCTCCCACAGAGATTTCCATGCATAGAAAACTAAAGTAATTCACAGTATCCCATGTTTGTCCAGACAGTTATCTTCTACACACACAAAACCAGAGACGTGATAGAGAGCAGCAGTTTGCCAGCTTATGAGTGTTGAGGCCTAGACCTCATAACAGGTTTAGCTCTATTGGTGCACACCACTCTGTAAGAAAAGGCACCACTTTCCTGCTTCCATTCAAATGGCTGTTTTGGTCCTGCTCTCAGCAGTTCTGTCTTCAGAATAACAAGCAAAATCTAGCTATGTAGCCAAGTTAATGACAGCAAGGATTCCTCCATCAGCTTCTAGGCACAGAGGTTGAGCTAAAAGCACAAATCTATTTCTGTTTTTCACAGAGTCATAACACATAATCTTTAAAAGCAATCTGTATGCCACAGTTGTCTGGCCTCAACATGAGACCCCCACCCCTGGCACTTTGCTTGAGGTCAGTGAGACCATGTGTGTGCTGAGAGATCAAAGAGGTCTCTAACTGTTTAGAAAGAAATAAAAATAATAATATTTTTTCAAAGGGTTAAGTGACTCTAAAGAGAAAAGGGAACAACTTTTTTTTTCCCATAATACCAATTTTTGAATGTTAATTATTTGGAATTTAACAGTGTGAATATTAATAATCAGAATATCCTCTGTGACCTGTGGGGGGCAGGGGGGGGAAGGAACCAACACTAAACAAAACCCCAAGCACATCAAAAGGAGGAGAGGGTCAAACATGTAACAGGATTGTTTGCAGCATTTCCTGCAAAACTTCATATGCAGCCAGGCATGGAATTCCACAAGAGAAACTCCACACTTCAGCCATGCTACAGATGTCTTAACACAAGCATACATATACCAACCAATGACTAACAGAAATGTTCAAGGGAAGTCAGTTTGGAAATAGATTATAGCTAAAACAATATATACTGCAGGGAAAATGGCAGCACTGCACCTGGATGAAAGCCCTAGAAACAGGAGTCCCTTAAACCATAACTCCACAAAAATAAAATCCACAAAAGATGCTTTTAGATACTAGATACTATGTCAAAGACTATAATGAAAAATAAAACCAACCAAGCCTGGCTCCAAATAACCAAGACAAGGTGGGAAAACTCCTTGGTTGCTTGAAATTCCTTCTCTATTAAGGAGACATTTTGAAGGTTCACTGTGCTTATTATTATAGTTAAGGTGGGTAGTCCTAGTTTGTATAAAAACATCTGCGCCATGAAGTGTATTGTTGTGATTCCTAGGTGTAACAGACATGCAATTAAGTCATATTACCTGGAAAACCAGGGTGGGGAAAACCCAACCAGCCAACCAAAACAATGACACAAAACCAACAAACAAAATCACGACCCAAAACCAATCCCACCAACCCAAACCACTCCCCCCGCCACCTAAAGCAAAACCCCCACAAACACAAACCAGAAAACCAAAAGATATCCAGACTTACACTGGACTCTTGTGTTTATTATTTAGAGAAGCATTACCTCACAGTTATATTAATCTTTGCCTCTTAAAAATAATGTTGTGCTGTCTAGATGAGAACTTTGCAAAACAGAATGAAGAAATGAGGAGGAAAACCCAAGAGGCTTATGCATAACTCTTTACCATGCTGACCCAAGATAACATTACTTTCCTTTGTTCTCCTTTCCTTGTTGAGAGCTGTTGGGAATAGCTCTAGTTTGTGCCCAAATGTCAATGACCCCTAACAGATGTTTTAGTAACTGAGAAGAGCAAGAGCACATTAAAAACGCAACTCAGTCATCTTCCCTGCTGGGGATGCTGATGAATGCTGATCTAAAACTACTTTAGTCCCACTTCACCTGAGCAGCACAGAACAGTACTCTATGAATTGCTCTCACTCTTCTATTTCCTGAGCTCCTAAAGCTGTTGCTGCAAATCCTCATGGGTTTGGTTTTTGGGGGTTTGTTGGTTGGTTAGTTGTTTTTTTTCCTATAAAGAGCAGAGATGTAATATCAGCAAAAAAATCAGTTAATCAATCAAGTAATCAAAACCAACCAACCAACTCTCCCCCCACAAACAAAAAACACACACCAAAAAAACAAGAGCGGGGGGGGCAGTTGGAGCAATAAGAAGGCAAATTGGAATAGTACTCATTCACACCCATGAAGGTCAGGAGCAGACTTGAGGAGACAAATCTGGCTGAAGTTGGTGTTTGGTTGCTGTGGTGTTTTATGCGCGTTTCATACACGGCTGAAAAAGTTCCCTGCACAATCAATAACACAGACACCAGGAATGGGACAGAATCCATCTGCCCAAATGTTACCAATCTTTGAACAGTTGTTGGCATAAATGCTCTCCATAGGCTTGCATTTATACTCAGTTTCCAAGGATCCTTCTGCCACTCTCCGATCGTTGCTGACTTCCAACCAATATTCAGGTTGCTGCACTGACTTCATCTGCCCACAACGGCTGGCTCTGCTGCTAAGATCTGTGACGGGGCTTGTCCTTCTGTGACAACAGGGCCCTCTTTGAAGAGGGAAGAACTGCTAGGGAGTGGTAGGATTCCTTTGGCAATGCTGGGCAGGTACATCCTAGATGATTTGGAAAAGCCTGAGGAGTCCATAGGTGAAAAGAAAGCATGGGGAAGCTGGGAGCAGGGAGACATTAAAAAAGAGGGATTGCCTGCATGCAAGATTGGATTCAGGACAGGCAAAGCCTGGCTGGAACTGTAACAGCTGAGAGTCGAGCAGAGCAACAAGAAGGGATTCTGCAGGCACATAGGTAGCCAAATCAAGATGTAGGAAAATCTGAGCTTGCTGCTGAATGGGAAGTTTTCCTCTATAAGAAAATCATGGAAAAGGTCAGGGTGATTAGAACTGTAGAATCATAGAGTCATTTACAGTATCACAGGATCACAGGTTTAGGTTGGAAAAGGCCTTTATGATCTTTGAATTCAATTGTTGATCTAACATGATCAAGCACACCACAAAACTATGGCCCTAAGTGCCACATCCATACATCTTTTAAGTACCTTCAGGAATGGTAACCCTGGGCAGCCTGTTCCAGTGCCTCACAACCCCTTCAGTGAAGAAATTATTCCTAACATTCAATCTGAGCCTCCTCTACCACAGCTTGAGGCTCTTTCCTCCTGACCCGTGACTCGTTACTTGGCAGAACAGATCAATAGCCACCAGGGTACAACCTCCTTTCTGGTAGTTGTAGAGAGTGATAGACTCTTCTGAGACTACTTTCTCCAGGTTAAACAACCCTGGTTCCTTCCTCTGCTCCTCATGAGATTTGTTCTCTAGACTGCTCAGCAGCTCTGTTGCCCTTCTTTGGCAGCTCAGTGTATTTTCTTGCAGTGAGGGGCCCAGAGTGCCTCCTTTGCATCGCTCTATGCTGAAGAAGTATGCTCAGGAGGTTCAAATTATGGACTACTCGAGTAAGTCAAGTGTATACCTGCACACGGAACAGGATGAAGCATATGGCAGCATGTGAGCCAACATCACCATGAGGCCACTCTATCGTTTGCCAAAGGCTTCGCTGACTTGCACGGTCTCCAATGACTTGAAAAAGGCAAATGTTGCTGTCAGCTTAAAAGAAATAAATCAGAACAGCAGGTCTGGGATCAAGGGAACTATGAGCCACTAAGGCACCCGTAAGTCCCTGGGAAAATTCTGTGTTTGGCAAGTCTTCATGAAAACCACTTCTGTTCATGTGAAGGACCGGAAGGTGATTAGGAATAGTCACTTGAGTGGTGTGATTACCTGCTGCCACACGATGGCTGTCTCTGTGGGCTGGGAGACAACAGAGAATCCAATTCACTTGCAGTTCCTAAAGACTTCCACCAGTGTCAAACGGCAGATAAATTACAGCAACTACATATGGATGCTCTATGGTCTATGGAGTGCCTGGACTTTTAGGGTGAATTAGATTTCAGAAGCCTAATTGCCAGCCATAAGCTGATTTTTGTTTGTTTGGGGTATTTTTTGGTTGCTTGTTTGTTGGGGTTTTGGTTGGTTGGTTTATTTTATTGGATTTTTTTTAATAACCAGCATAACTCTGAGTGTGGTACTGGAGCTGAAAGTGTTAAATATCAAGCTAGAGGACAGGATGGGACTGACCTTTCAGGCAGTTTGTGGATGGCAGCAAAGTGCAGAGCTGCCACCTTAACAGGATGGGAGACAAGGGCAACAGGAAAACTCAGGTGGTTCTAAAAGGAGAAGAAGAAACCTCTGCACCTGTGCCAGAATAATCCCAGGCAACAGTAGAGGCTGGGGACTGACAGGCTAGAAAGCAGTTTTGCAGTGGAGGTGACTTACATTATTTACAGTATAGCAAGTGCCTCTTCTCTCTACTATCAATAAAGCAGACCTATTTCCTATGCCAGCTTCAACTTTTCAACAGCCAAAAAGTAAGTTGCAGTAATCTGATAAGGTGCCAGAAGGAAAATGAATATCAGAAGGAGAATCTGTCATGATACAAAATAGAAGCAACTGATGCAATATCTTTCCTATGTTTTCTTCCTCACAAATTCTGAGGCTGGTCATCGGAACTCGTCAGAAAGGAGGACAAAAAACCCCCCAAGCAACCTAAAAATATAGCAATAACAAGAAAAATCTGATGACCCATGACTACCACAGAGACAGAATGAAGCATTTGTCAGGTGTCGAATGGGAGACAAGCCAGATACTGATTCGAAATCGTATCTCATCCTACTTTATTGTGCTGACACCACCCCCTTCATGGCTCCTCATCTCTGTTAGCCAGTGTACACTTCTCTTTGGCTTTTCATCTGGGAATGTTTCATCAACACTGATTTTTAAAGAGAATGACCTGACCAGTTTGCAGCTCACAGGCTTCACTAGGTTTAAGCAGATTTTTATACAAGTTCATACTGATGTTGCACTGAATTTTGCTAGGCAGATTGAGTTCATGTTCTGTCTGCTTTCCAAAAGGCAGAAGTAGCATCAAAGTGAGAGCCCAGCTGGCTGTTCACTTTGTAGTGGGTTAGGGATTTCAAACACAGTGCATAATCACAAGTGAAAAATTTGAGGGAGTCAGCCAGGATTGTTCCTGTACAGCAGCAGATTAGACACTGAGTTTTCTCCTCATTTTGCAAAAGACTACAGTATCAGACTTCTTAGAGTCCATCTCTGTAAGGTTTTATCATGGCCATGCTTGCCTTCACCGGCTGCATCTCAACATGAAAAGAGAGCATATGAAGAGACTTGATTTGGAAGTGCTGGAAGACCACAAACAACAACAACAAATCATCAAAATGCAAAACCTAGGGGTTCAGTTCTTGCAATTAAAATGCATTTTTAAGGCTTTTCCACTATAAGTACCTGTGATTTCCAATTATTTACAAGCCTAGTGATTTGAATCTTGGACACTCTACATGAGTTCATCTGCCCAGATAAACCACAAGAGCTCCAATAAAGCAAGAGAGCCAAAGGAGTTTAGAGTGACTGGGGCCTGTGTCTCATGCTGTGGCAATCAGAACAAGATGAGTCTTTGCCTAATTATCTTTGGAAGCTTGACCATGCCACTCTTAGGAGTATTTTTTTCAGAAGGTTTTAGTAATGTAATTTGATCAAGCAGAGACCACACAGCATCAAAGCCTGCTGACACCCCCAGCTGTTCATGGGCTTAAGGACAGTGGGGTTGGCAGCAGAGATTTGTCCTGCCCTCCGTGACAAGGGCTGGCAGGGCAGGGAGGGAAGTTTGACCACGGACATTCCAAGTGCCAGTGGAAGAGAGCAGAAGGTGATGGCTGCCAGCTTCTGTCAGGTGTGACTGGTCATTCCCTTCCCTCTCTCCCTGCTCTGTGGGCAGTGGACATGTGGAATTCCTCCCATGTGGCATGACAGGGTCATGTGGTGGCATAGTGGTGCGGCTATGGGATGCAGAGGTGGGAGAAGAGGGGAAGAGGAAGCTGCCTTGACCCAGGACAATCTCTCAGCTCACCTGAGCCTGAAACAATCCCCCCAAGATCCTCGTATTCCCATTTGCAGCTTCCTGCTCAAGCAGGTAGACTCCTGTGTCCCTGACACAAGGGCCACCAAAAGACACACCAGAGTCCTCTGCTGCTACTCCTGGGCCTCTGCACTTCAACTTCCCAGCCTTGTAAGGGCAGTGGTCAACTGGATGCAACCAGCTCAAGTGCTGCCTCCTGCAACTTCAGCTCCTAGGGTTCAAGAGAGAGGCATCTGAACACAAGCTGATCTTTCTTAGCATATCAGACACAGAATTAGGTACTTCCCCCAAGTACATTCAGCAGATTTCTTGCTCTTATCCTAGTTTCTCTGTGAGGTGCTTGTGTTTAGCTTGCCCAGAATGTGTTTTTTTCTCTTAGGAACTGCATATATCATCTGAACCTTAAGTTCAAACACATGCACACATCAATCATTCTAAAGCAGGTGTAGGTTTTATAAAGCTTTTGTATGACTCCTAAAGTCAGAAGTTCTATGCAGATGAAGACAGGCTTTTCTAGCACAAAGCTGTCCATCCAGTTGATGGAAAGCACTACCAGCTCTCCTCAGAAGTTCCATTTCTTTCATATATATTTGGCCAAGTAACATTATTTTAAGCTTCAATTACTTATGTCAATACTTACTCATGTAGTCGAACAGTCCTTTAACAACAGGAAGGTTTGCAGTCCAGGAAACACACTGGATATTTAACACTAAGCCTCAACACAGGTAAAAGCATGCAGTCACTGTGTGTTCAGGACAGGAGTTAATAGAAAAGCAGCTAGAAACACTCCCCAAGCACCACACTTATGAGTGGGCACATAAGGCAGTGGAATGCCAATGCCATCGGGCAGCTGCTGCTGCAGAAGCTCCACCTGTGAAACATGCTGGTCAGATCACAGGAGGTCAAACTTCCACTAAACAACCACATATTTGGTTGGTGTACATCCTAGTCTTCAGAGACTCAACTTCTAAGGCCCAGGTCTGCACAGTCCAGCTCATGTTTACTGTATGACATCTTGGCCACTCTTGCCTCAGGCCTGTTTATCTCTGTTTTCTTTCCCTGCCTAAGGAATCTGAGTCAATGCTTTCTCAGTAATGGGACTTTGGAGACCTTGGTTTCAAACAACTAATAAAATTCAAAACAAGTCTTCCTGATTTGTTTCTTTTCTACAGTATTCCCAGTTCAACTCCTGCCAAAGCTCCCTTCCCAAGGCAGGCAAAAGTTGCTTCCCAACTATCTTCCTCCCATCTATGAATAAAGCACGACTTGCAGGTCTGTGTTTACAGGAGGCTTTCTTTTCGCTGACTGCAGGGGAACTCTGTATAGATTTCTAGTCAAGCTCTGTTGCTAGCTTAATTCCTTTTTTTCTCTTTACTTAGGAGGTCAAATTCACAGAGGTTGCAGCATACCCTACCACATCACAACACACAGTACACTAGAACAGTTTTGCTCAAACTGAAGCCATACTAGCATCTGTAAATAGCAAAGCAAGTTGTAGAATTAGCCAACAATGTATCATTGGAGAATGATTTTCTTAATTTGTGATGTTTTTTGGGGGGGTCTGGTTCTTGTCACCCCCTAGGTATTGCAATTAATTACACCAGAGGTGCTTTTTGCTTGTTTGTTTTGTGAGTATTCTCCTAGTCACGGACGGTCAGTGTAGGTAACTCTGCTAGGTTCCCATTTTCTAGCTTAGGGGTATCAGTTTCAGTCTGAAGTGTTGATTGTTTCCTATCTAACTTTCAACATTAGATTAGATACATTTAAAATTATGTTTCTCATATTGTCCAGCTATGTCGATTTATATGGTAATTTAAAGCCTGATCAGCTATGAGTGGCATAAGACTGTATAATAAAGCAATCACAGTAGTTGACGCTTTGGAGAAAGTTAAATTGAGTCTTGCTTCAAAAGCCAGAGACAAAAAATATGTACCACTACCTGCTGGGGACAAAAGTGCTGGGTGAAACATTTAGGGCTAGAGAGTCATTACTTAACTGACGTGCAGTGCCCTCATTTTCTCTGCACGACCGGACAGGTGCATCCATTATGTGTTATTTCAGGAAGAAGAAGAAAGGAAATAAATGGTCAAATACCAGGAGCTGCCTAGAACAAGACTGACTCACTGAGAGTTTCCGTGACGGGCCTTGGATTACAGGCTTCTCCTAATGCAGTTCTCCTACATGCTTTTGCACAGGCATGGGTGGGAGAATAATGAGGTAGGAGTGACCCCAATCCAGTGGGTGCAGTTTCCCCTCAAAAAATTCAAGTTCTCCTCGCAGGTGGGGCAAAGTAATAAACAATCTTTTGACTTCAGCTTTTATGGCAGCTTCTAAATCAAAATTGTAAACTGAATTATGCATAAAAACTCTGCAGAGAAAAGCCCTTTTGCAGCACGTATGAAAGGGAACCGCGAAGTGAAATGGGTGCTTTCAGGGAAGAACGACCCTCTGGCAACTGGTAGGGGGCACCTGATTTTGGAGGGTGGAAAGCCACAGATTGATTTTCCCCTTAAAAGAAGTCACTCCAGTATATTCTTATGTGCTAGCTCAGGCTGTAATGTTGCAGTAAGAAGGTTGTAGGACAAAAAAGACTCATTCTTGCCCACTGAATACATGATCTTGGAGCCTCTAAGGGAGTGCTCTAATTAGGTCTTGTCAGTACAGTTACAGGCCATCACCACACCCAGCCCCTCCACCCGGGCACCTTCCTCTCCCAGGGAAGCACAAACTCCTCTCCTCCCTAACTGAGGGCTTCAAGTAAAACTGGGTTCATGAATCAGCCTGTGGCATAGCCAATGCATGTCACTGAAAAGGGCAGACTGATGGCTGGAGAAGGCCACAGCCACAAGATCTTGCAGAGTTAGCAAGCAGAGCTCCCACAGGAGCCAAGAAATAAGATTCACCCTTGCTTTTAGAAGATAATTTTATGACATTTCCCAAATTAATTTTCTCTCCTAACATCCTGTGCATGGCTGGAACAATTTGGAAAAGGTCCTGGAAAGTGTTGCTGGACTATGGAGGAATTAATGTTCTCTCCATTTGCTTTAACTGAAACAAAAATTAATCAAGTATTGTAAATCCACCAAGAGATAAATAAGAAAAACACAGACACAAACACCCCCTCCAAAGCCCCCAAAACCACCCAAAAAGCCAAACACACAAAAAGTGTCTTTTTGATGCCTGAAATAGTTTCAACACTTCTGTAGTGCTGCCCTCAGCTACCCTGAGTTTTCAGGTACGAATGACTCTTCACAAGAGCAAGCACAAACACAATGCTTTGCTGGAGTAAATACTAGCTCTGCCAGCTCAGGTGTGCCAGTGAGAGACTGGCTTGCAAGCAATTTTATTCTTGATTGTTCCTGCACTCTGCATTCTCCTAGTCTGAGTTGTTAGCACAACTGTACTTCAGCTCCCCTCAGCAGTCACTTTGCCTTATTCTGCTGTCTTCCTCTGGCCACCTTTTGCTCTGCCCTCAGTAGGATCCACCTCCCTCCAGACAGCCCTGCTGTCCCGTGAAGTTAAGCATTCCCCCTCCACAAACCATCCAGGGGACACAAGGCATTGCAACCAGTCAAGAGTTAGCTCCTTCCACGCTAGCCTCTTCCCAATCCACACAGAATGAACAAATAAAAGCAGTAGCCTCCCTCATTGTCCCAAATAGGCTGTGAGTAATCCAAATATAAAGGATTTCTGGCAGAAACACCAGAATTAAAAAGTAAATGTTACCCAGTGAGGGATAAGCCTCAACTCTTAAATCACTTAGTGCCTTCCCCAAAGTCACAGATCTACCCTGTACCAGGGAAGTCAAACCTAGACTGTTCCAAGGGACGAAGGCAAGGGAGGCACTACAGCCAGGACTAAACTTCCTATTGTACTCCTTCCTCTTCAGCAACCCTGTTTCTCATCTGACACATTTCTGCTAGAGACTGCAGTGCCTTTAATACCAGAGAGTCATGCAGGATGTTTTAGTGTCAAACCCACAGGGATGAAGAGTTCTAGGCATTTCTGAGAAATCATTTTCTAGCCCCCTTCTTCCCTTCAAACTCTCTTAACAGAGTCAGTTAAGCAAAGCTGCATAAATGCAACATAAATCATCTGTTTTGCTGTAATTAAGCTTGGAACTCTTTATGCTACTGTGCATTCACACTGCTGTAACCCGGCCAAGCAGCGAGCAGTAGCTGCTTTACAAGAAGGCAACACAAACCCCCGCACAAGCTTGTTTCGTGAGGGTTTCACAGAATATTTCTGCATAACCAAGAGCAAAAGCAGTCACTAGCCCTCTTCTGGCACATCATCAGCTAGGCAAGCAGCACACACTAGCGCCACGTGCTCAAGACTATTGATCATCACGCAGATATCTTTGGCCCATTGACTGAGTTTCCGCAAGTGAACAATTAGTTTCTCCTCTATAAATTTTAATAAGCACAGGACAAGCCATCTATGCTCTAGCTGTTAGCTTGCTCCTCATTATTACAGAAAAATCCATTTAGCATTTGTTAGCTTGCTCTGTATATCTTCAGAAGAAAATGGGTCTCAGTGTTCACAGCTTCCTTATTTAATGCATTGCTATACACAGCAGCATGAATTCATTTCTTCTCAGATTTCTCCATAGGACTTGAGAAGAGAAGGTTTTGTTTGGCAGTTGTCATGCTTCAGGACATTTTTTATGAGCAGCTCACTCACCATTCATTAGCTTTATGTGGATCTACTTCAATAAGGAAGTGCTTGCTCCACTTCTCGTTGACACAGAGATGCAATCTCATTATAGGTCCAAGGATAAACAACTCTAGATGCATAAACTCATAACCAATTAGCATTACAGGGAGAGCTGTACTTTGAAAACACAATTTGTGCAAGTAGCTGGGGAAAACTTTACAGTGGTTATTAATTAGAGTGGGAAATTAAGACTATTAATCTTACTGATTTTTTTTTTCTCCTAATTCATAGCAATTTACTTGGGTATAAGTAACCATGATTTTCTGGACAATTCTTCCAGCCTTGAAAAAGAAGCTTCTCTTCAGAAGAATAGTTATGCATTCTCTCTATATAGCCAATACAAACCACAGGTAGCAGAGGGAAACAAAGCCCAGTTCAAGCACATGAATCAAAGACAACTGAAGTAATTGTAATTGCACCCGCAGCAAGTCAGTAGAAACCTCTTAACTGCCCTCACATACATGGATCACAGGATCACAGGATCACAGGATCACCAAGGTTGGAAGAGACCTCGAAGATCATCGAGTCCAACCTGTCACCACAGGTCCACTCAGCTGGTTCCAGGACAGAGAAAAACTATGAGTAACGAGGCAGAAAGAGGAATTCCCTGATTTTGTCTAGCTGGGGAGGAAATCCGATGCATGAATACACTACACAACACATTTAAACCTTTAACTGCTGCACTGGAGTAAGGTTCTGGGTATTAAGACAGTGATTGCTAGGGACTCCTGTTGCTAGACTTACAAGCTGCACATCACTGGCTTGTTTTATATGTTTAAAGGACTAGTGCAGCATTCAACATGCAAAAGGTGAAATTCTTTTTGCCATCAGCATTTAGCACAAAACATATTTGAGTCTGATTTGTGATTTTGTTTTTCCATACAAGACTTGTACCTCTGCAATGCTTAGCATCTTTAAGAAGCACACAAAACACTATCTGTCACAGCCAGCTGTTTCCTCTCTGCATTTTCCCAAGGGAGCACTGAATGGAGATTTTATTAGCTGGCTCAAAACAGGCCAGGTGTGGAGAGAATATGGGAGCAGACACTCAGTAATTTAGAGAAACAAACAAAGCAGATTTCTGTGATAATGCAAACTTTTAAAGTTAAGTTTTAGCTGTTAGTGTACAGGCAGGAGGGATAGCCCAAAGAAACATGCAGCTGTGGTTCCATCCACTAAAAAGGGATCAGGAAGCAAGTAGAGGCTCTGGACTCTTCATCCAGACTGGCTATTCCCTGGGAGATAGTTCTAACTGTTTTGACTACACCTCTCCATACTGTTCCAGCATTTCACCATCCTCGTTATGAAGAACTTCCTTCTAATATCCAACCTAAATATATTCTGCTCCATTCAAAACCATTGCCCTTTGTCCTATCACTACAAGCCCTTCTAAACAGTCCCTCCTGAGCCTTCCTCTAGGTCCCCTTCAGATACAGAATGCCACTATAAGGTCTCCCCAGAGCCTTCTTCTCTCCAGGCTGAACAGCCATAACTCACCCAAGCTGTAGGAGAGGTGCCCCAGCTGTCTGATCATGCCATAGAGCATCGTTGTGGAGGACTACTCCTTCAGTCCTTCTTCCTCAGAGACGTTGATGTAGCATGCACACTCCTATGCCATCAGGGTGGGTGATGATTGCTCACCTGCAGATACACTTGGTGCTTTACAGACACATATTAAGCCTGAGCTCCATCTCTAAGGGTTTACACTCTGAAAAGCATTTGAAGTTCTGAAATAGAATCCAAATAACCCTAAGGCTATTTAATTTTCCTTTCAAGGTCTTGTGAACTCACACTTAGGCCTCTTCTTAAAAGATCATTTTTGACCCAATGGCCCATGATGGCTTCTTCAAAACAAGCTACAGCCTATCAGTCATCTTCTGTTTAGTTCACAGATCATTGATACAATGGAATTTAAGAGCTGCTCAGAAGCTGTTATAGTCTTTCATGTCAATCTGCTTGTCAAGGGTATACAACAAATGTCAAAAATCTGTAAGAATCATTTTAATTGATATTTGCTGACCATACACACAAAGTAAGCCTTTATGCCTTAGCTTTCTTTTCAAGAGGTAAAGCCAAAGTGCCTTACAACCTGGGAATTAAAGCTGCCAGAACAAATTGGTCAACACAGTCAACATCAGATACATTCTTAAGCTGTAAGAGCTTAACAGCATGTTTACTCAATAAATCCCTGCTACTCGTTCCACTCCTCTAAAGCGAGCTAAACTTCCAGAAGAAGTTAAAACAGAATATTTTTTGTTAAGAGTTCACATCTGGTTTACTATAGGCCTGGGGGGTTGTGGGGGATTTTTGTCTTCTTTTTTTTCCCTTTTTCTTTTTCCTTTCTGTTTTTTATTGTTGGTTTGTGGGTTTGTTGCTGATTGGTTGGTATTTTCTTTTGTTTGTTTGTTTGGGGTTTTTTGTTGTTGTTCTTCAGGGATTTTGTTTGTTTTGTTTTTACATTAAGCACTTAAAATGTCATCCTGAAAATTGTAAGAAGTATCAAGAACTAAACCAAAAGAGTTGGGTTATACAGAGAACCAGTCTTTATAAGCAGAGAAAAAAATAATTGTGAGGTCACAAATGCCATTCAAAACATTAAATGCATAAACTAATTAAATATTAAATGCATAAACTAATTAGTGGGAGAGGGAAAACAAACAAACAAACAAACAACAAACTTGAGTCAAATGAAAGTAAAAAGTTGTCCTGGAAGATCTCAAATTGCAGCCCTGAAATTCAGCCCACAGAAATTGCCTAAACTTTGCAGGTCTTGGTGTTACATAAATATCAAACTTTATAAACTGCCCAAAGTCTAATAATGCACACAAATGAAAGTATGGCCTTGTCAAATGTCTGAGTGAGATCCTCCTCTTCGAAGCAAGCAATCAGAGACCCACATGCCCAGACGCCTTCTGCCCATTTTCCCTCTGCAGATAGAAATAATGATACAGGGAATTTTTCCCCTCCATTCTTTGCCCTGTTTTTTCAGGTCCATCTTGTAAATACAGCTTCATTTGCTTCCAACTGGCAAATGTAATGCTGGGGGGGATTTTCAGCCCACCACACTCGCTTAATGTTGCTCGTGTTTTCTGCACTGCGGCTGGTGACGCTGCCGGGGCTCACTGCAAACACCAGTAAGAGGCGTGTTAGATAAGACAGCAAGCAAAGAGCTGCTCAGTGTTCAGATGCATGGTTATTACTGAAATGTAGTTTTGTCTCTATCTTTTTAGTTAATTTATAGACCCACCCTGAGAGAATTTAAATTAAATGAGTAAAAGAAGCAAATATGGCAATAACATAAAATATATATAGAATAATGTAGATAAAGTAAGTGGATGAGGAAGATTGTGCCACTTTTGTGCAGGCCTGTGTTCAACTTGTTTGAAAAATACCCATCTAAAATGATCTCCAAGATGCCTTTATTCTCCCCCCTCCCCCCCCCTAATTCTTTTCCTTCTAAAAAAAAGATAAAATAATGCCAAACTGTTATTTATACTCCAAATGCATTCAGGGCAATAGCTAATTCTGTAACTAATTAAATGAAACTCGGGGCAGAGAGTAGGATCTCGAAGCTGCTAACCATGAAAAATGCATTGTTAGTTTTCTCTGCAATGCCTCTCAAAAGGATTTTCACATATGTCATTAGGCTCATCATTTTTTAAACACTACAGATAGTAGCATCAGCATAGTACATCTTCTTTTTTTTCCAGTATATTCCTTCTCTAAACTTGCTATCCTCTTCAAAGCTATGTCTCACACTTAAAAATCCTTCTCTTGTCAGCAAAGCACCCTCATTCTCTTCCTTCAAATCCCTCCACATAACCTACTTTGCACTAAGATTGACAGTAGTGCTTTATGTGTTGTCAGTATCAAACCCTGTCTTACAGTTTTACTCTTAGCCTGTGTGTCTTATTCTTCTAAAATCAGATTCTAAACTGCTGGGGTTTAAAATGGCCTCTACTTTCCTGTCTTGACTCATTCAAAGGGCCAAGCGCTTCTCACTCTGACCAGTTAATTTGTAGGGACTATGGGACTGCTTTAAGGCAGCTAGAAAAACAGCTGAGGTTACACTACACATGGACTAGGAAAGCACATAATACTCCTGCTCCATGTTTTCCAGTCCAGTGGACATCAGTGGCATAAGATTGGTTAGGTGGCATTTGGAACAGAGATCAAAGTCAGCATTTGTTGCTCGTTTTCAGAAGGCTATCTTGAGAGAGTTGTGAATCTGTGTTAACTTGCTTCCATTTGTGTAAGCTAACATTAAAAAACAACCCAGAGACTTCTACTTGTGAATATCACACATAGGACAATGGCCTTAAAATGATACCATGAATTTTGAACTAAAAATTGCATTAATGAAATCCCCAAAGCAGAGAATGTAATTGTGGCAAGTGAACTGAGGCTGTGGAAAGCAAGATGCTCTGTGACAAATGTGGGCACACACTAAATTCACAGCAGCAGAGTGTGGCAGGGGCTGCACGTTCAAGGCTGAAGATAAAATGGATGTCTTTAGACACACATTAAAAAAAGATCCCAATGTTTAATGCAATAATGTGTTAAGCTTTTAATGACTAAAGGAAAACGTTTCTTTGGTGCTAATTATATGGAACTTCTCCCTGTCAAAATATTTAACAAAACTCACCCCAGGTGTCCTGACTATCTGAAACATACATCTTTCTCTGCCGCTTTTGAAGTGTCTGTACATACCAGTGAGCTTTCTAATGGACACTTTTTTTTTCCTTTTTTAATATAGAAAGTCTTCATAAACATAAAATGAGCCCATTTTAAACTTTGATGAGATAAAAAAGCATTTCTGAAACTCAGAAAGCACAGGGGTTTAGGGAAGGTACTCAAATCATTTTTGCTTAGTGATTTTCTGTTTCAAAGATGGAAAAGACATTTTACAGTGCCTTATTGTTGCTATAAGGCAGGGTATCACAGGGGCCTTGAGTAGCTTTTGCAGCAAAATAGCCACAGGAGCCACCACAAGCAGCTTTTAATCACACTGCACTGTTCTTATTCATAGAATCATAGAATCGATCAGGTTGGAAAAGACCTCAAAGATCATTGAGTCCAACCTGTCACCCAACACCTCAGGACTAACTAAACCATGGCTTCAAGTGCCACCTCCATTCCCCTCTTGAGCACCTCCAGGGATGGTGACTCCACCACCTCCCTGGGCAGCACATTCCAATGGCCAATTACTCTTTCTGGGAAGAGCTTTCTCCTCACCTCCAGCCTAAACTTCCCCTGGCACAACCTGAGACTGCATCCTCTGGTTCTGGTGCTGGGAGAAGAGACCAAGCCCCATCCGGCTACAACCTCCCCTCAGGTAGTTATAGAGAGCAATAAGGTCTCCCCTTAGCTTCCTCTTCTCCAGGCTGTGCAGCCCTAGCTCCCTCAGCCTCTCCTCATAGGGCTTGTGCTATTATGGCAATGTGGAGATGATTGGGCTTGTTGTAACTGGCAATAGCCACAAGGCTCCTAACATATCCTCTTGGAAGAACTGCAGAGTTCTGTGGTGCATGAGTGAGGCTCCTTTTCCTTTGTCCTGATCATAACTGGGTGCCTAGTGCAGGGATTTGCAAGGGAGAGGGATTCAAGCCCTCACATGAGTGCTGCTGGGAGTTGGGGGTCTCATTCCAGGGGGACCCCAGGCAGAATAGCTATGAACATTGAATGAACCCGAGGTGGCACATGTAAAGTGGGAGCCAATATCTGATTTATATTTTTCTTATAAATAGGGATTCAGAAGAAAATATTGTTGGCATTGACAGAAAAACAGAAAGCTAAGTACAAAATTAAAGCTAAAGGCTATCTTTTCTTTCAAGTAAAAGGAGAAAAACAGAGCTGCCAGATCTTTAAGGATGTTTTCCGCAGAGCATAAGAGCTCTTGGTCCCCAGAAATAAGAAATAAAGCAAGGAAGGCAAAAACCTGCATGGATGACTCCAGACCTGCTGATGAAATTAAAGGGTGAGAAAGAAATGTGCAGGCAGGGAGAACAGGGGCAAGTGTCCTGGGAAGAGTATGGGGATACTGCCCAATTGTGTAGGAGCAGGGTCAGGCAGGGCAAGACAGATCTGCATCTGAACTTGCCAAGGGATGCAACAAATAATAAGAAGGGCTTCTACAGGAGTGTCAGACAGAAAATGGAGGTCAGAGAAAGTGTACAGAGCACACAGGCTTCTCAGAAATGTTGCGAGGTCTCCTTCTCTGGAGATAGTCAAAACCCACCTGGACACAATCCTTGCAACCTGCTCTAACGCAGGGGCTGGAAGAGATGGTCTCCAGAGGTCTCTTCCAGCCATTCCCTTTCTGTGGTTCTGTCTGATTTGTACACACTGAATGAGTAATCCTGACAAGCTGCTAACAGCAGATGAGGAGAAGAATGAAGTATTCAGCAACTTTGTTTCCCCACAGCCTTCACTGGCAACCTCTCTTCCCCACAGCTCTTGGGTGGATGGACCACAAGACAGGGAACAAGGGAACAAAGTCCCTCCCACTGTAAGAGATCAGGTTCATGACCACCTGAACTTGAACATGTAGAAGTCTATGTACAGGATGCATACCAGAGGGAACTGATTGGTGCAGTTGCCAAGCCAATCTCCATGACACTTCAAAAGTCAGGAGTGAGGTAACATCCTTGGTAACTGGAAAAGGGAAACATCTCATCCATTTTTAAACAGAGGAGAAAGCAGGACCATGGGAACTATTGATTTATCTTGCCTCCACACCTGGGAAGATAGAATCATAGAATTATTATGGGTAGAAAAGACCTCTAAAATCATCAGGTCTAACCATCAACCCAACACTACCATGACCACTAAACCATGTCCTGAAGTGTCATGTCTACACATTTTTTTAAGCACCTCTGGGAATGGTGATTCCAACACTTCCCTGGGCAGCTTGTTCCAATATCTGGCCCCTCTTTCCATGAAGAAATGTTTCCTAATACCAATCTAAACCTTCCCTGGTGCATCTTGGGCCTATTTCCTCTTGTCTTATTGCTAGCTACTGGAGAGAAGAGAGCACCAGCCTCACTACAACCTCTTTTCAGGTATTCACTGTACAAGACCAATGAGGTGTCAGCCTCCTCTTCTCCAGACTAAAAAAATCTGGTTCCCTCAGCTGCTCCTCATAATACTTGTTCTCCAGACACATCACCAGATTTGTTGTCCTTCTCTGGACCTGCTGCAGCAGCACAGTGTCTCTCATACAACTGTGCACAAAACTGAACAAGTATTTGAGTTGTGGTCTCACCAGTGTGGAGTACAGGGTCACAATCACTTCCCTACTCTTGATGGACACACTATTTTTCATACTGGCTAAGATGATGTTAATGATGGAACAGATCCACCTAGAATTCATACTAGGGTACACTGAAGACAGGGAGGTGATTCAAGACAGCAGTGATGGTTTCACCAGGGCAAGTCCTGCTTCACCAACTTGGTGGCTTGTACAATGGAATGACTACATCAGTGGACAGGGAAAAAGCTATGGATGCCATCAAGCCTTCGATTCAGCTACCAGCAAGGTCTTTCCTTCTAAATTAGAGAGATATAGATTAGATGGATGGACTGCTTTGTGGGTGGTAAACTGGCTGGATGGTCACACCTAGAAGGGTAATGATCCGTGGTTCAAAGTGCACGTGGAGACTGGTAACAGCTGGTATCCTTCAGGGTTCTGTACTGGGACCAGTGCTGCTCAATATCTTCATCAGTGACATAGACAGTGGGATCGAGTACACCCTCAGCAAGTTTGCTGATGCAGAAGGCTCGAGGATGAAGGGATTGAGAGCAGCTACAGTGGAAAAGTATTTGGGGGTACTGGTGGATGAAAACCAGGACACAAGCCAGCAAAGTGTGCTTGCAGTCCTGAAGGCAAAAGAAATGTGGCCAGCAGATTGAGGGAGATGATTCTACCCCTCTGCTCTGCTCTGGGGAGACTGCACCTGCAGTACTGTGTCCTATTTCCAGATCTGGAGTCATCAGCACAAGAAAGTCAGGGACCTGTTGGACTGGCCCAGATGAGGGCCACAAAAATGATCAGGGGGCTGGAGCACCTTTTTGGTGAAGAAAGGCTGAGAGAGCTGAGGTTGTTCAGCTTGGAGGAGTCTCTGGGGAGACCTTATTCCAGGCTTTCAGTACCTAAAAGGGGTCTATAAGAAAGGGAGGAGCAGACTTTTCAGCATGGGCTGTTTCCACAAGAAAAGGGAGCAATGAAAATAGGGTAGGGTTAGGTTAGATAGAAGTGAGAATCTTTATTTCACAATATGTGGAGTGAAATACTGGCAGAGGTAGCCCAGAGAGGTGGTGAATGTCCCATCCCTGGAAACATTTAAGGCCCAGATGGATGGGGCCCTGAGCAACCTGATTTAGTTGCAGATGCCCCTGCTCACTGCAGGGGGATGCGGACTAGGTGACATTTAAGGGTCCCTTTGAAACCAAAGTATTCTATGATCCCATGGTAAAGACACAAAGACAATGAAGTAAAACAAAAAAAAAAAGGGAAAAAAAGACACAGCAGGGGCAACAAAGGAAGGAAAAAGGGAAGAAGACTTAAATGAGAGATGTTATTTGGAGCAGAGTTGGAATGCTGTGCATAACAGCTAGGATGGTCACCTCAAAGCAACAAAGCCCACTGCCAAACAAATAGGACACATCCACTCTGATTTCCAGCTGTGTTCACCTCATATTCTCCCTCACAGGAACAGAGATTTAAAGCCTCAGCCCTCAAGAACTGCAAGTTCTGAATCCCAAATCTATCCACTGCCAAGTTCTAACATAGATTATCTGCTCTGCTGTGGCTGAGCATGCACCAGTAAACCTCAAGTGCACAGATACTGGGGTATCTTGGAAGCTGGTCCAAAAAACTTGTTACTGTTTTCCTTCAGAACCCAGCCCCTGTGAGTGACGCTTTAAGGAATGTCTAAACCATGGATCAATATCTGAAGCGCAGCATGCTCTGGGGACTGCCTTGCTTTCCTCTACGCCTCTATCCTCTTGAATCACGTATTCCAAGCCAAGCTTCTTTTCTACAGCATGGAGGCTCCAGTTCCTCATTGGACTGAAGAGTTATAAATCTGCAAAGCAATTTTAATAGCCATGCTGCAGCACAGCAGAGAGCTAAGGGAGAAAATGCTAATCAAGACACTACACTCCAGATGAAAAGTTACTGATCCTACAAGAGAATGCGAGTCAAGAAAGTTATGGTTTCACATTCTCTTTCATCTGTGTATGACTTTGCCATTAATTTGCTACAGCTTGAAAAAGGTGGACAAGGAAGAGAAGGTTTTATGAGGGAAATGGTTTCACAGAGATTCAACTTCATTTGAGACTTCTGAGAAAGCATTAAGTTACATACTATAAATCTGTCTCTCTTTTAGGCTCCCCCCCCAGTTTAACATAAAATAACAAAAGAAAACAAAAGTGTATTTCATATTCATATGCTCCTTGAAGTGCTTAGATCATCATATTCTACACTCTCTAAGGGTGAGAATCTTCTGAATACAATTGCTAATTAAAATCTTACAGCTGCAAAATTCACACTTAAATTTAGCTCTGTATATCTGACTTTTGAAACAAACAGCTGATGGGTGTAAGGTGGACTGGTGCATGGCAATAGTAATGTGGACTCTTTGAGACATACTGTAAACATTGTACAATAGGCCTGTGTAGTACACAACCAGGCCAGAGGATTCTTCAATGCCACATCAAGAAAAAGAACAGACTATCTTCACGAATAACCTGCAGGTCAGAAGGACTTGGACGTCTGTCTGTGAAGGCTGTGGTGTGAACCTGTTTTCTTGCTGGCACACAAGCCTGTGCCACACAGCTTCAGGACTGATAGAGGGTCTCCTAGAGAATGAGATCAAGATTCTTCCTGCTTGTCCAGCATGCCACTCTCTTGCACACATATCCTGGCAACAAGCATCTTTCTCACTGCTTCACCACTCTGACCACTGGTCAGAGCCACAGACAAGACTGGTTTTCTGCCCTGGAGATTGAGAAGTCACCATGGGCAGAGTGTTTGCACTTTCTCCTGACCAGTTTCCTTCAATCTGGCTGACTCAAGGCTGGTGGAATAAATGAGGTGTCAAACAAGAACTGGCCACCATACAGTTGTGGGGTAGTCCACTGTGACACTGTGCCAGCATCATATACACCAAGTACACTACTAAAGCGGTAGCTAACTCCGCTGGGGTGCTGCGCCCTCTTTTACTATCTGTTTTTACAGAGGAAATCACTAACCTGATCTTCTCAACTATTTCTTCAAATACCCTTCCTGTAGCCCAATGCCAGCACAAATGTTACTCTCAACATCAGGGAGGTGTAATTTGATCCCCAAGGCCCCTTCATCCCTTTTCTTTCTGTAGCCTTCCAGATAAAGAGCGCATCATGAGGTGTACTGTGCACAGATTTGTCAGAGGAGCCGGTAAAAGCTGGTCCATGGTCACATTAAAAGTCCTAAGGTACCTCTTGTTAAAAGAGAATTCTTTTCTTTTGTGTGCTTTCTTCAGCCAAGCACTCTCCTCCCAGGGCAAGGTACTAAGTACCTGCCAGCTGTCTTCACCTAGCAGAGGAAGCTGAATGCCTTTTTGTAATGAAGGCCACTATATAGATCTAAGCTATTAATTCAAAGACAAATAGGCACTTCTTTGATGGAAAGATGTGAGTGAGTGAGCTAGAAATGGGTTAATAAATGTGAAAATGAATCTTTTAAGAACAATGTGCCAGTGTCAAGTAGCAAAACAGCTGAAGCACAGTTCTGACATCTCCTCAGGATACACAATATTCTCATAAAATCTAGGCAAGGGAGAAATATTTGATGTCTGGCCCTACCATTTATATTTTTAGAAGGCTACACAACAATACTCTTGACACCCCCTGAGGTATCTAATGGTTCAACAGTCCTGTACAGCTAGGTTCTGCCTCTTTTCTAAGGCACACAAATCCATAAACCTTCACTGACCTGTAGTGTCGGCATGCTCCTGCCTGCAGCCCTTTCTTTCTGCTGCGTTAGAAAGCCTGATGAGACTGCTTATTGAATTTCTTCCTTTCAACATCAAAGATCCTAGCCATGCTCTCCAATTATTTAATAGATTCTGCTAGAGTGGAGATCACCGATTCATTTCCACTGGAGATATCCAGTCATTGTAAAGAGCAATTACACATAATAACAGCCTGGCAGTTCCCAAGCGCTCTTTTATCAAACACACAGTCCAGTGATTACCAAGATGGGCAATGATCTGATATTGATAATAAAAAGTCATGCCTTTAGTGTTACTTTTACCAAAACAGCAGTGGCTTTGCTCTGCAGATCCCAGCACCCCAGAGGCAGGGGAACGGCTGGGAATTTTCACTTGAACTCTTTTATTTAGTTCATCGTCATTTTTTAAAGTCTTGCAAGTGTCTTCAACTCATCTCTTGCCAACTGGCAGTCCTGTCTGGAGGAAGGACGCAGGGAGATGAAAGAAGGTGACTTCTGAAGCCAGCTTTGTCCCCTGGCAGCCTCAGACAAGACTTTTTGTCTCAGTCTTCCCATCTGAAAATTTTTGCTTAACTGTGTACAGGGGCTGGAGATCAATTTGTTAATGGCTTTGCATTACCACTGTGCACAGCCCTTTGAACATACAATATGTCCTAAAAATACTAACCCTTTTTGCCCTTATTCACAGTTTACTTCCTAGATCTACAGATTAAAGCATTCTTTTTTAGCAAATTTTTTCCTGAAAAAAACCCTTAGTGATAGCTACTGACTGAGCCTTCTCTCTCAGTGCCTTTGAGGTGGCACGGCCTCTACTTGAAGTAAAAACTTTGCCTAACCTTTTCTTTTACAACTGTGATAAAACTAGAAGCAAAATTGCAAAATTAGAAGAGGCTCACAGGGCTCTCCTGACCTTGAAGCATAAACTGTGAAGAGCAAAACAAGATATTCACCTTATCCAGATTGGTTTTGAATCCAAACAGCTGACAAAGACCGAAGTGATGATGATAGTCACAGTCTTGAGCAGGTTTTATATAACCATCAAGAGAAGGCAGCAGTATGTGTACAAGTTTCCTGCTCTAGAAAGATATTTTCTCCCACCAGCAGTTTTCTTGTATTTAAATAATAATCCCTAATTTAGTTAGACCCCACAGTCCTCCACCTTTCATAGTCTATTCTTTCTCATCTGTAGACTACACCAGGTACATGTTTCCCTTGACATGTTCTCTAAGATCAGATCCAGGCAGACCCTGGCCATTTGTCTACCGTGTAGGTAGGGTATGAGCAAGGTTCCTCCTAGAACAGAAGCTGCAGTCCTTGCAGACCCTGCCATAGCATGCACACCGGCGAATCCCAGGGCTGCGGTGAGGTTGATGTGCTTGTGCATGGAACAGATGCACATAGGGCATTTCAAACGCCCAGAGCATGTACTGTTCATTGCCTGGATCTGGGAACTGCTGCCCATCTCTCTTCAGGATTCCCCAGGCAGCAGTCTTCAGGAGACAAGCTGACTGGAAGGCACTAAGTACACACAAGTACAGGCTAGCAGCATATAAAGAGCAAGAGTTCTCCTGGGGAGAGCTTGTGGGTGAGTTGGTGCGCTTATTTTGACACATTAGTTCAGATCTTGCACTCAAGCCAGAGCCCTACACAGTCTGCATGCTGAGTTATCTTTCCAGCTGTAGGAATAAGCAGGTCAAGTTTTTCATGAAGCCAGATAACCTGGCCATAGTGTGGGTGTCCTTTCTCACACTATTCTGCCTCTAATGGCAGCAAGTCTACAGGAAGAATTGAAGAACATGATGTATCTCCATAATCTTCCTATAAAATTCAATCCCACAGGCCAAGGAGGCTACAGGCATAACTACCAGATACTGTCCTAAGGGGGGACACCGCACAGGGCCATGGTCAAGGTCTCTGGGAGTTCAGGGACTCTAACAGTGTTACCAGATCAAGCTCTGTCACCCCTAGTTTCAGCAAAGAAAGTGCCCTAGTTTACTATCAGCTGCTCCAACTCTCCTTTTTAATTGGAATTCATATCCCACAAAAGCTGGAGCCTGCAGCTAGCAGATACAGCAAATTATTCAGCATTAACCAGAATAATCTGTGCTGGTTTTCATGGTGGCTGTTTCCCACTCCGCCTCAGTCATGCACAAGCTCTCTCTGTGGGCACAGCAGAGCCACAGCAGCTGTGAGGGTAGCTGGGGGTGGGAAGGAATTTTGCTTGTCCACGTGGCCTCTGCTTCATATCCTAACTCCACACCCATTTTTTCCCACACCAGTCAGTTGTGAAGCTTTGTTAATACACCACCTGAAATCTGTTTTCATCTAGCATTCAAAACATGACTGTAAAGGGTTTATTGTTGTCATGCTTTTTCTATCACTTTAACTTCAGGAGCACTGTCTTTCTCCTCTTCATTTCTCCTGGCAATGCACACTGCTGCTCTTCCCTGCGAGGGAAAAGGCGCAGAGGCTGCCGGTTGTCAGAGCTTGCAAGCAGCCATTTAAAAGCAGATACTTTTTGTCAGCATTTTATTTGTGAAGCTTCCATGACAGATTTGGAAATTGAAGCCCTTGATTTATCTCTGGGCTGAAAACTAGACAGAGGCAAGGACACTGTGAGCCTTAGGAATGAAATTACAAACATGTCATTACCTCCTTTAATCTGCTCTTGTTTCTGTGAAATTGCTCCAGACAACCCCCAAATCCATGCTCTTTCACAACAAAAAAATCATCTTTGCAAGCTATTTTCCACCAGTTTATTTGAGGCCAGTCACTGCTCACTTGTGTAAAAACAAAGGCTGGTAAACACGCTGCTTTTGAACAGGGAGCCAAGCCAACAGACCCAACCAACATAAAAACCAGCTATACCTAAAATTACACCCCCAGTCCCACTCTGTGTGGGGGTGGGGGGGGTGGGGTGGGGGTGGGGGGTGTGGGGTTTTGTTTTGTTTTTTATTAAATCTTGTTGGCTCACAGGAGACAATGGTTTGATAGTGAGTCATGCTAGCACTCAGGTCAGGGCACATTTGGCATAACATGACATCACATCTGGCACATTGAAATCATGACTAACAGACTCTGATCAAGATTTGTGTGCTGGGAGTAGCAGGGGTTGTTTCAAATCAGAAGTGAGAGGCATCAGAGGAGCTATAGGGGAAAGTGGCAAAAGCCCAATTCCCTTCCACCTGCTCTGGAATTTCTGTTAGCTTTTACTTTTCCAATGCACTGCAAGCCTGCACAGAAATTAGAAGAATGACTGCACATAGTAGCTTGTGTTGTCACCTATGTGGCATCATCCATGGATGACTGAAAAGGATCTACTGTGATGAAAGACTTGAATGCAGATGAAAATGGTTGTGCAAAGTATAGCCCCTTTCCTGATCTGGCTGATGCTGCTGCTAGTGGTAACTCCTAAGTGAGCAGCACCGAGTGGAAAAGTGCAGCTGGCTGAGTTGGGCATGGAAAACTCCCTCCTACATAGGCAGGTGTGTTTCCCTCCTGAGAAGTACTCTGGTCACCCTTGAGTCATACACCACTGAGAAAGTCATCTGCTGCTGAGAGAATGGTTGGTCTTGTGCTTTGGTACGTTTTGCTGAGGTGGAGAATCACAGAATGGTCAGGGTTGGAAGGGACATCTGGAGATCGAGCCCAACTCCCCTGCCAAGGCAAGTACACCTGGAGAGGGTCACACGGGAACGTGTCCAGGCCAACAGTTTTCCTTTTTCAGACTGAAATAAAAATAAATAAACAATTCTCTCAGTCTTTCCTCATAAGAGCAGCCCCATGGAAAAGAATTTGGGTGTGCTGGTGGAGAGCTGGCTGAACATGAGCCAGCAGTGCCCAGGTGGCCAAGAAAGCCAATGACATCCTGGTCTGTATCCAAACTAGTGCGTCCAGCAGGAGCAAGGAAGGGATTGTTCCCCTGTACTTGTCCCAGGTGAGGCCACAGCTCGAGTAGTAGGTGTTTTCTGGGCACCATAGTATAGGAAAGACATTAAGATCTTGGAGTGTGTCAAGAGAAGAGCAACAAGGCTGGTGAGGGGTTTGGAGGGCATGCCATATGAGGAGCAGCTGAGGGAGCTGGGAGAAGAGAGGGTTAAGGGGAGATTTTATTGCTCTCTGCAGTTACCGGAAAGGAGGTTTTAGTGAGGCTGGTGTTGGTCCCTTCTCTAGGGGAAATAGTGCCCTAGCTAGTGATATGACAGGAGGAAAGGGGTTTAAGTCATGCCAGGGGAGGTTTAGATTGGGCATTAGGAAGCTTTCTTCACTGAGATAGTGGTGAGGTGTTGGAACAAGCTGCCCATGGGGGTGGCAGAGTTGCCATCCCTGGAGGTGTTTAAGAAGCATGTAGATGTGGTGCTTCAGGATACAGTTTAGCCACCACGGTAGTTTGGTTAGATTTGATGATCTTAAAGGCCTTTTCCAACCTTAACCATTCTACAAGTTCTAGTCCCCTACTCAGCTGCAAAGTCTTTTATTATTTTTTTCATACCCTCTCCATCAAATCCCTGTCCTTTAGCTGGGGAGTCCAGAACTGGGCACAGTACTCCAGATGTGGCCTCAACAGGACAGAGTAGAAGAGAAGAAGATCCTCTCTCAACCTGCTAGCCACACCCCTTCTAATACACACCAGGATGGCATTGGCCTTCTTGGTCACAAGGGCACCTTGCTGGCTCATGGTCATTCTGTTGCCCACCCCTGCTGTCTCTTTCCCCCTAGCTGCCTCTAACAGACCAGCCCCCAACCTGTCCTGCTGCATGGAGTTATTCTCCCACAGATGCAGGACTTTACGCTTGTCCTTACTGAATTTCATTAGATTTTTCCTTGCCTAGCTCTTTAGTCTGTCTAGGTCATGCTGGGTGGCAGCACAGCCTTCTGGCATGTCAGCCAATCATCCCAGCTGTATTTCATCACCAAGCTTGTGGAAGGTACACCCTGTCCCTTCATCCAGACCATCGATGAATATACTGAGTAGGGCTGGACCCAGTACCCACCGCTGGAGGACCAGGGACATCTCTTTTTGTCTGAAAAATCAGCTAGAAAATAGCACCAACAGTGCCTTCACATCTTACCTAAGCCTCAATGGATAAAGCAGTCATCTTCCTTGGGAGAGATCTCATTGTGCTTCATATCCAGGAGAAGGCCACTAGACTTAGGAGAATGCAAGTCCAATTCTTTCAGCACCCATGCAGCTGCCAAACCACACACAGCTAAACCAAAAGCAGTGCTGAAGAGAAGTGTTTTGCTCTTCCGTAGTCAGGTGATTTGTCTTTGCAGAACAATGGGTTAGGTCTCTAGGTGTTCATCTCAAGAATGATTCCCATCATCATTGAACCAGTAAAGTTGCACACTTATTCTTCCAGGAGCTGGCAGTGGTGACAAACAGCCCCTGAAGCAATCGTGGGTGTCTCTGCAGCCAGATCCCTTTACAGGAAAACACTCATGCCACACTTGTGAATGTTGACACAGGCATCATACAACCCCTTTGGCTTTCCAGGTAAATCTGCAGTTTGACCTGGTAAAGCCTCAGGTAAACAGTTTCAAGTTTCTATTAGTGAGCCCAAATGCATAACTAATTTACTATAGGCTCAGCTGATTTGGCAAAGTTCCACAGAAGAGTGCAAGTTCTGACTTATCCCTTGTGTGAGCATCTCCTACTGTCAGTATTAAATGCATCTGTTTTCCATGGGCTAAGGCTGAGGATCTGTGTCATAGGCACCCATATCAACCCACACAGATTTAATGCAGAGCTCTGACAGGTAGGCACTGAAGGTCAGATATCAAAACACATAACTTTAATCTCTAAACCCCCATACCAGTCCACCTCTTTGTGTTCAGATTCTTCTCTGTGACATGGAACCACTGCCCACCCTTTATCATAGGCCTCTTGTGAAAATAAGAGCAGTAATCTCTGAGATAATGCAGAGCCTGTGCTGAATGGAGGTTATTTGTACTCATCACCATGCTGCTCAGCCTTCAGATGTGCTATCACAAAGGGCTAGAAATGGGGCAAAAGACCATTAGTCAAGAAGTCTGAGAGTAAAAAGAAGCTGAAATCAAAACAGAAATACCCAAATCACAAAGATCCAGTAGTGATGTAAAAGCAAAAAAGACACAGAAGGTCAGGCTCTTCATGTTGTAGAAAGCACTTGAAGAGGAGAGGGTTGTGGGCAGAGGTAAGAAATAAACAACTAGTTCTCCTCCCCTTTCCCACTACTTCCACAGCTGCTCTCCTGTAATTGCAAGAGTCAGTGAAAAGGTCAACAGCTGAGGCCAATGACAGCCAGCTGCCAGGCACCAGGCAAAGGCATAGGTAAAGGCTCTTTATCAGAGAAGCCAGTCAGCTATCAGAGCAAGTGATGAGCAAAGCCTTAATGGAGGGAAGGGAGGACTGAGTGTTCACAGAGAAGAGAAATAGTGTCCGAAGTGTAAATTCCTTCTCTTTAAAATGTAACACTGCTCTCAGTAGATCAAGCTCCTTTTAGGAATTCAAATCTGTGATGCAATCATCAGGGGGGAAAAAGTTTTGTTAGTCATCAAGGATTAACAAAAGCCACATTGTCATTAGCCAGTGCAGGCATCTTAATCATAGAATCATTCAGGTTGGGAAAGACCTAATGATATTTTCTATTGTTAGGTACTTAGGCTGGAAGTTGCCTTCCCACATAAGATCTGCCTTTGTGATGAATACACCAATTTGCTTCATAATTTGACCATAACAGTGCAGAATTCTAGCTATAAATTACTGTTTCAATCTTTCATTTATGTCACAAATAGCCTTTACTGCACAATATGCAGAGTTTTGCATATTAACTGTGTAGTGGCATTTACTGTATGCATATAATGTCACCATTTTTATGATATCGTTTGGGAACAGGTACCTTTAAACCACATTCTTATGGAGTCCCCATTTCAGAGGAGATTTTATTCATTAATTTTTTTTAGATAAATACATCAGTCTGTAACTTCAGTGCTTGGTGCTAAAATGGGATCTTCATCCACTTAAAAATATGGGTCATGAGTGCAGTGAGATGAGAACCAGCTCCACAGTATGGAAAGATTACTTAATCTGAGGGGTTTTTGGTGGTTGGTGTTTGTTTGTTTACCTAGAATTTGTGATTGACAGATTATTTCATTACTCTTCCTTTTTTTCTTGACTTTAAGAGTGTCTATTGAAATTAAACATAGCCTGAAGGAGACAGTTTGCAATGCATTAAGAATGATGTACATCAGTGCCAGTTTTACAAGTCACTTGGACTGGTTTCCTACTGGCAAATGCATCACTGTTATACACTGCTGTAAACTTGGCACTGACAATCATTTGAACTAACCACACAAGTTGAAGCAGTAGTTTTAAAGTCTAAAAATCTGAGAGAGTGTTGTTGTGAGGCCTCTAACTCAGTCAAAGCTCCAGTAAATATGTATTGCTATATTCCTGTGTCTTCCAGTAATACTTACTGCTCAGTCCATATCAGAGACACAGGTGGGCTGCCCAGGGAGGTGGTGGGGTCAGTGTCCCTGGAGCTGTTTAAGAAAAGACTGGATGAGGCACTTAGTGCCATGGTCTAGTGGGTTAGTTAGGTTGGGCAGTTGGTTGGCCTTGGTGATCTTGGAAGTCTCTTCCACCCTGGTTGATTCTGTGATTCTGGGAAAAAACAGTTTTCTATTTCTAAATAAAGCAAGGACCAGCTACAGCGAAAACACAGAGAAATTGTTCTGTGCTGGAGCTTATACTGTGTGCAACCAGGTGGTACACCAGCACCAGTCAATGTCTGAAAATCATGATTGTTGTTATTAATTAATCCACACATGAATTTCTCTTTCTTGGCTGGACAAAGAGGGCTGCATTATGCTACACTCAGAGCACCCAACCTTTTACAAAAGCAGCAAGAGTCACAGGAAAGTCTCCAGTACTTTCACCACTTCAATATCTGACACTACTGCCAGTTCCCTGTAAGTTATTGATTTCTATCTGAAACAAATACCAAGAACAATATCTACGCTATTAAAACTCCTGTGCTAAAGAAAAACCTTAATTATAACCTCCTGTTCTCCTGAGTCAAGATATTGACATATCTGACTGTCACACAGCCCATCTGTTTCCACAGTTGTTTTGCTTTCCATTGCTGAAGATGCAGTAGACATTTCAGCAGGAGACAAGTTGTCCTGTAGAGGACATGTTTCTTCCAGTGTCAGGATTCAGAGATGCTTGATTCTTTCCAGACTGGCTACTGCAGTTCCAGGTCTTTCAGACATCTGAATTGGGAGTATTAGCAAATTCAGTAGATCCTTCTGAATCAGTTTCTTTCTACATCAGTGTTTGTCACAGACGTTTGCTTTCCTGGTACCAGCTAAAACAAGTGCAAAGCTAATGGGACTTACAATGGGTGTTAAGCTACCATAAGAAGCAAAGGCTACTCCTTTAGATGACAAGCTTCAAAATGCTTTTTAAAAGTACCTTAAGCATGACCTCCATTTCATAGAGGGAAAACATGGACTGGGTATCAGACTTGCTCAAAAGCCCCCCAAAACACTAAACCCTAGGTATCCTGATACTGGCTTTACTCTTATCAGCTCAATAGGAAGAAAACACTCCCTAAAAGAGCTCCTCCCCACCCAACACATGGCAACAAAATGTATTTGCACAGAGAGAGGACATTTTCAAAGATGCCTAGGGATTTGAATAACTCTATTTAGCTGATATTGCTAAGTTGATTTATACTGATATTGTATAGAGCGCTAAAATAGGTTTTGAGATCAGGTCAGATATAGATCTGATTCATTGGTGCCATGGGCAGTGGCACTGAGTGCACCCTCAGCAGGTTGCTGATGACACCAAGCTGTGTGGTGCAGCAGACAGGCTGGAGGGAAGGATCCATCCAGAGGGACCCTGAAAGGCAAGAGAGGTGAGCTTATGCCAACCTCATGAAGTTTTAACAAGAGCAAATGCAAGGTCCTGCATCTGAGTCAGGGCATTCCCAAGCACTGGTATAGGCTGGGCAGGGACTGGCTTGAGAGCAGCCCTTAGGAAAAGGACTTGGGGGTGCTGGTGGATGAGAAGCTCAACGTGGGCCACCAGTGAGCACTTGCAGCCCAGAAAGCCAATCACATCTGGGCTGCAACAAGAGAAATGTGGCCAGCAGGTTGAGAGAGGTGATTCTCCCCCTCTACACTGCTCCCATGAGAACCCACCTGGAGTACTGTGTCCAGATATAGATGTGCTGGAGCATGTCCTAAGAAGGGCCACAAGGATTATCAGAGGTCTGGAGCGCTCCTATGAGGACAGACAGAGAGTTGGAGCTGTCCAGTTTGGAGAAGAGAAGGCTCTGAAGAGACCTTATTGTGGCCTTCCAGTATCTGAAGGGAGCTACAAGAAAGCTGAGGAGGGACATTTTAGGGTGTTGGGTAGTGATAGGACTAGAGGGAATGAATCCAAGCTAGAGGAGGGTAGATTAAGATTGGATGTTAGAAAGAAGTTCTTCACCATAAGGTTGGTGAGACACTGGCACAGGTTCCCCAGGGAGGTGGTGGAAGCCTCATCCCTGGAGGTTTTTAAGGCCATGCTGTACATGGCTCTGGGCCACTGGTCTAGTGGAGGGTGCCCCTGTCCATGGCAGGACTGTTGGAACTAGATGATTGTTGGGGTCCCTTCCAACCCTAACAACTGTGATTCTGTGATAGATTTATATTCTCTAGTCTTACAGCTCTGAGATTTTTCATTAACAAGAGGCACAGGCACATTAGTAAGTGAGGTAGTCCTTGGCCTCATTCATCACAGCTCCAGTCCCCTCAGAGATGCTGTTTTGCAATATGCATTTAGTCTATGTGAATAGACTTTCAAATTCTTTACAGTAGAAAGCAGTAAGAAATGCAGGTGCTTCCAGCTTGCAGTTGTGTTTAAAACAGAAACAACAGCAGCCACAAAAATCAAGGCAAAACTTGGCATACCATTTAAACCACTCTTTCTTAGCAGTTTTCTTGGGTTTCCAATATCAGATCTTTCTCAAAGAATGTTGCCTGTTACAAATATATTTAGGAAAGAGTAGGGAATATCAAGAAGCTAAGAATGACCACAAGAAGGGGTTTTCTTTAGTGGCAAAAATACTTCTATTGGCCTTATTTATCAGTTTATGAGAAAGGGAAAATCTCCTGGTGTGACATGATTTGTTGAAGGAACCTTTTGCACCGCAGTCTTACAGAGAGACTTTGCTTTCAGTGTAAAGCCTGGTTCTCCAGTACAGAAATGCTGCCATAATGCTGTGCCAGCCAGATCAAGCTGTTAGATCAGCCCCATTGTAAAAGATTTAATTGGTTCTTGGTGCCAGCTCTGCTCCAGCAAAGGAGTTAGTTTTTCATAGCAACCTGAGCATTGGAGTGGCTGTTCGGCCAGCTAGGAGCGAGGGGCTGTGGGCTAGTCACACTCTGCCAGGCTCTGTGCTCTTTAGAAACTAGTCATTTGCATTATTGGAACTTAGCAGGGCTGCTGAAAGATCCAGTGTCCAGTCAATTTTATGAGGACATTTAATTTCCAGAGCTTTCCCTGCAGGCCCACAATTCATTCACATAGGAATGGTTTTCCTCTGCCGTACTTGCCAAACCTTCTTGTAGCCCATCACAAGAAAAAATGCCTGCTTTCCCATGGCTTCCAGTAGATACATAGGCCTTCAGAGAAAACCAACCAGCCAAGCAAAGACCCAGCCTGTTATTTTCAGGTTCAGGGCTTTTTTTCAGCTGCTATTGCACATTTTCCAACTTGAAATGGACAATTCACAACCCATATATGACTGTGCCAGACACTCATCCTTCCCATTACCTTCCTACTCCCAACTTCTGTAGATCAGCTTAGGAACAAGTGCTGTTTTGTTTGTTCTGAGACTGGACAAGGTTTTGGTTGGTTGGTTAGGTTTGGACACCTCTGATACTGCCTGAAAAGAACTTTGGCATAAAAGGTCATTCAAGGGGTGGGGGGAAGAAAAAAGAGTGAAAAGACTGAATGAAACCTTTCTTAATTCTTTGCCTCAGGATGACACCACCCCCAGCCCTTTGCCAAAGGGAATCAGGAGTAAACTCACATAAGTCTAAGGAGTTAGGAGCTGGACTGACCTAGCTTTAGTATAACTCAGCCTTATTTGTCTCCGATTCATCTTGAGTCATACACATGCAGTGTCTGCCACATCACTGTTGGTTATTAGAAAAACTGAATCAAACCATAAATTAGCTCAGTCATTAGGGATATAGGGCAGCAAGGCCTTTCCTTTGTGTATAATGATCCCAGTTTCCACAGAATGTTTCATTTCCATTTGCAAGAGAACTTCAGGACCAGTACAAAGACGTCTGTGGCTCGTGAAACTCTGAAAATTGCCTTCACTCCTTTCTTTTAGGTAATTGTAGCAAATTTCATTGCCTTGTCATGAGGGACATGATTTCTGGGAAGAAAATTCCTGCCTGAGGTGTATAGGCAGGTGAGAGATTTCCAAGGTTTGTCTCTTGAGCGTGTTTATACTGCACCAAGATTTAGCCTCCGAGTAAGGCTTTAAGAGGGGGTGTAGAGTTCCTTTTAGCTGCAAAGGCATGAGAATGCCTCTGCCATTGTCAGAGAGTAACGGCCTGTGTCTGGCAAGCGCCTGACTAAGTGGGTGGCCGCTGGTGACAACGGCTAGGACTGCACTTGCCATTTTCTTGTGATAGCTGAAGCAGAGCATTGGCCTGAAGCAAGTGCTGCCAAGTTCCTTGTGCCCCCTGTACGGTTAGGGCAGGGAGTTCTGCAGATGTAAATACTGTATCAAATATGTTTGTTCCAGTTGAAGCCCATAGTGTAGTTTTCCCCCCAAAACCAGGGAATGCATTAGACAGTGCCATTATTTCCCATTAGTTGCAGGAAGGGAGTCTTGAGACCTCGAGCAATTGCCTTCTGCTTTATTTTCTATGTTATTTATGCTAAAGGTGCTGCCTGTAGACTACCTGCTCTCTCTTAGACTCCTGAGTTCAGCGTGTGTTTTTAGCAGTGCCCTTTGATCAGTTCTAAAGCTGACTGTGAGTGACAGTGGAAGTCCTTTCTGTCGGGGGCATGATGTGATGTCTCCTCAGTTCCAGCTCTGGGGACTTTAAGGCATATCAGCAGTGCCAAGCAACACTCTGTCAGTCTGCCATCATCTTCTTTCAAAGGCCTTTCTTTTCCTCTCTCTGCCTTTGGTTTGAAATTTCTTTCATTCCCTCCTTGAGCCCTGAATAATTATTGTAGTCTTACCTGGATATTTAGCTATGTTACCTTTCTTTATTGTGAACCTCATGTTCACGTTTTAATTGTGAGACTCAGAGTGCTGGGCAAGGCATTGCAGCATTTCCTCCTGCCAACATTTGCATTGTATTTCTTGCTCTTCTCTGTCTCACTTAGTCTATATAATTCCCTCCCTCCTATTCCCAGACTCTTATAGGAGCAGTCACTTGCTAGCTTTGTGCATTAAAGGGCCTTGTTGAAGCTCATACAGTTGACCTTAGCCCATTGGTCCAATCTATCTAGGTCCCTCTGCAGAGTCTCCCTACACTCATGCAGGTCAACACTCCCACCTAATTTTTTGTCATCTGCAAACTTACTGAGGGTGCATTCGATCTCCTCATCCCAGTCATTGATAAAGAAATTAAACAGGACTGGTCCCAGTACTGAACCTTGGGGAACACCACTTGTGACTGGCCACCAGGTGGGTTTACCTCCATTGACCACTATTCCCTGGGCCTGGCCAGCCAGTGCTTTACCCAGGGGCATGTGTGCCCATCTAAGCCATAAGTAACCAGTTTTCTTACGAGAAAGCCATGAGAAACTGTGCCAAAGGTCTCGTAGAAGTCCAGGCAAACAACACCCACAGCCTTTCCCTCGTCCACTAGGCAGAGCATCTTGTCCTAGAAGGAGGTTAGTTTGACGAGGAGGTTTGTCAGACAGGACCTGCCCTTCACAAACCCATGCTGACTGAACCTGATGACCTGGTTGTCCTGTGCATGGGAGTAATGGCACTCGACGATCTTCTCCGTGACCTTTCCTGGCACCGAGGTCAGACTGACAGACCTGTAATTCCCTGGATCCTTTCTTTGGCCTGCCTTATAGATGGGAGTTACGTTTGTTACCCTCCAGTCCACTGGAACCTCGCCAGCCAGCCAGGACTCCTGGTAAATGGTAGAAAGATGCTTGGTGAGTACATCTGCCAGCTCCTTCAGTACCACTGGGTGCAACCCATCCAGCTCCGAAGACTTGTGTGTGCAGGTCCCTGACCATCTCCTGTTGCACTGAAAAGGTCTCACAGAATTGATGAAAGACCTCAAAGATCACCAAGTCCAACCTGTCACCCAAGACCTCATGACTACTCATTCTGCCCTCCCTCCCTGTCTTCTAGCTCAGGGGGCTGGGTGACTAAGGAACAGCTAGTTGTACTGCTAGAGACTGAGGCAAAGGTGGCATTAAGTACCTCATCCTTTGTCACTCCGGTACCCCCTGCATGCAGTACTAGATGAAGAGTCTCCCTAATCCTCCTTTTGTCATTAATGTGTTTATAGAAACATTTTCTGTTGACTTTAACAGCAGTAACTAGGTTGAGTTCTAATTGGGCTTTGGCCCTCCTAATCTTCTTCCTGCATAACCTCCCCACGTCTTTGCTGTCATGAGGGTCTACCTCTTCTTCCAAAGACCATAAACTCTTCTTTTCTTCTGGAGGTCCAGCCAAAGCTTTCCATTCAGCCAGGCTGGGCTTATTCCCCAACAACTTGTCTTTTGGCACATGGGCACAGCCTGCTCCTGGGCCTTTAAGATTTCCTTCTTGAAGTATGTCCAGCCTTGCCCCCAAGGGACAAGCAGCAGCAAGCAAGCTCAGCATGCTCCCTAGAGCCCATTCTGGCTTTGTGTGTTTTTTCTGAATTTATTCCAAGTTCTTTGATTTTATTTTAAGGAGCAGATATAAGTGTAGTTGAAAGGCTCCCTAGAGCTCATAAATGCAGACCACCATCAAGAATTTTATTCCTCCGTCGCACTGAAGGTTTTACAGGGAGAATTGTCTCAAATGGGAGCTTTGAATCTCACAGAAGGAAGAAAGGACAGTTACAAGCTGTATTGGTTTCTTCTCTAAGTACAAAGTTCTTTAATAATCTAAAATGTTTACATGAATGTAGGGGAAATATGAAAACAGATAAATTTAAAAATAATAAATAAATAAGCTGTGATGCTTCATTGCACACACATTCCTCCACAGGGAGTGCTGGAGGAAATATATATCACAGCTCTTAAGTCATGATGCTTACTGATGTTCTGGAGGATAATCTCATACTACGCTAGTGAGTGCAATATAATGGTGTGCTTTAACTGGATCACATCATGGTATATGCACTTTTGTCTCTGAAAACAGTAGATGCTCCACACAGACTAAAAGTGCACCAGAAAAAAACGACAGAATTATATGAAGTATGTCCTTTGACCTGAGACAGAGCTGCCTGATGCTCTGATACAGAACTAAAATCCCTTGCAAAAAGTATTTTTTTTCCATTTCAAGAACTTTTACTTTCCATCCAACTTCCACCTGTTAAGGTCCAAGGTCTGCTTGTTTCTTCTTTCTTTCTTTGTATCTTATAAATTCCCACCTAAGTGTCATCAACCCAAGCCCCTGAAATGGGAAGAGCTGTGTGTTTGCCAGGCGTTGGCAAAGCAGAGGAAGTTTCTCATTGCACAGTAGCTCTGTGATTCTGCTGCTTGGACCAGTTTCTTTTTGCACCCTTTTAGCTGAATCTCTAGGAGTAAGGACTAAAGCATGACAGGTTCCCCATTGGTCTCACACCTAGAGATGGGCAAATTTGTGTTTCCAGCTCCTGGCACACGTGCAGCTTTGCATCCCCTCTCTGCTCCCTCCATCTTCGATCCAGCCAGCTGGCACAACCTGAAGGATGTACGCCCCCGCAATACACCAAGCAGGGATGGTTCCTATCCTTACCAGTTGACATTAGTGGTAATTTCCTGTAAGCTGCCACAGAATAAAGAAGAGGCCTCTTTCTAAAAGTCTTTCTGGCTCACTTCAAAACTGCCTCTGTCTTCTTTTCAGCTTGCGGAATCAATAAGGCCCTAGCCTCTTAGCCTGGAGCAGCAGAGAAGCTATTGCTATGAACTCAGCAGGAGCCAGAGCGAGGGTAAGTAAGGAGCCCAGAGCTAATCAAAAGTGCCCTCCCATGGCTCAGGATGTTGCCAAGTGCTTCAAGCAGAGCCAGAAGGCAATGTACTATGACTCTTTTGTCAAGCAAGGAATCATCTTCATTATCCCTGCTTTATTATCTCTGAATTTCACTAATTGCACTTACCTTTACCTTACACTTGCCAGCAGAGCTTGGCCACGTGTCGGTCTATAACACTACTTTTGAAAAGGTGTGTTTATCTTCCTGTTGGCACCTGGTGTCTGTTTAAAAGGGTAAGTAGGCTGTCTTTCACATCAGCCTATAATGCTGTAACAGTCTGGTACAGACACCCTGTATTCAACAAAAGTATTCTCAGCATTCAAAGAAATCTCAAGCAGCCTTTGCAGTTTGGAAGAAATGAGTTTGCTTTGACTTACAGTGTTCCTGTAGCAAAACCCCCAACCTTAAACCAAACCAGTCCGAACCAAATTCGACCAAAAACCCAGAGAAGAAGGAGCTGTTCTTTTATTAAACCTGCAAGTCAGGAGACGGGCAGGTGCGTTGTTGGCTGCTGGTGGAAGACATCCCTTATTGAAAATGAAAAATGGAAAAAGAGGCATCTTGTGAGGGTACCAAGCTAGAGTGATCGCTGCAAGAATCTGCTCTCAGACAGGGAAAGACACAGAGCAAAGTGCAGGGAAATTTTATCTGACGAAGGAAAATGGGACAGTACTCAGAATTACAACTTGAATGCAGAAGACTGTAAATCCAGTGGTGGATTGTGCCACTTGTGCTGGGCTATGCCATTTCCCTAGGGTACACTGTAGATTTCCAGCACGCTTCACCCTAAATCATGGGCATGTGACTTTGAAGAAATCTGCACAGCTGCTGTATTTAAAAAGTATGTTTTTACACATTAAAAAAAACTGCTTAAGGGGATATGCTTTGCTTTATCGAAAAGAAGTAATAAAAACCCCAATCTGCTGAATCCAGCAGGGCTGTACGTTTGTCAAACGCGTGCTTAGTTTAGGTCATAGCACTGCCCTGCCATCAGAGATGTGCAGCAGCACGGGGATACCTCTTCACCGTGGTACTAAACTCTATTAGTGTCTCTCTCTACATCTGAGACTTGTTTCTTTTCCATAAGCATGAACCCTCTCAGAATTTCTCCTTTCCTGCAACATTTGTCTTTCTTCCTTTGAGACCAGTGGCCTTCTTGTCCTTTATAACATCCACTCCCACATGGTAAATGGTACAGAAAAACTTGCCTGGATTCTCTAGCTCCTCCAGGAGGACTAAGCCATCATTTAAATCCCACAGGCTTAAATGCTTTTTCAGCACTTGACCTCTTCATAGGGATTAATTTCTCCTACAGTTAGGACAGCATCCAAAGTTGTTACTTTGTCAGTCAGAAGAAACTCTAAAGCAACACACAGTAAGTAGTATAGAAACATCAAATAAAAGAATAGAATTTTATAATCATCTGTAAAATACCAGTCTCTCACAGATTACTTTCTCAGATAACTGTTTAAAATCTCAGAGTTAATATCTAGGTAAGTACATGATTATAGCATTTTCACTAGGGACAGCAAAATCTGCTCAGTGAACAGTCTGTATGTACAGCCACTGGTCTAAATCAATTCCACTGTCCAACTGGCAAGCAGCAGGGAATATATTAAATGAATAGACAATTCAGAAATGTCCAACAGATAACTAAAATCAAAATTTTATTTTTTTCAATAATATTCATCAGACAATTTTCTGACAAGACTTTTCTGAAGGATGAAGTGCAAATGGGAACCCTGTAAGAATGTTTAGAAGAATCGTACATGACATTTTTTAAGCGCCACTAAGTACACATTGAATACTTTGTAAGTATATAGGCATAGCAACATGCAAGTGTCATGTACCTAACATTACAATATGCATTTTGTCTGGGTAAAGTTATTAATGAGGAAATTAAATGAAGTAAACATGTCTCATCGTCAGTGCAATATGTTTAATTCCCATGGATTTTGTTCACAGGTTAGTGGTTGTGTTTCTAAGCCGTTCAACTCTATCCTTCTCAAGGCCATTAACAGTGTGAAAGCAAAGTACACTAGACTTCCTAGGAGAAGACACTTAAATTTACTATGAATAGATGAAGTTGTTATAGCTGTTTCACCAATTATCCCTTACAGTATATCTAGTCTAATGGTAAAGGATGCACACAGATTGCTTTGCAATTATATTGGAAAAGAGTTAAATGGCAACCCAAACCTACCTTAAGGACTTGACCTCGTTCTTTTTAAATCAATAGGCATATTGTACCCAGCTTTTATGCAAGCAGGACAGATATTAATCCAGCAATCCACAGATTCACTCTTGGCTCGCTAGCTATGCAGAAGCAGATGATTGCAGGTCATATTTGCACATTTCTATGGAAGCCATACACAGGGATATGCAAATCTGCTTCCACTTAAAAAAGGACAACATGTGGAACTGCATATTTACTAACATTAATCAATATGCATAGAAAGGAGAGAAAGAGGAAGTGATAAAGAATTCATCTTGATAACATAAACAGTTGATGATTATCATTACCATTTTCTTTACAAGTTATTACTTTAGAACTCCTCCTTTTGAGCCTGTTTTGAAAATGCTTCAATGTTTTCACTACAGAGTAAGACTAAGAAAATGTACGTGTTCGGCATAAAAGAGCGTCAGTGAGTTTCAGCACTATGCGTAAGGGCAGGGTAAGGCTGTCTGTAGTTTGTGCTGAAATGTGAGATCAGAGCTCACGCACTGCTGGCTTGACCCTGAACCCAGGGAAAGTGCTAAAGTGTTGACCCCAGCAGGTCTGACTTTGCATGTGAAATCTTAGGCAAAAATAAAGAAGAAATTAAAATCTTTGAAGTTTTCTGTAATGGTGACGTAGAGGATAGAAACAGTATAGACCTTTTTTCTTCCTACCTCCTTTCCAATTAGACCACTGCTTTTGTCCCACTAGATAAAAAAGTGACTTAAGACACAAAACATAGAGGACAGATCTATAGTAAACACAAAAGTTATAAAGACTTTTTCTCTTTTTTGTCATCTACTGAGAGGCTCTGGAAGGCCCTGTGACTACAGAGTCATCACATTTGCTCCACAACAGCTTCTGTCTGGTTGTGAGTACATTAAACATTGCTGCAGAACATGAACATGGCTTGGCAACAAGATGATTCCTATATGTTGGAAGAATTCCCTTAAGAGATGTTGAAAACACACAAAGGTTGAAGCATCCTGAGGATGTGGAGCAATACAGAAGTGTGCTGTTAAACCATGTTTGTACCCTTATTTCCTCCTGAGTTAAAACAAGTGCAGAGTCTGGGTTAGATTCATCGATGGCAAGAAGGAACTGTGCTAGCTTCTGCTAATGCGAAGTAGACAACTCCCAATTGCTTTAGAGGTACTATGTTGACTCTGAAAAAAACATGTAACAAATTCTACTCTTCATAAGAGTTTCTACTCTGCTCAGTTGACATCAGAGGCTGCTTATCCACTTAATTTTCTTTATTGTTTCCAATATTCTTTTCCTGTCCCCTACGCATTGAGTGTTTGTAATGTAAACATGCCCTGGCAGTATGGTGTTTAAATAAGTATGAGACATGTTAGAATATCTCAACAGTGTTTGTATTGCATATTTAATTCAAAAGCTTGCATGTGCTTTTAAAAGTTTCTCTTCAAACCTGCATGCCTCAATGGAAAGAATTGTGTTGCAGTTGGATTGCACATCGTCATCTAGTGCTGACTAAATACTGGTGTGTCATAGCAGTTTATTCTTAAGCTGTTTGGGATGAATCCCCAGCCAGTGTAAATTGGCCCACATTTAAGGCAACAGAGTGAAGCTGATTTATACCAGCTGAGGCTGTGTCTGTATGCCCTGTTAAAAGCTCAAACTATCCCAAAACTACTAAAGAACAGGGCAAGAATTATGAACAAAGGTAATCATTTTTTTTTTTTCTATTTTTGGCAGGAAAAAAACCAACAAAACAACAACAAAACCAAACAAATAAAACCCCAGTGACCTCATTTCAAGACTACACCAAAGATTCAGTAGTATTTAAAGTGTATACAAATATCTCATAGCTAGTATTCAGACTAAGAGGTAGATGTCATATTCTACGAGTAGTTATAGTGTGGAACGATGCTAATGGCAGTTGCTAAATCCATCTATTTGCCTTCCACACAAGACACGAAGCGGAATGACAGCAATGACAACCACAAAAAGGCTTAAAATACTCTTTTCTTATTTTGCTATTCTGTGTTATCTGTCTTTCAGCGCATTCCTTCTGGAAGGGTATGACGAGATGTGATGAGAAGTAAAAAGATCAGTAATACAAAACTTCACGTTTACAAAACGTTAGATTTATCATTAAAGGCATCCTCTGTACTTTGATGGAAGCATTTTGTACTTACAATTTAAGATTACCTGGTGCTTACGAGCAAGGAGTGGAAATTCCGGGTGAGGTGATTCAGCAAAACAGGGGTCAGAAGAATGCAGCTGTCTCTCTCTCTTTCTCTGTTGTTCATGCTAAAAATACCAGGGCATATGGCAGCATATTTCAGCATCTTAACATACTAGGCTCCCTTGAGGACACAAAAAAAGAGGAAACTTGTGCTGTTGAGCCAGAAATAGATTACAGAACAGTGTTGCCAGACACACGGAGCGCTGGCAGCAAAGCCATTACCACAGTCAGTGTCTTACTTTGCCCTAAAGGTGTTTCAGTGATATTTAATGGGCCTCAAAGAAATGGAAAGCAAAGCTAGTGAGAATGAGGAGTGGTATAAGCATTTTTATAAATCAGTTGTCATTGCAAGTAGAGGAATTACACATATTGCATTAGGATATCCACTGCTTGTATCATGTACCTTCCAGTTTTCTCTTGTGACTGTTAGAGGTCATCCCCCGACTTGAAATAATCAAAATGCATATTATAATTACAAGGTTTTCCAATATCCATACACAGCAAGTACAAGATACTTACATGTAAGTACACTGTATTTACCTATATTTTTGCATAGTTTTTAGTGTGTACTTTGTGCCACTTAATAAAAAGCATTACTCCTTACTTTTGTTGCTGTTGTTTGCTTTTCTCTATTAGACAGCTTATTCAATTAAAGTTGAAGCAGGTGGATTTTTGGTACGTTCATTACAGATTACCAGTTCCTAGGAGTGCAGAGATTAGACCCTTGGAGGAGGCTGGGTGAGCAGCGGGGGAAGCTGTAGCGCGAACATGGAGTTTTAAATCACCTCCTTAATTAAGAAATGCAATATCAGATCTATGGTGCCAATTTAATAAACTTACCTTTAATTTTAATCAAATTGCAAAGGTAAGAGCTCTTTTTTTTTTTCCTTTTTGGTAACACTTTACAGTAAGTGGCACTAAATTACACTATAACCGCTATGTTACAGGGAATTACATGTAACCACACTGTAACGGTTGAAATAGCTACTGTACATGTGCGTACGTGGTAACTTCAGTGCTGTTACAATCATGAATTACATAATTACAGATGATGCTCTCCTTTCTTTTCACTGAAATAGTTACATATATATATATATTATACTGCAATGAAAATACACAGGATGTCAACTTTCATGTCTTATTTAGAAGAGTTGCTTTTCTTCATGTATTCCTTTGGAGAGGGAGTCTGGAGTGCAAGACAAACCATCCTTAAGCCATGTGGAAATATTTTAAGTGTTCTATCTTAAATTGCGAGCCTCAAGTTAAACACAAGGTTCTTTAAACTGTCTCTTGGTTGGTCAGATGACAGTAAAAGAGTGGGAGGATGCACCCCTTGTCTTCTGATGCACTGCTTTCTTATTCAAATCATGAGAATGGTCTTGAAGCATTTAAAGAAAAAGAAAAATCCACATCAAAAGGTTTTAAAACAATCAGCAACAGACACTGTAAACAGCACACTGGCAGAAACTAGCTACGTGGTCTGGAGAAGACTACTCTGCAAGTGCATGTGGGAAAGGATGTCACACACATTTTAGCAAGGGTTGTTCCCATTCAGATCCCCCACTTTACACGTTCGCTGGATGCCTCACACCCTAATAAAAGCCTTGTTTCAGAATGAGGTCTTGGACAAAGGGAACAGACAACTGGCTTTTAGCCTGCTGAATGTCCTTGGTGTTGAGCCGTGGTTCTGCTTACAAAAAAAAAAAAGAGGGATTTCTCTTTATACCAGTTATAGTAATTGAAACCTGTGAGGTCCAGACAGGCCTGCAAAGTGCAATCCAGGTAGAATGCTTGATTTTTTTGCACCTGCTTTGCAGATGCAAGGGACATAACCAGGTGCAAGGTAATGGAAGATCAAACGCATTAAAAATTAGGACACACGAGAAGTTGCAATTGAAACCCAATGAAATAACCTATTTTAACAGTACAATCTATAACTCTTTTTGCCAAGTTTAAATGTTGTTTCTATGCCACTGGAGAAAATGGCTTGAAATGCTTACCCGAGAGCAACCTTGCTTTTGAAGGTCCCACTTGACCTTAGTTGTGTAACGGTTCAAGTAACAACCCTATTGTTCGAGCAAGCTGGACTCGGGAAGAATGGAAAAAAGGTGTAAATACTGTGCTGGTGGGGAATTCCACTTGAGCAAATAAGGCCCTCATCCAGGGAAGCACTTATTTTAAAGTTTGTGAATAGTGCCTTACAGTCCAATGGAACTTCTGATGCTGAGCATGTGCCTAAATGCTTAGGTGAGCTGAAATAAAATCTTGCCATATGTGGTACTGTACTGTAGCTAACATAACTCACTGTTGTGACAAAAATCCACTTTTTTTTTTGGTATTAAACTGAAAGCCTTCCTTTGCCAGCCTTTTATATGTGTATGCTTTGAAAGACATGAATATCTTGTAAACCTATACTAGTTTTCAATGTGTCTAGTAGCACCTACCTGGTTCTCTCAAACTACCATATTATATTAACATATTATTGCATTTTTCCACAGATGGGTATGGAGTGAACTGTAAAAACAAGCATGCAATCACATCAATGCAGACTTATTTCTTTAAAATGTCATACTGTATATGATTTATTATGTTAACACTCAACCACATCATATTATTTATGTCTGTATATGTTGAGAAAAAGTGCTGCTTTGATCGACGTCACCCTTCTTTCTTAGAAATTAACAAGAGAAATGCTTCAACAGAAACAATCAAAATATTATAATATTGTCCTTAAAAGGTCTATACTCCTCTGATAAATAATCTGACGCAGCACCTTTAGCTTCCATCTTGCCATGCCACACGATGTCGTGTGCCAAACTCTCCCTTCCCCGCACAAAAATAAACTCCCAGGAAAAAGTCCTTTACAGCAGACCATCACGCCTTTAGGCTTCACCAGCACAGGAACCAGAGAAATACTCTGTTGTCAAAGGTGCAAAACCTAGGAGCAAGACAAGCTCCAGCTAGACTATCTTGAGTCCTCCAGTGTAGAATCATTTCCAAGAGCTGTTACAGCAACCTTTTTATTTCAGTGGAAGAGGAAATAAGCCGATGGGCTTACAGTGTTTTGTTGTCATCTTTAAGAGCATGTGATTTTGCAGCTGTCAATTACACAAAATAAAAGATTCAGAAATAATCCAGAGACGTTCACTGTGGAGCTAAAAGCATGGCAGGAATTCTCTATCATTCACGGTGACATAAGTTTGTACCTCACAAAATGCATAGACAGGAATTTAATATAAAGAATTAGTCCATTTACTGTATACACAAAACATATATCTTTTGTTGTAACACCTCTAGTTTGTCTTTTCTTTTTTTCTTTTTTTTTTTTTCTCTTTTTTTTTCCCTTTTTTTTTTTTTTTTTTTTTTTTTTTTTGGCAAACCAACATAGAGAAGCAGCTCTGGAACTGCCAAATTAAAAATCAAGAATTTCAGCAACTCAATAGTAATTTTTAAGGATAGTACTCAAATGTGGTTGTAATTTAAAACCTGAGGCTGTGCACTGGTTGTTAGCTTAAAACTACCTTCCCATAGAACATTGTGCTTCCGTTTTATAACAAAGAAAAAATAACAAGAACTAGAAAAGTTCGCTGCTGAACAGTGCTAGGACATACAGACAAAAAGTACTAACACATGTTACCTACTCAGAATATTGATTTGAGTCATATATAAAGGGATATAATGGACATTAGAAAATGCTTACTTGTACTGACTTAGCTACTGCCAAAAAAGTTAAATATGTATCAAATAATGTTTAATTGAATTTATTATATGCACTATATACAGATACTAAAATGTCTCGCAGCTGTGCCCCATGTACACTTCAAATCTGAGTAGGCAGGTGAGTTCATGTGAAGCAAATAACTTATAAACCCAGGAATTACTCTGAAAGTTCCCTAATCTTTGCGGTCCCCGAAGCAGGAAGAGGGCAGGAGGAATTTGTTTCAAACAAAGCACTACTGTCGGACTTTGCAGAACCTGTATCGCTTGTGTCAGCACGGTTCTACCACTGAAACATGGCCCTCTTCTCGAGGTACCGTTTAAAACATAACAAAACAAAGCAAAACAAAAAAGATCAGTGGACTGATATTATTTTCCCACCAAATCCAAGCATACAAGAAACTATATTCAGCAGATTTCAGTTTGCTTTCTAGGGCATATTTTTTTTCAAAAACAAGATACTTTTTGAATTACAGATAGACATTTATAAAACTTTCTTTGTAAACCTCTAATCTTAGACTTAACATTTTATGTCAGTAAATTAGATCCTTACCTAATACTATTTGTTATGAGCATTGTTCTATGACACACAAGTAGAGACATGGTAAAAGGAAACTGAGAAAGAAGAAAGCCGCGTAACATTTAAAAATGTAGAAAACTTGGATTAAGAGGATGATGACGTTATTAAGGCTGTATATTCAAGCACTGTATGTTAAGAGAGCAGTGGGTATGGATTTTAGGCAATAAGAAATGTCCTGCTTTATGCACGATACGGTAATTATAGGATGATGATGTCAACAGCTGATTGTTGGCATAAACTGGCTACTTAGAGCAGGTATGCGAGTTAATAAAGACAGCAGATGGCAGAAATGATTTCTGAGAAATGATAGCCAGTTTCCTCCAGCAGTCAGCCTGATAAGTAAAACTCCACGATTCTAGCTCTGCATCTAAATGAAATACTCTTTTTTCTCCTCTGCATTGACTTGACTGCCTTCTGCATTGATAATGGCTGTGTCGGCATCGGGTGCATCTTCAGCGCCTTTTGCTTCATTTGTTAAATATGTTCCTAGAGGAATCAGCACAGGGGGAAAAAAGAAAAGGAAAAATTAGGGTTTGTCAAGCTTTACACTGCTTCACAGAAATTTCATTTCCAGTAATGCTCAAACTGCTTCAGGAATTTTTACACAATCACAGCACACGTCACACAGGTATAGGCGACTTTCTGATTTGTCTAAGAGCTATGTACAGTATTGACACTGATGGTGCACATACACAAATCCCAATATATCCACAATAAATGAAGGAAATACATTCATAAACCCCACTTGATCTGATTGCAGTAATTTGCAATACAGTTTGCAATCAAACAGTAACTGATAAGATTTTGGTTGTTTCCTGGAATAAATACCCATAAAACCAAATCAACTTTGAAGACAGAGATAACCACAAATGCTTTTTCTTTTGAAGACCACAGATTGGGTTTGCATTTCTGGTTTTCTCTCGATTGGATGTATATTTTTATTTTAGTCCCTTCCAAGAATCAGAAAATTGAGGTAGTTCTGTTAACTGAACTCACTTGCATTGTGAGAAGAATATGAATACAAATAATTGTGTAGAACAGCCAGCTTTCCCGTTCTGAAAAGCACTATTTGCCTTGGCATAAGATGCAGAACTGTTCATTTGGGAAAGTAAAACAAAACAGACAAACTTTCACTAGCTCATTAAAAAAATCTTGGTTGTCCCCATACAGTCTAACAAATTAAAAATATGTTTTTATCAGCTTCTGTCTGCTAGCCATATGTTTATCTTAATTGAAATGAAGCTTAATGAGTCCATACTAAGACTAATCCTCTCTTCACACTTTTTTTTCCCCTTTGGAAGGGGTGGGAATAAACGGAATTTAAACAACAGGTCTGAATCCAGAGAAGAAATCTCAAGAGATGATTTTTAGATTGACTATGTCTAAAAAGGATCATAAAGAAGCTTTATCAGTGTCACTCCCACCCTGTCATCTTAAATGCTGGGGATGGGGACTGAAAACAAAGGCAGTGGAATTCTTAAGGTGAAATCTCTTAAGTAAAACTTGTTGTAAGAGTGAACCCCTTATTTCAGTGGGATCATTGGTAAAGGAGTCACTGAACTGAAATCTCACCACCTGCTTCTAATATTATCTTTTAATTATATACTTAAAGTATTAGCATAATTTATTAAATGAAAACTCTTCTTCACCCTTCCTATATATATATACATTCTGCTGAATTGACACCAGTTAAAACTATGAGATATGTAATCAAGTCTCCAGAGCCTAGCGGCCAAGACTGAGAGGCAATCTTACCTCTTAGTCTCTCTAAATCACTGATTTATGAGATGACCTGGAGCATGTAACTAGATGTCCATTGCCTCATCCAGTCCATCAGAAACTGGGTAAAACTCACAGGGACTTCACTTGCAACTGGACTGTGAATGGAGCTTTCTTGTCCAAATCATTTAGCAGATGGGTAAGGTGGAAGGGAATAGCACTCCCAGGTGAAATCATGCCTTGCTTCTAAAAGCCACTGAACATTCACTAAATCTGTCCTACCTTTATGTCTTGCCAGGTATCGACCAAGAAGAATTATAGAACATAGTGTTACAAAGACAACTACAGCCACTATTCCTCCTATAAGAGCATGGTCAGGTCCAGTCTGTCCAGCAAAACCATTTGGATCTAGAGGGAGAAAGAAAAAGCAAAAGTAGTCCTACACAGGCAAAAATGAAAGGAAAACAAAACAACCCCAGGAAAATTCACAATGCCAAGTTTTACACCAATCACTCTGAAAATAGGGCATTTCCCTCTTTAATATTCAGCATGGTTATTCCCACTTTTACTACCAGTATCTTATCAAGAACATAGTGCTGCTTGTATTCCCAGATTGTTAAAGCCCTGAGGACATCACAGTTATGAAAAATATTACTTTATTCTTCTTTGGCAGAGGTTATTAAATGGGAAAGGGTTCTGGTTTCGTCCTCGTTATTTTACAACTGAAAACCTGGCCATACCTATTTATAGAAGGAAAAACAAGGAACTGAGTATTTGGGATCAGATAGCATCAGCAGAATAGTGTCTGCATAATACATAATTTATAGAACTGATTCTCAGTGGGGAACCTTTATATATTCTCTTCCTCTCCTTCCTATCCTATTGCACCAGAAATAAAAAGGCAGATAAAGTGCAGTCGTGCTAAGTTCCTCTGCACAAGACTGAGTCTGCATGAATTTGCTCAGATAAAGCTATCAGGCAACCTGAAAAGCCATCATTCAGTCTCAAGCCTCGGTTTGTGAATTTACAATGAATACTCGATTAACACCCAACGTGAGCACGCTGTAATACACATAACAGTGCATTAACAGCTGCATTTTGCTAACTGCGCGGAGTGCGAGGAATACTGCCAGCCTTGAGCTTTCTGGGCAGGTCATTTTCCCGTTCTGTTGCCTTCACAGGAGTTGCAAAGAGGTAATCATGGGAAATCGCACTCCTGAGGGGGGATCATTCTTTGGAGGTTTTGAACAAGGAATGAGAAACTTGTGACTGGTTAGCTCACCTGAAATGTGCAAAAAAGGGTAAAAATTCAATCTAGGGATCATGGCATGAGTTTTGTTTTAATGAAAAATGTCTCTGCGATGAAGCAGGAGGAATTCTTTGAGAACACTGCTAGTATGTACCGTCTGTTGCAATCAGTCTGCTCTCCCTGTTTCAAGAGCAGCTCCTTGGTGGAAGCTTTTTATATTCTACAAATAGCTTGCAAACTACTTCTTTGTTTTGCAAAAGGGAAAACCAGGAAAAAATTTTGCACGGAAAAGAGGTTAAGTCTGTAAAGACAATAGCCCCGACCTCTCAGGATTCCAGAGAAGTGTGATTCCATGATGCCATAACAACATCCTGCTGACCAGGATCATTGGGAGATGCATCGAGATAGCTACATGCACACGGGTGCACCTAAATACGAAGTTATACAGATGAAACAAAAGAACCACGTTTTCCTTTCCTCTTGGAAAGTGTTGTGAAACAACACTTTCAGGTTTGCTGGGAGTGGTGTGACCACTTAGCAGTCACTGAACCCATCAGACATGGCTTTGTTACTTAATGATGACTTCCGGAGCTTCCACGTCTTTGCTTTCTGGCTGATAAGCTGTCCACAGCACTTCTGTGGACGTGATAGCAACCGGTAAGTACTGGCCTCCGCTTTTCGTGGTGCCTGTAGCAGTGTTGCTGTAAGCCTCCTCCCTGCAGCAGAAACGTAGCGCTCACTTGCACGCTGAAGAGCATCGGCGTCCCCAAGTGCTGTGTGTGACCTGCTCTTCCCCAACACCAGCCCAGCAGAAGCATGAACACCTTTCCCCACTGAAAGCTATCAGTGGCCAGTATAGTAAAAGTAAAATGAAAGAATGAGAGGAAACATGGTATGGGCTGATATTGTACCTGGTGCACAGTACAACCCAGAGCAAGGGCAGTGGAACACTTTGTCTCAAGGCATTTTTTGAAAGGTGCATTGCAGTGTACAAGCTTAGCTCAATACCCTGATTCACAAAGTTATCTCCTCTGTGAGCTTTAATAACGACAGATAAAAATGCACACCATGCACTGAGATGAATATGCTTCTGTGTTTTCAGCTTTAGATATAGAGTTACTTGCTCCTCTTCTGCCATACCTGATGTGGTTACACAAAGTGACCTAAAGCCAACATAAATATAAGGTTCATGAGATTCTACTGCTGCTATAGCTTGAAATTTTATGCTTTAACCTTAATTAGGTGTTCACTGCAATGAACAGGTAGTGTTGTATTTCTGCTATAGTCCCTTAACCTTGGTATCAAGGCCATTTTATATTCATAAGTATTGCTAGATAGGTTTGACCATGACAAAGTTTGTACATGACCTATCACCATTGTAATACCAGTGAACAATTGTCAAAATAAAAGGAAAGGAAGGTGAGGAAGCAAGAGATGGAAGGGAAGGAAAGAAAGAAAGAAAGAGCCTCAGAAGTGGCTCGTTTTCTTGGGGAAAAAAAAAAGGCATTCTTTCACCTCAAAATGAGAATCTGTAAAACATAAACAATATTCAGGATAGGAAGTGCACCTCACAGAAATATTCTCCTCATAGAAAAATAATGTTAGCATTAAATATAAATATGCTCTACATTATGCATAGAGCAAGGCACTATACTTTTGCCTTTCATGAGATGACCTAAGCCCCATGAGAGAATTATAGACCTGGGGCTATCTATCATGATATAAATAATTACTATGCCAAAATGTGCCTGAACAGTATCTGAAAGACAGAAATACAGAGGTTTGAAAACTATGCCACTTTGTCTTTTAGATATCTATACAGGGAACCTGTGTCATTACTCAAGTGTTCTGGGCATTGGTATTAGCAACTCCCACCAAAGCTCCTGACAGTATTCAGCATGTGTTTGGGTGCCAACCACTCCACAGTTTGCTTTGCAAAATAAAGAACAGCATTATGTTTAGACTCTCATTATCAGCTTCATAGGGTTCACCAGGTGAATCCTACCCTGCACCACACGAAACTCCAGAAAATGGAATCTGAAGTATGCAGCTGTGCAATAAATACTTAACATCCATATGCTTCCACCACAAAAACTACTCTGTCCTTGTTTTAAATACAGACCATCTTTTTGCTGCATGAGCACAGGCAGCTGTGGTAGTCATGGCCTGGAAGGGTGAAATCAGAATCTTGTCATCAGATATTCTTCAAAGATCAGATCTTTTTCTTTTTAATTCAGCCTTTGATGTGACTAAGGAAATCCTGTGCCAAGATAACGACACAAAGCTCTTCTGTTCCTATTCCTCCTAAATTTAGGAAGCCTCTTCAAGATACTGACTGTGGATACTGTGAAGTTGCATTCATTTTCAGTTTCTGGCATTCACACACCGCTGTTTGTTCACAAACCTACAGAAATCACACACTAATATTGCCAAGAGGATAAAATAGATCGTTATTTCAGATTTGTAACACATTAGGCAACTCTTAGGCCTATTTAATACATAGATTTGTAGTTTTATGACCCGATGACAAAGTTTCAGTGCAGAACATTGTTGTTTGCATTCACACATTACCTGACCAGAGACATTTTGGAAGGGTTTTTCATGCTTTTGCATGGAGTAGATGTTAATTATTAATCTAATTTCATTTTCTTCCTGCATAAGTTTCCTTCTTATTTCTGTAGAGTTGACTCCCCTGAGCAGACTGCAGGTCAGGTAACACTGATAAAGGGCCAGATAACCCTTTCCTCAGCAGAGGGGCAACAAGCACTTTTGTGAATGCTGAAGCAGCATATTTGAGGGATATATGATCAACTAACCCCATTTATTGCAGAAAATTATTAACATGGGTGGTTTTTTTGGGCTCAGATGCTGAGGTCTTAAAAAATTGCCCAGGTCTGAAGCATCCAAAAAATCCATTTGGCTTGGCCATTTCTTCTAAAAGAAAAAAAAAAAGAACTAAAGGTCCTAATTTGCTGTGGACCTTAAATAGAATTCACAAAATGAAGATGTGGTAAACAGCTGGATTGTTCCTAAATTACAGTTCCTTAGGACTTGGAACAGAAAAGTGATGTCCCATTTTCCAGAGAAGTACTGAAGCCACCAGCCTGCAGTTGCTGTTACTGATTTCATGAATAATCAGTTGCTGAGGCAGAGTAGAACCACTCCAGCAAGGCGTCCTGGGTCATAGCTCCATGGTACAATTCATGCGGCAGAAAAATCTCTCCAAGAGACTCCTGTTTCTTTCACCATATTCAGGGACCTGTTATCACCACCAGTACAACCTGCCAACACTTCACACTTGTAAAAAGCAATTATTTGAAGGACATGGCTTAAAATCAGCCAAGTGAAGCAATGAGTCTTTTAGACTGCGGAAGCCAGAGATTAAATACGGTTTTCTGCCATATTTGAAGGGCTGTTCAGCTGCTGCAGATGAGATCAGGGGGAAAATGCATTGTGGGAGCCAGGGAATGTTTCTAGAGAAAATCTAGCAAGGAACCTCAAATCATGAGACATCTAAACCTGCACTACTTTTAAATGCCTTAGATAGAGAAGAGCAAGCTGCAAAAACTATAGGAAGCAAGTAGGTCTGGATTTTGTCAAGTCCACCAGTGAATGTAAGTTAAGTTGGATATATCACTAATTAACATTTCTCTGCATTTCAGTTCCATTTCCCAAGGAGGGAGAGCTTGTGTGCCCACGCTTTTTCACCCTGTCCAAGAGTCAAAAAGCCATGGACCCACTGCAATGAGTTTTAAGAGACAGTAAAGATACCAAGATTATTGTTTTTTCTGTAACTGGACCTGACAGGACAGGTTGCTTCAAGGACTCAGATCTTAATAGGTATTACAGAACCTATAGGAAGGATGCCTTTTGAAAAACCCTGAACAGAAGCAAAAGCTTCAGCCAAAATCTGTACCCAAGAATCAATTTTTCATTTGAGCATTCCCTCCACTGTGATTATGTTGGCTTCCAACATGGCACAGGTCATGTTTGAAGATTTTCACATGGTTAGGTGGCATTTTTAATTTCTGAGCCACTCCCACCTCATCTTTTTTCCCCTCCCCCTAATCCTTAGTCTCCTTACTTGTTTTCCTTCTTGTCTCATAACTGGTCAGCTCACACTGCAGTGTTTGTATAGCTCAGCTACAAAGGCAGCCAGCCAGGAGGCACAACCACATTGGACATTTATTCCTACAGCTTACAGAATAGAATGCATTTAGACTAATATAATTTGCCAGATTTAGCCCTAGGGCCTATATAACTTTGAACTGTCCCCAAAATGTAAACTTTGTAAAGAAAATAAAACATAAACCAACCAAACAAAACCCCAAACAACAAATAAATACAAGCAAACGGAAAACCAAACCAACCAAAAAAACCCACACCAAACCGCCCCAAACCAACCAACCAACCAACAAAAAACCCCACCAAAAAACACACCTCAAATGAAAGCAAACCCAAACAACCAACCTTCAGCAAAATAGCAAAAAAGCCAAACCTCAATGGTTTGTCTAACATCAATAGGGAAAGGAAAGACTAAAATAGGATTTTACTCCCAGTATGGATAGGAGGTGGGACTGAAGTGATAGTTAACAAGGTACTTGCTTCACGAAAACTGGCAGTAGAGCTGTCTGTGATAAATGCTGGTAAGCAGGATTTATCCATTACAGAATCTTAATTTGGGCACCCTAGAGGCCAATTTCCCTTGCCTGGCCTGAAATGATAAACCAGGTACTTTTAATCCCATTTAGTGCTAACCACTAAAGTACGTGTACAGGAATCTTGTGAAAGTACTTTTAGGAGGAGCAGAAAGTTTCTGCACTTTGATTTGAATTGCAAAGGGCGGCTGCCCAAAGGGGTCCTTGTGAAGTTTGTTGAAAATGTGTTTTGTTATTAACCAATTCTGCATCCAGAATATGTGGCAAGCTTCTTTTTTCTTCAGTGCCAGAACCAAAGAAGCACAAAGCAGCACTAATATGTAGCACATATAAACTGTTATTTTAATAGTGAAATCATCAACCACAGAGAAGATGGGCAGGAAAAAATTTACTTGCAAAACTCCAAACATGTTGCCAGCCTTTTCTTCCCAGGCAGAGACATTTTTCCATCTCAGTACTGAATTATATAAACATTCCTCTCAAGAAGAGCCCACAGCCCAGAAGGATAAAAGTCCCACACTAATGTTTCAGCAGCTGAACCTACAGCTCCTTTTGATGAGTTTATTTTGTTCTTGTGATTCTAACATTTCTCTTGAGTGGAAGGAAACAAACAAATGCTTCCTGACGCATGTTTGCAAGCGGGCAGCCCTTGTCACGGGTAAACAGAAGCATCACTCATACCCTTCACTTCTTTTTTGTTTGGGTTGTTGGTGGTTTTTTTTTGTTGTTGTTTGTTTGTTTGTTTTATTTTGCAATGCTGATAAGAGAGCTGCACACCTACCATGCTAAGATTAATAGTTTAACAATATTCTTCAGGGTCCTTAGAGCCTTGTTCCAGATTTTGTGTCTTGTGTCATTGGCACAGTTGCTGGGTTTTATTCTACTTTTTTTTCCTTAATGCTGCCTTAAAAGCTCCAGTCTCCAGAAGGAATCAGTTCCTCTAATTAGAGCAAATAAAGACTTTTCTTACTGACAACATTATATTTTTTGTCTCTCAATAAACTCATCAATTGCTTCAATCTTTGTCTTAGGCAAAAGCAAACAAACAAACCAACCAAACCGAAACTACACAAATCCACACATTTTTGCCTTCATTCTATTTTCTGTCAAGGATAATTAAGTCAGTTGAAGGTCTGAAGAAATACTTTCAGCCTGTCCAGCTGAAAGTGGGTTACTTGTGGCTGCTGAAAGAGGAGTTTGTAGGGACAGAGGCAGCTGGCACAGATCCCTGTAGAATTTCACTGCTAGCTTTTTCTCAGCAAATGAGTTGACTGTAGGGTGCAGCAACAAGCAGGTGAGGTCTTAACTCTGTTTCCAGCACTTTAATTTTTGTCTTTTGTGAAGTGTCCTTCTAATGACTTCTGAAGGACATAGAACTGTTGGAGCAAGTCCAGAGGAGCACCATAAGGATGACTGAAGGGTTGGAGCACCTCTGTTGTGAGGATAGGCTGACGGAGCCGGAGTTGTTCAGCCTGGAGAGGAGAAGACTCTTATCACTGCCTTCCAGCACCTGAAGGAAGCCTACAGGAAAGCTGGAGAGGGACTTTTCATACGGGTGTCTGGAGACAGGACTAGAGGGAATGGTTTTAAGCTGAGGGAAGAGTAGGTTTGGACTAGTTCTTAGGAAGAAGTTCTTCAGTATGAGGGTGATAAGACTCTGGAATAGACTGTCCAGAGTGGTTGTGGATGCTCCCTCCTTGGAGGTTTTTAAGGCCCGATTGGAGCCTTGGGCAACCAAGGCTAGTTGAGAGGTGTCCCTGCCCATGGCAGGGGGAGTTGGAGTAGATGATCTCTGAGTTCCCTTCCAGCCTAAGCTGTTCTATGATTCCATGATTTTCCATCAATAAATATAGGAGGATCCCTGCTCCTGGTTTTCCTAAAAGGACAGGCTAGAGTAGGCGTCTGTGTGTCTACACACTACTCCTTTTCCTGTCTTTAGCAGTTAATCACCTGTAGAAATAAAAATAATGTTCTCTAAGCAGCACAGAAAGTGGAGATGCCAATGTACTCTCCTGCTCCATTCCTTGTAGTACTTTACAGTTATGGCTTTGGGACACTTCCTACTGACTTCAGTTTGCTAGACAGAATACACACATGACTCTGTGGGAAGGGAGCATGGCATGCATGCTCAGCAGTTTTCAAGTGTAGGTATCTATTGCTGAATGCTGTCTCAGGGACTGTGGGCAAGCAATCAGATGGTCTCTAGCAGTCTCACCTCTCACATACCTCAAAAAAGCAACATGAACTATGTAAAGATTGCTAAGAGAACTCCTTTAAGAAAGTTATTCTGCTAACTTCAAGGAATTCCCAAGCCTACTAGAAAGCAGCCTAAGTGTTTCCATAGTGGTTTTCATAATTTTGGTTTTATACTGTCATACAAACTCACAGATTGCTTCTCAGAACTAATCATTACCACAACATAACCCATAATAAGTACTGCCTCAAACAAGCAGTGCAAGAAAGACACGCTTTCAGTTGAGAAGCTGAATGCTGAGAAAGAAGTGGAGAGGTGCATTGGAGTACAGAGGTAGAGACAAAGCTCATTCCAATGGCAGGAGCTAAGCAGGAGAAGGCTTTCTCACTGATAAAGCAAGAGTCCTAGGCAAAGTTAGTAAAGAACATGTATGGCTGTAAAAGGATCAGAGAGACATGAACAGATTCACAGCTCCACGAAGCACAATGCACTAAATATGTTCATGAGAGTTAAAATCAGGAAGGGCAGCTTTAATTTAATTGAAGAACAGCTCTAATTAAAACTTACTCTGCGGTGGAAGAAAACCTATTGTTCAAATGAATGTTTTATGGTTGTCATACTAATTTTTTCTTACCAAATCAGATTAGAATAATTAGAAGCCTATAATGACATTTCTAAAGAAGCCCTGAAAACCAGCCACTTACAGCCGGAATTTGACACCTTCTTCACGCTGAACGGCAATTTACTCTGTCGTGGGACTACTCGGAATGAGTAATCGTAAAAGAACTTCCTCCCTGGCAGTGAATAGCACATCTTATCTGTCAGTGTATCGCTAGCAGATCAGCTGGGCACACTTGCAGCTAGAGTAACTGATCCAAAAGATGCTGTTGCCTGACCCAGCTCGTTTCAGAAACAGAGATGTGAGAAACATTAGCAGAGACAGTCTGTTGTGATGCACAGAGCAGCAGAAAAGTTACTGGTAGGAAGATGAGCAGCTCTGTTAAGACGTGAGGCACATTTATAGCTCTCTTATTTGGAGCATAAAATCTTGTTCTCTAAAAACCTCAATTCTTTGGGACCATGGCAGTATCCAGTAGTGAAGCTTCCATACATGCAGTGAAAATACCTTCATTTGAATTTTTGCCTGTGCTTTAACTGAATGCTATCCATTCCTCATGCCAACTCTGTACTAACAGAAACAACAATATTTTCCCTGTTTAACAATGACAGCTGAGAACTGTATAATATTGTGATTGCTATGCCCAAGACAATTCCCACTATTACATCACCCACCAGTCCTCCTCTGCTCACAAGCCGCAGGTCCAGCAGCACACCCTCCGTGCTTGGTTCTGTCACCAGCAGTATCACTCCACACACCCTAGGAACCTCTGTTACTGCTCCTTCTATGCTGTACTGTATATCCGGCAGACAGCAAGTAAATTGTAGTCCCCCACAAAGACAAGAGCCAGCAATTGTCAGACTTCTGCTGGATACCAAAAGAATATTTCATCTGTCTTTTCATCCTCGTTGGGTGGTGTGTAAAATTGTATCACAGTATCACAGTATCGCCAAGGTTGGAAGAGACCTCGAAGATCATCGAGTCCAACCTGTCTTAAGATGTGTCAATTACCATCCAGCTATTAGTAAGAGACTGCTTGTTCTTAATGACACTGGTTGGTAATGGATTTGCAAATGATAAGGTTGATCTATGCTTTCCTAAAGGCTCTTTACATTCGTTTTAAAAAGGATGCTACAGAGTTTTTGGTTTATGGGCAGCACGCACTCATTTCCAGCAATACTTGTGATGTGTATTGTCAGCACTGCTGGCTGCCATACATCTGGCTTCTGCCAGGGGTTCACATCCACACCAGTCTGCAACTGACAGATTCATTTCCTACCTTCTCTTGAGACAGCAATGAGGACTGCAAAAATCAGAGGTCCAGCGTAATTACTATGTATATTTCAGATTAAATAAGTGTGATAAAAGCTTCCATCTGGCTTTGGATCAAACGTGCAGAGGCAGGCTGATTTTCAGTGACATCTTACAATATGTCTCTTGTAACAGTCCCTAATGCCATCAGGTAAATTACTTACATTTGGGATTACTTGTCTGCAGCAAACAGAAATATTACTTGATGTTTAAGTGATGCCTGTGGGGAGGATGGGAGCCGCAGTCTACTCTTGATGCTGTTAAGCAAGGCATTAAGAAACAGCAGAGCCATGTTTATTTTACTAAATGCCAATTGTACTCACTATTTGAAGATGGCAAACCCTATTTAATACTAGCCTGAGCCTCTCTCTGATGCTGGAAAGCTGTCTAAAGTCAAATGCTGGGGAAATAAGTGCAAGTGGTGTGCTGGAACAGTCCTTGAGGAGAACTTTAAAACTCAGAAAAGTCTGGCAAAATATGTCAGAAGTTTCAAATTATGTTCCATTTGCTGGAAAACTGCAAGCCTTGCTCTGAAGAGAAATGTGGAGCTGCAGAGTCTTGCATTACAGAAAAACATGAACCACGTACCCCCTCTCCCCCCACCCCCCCCCAAAAATAATCCCCCAAAAAAACCCAACAGAAAACCAAGAAAAAATCCAAGAGAAAATTAGACAATGATGCTTCCATCCCTCCATTAGAGTGGTCACTGCAGTATGTGGAGAGTCAAAATCTATTACTTTACTGAAGGTCTTTTGAAACACTTGTGATAAGGAAGGCTAGAGAGCAATGTCTGTAGGATATTCACAGAGTAGCTAGTGGTGGTTAGAATGGCTGTTCTGTCTTATGATTTACAGCTGCTGGACATTCACAACTCACAGATTAACAACAACATTAATTCAGAATTGAAAATATGACAAGTCCCCTCGCCTAGACAAACTATGGACATTTCTGGTGTGTCATATCACATTGCTACTGCTGTTGGATGTGCATTCTGCCCAGAGGATGCACCAAGACCTTCTGACCCTTTAAGTTCATGTTAATCCCCAGTGGAAAGCCCTTGTTGCTCTACAGCTCTGAAGTGGACAGCATCTTTATATTGTGGTGGTTATAACAGTTTTCCTTATAGACATCGGTCTGGAACAAGTTCTTGGAAGCATTCACCAGCCTAGAAAACATCTCATGGTATCTTTTGCTCTAGAAATATTCTGCTTATCTCCTATTTAATCACTCCAACATGGAACTTTCCCTATTCACTTCTTATGCTGTTTTAACAGCATGAGATTTGCCACATCATACCTTCACTCTAATTGTCTTATTAGCCTACAGCACTTGGCATTCACTCTTACTTAACTGAAGTGCTTCATTAATGACATTTCCTCTTAAAAGACCTCTAAAAACTTAGTCCTCTCTTTAGGAAAACATGAACACAAAATGTGAAAGCAAAACCAATGTTCCCAATAAATATGGAATTAATATGACTCTTACTAATGTCACTGCCGAGCGACTTTTACCTCTTTCTTTCTTCCCTTCCTTCCTAATAAGTCTGTGCTCTTTATGCTATAGCTTTGTAAGGGACATGGTGTTTCTCTCTGAAGCGTTCTCTGTGGTTAAACTGATTAAAGATACACTCCAAAAAGTGGTTCTGACCATTCTGTTTGAAGGAGAAGCTTCTGTTAGCACTATTTTAGTTATCACTATCTCACTAACATTTATAACACCACCACTCTCAACGTGAAGCTAGTCAATATGACACAGCTGAAAGCAAGAGATTCCTTCTGAAAAGTTCAGTATATGAAGCCACATGTGGATATTTCAAGATTTCTGATGTTACAGCCCTTCATTCAGTAAAACAAGTAAGCATGCAAAAAAGGGGACTTAAACCAAGATTCAGTGCTTTTGTTGAGTTGGAACTGGAGTGTTAGATCCAAGCTTCGATTTATGAGACGCTGGCTACCAAAGGAGACAGAAAAGGAATTAGGATTCCTTTGGCTGTGAGAAGCAGTATTTTTAGGCTTTCCTGCCCTCTGGAGAGCTTTAGCAACCTGCTCCTGCTCCAGCAGAAGAGAGATTCATGAAATCAAGAGCCCACTGTGACACCTTCTCTCTGACACCAGCATGTCTCTGTCGTGTGCCAGAAACAGCAGCAAGCCCACGGTGCTGGGCAGCGCATAATCAGACAGTCCCCCTTGCTGGCAGCAGCCTCTCATCAAAGCACTGCTCTTGTCACTTGGACCAAGGAGGCAGCATGTGGCCTGTGCCTGCAAAATCTAATTCAGCACTTAAGGTGGAAAGGTTTTTTTCACACCTTGCAGTCCAGCAAAATCACAAAAATGTATATTTGCTCTGCCTAAGCAATGGCTTAGTCTGCTCACAGCAATGCATAAGGCCTAGAGGTTGGCAAGGTGTCCCTCCAGAATACCATGCTCAAGACATCCCTTGAGAGGAAGGTTAAATTACATCCCCTGGAAAAAAAGGTTAGTTATCCTAGGGATAAGCGTGGAAAATCAGGTTTAAATTCTTGCTCTGCCACAAACCCTGGGTTTGCACTTTGGTGAAATGTTTGTCTGTCCTTTAGTTCTCTCAGATCAAATGTGGACTCATTACCAATGAATGACCATGACCTACAGAACTACTATTAGAACAGTGAATCACTATGAGATACCATGATAGTATGGGTAAGGTTAGTGCTTCACCTGTCCTTACAAACAACATTTTGTGGGATGGAATTTAAAAACACTTGTCATGGACTTTTCTGGGTTCCATCTTTGCGAAGCTTTTGCTGGGTATAATTTCTGTTCTTCGGATAAAAGGAAACAGAGCACCTAGTGTAATGTCTGCATCAGGAAGAAAGGAACAGCTGCATGCCTTCGTTTCCAGAGGTGAGTCTGCACAAGACAGCCTGACATGGCTCCATTGCTACTGAAGGTCATTCACACCAGGTAATTGATGAAGACAGAAACAAAGTGAAATATGGGAATAAGGCAGAAAGCCATCTACTTCCAGAGAAGTATTGAGGATGTTGTCAACCGTTGGCAAACAGGCTGACACCAACTTTTTCATTCATCAATAACCTTGACTTTCACAGGGAAAATTGTTCCACTTGAATCACAGAATCATTGAAAACCTGTGTCAGCTGATACAAGGAGGTAGCAAAGAATTAATATTTAAAAATTGATCAGCTATGGTCTCCTGGTCTCAGTTTTCTCTTTCATCCCAGTGCCATCTTCTTTCTCATAAATGCTAATGATTTATGCATTATAATTACACTTATACATTTATTATTAAAACTTAGTAAGTTACACTAACTTCCTAAAATCTCAGTGGAGCACTTTAAGGTTAGTTCATTATTTATCTGTATGTTAAACAAATGCAGTAATACAGTTTGGAACTTTAAAATTACTTGAAGCAAGCTGGATCCGCTGTCAAGGCTTCAGTGAACAATATTGCAAGGTAAACCTATCACTTTCTTCATAACTGAAGAGCAGAAATCACAACAGTCAAAACAAAAGACTCATAAAATGTTGCTGTATTGAAACAATGCATATACAGGTACAGTGCTTTCTCCTAATAACTTCAGTTCAAGCACATGAACATGTTAGATATTTCATGGGACATTTGTGCCTTTTATTGCTGCCATGGGGTAAAAGTGGTTAAATCTTTATGGTGCATTAAAATAAGTTACTGCAAAAGTTACCATGGCTCTGCAAGTATAAGCCATAAGATAATGTATTTCATATATGTTAAGCATCACAATCCTGGCAAAGGATACACAGAAATAAAAGACAGCAGCAAATTCTTGGCCTGCAGGAGTCAGCTAGTTAGTGGCTGCCTGCACCTATAGACTCTAATTATCAATAAGGCAGCTGGGTGTCAGAGCAGGCAATATATGAGAAGATGCTGAAGGAATTACATTTTTTTTCAGTCTTGAGAGAATTAAGTGAGAAAACATTATTGCCATCTTCAGCTATTGCATGGGAAGGAGAAGAGGTGACCCAGCTAGACACTTGTTAGAGATGCACAGAGATGAGAGGCAAGGGACACAAGCTGAAACAATGGAAATCCAAACTAGATATTAACAAAACTCATCAACACAAGTATGGTCAAACACTGGGACAAGATGCCCAGAGATGTTGTGGGATTGTCCTTGGATGTGTGTAAAACTCTCCCAAATGAGGCCCAGTGCAAGCTGATGTATGGTGAGCCTGCTGTAAGATACACTTGGGTTAGAAATCCCTTACAAGTTATGGTTTTGTATGGTTCTACAAAATGGATCATAAACCACCAAAATGAAGAATCAATGGAAAAAACAGATGAAGAGACTTTCCTGATTTGGGCATCTTAGAATGAACAGATTTAATAATAGCAACCATAATCCAGGAGACAGATGCTAAGATCCTACTGTTGCTTTAGGATGGTCTTTCTGTGTTGTCTTACATTGTTGCCATCACTGTTATATCCATACCATTAGGAATTCAACAGTCCCTCCAATTAATTTTCTCCTACCTTCTAGTAATGAACACACTTGAATCAGGGAGCAGCTCACCTAAAACCTTGGAAATTATGCTGCATAAAAGCAGCTGTACAATACAATACAATACAATACAATACAATACAATACAATACAATACACCAGGTTAGAAGAGACCTTCAAGATCATCACGTCCAACCCATCAACCAATCCAACCCACCTAAACAGCTAGACCATGGCACCAAGCACCCCATCAAGTCTCCTCCTGAGCACCTCCAATGAAGGTGACTCCACCACCTCCCCAGGCAGCCCATTCCAATGGGCAATCACTCTCTCTGTGTAGAACTTCTTCCTAACATCCAGCCTAAACCTGCCCTGGTGCAGCTTGAGATGGTGTCCTCTTGTTCTGGTGCTGGCTGCCTGGCATGTTGGCAGAGGGAAATTCTAAAGGACCATGTCTTCCCCTATTTTTTCTTGAAATAAGTTGCTTTCTTTGTCTCAAAACCATTCATAACAGCCATTCTGGAAAACCCCCACCCACACTAGATCATTGCAGATAGTATTTTATAAAACATTATACATAATAATAATGTCAAAGCTCAGCAGATTGTTCCAATGGACTTCCCATCAAATAATGTTTACAGTTACTGAGAGGTTAGATTTGAAAAGAAATGAGCTGAAATTTCAGCATTCTGTAACAACTGCAGGATTGTCAGTCTGAGGCTTTCAGTTCTATGGGCAGCTTGACAAAACTAGTGTAATTCTGTTTTTCCCAGGTACAGCTAGGTTTATTTATAGCAAGGTCAACTCATTTGAAATCTCTTGTATCTCTTTACTCACTAGAGAAATTGTCATGCAAGTAAAACTCTGGATGGTGTTTTTCTCTATAATAGCAGGAGGTAAGAACCAGTGAGCACAGAAATTGTTTCTCTGCCTGTCAGACTTCATATTCAATGCACAAAACATTTCATAGATAAAAATATACTGCAGTTTATCTCCATGTAATAGCAGTGAGCATGCATCTTTCAAACAGAGAGAGTGATTGCCCATTGGAATGGACTGCCCAGGGAGGTGGTGGAGTCACCATCATTGGAGGTGTTCAGGAGGAGACTTGCTGGGGTGCTTGGTGCCATGGGTTAGTTGTTGAGGTGGGCTGGATTGGTTGATAGGTTGGACACGATGATCTTGAAGGTCTCTTCTAACCTGGCTTATTGTATTGTATTGTATTGTATAGCACACCAGAGGTCCCAAACTCAACAGGAGCTCTGATGGGACCACCACATGGAAGTCCTCATCTGACAACTATATATATGGTCTATATCTCCACAAAGCCAGGGAGACAAAATTCTGTTGCAAAAATTCTGATCTGAAACCTCCTTCCCCCCTCAAATTCCATGGGATACCATTCTGGGGTGCATTCATCATCTCTTTTCATCCTTTCCCCTCCAGTCCCTTCCCCTTTGTTAATGTGACTGCAAGGAGAGGAAAATGTCTCAGAAATTCTGCTAATGATATAGTATCCCAACTATATTTTGGAGCATACTTCCACACCTTTTTCTGGTTCTCCTGTCTTCCACACCTCTAGCACCATCCCTCTCTGTTACTTCTTCATTAAAGATGCTCACACAGCTTCAGCAAAACTGTTACTTACAATTACCTCTTCACTGCCACGAGCACCTGCACAAATCCTGTTATTGTCTTGCTGTGCTCTCGCTACTTCCTGCTGTTGCTTCAGAAATGACAAAGTCTTCCTTGCTGCAAAAGTAGGTTCCATGAGACCTTTTCTGTTGAGGGTTGCTGTGTACTCGGGATGAGGACCAAATGCATGGTTAAATATCTTTAATACATTTCAGGCCAAATTTCAGCAACAAAGTCATGAAGTCCATTAAGCATAACTTAAGCCACTTAAAGGACAGTGAGACAACGTATCCCTGATGATCCTTGAATAGCTAATATGCTGTACTGTGCATGCCTAGAGGCATCACTGTTTTGGCTGAACTGACCATCTGTGTACCTGCCTGCCCCATAAAGTTGTTCTAAATTCACAAGGTAGGTGTCTCTAGCCTGAAGTTGCTTGAGGGCCCAAATTATTTGTTTTACCTCAAGAATGTAAAATCCACACTTGAAAACACTGAATTCACACCAAATTGTGCTAGCCATGACCATTTCATTCAAGATGCAACACGAAGAGGAGCAGAATCATTCCATCTCACTAAGGGTGTGGCCATTAATGGGGAATATTAAAATAAACAAAATTCTGATATGCCTGAAAAAGGGCAAAACTCCCAGAAAATGATAACATCACCACAACAAAATTAAATGCCATAGCCATGATCACCTTCACACAGTGAAGCAGAAATCACAGAATCACAGAATGTTAGGGGTTGGAAGGGACCTCAACAGATCATCTAGTCCAAACCCCCTGCCAGAGCAGGATCACTTAGAGTAGATCACACGGGAACCCATACAGGTGGGTTTTGAATATGCCCAGAGAAGGAGACTCCACAATCCCCCATGGCAGGCTGTTCAGTTGAATGAAGTCTCAGAGGCAAACAGTCATGTTTGCTGAGAGGTAGAGTTTTGAGATTTTCATTTATGACAACATCACTTTTCAATGGAACTGGCTTGGAGCATAGGTAGAGTGACAACATGAGTTATTGTACCCCCCTCTACTCTGCCTTGGTGAGGCCACACCTGGAATACTGCATCCTGTTTTGGGCTTCCCAGCTCAAGAGAGGCAGGGTTCTGCTGGAGGGAGTCCAATGGAGAGCTATGAGAATGACTGCAGTAGCTGAACCTCTCTCCTGTGAAGAAAGACTGAGAAAACTGGGGCTGTTTAGTCTTGGGAAGAGAAGGCTGAAAGGGGATCTTATCAACATCTGTGAATATCTAAGGGTGCAGCATGACCTTTGCTTTGCTTTGGTGGGGGGGGGTGGACTCAATGATCAATGGAGGTCCCTTCCAACCCCTAACATTCTGTGATTCTGCAAAGCATCTTGAAATGCCTAATTCAGCACTGATCTCCTATTCTATAGCTGACTGCATAACATCATGCACTGAGTATCAGATTGGCCTCATTCTCTGATGACTAGGTGTCCCTAGACAGGCAAATTCCTCCAGGGCAAATAACTCAGAAGATGCATGAAGTGACGCATCTTGTGTCTCACCTCCCCTTCATGCATGAGCAAGTGTGTGCTGACTAGCAGCGGTGTGATTCGGCCTTGAGCAGGATCAAAGTCTCCTAGCATTGCTCATGCGATATAAGCTACTTTCTCCTGGCTAGTTCTTCCATGACACTTCATCTATGAATGAATTGGAGTGCTGTATTGGAATGCATCCTATATACAGGACTTGGTGTCACTAACACGTTTTGCTGCTTTCTGTAAAGAGTAGTTTGGTTCCTGATTGTATGTTCAATGGAATGCAGACACTCATTTCAAACCTATTTCTCTACCTCTACATCCTGCATCTCTTCAGAGATGCACAGCAGCTGATTAGACCATAATGTATTTTAAGCATTTAGTTGATAGGGTACATTACTCATTTACATTTATGACTATTTGGTTTAAACAATTCCATCTTGGCATCTTCTGACAGGAATTTACAGTTCATTGACTCATTTTCTATATTGTGAACATTTTTGTAAGAACAAAGAGGGTTGTTCTTTGGAAAGTTGTCTTCTAAGCAATGCTTTTTCATTCATAGACTATTTTCTAGCTATTCAAAGAAAATCTGTAGAACCTAAGAAGCTCAACTGAATACATATCACATTGTCTAGTGCTGCTGAAATTTGCTCTTTCAAAGATCTGCTTTTTGAGTTGCATTTGCCTGTCTGGTGATAATCAAACAAATTACTGCAAGCCTTTTTTTTTGCCCAGAAAGATGTCTGTCATGTCACAGAACAGATGAAGGGAAAAGAAATTGACTTGCCCTTTGCTGAAATATGCTGGAAACAAAACTTGGCCAAACAAAACAAATGCCTCAATTTTCTATTAAGCCTATGAAGAGCTACAACAGTCAACTCTTTAAACGAATACTGTCTTGACTGAGTCACTCATTAGAGGCTTAACCATGAACAGTTTGGCATGCTTGCTTCACTTCAGTATCTAAGGATGCAGTCCTTCTCTCCTATGACTCAATGCACATTCCAAGCATATAAATATTTTAAACTAATTAAAACTACTGCTGAGGGTTGCTGGCCGACAGAGACGTTTCTCAGCAATGCAGACAAGTTTGGGGGCTTTCTGTGTGTGCAGTACGGTTGACAATGTGTTTCTTCTTAACACAAATCATTCTGAAAAGTACTGGACAGATATTTATCTCATGGACCTACCTATGTTGTTGGTTCTGGGTGTATTTAAACACAGCATTGTCAGAAGTCTCCTGAGCCAAGTTTATAATCTTGAATGGAAGTCTGCCATATTGTCTCGAGTAGAGAACAGACTCACAGTAGCATCTGAGCCTGGCAGGGAAGAAGAGCCCTTGTGCTGGTACATCCCCAGAGGCCAAGCAGAACTTCAGGATCGTTTGTCATTTCAAATTGCATATTTGGGCACAGAGCTTTTTATGGATGGGTGAATTTGATTTGGTTTTTTAAGAGGCCAGACAAGCTTTGTAGTTGGCTGTTTCAGAAATCCCTGCTGAAAATGCTGACGTGGGAAGGGAAATAGTTTTAAAAATAAATGTGCTTGTTCCAGTGACTCACACCAAAGAAACAAACACTAAAGGAAGTGGTAGAGAAAGTCTCTCTCTTTAACTCCTAGTTCTCAGAATCCAAATTATTCCACATTTTCACATGCCAGCAGCAACTTGGATAGGATTACCTGAGGAGTAAAATATCACACAGCCTAAAAACTTCAGGGTATCGTCCTGCAGAAGCAACAATGTGTATGGCATCCATGGCATGTCAAAAGAACCACGTCAGGGGGTTGCTTAAAGAGAGCCAACTGAATGAACTCCAGTGCAACACTTTGAAATGTCTCATATGTGCCTTTTGGGGGAACATAAGAAATGATGGCTGTGATTGCTTGTCATAGCTGACAACACCGTTTTGGTACCAGATCTTGCTTTTTGAGGTCCAACCTGTGTGAAACAAGCAGCTGGGCTTCAAAACCAAAACATTCTTCCAAAGAGCTACAAGAAAGGCCTATGACATAAAAGGACTGATAATTATAACAGCACACACACATAATGAGCTCTGAGTGTAATTGATGGTGAGTTGAACTGTTCTTTCAAATAAAAAGATCAAACTTCCCTTTAGATATGCTAGGGAGACTTATTCCAATGTTAATATTTTAATAGTGTTTTTGCACCTAAATTGTACAGGAACCTGTTATTCTAAAACCTAGGTGACTCATTTCACTAGGTTGTGCCTCATGAAACATTTTAAACCAGCTTGAAAATCTGTTGTAGCAACAGAGATCTCACTCTAGTTGTAGAAATGTTTAAAAAGGAAAGCCATGCTTTTCTTTGCAGCATTATGTGCTCATTAACATCTTTGATACAAGAATCTAAAGCATTTCAAGAGATTTTGAAGAGACTGGAAAGTCTGGGGGAGGCAGAAAATAGTCTGACATATGAACACATTACAGTTGTCCATTTTATTCACTCCTGTTCATAAACAATGTTGAATCATGAGAGATGCAGCCAGGATACCTGATTTGTGGTACTTACTCCATGACAGAATGCTCTAAAATTCAGCAGAGTTACTGTGCCTGTGGATAAAGCTAACCAAGACCAAGAAGTACTGCATACATTTATTCTCTTTCATGTGACAGGGGTGGGGAATGAAAAAGCACACTTTTAGAGACTACTTAAAAGAAGAATGAATTAAAACGAGTACGTCCTTCTCTCAAGTATTGCTGCTATGGTTAGTAGCAGGAGCAGGAATATCAGTTGTTTGGGGTGCTTTTCATACACAGTTTTCTCTGACATTCAGGGAAGTGAGAATTAGTGTTCTAAACAGGCCTTCTGCTGGCTTCCTCCAAACGTTATCTGTTTACAAACTGCTCAAAAGAGAGTGCACAGAATTCTTTAAATAATGATAAGGAATCAGGTACATCTTTCCCTGGACTCCACTGCTGATCATTTCTCTCCTGATGGCACTGGAAACCAGAAGCATACCGACACAAAAACAAAATACATGCTGCTATGTCTCTGTGTCTTCCATTTTCTCTGTGAACACCACGAAAGGGAAGAGTGAGCTTTAGCAAATGCTTTTGTTTCCTTGGCGTGCAAAATGAAGCTCGCTGGTGCACAGAACTGCTGGGTCCCTCCCACATACTTAAACAGCTGCTTCCTCCTAGTAGGGAACCAGTTCTGAACTTTGCCCTGTTCATCAGTCACATCAGCAATGGCACAACCAAGCTCACAGGTTGTGCTTCATATTTTGAGTGCATTGCTATGTATTTAATGCCATCAAAGAGCAGATGCCGATAGATGAAATGACATCCTCTCTTTGAAGAGTGAGGATGGGAATAGCTACAACGGTGAATCACAGCCCCTCTCCAGTCAGCAGGAAAATTCAAGCAGCAGAACCAGATTTCAAGTGAGAACAGTAGCTAATGCTTTATTCACTGTCGTATAAGGAAAAACCAGATGGGCAAACAATACATGTTTGACAATATTTCTCTTCCCTTTCCCCCTTTCTTTCCCCAATTAGTTGGTTGCTTTTCTGTTGCTAAATTCCTTTTGTTTGCAAAGAATCTCATTTTCTATCCACTGAAGCAAAACTGAAGGAAAAAAGTGAGAAAATGATGGGGCAACTAGGCAGGTAAAATCCTTGCAAATCCTACTCTAAACTGCTTAATATTCTGAATCCCTACTTCAGGGAGATGAAAACCCTGTTGGCACACTCTGAGTTGCAGTGATGTCTGAGCGGGAAGAGTTTACTGCAGTTTTGGAAGCTTGATTTGTTTAAAAAAAAAAGGGTTCCTTTATGCTGGGTTTTCCACCAGCCTCATTGATAAGCAGAAATATAAACAAACAGAAATTAGAAGTGGTCACAAACTGCTGAAGGTCTCCATTTAATTAGTATTCCAACTACTGGAGAACCGTCTAGCTCATTTTGATTCATTATGAAACATTACTGGAGAAAATAGCAAAATAACATAATTTCTAATAATTAAGACTGCCATTATGTATATTTGTATAAGCATCAGATTCTTTTCAAGTTGCTGGGACCAAGCCAGGATTCCAATATTTGCCAGAAGCAGGCAAGAGACTCTGCTGAAATGAAACTTAACATTCCTACTGCAAACAAAATAGGCATTTGGAGTATAGGCTCAGTTTGATTTCCTGAACACATGTAGAGGGGCAGTCTCCTCTGCATCATCCAGTGAAACAGATGTGCTCTTAGGTATTCAGTATATATTCTCTAACATAGTTCAAGCTTCTTATATATGACTACAGTTGTGGCACTGTAGTAAACTGTGGTTTCTCTTGGTCTTTATTTTCTTTAGCAATAGAGGATATAATTAGGACATACTTACTAGATGTGCCTCCATTCCTTCCTCACCCACTCATCCTAACTCCCTGCAACAATCCAAACTTGAACATTCTCTCACGTATTTAATGGAACATGCACAATATTTCACACATGGAGTAACAAGGTTAGACTCATGGAGTTCCTGTTAGCAGCCTGCACTGATGTGTAAGTGGCAAGTAGCCTGTTGAGGGTCTGTAAAACATGATCATTTGGATGAAAATGCTGTAGCTTCTGTAAAACACTCACTGCTTTTCCATTTAAACTTCCCATCACTTCTGCAATCCATTTGTGTGAGTCTCATCATTTTCCTGCCCTGGTGGGAGGCAAGGGAGGATCTGCCTTCAAACTGGGACAACAGATCATTAACTTTTACCTGTTGATGCCTCTTGAGGATGCTCCCAGTGATTCTTCCCTCATTCATAAATGGGTGAGTAATGACAAACAACACTAAAATCCAGACACTTCTCAATTTTCAGAGCTAAAAGTCACTTTTTTCTGATTTATGACTCTCTGTGAAGTAACTGGGTTTCTCTTGCAGAGGTAGGAAGTAGGGTGGACTGACCAGGACATGCATTCTTTTAGGAGCTAGATCTTCACACCCAGCATTTCGGTAAAAGTGGAGATAGAAAAAGTCACATAATATTAAGGGCTTGAAAGATCATCAAGTCCAACCTCCTGCCAGAGCAGGATCACCGACAGCAGATCACACAGGAATGCATCCAGGGTCTCCAGAGAGGGAGACTCCACAACCCCCCTGGGCAGCCTGTTCCATTGTTCCATCACCCTCACATGGAAGAAATTTTTCCTCATGTTTCCATGAAACTTCCTATGCCTCAACTTCTACCCATTGCCCTTTGTCCTGTCATTTGGCATCACCGAGCAGAGCCTGGCTCCATCCTCTTGGTACTCACCCTTTACACATCTATAAACACTGATGAGGTCACTCCTTAGTCTCCCCCAAACTGAAGAGACCCGTTTCCTCAGTCTCTCCTCTTAAGGAGATGTTCCACTACCTTAATCATTTTTATGTCTCTGCACTGGACTCTTTCAAGCAGTTCCCTGTCCTTATTGAACTGAAGGGCCCAGAACTGGACACAATATTCCAGGTAAGGTCTTACCAGGGCAGAATAGAGTGGGGGGAGAACCTCTCTCAACCTACTAACCACAGCTCTTCTAATCTACCCCAAAATGGTGTTGGCCTTCTTGGCCACAAGAGCACACTGCTGGTTCATGATCAACCTTCTATCACTAAGACCCCCAGGTCCTTTTCCTCTTCATTGCTCTCCAACAGGTCAGTCCCCAACCTATACTGCTCCATGGGGTTGTTCTTCCCCAGGTGCAAGACTCTATGCTTGCACTTGTTGAATTTCATTCAATTTCTCTCTGCCCATCTCTCCAGCCCCTCTAAGTCTCACTGAATGGCAGCACAATCTTCTGGTGTGTCACCCACTCCACCCAGTTTGGTGTCATCAGCTAACTTGCTGATAGTGCACTCTGTTCCCTCATCCAGGCTGTGGATGAACATATTGAATAGTACTGACCCCCAAGGGGTCCACTGGATACAGGCCTCCAACTAGATTCCATCCCATTGACCACAACTCTCTAACTTCTTCCCTTCAACCAGTTTGCGTCCACCTCACTACCTGATCAGCCAGACCACGCTGCCTCAGTTTAGCTGCAAGGATGCTGTGGTAGACAAAGGTGTGCTAGTGACAGGAGCTGCAGCAGCTTCATTGCTGGTCTGCAGTGAGGGTACGGCATGGAACCTGGAGAGCCATGTTCTCTGTGGAAAGGGCTGGAATACAGCATCAGCTGGGTGCCATTTTCCAGTGCTTACTCTTTCAAGACAATAAGCTACAAGAGCTCTGCTGCTGCATCTCAGGTCTGAACAGTGTCACCTTTGCTGCAACATCTTCCTGGGTGAGTTGCTACACATGAAAGTTGGCCTGAAATTTCATCAGATATAACCAGAAGAAAAAAAAAGGGGCAATGAAAAGTCTAATTACAGATCTCTTTTCATCCCAAAGGGAAAAAAAAAAAAAAGAAAACAAGCCAAACCAACCAACCAACCAACCAAACTCCCCACAAAAACACACACAAAAAAAAGCCCCACCCAAAAGCCACACAACAAACTCAACCCCCATCCCTCTCCTATTCATTATAGTCTTTATTTGCTGCATAAGATCTCATGGATTCTTTACCTTCTGAATATAAAACCACATGGATTTTGAGTGGGAGAGAATGGATGGATGTAAGTCATTCACAATGCCCCTCATGCTCATATAAATCTGCCCTCATTGGTTCTAGAGACCAATTTGTATTTGCATCATGATCACCAACTCACTCTAATTCCCTAAGAATTGTAACAAAGGTTTCACCTGTGTTTGTGGTGGCACATGAACTCTGATATGGATATCAGCATATTTGCATGGTTTGTACATCAGGAAGTTTTAACAGCAAATTGGGCCAGTGGAAGGCTTGGTTTAATTAAACTGGACTAAGGTAGGGAATTATTAGAGTTGCGATTTAATCATTTTGAAATTTGTGTTCTTTTTATCAGTGGCTATAAAATCTAAACTTGTCTGGCTCCTCTACATCCCATATGCCAGCTACTCCTACCATTACTGTAGCATATGGCCTGTTGGGTTCCCCTACTTTTTATTGCAGAACCGTTACTGGCGTACAATGTTTCTTTACACACACACGGTACCTGAGACTCGGAGGCTTCTGCGTGTGTGAGTCACAGTTGCTTCTATAGTCATTTTTACTACTGAACTTGCACAGTAGCTGGCCATACATTATCCCCTACCCCATTACTGCTACTCCTTATCCGTACAATGTTTCTTTAGTCACAGTTGCTTCTATAGCTGAACTTGCACAGTTGGAGAAACATTACTACTACCTTAATTACTGTTACTGCTATTATCTTAAGCCATACAATGCACGATACCTATGAGTCACAGTTGCTTCTATAGTCATTTTTACCTTGCACAGTAGCTTGCCATGGAGAAACATTATGTCTTCCTTTTGGGTTCCCCTACTACTTTGCTTAATTTTAGAACCATTACTGCTATTATAACCTTAAGTCATCCGTACAATGTTTCTTTACACACACACGGTACCTGAGACTTGGAGGCTTCTGTGTGTGTGAATCACAGTTGCTTCTATAGTCATTTTTACTACTGAACTTGCACAGTAGCTGGCCATGGAGCAACATTATGCCTTCCCTTACAGCAGTGGGAGTCACATCTGATGAGCATTATCTGTGTTATGCTATCTTTTCTTTCTTTCCTGATAAATGTCACGGGTAGTATGAGTAGATGCCTTTTCCATCAGTAATTTATACTTGCATTATCAGGAAGGAGGAAAACCCATACATTGGATTTTATTACTTTATCATTGCAGTGAAAGTCTGGGACTTGGCAATAGTGAGTCTAAATCTGCTATTCCTTTTGTTAAGATGTGTTACATCAATATTATTTATGGCAAAAAAGGGGAATGAAACTGGGCTTAGAAGCATCTCTGTCTCCTTGATGATCATTAGATTTTTATTTGGCTTTATGCACATATAAAACCTGATATTTAGGGGGAAAACTTGAGAAATCTGTAACAGTGAAAAGAAAAGCACTTTATTCAAAAGCATCTTTTAGGAAAGCACAAAATACTTTACTGTTATGAGTATATGCATAACAACTTGCCCATTTACTTTTATGTTTTCAGTGTAGAGGCCTAATTATGATATGTAATGGAACCTTTAAAAATGATACTCAGCCACAAAAATTCCCTCTATTTTCTGGTTGTCACAAGCCTTCAGGTTTGGCCTTGTATTTTAAATCCCACACTGATAGAAAAATGAAACTTTGTAAAAATAATCTTTCAAAACATTACATACCACTTAATCAATCCACCTTTGCTAGTTTACAGTGAGGCACACTCCCACCAAAGTCGTAACTACAGACGATAGGAGAGCATGAGTTCCAAAACCAATAGGTACCGAAACCACAGAAACATTTTCCAGGTACACACGGAGCTACACTGGGCAGGACAACAAAACTGTCTGCATGATGCATGAAGAAAGTTCAGCAGGCTTTGTTTCTCCATGCCAAATATGACAGGAAGCCTCTTCAAAAATAATTGTGTCAACACAAATTCCTGATTGGCCAGTTCCTAAGACAGCAGGGGTACAGGAGTTGTTGAAAAGGTTGATGTGTGTTCACTTCACGTGATTTGTGAACACCTGGAGGTGTTCAAGAGGGGATTGGACGTGGCACTTGGTGCCATGGTTTAGTAGTCATGGGGTGTTGGGTGACAGGCTGGACTTGATGATCTTTGAGGTCTCTTCCAACCTTATTGATTTCTAGGATTCTATGATTTTTCTATTTTTGTCTGAGGTTGTTAAATTAATATAGTCAGTTACTTTTCTTGACATTGCAACAGAAACAGCTTACCTTAGTCAATAACCTAACAGTTTTAAAGATAACAAGATATGGTTTGAGGTTGATATGGTTTTATTCATTTAAATGATGATCAATAGGAGATTTGCATTGTTTTTCCTGTGCAGAAGAATCTTAGACCACTGGAATGGATGTACTAGACTGGAAAATGCCACCTAGTCCAATTTCCTTTACAGCCAGATGAAAAATGGACTATAAAAGTTCCTCTTGTTCACTCACTCATTTTCTGGCTCCAGAGTCTAGAAACTTTCTGCATTGGTGACTGTATTCACATCACTCACTTTTTCATGTTATTTCTAATTTAATTTAACTGCTACCACCTCTCTTTTCAGCTATCTCTTTTCCAAGCTGAAAAGTGCTAGTCTGTTTAATCTCTCTTAGCACAGACACCATTTTCAAACAGCAGCCAGCCTTCTCACATTTTTTTCCTCATTTCTATTATATCTCTTTGATGCTGGATAACCAGAACTTCACACAGTATTTCTGATTCAGAGGGGCAGTATCCAGCACGTAAGGCACACCATAAGGTGCATTATTTAAGGCACACCATTTAAGGTGCAGCAGAGATTTATACAATGAAAGACCAATGGCTTCTATTTGAGCTTCTACTCATCTCCTGCTGGTGCCACAATTTTATCTGCCTTTCTGTATCACCACAGAACACCTACTTGTTTTCAAAGAACTGTCTGCCATGTTCCAGCATCTCTTTGCACAGTACTATCAGCAGCTCACTCAGTCTGCACATTCACTGTTCAAGTGTGTACAGCTGAATTATTACTTCTTTTCCTGGCACCAATGCATCAATGTTTCAGCCATGCTGCAAAACGCTTAAGTGAGTTAAATGTCACATGCCTGTAACTGGCATGGCCTCTCCCTGCACAGTGTAATCCAGCTCTTCCCTCTCTCCTTGGCAGTAGCCCTTTCTCACCCTAGCTGAGAGCCGGAGCACTGTGGCATCAAGTGACCACGTCAATGAGGCAGCAGGGCCCCATGACTTGTTTCTTGGTAGTGAAGCAGTTAATATCATTTCAGATGACAAACTGAAGACTAGTGTAGCATTCACGGTCTTGAAATATCTGAAGTTGTTTTACAAGAGGTTTGTGAAAATAGCACTGCTGGGCAGGAGGGGTAGAGGAGGATTATCCCCTCAGCATGTGAAAAAATAATGCATGATCTCAGGCAGACTTCTAGAAATATTCTTACACTGAAAATTATGAATGTTCCATGATTGTATCATCAAAATTATTTCAAAGGTTATGTGAGTGGCAAGCTAATCACAGGCTTTTGAGGATCTGTGAAATGGGTGTGGGGACTGTTCAGCACGTGAGTACCTACTTTTAATTTAACTGTCATAAAAGTACAGCTGCACTCTTGCTGTCTAGCAGCAGTCATTTTTAGCATTATCAACTAGAGTAATGCAGATGTTCAGATATATATTTTGAAAACAAGTGAAAAATGCAAGGCCTATTATTTTTTCTTTCTTTGAAGCAGGTTCTGTGGACACTTCAGACAGAAATTGGGTCTTATCTTAATATTCACACCTTATCAAAGTTGTGAAGTGTTATATAAAATGAGCAAAGTGAGTAAATGCTTGATAAGTGCATAACAATATGAATGCTTTAGCCTTATCATGAAAATTATTTATCTATAATAGAACAGACTGAGTGCCAAGGAAAAGGAAAGTACCAAATCCCTCATTTCTGTTCTCCTTGTCTCAGTATGCGACAAATACGTGAAAAAAAATCAAACTACTGGAATATTTGGGCCTGAATATTTGGGCATGAGTCTGCCACAGTGCCTGCTACACAACTTCCCAAATTAACTTCTTAAACGAAGCTCAAATAGTGGGAAAGTATCCCTCATGCTAAACACAGTCCTGACCGCCCAAGGACACACACGAATGTCACCTAAACAGATGCTGCCTCCCCGATTTCCAGGGGATGTCCATGCCACAGGAAGCATGCAGGCAAACTTTTGCAGGGCTGGGCTAGTAGCTACAGTCTGATTAATGGCATTTGTCTAGAAAACAAGAACTGGCAGATCATAGGAAGGCAAGTATCAAACAGCTAATGGTTTTGCAACCTCCTGTGTGATTATGTAGTCACAAACTAATTCAATTAACATGCAATTATAAAGTATGTTTAATGTCATGTAAAACTGATGAAAACTTCTCAGGATTGCAGTACAGGTCTGACAGAAAAATAACACCACCTGTAAAGTTCAGACTGAATAACAACTGCTAGAGTGCAAGTCCCATTCTCTCTAACACTTTTTCCCTACTATGTATGTAAGTAGTGCTTCCAATGCAGCACAGCTCTGCTGCTGATACATCATTTTTGTTTTGATTGCTGAAAGAATAGCTGTGGAATGCAGTCAGGATTAGTTCATATTCCTGTAACTGTAAGTGGTCATCATGTATTTGTGCAACCTATTGCTGTGGATTTTTTCCAGTGCTATCAATTTCATTTCCATGGTTTTATCTGTATTTTTTTCACTAAGGTACAGGCAATGCAAAGACAGTAATTAGTACTTACTAAATATCAGACAAAACAGACATCCTAAAATATGTTGATGGAAAGAATAAATTTTAATGGCAAAGGTCAGTTACTGAAAAACTGAATAAAGAACAGTTTGTTGTTTTGTTGGGGCTTTTGGACAGAAAAAAGTAGCATCCTTTCTCCGGGTGACCCTCTCGGAAAATTCACACACATTGACTTCATTCACTGCCATAAAACAATCAATAGATATTTTTGATGAAGGTCTGAGCTTAGAAGCAAGGTTTTAGTCAGTGTTCAGGGCTAATAAAGCTGATATTTTGAAGTCTAAATGGACCAAGACTAGCTCTGAGAGCATTTGACTGCCTTTTTCATTTTTCTGTTTCCAGAAGACTTCTCTTTAAGCATACTCTTGGTACTGCGATATTGCTAAAATAACTCTCTTTTCCAACTGCTCTGTTTCAAACTTGTCTTTGGAGCACAGATTATCATCTCTCGACCCCTAAAAGAGAACCAAAATAGTTTTAAAAAGCTAAATAGCCAAATAATGAAGGAATTCCACAGCAGATGGAGAAACCTATGACTGTAATACTTCTGAAAGCCTCTGTGGCCTTTTAAAAGTCATATAGCATTCTCTCATAAATTGAACACTTTGATTGCAGTTTATTTGGAAAGAAAGATGACCTGGATTGTCATGTCTAATGTTACATGTAAAACTCAGCTCATTGCAGGAACCCATGTCAGCTGGAGGTTTGTGAGTTCTAGTGGAATATCAGGAATCTGCTGTGGCTACCATAAATCTTAAGAATAAATAGTATAGATTGAAATAGAAGAGGACAGAATAGTCAAGTTGGAAGGGACCTACTTAGTCCAACTGCCTGACAAACAGTTAAAGCATGCTATCAAGGACAATGTCCAAACCCCTCTCTAATAGGGTTGGGGCATCACTCACCTTTCTCTCTAGGAAGCCTGTTCTAGCGTAGGACCACTCTCTCAGCACAGAAGTGTTTCCTTATGTCCAGTCTGAACCTCCCTTGGTGTAGCTTTGAAGCATTCCCACATGTCCTGTCACTGGATGCCATGGAGAAGAGATCAGCACCTCTCTCCCCACTTCCACTCCTCAGCAGGTCACTCTCAGCTTCCTTTTCCCCAGACTAAACAAACTCAGGATCCTCAGCCAGTCCTCAATATGATAAACTAATGTTGACTCTAAGACTCTGAACGAATGTATTTAAGTATGGGCATATCCAAAATAGTTTCTAAATCAGTTTTTTAAATCAGATAGTCAGTATTAAGAGTGGCATAAATAAAAACTGTGTGATAATAACAAAAACTATGGTAGAGAAAGGAAAGAATGAAATAGACAACAATAGAGGCCCTGGGAAGGTTGATATGCACAGAGGGTTTCCATGAATACGAAGCTTCTCTTTTTCTCTCATTTCTCCAGCTCTGTTTTCTTACTGCCTTCCTCAAACATGTTTGGTCAGTGACAGGCCCATTCAATTTTAGACACCTGTGACTTTAAACAGTCATTAAAACTCACTCTAGGTTCTCCAAAGAGGTTTGTAACAGCCAAAGAATTAGCTGCACCATTCTATAGCCATCAAGTCAAAAACGAGAGAAGGGTTTAGGACGTGCAGTCCTACAACACCATAACAGATGAACCTCAAGGGAATGATATTAGAAGACATGTTGTAATATGATCTCTGTTTAAAGCATATGCTAGCTATTGAGCATGTTTATTTAAGATAAAAATCATAGAATCAGAGAAATTTTATGGCTGTAAAAAGACTTCTAGGATGTTGAGTCCAACTATCAAAGTAACAACACCATGGACATTAAACCATGTCATGAAGTGCCACAGCTTCACATTTTCTGAACACTTCCAGGATGGTGACTTCCTGGCCAACCTATTCCAATGCCTGACTACTCTTCTTAAACACTTTCAGCGATGTTGACTCCACCACCTCCCTGGGCAGCACATTCCAATGGCCAATCTTTCTGTCTGTGAAGAACTTCTTCCTAACATCCAGCCTAAACCTCCCCTGGCACAGCTTGAGACTGTGTCCTCTTGTTCTGGTGCCATTCGCCTTCTTGGCCACCTGGGCACACTGCTGGCTCGTGTTCAGATGGATGTCAACCAGCACCCCCAGCTCCTTTTGTGCTGGGCAGCTTTCCATCTGCTCTGCCCCATGCCTGCAGTGTTGCATGATTTAGGCTTGTGCTTGAATGCAGAAATGCTCAAATGCTGTGATACATCCACCAGAGATTCTGAGGGTTTTTTTTTGTTTTTCATAACATAGTTTAATGTGTTAGGATTTTAAAAGTTGTCCAGACAGAAGCTGGGACAGTGTAAACAGGGTTAGTAGAGTGCAACATATGGCAACTCAGATCTATTTTTGACTATAAAAAAAGCAACAGCAAAAAAAAACCCAATTTGAGTAGCATTAACAGCCCTAGAATATGCTCATTGTGTTCTGCCTGCAGAAGAGATTAACAGTTCATCACTTCATATAAAACAGACACATTAGAAAATGCATTTTAGACTGATCCATGTGTTGTTCATTACTTATTCGGTTACTGTCTACAAGCACATGCAAGTATTGCCTGTGCAAACAGACAAAAGAGTTTTCTGCTCTTGGGTATTCCTGATGCTCTTAATTTCTGCATAACTCTCCAAATATACCAAGAGCAAGATGGTTCACAGTGCATACGACCCTTATCATTTAATATGGTGCTGAAGGAAATCACAAACTAGTGTGAATTTTTCTTGCCTACAAATCATTCCTGGACTTGTTTGAGAAGGATTTAGAAAAATGTAAAAATCCTACACTTCACTTTATAATAAAGAACTACATTCTGCATGGGAAACAGAAACTAAAATCCCTGAGTGTCATAATAGCAACTGGCAGTAAATTTCTCCACAGAGATTATTCAATGAGAGTTAGTGAATACTACTTAAAAGCACCTGGAAGTAAAAGGAAAAAAAAGGACATTTCAATCACAAACCCAATTACCACATGCACCTACAGTCACTGCTATAACACAGGGACTTATGATAACAATGACAACAAAAAAGCCCCACAGGGACTGGGAATCTACAAAACCACTCACAAACTATTTGGCACATGGTCTTGTGGTGGAGGAGAGCCAATGTGATTGTAATAAAAGGCTAATTTCTTCTTAGCATTACTAAATCCAGAAACACTGGGAACAGATGCTTCAGAGATGAACTGGAGGGACAGGGCTCTTGAATTAAGCAGTCTTTAAAACCTTAAATAACCCAGTGTGAGTTTTGTAAAACACACAATATGTCTAGCAAAACCCCCCAACACAGGACATATGCACACTCCTGCACAATAGCAACCCAGCATACACACTAACAATACTGCATTGTAGGGGACAAACAAGCTCAGGAATGGTGCCAGTAATTGTGACATGCAATCTCAAAGTGAGCCCAAGAGTGCGATTCAGCTCAGGAACAGAGAGAATTCCTGCAATGGAGACAGTAACTGAGTCAAACTCAAACTTACACATTAGAGAATAGAATAGAATGAGTAGAATAGAATAGAATAGAATAGAATAGAATAGAATAGAATAGAATAGAATAGAATAGAATAGAATAGAATAGACCAGGTTGGAAAAGAGTTTCGAGATCATCGAGTCCAACCTATCACCCAACACCATCTCATCAACTAGACCATGGCATCAATTGAAAAGGTTCCTCTTTGGCCTTCACTGAAAAACTACACACAGAAAAACAAACACACACACACACACACCCCCTAAAGAAAAAGATTTAATTGTTATTACTTTACATATTAGCCTCCTCTCATGCTTCCATTCTCTAACAAAGTCATAAAAGCAAGTTTCTGCCAAGCATGTCCACAGAGCTGGTCCAAAGTCAATGCTGAAGACCAAAAGGGCACTTTGAATTCATTACAATGAAAGCTGTCTCTTCTCTGTAGGGAGATGAATGAAGTTCATGACCTGATGTCTAAATAGTAGAGACTTGTTAGCCACTGGAAAAGAACTATATAAAGTAAATAGAATTACTTCCTTAAATTGTCTTTTTTTTCCCCTTTTTTTTTTGACTACACATAACCCACTCCCATAAAGGTTTCTACTCTGGCATTGTTGCCCAGGATCCTTTCTCTTATCCTTCACGTTGGAAAAGGAAAATGTATATTAACGTAAATTGCTACTCCTGACACTTTTCTTCCTTGGCTGATGGCTTTCTATTACAGGCTTGTAAGAATTCAGGCTGGAAAGTAACCCAAGCATCTTGATTGAAAGGATTTGATACAGTCCTTTTAAATTCATACCATCTAAATCACAGCAGGATGACTTGTAATCAAAGTTTTTCAAAAAGAACACAAATGTGGGGAAAAGGGAAAGGCCATTCAGCCCTCTGCAAGTCATCTTGGTTAACACAGCTCCTCCAGCACAGTGTCTCCCTACTTGAATGACCTCAGTGCCTCCAACTCCAAACTTGGCTCGGTGGGCTGTTGAGACGCAGCATTTCTCTCTGAGTGAGAAGTACTTCCTGGTGGAGATTCAGAATTTCATTTTTTCACTCACTTCCATTTGTGCTTTCCCATTCAGCCTTTTATACTCAGCCAAACAGCGAGTCAAGTGCTATTGAACAGGGCTCTCCACACTGTATTTCTCAGAAGAGATGAGTTTGTAATTCTCATTCTCTCGATTCTTATGACCAAAAAAAAATACAAGAGAAAGACCCCAGCTGTGGTTAGCACAGCATTTGCAACACTGAACCCAGCACACCAGGCTTCTCTCCCTCTGCTTTCTTTAAGGTGTGTTTTAAGCTAATCTTTCAAAACACTCATTCAAATTTTTCACCCTTTTTCATTCCAGCTTTGAGGACTCTGCTTTTTTTTTTTGCTCCCAATGTGACAGCCCAACTGCAGCAAACTATTGGTCTTTCAGGATTTGTGGTTTAGAGTCTTAAAATAACAGAACTACAACAATGCTCTCTTTGCATTTGTAGTCCCTCTTGCTCTTAGTTGTAATAGGGGCTCATATTTTAGCACTACTGTCAGAAGCACAGTGCGTTCAAGACATGACCACCCACCACAGCAAGCCCTGCACCTTCAGCATCTTGGCATGGTGTACTGAGATTTGCAAGGCACATGCTCATCATTCTTCTCTAGAAACACAGCTATGCCATGCTGTTACTCAGCTCATTTATCATTGCGCTCTGAAAATAACCCACATGAAGTATGACATCTCCTACAGGGGCTCCAGATGGGTTTGAGAGAAAACCTGGGCAAAGTACTAAGCTGTAGTGATGCTTCTGAAAGAGCTACTCCTATGAAACATGCACACCAGCCAGCCTCTCCAAGCACCACATCCAGTTTTCTCCAAGGCTTATTCTCATAAGTCAACATACACCTCAAACCACTAATGCAGCAAAAAAGAGGGATTGATAGGCAGCTGATTTCAACACTGAAAAATGCTGAAATACTACCTTGAGAACACCCTTTTTTGTATTCAGCATCTGAATAACCTCACATATGAAAATTAATGGAGTTTAAATCATCTCCAAAATCACTCTTTGTAGATTTTGCTTTTATTTTATTGTTCTGGGGGAATGCTGCAGCTTCAAGTTTTAGCAAGGTCATCTTTCATCCCAAAATCTCAATATAATTAGTATCAATTCTGTATTTCATGAAGCTGACACTGGAAGTTATTAACTGTGTTTCAAGTGGAGTGCCAGAGAAACCAAGAGAGCAATCTTTTCAGCTTCAAAGGCATAGTTGATGACTATAGTTCACTGGTTAGTGAGAAAGACATGCATTTTGTATTAGCAGTACATTTTAAACTATAAGCATTTTTGTTTCTTTTTTCCTTCCTTTCCTCATTTTTATACCTTGCTGGCACTGCTTCAGTCTTTTTTTTTTTAACATGCCATGTGGCACTGAAACAGTTGCTTTAGTTCTTGCTGTTAACTGAAGAAAATGTTGTTACACTTTTGCTCTTGATGGTTAACCACACCACCAGCATCCTGACAGCACAGAACTTGCTAAAATCTGCCTGAAGCAGAACATTACAGGGGGAAATTATTACTATTTTTGTCAGTACTATCTGTAAGTAACACAAATATCTCTGTAATAAATGCAATACAATACAATACAACACACCAGGTTGGAAGAGACCTTCAAGATCAGCGCAACCCATCAACCAATCCAACCCACCTAAACAACTAACCCGTGGCACCAAGCACCCCATCAAGTCTCCTCCTGAACACCTCCAATGATGGTGACTCCACCACCTCCCCAGGTAGTCCATTCCAATGGGCAATCACTCTCCCTGTATAGAACTTCTTCTTAACCTCCAGCCTAAACCTCCCCTGGCACAGCCTGAGACTGTGTCCTCTTGTTCTAGTGCTGGCTGCCTGGGAGAAGAGATCAACCTCCATATGTCCACAACCTCCCTTCAGGTAGTTGTAGAGAGCAATAAGGTCTCCCCTGAGCCTCGTCTTCTCCAGGCTAAGCAACCCCAGCTCCCTCAGCCTCTCCTCACAGGGCTGTGTTCCAAACCCCTCCCCAGCTTTGTTGCCCTTCTCTGGACAACTTCCAGAAAGTCAACCTCCTTCCTAAACTGAGGGGCCCAGAACTGGACACAGGACTCCAGGTGTGGCCTAACCAGTGCAGTGTACAGGGGCAGAATACATCAGCAATGAAACCTATTCAACAGGAAGTATTAGCCTAAACTTTCTCCTTGTTATAAGAATTCATTCTATCTCCCTTAAAGCTCACCATTGAAGATATGCTTGACAACACCCTTAAACAAAACAAACCAACCACAAGTCTTAATAAGATCCTAAAGAGTCGATTCTTTCAGATGGATTCCAACAATACATTTTGAAATGTATTTGCAAAGCCTTCTTTACAATAAATACTCACTTTGGAGAAGAAAACACACATGGAATGAAAAGAGTTTCTACAGGAGAAAGGTCTAGCACAAAGCAGTGCATGGTTTTCAAACTTGGAGATATTGAAATGAGAAGCAAGACTCAAGCTTGTAACAATGAGAACAGATAAATGTCAAGAGAAACCCCGAGGGAAATTGTGGATTCTTCATTTCCTTAGGGCCTAAATTAAGTGTATACATCTTCTGATTGATGCTGTTTAATAAAATGAAGGTTTCTATTCCTCACTATAGATCTATGAAAGTGGATTCTACATAAGAATTTAGGCTAACTTACCCAGGGTGTCTCTCTCTGGACTTAGCAGATCACAGACTTTATCTACAAATAACATACCTAACTACAAACAGTTCCACTGAAAATTAATGAGCTTATGTATATGTAAAGTCATCACACAGAAGAAAGGGTATTACAGCCTGTTCTCCTGCAAAGGAAATTCTTCCCATAATTGCAGGTCATTCTCAAGCTTATGGGGCACTGCAGGCAACGCTGATAATACACTAAAAATAGTCTGTGGCTCTTAGGACTGGAAAATCCAGATTCATCTAAACCTCAAAACTACCTGTCAGCTACGTGAGATAAACTCATTTAACCAATTTGCAAGCTTGCCTGCTTGCAGAGCTGTAAGGACTTGAGCCCAAAAGTCCCTTGAAATCAGTGCCAGTCTGGCTTTTAAAGTAACAGCTGTGATTTATTGTTTAGCATTAAGCATGACTGGAGCATGAAGTTAGTACAAATAATACAGGTTTCAAGTCATGTTTACATCTGAAAGTTGAAATTGACTACACATTAATGAAATGTAGGAAGTGTTATGACTAAGGTCACCACCCAACTAGAGGTGAGACGAAGATGGTCAGTGTGGCTAGATAGATTCTTCAGTACACATTGATTTTCATCTTCTGTTTCCATACAGGTGGTGATACTGATGACTTCAGTCCTTCCCACACACTTCTGTTGAAAGGTTTATGTTTCCTTGCCTATTACATGTGGAGGTTCAGAAGGAAAGAGTGCTAAGACCTTACTGTCTGTGGCACCTGAGGCAAAGTGTCAGGATGAATTCAGATCAAAGGACTTTCCTTGCAGGCACTGAGCATGCTTCCAGCAGAAGGGACTCTTAATTTGGAAAATCTCTCACACTGCTGGCTTACAATGGAGGCTGTTAGACTGCATAATTCATAAGCAGTTGGAAAAAAGGCCAGTGTGATCAGAGCTCAGGTTAGGAATGTTTGAATTCCTGACACATTGCTGAAGCCTCTCTGGAGCTCAGCTATATAATGGAATCTTTATCAGACCATCAACCAATTGTGATACTTATCTGTTCAGCACTGCATTTTGGGTTAAGTGATAATCCATCAAGGCTGGAAATCACTGTGTACTTTTTAAGTTGCATACTTCATTACTGCAAGCTGACAGCTGGATGGATTTGTTAGCACTAGAAATATTTGTTACAGACATAAAAAGAAGGCTCCTACTATATGGTATTATGATATTTCCTTTCTTTTCATGTATTCAGCATGCCTGTGTTGTAATCTGTCTCTCATTTATGATGTTCATTCACATGGCAAACCACTCAGAGTATGAAGTCTATATTTGTTCCAGAATGCAACAGCTGATTTCATGAATAATATGACCAAATAACACAGAAAATGACGACAGTCTGCATCTTACATCACAATAGCTGTAAAGCACAGAGAATTGCAGTTTCCTACACTGCATATTTCTTTGGTTTAGCCTGTATAAAAGTTAAACATTGAAAAGTTTGAGGACGTTTGACAGCAATTGAGGTAACTAGCACAGCGTGGGAAATGTTGCAAGAGTTTTTGTTTCTGGCCAGCCTGCTGCGCCAGGGCTGTCCATGTTGTCTTGAGAATTATTCTGGGATTGATATTACAACTAGAAAGCACCTTTTAAAAGTATTTGAAAGCTAGGAACTCCACACAGGAGCTCTTGTTTCTGATGTTGGTCTGCTCACCATAAAACCATCAAGTTATTTCAGGTTTGGTTTAGTATGTAGCGACAATGCAGTTTTACATTTAGAGTCACACTGCATGGAAAAGGACTTCCTTTCATAACTGCAGTCTGATGCCACTTACTGCCCTGTTCTGTTTCCTCTGACTTACAGGAAGATATCTTCTGTGGATGCAACAATATTAAAGTTTCCTAGAGTTTACTAAAATATATATGTACATAGTTTTCATACTATGCTTGCACAGCCTTTGGCTTGGATCTAGCACGTCTATGATCACCACACACGTGAGTGAATACTGTCTGTCATGATTCTGATTCTTTGTGGCCATACTTAGAAACCTGCAGGGATCTAGCCAGTAAAGAAGAAAGTTCTTGAGATTAGGATTTGAGGTTTGTTAGCTTTTTGTTTGTTTCTTTGTGTTTGCTCCTTTTGTTGTCTGTTTTTCTGTTGGCTACTACAGGGATGCCTTATACTATGAGAATAAAGCATAAGAGGAACATCTGAGGTCTCCTAATTTATTATTAATTTTTTAAAATCAAATCTATGTACATGATCAACTGCATTCATGTTCTTGAAAGTCACTTTCATGAGACTATAAGAAGGCTTTTCCTGGCTGTGTATCTATCAGACCCGAAAAACAAAGAGTTCTTTGAGTTAGAACAGATGCTAGGGTCTCCTCCGTTGATCTTAATTTTGTGAGCTTTGAGAATTTGAATCATTAATTGCACCACCAAGCCTGACTAGTGGGATGAAACCCTAATTAAATGTTGCTGAGGGAATGGAATAAATCCAGTGTTTTCCCTAAAAAGAGCACTGTGGACCACTAAGCCTCTTGAAAATGTAGTTGTAGTGCTTTAGAAACTCCAAGTGTTGTTGAACACATTAAGAGCCAGAGAAACCACAGACATACAGGGACTGGGTAGGTACACATCTGAAGAATAATTTTTTGAAGACAAAGACCTAATCATCAACAGTAGAGAGCTTCATATTTATTTTCCATCTATTCTAATCCTTTTTTTTTTTTCTCTTCCAGAAGCTCTAACAGAAGTCAAGCAAGTGAAACCAAATGGGCTGTGTATACTGGATGAGTCAGAGGACACACTGAGGAATCAACAAGGAAATAGACGTAACGAAGAGAGTTCACCTTCCTCACCTCTCTCAGGCAGAACTATTCTGGATTCCACAGTGCATGGCACAGGTCTTGCGAATCCCTGAAGGACCACAAGAGAATAAAGAAGCACAAGACTGCCTAATAATTTATTTAAAAAAAAAGGAAAAACCAAACCCAAAGCCTCTGTGTTTAGTTTCCTCATACTGGCTTAAGCTTTGTGTTGGAATGCCACCACAGCAGGTATATCTTGACATAAAAAATAAACTGTTATCAAGCAACAACTTGCACAATTTTGCAGGCAGCATTGCATGTCTGCATCTCCTCTGCACTTGTTAGCTAGCAGCAGACCTTGGGAATCTGGGCACCATTTCTCTTCCTGGTCTCCTCGATTTAGCCCATATAAGTGACAAGGTATTGAAGGGTGCTTTCGATTCCTTACCTCATTTGAGTAAACCCAGACACAAATTAGATTTCATGCTACTACTACAGCCATAAAGTAGTATATAAAACAAACAGCTTTTAGGATGTCATCATAAAACCCCTGCTTTTCACACTAGACAATGCCACTTTATTATCAGAGTTGAATGCAAGTATACACAACTATACTGAAGCTATAAGTCTACCCTTACCCCCCCTGTCCCTCACATATGCTGGAGCTCTTCCTTGCTTTGCTGATTCTTTCTCCATCAATATCTCAAAGTGTCAAGCTATACTAATCAGATTATTTGCAAGGAAAATGAAATCTAGTACTTAAAATTGCCTGGATACAAAACCCCTGAGGTCTACAAGTACCACCTAAGTAGTTTCTGCCTGTCAACTGTCTATAAGTAAACAGTCTAGTCTTTTTATTTATTATTATTCCTTCATATAGGTTTCAAGGCAAAAATTGGAGAAAAAAAAAAGTAATGGAGGTTTTTCTTTTGGATTTAGACAGGATGGTTGATATTTATGTCATTAAATAGAAATATTCTCAAATTAAAATCATGATAGTTTTCAAACCCTTCCTTAATTCACTACAAATTCTTCTTCTACACTTAGCTGCACAGATCTCCTTTCTTTTACACCCGAGCCAAAGCCAATACAATCAGATTGGATGATAATACACCAGGGACTTTTTTCATACACACATGTGTATATTCATCGCGCTTGTGGTCACCCTGACTATTAAACAAACACTTGAACTTCACAGTGCAGCTGCCTGGGAGCAGCATCATGTCCTCACTAAATGCAATGACTTTTGGAGATGTTTTTAGGCATTGCTAAATAAAGCTTTGAACATTCTGGCACAGTCACTCTACAAGTGAGTCAGCTGAGACTGAATCACCCTGATACGTGCAATGAACAGAACGGATCTGTCTTTCCACTTTGGGACGTTCTTGCAATGTTAATTCTGTACCTGTTCGGGGGTGGTGGTGAGATGTCAGTCCTCAATAATAACAGTCCAAACCTCTTTGAATTTTTCTTCTTGACAGAAAGAAAGGGAAAAAATAAATCTCTGTGTGTGTGAGGAACAAAATGCCAGCCCGTGGGCACGTTCATGTACCCTTGTGTGCACAAGCTTTTCTTCTCCATGAACGCAGAAACACTGAGCTATTCTGACTTGAGGTGGCTTCTTCCAGACTCAAGCACACTCCCTCTCTACCTACATGACTGAAGGACTGGCACAGAATCATCTGAATTAACTTTATGCTAGCAAAGAATCTTTCTACTGGGGACGAATTCCCAATCCTGTCTTGTCTCTTCTGTTATGAAGTGGAACACTAGCATGGGTCTGTGAACAACTTTCACAAGTAATGTCTCATGGAAAGGAAAGTACTCCTAGAGCATATAACCATTTTTTCCTTAGTCCTCTAGAATTGTTTCTTCACATATAATTTATTCTCATTTTATCATACACTGCTCATTATACCTATTAAGCTGTAAGATAGCACTGACAAATAAATAAAGGGCAATACTCTTCACAGCCATCAAATCGTGTTTGGATTCTTTGCGTTAGTAGGTAATGTAGCGGTAAAAGAATAATTAATTCCTGAAGGACTGCGCACAAAAGCAAGCATACATTTGTCTGAGGAAGTGAAAAGTTTGACTAAACAGGATGTTTATGAATGATCACACTATCATCCAACTGGATCAGTAGCTTTTTTTCATGTTGTTTACTAAATGTCATGCAAATTAAGACCAATACGGGTCTCACAGTTCCAGAATTAAGTGATGATGGGTTTGAAACATTTTTTTCCCCCATTAATTCAGGCTTTTGGCAATGACAAAGTAGGCTCATCATAATGTAAAATGCCTTAGATTTACAGAGTCTCTGGGCTCTTTATACCTTGTATCACATTCCTGTACAGACATCTGTGCCTGGATGTGGAATAGCGTGCTCTCAAGGTGGACTACATGAAAGTCATGCAAAATAGAGGAATGTCTTGTACAATTTCCCTGAGGTGAGTCACAAGCATCAGGTCATAATTTGAGAATAGAATTACTGAGATGAGTCCAGCAAGACCATTATTTCAGCTATTGGAAATCCAGTTCAAAGCTACTATTAATTATTATGTACTACCTTATGATCTGGGACAATTTTCCGTTTCTTTAAGGCATGATCAAACTAGATCAAATAAAGTAAGATACAGAGAAATCTGCTTCCAGCCTACCTTGAGGCCAAAACACAACGAAAAATTGTTTTGAATGTTGAAAATACATGAAGAGCTTCACAATTTTATGTCTGTATATGCTGCTTTATGTCAATAGTCTTGCTGGAACAAAAAGCAGAAATGTCACAGGACAGTATCTTTATATGGTACATTTGCTCAGCTGGCATCAGATACTATTAAAAACCAATTCTCTGCAAAATGTCTCTCGCACTGTTTCTACTTCTGATGTGTAGGTGGTATGAAAATCTAGATCAGTTTCGGCTTACTATTTCAGGATGGCAAAACTGTCTTGACAACAGCTCTTGTAAGTTTGTGAACATTATTTGTTTGTGGTTGAGGAAAGGAGAGGAAGGCACCTAAGGAAAGCATATTGCTTCTGCCACAGGAATCAAGTGCTTTTAAAGAAAGCAAGGATGGAGAAGGTTGCAGCACTTTGATAGCTACACTGCATCACTGACTTCCATGAAGTTAGAAAGTTTCCCCACTCAATGCCTTTGCCACTAATTCAGTGGATTAGTTCTCCCCATTCAACTTGGAAAATAACTTCAGAATCATAATGAATGTACTTTCTTTTTCCCCCTAGAGCAAACCAACCAAACTAGTGTCTTTGGCTTTAACTTCCTGCTCATGGGCTATGATAGGGCTCTATTTCTGGTCATCTTTCAGTGTCACACCCCTATTAGCAACAGCACTCCAGCTGTCATACCCTGCTGGCTGAAACACCAGTTACTTCCTAATTTTTCTAATCATTCATGAATAGCATCATTGCATTTTTACTTTTGTCTTTATTCTAAGGTACTTCTAAATCCTTTTGTTTCGTTAAATTTCTCACACCTTGCTAGTTGCAATTACTTTTGTTTCTGGTTGTGTCAGATTTTATGCCTGATTTCCTTTTTCTTCCAGACTGATCCATGCTATGATTTATGCTTACAGTAATCTCTTGCTTTCTCATTTTTGTGGGTTTTGAGTTCTTAAATTGTTAGTTAGACAACTTCATTAGTCTATTACATGTGTCCTATTCTCCCTTTGCATTGAGATAGATTGTCATTTTCCTTTCAACACAAGCGTTTTAAGAAGCAGCCTTCCCACAGTCCTTTGTCTCACATTATCTGCCCAAGAGACCGTACCTATCGGTTCCTTCAGTTCCAGTGGTCTCATCCTCTAAGTTGTTTTGTTACATTAACTTCTTTTTCGGGGAAAACTGAGTGCTCATGTTTCAGTGATTTATCATCTTCAGCCACATCTCCTTCCTTTACTTCCTCTTAAAACATTCTATCTTTGTGTGGTAGTTTTAGGCTGTGCCTTTAAAATTTTTCGCAGAAAAGTAGTAAAATGTAAATAAATCACTATTGGGTGTGAAAAGGAGAATAAATATAATTCTAAACAATTCAGATGGAGAGATATCTACCATAACATTGGTTGTACCAAAACAATTTCTTCTTCTCCTCTCGCTTCTTCACTCTGGCGAGTTACTAACTTACTTCTGCTTGACCTTGGCTGCATTGTTTTGGTTAAGTCTAACAGTGACTTTCTCTGCTCCTTTCTCTCTTTTCTACAGGGGAGTCTGGGTAGGCAGGAAAGGAGAATCTAGTAGCTTCCCCTGGTCCGGGGGGGTTCTTGTGCTGTTTGCAAATATCTGTAAATAGTGGAAATCCTGTATATTTTGTACACACTGATTGCATTCCATTGTGGAATGAAGTTTTGTTTGTAAACACAGCTTTTATTTGCTTCCAGCTGAGCTGGTCTGTCAAAGTTAATGTTGGGGGGCAAATTTCAACCCACCACACTTTGTTATTGTAGCATCAAATACCATGCACATGTCAGAGCTGAGGCTTAGAGGAGGGCTCTGCTTTTCCAGTTCTTTCTCTTGATGCCAGGTACATGACAGGGGGAAATGAACACCTCATAGTAAAGGACAAGGAGGTCCTAAATAAAACTTAGAAGGTAGACAATGCCTTAACAACATCAGCACGATAAATATATAACCACAATGTATTTAGTCATAACAAGGAGAAGAAAACTGCTCATTAAGGACAGTAAGCACCAGCATGGCACATCAAGCTGTTTTCCACAATCTGTACTTATTTATTTTTTAATAAGGGGAAAGGGTCACTGCAACACTGTCTTGCACTAAAACAATACTTTTGTTCATGCTACAAGTACTATAAAAGCTTAAAAATGTAATTTCAGGTTTGATGTCAATTTATTAGATGAAGGCCACAATATTAAAATCCCAGTGCCCTATAGAGGAAGAAGATGGGTGATCTGACAACATCACAAGTCTTATATGCAATGGGCTTGCATTTAGCTCAGCTTATTCCTGCAAGTTGGGCAGGTTACTACAGCTGACTTGTCACAATGCTTCCAGAAAGAAAAAGTTTTCATAACTCTGTCTTAATTTTCCTGGGATAATTATAGATCAGCATGTGACTACCTTCAGTGTGGCAAGTGATTATTATCTCCCCTCTCCTTGCACAATGACAGCCTTCAACAGACCACACAGGAACCTCCTGCCACTTCACTCACTTTGAGAGATTACTAGCTACCCAGGTGATGATAATCTACAAAACCTCACACACACATCTTCGCCATTGAACAGTCATCTGATCAGCCACCGAACGCAACAGTAAAACTAAGCTTTATATTCTGCTTAGAGTAAAGCAAAGCATTACAAGAAACTTTTTAAAAGCTATAACAGGCAAAACCCAAACAGGATGGGGGTGGAGAGAGGAAAGAGACAGTTCAGATAATTTGTTCTAGTTCTAGCAAAATAAAGACACCCTTAAGTTAGGAATACCTTAAATTGCAGAAGGCTAACAAGCAGGATGAAGCGTGATGCTGCTTTGTTATCAAGCAACATTGCATCAGCAGCAATTCCAGTGCTGAGACACTTATCTTGTCTTAAATATTAGCTCCCGAAATAACCAGTCGTAAAAGGTCAGGTTTATTTAAAGATAGCTTGCTTGCATTCTACATTAAAGTTAATTTACCAACCTTAAAAAATGAAATGCAAATGTATACAAATAATTTAAGCATCCTGTCAAAGTTCACATACACTCTACTAGAGCAATGGAAACATTCAAGGGCATATGAAATCTTTCTTCACCAAGTACCATCCCGTGGATTATTCTATTAAAAATAAACACTGAACTTCGGTGTTTGAATCCTCTCTTCAGAAATTCCTATCCTTCTTAAAAATCAGACCTGTAATTTCCTGTTTATAATGTGGCTTTCAGGCCATAACAAAGAAGCATACTGTACCTCTGGTGCTGATGGCTGTTGCCGATGTGGTTGTGCTGGTTGTTAAGGCTACAGTGGTTGGGACTGTTGCAGTGGTAAGGGAGGGGATGACAGTAGTGGGAAGCAAAGTGTTGAAAACATCTGGTGAGTGGAAAAAAAAATATAAAATAAAATCATATCATGCAAACAAAGGAGAACCATAATAGTGGTTTAATTTGTCAATACAAGTATGTCAAAAATGACTAAATTAAAACATGATTAACACAAATTATTACTGGTACAACAGAGTACCTTTAAATTCTTGACATCGTATCACTCTCAATTTTTATAGTCAATATTCAAGCACACAGAATTTAAAACACTGTTAAAATGACCAAGTAACCACAGATCTGGAGAGTGACTGTTTAAGTGACAAGAATCCATTTCTGCACTGAGCCATTTTAAAGGCCTCATATAGTAGAAATCATATACAGATGAAACATGCTGTGTCAGAGTGGGAGATGAGAAAAACAACACCGTCATGCTAAAATAAACACACACATGTTAACGAGAAATGGCTTGCATGTTAAAACACCCACTTTGAGACAGACTCAATGGAAGGAAAAAGGGGAGAAAATGCTACTAACTATAAGAGCTCCTTTTCCCGGATTGCTTTTCTTCTTCCCACACATTTGTTTAAGACACAGTTGTCTGCTAAGATCCAGAGCAGAGTACATTTCAAAATCTTTACCCTAATGAGCAGTCATAGTTATTTTTAAGCCATCCTTAACGCTTAAAATGTATGGTTAATACACACATCAGCATTTCTCTGAACCAGCAGGATCCAAAATCAGAAGTTCTAACAACATTGCTATTAAAAATGCTGCATGTACAGGTGAGAAAAATTGCATCCTGCAAAACTCTTCAGCTTTTGATCAGGTAAATGGAGGTATGCAAGGCTGAAGTGTGGCGCTGTTTCGCTGCAGAGGAATCAACAAAGCCTGCTGCAAACTGCTCTGCTGCAGAAAAGAACACAACCAGATGTACAGATGGAAACCACGTTGATTGCGCTGCCAAAAGCAATGAAAGCCAGTATCATTTTGCTCATAAGGTGAGAGTAGGGTTTAAAGAACAAACAAAAGTCCTGAAGAAAACTAGACAAAAGCACTTCCATGAAGACATAAAAAGCATCTGACATTTTTCAGACTATTTATACTGCAGGCTGAAAAGCAAAGGCCTAGTCTCTCAGCAGTGGATGGCAAATAGCCCATTCCACCCTGATTTCCATGAAAATGTTTCTGAAAGGTGCTAGTCGATGCAAAAAAAGAGTGAAAAATCTGCCCCATGATCTGTTTTCCCTTGCTGTGGAAAGAAATGCAATTGGTCTCTTAGTACCATGAATTCTGACTGAAATCAATGAAAGGTGAAGAAGCTCAGAGATTAATGGTATTGGGGCCTAGCAAATGCATTTCAGACAGGGGGTCCTTAAGTTCAGCACTGCATAATTACTCTCTTAAGACTCCAAATGAGCATGCTCATCTTACTTCCATACTGGATGACAGATTATTTTGCCACTTTAAATGTCTCCTCATCACTTAACATCCCAGTCCTCTACAATTTTCTGTATTCCCCTAGTTTCTCTCTGGTTTCTGTACTTGTGGGCACTTTCAACGCCACAGAAAATAGCATGAGATTCCTCTGCCCTCTGTTATACAGTCATAGCTAATCTGTTTCTCAGAGCAAAATATCCATAAACCAGAAAATTTGAAACTTATTTGAAAAAATAAACAAACAACCCAGAGTGTAGCCACATGAATCACCAGGGAAAACGGCAACATGACCTGAGTGGGAGTAACCAAACAGAGCCAAGCACAACAAACATTAGGAGCAAATTAACATGTTAAAAAGATATGTCACATGTACTGCTCTATGCAATTGTTTCTCATATAGGGAAACTCCTTTCCTGATAAGTATCTGCTAAAATCAAACAGAAAACCCTCACCTGCTTGTAAGGAGAGCAAAGCCTTGTTTATTAGCTTTGCTAAAGCCTTACAAATCAGCCTTGCACATAAAACCTAATTAGTGTGATTTACAGTTCCATTAATTATCTCTCTGAAATATGCCATTTACTTAAGACTGTGCAATGGCAAGTTAACTGCAGCTGGCACATACAGTCATAGTTTTAGTACAGTGCTTTCCATTCTGCAGCCACACTGCCTGTTTTACCACATAGGCTCTCGAATCACTGGTGAATTTAGAAGTTCTCTCTTCTCTGGTGTGACATTTTTCCAGTAAGTGACATACTTCCAATAGGATTTCTTATTTTAAAAGAAAGGCTACTTAGGCTAGTTAACAAGAACTAAGATATATCATTTTTTTTACCATTACATCAATACAGATGTAACAGATTCATCATTTCTGATCAAATCAATAATAATGACTTCTGCTGAAATTGGCTCCCTGACCCGATTCACAAACTCTGATGCCAAACACCAAAATGGCAGTCTGTCAGAAGCTGCAAAGAAAAACAGATGGTCTCAAAAGAAAGTAGAATACAAGTCACAGCATTGGCTTGGTTTCTTTCCAAGCAAAGTGAGGTCAAATTCACTGTGCAAACGACTGCAGTTGGTCTGCTTTGCCCACAGCTTTGCAATTACTTGCTCTCAAAGACTACAGGACAAGATAGCAACCAGGAATCAGCAGCCTAAGGAGTACTGTATTGTCCAAGCAATGAACTCTAAGTCTGCTCTGGACCCTAGAAATAGCTGGCTCAAACTTGCTTAGGTTTAAGGCTCCACCCAGTAGAAAAGCTTCTTTCATGATACCATAGCATCAGTGATAATGATAACGGAATGGAATCAGTGAGAATGATACTGTGGACAGCAGCAGCATTGAGTGCATCCTGAGAAAGATTGCTGACAACACCAAGCTGTGTGGTGCAGTAGACTCACTTGAGGGAAGGAATACCATCCAGAAGGGTCTTGACAGGCTTGAGAAATAGGCCAGTGACAACTGTATGAGGTTCAGTAAGTCAAAGTGCAAGGTCCTGCATCTGGGTCAGGCCAATCTCAGGCACAAATACAGGCTGGGTGGGTTGAGAGTAGCTCTAAAGACTTGGGTGTATTAGTCGATGAGAAGCTCAAAATGAGCTGGCAGTGCCCTCATGCAGCCCAGGAGAAACATCATATCCTGGGCTGCATCAAGAGGAGGGCAGCCAGCAGGTCAAGAGAGGTGCTTCATCCCATTCACTCTGCTCTTGTGAGACCCCATCTCAAATACTGCATACAGTTCTGGTGTCCCCATCATAAGAAGGACACAGAGCTGTTGGAGCAAGTCCAAAGGAGGGACACCAAGATAATGCAAGGGCTGGAACACCTCTGCTATGAGGATATGCTGAGGGAGCTGGGATTGTTCAGCCTAGAGAAGAGAAGACTCCATGAGGATCTTATTGCTGCCTTCCTATACCTGAAGGGGTTCTACAGGAAGGTTGGAGAGGAACTTTTCATAAGCATGCCTAGACAAGAAGGAATGGTTTTAAGCTGAGGAAGAGTAGGTTTGGACTGGATCTTAGGAAGAAACTCTTCAGTATGAGGGTGGTGGGATTCTGGAATAGGCTGTCCAGGGAAGTTGTGGAAGCCTTCTCCCTGGTGGGTGTTTAAGGTCAGGTTGATTGAGACCTTGAACAGCTGAGTTTAGTTGAAAGGCATCCCTGCCCATGTCAGGGAGGCTGGAATAGATGATTTCTAAGGCAACTTCCAATCTAGGCAACAGGCAGGTATGTGTAAGGTAACAGAATAGCTCACAGCTCCCCAGATAACAGATGTTGGAGCTCTTTAACCATTTCCTTCCATAACTCCTGTTTTAGACAGCCCAAAACCAGACCTAGATTAGCATTCTGAAAAGTACTCAAGCCCCACAGTCAAGACACTCATGTGTATGTGGTCCTGCCCTCCTACTGAGTCTGACAGAAAAGCTCCTAATCAGTTCTTCCAAGACTTATGGATTCTTGCAAAAACTTTATTTGCCTTGAAATAGTTTTTGCATAAGAGAATGCAGAATATGCCCTTGGGGGGGGAGGGAGGAGGGGGAAGTAATGTGCAGTCTCCCTTTTATCATGTATTGTAGGTGTAGGAGGTAAGAGCCTTTTGTCATTGCCAAAATCAGACTGACTATGAGTATTAACTGATACTCAACGGGCAGGCTTCTGTTTAAGGCATATGAAGAGGGTGTGCTCTTTCATTTGCATGCCAGGAAAAGGAATTACCATTTGACCTGTTTCTGGTCCTGTAGGACTTTTTGATTACTGTTTTGACTGAGGGGCACACCTACCTTGTACTACTGGTGAGGCACATAGAACACTATCCAGAGCTCCTTCTTGGCAGCTGCTCAGAAACATATGATAGAAAGGCTAGATTTGCTCTCTAGAGCTGTTTGGTAAGCAGGATCTTAACAGACCAGATGTACAGATCTCTGCCCAAACAACCCACGTTGGAGTGAGACTTAATTCTGTGTTATGGCCTTGCAATTTCTGAATCTAGTGGCACAAAATTTCCTTTTAAAACCAGCTTTTGTTTGTTTCTAACTCTCATATCCTGAAACATCAGGGTTCATTATGTCCAAGAGACCTTGTAGAGTGGAAATTTTTAGTTCAAGTATCCATACCCAAATCAATGCACCAGATCACTGTTTCAGTAATACTGAGGTATCACTCCTTAGCCTCCTGTGAAACAGAAAATAGCTGTATTTTGCAGATGGGGAACCAAAGATGATAGAAAAGCCATGCTCAGCAATCTAGAAGTCAGGCAATAATTATCACCATTAATTCTGAAACCTCACTCACTCCTAGAATGGATGTTTCTTGGCAGACACTCAGTCAAAATTCCAGTTGGTATTTGTTTAATCACCTTGCTACCTCTGTAATGCAAACAGTTCATAGGGAATTAATTGGTTTCATTAAAATTGCTGGAAACAGAAAAAGAGACTTCATGACAAGGAGAGTTACTGACTCTAGTCCCACCTCTTCTTCATGTGCGTTCCCACAAGTTAGACAAGCAAGACTTGAATTGGATTTTCAGTGAAAGGATAGTATCCAGTCCTTCTCTAGTAGCACATCAGGGGTTTGGGCTGAGCTGCAAATGTTCAGCCAAGAACTCTCTTTTCAGTGAGGTCCTATGTAATGTCACAGCTCAGTGGATGCAGGGAAAAGTATAGGGAAGGTTATAGACAGCCATTCTTTATGGTCACTGCTGTCTGTCAGCATGTCATCAAGATACATGAGCACTGGCAAGGCAAAGGCAGAGAGCAGATAATCTGATTGCTGGTTAGGAGTGGACAGTGGAAAAAGGAGGAACATACAACTCTTGGCTTGGTCTGAAAGCTGCTCTTCAGCAAAGGCACAGATCTAATCTCTTTATGAGTGGCAGAATTCCACTGCACAAGTTTGGCTCAAAGCACTGTGAAGCCCTGGCTGATCAAAATTTGCTGCTTTTCCTCCCCTTCTTTCCTCAATGGATGTCGCATTCTTCTTGCTAAGTCTAAGGCATTCATCCATTTAAGTGCAGGGAGCCTGGACAATTTACTCTCTCTGCTGATTTGGCCCAAAGCATTTTTACTTTCCATTTCCAAAGAACTGAGAAATGGCTCTGTTTGGTTTAGCAGGCTGATGTGAAAGATAGATCTGACCTATTGAAAGTACTTGAGTTGTTTGGTAAAAACACAGCAGATATTCTGAAATGACCGAGCCACAACTCAGACAATAGCTGCAGTTGATAAAAATGTAAAGGCTTTTGTTTTAAGCTTGACAAAAGCTGACAGAGAAATTAAAGGAGCGAGTGATAATGATGGATGGCCCTTGCTGTATTTTGACTGTGGATGAAAGAAATTTTAAGTGGTAAACTGAACTGAGTGATGACCTACCTGGGAAACAATCTCACTGCTCTGCAAAATTTAATCAGTCTGTGGTATGTAGCATTAAATAATTTAGCAAGGTTTTAAATTCAAAGGGAGCTGCATTTAGTCTTGCTCAGAGCAAACGAAATTGAACAAAAGGATCATTCAGCTTGAATGTCATGTGCCAATAGCTCCTTAGCACTTAGAGGAACGATCATGAAGACTCATGGACAGGAGGTCAAGGGCTGCTTTCGCTAATTGATTCAGATTTGTAAAACTCTGAAATGGTAATTATGTGCTTGACATTTTTGCCAGCAAATCAGACTGCATGAAAAAAAAACACACTATCCAAACACTTTTAACCAAAGCTTCATGGAGACCTAGATCCCTAGTTAAAAACATTAGAGACCTCTGGTGATGAGATCATAATGCAAGATCTACAGCTGGGCTAAAATAGCTAGGCAGCCCAGGAAGACAAGAACAGTTCACATAGTCCCACAATGCTGAGGTGTTTCATGGGCCTGTAGATTATACAAAATGCTAGAAGATGTGGGGCAGCTCATTAAAAGCTTGGTTGAACACATTTTAGTTGTATATTCAGGTCAAAAGAAAAAAAAAAGTCATGTTAAGAGATAGCAGATTTGCTATTCCTAAGTGAAGAACTGGGAAGAATAATAGTTCTCTTTTCCTACAGCAAGTTGAATAGTTTAGTATCAGGTTTTGGTTTTGTTTGTTTCTGTTTTGCACACAATATTTTTCAGTAGCAAATGAAGAAGGTCAAAGTATTTCAAAATTACAGGGGGGGGGGAAAGACACTATCCCCTGCTTTCAAAGAAGCAAGCAAAAAATTGGCATCTGCACACCTGTGGCCCAAATTCTATCTCTAGAAAGTTAAGAATATAACTTTAAAGAGCAAAGTGAATTTCAATAGTGTACTTAATATTGGCAGTTTGGGGTCATCCCAAATCACTTAAAAGTTCATCCTTTGAAATGAGGACCTGAGATCACATCATGACACGCTCTGCAGCACACGCTTTGACCAGCACTGCTTGTGAGAAAATAAAGATGTTGATAAACATGAAAAAAACAAAGGTGCAGTAGGAAGTGATTTCTGATGATACCATCTCATTTGACGCTGAAATATGGAAAAAAAGAGAAAAAGTTAAATGTTCTGTCTTGAAACAATTCCTCTACTGAATACCACTTACTCTGTGTGCTCGAGCAAGAGCAAGACTCAAAAGGACTATAGCTGTGGAAGGCTGATTTTCCACCAGTAAAGCCAGGCCAGGCTTGAGACAGTTGTGTAAGCTGTCAGAAAACAAGGAGCTGTGGCTCTTAGGCAGGGGACAAAAGGAGTGCTTTAATGCAGTAAGGAGGACAAGTTCTCAGGGATAAGTGACCAGCTCTGTCACTTCCCTCCCCATGCCCTAGTGCAGCTTAGTGCAGCTGCCCAGGCTCAGGCCATCTTTCATGCAGTGCGGCAGAGCGCTTGTCAAGCAACCCACCTCTACCACCTTCCATGGGGACTCCAACAAGCAGATCACGCTGAATGGAGGCAACCTCCTGCCTTCCACTTCAACTACTGTCCTTGCACAGAACAGAATTTGGGATTTAGTGGGCAGTGGGTCTATGTGTTTTGTAATGCTCAAGAAGATATGCTACAATTAAGAGAGTAGCAGTAAACACACACACAGAAGTCATTTTTCACAGGAAAGAACCTAACAAGAACATTCAGTTATTGCACTAAAGGCTGATAACTTTCAAAATGTAGGGTTTGACTTCCAAATCCCTCAGTGCTTCCTTCAGGGATCAGTTTGCTCCCCACACCACTCCACTGAATTTGTGATCAGCAAAAGCACTCTAGCTGCAGCTCCCTTGAAACAGAAAGAAGTTTGCAATGAATGCAGGAACACGCTCCCCTTTCATTGTCCATCAGACTCACTGTTTGTCACCAGCCTAGCCATTTAAAAAGTTCACCATTCTTCCTCTCAGTGAAGGTGAAAGGTGACACGATGCAGTGTCTCACAACACATTCACTTACTGCTGTTCAGTTTTGGTGGGGCAGATTACATGAATTGCTATGCTTGTAGTGTAACCAATACAATTGCTAATGGTGCTGATCTCTATATTGTTAAGGTTGGCGCATTAATTTCTCTGAGAAATTCAGACCCCATCGCTGAAATTGCTTAAACAGCTCAAAACTCGCTGCAAGAATTTCCAGGTTAACAAGAAGGAATAGCAGAGGATGTCACTTATTTGAAATTACATTATTTCAGAATTTAATCAAAGGGGTTGAACACTGATCTGAAATGCTGTGTGGATGCCAGTGAAGGAAAAATGAAGGCAATGCATGTCAGTATAAAGCACAGTTAAAAAAATAGTAAAGACATAAAACCTTTAATTCTTCTCTCTTCAGGCCTTCCACAAAAGAAAAGTAACACTGACTGAAATTTGTTTAAACTCCTCTTCTGACAAATGACACATCACATTAACACCATGCCACGAATTCAGTCAGCCCTTGCAGATAGATGAAGGCCTGTGCACAGATAACTGCTGAGCAAGATTGCTCAGAAGGAGTTACAGCCTTCTTAGTGCTTATGAAAAAAAAAGTCAGTGAGTTGTCAGAGACCTTCATGTGGCACTGGCCACTCAAACCAACTTTGTCAGCTTTGGGAGACCCATACTCACACTTGCTAGCAATGGTAACTTGTGAATGGCTTTGAGATTTACCCTTATTGTCTCCCTGGTTAATTTTTGCTGTCTCTTCCCCTTTCCATGGCAGTCATACAGAAAGATCAATGTAATGAGCTTTCTTAAAAGCTGTTAAAACCATTCCAAATCAGAGAGAAAATAATTCACAGTAAGGTATAGCAAGACAGAGGAAGATATGATCTAGTAATTTTTTTAAAAGTACAATTTAATTACAAAGCAAACAGAATTTTGCTCTCTTGGGTCAAGAAATCAAGCAGTAAGACCCAGAGAAAAATCACATTGCTTGGGATTACAGTTTATAAACTCCCCTTTTGGAGGAGGGGCTACAGGTGCTTTGAGTCAGTCCTATCACAAATTTAGACTGACCCTATGCTTTGAAAAAAGATGCTATGATGATTTTTAAATGCTGTTCAATGAAAATTGAGATTTTTGGAAGGATACTGAAAATAAGGTGGGTGGAAACTTATTTGAAGTAAGTAAAATACTAATAGAATACTGGAACAAATAATCTGTTGAATACATTTCCTCTATACAATATAGAAATGCAGGCTATGAAAAACTCCATAACAAAGTTCAGAAGTCATTAATCATTAAAATTAAACCCAGAAAAAGAATAGAATAACCAGAACTAATAATTATTATAATCAAATGATGGATGTAAGAATATTAGTGGTTTAAGATGAGCAAATTTCTGTGTGTCTATTTCTCTGAGCCTCTACACTCATCTCCACATGTGATCAGAGACCTCAGACACAGCAAATCTGTCAGAAAGATGCCTAATTGCTACAGAAGCTTTCTCTGCTTCCCCCAGTCTCAGGGTGCTGCTTGCAATCCTCCCAAAGCGCTTATATCTATCTCTGTTTGCACAGAACCAATGATTGGTGCATCTTCCCAAGGTTTGTAGCCTCAGATGGAACAATACATGGCACTGATGTATCACCAGGCTAGCCTCCACCAGCGGATGCTTTCAGCAGTATCTGTATCCTGTAATTTACCTTTCCTCAATTTTCACAAAACTGAGCAGCCTATTCTCAAGAGAAAGGAAAGATAGAGAAGCACCATGTGGGACACAAACACCTACAATACACATAGCACCTAATGGTGCAGGAAAGTAACTTCAATAATTTCATAATGGTTTGAATTGTGTGAATAATAAATGAGCTAGATCAAAAGAGCAGATCATTAGCAAGCGATAAGCTACAACCTTGTCACCAGTCTCAGGTGAAATTATTCTGCTAACAGTTATACTTCGGTCATGAGGATTGCATATGCTATTCACAGACACAGTAATTGTACAGTGACCCCTCAAACAAAAAAGGCATGATTGAAGCAAAGTTCAAGAGTGTTAGCAACATAAGAAATGGCAAAGCTTGAAGGCCAGGAAACTAAAAAGCAAGTTGTACTACTATGTGAAATCAGTGATAACTAACTCAACAGTACAAAAAAGTAACAGCAATGGATCTAGTACTTGTTCAAATCTGTTGTATGTACTCTACCTATATGCAAGCATCCAAAATATTAACTTTATTCAATTATTGATTATGGAGAAAAAGCATCATCAATTCAAAACTAAAATACAGTCTTTTCTTTATCATAAATAATAATAATAATAAAAGAGTAAACCAGGTTGGAAGAGACCTTCAAGATCATCGTGTCCAACCCATCAACCAATCCAACCAAGCACCAAGCACCCCAGCAAGTCTCCTCCTGAACACCTCCAATGAAGGTGACTCCACCACCTCCACGGGCAGCCCATTCCAATGGGCAATCACTCTCTCTGTATAGAACTTCTTCCTAACCTCCAGTCTAAACCTCCCCTGGCACAGCCTGAGACTGTGTCCTCTTGTTCTGGTGCTGGTTGCCTGGGAGAAGAGCCCAACCCCCTCCTGGCTACAACCTCCCTTCAGGTAGTTGTAGAGAGCAAGAAGGTCTCCCCTGAGCCTCCTCTTCTCCAGGCTAAGCAACCCCAGCTCCCTCAGCCTCTCCTCATAGGGCTCATGTTCCAAACCCCTCACCAACTTCGTTGCCCTCCTCTGGACACACTGGGAATCCCAACCAAGCACTATCATATCAGCCAATTAGATATGTACATAGAAGTCAATATTTTCAGCTGTTATGTGTTATTAAAGACATTAGCCCGAATTCAGTATGTTTAGAATGCTACCTTTAACAGAGGTGTATAATGAGTCACTTTCTTGGGCCTGCCACAACGAGATGTCATTCCCCCACACCTCAGCTGTTGCAAGGAAGCCATCTAGCAGTTGTGGATTTCTAAAGATATGAAGGTGAAAAAAAAATCCACAAACAAAACCCATCTCTCCTCCTGGAGAGGTTACTGACCTTAGCTGCTTTGTTCAGGCTTTTTTAATTTTGGTTTGCTTGTTTCTTGGTTTGTTTGTTTTGTGGTTTATTGTTGCTGTCATTTGGGGTTTATTTGTCTGGTTTGTATGTGTGTGTCTGTGTGTCCGTGTGTCTGTGTGTCCGTGTGTCTGTGTGTCTGTATCTGCTGCTAGAGAATGTACAAATCTATGAAAAGTAACTCTGAAGATTAATAAAAATATTAATCACTTTTTATTAACATGAAACATTGCCAAAAATGTATTTGACAGGTTCAGCGTAGGGCTGGAATATGTATTTACAGTGGGGATGTGCGGTTTTTAGGCAATAACAACTTTAACAATTTTAAGCAAACCAGAAGGAGTAACAGGGAAAGAGACTCCCCGGCGCAAAATGGCACTTGGCCACTAGGGGGAGACTCAACCAGAACCGTTAAGCCAAAGAGGCAATGAATTAATTATTCATGAAGCGTTCCACCCCAGCTCGGGGGGGTGCTGCTGCTGAGCTGAGGCTTTGGGGTGCTCTCGTGCAGCAAGCAGGGCTGGCTGCCGGCAGCAATGCCATGCTCAGCGCTGCTCTGGCTCCAGCAGGACCTTGGGCGCTAGGACGCGTTCAGCGCAGGGCTCTTGTGTCTTCCTGGGTAAACTGAGGCATGGCAAAAGTTCTCCTTGCAGGGGAAGCGAGGCTTGGATCCAAAGGCTCGTGGCTTCTCAAGCTTGCAGTGGGTAGGGCTTGTGGCTTCTATGGCAGGTTTTTTAACCAGGCAACTCAAGGCAAGGCAGTCCAGGCAAGGCAAATTAAAGCAAGGCAGGTCTGGGCAGGCAAGGCAAGGGGAATACAACTCAGCCTGCATTAATCACTTGCCCGAGCTTCCATGGGGCCAATAGGACAACCAAAGCCAGCAAACAGTTACCCAGGGAAAAGGGACTCTGCCAGGCTGTGGCCATATAAGGCAGAAACGTCAGGCCTGGTCTGGGAGAAGCAGTGGCCAGCACACCTGCTCTTACCCCAGAAGGGGACTTGTTACCAGACATGTTGGGGCCTGTCCTTTTGTCCTTTTTCCCACGCTACCAACTCCTGCAGCAGGGGGGGGAAGAGGGGGACCATGTCTAGGCATTCCAGGACCTGTCTGGGTTTGTGCTGGGCCCATCTGGCCCTACCAAGACATATGCATAGTGGTGAAGGGGGTAAGAAGGACAAAGAAATAAAGAACATTTTTTTGTTTATATATTTTCCAATGGAAAGCTTAGGCTCCTCTGTCTGTGAGTCATCTTCTGCATTTTTTAATGCTATTTGTACTTTTCTTAAGATGGGAATAGGAGAGAGATTTCGACTCTGATTTATGGAACCAAAACTGAGGCTCTTTTTTTTTTTTAATTTAGACAGATATAAAAAATTAAATTCCAAAAGAAAACTGCATAGGTATTGACACGGACAGATTTTCAAATGAAGTCCCAGACAGTCCTTCTGAGCCTCATAGTTTTGATACACCTTGATTGCTACGAGGGCAGGGCTTCTTTCTGCACTAACCGCAGCCTCTGCTGTAGCCGTGCATGTCAGTATTGTCCCACATCCCCTCGGGTCCGCTCGCTTCTTTTTGCAAAGCCCAAGCTTTGCTCACTCAAAGGGCAGGATTCTCCCACAGGAAACGAGAGTCTTTTTTCTAAGATGCTTCTGTAATTTCATTTCAACTCAAGAACTAGAAAGGAGGAAGCTTTAGAAACTGTCCAGCTACCTCAGTGTCTAGGGTTTTAACACAAGAGCGGGCAGGCAGATTATCGAGGAGCATGCTGCTCCACGTGGAGGCTGCTCCTCTCCTTCCCACCTCCTTCTTGTCCCTTCAGTGAATAGTTTTTATATGGTTTTTTATATATGTTTATGAGGATAAGGTGTCCAAAAACAGTGCCTAGTAATTATCAGAGGCATGTGGTGAAAATATTTGCAAATCAAGAGATCTATTACCTATCTGATAAGCTCATTAATCAAAGAAGACAAACAAACAAATCTCACCTCCTCTGTTTTTTTTCAATTTACCAAAGTAAAACCTGAGTAGAATAGCAGAGTGAAAGATGTGAGCAAGTGAGTTACAAACAGAAAGGAAGGCGAGGGACCCCCATGAGAACATCACAGCAGAAATGAAACATGATAAAAAATGTAGTAATGACCAAATGAACAGACCAAGATAAAGGAATTGAAACTACCCCTAGATAGAAGCAGAGGAGTTTGTTTCATTTCAGATGTGTTTTGGGTTCCATACATTTTCTACTAGTTTCAGAGGAAACCTGCACAGGACTGAAAATGCACAGTACTGGAATTATGGGTGGCCACGGAACATGACCCTCCATAAATATATTTGGATGCAGGAAACAAGGTGTTTGGTGCAAATTTGGCCTAGAGCCGTTTGAGACATGGAGAATAGTCAGTTACAGAGATTTACTGCTAGAGCAAACAAGAAGAAAAGGGTGGAAAGGAAAGCATGACAGAAGGAGGGAGGATACAAGGGCCAGGAATCCAGGAAATGCAGACTCTAAGATCATAATTTGTGAGAAATTGGGAGCGAGATGGGAATACTCAAAGACTCTGGTGAAGTGAGGCAGCAGGAAAACAAAAGTGATTTTAACTGCTTTTAACTGCAGATTTACAGCAAAAGCACTAGCAGGGGCCAAATAGATCGAAAAGTTGGAAAAGAAGAGATTAAACAGCAGGCTTAAACAAACAAGAGAATGTTTTTCCCTCAAAGCAAATAACTCACCTCAAAAACTTGTTGCCGCAGGTTATTGTGCAACCTGTGATGATAAACGGTTTGAAATGAGCCTGGACAAGCAAGTGGAAGATAAATATAGTCCAAAGGAAAGGTGCAGTGGGACCTTTGGTCTTAGGCACTGTAGAAGATGTTCTGTTTGAACATGCCTTCCAAACTACTAACGAGGATGTAACTTGGTTTCCAGTTGCCTTTTATTTGGGGGAAAAAAAAAGAAATAGCGTGCCCAAGAGGGGAAAGGAAAAAAAGGCAACAACATAATCGAGGGGCTCAAGTCAAAGGAATATGCTACACCACTCTGTATTCTCCAGGTACTGAGTTACCAGCTCAGCTACTTTCTGCTGTGTGTACAACTCTGGCAGTAAGAATTGCCTTGACCACCCTCAGCTGCTGATTCATGTCAATTTCCATATTGCTTTGATAGATAATTAGTATATGACTCTCATAGCTGCATATAGCTCTCATAGCTCTCAGCATTTCAATTACTTGAATGTGTGCCTTTAGACTGGCAAACCAGGACATTTCACCAAGGTACTGCATCATAAACAGGGCTGCAAACTATCAGATGTTTCTGTTTCCATTCAGCTTGCCCAGTGACGTGGGTGTCTGTCACACACTCACTGTAACGTTGAGCTAAGTCTTCACCTGACATCCAGAAGCTACGAACTGCTGCTCCTTACAGAAGAGCTGTGACTTCATGATGATTATGAACAACCACCTCCTTCCTCAACTCCAGCTAATCAGTGCAGTTACAACCTATGCTTTGCAATGGAAGCTGTGCTTTTCACTTGAGAGCTGCGTGTTTGGCAGTTTATTAGTGACTATCATTTGGACAAAGGTAAATAAAAATTCTTAATAAAGTGGAAGAGGCTGAAAATTGCCTGGGGCCCATTACCAAAACAAGGACATTGTATTTCTAGCCAAAATGTGCACTTCTAAAGCACTAAGCTCACCAATTAGTATACAGAAATGACAACAATTGGAGGCAGTAAAGCCTGTGCCTTTCTAATTGCATGAGACAAATATTTGAGCAAACTATGTTTTGCCTTTGTACTGCTGCCTATATAAACCCTTTGTGCCCATCTTCCTGCTTCATGAAGTGTTTCCTTGATGGTACTTCTGGTGGCTTGGCCCTGGGTGGGGGCCAACAAAGCTGCTCTATCACTCCTCTTCTGAGATGGATAGGGGAGAGGAAATATATAACAAGAGGCCTGTGGGTCAAAATAGAGGCAGTTTAATAGGGCAAAAATGCAAGCTAACTGCATTGGCACCAGCTAGCACCATGCTGTGCCATGTGCTTTGGAGGGGAAGGGGGTGCTCAGAGAGACAGAGACCGAGGCGGGGGAGAGAGGTGACCCAACGTGACTTGGCCTCTGTCAGGAGGGTGCCTGAGAGGCGCTGTGGCTGGGGGTGTTCCCAGAGAAGCTGGGGGCGATTTAAACCCGGTGAAAACAGAGGAGGCTCTCGGACTGCAAGCTGCAGGCAGCAGCCTTTTTGCTCATTGGAACCCAGTGAGTGGGGCACGAGAGGGCAGGGGCATGGTCAGACAGCTGGCAGCGCCTGGCCATTGGTACAGGCAGGCTAACAGGCACAGGAGGAGCAAATTGTGGCTGACTGTACCCCAGGGGCTCCTCTTGAGTCAGCTCAGTGTGTGGCATGAGCAGGGAAGGTGATGTTACTGTAGGGGTCTGCTACCTGACCAGCAGAACCAAGCAGATGAGACCCTCCACAGGCAAATAGAAGTGGCTTCATGTTCACAGGCCCTGATCCTTGTGGGAGATTTCAACAACCCTGACATCTGCTGAGGGACAGCACAGCAAGGCACCAGCAATCCAGGATGTTCCTGGAATGCACAGATGACAACTTCCTCCTCCAAATGGTAGAGGAACCAATGAGAAAAGGCTATGCTGGACCTTGTTCTCACCAGTAGGGAAGGGCTGGTCACCAGTGTGAGGCTCAGGGATAACCTTGGCTGCAGTGACCGTGAAGCAATAGAATTTAATATCCAATAGGGCAACTAGAGGATGTATCCCAAGCTTGCAACCTGGATTTTAGGCACGCAGACTGTGATCGCTTCAGGGATCTGCTGGCCAAAGTATCATGGGACAAAGCCCTAGAGGGAAGGGGGGCCCAGGACAGCTGGTCAGTGTTCAAGGATCACCTTCTCTCTGCCCAGGAGCAAAGTATACCCACAAAGGGGAAAGCAGGAAAGAATGCTAGGAGACCTGCCTGGATGAGCAAGGAGCTCCTGGACACACTGGCACACAAAAGAAACTGGAAGGACAGATGGAACTGGAGCAGAGTGGAAGGACAGATGGAACTGGAGGCATATAAGGAAGCTGTGTGAGCAGCAAGAGCCCTGGTTAGAAAAGCTAAAGCTCAGTTAGAATTACATCTAGCCAGGGAGATCAAGTGGAACAGTAAGAACTTCTATAGGTATCTTAATGGTTAAAAGATGCCTAGGGAAGGTGAGGGCCCCTTCAGAAAGGAAAGAGGAGAACTGGTGACAAGTGACATGGAGAAGGCTGAGGTTCTCAATGACTTCTTTACCTCAGTCTTCTCTGGCAAGAGCTCCAGCCTCACTCCCAGAATAATGGAAGATAATGGCAGGGACTGGAAGAAGGAACTTCCCATGGTGAGTGAAGAGCAGGTTCATGACCCTCTGATGAACCTGAGAGTCTTCAAGTCCACAGGACCTGATGGGATACACCCATGGGTGCTGAGGGAACTGGTGGAAGAGGTTGCTAAACTGCTCTCCTATATTCCAAAAGTCATGGCAGTCCAGAGAGGCCCTCACCAACTGGTAAAGGGGAAACCCAATCCCATTTGTCTCTAGTGGGCTAAAGAAGGGGTAAGACACCACTGAAATGGATCTATACAACTGATTGTGCTACACTTGATGAAATAATAGTGCCCTTCTCTTCTAGACTTAAAAACTCTGAAATGCAGTAATTTTTTTAGTGCTAAACATCACCACAGTCTGTCACTGCTATCATTGTTTCAGAAACCTTGAAAGCACCTGACATTTACCTTCTCTAGTTCTAACACTGGAATTACAGAACAGCAGTTTGAAAAACTCTGTTACCCATAAGAGAAAAGGTCAGCAATGTGCAAGCTAAACCTGATAACGTGCCTAATGTGCTGCCAAACAGAGCAGAATGCCTTCCTGGTAATGAATGATTTTACAGACTGCCATAAAGTTGTTGCAAGATAATCAGATCAACAGGGGAGATGCCACTATGTGAAACACACATAGGAGATGGTGCAGCATTCTTTGATAGAGGTATATTGCACAGACACCAGCAACAGGAAAGTCTACCAGCACAAAAGGCCACGTTTTCAGAAATAAACACACAAATAAATTGGTCAAACCCCACAGAGACAGACGTTTCAGTACTTGGTTAGTGCAGAAGCTGTTGGCTCCTCCAAAGCAGTGCACTTTGTGCCTGCAGCCAACAGCCAATACAGAAGCACTTCTGGGATGCAAAATATACATATTTCCCCCCCCCTCTTTTTGTAGTTATCAATGAAAGTAGAGGTTAGAGGGTTTAGTTCTTCTGTTTGTCTTTAATACAGAAATACTCACGCAGCAGTACAGGCTCTGTGTTCCTCATGCAAAGACCTCCTCTTTACTTCTGCCACTAATCCTACATAAACTAACAGTGAACTTTAAGAAAAATGAAAAATAAACTCCGGGGTTCTTTTGGTAAATGACATTTCATCAACAGTGCCAAAACACAGATCATCACTGAACGCTAAAAGCAGCACTTAGGAGAAGTTTTCTGCCAAACACCTAAAGGCAGGTTAAACCTCCAGCAAAAATTGGTTTTGAGACCTTACAAACACCAAATAAACACATTTATTACATCTGAATTCATCAAGAGCAAATGAAATCTATCTAGTTTGCATGTCTATTTGCATAAGCTAATTTCTAATAGATTGTTGCATTATTTTGTTACAATTGTAGGAAGTCACAGGGTGTTTTTTTAACTAGAGCAAAAATAAAATGCCATCATGAATTACACTGGAGCCCTTGCCTTTACACTCACTTAGGTTAGAATTCAAATCACAGAACACAGTCTCCCAGGAATTATCATAGAGATATCTGTGGTCAGAAAACATTATGCTTCCAAACTGCTAGATCCATATTACAAGGCTGTATTAAAGGGAAATGCTAACTTTGCATTACAGTTCCTGCTCTACTTCAGTGACATCAACCTATTCCATGATCAGTGTAAAAGGCAGCTGTTTCTCTCATGGGACATATTGGTGCCTCATTGAGGAAAACCAACTGTAATTTGACATGAACCTCCTTGTTTTGCTAGAAAAAGACTTTATTAGAAGTATCATGACATTAGGCCATGTCATATTTTTGAGGGTTGACTGATGATAAGCCAGATGGTGATCAGCTAATTTGTATGAGCTGCATTTTCTCAGCAGCAGGCCATAGCTGGTGTTGAAGAAAGTATCTGAACACCATGTGCCCGAGGTAAGGACTTATAAAACAGTATCAGCAGGCTACAAAACAGTTTTACAGATTCTTACTTTGCAAAGAGTTCACACCACAGGTGAATATGTTTTGCTTAAACTGTATGAAGAGAGGCATGCCAACAAAAGGAAGCCAGCGCGTCCCCCACAGCTGGGTGAGAGCATCAATGGCAGTGCAATTGCATTTTCTGGTTTTTCTTTCTTCTTGCTCTTCTTTTGGTAATGATCATAAGCCACTGATTGTATTTTGCTGAAATGCTACCTATGCAGAACATGCATGGAAAAGATAAGAAGCACACACTCACCATGTACTATCAGGACATACTCTGTGCTGTTTCGGCCAATGGGATTTTTTGCTTCGCACCGGTATGTGCCATTGTCTGTTTTATTTAGGAAACTGATGCTTAGGACCCTGCCGTTGACAACCATTCTCTCGGGATCTGGCAGCTCTCCACCATCCTTTGTCCACAGTACTGGTTCTGGCCTGTTAGATCCAAAGCAATGCCTTTAATCAGATAGGTGAAGCACATACAGCAACACAGGCATCAGAAAAGGTAACACCAGAAACTGATGAACAGTAACCTCCCATGAAAGAATATTCAATGATCACCTGAATTGCAGCATATACTGAACTGTCATTGTTTCCACCTTACAATCCCAGATGGGAAAACTAAAGGAAGTGGAAGAACAAGCAGGAAAAAGGAGACAAACCAAAGAGGAATTGGAATGGCAGTGTGACAGACCACGATCTTTCCTACATTCAAAAACCCCAACCAAACACTCGTTGCGTGGTTCCAGGGCTCACACAGTTTGGTAAGATGCCTGGCAAGCAAAGTGAAAACAGATTCCTATTTGTGTGGTAAGCAATATGGTCCTGAGTGGCTGACAAGCATCAGAAACTATGCGAGCCAGCTGAGATAGATGCAACTGAACTGCAATTGGATTCTAAAATTATTTAGGCCCTTCACAAGTGCACTTTATGCACTGAATGTCTTTTCCTGAACTAGGCAAATCTGTCTCAAAGTAGCTCATCTTAAAAGTCTGAATTTGTTTCTATTGCTGAACTCTGTCGCAGCCCACCCCTTTTCCCACCCTTCCTGCATCCTTCCCTAAAATGACTGCTTGCTACATCTATCACAAGCAATGTAAGATTTGACTGAAAATCCTGGATTTCCATCTTTTGTGAAGGAAATCCTCATTCCTCTTTGCCTCATGAACACGTATCACACAGGACAAAGGCAAAGCTCTGACAGCAGTAACTGCCCCTAGGCAAGTTAGGGGCACCACAGAGAAGGGAACCAGCTGTCTTGCGGATTCACATATACCTTCCCTCAGGCAAGCGCTACCTGACTCTTTCCTAGATAGTCTCAAGAAGCTTCACAGTCCATGAGATTTGCCTAGCAGCAACAGGATGTATTTATTAGTGGTATGAAGTCTTTACTTAAACATAACAAGATCTACTTTCAAATTTACATGGGGGAAATCACCAGAAAGACAGGTGTGTGACTGAGAACGGAAAATTGGCTCATTCAATCCTATCTCACAGGCACCGCACCTCAGCTCTTTAGACACCAGTCACTAGAGTAAGATACACACAACCTGGGGAATCACTGCTGCATTGTTTGTATCTGGTAGCTTTGCACACTGCAGCCCAAGCACGAATCCCTTCCTTTTGGGTACACTATGGAAATTATTCCAGTCAGAAGCAGTTCCAGGTTTGCACATTTATTTGCTAGGACAATGTTACATTATATTTTTCTTCTGAACTATGTAGTTGTAAGAGAAAGTAACAACATAAAATACAAAACACTGTTATGAGATCAGCAGATCCCTAATTAGCCCTTAGTCTTACTCAATGAAATACTAAATTTCGATAATTTAAGTCATCATAATAAGTATTAATAAGAATTAAACCTAAATACCTAAGGAGAGGCATTTTCCAAGTGTGGCCTCATGCACATAGTCCTACTGGTTGTAGGATTTTTGATTTTCACTTAGGCAGGACACATAAACAGAGTGATTTTTTCTGAAATGCATTTCCTGCTGTATAATTGACATTCTTCTTGAAGGTGAGAAGATGACACAGTATGTTTCTTTTGGAAGACAACAGAGATTTGTACACATGTTAAGTAGTATTTGGATGACACCTTGTTGAATTGTTGTTTAACTGATTGCCTAGACAAGCCAGTCTCTGAAGTGGTGATTCTTTTAAGAAAATCATACACTCAGGGCATAAAGATCCAGATAATTTTAAACCAAGGATTCAGATCTCTCAGTGTAATAGGCCTTCTTTAGATAATACCCTAAGTATCTCTTAATACTCTTCCTAAGTGCATTTTCAGGGACTGGGACTGGTATCTAAATACACATGGCACAACACACACACTTCCTTTCTGCTGAATGCAAGCAGGGAATCTAGATGTCCACGCTGTTGCAGGAACAATGCCCTAAGAGTTCACAAAATTAAGGTGTGATTTGCCTTGATATGCTAAGGTGAATTGCAAAATCCTTCTCCATTTACCAGTTTACCTTGGATCTGTAGTCCTGGGGTGGAAACTCTGAAGCACTTCTGCTGCAACGTGTGCCATTACCTTCAAAACTGACACGTTAAAGCAACTTCTGTGCAGTGGTAATTTATGGAACCTCTGTTCTAAATTGAAATTAAATGGCATATCCTAGGGGAAACCCATAGGATAACAAATAAGTATGAAATGGAGCCTTAGATATAAATTATTCAAGAAGCTTTGTCACATTTGTCACATGTAATAGACCATCTCTGGTCTTATACAGAGCGCTTGGCTATGGCTGCAAAATTATGGTGGCAGAAAAATCACAGCTTTAGAAAGAGGCAGATCTACATACTCTGGGTGTTGGGGAAGCTGCTAATGAACAGTTAAGCCACCCTGTGCTAGCTTAGTGGCTGCAGCAGAGCAATTCCTGGGCACTCAGCCCATAGCCACCACACCATGTTGGCCAGGCACAGCTCTCACTCCATCTCACAACTCTCAGGGAGGTAGGTGCCGAAAGCAGCAGTTCTGTCATAGCTACCAAATTAAACTTTGCCTGCACTGCTGGGAGGCTTTGAGACACTCTGCTCTGAACAACTCATTAGTTAGGCAGATGTGAGCTAAGAACATGAGGCACCCTGATGTACCCAGGCCAGCCTGCTGCTGGTGGTCAGTGACAAGGGGAGCAGCTGTTTAAGGAAAACATGAGTGTGGCCATTTTCTGTCATCTAGTCCTGCTGTATTCTCTCAGAGTTTACAATCATTCTGTAAGGGATGTTGGAGGGCACATCTCTTGCTCTCATTTGTAGCTACTCAGCATTTAGACCTGTTGCCTATGAATGTCTCTAATACCTTTTTGAATCGGCTTACACTGCCTGTCCACCCAGCCTCCTGTGGCAATGAATACTGGAAGCTCTCTATGCACTGTGCTGAAATGTATTTACTTTTATCTGCAACGCTTCTGCATATTATAACCTTGTTAAAAGTGATGATAGCCTTCCACTTAGTAGGCCTCTCTCCCTCTTTCTGTTTTGTTTGAATATGTTACTTTCTGAGATTGTTGGCAGGGAAAAAAATATTCAGGAGAAAAAAAAAAAGGCTTGAAGGCACAATAAATGTAGAGCATATTGGCTATTCCTCAAACATTGCTTTAGCACCCTTCCTGTTCAAAGCACAAATGCAGCTGAGATGCAGAGATGCTTTCTTTCTGTGACATGTAGCACAGAGAAGTCTGAATGTCCCTTAGACTATCCTGTTGAAACACATTCATGGGTGCAGACCCAGACAGAGGTTCTTTCTCTTACCCAACATTTTGAAAAGGTTCTGGCTCACGTTTGGCATATCCAGGTGTGAGACACGGCAAATATGATATGTGCACTCCTGACAGTGCACATTTTGGCTCCATTTAATAGATCGACAGCCTTGCAGAATTTCAGCTTTTCTTCACATCCTGCAGAGCTACCATACTGCTATCTATTACTGTGCAGACTAGAACAAAGAGGGTATCTCTCTGTGCCTTGCATTTGTGCTTACTTCAAGTTGAATCATACTTATCAGATTATTCCTCAAGCAGCCTCAGACAATCCTGCAAATGCCTTTCTTGGAGCAAAATTGCTGTAAGATCAGAATGAGCACTGTGGCCCTAATGCAATTGCATCATCACACATTTCATGGCACAAACAAGCTCTCTGACCTACTCCATCCTAATAGGAGCACACAACCTACTAGTTTCAATACAGTCACTCAAAGAACAGGTCTATCCTCTCTTTTTCCCCCCCAACTTGGATCATAGATGCTTTTCTATATCCCTGGTTTAATCCTCCCCATGTTGTCATGGGTTGTGTTGAGCCTGCTGCTGTTCATACCATGTTCCCATCATGCCAGCTTCAAAATGAAAGTGCTGGCTAGAGCAAAGTATTATGGGGCTTGATGTTCAGAGTGCAGCATAAGAGGCTTCTTGTTCCAGCTTGTGGTGGGCTGAAACTTCCCCCCCAGCATTGAATTTGCCAGAGCAGCTCAGCTGGAAGCAAAAGAAAGCTGTGATTACAAGCAGAGCTACAGTCTGCAATGGCATGCAATGGATATGTAGGAAAGGTACAGGAGTTACAATGTTTGCAGCTTCAGTAACTGGGCTGCAGAAGGGAGATGGTTTTTGGTATAAACAAATAAAATCAAATTAAAAGTTTTTAAAAACACAGATTTGATTTAAAAAGAACACTTAGGTACAGACTTCTCTTTTCAACAAATGTTTATATAATAAGAAAGTTATTAATAACTATTCAAGTCCACAGGCATATTTTTGACAATCTAGGCTTTTAAAGTTGTGCCATAGCATTTTCAAACACTTTTGTTATTTTTCCATGTCCTTCTCATCCTTTACCAGACTAGGATGCTTCAATGCTTTCCTACAATCCTTCTTTATAATGATATCTTTATATCTAACCATTATATTTATCTCAACTTAGTCTTCAGGAACAGCGTGGCCAGCAGGAGCAGGGAGGTCATTCTGCCCTGTGCTCAGCACTGGTTAGGCCACACCTTGAGTCCTGTGTCCAGTTCTGAGCCCCTCAGTTTAGGAAAGATGTTGAGTTGCTGGAAGGTGTCCAGAGAAGGGCAACAAAGCTGGGGAGGGGTCTGGAGCACAGCCCTGTGAGAAGAGGCTGAGGGAGCTGGGGTTGCTTAGCCTGGAGAAGAGGAGGCTCAGGGGAGACCTTCTTGCTCTCTACAACTACCTGAAGGGAGGTTGTAGCCAGGAGGGGCTTGGTCTCTTCTCCCAGGCAAACAGCACAGTCTCAAACTGCATCAGGGGAGGTTTAGGCTGAATGTTAGGAAGAAGTTCTTCACAGACAGAGAAATTGGCCATTGGAATGGGCTGCCCAGGGAGGTGGTGGAATCACCACCCATGGAGGTGTTTAAGAAGAGTCTTGATGAGGCACTTGGTGCCATGGTTTAGTTGATTAGATGGTGTTGGATGATAGGTTGGACTCGATGATCTCAAAGGTCTTTTCCAACCTGGGTCATTCTATTCTATTCTATTCTCTATCTAAAAACATCAATATCCACAGTCACTAGCCTTTCACAAAAGGCTTGGAGCGATTAATTTTATATTATGAGGTAAGAACTCTGCTGTTTTGTAGTTCTGCAAAACTTGAGTAACCTTCATCGAGTGTTTTTCTCCCCAGAAGAATTAGTCAAGACTATCCTAAGTAGCTTTTCATGAAGCTCATCTCAGCAGACATAGCACAGCCTAAGAATATTTATGATGTTCTATCCTAATGTGTTTTAAATGGTTAAGAATTAGATTCCAATATATGTTAAGTATATTACATCCAGATTTCCACTTTTCATATTCAAATTTTGACAGGAATTCACAGCTATAAAGACAACAGGAAGAAGAAATGCTGAGGACTGTGGTGGTGCATTATGCACTTGAAAAAATGAATTAAGTGTTAAAGAGGTGACAGGAATATCAAATATCTCAAATGTTGTTGGTATTCATCAGAGAAAAACAAAGAAATAAAAAAAGCTGAAAAGGGAGGAAAGCAAACCCAACAAAATAAAAATAACAATTCTTTCAGTCCTGGATAGGGATAAAGTCTTCCTTTTGTCCATCAAAATTGCACTTGGGTGTCAGGCCTCCCTGCCTCTGCCTTGCTTTGGATAACTCAGGCACTCCCCTCATCTTCAGCTTGGCTTACTGGAATACATCTGAAAACCATGATGATATAATAGACTGCATTTGCAGCTGAAAGTCCTTATCCCTCCAGCAGTCTGTGACAGCAGCTGATTAAAGTGACTCAAGAAGAGTCTTTTCAAAGCAAAGGTATTTATTCTTTTAACCAAAGATACAAAGTCTAAATTGCTGAGGGGTAAGAGAGTAATTTTTCCTATTCATATTTCCCCTGTCTACACTCTAATCTCACCTCACAATCACATGTAAGGTTCCTTCCAAGTCAGTTAATATCCACCTTTGCCTGTACCAACTTGACTGTTCGCTTTCCTCCATAATTCCCTTTCCTTCTGTATCTCCCTTTCATCAGGCTAATAACCTTTATATTCTAATGTCTTTAGACTCCAGGATGCTCTTTCACCTAAGGCTTGCAGCCCTTAACACAGTTGTGTAATGTTGGTCTCCTCTGTCCAGATAGCTTTTGTCTAGTTGATCACCAACCCATTATAATGTTAACTTCATTGAAAGTATTTACCCACATTTTCTTAACTTTACTTTTTGTGCATTCCTTATGCTCCCCCTCCCCCCTTAAACATTTCCTTTGTCATTTTCAAGAAGGCAAGGCAGTAGCAAATCAATAACCTGAAAACTGCCTCATCCACATATATATATATATGTATGCATATATGACCTGTCTTACCTAATTCCAGCATTATTCACAATCTTTGTAAAGAAAAAGCCTGCTGTGAATAACATTTTTGGGATTGGCTTTCGTACAGTCAAGAGGCAGATCAGCAGCAGAACTTATGTGAAATCTGAAGACACATTATCAGTGAATTGCATCAGAAACATCCCTTGTATTTTACTATTGCAAGGGAGGCTAGAGAAGGACAAAAAACGATTGTTTCAGAAAAGAAACCAAATCTGTGAGGGAGATGCCACAGGGGTGTAGTCTAGAATTTCATTTATAAAAACCTGAAATCCATTGCACATGAAGGTGGATGTGGAGGAATACCCTGAGGTTGCTCACAAAGTACCATCCTCCCTAAGGAAAGTTTAATATAAGATGAAAAAGAGGACACCTAACTGATGTGCTCACTGCTGTGGGTGATCCACTCTCTTCCCATGATCCACCTTAGAAGTGTAAAAAGTAGTTCAGAGCGTGATAATTCATTATCAATAGTCACTGTGTGTGTGGTGCAGCAGCAAGGCTTTGTCAGGATTAGTTTGGTTGTGCCAGCCCTGCCAAGCCTTCAGCTTTAAAGGAAATGCAAAGTCAGAGAACCCACAGATGTGAAGTAGAACTGGTGAGACAAGGTCAGGAAAATATGGGTTGTGATAGTGTGCACCATATCGAAATTGAGGCCGAGTCAGCAGATTTTCTTAACAGAGGGATACAGAGGGACCCAGTACCCAGTACCAGACCATGCAAACAGCCAGTTCAGAATACATGCCAAAACCAAACCTTGATCAGTTGGTTGCTAACACCATTTATAACCCCAAGTACCTTTTACTACTCAGAGTCAGAAAAGCACTTACCTAAAAGTGCATCTTCTTATAAACTGCTCTTGTTATAAGCATTTCTAAGAAAGTACTCTAATCATACAATCATAGAAGGTTTTGGCTGGAAAAGACCTCTAAGATGATCCAACCTAAGACCACCATGGCCATTAAAACATACAACACAAGAACTGCAATGTCCACACACTTCTTGAATGCCTCTGGAGATGCCGACCTCACCACTTCCCTGGGCAACCTATTCCATTCTCTAACCATTCAGGCTACTCATTTTATTTTGCCCCTTCAGGTAGTGCTCTTTCTAATGCTATTCATTTCATTTAAGGCTTTTATCTGAACATTTTGTATGCTCTTCCTTGCTAGAAGGGATCTCATTTTAGTCTCGGAGCCATTAAATTCACCTTGCGGCGAAACTGCCCTTGCATGTCCCCAAAATACCACGCTGACCCCTCACCAATGCCCCTTGTCTTTAAAGAATGCAGGCAAAATATTTTGTCTAACATCTTTGCATGAAGTTCTGAAGAAGGTCACTGTTAAAAGTTCTTCTAAATGATCATAATAAACTAGTAAAAAACAAGAGCAAAATTGTCCTCTTGATGTGGAAGAGAAATAGAGTCTATTTTGTAGTTCTCAACTTCATCAACAATTTCCTCTTTGCCCAGCTTCCCACCTTCTCCTTCTAGAAGCTACACAACGTGAGGTTAGGTTTGACTGCCAAGTGAGGAAGGGAGAAAACAGTTCTGGCTACAGAGTTCTGATTTCCCTTACAGCCCCCTATGACTTAGGCCAACACCACCAGCAGAATTACCACCAGCAAATTCTAATCTAGTTTTCCAGTTGCAGGCAGTTAAATCCTGCTCTACTCAAGGCAGGCTTGCAGAGCTGCTCAGAAGTCAGCTTTTCCGGTTGGTGTTAATACCTTCAGATCCATATGCCAATTTATTTTCTGAATGGTACCCTGTCCATTGAAGAGCTTGTATTCTTTTCTGGTTAACATGAGAAACCCTATTGCCCTCACTTTACATGAGAAGGAGAAACCTTTCTGCAAAGTTCACAGCCTCTGCAAATCACACGGATCTCCTGTAGAGTGAACAAATCCAGATTTTCTTTCTTTACAGAGCCTGATGAATCTTGAATGGAAATTAACCATAAACTCCTGAACTACTGACAAAAGGTCTTAAGTGTGTGCCAGTGTGAAGATCAGGACTGACAAGCACCTTAAAGTTTTCAGTTCATGTTGACTATTTTGAACTATTTTAAATTATTTAGTCTGTGTTTTTAAGAAATCTTTCTATTTTCTGCTTTTTGCTGCCTTTCAATAATTATCATTTGTGCAAAACATTTTCCTTTGAATAATCCATACTGAGAAACTTCAGAAGGTTTTGCACCATACAGTGTGTTTTATTCCCTGAGACAAGAGCTTCAGAGAATCAGAGAATCACAGGATCACAGAACATTAGGGGTTGGAAGGGACCTTGAATGATCATCAAGTTCAGCTCCCCTGCCAGGGCAGGATCACCTAGAGTAGGTCACATGCAGGTGGGTTTTGAATGTCCCCGGAGAAGCAGACTCCACAACCTCTCTGGGCAGCCTGCTCCAGTGTTTTCCACAGCAAAAAACAAGCTTTTCCTTGTGCACATGGAACCTTCTATGCTCCAGCTTGCACCCATTGCCCCTTGTCCTAATCATGGAGCTGAGAAGAGCCACAACAGCCTGCTCCAGTGTTTTCCACAGCAAAAACCAAGCTTTTCCTTATGCACATGGAACCTTCTATGCTCCAGCTTGCACCCATTGCCCCTTGTCCTAATCATAGAGCTGAGAAGAGCCACAACAGCTCAGGCTATACATTACAATATGAAAATGCATTAAACCCCCAGCCAGCCAGGTCTGGTACATGCTCTGGAGTGAAGCCCTTCCTGATTCAGATGAATGCTGCTATGTCATTCAGTCATCACTGAACTACTCTGTACTACCATAATGACTTAAGAGAGTACTCAAATGAGTAAAGATTGAGTATGGCTATATAAAAACTCTTTTTAAAGGAATATTAAGTGTTCACTCAACATACTTTTTGTTAGATCACATGCAGAATGCATGCTGCTCTTCAAGTCTTAACTCAGAACTATATTAATACCCACTTTGAGGATCAGTTTCACTAGTAACAAAAGTCTTGGTTTATATGGTAGTTGCCATTTTTGTAGTAATGAAAACTGCAATACTTTATATCATTTCCATGCATAAACCAGATTTTCTAATAGCAAGTTCTGGAGAAGCAGAATCCTTGAAGTATTCTAAATATCCAATCCCTTCAACCTGCTGTCGGTTCAGACATCTGTGTTTCAGGATATGCTGTAGCAACCTATTTCTAACTCTCAACATGTATGTCAGCTTCTATAGGTGCTTTAAGACTGTCTCATTTCTGACTGATTGCCAGTCTGATTTCAGCAAAGTGAAATTTCTGAATGACTCCAGACAACATTTCAAGGTTTGTGCTCTGAACCAAGAAAATAAATCCAAGCAATATTCTTCTAAGATATTCTTAGTTGTACAGTTTGTACAGAAAAAAAGGACTGACAAAATGCTTCTGGTTTTATTCTTTTGGTGAACAATATTCTGATGATTGCATTTCATTGTCAGACCTCAGAAATACCTCATTTCTTCATTGCAGTCTGGCATTTTCTCCACTGGTGTTCATCAAAACTATTTTCATGGGGTTTGTTTGTTTGTTTTTGTTGTGGGGTTTTTTGTGGAGTTGGTTTTGGTTTGGTTTTTTTGAGATCTGAACTCTTCAGAGGACTTGTAAAGTGTCTTAATATTGTAATTATTAGTATCCAACTAATGTGCTAGTTCCTCTAATGGAATTTCTTCATCATGCTAAGTGGTTAATTACAGAATGCCAAGGGCTGGAAGGGAGTTTGAAAGATCATCTAGTCCAACCCCCCTGCCAGGGCAGGATCACCTATACCAGGTCATGCAGGAATGCATCCGAGCTGGTCATAAGTATCTGCAGAGAGGGAGACTCCAGAACCTCCCTGGGCAGCCTGTTCCAGTGTTCTGTCACCCTCACAGTGAAAATTTTTTTTCTCGTGTTTACATGGAACTTCCTCTGCCTCAACTTCCATGCACTGCCCCTTGTTTTGTCATTGAGCATCACCAATGGTAATTTATTCTACTTTCAGCCTTTGGAGTCAGGAATCTAGGCTATAGTTCCCCCTTCAAACAATAACAGTGTCTCATTTCATCTTCCCTCCAGTTTTTTTGCTCTCTCTGAATCTGACCAACTTCCCAAACAACAGGTTGGACATTTCCCCTCCTTTATGCTTTCTAAAGTCTTTCAGATGTTTCTGTGCTGGGCATGCTTTTGTTCATATGTATTTTAAAGTCAAAACACCTAAGTTAAGAGAAAACACTACAATCTCTACAGCTTAGGAGCACCTTTCATAAAAAGTGCTCTTCACGATCTCCTGTCTCTAGAAAACAATGGTGTCTGTATCTCCACTGCTCATTGGGTGTTGCCAGTTTATAAATAATTTATATTGCCTTTAAAATTGATCTGGGAAAAAGAAAATAAAACCTATGTCCTCCACAGAAGCATAACATCCATTTCAAAAAGATTCCTGAGGCTAAAAAGGCAGAAGGAAAGGTGCAAGGCAGTGCAGCACCAGGAAGGGAAAGTACATTAAAAAAATCCTGTGTCATCAATCCTGCCTTGCTTTCTGGGGAATGGAAGCCTCGCAGAAGTGAGTGCCACCAGCAGCTCACACTAGCTCAAGGACAAACACTAGGTAATACTGTGCAGGGAATGTCTTCAGGTCAGCCTGGAATTGACCGCAGATTAGATAAAGTGTTTTCCAATTTCTATAAAGTGGCAAAGATGCTGCTCTGGTATCAGAAGTCTGGTACTGAAACCCTGATAGGGACAGATTGCACAACAATGAGCTGTTCAAGGGGATGCACAATGTGTTATCTGCCATGCAGTCGTTTAACAGCTCTCAGAGGCAGTGGATAAGATATCCCTAATGACACAGCGATAATTAAGGGCAAGTAACAGCCTTGCTTTTAGGAGATTGTGCAAGAAAGGGAAGAGGGAGAGACGCTCCCCATAATGTGCATCTGCCTTACAGCTGCAGGCAGAGGGGGAGGGCAGGCCCGGTGAATCTGCCGTGTTTTCTGCAGGACTGAAAGCACGGCCCAAGCCTCAGACTGACAGCCGGGTAAACTCAGAGAGGGGAAGAAGTCCATCCAGGGCAACAGCATCATTATTCCAGACAGAAGAATAGGTGAAAGATAAAGCAGATAAAGAGTTGCTACCCTAAAAGCTCCTTTTAAATTCCAGAGCTGGAATACTTTGCATCAGTACTGGAGTGCCTTGGTAATACATGCCCTTTCTCTGTTCTGCCTGGGACCACTGCCATATATTGATGTGCAAACAGGAAAGACAAATCCTTTTCCTTTCAGACTCATAAGCGAAGATGTACACCCTCAGATAAGAGCAGGAGGGAAAGAGAGGAGAAACTATATACAGATAAGTGAATATAAAGAATAATTATCACACCTTGCTTAAATATTTGATTTCTGTCCCAAGGGGCTTTTTCTTTTCTGTGTACAGCTGAGGCAATATAGAGCATGCAAGAATTTCACTCACATGAGAAATCACTAAACACAGAATTCCTAATGACCTAGTCTCTCGATAATTCCAGTTCTATAGGTCTCTAATTATGTAGTCTGCATTCAAACTGTTAAACCTTTGGGCTTCTTATACTGCTGTTTACACCTTGCTGATTCCTTCTTAACCTTTAAGAGCTATTGAGAAATTAGTAGATTATTCTTTTTCATCAGGTGTAAGTGAAGCATGACTATAATAAAACAGGATGACAGAAACTGCAGTGGATTATATGGACAATATCTGAAAAAATAATGTATTTCAAAGAGATGCAAATGTCAGCAGTAGGAAGATAATGCGGTGTTCAAGTGGATACATCAGAATACCTGCTGAAAATTACTGGGATTAAGCAGGAACTATGCTCCTAATGTTAATGAGGTACTGCTGGGAATAAGAAGGCAGCAAAGCAGAACGATAGGATCTGCACACCTTAGTTACTATGCATTTCATAGCACAGAGGAAAATAACATCTTCTCAACTGGCACACCCTCAGACCCACTTATAACACTGTGCTTCCTCACACAAGTGTACAAGCCCGCTGCATCCCCGGCCAAGCAACAGGAGCCAGGGAAAGTAATGATTCATCAGGAATATCAGAAGAACAGCACCACCACTTATTTTAAATGTTTTACATCTTCATATTAAGGGAATTTGACAAAGTACATCTGCTGAAACTAACTTTCCTTACACAGGCTGCAATGAAGTGCCACAGAGAGGTAATGGTGCAGACTGTGTGAAAGACAAAGCAGGAGGTTGCTGTCACACTGCGTTGTCAATTCCCTTTTCTCTTTTTCCCTAATCAACACTATATCTGTTGATGATATCCCCACTGCCAGCTCAGGCCCAAAGGGTATATCAAGGTATCAATAAGCAAATATTATGATGAGATTTTTCTTTGATAAATCAGGATTTTTGTCTGCTTAGACATTTCAGGCGGAGACACTGGTGGCATTCGCGTGCCTATCTTGCACTGTTTGCAGGGAGAGCTGCGTCCCAACACTCACAACACTCTGTCTCTGTTATGACAATAAACTGAGAAATCCCATCTAAGAAACACCAGCTGCATTTTTTGAGCAAAGGTCAAATGCTTGCTGGCACAAGAATGAAAGAGGAAAATCAAGAGAGGCTGATTCACTTCCACTTTTCCCATTAAGTAAACAGTTGAAAGTCTCATTCAGTTACTTGCTTGTCCAAATATTACTTGTTTAAAATAATTTGCTTCTGATGTAAGGCACAGTCAAGGAGAAGCTTCATTAAATGGCAATTTCTTTGTTCCCTTGAAGTGAATCATAGATTCAGCAAGGTTGGAAAAGACCTCAGAGATTATCAAGTCCAACCTATCACCCAACACCATCTAATCAACTAAACCATGGCTTCAAGTGCCATGTTCAATCCTTTTTTGAACACCTTCAGGGGTGATGACTCCACCACCTCCCTGGGCAGCACATTCCAATGGCCAATTCTTTCTGGGAAGAACTTTCTCCTCACTTCCAGCCTAAACCTTCCCTGGCACAGTTTAAGACTGTGTCCTCTTGTTCTGGTGCTGTTTGCCTGGGAGAAGAGACCAACCCCCACCTGGCTACAACCTCCCTTCAGGGAGTTGTAGAGAGCAAGAAGGTCTCCCCTGAGCCTCCTCTTCTCCAGGCTAAGCAACCCCAGCTCCCTCAGCCTCTCCTCACAGGGCTGTGCTCCAGACCCCTCCCCAGCCTTGTTGCCCTTCTCTGGACACGTTCAAGAGTCTCAATGTCCTTCTTAAACTGAGGAGCCCAGAACTGGACACAGGACTCAAGGTGTGGCCTAACCAGTGCTGAGTACAGAATGACTTCCCTGCTCCTGCTGGCCACACTATTTCTGGTGAAGTGACAACACACATGGAGCTGACAAAAGTACTAATGCTGCAGCTTGCATGACAAGCAAGGACTGTGTAAAGTCTGCAGTACCAACCCTCTTTACCCAAGGTCTATGCTTCCTGCTTTGCAATGCATGTCAGAAATTCATGAAGCTTGTGAGATGTAGCAGAACATCTTTTTTTCAACAGATATCTTTAAAAATGAGCCATAACAACAATATTTCTAAATCTTTAGTTGAATCATGAGTTCTTCTCGACAAGTAATCAAATAGTTGTTGATATTTATCACAGTTATAGCAACACCAAATGAATGGAAATATGCCATAAAATTTGTGTACCTGAGTTACATTTTTTTCCTCTGTGCCAGGAAAAGCTGAAACACACTGTATTGGATGGTAGCAAACAGTAAAACAACTCATGCTTTCAAGATAATATAATGAAATCTTAATTGCAATACACTGGGAACTTAAAATTATTTCTATTTCAGAGTTATGTCCTGTACCATGGTCTACATCAATTTGTTTGTTCATTTGTTTCGTTGGGTTTCACTACAAAAATAATTTATAAACCAGCAATAGAATAAAGGGAAAAAGGAGAAACACATTTGCTTACAGGAGCTTGCTTTTCACCTCCCAAATGTCTCATTATTTCCAGACAGAGGGGAGTGCTTTAGTTCACACAAACTTCTGTCACACAGAAAATTATTCATTAGTACCTTCATGGTAATAATTTTAGCACTGTAAAGGAGATATTCTCAAGCTCTCAACAGGATCCAGCTTCATTAGCATGTAGTCCTAGCAGACAGCAGCCTATGTCCAATGTTTAACAACTGAGAAACAGCTGTGCTGGATCAGACTAAAAGTTCAGTCAGTTCAGTGCTTTGTCTCCAGCACTGGGGGTAAGCAAGTGTTAGGAAATGGGCCAAGCAAAGGTCCTGCCTCCCCAAGCACTCCTCTGACCTGAAGCTGCCTCAGGAACTTGTGGCAATAAGTACATTTTAAAAACCTTCTGTCAACCTTAAGGATTTTTCTCTCTATAAACTTATGCAGGTTTCCCTTGAATGACCAGAGGTTTTTACTGTGTGCTGACAACAAGCTCCCAGAATATACCAGTCATTGTATGAAAAACTATCACTTTGTTCTGTGAGAGAACTGGTTTTCACCAGCTTAATCCACCCTTAAGCATTTCTATTTGAAGAGAGAATGACCCAACAGACCCTAACAAATAGCCCTTTGCCACTTACAGTTTAGGAAACATCTGTAATATTTCCCCTCTACATCAAATAGGCCACCACAAGGAATTGCCTCTCAAGGAACTCAAATAGGTTTGTAAGATGGGATTTTCCTTCTGGAAAAGCTGCTCTTCCCAGAAAGTTTGGGTTTATTCAGATGCCTGCTAATTCTAGTCTCTTTCAGAGCTTTTATTATTTGTCAAGCCCAGATGCCAGTTCTACAGCCTTGCACGTTCTGGCATCTCTCCCAAAACTCCCTTGTCCCAAGCTAGCAAGGTGGTTTTAAGCATGAAGTTGACCGTCACTGTTCATAATCAATCTCATCTTTGAATTCCCTTCAAGTGCTGGGGTGAAGCCACCTGGTGCTGCTGGTTTGTTCTGCTAATACTGCCTGTTTGTTCCACAGCCTGCTCCTGCACTCCGTTGAAGAAAACCTTGTCACTGAGCACCTCGGGAAAAAAGAGAATCAGTCCGTGATGCATCCATTTTCTTCCGCAGTACATAGGGATGCAGCAAATCCATCTGGCTTCCCCTTGCACCTTGATCCTCAGCTGATCCTAGAAATATACTGGCACATTTTCTGAACATTTCAAGAAAGATTAACTATGACTTTGAATTCCTTCTGCTAGCTGCTCCTCAAGCTTCTCTTTTCTTTTGGAAAACAACCTCAGCTTTTCAGCTTACGGCGTCTCCATTGTTATTGCTTCGCTCTCTATTCTGTTTAGCCTCACTTCTCAAGAGTTTCTGCCAGGTGATATCCCCTGACCTTGTGGTTCTAAATGCTCTTTGGGTTTTTGTATTATTTTTGTAGCATAGTCCTCGGGCTGCCTGGGAAGATTTAATTCTCTTAGCTGCCTTTTTTAGCATCTCTTTAACAAGATTCTTATTATTTTTAATGTAGCTCCCCTTTTTGATGTTGATTACCATATAATTGTCTAGACTTTGGTTTTTGCCTCTGGGTGGAAACTGCAGGTAAATACATTTTAAAGAATGAGCTGAACAGAGCCAGTGCCGAGAGCTCCCTCAGACTGTCACTCCCCAGGACAAACTGACTCCACTCTGACCGTTCTAGAAATGGTATGTGTGAGGTATGAAGACAGGCTAGTGATACTTAAGAACAATAGAAAAGAAACATCTCCCCCAAATCACAATTAAATAGAAATAATAATTAGAAACACTGATCTGTCTCCAACTTGTCTCTCTCCTACCATCCTCTGAGGTGCCATACTGCCCCACACCCTGCCGGCTCGCCCACCTGAATCTCCTGCTCCTACCATGGGGATATTTTCATCTTGAAAGTGACGGATATCTGTTTCTAGGCAATAGTGAAACAAGGCAATGTCACCAACAAAACATGTATGCATCTATGGAAACCTGACACATGTTTTAAAAGGACCCATACCACCAAGTTCATTGCAGAAACCTTTGTGCAGCATGTGCCTGTGCAGCAGTTCTCAGCCAGGGTCTAGCTGCACATCCCCAAGCTCTCTGAGAGGCTGTATCAGCTGCTGATGCCCAGGTGCTGGCTGTCTTTGTTTCTTACCATCCAACGCTATTTCAACTGTCAGTAAATTAATTTTCCCCAAGCTGGGGCTGTGTTGCAGGTGACTGGTGAGCCACCTTCCTGCCCTCACTGTGATACTGTTGAGGAGGATGAGAGAGAAGGACACCAGGTGGGCATCTGGTTACCAGCCATGGTCAACCTGCCACAGATGGGTGTGTGTCAGCTCTCATTCTGCTTAAGGAAGAGGATGCACAGGAAAAAGTTACAGGGTCCTTTACTAACTAGTAGTAATTTTTAATGTTTCCCAGTGTATAAACATTACTCTTGTTTGCATTATTTTGCTAATGAATAACCTTCCTCTGTACAAGACTGTTCCCTCAAGCCTCTTCTGCATAATGCACAAAAATAGGTGTGCATGCAGCTCAGCATATGCATCTATTTCTATTCAGAGCCCAACCAACCAAAAGCCAGTAGACTAATCACTGTCTCCCAGTTAGAGCATTCCCTGGCTGGGCTGCCCATCACTAAGAGCCCCAGCATAGCTGCTTTGCCCCTCAGCTGCTTATAGCAGGTTCTCAAATGAGGGCCAAACTAGACAACCACCTATAGCAGTTTCTTGGCTGTTCTCCGTGTGGTTCTGCATCCTTGTAGGCCACCACTTCTGCTGCCGTAATGCAAGACCACAAATCACTTGATTCAGTCTTTCCTCAGGTCTTATAAGTTTTGGAAATGGTTTCCAGTTGTATTTCAAATACTAAAATTTGAATTTGGAAATTTCATTTGAACTAGCCAGAGAAATCAATATTGCAATAGAAAGACAAAAACTGTCTGAACCAAGCAATGAATAATTTGCAATTTATACTACTAATAAATCATGTTTATTTCTTTGTTGTTTTACCCTTTTTTTTGGCCATGCTTGTCAGAATGTCCAGGCAGATCCTCTCTTGCCCCTGAGAGGGGCAAAAGAATGGCACTCATCACACAAATGGATTGCAGAAGTGATGGAAAGTTTAAATGGAAAAGCAATTAGCGTTTTACAGAAGCTACAAGCACAGTGACAAAAGAATCCCACAGCATACAGAGTTCCTTACAGCACACCCAAAGGCCTCCTAGCACTTCCCTTCTCCCCACCTGAGGGTGTACTCAAAACCCCCAGAGCTCTTTCTTCCCCCCACGGCTAGGCTGCTCTCAGGCTGGCCAGGTCTGAGACTGCCCCTGCCCCTTCTCCTCCTGGCGTTAGACCTAGTCAGACCTAAGAGGCCCTGAGATACTCCCCCAGCATTACCTGATAGGCAGCATTTCCCACGGGAGCAGAGAGGGAAGAAAGAGGAAGAGAAAGACTTTGCAGATGGATTTATAGGGAGCAGGATATTATGGGTATGAAATACACAGCTTCCTGCGTCCTCCTACTGGGTTGGACACTCTGGACACCAGAGGTGTAGCTTATGTGTCAGAAACAGGAGGGACCCAGCCCAAACTGCCACACAGAAACACATTCCCACTTACCTTGGCATCTCCCTTTGTTCTGAAGCTATGCTTACACACCAAAAAAAGTAGAGCTAAGCTTACATTTTCACACTTTATATAGGTTTTGGGGGATATTTTTCCAACCTTAGCTTTCCAGTCCTGAGCAGGTGGCTTGACAGACTGGGCTAATGCCACGAAGTCCTCTGTGTGGCAAGACAGAGACTTCCATCTACACGAACACCATATAGGACAAAATACGCCACCCATAAGGCGCATGACAGAGTAGTGTTCTCTCAGAGCAGTGGAGAACAACTGTTTCAAGGTATTTTGCTCAGCAATAACTCTAGGGAAAGGAAAGCAAAGAGATTCTTCCAATGGCCATGGAAAGAAAAGACTGAAAAATATATGCATGCAACGCTGGGAAAATCAATGGGTTTGTGAGCAGGTCTTGCTCAGCGATGGAGGGAAATCTCTCTGCTGTGCAGTGGAACAACTGCATCACCTTCCAAAACAATGACCTTGGATTATCCTGTAGCAAATCGAACCTGCCACCAATAGGGACTGTGAGTCCCAGTTTTGTGAGGCAGGGAGAATTGCTAACATGGTTGTGGAAAACTATGAAGGCAGGCACAGGTGTCTGTGGTGCACGCGCAGTATGAGTACCGGTGCAGTAGGAACAGCGCGGGGCCCGGCTTCAGCGCTCGCTTCAAAATGACTGTGCTCGGAGTCTCATATATAAAAAGAGCCATTCTGAAAGGCTGCTGACAGACTAGACTCTATTGTTATCCTCCCATACACACTCCATTCATGCCCTCTTTTGAAATATTCACACTGACTCAGAATTTGTAACTCTGGGGAAGGATGATTAGGCAGACAGTTACATTTGAGTTTGTCAATTAAGCCTTTTCTTCCCGTGCTCATTTTCTGTACCTCATTTGCACATTAATCACACACGAGTCTCAACTTTGCAATGAGTGCTGAGCAGGCCAATGTCTATACTTCTGTAGCAATTCAGTGAGTTTTTAAGAAAGGGTACACCCTGAGCTTGAGGTCAGCACACCAAGAAGTTGAGATCATAGTAAATGTACACAATTGATGTTTAATAGACTAAGTCACAGAAACTTACTCCTTCCTGGTTTGAGTGCTTTAACAATAGGGAAAAAAGAAAATACACAAGTGTTAATTTGAGAAAATGTATATCAAACATAGTCCCAGAAAGCTAGGGAGGAATGAAAAATAGAAGTAGTTTCTGTATTGAACATAATGAACTGAGAAAGGCAAAGTAACTGGGGAAAGGAACAATGCAAACTATCTCAGTGTCCAACTTCATGGAGAGAGGTTATGTAATCAGAACAGGAGATGTGAGTTTCTGACTGAATGGATTCCAAATGCAAAGAAGACATTAAAACAAAGTAACACAAAATCTCCTAATTTGATTTTAACCTGTCCTTCCCACACTGTTCTTTAAATCCTCACTCCTTTTCCTTTAGAAGGATGGTGTTTATCCTGCTCCCTTACAGCATGTACATGCTCTCAGGGTACTCTCAGGGCACATGTAAACATGGGGTTAAAAGGTACAGATGTGCGACGAGCTGGTGTTTCCCACGACACAGAGCAAATACCATGACCATGATTTGCACTGCAGGAGTTATACCAGCACATCTTCTTGTGCTCTGCTGCTAATGGTTGATTAAAGACTCCTGTAATTTTATCTGCAAGTGGAGTTAATCCCATATCCACACAAATGGAAGCATCTAAGAGACTGAAAACATAGCCTCCCTCCCCCAGAACTGTTTTTTCTCATATTTTAACTTCCAAACCAATACTCAACTCGAGTTACCCATGCTGCATTTCCATCTTATATACTACATTTTTTGGACCATTCTCATTCCAGAATGTGCTCCCACCTGAGAGCAAGGAAAATAATTATTTTCAAAGGCACACACATGCTAAATGGATTTAATGAGCTGCAAATGCCGGATTCTGGGCTGGTTCTTTGCTATTTTTTCATGCTGTATTTTCTGCACCATTTTATGTGTAAACACTGCAGAAAAGGGACACTTAGAAAAGAGGAAAAGCAATTATTGAATTGAAGAAATTAGGCAATGAGATCATCTTACAGAACAATAAAGAGGAAGTTCTTAAGCATGGCAGGAGGCTTTATTGTAAAGTGTAATTCAGACAGGCACTAATGCTCCCACCTGCTTCTTTCTGTGTCACACTTTTTATAACACCAATTTCCCTACTCCCTGCAAAATACTGGGGGAAAGAAGCATCGAAGGTCCCAGTTGTGAACAGAAGATACAGCCTCCCAGACAGTTTAACACCAACTGAAATTTAATCTAGTAAATATAAACACCACATCACAGCAAAAATGTTACCTGCTTCTCAATATGTTATCTACTACATCACAGCAGAATCCCACAGCGGAGCTGTTCCACCAATGCAAAACTGGTGCAGAAGGTTGCAAGATGAATACTTACACAGTTCTTTAAAACAAGAGGCTGCATGCTTTGCAAAGACATGCTGCCCATCTGGAAAGTTGCACTGGGCAATTTTTTTTGCAATTCATCATAGTCTTCATGAGACTTCAGAACATTTTACTGAAAAAATGAGCACTCATCCAACAGAGCACCTCACAGCTGCCTACTGGATTGTGGCAGGAGACAGCATCAACTCCTTCAGAGTAAAGATACTTTAGAAACTGTCCAAGTAGCCAAAGAAAGTCATGACAGCAGCAATAGCAAAGTACTGGCCCATGTTGCCAAGTTTGCCCTCAGCAGAGGTTTGGGCTGACATCAGTGACTTTGACTGCAATTATTTAAAACATAAACTGGGAATAGAATTTGGATATTGAAAAGGTTCCCAATTATTGACAGTTATGTATATTCCAATCTCCACAGCTTCTGTCACGTGTTACGTGATCAGTCTGTGCTGCACATGAAATCTTTTCTCTTTACCCTCCTGACTGAGAGCTCAAAACCTAGCGCTGAATACTGACAAAGCTTTCATGTGTGTACTGCTGCCTGCATGGGTGAGCAATCTAGCTGCTTGACTTACAAGTATGGTTGGTGACACATTTCTGTGTGGCTGACAATAACTAGGGTGAGGATACTGAGCGATTAGCACCAGCCAACATGAATTACATCCCATCATTCATCTATGTCCCATCAGATCAAGTTAATAGTAGGTTGGTTTTGAGTTAACAATCATTACTCAAATAGAATCAGTTCCTCTTGGAGAACTGGAAATTCACATTACTCCCAATGTGACATAATCCAGTGAAAGCCTAATTGATCTTTCCAACCCAGACTGATTCTGTGATGATGCTATGATGATTCTAATTAGGATAAAGATACGAAGATCTAAAAAATAAAATAAAATCACTGTTGAAAAAAAGAAGTAGTAACATTTCAAGAAACCAGTACAAGGCAGAAGAGACAGACTGTACTTAATTGCTGAACAAGCCAAATCTGAAGACAGACAACATGGAATGAACAGAAAGTGAGACAAATGACAGGGATAGAAGAGACCAAGCTATTTGGAGAGCTATTCCCCAGTGACAAGGAACACAGAGCTGAGAAATGTAAAGAAGAGATCTAATCTAAGTCTACACCCACAGATGCAATACTTTGACCTATATGTGTGAGCATTTATTAAAGAATACATTTACAGAATCTCACCCAAAGTTGGGTGTGACTCGCCCCTGTAAACTCAACTGTAAATTCAGAATGCTCAGAAAACCTAAGTCATATTAAAAAATCCAAACCAAACCAACAAACAAAAATCAACTCTGAAAAGATATTTCAGCTCCTGAGAGATATTAGAGGGTCAGTGCTGTTTCTGGGATCAAGGTGAAGGACGCCAGGGAGACTCCCAGTTTACTAAATGCACAGCAGTTACAACAAAATTCAAAGCCACCCACCTTTTAGTTAGGATAAAAATTGTCCAGGTCTCAACATAAACAAGCAGAACCCCAGATTCCTCCTTTCCTTTCAGCTAGGAGGCCCTTTCCAGAGAAACCTAGAAATAGACTCTTACAATTCAGGACTTCTTATGAACAAATATGTATGAAGCTTAAAGGAGAAACCCTTTGATGCCACATTCATATTTTGCTAGAATAAGGTTTCATCCCAGAGATGGGCAAATTGATCCAATTTTTCAAATCATTAATATTTATTGATAGTGCCTGAGAATCCAGCCTGGGCTATGGATCACTCTGCAAGGCTAAGCACAGAAACAGGCATGCTTTTCCAGATTCATTATGATCATTCACAAAGGCAAAGTTGATACTGGCATTCCTTTCCAGGCTGCTAGTTATTCATGGCACAATCCAGAGAGTATTCTGCAGTGAATAAATGCAGCAAATGAGATGATTCCTTACATGAATTTCCATCCCACCTGCTAGAGAAGCTGGGAAGTGTATCATGTCTAAGTAGGGAAGAAACAATTGTGCATGGACAATAAGCTGGCCACCAGACTAATGACTCATCATTTAAACCTGCTATTATGACGTAGTTTCAGTGCAATGTTGACAAAGTACTTACACCAAAATGTTAACAGCTGAATGTCAAGTGGGTTTCTGCAATTTTCTCCACTAGTTTCTGATTTGAGACTCTTGAGCACAGATTTACAGATGTACAAAGGACTCACTGCAATGATTCAAACCAGTGAAGTGATGCTATGTCATGCCACATGCTCTTGCAAAACTTGGACTGTGCTCAATGTTAGACATAAAACATACATGATCTATTTAACAATTTTGAAGAAGTCAGGAATCCTCTGGAAAGGTTGTATCCAGTCCATAATGCCACACTTCTACAGAAGCAAAGTATTATGATGTTTCCCATCACATCATGAAAATCAGTAAATCCAAATGACTTCCTTGTAGCATTTATCAGACTACTCCCCTTAGGTTCAGAGGTCTTTCCACTTTGAATTACTTCAAACTAAGTTAACTGTTAGAGGAAGGAAGAGATATTCTGCTCTTTCCTTTGTAATACATTTTATCCTTGAGCCTGTGGGAAAATGAAATGAAATAAATGTTTCTATAATTGTCTAACTACCAAATATGTGAAAATTCTGAAGAAGTCACAGGCTATGTAGATGAAGAGGACAGTATGTGTTGTCTCCCTTCACTTCAACAAGTCTTCGGTCACTGTCTTCAGCAGAACGTTTTGTATCTAGGCTGGCATGTTAAGAGAGACCTTCCTTAAATTGTCAAAGCCTGCTAGTCATTTCACCCACCATTTGTCCTTGGCCATCTTTCAAGGCCAGGGCTAAAGATGAGAGACCAGCTCTGGCTATTTCCCTCGCCCCCACGATGACCTGGATTCATTCTCCTCCTTTGCAAGATGAACTGCTTTCCGTGGATATTTCTTTTTCCATGCAGGGGCGACTGATACTGGCACAGATTGGTTCTCTGGTGCAGCTGCCATGCCTGCTGTTGGGGTCTGAGTAGCCATGGTTCCTGCCAGTCTATTTGTAGGTCCAGAGACCTTCTCTTGCCCTTGAGCACACCAAGCAATGGTGAGAAGGGCTGGGCCAAGCTCCAACACATCACAGTGATTTCTGCCACTCAGGGACTTTGGGCTGACAACAGATGTTTTCCAAATATTTTAGCAGTTTGTCAGGATTTGGCACCTTTTCAGGGGTGAATTTCCAAGAAATCAGAGGTGACCACTGTCCTAGGCACTTGCCCATATCCTCCCACACACCCTGCCATTCATAGTCCAGCCTTGGGACATATCTCCAAGGGGTATTCTTGGGAAAGACCTGTATGACTCTGGAGAAAACCTGGCCTATCAAATGGGTGAGATTACATCTGGGGCTGTTTAATCTTGAGAAGACTGAGAGGGGATCTCACAAATGTGTATAAATACCTGAGGGGTGGGTGTCAAGTGGAGAGGGCCAATCTCGTTTTGGTGGTGCACAATAATAAAACAAGAAACAATGGGTACAAGCTTGAACATAGAAGGTTGCACCTCAACATGAAGAGAAACTTCTTTACAGTGAGGGTGACAGAGCACTGGAACAGGCTGCACAGGGAGGTTATGGAGTCTCCTTCTCTGGAGACATTCAAAACTCATCAGGATGCATTCCCATGCAGACTACCCTAAGTGATCCTGCTTTGGCAGGGGGGTTGGATCCAATGATCTCTGGAGGTCCCTTCCAACCTCTAATGTACTGTGATACCGTGATGCTGAGATACACCAAGTGGCTAGTGGAATAACCATCTCATAGCATGCCAGCCACATGATAGCATTAATCCATGCCCCCGATGTGATAAGCGCCACCAGAAAAAGCACATCGAATACAAGTGTGTAAGGTCTTATGTAACGTAACCAGAGCTAGGCCCCAGTACATCAGACCCAGACAGCCCCATAAAGCAAATGCATCAAAATGTTGAACATACTATGAGAAAAAAAAACAACCCTGAAGACAAAATTATTTTAACAACTCTTAAACCCAGTCCAGGCTGATATAAGGGGTTTAATGAGATGTTATGATGTAAAATTACCTCAGCCTGCGTTGCAGAAAAGTACAGCAAAAGCAGAAGCAGAAACCAGCAAGAGAACAACTCCCCCACCCCGTGACCAACGGGCAGCCCAGCAGAAAATATCGACACCCCAAACTGGAAATTGTAGCAGCAACTGGAAACAGGAAGCCTCTCATACTACAATCTGAACTTCAAGCCCCATGATACTTTGTTCCATCCAGAACTTTAATTTTAAAGCTGGCATGACACCAGCATGGTATTGAATATTCACCGGCAGACTCAACTGAACAAACCACATGATTGAATCCTTGTTAACTCTTGTCACTAAGCTTTCTCTGTTCACTCGGATCCCTGTCAGAGCCTTCTCAAATGAAACAGCCACTTGTTAGCATCACTGACACAGCAGTGTTGTAGATTTCTCTTTTATCTTTAGGATTTGTTTCCATTAGCTTTTGCAAAATGTTTGTCTCACTCAAGGGAGACTTCTTTAAAGAGATCCGAGGGCAAAACGAGGTCCTTCCGTGGCACACACCTAAGTCACGATATTTCTATAGTGCAAGCTTGATTATTTGGTGTGCCATTGTTAATTTTTTCCCTGATATTAGAATATTTTACTTTATATTATTAAGTACATATGATATTAGTGGTTATTAATGATCATGCTTTTCTCTATAGTCTTTTTTCATGACCTTTCAAATGATGTTATTCTCACCAAGGACACAATATGAGTATTCTCCTGGGAAAAAAACCCAAAACTTTCCTATTTATTTCAAACAAGGCCAAATATTCATTTCTTGTTAGTCAGCCAGCTATACTATGATTCCCCTGAGCCTCACAGGATGGAAAGACATTGCTCTGAAGCACACAGGAGACAGCCAGCTCTCTCTGTGTTTCCAGTGCCCTAGTTATTCTGTTGCATTATGACATTCTTTCTGCTGAAATGACACTGACTTGAAAAGAGCTCTCATCTTTCATGCGTGTTTTGGTGAGAGTGCTGACTAAGAATATGAAGTGATGAACCTTTCTTTCATTATGGGGTAGGTTTTGAGTTCACTTTTGGGTCAGTTTTGAGTCACTAGACTGTATTAAGACACGGCAGCGTGTGGAAGCTACAACTTGCAGTAATAAAACATTGGCTTTTGAAATCGTTTGTAAACACAGATGACTGTAAATGATTATTTATTTTCTTTACTTTTTACAGCTGCCTTTTGTTTATTTTAAAAATATTCAAAATGCTGTCAGCCAGGTGACTTCAGAAGAGTCTAGGCACTGCTTAAAAATATCTCTGACTTCTGAAGCTTAATTACATTTCCTTCTTTGGAAAATAAGTGAAGACTGGGGAAAACTACAGCATGATGAAAAAGAAACAAATTAAAAAGAGCCACTGACATGTAAAGAGCAATTCCAACGCTATGAGAATCATTCTACCATGTTTCTGTGATGGTAACTAAATCAAAGCTATTGTGCTGCACAGTGGCTTCCAGCTCCTTCTGCTTGTTGCTCATGCTGTGAGCATTGGTGCAGATGCACTTGAGCTAGGATATGGATTTCACCCTCAGCTCTGGTATGTCATTCTTTCGTGACCCTGGTTTTATCCTCTCCCCCCTTCAAACTCAGCTTAAAGCCCTCTCAATGAGTCTTGCCAACTCATGGATGAAAATCCCTTTTCCTGTTTGAAACAGCCGGCGTCCATCTATTGCCAGCAGCCCTGGTGCTGTGTAAACCATGACCAAAGAAACCAAACCCCTGCCGATGGCACCAGGCTCTGAGGCACATGTGACTCAGGTATGCTTTCCTGCTCCTTTCAGGATTCTCTGCCACTTAAGGGCTCACCTACATTTCCATCTTCCTCTCTACCTCCACTTCTAGTCTACAGCTTCTCTTCAATCCCTTAGCCCACTTTCAGGATTCCTGTTCCAACACCGGTGTCCTGCACCAAGACCACAAAGGCAAGGTGACATGAGCCCATTCATAGCAGCTACAAACCTCAGAGTCTAGAATAATTCCAGCCCATCTGACACATTATGACAAGCAACACATCCAAGCATCCAAGGTCATTTTTCTCTCGTCCAAAGTTAATGCCATATGATTTGGTCAAGTGAAATCTTACACCTTAAACTATGAAACCTTTATCAAGGCCTTAGTTCTCCAGTTCTAACACACAGTAAACAGTTGTTCCTCATCTCTCTGTTAATATTTCTGGAGGATGCTGCTGCAGCAGGAGATGCAGAGGGCAGCTGATTTCCAAGAAGTGTTGGTCGAAGCAAGGCTTCCTTCCCACTCACTACCACAGGGCAGTAGGTTAGGCAGGGCTTTTGCTCAGGACTGTTTTGTAGATCTGAAACACAATATCTGGGTATCTGTGATGCATATGGTCTGAAGAAGGAATCCTTGCAAGGAGGTAATTGGTGATGAGATGTGAGATGGTAAAAGCACATTCTAGCTTTAGCCTCATTCTGCTTATCCTTTTTGGGAAATCATTGGGCATCAGCTAGCAGCATCATGAATATCACCACAGCCACAGCCTGGTTTCCTTTTTTCTCCATTTTCATCTCAAGTGTCATTTTGAAGCCTGTGAATGCTGCTCCAGGATACAAGAGAAATATACCTATAAGTGTTCATTTACTGGTCTGATTCACTGCTGCCTACAGGAAACAGGAGAGACTGTTATAACTGTTGACAGTGTATAGAAATTAATGCATGGTGTGCAAATGGCTTCGAAGGATCGTGGTTGGCTCCAAGCTCTCCACGAAGCCTGCAGTTCATCACTTGTGACACTGACATATTTGGGCTCTGTGGACTCTCTGGTTTTCCTTTCTCTACAAGCCAGAAGGTAATCATAACGTAGGTTGGGAGCATGACATTAGAGTTTCTTATTCTGAGCAATTGCAAACTGCTCCCAGGAGGATGCCTATTTATTACTGGCTGTGCACAGTGCAGGAGTGACCTAATGAAGCAGTATCAAGCAGCCCATGTTGGCAGTTCTTGTGGCATGGCGATTAGAGGTGCATTTATTGGCAAAATATTTATGCCCCGAAGGCTACCACATACAGGTGTCCTGCCTTGATAATTCTCTGGTGTGGAGGTTTTATCTGGCTGCCCTTTCTAAACCGCATGTAAGGTTTGCATTTGAATCCATTAAGGATGCAGCCAAGTTCTAGTTTTGAAAACAAATGAACAAATAAATCAGGAAATATTTCAACTGAAGATCCTTTTAAATCATTATGTTTTAACTATGTCATGCTAAGATAAAGCAATGATATTAAATGCAGCAAACAGAAAATATTATGTATGCCAAGGTCAGACACACCACTTTTATAGTTTTCTGCTTCTTTCAGAAATGACTAAGAATATTATGGGTCTAGAGAAAAATCTAATATGTGAGTGGATGGTCTCTTTTCTTTTTCAACAGAGTCTAACATCTTTGGTAAGTGGGGAAAAAAACCCTTTTTTGCCCATTTTCAATGAAGATTGCGAAAATGTGGTTATAAGCTGCAAACACAGACAATTGCATCTGACCAAAGTTGAACACAGATCTAAAATTTTATATACATGTTTATATATATACATATGGGTTTGCTATTTCAAAATATAAAGGTAGGTATCTGACTAAATTAACTGTCTAAACTCCACGTAGTTAGTCAAAAGTAGGAGATGTGTGATCAAGTTTGGCTCTTTCTTTTGCATTGTCTAATGTAGAGCAGACCAGTCATGCCCTAGCAGTGCCTAAATCCCTCCACTGAACTCAAATAGAAGCCCAAGTGATCAGCTCAGACTAAACACCTGCCCAGTAGGTATTTACAAGTCAGTCAGGAACTGAAAAGCACCAAGCCTTCTTGTTTTAACACTCATATGGAAGTGGAATCACTGGAGGACCAGAAACCCTACTTGATATTATACATCCATTCCTCCTCCCTCTTCACATACCACTTACATGTGTTAAATTATCTAGCTGTCTGTCCCACAGAACTAAAAAGAGCAAAGCAAGAAATAACGTCCAAACTCTCTTATAATTTAAAGATTCCAAATGTGAAGGGTCAAACTAGCTTTGTCAAAAAAACAACAGGTTATTAAAGGCATAAAAATACAGAATTACTGCTTTACTTCTACTCTTTATCCCTACAGTGAATATTAGATGAAGAGTGAAAATCAAGCATCTGGGTTTGGAACACCTAAAGTCTGCATGCCAAACAGGGCACTTAGCTTGTAGCTGTCACAAAGAAAACACTGAGACAAGGACAATCCTAAGTAACACTTAGCCAGCAGTGCACTTGGGGCAACCAGGGCTGACCACTTTCCTAAAATTCAGTACTTGGGCATGTTCTGCTGAATTTGACCTACCACATGGGGAAACAGGTATGTACCTCCTGATCCCTTAGGGCAATGCTCAAGGGCTACTACATAAAGAGATAAATCCTACAGAGGCATGTAGCTCAGAAACATCTATTGCTTAGGAGTGCACAGGCACGCAGAAGACCAACCGCATTGAGCACCACGGAAGACTAACCAGACAGACTTCCAGTACTCTGGTCTCAAGCATGATCTAGACAATGAGTTGCTCAGCCCACTCAGGATTCGGGTGGAGGAGAGTTACTCTAAACTGAATGAGGCACGTAACGTAGGAAAGTGCACATGGAGTTTAAATGATGTCAGACTCAACTCAGAAGAGCTTTAAAAATAGAAATTTTCTACTTAAATGATTGACTTGACCTAAATCTGACTTCAGGTGCCTAGATTAAGCAATTCCATACAGTCATGAAAGTACACCAGGGAGAAATTCAGCCCTTCAGTGATATTTGGTGTGCAATTTTCACCTTTTCTAGAGCCAAAATATTACTTTTTTTAGTGTCATTTTCAAGGCCATTGCAAAGCTGTGTAGCACCACCACATGTAACACTACAGACTCATCTTTTCAGCAGAAGGTAAATTTTAAAGAAGCCCAACTCATATCTTTGTATTATTTATGTGTCATTATGGGTAAATACGTAGCATCTCCTCTGAGAAGATACTGTTTTAAAGAGTGAAGCCTATTTAAATAGCAGCTTCTGTGAAAGAGTCAATCTTTGCAGCTCTGGCTTTATAAAATACTGATGATAGAGATGTTAATTTCCAAGTAAAATGATTTATATTCTTAAAGCAGGCTACATCTTTCCAGAGTGTGGCAGAAACAGGCAGCCGACTTGCACATGCCAGTCAACTTCAAACTCCCTGCAAATGACAGCCAAGCTACCTCGAAAGTTCAGTATCTTTTCTCTGAGGCTAGCTGATGCAGGAAGATTTTCACAAGACATTTTCTCTTCTATCATCAGTTCAGCGATGTAAACAGTGACTGATTAAGCCTGCACTCTTTTCAGCCTGATATACATGACTGGAAAAAATAAATAAAACTTTCTCAGCTGGAATTCCTCCTGAAAACGAAAACAGATGACTAAGTAAAAGGCCAATCCTTTATCGACACTTAACGAAGACAAGCTTCAAGGGGTTTTCTATACCAGAGATTACTTTACACCCCAGGACAAGACAAAGCCAGCAGATTTCTGCAGCTGAAGATTGCAATCACAGCAGAATAAGGCAAATAACAAACACATATTACTTGTTAAATCACTTACATTGGTTTTCCTTTGGATTCACAAGTCAAAACTATAGATTGTCCTTCTTCAGGCCATGAATTGGAAGAAATGATTTTAACTAAAGGTGTATCTACGAAGAAAAGAAATAGACATCTTGTTGGTATACACAAAAAGAGATTTATTATCTAAGAAGACATTCCTCTGTATTTACAAAAGAGTACACCATCGATTTAATTTGCACTTGAAGATGCTTTTATAGGAGCCTGGTGCGATTGTCATTGTCTTCGGGAAGGCAATAAAAATGTCCAATAGATGTAAACCAGTAACTTCTTACACCCCAAGGAAACACAGACAGAAAGCACACATATACTCAGAGGAAATGGCTTTTCTCTTCCTATATTCAATGCAAATACTCCTACAGAGTTATTCCAAAGTCTGATATCTAACAACACAATAAAATATTGAGGATGAATAGCACATACTCTGTACAATTGCATCTATTTATAGGCTGGTATGATGGAATGCTCCAATTTGAGGAATTAATGCAATAATACACATTTGAGTAAGAACATTTCTATTGCAGAAACTTGAAACTCGTAATAAGAAAGCTGCAGTGGGCTTTCAGATACAACACCTCGTTACAGGCATTTTACAGGGTGTTATTTCTGAAATGGAATAATGCTGCCTGCAAACCAGAACATTTCTTTGCTTTTTAACAAAAAAAAAAAAAGGGGGGGGGGGGAAACACCACCATCAAAAAAACCCCAACTATATGAAAGTCTGTAATCTACACCAAAAAAACCCAACCCCAAACCAATGTCCCTATACGCTGGAATTAACTTTACACTTTCAACTGAGAAAAGATACACAATGTAGCTAGGGTGAACTCGTGCAGAATAAAATGTTTGCAGTAAATCCTTTACAAAAACCAACTGCCAGCTGGCTTGCAAGGATATTTTCTCAGAATCAAAACACTCTGCATGTAAGAGTACCTCTTACAATTAAAGAAAAACCCCAAGACCATCAAGAAAGAAGCAAAACTTTTTTTTTTCCTCCTCCTTAGGAAAGGCAAAAAGAAATCCCAGGCACAGCCAGGAAAATGTTCAAACTTTGTGTGAACAAACATCTTCGTGTTTCCTCTGCAGTTTCCTGATCCAGAACACATGTCTTCATCTACGGCACAAAAAAGTAATGTAACCTGCAAATCTGGGATAGCTAAGTTGTGTCTCATCCAATTTGCAGTCCCTGCTTTCAGTAGCAGGGAGGTAGCAGCGACACCACAGATACCTATTATCAGGAGCATGACAAAATGACCCTACAAAAGCAAATGGAAAAAGCTCATCTGCCGTAACAATCTAATTCCTTACGGAGATGCGAACAGCCCTGTTGAACACCAAGTGGCACAAGAACAATTAAAAATGTCAGAAGCGTTGTTCTAGCTTGGTTTGTTAATTCTGGCAGATCATCATGTATCAGCATGGCACAAGACAAGGAAAGGGGAAGGCTTCATGTAGACTTGTCATAATTCCACTGAAAGCACTGTCAGCACCGTTTAGCTTTCAGTACAGCTGCACTAACCCTACACCAGCAGCAAATCTGTTCTGTAAGTTCATATTTTTAAGGCCCCTGCAAACCATTACACAGGCGACTAAACCTTCGGAGGTCGTGCTGCTATCTGCTTCATTTTTAGCACATGCTTAAGGCACTGACCTCAAGTGCCTTAATAAATCAGGACATCAAGTACTTCTGTGATTTCAGTGGTGCTACTGAAGATGAATAAATTACTCTCTTGACTATACATCGAACCAGAGGAACAAATTAGTATCAGAGAGGAATACATGAAGAATTTAACCAAGGGAGGAAGATGACTAATGCAATGAGATCAAGGGGCTTCCAGAGAAGTGTGAACAAGAGCTAAACTTTGATAGAAGTAATCATGATAGCCACAGGTGAAGAAAGAAATTGAAGACCCATCTAAGTAGCACTACTGGATGAAGTATTTAAGAAATGATCAGCATTTTACACATTACTGGCAATGACCCACATAAAATAGAAGAGGGGACTTTAGACAGGTTTTCCTTTGCATGGATCAATGCAGTGCTGTTTCCCCCAACTTGAAGTTTCAGTTCCTACTTTAATTAATGCCCTAAACAGCCCTCTGTTGTCCATGCACCTTTAAATAGTAACATACTAACACTCTCTAATGAACTTTGAGGTAGTGTAGGAAATCTATTCCCCTGTGGGTTTGTCTCCTAATTGACTTGTACAACAATAACTTGGTTTGGTTTGTTTTTTTTTTTCTTTTGAAAACAGAAAACACAGGGATTAACTTAATGTCTAGTTTTAAGGGGAGCTTACAGCTGACAGTTGTATTTTATTAACTGTCCTTTCTCATAGCCTAGCTGATGCTCCATTTTGGATGCTTCACTCTCAGTGCTCTTGTTTCAAACACATTTTCATTATGTGCTTGATTTCTCTCCAGAATTAAAAGGGGGAGACTTTTCAAGGGGAAACTTTTAAGATCTCCACTTTCACATCCACATCAATTTTTCAACTAGTGAGAATTCTGTAGAATAACTTCATCAAAGCTAACCTCAATGTATTTTCAAAAAGAAGAGAGAACTCTGCTGACTGACATTTCTCCAGAACACAAAATGCTGTCTTCTGCGAGATGATACCATGAGCTTTAACCTGTCACAGTTAGAAGCATTAATCACAGCAACTGGAACATCACCTAATCCCCCACATCAGCAAACATCATCACAAAAAGAAAACAAAGTCTAAAACCCAAAAAATATGCCAAGAACAGTAATACAGTAAGAGAGGTTCTCTGGTACGGTGATCAGCCTGCTATAAGTGATGTAGATACGTCCAAAATATCTTCACTTTTACAACCAAAACAAAAGGAGTAGGACCGAGGGGTTTGGCATAGGTCGGACCCTCTGTTTCTCCTCCTCTAATTTACCTCAGTTAAACTTTAATAATTTGCACATTTTTTTAGGATGTGTTGCAGTCATTTCATGATAGTAAACTACCGCAGGTCAGTATCTCAAGCAGAATTCTCCTGAGCAACAGGCTACTAAAATTCCTGACAATACCTCCATATATACCTCTATCCTGAGTTCTAAAGACACTATGGAGAAGACAAATATTCCATAAAGGCTAAGCAAAGTGAAAATTAGATTGGAAAAAACCCCAAAGCAACAACACCACAGTGGATTATGTGAGTGTAGGTAATACAGCAAGACTGCACAGCAAAACACATGGGTTTAATACCCAGTGACTCATTTATTTACATGCCTCTCCAACAGTATGAGAGCTGCTTGGCTTCGCAGCCTTTAGCTTGAGTAATGAGGTACTTATGAGCTGCAAACAATTGCTAGCACCTACCTGAACTTGGACTTAAACATACATTTAGAACCATAGGAAGACATCTATCTGCCATGTGCCAAAAATCTGCCTTTTGGCTGGAAATACTAACTTAGCAGCAGTTTACAGATGAAAAACATGGCATGGGGGGGGTTATGATGCATCTTTTCCTGTTTCAGCAGACCAAAGGCAAAAGTTCCACTGAGTGGTCCTTTTTCATCCACCTTTCTAGAATTTGAGTACGTCTCATCACACAAGACCAGGAATGCCATTTCAAAGCTGCGTGAGGATTTAACTATTTGTGATAAGTCAATATGACCTTTATTCACCAACATACAAATCAGCGAATGAATGGGGAAGAAATTGAACATTTCCATACATGACTTTAGTGGTACAGCTTAGCAGCTAATGGCAATGCTAATACCTTGTGGAAGTGCTTTGGTGATTGATTTAATTGCTTTGAAGGTATTTCAAAAGAAGGGTGCCTATTATCAGTCACCAGAACCTTGCTGTTAATCAAATAGAATAGAATAGAATAGAATAGAATAGAACTGAATTGAATTGAATTGAATTGAATTGAATTGAATTGAATTGAATTGAATTGAATTGAATTGAATTGAATTGAATTGACCAGGTTGGAAGAGACCTTTGAGATCATCAAGTCCAACCTATCATCCAACATTATCTAATCAACTAAACCATGGCACCAAGTACCCCATCCAGTCTCTTCCAGTGATGGTGACTCCACCACCTCCCTGGGGTTTGCATTTCAGTTGTTTGGGTGTTTTTTAATTTGTTTGTCTGTATGTGTATTAGTTTGGTTTTACTAAGTTACATTGCTTGAAGTAAGAAAGGTTGCATTATGCAACTATATTATTTTGTTGCCAAGACAATATAAGTTTACCTGCAGAATTAAAGTTTTTTGTATGTATCTTTTTCTATCCAGTAATCAAACGGAAACCACCGGAAGATTCCCACATGATAAATTATGTTAAACTATATGTGTTCAGTCCTTGACAAACACAGTGGAAAAGTGGAGACTAAATTCATAGAAGTAAACAAAATTGTTTAAGATTGTAAAAGCACATCACCAACAGAATCAGAAAATTAATCTCCAGTAGCTCTTAGTCTACTAGTCTCTGGCTGTGAAGACAGAAGAAATAATTTGGCCTGTTTTTCCCTATGCGACTTCACAAGTTCTTGGTCTTTTCAGTCCTGTAGCCTGGACTATCAGAGCTTCTGTAGATAGCATTTCATGGAACTTCCAGCCTTTGATTGAGTTATGAAATCAAAGTATGACCCTTACACACCCGAGGGCATTAATCAGCAAGAGGTGTGTGGCAATAACCAGAGTTCAGAAGCAAAAACAATTCTGTGAGAGAAAAGGATAGCACTGTGATGCTTATGACAGCATCATGCTTTTCAAATCATCTCTCCCTATTGAAATCATTTTCAGTTAATGTAAGTGCAATCATGGAGGGGGGAGGGGGAATAAAAGACCACTTCTTTTCTTGGGCAGATGTCAGGGCGGGTGGAGTACATGTATTGTCTTGAAACTTTTAAGAAAACAGCTGTTGGAAGCAGACTATTCAGCAGTAGAAATATTTGTGGTCTTAGTCATTAGAATTCAGGTGGTGCTGAAAATGCACTCGTTCAAAGCTGCATGCATCAGGCTGTCATAGAATCATAGCCTTCTCTGTGCATTTTGCTCAAAGGTAAATCTCTCTGTTGCTCAGATCTTAGCTTCGGTTTGGCTTCCAGTGAAAGGAACAAAAACAGTTTTAGTGGCTCTGCCCTGCAGAAACTTACAAAGAAGTCTTGTACCAGGTCTAGAGATCCAATTCAGGGCTTCTAATTTGAAAGTTCTCTGCTAAGTTATAGATACAGAAAAGAATAAATAAAGAATGCTGTTTCAATTCAGCACCCCATCAGCATCTTCCAATGTAGCCAAAGTTTCAGGAAGCAGAACAAGACAGGATGGAACAGGAGCACCTGCTTTCCACTTTCAGAGACAGTGCTACTAATTCCTGAAGAAGGATCCTGTACTTCAGCATTATATATAATAGAGACCTGTCGTACCCCCACTTGCCCCCCACCCCCCGATCCCCCCCAGCCTTAAGAAGCCACTCCTATACTCCCTCACTTACAGATAATTTGACTTTTATGAGATGTGTTAATGAGCCTACCAAAACTAGTTCTGTAGAAGAGTTATTAGAGCCTGTATAGCTAAAGTATTCAGGCAAGGTAGATCAGACCCAGCAAAATACCTTTTCTAACAGAAACTCAGTGATTAGAACACTCAACACTTCAGAATCTGTGGATTAAAGGTTTGGTCTGATTCAAGGAGTGCAAGGACTTGTGGCTGACTTTCTATGCAACACCTTATCCAGCAGGTATTCTCAAGTTTCCCTTCCACTCAGGCTTGCAACTAGGGTTTCACTTGGAGTTTGAAAAAGCTTTTTTTTCCCCTATCTTTGCCCTACTTCAGATAAATCATGATTTCTGACACACTAAAAAAGCATTAGAAAACTCTTGACCTCTTCCACATGATGAATTAGAATACCACACACAACTCAGTGCTGTGTGAATTGTCCCTGTTCACGGTCAGTGCCATCACAGCATGGGACATAGCAGTCACCTTTCTTACATTTCAAAAAGGTTTCTAAAGTCATATTAGGATATTCAACAACAACACCACCACCACAAAAGATAAACCTTCCCTGCACACTTCCTAGCATGCTAATGCCTAACATCAAGTGTCTTTGGGACATTCATTTCTGGGCTTTACATGTTAAAAAACTGCTGGAGTTTTTTCAAAGGCACTTGAGGTGGTGCCCCCAGAGTACACTTCTTACTGGTCACAGATGGCAGCATTCATAATGCTTAAAAAATTGTAAGCATTTAAAACAAATTCGAATTCACTGAACGTCACCACAGTGCCAGAAGCAGACATTAGCTGTCGTTCTGATATCAGCCTAAATTGAAGACGACCTTTGCCAAACTTGTATTGGAGACACATTCAAGTTAGGGCTCTCATGTTTGCACAGTATAATTCCACATGGAGAGCAGTGCCTCTTCGAGTCTTTGGGGTAGTAAAAGTGTTTATTGCATGAGCCTGTAACACCTCAGACTAAAATGGTCTAAAACCAGTTGTGGACTCCGCAAAGTTTCAGTGACAGTCTCCTGTAGCCTTATCCAAGCATGGTTTCACGTGCTACACAGTGCTTTTGCGAGTTGTTTGGATCTTCTCTTTGGACCTGACGGCCATGTTTCTGTCACGATAGGAACAGCCCACTAAGAAATGAAACCTTCCATTTCTCTTCCTCTCTGTAAGTATGAATCAGTGCATAGAGTATTATTAGTTACACCTTGTAGCTTTGGGGATCTTGGTTCACATAATCTCACAGAAACATGTGGTAGCGTCAAGTAGAAATAACATTTCTCTTGGCTTCCACTGCTGTCCCTTCATCAGAGAATGTATTTTTTCTGGTCTTTAGAATATTAACAGAGCTGGCACAGAAAAAATGTTCCATTTGGTGACAATAACAATGTATAGAAGGTGTATAGAGAAAGACTGATCTCTTGAATGGTTTTGGTTTATGAGTCTTCAGGGTTCAGAAAGTAAGGTCCACTGTTGAGGCTCTTTCCTCTCTACATGCGACACATAAATGTCCCAGGGGTGATGGATGCTGTCTAAATCTTTCTCAAAATAAGAATTCTGTGTGCTTTTTAAAAAAAATATTATTCACACTATCCCTCTCAGTCTTCCCAGTTCAAACTAGTACCAAAAGAGCTAGACTTAGTGAAAATGGTAGCAAGGGAGGCACAGCTGTTCAGCTGCTTGTCTGTTGCAAATCAAATTTACAACTCTATAAAACAATATTACAACAAACATTCCTAAATCTTCAAAACAACGCTCCCCCATTTGATTGCTTTCCCTGCAACCAAACTGTTAGGTGTCTATTTCAAAACCAGGGCAAACACAATCTTGTCCCTAATCATGTTCCAAATAACTGAAAGCAGCTTATTAACATCATTTGACCCTAGGCCTTCACTGGAATACTTTGATTCTGATGCGTGTTTTCTTTGAAGGCGATTCTTTCTCTGTAGCTGATGCTATGAACATATCTCCATCTGCAGGAAGAAGCTGAGTTTGTTGTAATGAAGTCTGTGATCCTCATTGGTCTTACTGTTTGAGTGCAAATTATCTTAACAGTAATAGGAAAGACATCAATACAGAGAGGTTTTACTTGCTGAGTTTGTTAAAGGAAGTGAGTGATCATAATACATCAGGACGTGCTACAAGTGTTATTCAAATCCCTCCTTCTAAAAATTGCCTTGTTACTGCCTTCTTATTTACATTTTTAAGAGGATCATTAGATGTTTTTAATTACCTCTTTTGATTAGAAATTTTTTTTATACATGACTATTTTAAAAGCCTTAAAGTGTTGCTAGAAAGAAAAGGCTCTGTTTGACAATGTAATTCTCTATTGGATGCACTTTATGTGGATCTTGCAATCGGATCCCTTCAGGAAGAGAGCTAAGATTGTATGAGGGAACCATTCTTCTCACTGGGAATGAGCTTCTCATGAATGTCAGCTTTTATCTTCATAGACCCTAAGCAACACAAGGAACACATCTTATTAACTACTCACCAGTTTAAGAAACGCTTCCTCAAGCTCCAGGCAGTTCACAAATCAAAAGCCCCAGGCCCTACCTGTGGTATAGCATCCATGTCATGGCCACCAGATCACCTGGCAGAAGCACTGGAATGAGGTTCCTCTCCTTCTCTAGAGGAAATTTTGTTGGGCTTTCTAGGAATAATGTAAGGATTCTCATCTTCTCAGCAAGCATGCTGCGCCTTGCTGCAATACATCAAGCCCTGCTTTGGCTGACTGGTGAGGCACCAGCCTGATTCATAACCTGATGTGTTATTTCTAACAAGGGTTTCAAGAGCAACGGATCCCAATACTGCTGTCCTTCTCAGATGAACGCATTGGCTTCTCTCACTGAGAATTATTGTTCCAAGCTGTCTGCATAGCCAGCAACTGCCACAAATTTTCCTTTGCCACCAAAATGGTTAGAAATGTATTATCTCCCCACCCTCCTGCTGTTGCCCACTGACTGTTCCCAGACGAACTGTGTGGAGCAGAGTGTCCTGCCTGGATCTAGAATACATAGGTTTACTGTCCTTTTAACATTAATTGATTTACCTTGTTGTTGAATTTCTTGCACACTAAACACCCCTCTCTCTTTTATACCAGAGTCCAAATCAGTGGGACTGATTCATGACAATACACTTTCCTTCTTACAGGTTTAGCAAAAATTATGAGCTACCAACAGGATGTCTTTAATTCATAGATTTTTTTTTTATGACCACAAACCTTCTGAATCTGGAAAAGCTTCCATAAATCCTTCTGATACTTCATTGTGGTTGTGAACAACAACAGGTCTGCTGCTATCGTCTTAAACCCTGCTGTAAAAATCTAACATTCTGGTCATAAAAGATTATTGCTCCCTGGTATTCAATGATTGCAGGTGATAAGATTTCTGAAGTATTTCCCTACAGGCTAATTAATTTATTTCCTACCTAGTTTTGTCTGCTTTGTTGTGGGTTTTTTTTTCCAAAAACTGTGTTTGTGAAATCTGTTTATGCCACAGCCTTCTGCATTTTCCATCGTGCCTTCTCTCCCTTATTTCCTTGGAATCTTTCCATCATTTCCAGATGCAAAGGTGAAATAAGCTGATACCTCTGAAAATGACGATCCACTGACATTCCAGATTGTCTCTGAAGTAAGCACAGGACAGTTGAAGGTATCCTTTTTCCCCCTTTCTTTTTAATTTCCTTTTTTTCAGAGACCATGAGAAGATCTTAATTTTCACTTGCCTTTGAAAATTCTGTATTCCTACACAGTTTTATTCCTATTTCTACAAAAAACCCCTCACCCAACCAACCAAAAAAACCCCAGCCAAACAAAAACACTTTGTAAGGCAATTCCAAGGTCAAACTGCTCTAGCATGTATACAAATTGGATATCCCAAATGAGATCTGAAAGAAGAGAGAGGAGTACTCTAATCAGCTCTGTGAAAGTGCTCACCATTTCTAATAGCTTGTATGCTTACCAGCTGCATGCATCCCACAACTGTGAATCAACATTCCCCCACAGTCGGCTTCTTTTATAAAGGATAAGTAGCATTGGCTGGACTTGGTGATGCTGAGGGTCTCCAACCTGAAGGGTTCTCTGATAGCTTCTGCCTATGCCCTATGGCTTTGAATTAGCACTCACAAAGAAAGTCTGCACTGGAAAATCTTGAAGGTGTCCAGAGAAGGGCAATGAGGCTGGGGAGAGGCCTTGAGCACAAGCCCCACGAGGAGAGGCTGAGGCAGCTGGGATTGTTTAGCCTGGAGAAGAGGAGGCTCAGGGGAGACCTTATTGCTGTCTACAACTACCTGAAGGGAGGTTGTAGCCAGGAGGGAGTTGGGCTCTTCTCCCAGGCAACCAGCACCAGAACAAGAGGACACAGTCTCAAGCTGTGCCAGGGGAAGTTTAGGCTGGAGTTGGGGAGAAAGTTCTTCACAGAGGGATCTGTTAGGCATTGGGATGTGCTGCCCAGGGAGGTGGTGGAGTCCCCATCCCTGGAGGTGATCAAGAGGGGATTGGAGGTGGCACTTGGTGCCATGATCTGTTAGTCATGATGTCTGTGGTGACAGGCTGGACTTGATGACCTCAAATGTCTTTTCCAACCTTGTTGATTCTGTGATTCTATGAAATTACCCTGGGAGATGCAGTAAGTTTGATGCTCTGCTCCAGAATGTAACAAGTGACTCACTGCTCGAACTGGAACAGCTGAGACAAAACCTCAGCATTATGTAGCTGACAGATTATTTTATTATTGGCCATTGTGGTTGAGACAAGCTGGATCAGATGGCTGTGTCATGGCAATGATATTTCGCTTCAAAACATGCATTCAACAATTTCAGAAATGTAAGCTTTGTATACACACACACACACAAATACCCAGCTTTGACAAAAATGAATAGTTAGTACCATATCCACATGGATATTCCTGTATCTTCTTTTTGTGCTCCTTTGAAAAGCACTTTGCAGTCAAGCAGGTACAGAGGGAGCATATGGTCTCTTTGTCATCTGAGATTCTTTGATGACTATTTTGTCACCCTTTATCTCATCTCTTTTAATTTAGTTTAAAATGGTGTTTGTTGAAGACAAAAGTATTAATGGTCTGTACCAAACGAGTGCAAAAACACTCAGCTGAATGCAAAACTTCACGTTAAATACCAATGTGGGGAAAAAAAAGATTGATCAGTGAAATACCCCCTCCTGACACTCATAATTCATGAGTGTCTGAATTCAAGTGCTAACCTTGCAGGAAGCACTTTAGGTTGCTAATTTTGTGAATGCTGATTATCTGGTGCTTTTGGTAAGAATATTCACAGTAGCTGTCTCAACGTCTCACCTGTCAATCACACCACACCACTTCTCCACAACTGCGAAATGTAAGACCGTCATGAAATGTGATGGTAAGCGAGGTGTGGCTTGGGGTTGTGGGAGCATGGGGGTGCACTACCAAAGCTCTGCAGTTCCACTACGCTCTAGCTGAAACTTTTTAAAGCCTGATCCTACTTTTGTCATGTACTGTGTTAATTGATCACTCTTACCTACTTTGTGTTTAGTATTAAGATTGGCAGGAATCTCAAGCTGTGTCAGGGGAGGTTTAGGCTGGATGTTGGGAAGAAATTCTTCACAGAAAGAGAGATTGGCCATTGGAATGTGCTGCCCAGGGAGGTGGTGGAGTCACCATCACTGGCAGTGCTTAAAATGAGACTGGATGTGGTTTAGTTGATCAGATGGGTTTGGATGATAGGTTGGACTTGATGGCTCGAAGGTCTTTTCCAACCTGGTTAATTCTGTGTTCTGAAATGTGAGTGTGGTGTTGGATATTTAGGCAGACCCAGCTGATTTAAGTGATAGACCATGTGGCACTGTCACCACAGTTCTAAATGTGTGCCACATTATGAAGATAGCACCAGATAATGCTATTCCCCTTTGCATGCTCTTGCAGAATGAGTCACTGGTTTCATAGTTATCCATTAAGTCCCACATACACATGAATCACAGAATCACAGAATGTTAGGGACTGGAAGGGACTTCCAGAGACTGTCAAGTCCAATTTCCCCACCCAATCAGGATCATCTAGAGAACAGGCAACAGAGCAATGCATGCAGGTGGGTTTTGAATATCTCCAGAGAAGGAGACTACGACCTTTCTGGGCAGCCCATTCCAGTGCTCCATCAATGTCACTGTAAAGAATTGCTTCCTTCTGTTGAGGTGGAACCTCTTGTGTTTCAGCTTATACCCATTGTTCCTTGTCCTATTGCTGGGCACCACCAAAAAGAGACCATCACCTTTCTCTTGATGCCCACCCCTCAGATATTTATAGACATCGATAAGATCTCCTCTCAGCCTTCTCTTCTCATGACTATATAGACACAGGTGTCTCAGTCTTTCTTCATAGGAGAGATGTTCAAGTCCCACAGTCATACTTGTAGCTCTCTGTTGAGTTGAGAGCCCAAAGCTGGACGCAGTATTCCAGGTGTGGTCTCACTAGGCTAGAGCAGAGACAAGCTCCCTAGACGTGCTGGACACATTTGTTTTTATGCACCCCAGGATGCTGTTGGCCCTCTTGGCCACAGGGACACATTGCTGTCCCAGGGATAATTTGCTGTCCACTAGGACTCCCAGGTCATTCTCCATTAATCTTCTTTCCAGCTGGACAACCCCTAGTCTGATGCCTGGTGTTACTCCTCCCCAGATGCAGCAGTCTGCACTTATCCTTATTGAACCTCATGAGGTTCACCTTTGGCAGCTCTTCAGCCTGTCCAGATCTCACTGGATGGCAGCACAGCACTCCAGTGTATCAGCAAATCATCCCAGTTTTATATCATCAGTGAATTTGATGAGGGAACACTCGATGACTCCAGGTCATTGATGAAGATATTGAATAAAACTGGACCCAGTACTTTTCCCTGGGGAACACTACTGGCCACATGCTTCCATCTGGACTCTGTGCTGCTGATCACAACTCTCTGAACTTACCCACCTCGTGGTCCAATCATCTATCCCACTTTTATGGAGTTTACCTACAAGAATGTTATGGGGGAGATGGTATCAGCCTTGCTGAAGTCAAGATAAATGATACCCACTCTCTCCTTTCATCTGTTTGACTGAGCCTTCATAGAAAGCTATGAGATTAGTCAAGCAAGATTTCCCATTAGTGAATCCATGCTGCCTGCTCTTGACAACTGTTTTTCCTTTCATGTGATTAGACATGGCCTTCAGATGAGCTGCTTCATCACCTTTACAGGGATGGAGGTGAGGCTGACTGGTCTATAGCTGCCCAGCTTTCCTTCTTGCCCTTTCTGAATGGTATGGTAGAAATACTATTTACTCTGGTAACTCTGCTCTGTTTCCTCAGTGAATGCAAACAATGAAGCTTAGTTTTGCAATTTTATTATCTTTAATTATTTCTGTCATGTCACTCTTCAGAAAAAACCACCTCCATTTTGCCAGTCTCTGCATATATGTAAAGCTGCTCCATTTCATATCTCTGTTGCCTTGCTCCAGTTTACTTACATCTAACCTCACTTTTGTCATGTCAGCTCAAAGGAGCAAAGAAAAAAAGGCAGAGAGGAAAAAAAGGCCTACTGCTGAAATCACGTATGTTATCAGGAAATGCCTCTGAGTCAGTGCATGACCTTTCAGGGTAGCTTTATATTCTGCATCCTCACTTTATTTTGCTTAAGGACATCAGTTTTCTATTATATCTGACCTGAATTGTATTGAACATAGCTACATAAGAGCTCTGGATACTCAGCATGCCCTTCAAGCTTTTCTCTGACATTCATATCAGATGTTGGACACTACAGAAGTTTAACCTCTATATAAATAAGTTGTAGTAGTGCATGCATATGTGACTTGTTTCCTCCAAATATATACCATGCTGTCATGAAGTGCAAGCTTAAATTCCTTGGAGGCCCTACTAGCAATCTCTATATATGTTTTCCTTCAAACTGTTTCTCATGCTTGCTGGTGTTCCATTTTGGTGATAAACAGCTTCCCAAACTGTTCTTCAGAGAAGACCTGGAACAGCTCTGTCCTCCTGTCCTTAGACTGACTAGCTGAAGGTGACCACAACTGTAACATGGAGTGTGAGCTATTCAGATTCTGCAATTTTCAGTCTTGTCCTAAGATGATCTCATTTGAAATAACACCAAGTCCAGGCTAAGAAAAAGATTAAAAAGGTATTTCAAGCATCCTTGAATGGAGCTTAATGGAGCTCACTCATGTACCTGAAAAAATTCGTGCTCCACTTAGGACCTGATGTGGAACTTGTCAGACACTAGACTGTTAATTACCCACACAGTCTTTATAGTGCTCTTAGTGCAACCCAACACAAAGCAGTTATAACAAGTCTATTCTAAAAGTCTCTTCTATTTTTTCTGTAAATGTAAGCTTCCCCTACCTCTCTAACATAGGGAATTTAATGCATTCATAATAATATAGACATGCAATATAGACATGCAATATATTCATGCAATATAGATATTCAATATGCACATGCAGCCATTTGTTTTATCAAATACAATGCAGAGAAGTTATATTTTAGATTCCTTTTATAGCAACTGATTTTGCTTGGACGAGGAGCTGCAAAAGCCAGTCCCTCAGTCCTGGGGATATGGCTGCTGGGCTGTTGGTAACAGATCACTCTTTCCAGAAGCTACCCCCTTATGGTTTATCATTACAGGAAAACACCTTTTTTACACCATCACATCAGTTTTCTGTTGTGTTTTTGTGCTTGGTTGGTTGGTTGGTTTGCTGTTGTTGTTGTTTTTTGTTCAGGCAGATGAACTAACTTGTTGTCTTTCTTACATCCACCTCAAAATATCCTCCAGTGGCTTGAGTGATTCACTGTGGGGATTTCAGCTGATGACAATGGCACACTGTCAGTTGTGACCAAATTAACTATGTGATCTGAAAAGCCTACAGTGAGCTCTGTAAGGTCCTGCTCCCAGCCTCCTTGCCAGAAAGAAATGAGTTGTTAGCCCACCAGTGCTCATTAGTTTGGAAACGTCACCACACCGGCCAAAGCTAGCAGCTCCGAAGCACTGTGCAGCTCAAACATCCTTAGAACAGGTTAAGGGGTAACCTGGCTGTGCTCTATTTCCCGGTACAGCCATGCCCTCTGTCTTTCCAGGTCTTTCACCACAGGTGGTCTCTTTCCTAGGCCTAAAGGCTTACTCCTCTGAAATGAAATTATATTTACTTTACATTTATTTCCCAAGCATTATTATTATTAAACATTCCTTTCCCAATTTCCTCTGAAACCTTCTTGAGCCCTCTGTTAAGCACACAACAAGTAAATGCATTAACCTGCCCACACTGTATTTTAAAGTTTCTGCAAAGAACAGACGACTCAGAGGATTTTCCTGCAAAACATTTGAGAGAGAAATAAATTATATGTGATTATATTTCACTAAATAAATCCTATTTGAACATAAGCCTCCAGATGGGAAAGGTCAGGATTCTACATTAACCCTTTGAACTAGATATCCCCTTTGAAAGATTAAAGTTTGCCATTAAATGGACCTACAAGTTTTTGAATTATTTTGCATTTAAATCATGGATTTCTTATTTTCATCCATCATTAACCTAATTGATCTCATTTAAACATGCAAATTGTGGCACTGAACTTTCATGTTCCCAAACATTCTCTACTGTTTACAGTAACAATCTTTTTTCTTTCATTTATTGCAAGCATCCACCATCATGAAAAGCTTAAACAAGATGATTTTGCTTAACACAATGTTTACATAAATGTTGAGCTAAATAATTAAATAGAATGTAAATAAATATATAGAATATAAATATAAATAAATAACTTCTTGTTTACTTTTCATTCAATACAAAAAGTTGTGCATGCACTGAAGCAGTATTGTTTAATTTGCATTCTTGCTACTAATATTTTTACATTGGTGAATATGGAAGTGTCCCTACTTTGAAGGATACAGAGGGTAAAGCTGAGAGCATTAGTAGTATCTCAGTTTGGAACAAAATAATCCTATTTCCTCAAAAGGAAATTCTCTTTGCCATTTGTTATGAAGAGTGTGCGATAGGATGGGACTCGGCAGAGATGGCATCTGTGTCATCATGTTGTACTTGCAAGAAGGCTTAATCTTGAGGTGCTGGCCAACTTCCACAAGTTCCAGAGTTCTCTGAAGTATTACAGTTCCTAAACACTCAAATTGGTCACGAATCACAGGATGTTAGGGGTTGGAAGGGACCTCTGGAGATCTTCAGGTCCAATCCCCCTACCAGAGCAGGACCATACAATCTAGTATAGGTTGCATAGGAATACATCCAGATGGGTCTTGAAAGTCTCCAGACAAGGAGACTCCACAACCTCCCTGGGCAGGCTGTTCCAGGGCTCTGTGACCATTGCAGTAAAGACATTCCTCCTCATGTTGAGGTGGAACTTCCTGTGCCACAGCTTACATCCATTGTTCCTTGTCCTATCACATGGTGCAACTGAGAAGAGCCTGTCCCTTCCTTCTTGACATCCAGCCCTCAGATATTTATGTATATTTATTAGATGCCTTCTCAGTCTTCTCTTCTCCAGACTGAAAACCCCAGGTCTCGCAGCTTCTCCTCATAAGGCACATGCTCCAGCCCCTTAATCACCTTTGTAGCCTTCCATTGGACTCTCTCCAGCAGATCCCTGTCCCTCCTGAACTGGAGAGCCCAAAACTGGATGCAATATTCCAGGTGGGGCCTCAATAGGGCAGAGAAGAGGGAGAGGAGAACCTCTTCTTAATGCACCCCAGGATACCATTGACCCTCTTGGCCACAAGGAGACATTGCTGTCTCATGGATAATTTGCTCTCCACCAGGACTCTTAAGTCCTTCTCCATGGGGCTGCTCTCTAGCGGATCACCTCCTAACCTGTACTGGTGCAGTTTATTCTTCCTTCCCAGGTGCAGGACAAGAAATCAAATCATGCCAGTTTGGGGCAGAGAACTGCAAAGTCCTGGATGTGCAAATCTGAAGTGGGTTCTTTCTGTTATGGCCCTTGAGAATTATGCCCATGGAAAACTGCTGTATCAGACATTATAGGGGAATTGTGTACTTCAGTTTATCAGCTAAAGATAGAGCTGGACAAGCATTTTTCTCCCATGACAAAGCTAAACCAAATTTCAGTTCTTACAAAGACTCCACCTGGTTTCACTCCTGACTAAACAGGAGTCTACTTGAGCTGGCTCAGCATTTTGGGGCCCTGTTGAAAAATGAATGAAAGATTAGGAGGCTGTGACACCTCACTATGCTAGGTAGTAAACCATTTCCTTACTCTGGGGGTGTATCTCTTGTTCAGGCAAAGACTGTGGCAGTGTAATCATGCCAAATATTCCCAGATCTTACTTGCAGCTAGTGATGTCTTTAAAGGTGTGTGGTACTTTTAGGCAATGCCTTTAAATTTTTTTCACAGATACTGATCAGAAAAGTAAAATGTTAAGTCTAACACCTCTCTGCTCCTTTCTCTTGTCCCTTTTGTACAGGGGGTAAGGGGGAGGTAAGGATGTAGAGGCTAGTAGCTTCCCTTGGTCTTTGGCCAGGGGGGAACCTTGTGCTGTTTATTAATTGTAAATATCTGTAAATATTGTAACTCCTGTATATTTTGTCTGTATTCATCACATTCCATTGTAGATTGTAGTTCTGCTTGTTAACACAGCTTTCCTTTGCTTCTAACTGAGCTGGTCTGGCAAATTTACTGTTGAGGGGGAAATTTCAACCCACCACGGGGAGTCACACAGCATAACAAGGACACAGTCATAGCCAAATGAGAATGACCAATGATGTGGTTGATTGATCAGAATCTGGAAAAGATCAGCATCAGTGGAGGAGACTGTTCTTAACTCTTGTATTTTACTTTAAAACCCTATGTTTTCTGCTTAACCAGTGCAAGATACTTCCAGAGACAGGTAAATGTGGTTTGGCTCATAAACTATGGGTACTGCTTAATACCTGGGGTCTGGGAGACATACCTCAAGTGAAAAACAATAAAACAAAACCCAATCTAACCAAACAAACTCTAAGTGCAAAGCTGGGGAAAAAATGATTTAAGTAAAACAGTTTCATAGTTTCAGCCAGGGTTGGAAGGGACCACAAGGATCAGCCAGTTCCAACCTCCCTGCCATGGGCAGGGACACCCCACACTAGATCAGGCTGGCCAGAGCCTCATCCAGCCTGGGCTTAAACACCTCCAGGGACAGCACCTCAACCACCTCCCTGGACAACCCATTCCAGGGCTTCACCACTCTCATGGGGAAGAACTTCCTCCTCACCTCCAGCCTGAATCTCCCCACCTCCAGCTTCATTCCATTCCCCCCAGTCCTATCACTACCTGAGAGCCTGAAAAGTCCCTCCCCAGCCTTCTTGTAGGCCCCCTTCAGATACTGGAAGGCCACAATGAGGTCACCTCGGAGCCTTCTCTTCTCCAGACCAAACAGCCCCAACTCCGTCAGTCTGTCCTCACAGGAGAGGTGCTCCAGCCCTCTGATCATCCTCGTGGCCCTGCTCTGGACACCTTCCAGCACCTCCAGATCCCTCTTGTAATAGGGGCTCCAGAACTGGAGGCAGTACTCCAGGTGGGGTCTCACCAGAGCTGAGAAGAGGGAGAGAATCCCCTCCCTTGCCCTGCTGGCCACACTTCTCCTGCTGCAGCCGAGGATCTGATTTGCTTTCTGGGCTGCAAGTGCACCCTGAGAGCTCCTGTTTGAGCTTCTCGTCCACCAGCACCCCCAAGTCTCTCTCCTCTGGGCTGCTCTCCAGCCAGTCCCTGCCCAGCCTGGATTTGTGCCTGGGATTGCCTCGACCCAGCTGCAGGACCCTGCACTTCAAGTGATACGCTAAAAGAGAAGTAATACCTTCCATCTCAGCTGGACAGCTGCAGAGAGACATTGTCTTTCAACAGCCACTCAGCTGAAAGAAAATGAATGTGTGACACATATATTACCATTTACAGTACTGCATGACTATATGTAGGCAACAGGAAAAACTGTCCATCCCCCCTCATACTTTCTCACAGCTGTGCACTTCTGCATGGATATACACCTGCCCCTTCCGAGCTACAAAAAGACAGCCAGGCTTTGGTAGAGAAAGTCACCTTGAACAGCCACTTCTCATAGTTAGACTGCATTCAATTCATTAGAATCAAACATTTAAGACATAAGGAACACAATTTTTTTCTGCTACTCTAAATACTCTTCTGATGTGCAACTGGAAGTTTTTTAGGCATTCTTCACAGACAAAGAGTCCAACAGTCAACTATGAGCGACCCTTTTCTTGTCTTTTCATAATAGTGCCATATTTCACATTGTACCATGTGAATGCATAGCATAAAGATATACTATATTTAGCATCCTGTAGTGGCATATATTCACAGCCTATATATATATATATACACACACACTATTTCAAATATCTTCATTTATTTTGTTTGCAGAACATCTAACTGTGGGAACTGTGCTCCAACAAAAACTTGAAAACGGCCAAGGAAAAATAATGGGTTAAACTCTTGGTGGGGGCTGGTCTCTTCTCCCAGGTAACCAGCACCAGAACAAGAGGACACAGTCTCAAGCTGTGCCAGGGGAGGTTCAGGCAGGATGTTAGGAAGAATTTCTCCCCAGAAAGAGAGATTTGCCATTGGAATGTGCTGCTCAGGGAGGTGGTGGAGACACCATCCCTGGAAGTGTCTAAAAGGAGACTGGATGAGGCACTTAGTGCTGTGGTTTAGTTGATTAGATGGTGTTGAGTGATAGGTTGGACTTGCTGATCTCAAAGGTCTTTTCCAACCTGGTTAATTTTGTATTCTGTATTGTTTGATACCATGACTCTGCCTTACACCAGCAGAGATTCTGAAGTCATCCTGAGAGAAAAGTTCATTTGTGAATACATCAGAAATCACAGAAGCGCACTGCTGTTAGACACACGCACGCGTTCTACATGGCTGCGCAAGGGCATTGCTGATTTGCTTAGCTGTACTCTGTTGCATTTGAGGCATTTTGTTTACTTAATTCAAAATCAATAAGTTTATTTCCCAGACAATAATTCCAACATTCTCCTGGAGTAGCTGCCTAATTTTAAAGTCAGATTCAGACATTGATTGCTAAAGAATCTACCCACAAACGAAGCAAGGGCCTGCTGTTGGAATAGCCTGCAGAAGCAAGTTAGCTGATGTCTATAGACTCGTCAGCCCGACAATTCACTGCACATCTGTGTCTGCCAATAGAGAATTTACTCAAAATTGCCTCTCTGGACACTTCTTTACATAACACATATTTAGCTTATTAGTGCTGTCATTTGGGAGTGTGGTCAGCTTTTGAGCAAAATCTCACTGAGTCTGTTAGCATGGATCACATCACAGCTGCCATTTTAGAATCACGATGATGAGGTTTGAAGTTCAAATGATTTGATTTCACTTTTAAGCTTCAAAAGCAGCCTCGAGGGCAGACTTGCACAATTAATTTTTACTGAGGTCTGCTGGGTAATTTACTGTAGTCAGAGAATCTGCACTGAGGTAAGGTAATCACCACTGGGTAATTTTATGACACTCTTTTCACTGGGAAGCAACATGTTGGCTGGGTTCTGCTCAGATAATACCTGGAAGAAATTGAAGATGCTGCTTCTGAGAAACAACTTGTCTGAGACATTGAGGAGGGATTAGCAGAAGTCACTCATTTCCTAGATGTGGACCAGAAGTTGTACTTGCTCTTAAAATGTCTTTTCAGGAGTGTGCATGAGAACTCAACAGAGTGCAATCTCGTAAATATCACACTGAGAAGCTTTAAAAATTGCAGTACTGCTCCTGTGATTCTTTAACACAGGAACAAAGAACCCATTCCTAGTTTAGTTTGAACCCAGAAGTAAACAATGAAACAAAATATCCCTTTGAGATTTGTATTTATCACTTACAAGAAGCACATCCTAATAATCAGTGGCAGCTAGGCTGACAAGCAAACTTCAGAGTAAAGCCACAGGGGATACAAGTCTATTTTAGGTTTACTGTTGACAGCAAGGGTCAGAGAGGAAATAAACTCAGCAAGCAGTGTCATGATACCACAAACCTCTGCTGGACAAGCAGAAACTAAATTACAGCCAAACCTTTCAGCAAAGCAGAAAGCTGGGCAATTGGGCTGCCCTGAAGTGCACAGAGCATGACATACAAATGAGCAGGATTAAGTACATAACAGAAATTAATGAAAAAAGTAAAGCTTAGAAGACTGGAGGAGCTAATTATCCCACAGTCTGGGTTGGGGTGCAGCATGCTGAGCCCAAGAACAAACCTATAATTTTTTATATTTGAAGTCTGCAAAATTAACCTGGAAAGACCTGTGGAAACAAGGGCTGCTGATCACCTTTTTCAAGACAGCCTTCTTTGGGTGAAGATATAAATAATACAGGTAAAGATCTAATAATAATTGCCGAACACTTAAAAAGAAAAGAGCAGCAAGAAGGGCTCAGACATTGTCTCCATACATATAGAGACAGTCCTGGAATCATAGAATTGTTTTGCTTGGAAAGATCATTGAGTCCCACCTTTGACCTAACACCACCATAGCCATTCAAACAAGTCCCAAAGTTCCATGTCTACACGTTTCTTGAACACCTCCAGGGACAGCAACTCCACCACCTCCCTTGGTAACCTATTGCAATGCCTGACCACTCTTTCCATAAAGAAATGTTCCCTATTATCTAGCATCTCTCTATATAAACCATTTTTATCTTAAAAGTTTAGTCCTCATCTTCATTTCATGTGTTGTAATACTACCTGGGAAATGTGATTTGCTTGCTCTACAGCACTAATAAAACTAAGACTTGTGTCTGTGGCAGCAGAGGGAATGAAGCCTGTTCCGTAGTGGTGTGACTGCTGATGGCATTCCTGGCTTTCATTTTAAGTTTACTTCCTATTAAAACTGATGATAAAAGCAGCTGTGTGGATTCATAAGCACCTCTATCTACATCTCTCCCTGGACTCATTATGAATATCTATTTCATACAGTCTCATAATCTAGGACAGATTTAATTTTATTCTGTCATTCACTAGGCACAAATAAAACCCTCTCATTCCAGCCATTGCATTGCTTTCCTTTTACCCTACCTATTATCCACCAGGTGCAAACACAATCCTGTAATTCCTGCTCTTCTGTTGCTTCATTTTCTTTGCTTGCTTTGTTTTGATGAAGCCACAAATATTTTGTCCACTCTCAGGGGCTAGGTGCTTGAAATAGAAGATTTTTTACTTTCAAGCATAGTTATAGAGGACAGAAATGGCTATTTGTTATTGTCCCTCCCCCCCCCAACCTGCAATGATACACAGACAATTTGTGAGAAGTATCCATGCACCACAGATAAAATTCTTTATATTTTAGGAAGGTGTTTAAATACCAAGGTCAGTTCTAGAGGGTGATGCCCAATCATTTTGTATCTGTTCTCTGCCATATTCACACTCATCTGTTCTGTCTGACCATTTGGAGGTACATGCTTAACATTCTCTCATAGCTCTCTGTTCATCGGAGATACCCCTGGAACATTCAGAACAAGTGCCCTACAGGATGTCAGATTAACAAATTCTCCTGACTCTTGTCATGGGGTCCCATAATTCACTCGTTTTGTCAGCACTATTCTTGAACTGCTGTCATGTGGCATTGAGGATATATTGGGTTAGCTCACATTGGGTCCTGTGAGCGTGCCCCTTTCACACAAACAGGATGTCTCTTCTATGTTTGAAGTCTTATGGATTGATGGAAAGAAATCAGTACCTTACAGTCACTGAAGCAGTACCCACAATGATAGCGAACAATACCAGGAGAAAAAAATCAAGGGGCCCAGTTCTAGTGCAATGTACTCCATTCAAAGCCCTTGGGATTGCTTTAGTAAATCATCTTTCTCCTCGTTTTCCTTCAAGGCTCTCTGCTGAACCACATCATAAGTTGCTTGAATGTCCTTCTCTTTTGATAAAATTTCCTTTAGAAACTTGCCCTGTGTTACACTTCTGAGTACGTTGACCACAGAGATGAAGGTGGTAAGGAAAAGGGCAATAGTAACCTGTTCTTAGTCTCCTTGCCCCCTGTAATAAACCACTGCTTTCTCCATGGGTTTAAATGGCATTTTCACTCTCTTTTCTAAACTTGAGCTTCTTTTGGTGCATTTCTCACTTTCCACATATAATGGCTCTACATTAAAGACAGAGAGCGTTAAATTGATTTGTGGAAAATTAATGGAGCAAGCAGGAATGATAGAGCATTGTGGCTTTTGATAAATTGGCAGTCTGAAGGGGTCAATAACATAAAGCACATTAGTAACTGTAAACACTCAGTGCAGTTTGTTCTTAAAGAACTTCAGTGAACCCACAGAAGAGAGAGAATGGACTTGTTCAAAACATGACGAAACAGAGGGGAAGATGCACCCCACTGCTATTCAGCAAGGCTGTATCTTGTTACCTAGGCTGCCAATCAGAAGGGGCAATAATTATTCAAGAAGCTTTATACATGACAGGCCACAGAAAGACTTATCCTGCCTTTACCTTGAATCCTATTATACTGCATCCAGTGTGACTCAGTTTAAACCTCTTACAACTGTCCTATTTCTGTACCTCCTATTTCTTTCAATTTGGTTCCCCTCTGTTAGTGCCAGCATCTTAAGCAGAGCACCGAAGGCAGAGCAAGCAATTTGGAAGTGAAGGCATGGGCCAGCTTAGTGGCTGATGGTTGTGGGATTTAGAATTCAAGGAAATACAGATGTTAAGGATTCGTGTCTCTAGTACAGATGCCATTTGAACGTGTTGATGAGACAGGTGTTTAATAGCCGCCCGGTGAAGAAACGCTTTGATCTCCCTCAGTAAATTGAGGAGTGGAATGTTTCAGAAAACAGTTCTTTTTGGTGCATGCTACTTGTGAATGCTAATCCACCTCCTCCTCATTTTCAGGCTTTTTTTTCAGATGTCATTTTATAGAAATGCTGTCAGCTTCTATGCATGGAGTGCTCTCGCCATTACTGTGTTTTACATGTGCTACAAGTCTTAGATGCTTAGAGCAATATTCTCAGTTAGAACCCAGTTATACATGCCAGCAGTCCTTGACGTGGTATTTCGGAGACTAGCTCAGTTACTGGAAGCTTGTCTGCTTTACCGACCAGCTTGTCCCCTTTACATCAGGCTGCTTACACCTACTCTAGAAACAGAGTAATGAAAGGTCTCTCCCCTTCACCTGGTCTGACAACATTTTGAAGATGCCTTTTTGGGCTAGATCAAAAGTACAGGCGTTCTGCAGAAACCCAGACAGCTGTACGCTGAAGAGCGGTGGGGCCAGCACGAGTGAATAGGAAAATGGCACACGATGGTGAAGCGTTCTCCCGAGCGTCTCTCAGCTTACAAGTGGAAAAGAACTGACTCAGAGGGCAACATGACTTCAGAACAGGGCACACAGCTACATAGGCAGGTGCACTCAACTTTGCTTGTGGAAAACATCAAGTTTCAGAAATCTTGTTTGTAAAAAGCAAGCCAATATATAGAGATACAAAACCCCCTGAAGTTTGGATTGCTTAAAGTAGCATCCTGTATAAACAAGGCCTATATATGAATTCTAAAGGGCTTTTCCTCTTGGATGTGTGTTATGGACAGCATTACAACAGTTTCATTAGCAGGATTCAAAGTTATTGAGGAAATATGCTAGAAACTGCTTTTTCAAAGCTTTGTTTCATGTCTCTAGGAAACTTTCAAGGACAATTGTGAAGCACTATGACCGTGATGTTTAAGAACTCTTCCACGCTGCTACAATGACAAACAAAAAAGACAACTGCTTTTCCTCTCTAACATTTCTCACACTCAGTTCCATAGTGTCTTCACTAGTAAAGCTCTTGTTCAACTTTTTAATTAGTCCTGTGAAAACAAAGAAGCAGGCAAACAAACAAACAAAAAACAGCAAAAGAAAACCCCAATAAAATTCCCCCCCCAAACTAAGCAAATAAACTGCATGAGCTGGCTGAAAGAGAGACGGTGCCTAGCCACAAAACACCAGAGCTTGTTATAATTGTCACACAACAGAAACTCTGAAACAAACCCCAAAACTAGAAAAGCAAGCATATATAATATGTATTACTTACAGTGGATTTCTAGAACCTGCATTGCTATCTGAGGTGTAGAGTTTAGGGACTCATGATCTACTCTGCAACTTACAACTGCACCATCATCATTGCGATCTGCTAGGAAATCCAGCGTGCTGCTGACTGTGAATGTTTTACGGTTTGCATCTTCTTCTTTCAAATATTTAACATCTGGAAGAAAGAATAAACAGTTTTCTCTCCAATATTTTTTAGGATCAGCATTCCAGCATTAGACACCGAAAAGAGCTATCACACTTGTTGAAAAAACCACAGCTTTCCTATGGGTATTGATCTCTTTAAGACAAACCTGACTGGCCTGTAGTTATTTCTCAGTTTACTCCTACTGTCATGACACTAGGTATACACTGAAAAAAAAACTTATGGTTACATGATGTTGCACTCAAACCAAAATTCCTTTCATCATTCTCTCCTACATGTTTAGGTTGAAATTTGATACGAGCTTTCTCTGCAGTTCATTACAAACAATGTGTTCTCCTCCTACACTCCCTTCCCTTACATATTCCCAGTGTCACTAAACACTGAATTTTCTAAGTCCATGCTTAGCAACTTTCACAGAATTCCAATACAGGGATACTATTGAAGCCATATGAATGAAATGTTTCATGCATGTAGTCACGTTTGTCCTGGGCTTTATTCATTGTTTATTCTGTTGTTTTGCACAATGATGTTAACTTATGAATTAAGCTACACCACAGCATGGTTGTCAATGGTGTTCAACAACTCAAAAGGGAGCATGCCATAGTGTTTACTGGAAGAATGCTGGAAATAAAATTACTTCAAAGAGACCTTCCATTCACTGTTTCCTATCATGTTAAATTGACCTGCTGCTTTTGTGCAAATTCAGTTTAAAATAGGTTTGAGAGTTTTCAGCCCAGATACTGTAAAGCAGGGAGCCCACAGCTATGTTCAATTCAGCTCAAGGTTAAGGCTAAAGTTCAGAAAGTTTTGTTGTAGGACTCATGTATGAGATCGGAACTGAAGATCCATAATACTGACCACTTACTTGAAAAGTTTTAATGCATAAACTGCAGCATCAGATTGCCTTACTCTAGAATGGCTTTATTTGGGTCCCAACTACTTATAATACTGATTGATTTTAATTTATTTCAGTAAAATAGGAACTTGCTATATCGATTTGTCATAATGAAAGCTTTAGAAGGTATTTATAGATACATTAACATATGGACTAAATTACACTGAGACTGCATACGCTCTCTGTGTCCTAAAAAACAGTGAGGGGTTCCAGTTTTACAAATGACACTACGTCCCCTTAGAGAAGAAGATGACCTAAATACAATTTCCATGAAATATCAATTTTAGAAAGCAAATCCTAAATGGCTTAAGCTATATCTTTTTAGATTTAAAATATCTCTGAAATCAGAAGGTGCTCCTGTTCATTGTCTCCAGATAGAAGATTAAACCAGGTAGTTATACAGTTTCCATTTTCCCCTAGGAAATAATTACTTCTTGCATACAGGCATTTTTCTGCCCGTTGGTTGCTAAGCTTTAAGACATTTTAATTTCTGCCATGGTAATTATTGATATTTAGGGATCAGTAGGTGAGAGAAATATTGACCAGGACTAAAGCAAAGTTATTATAATCAAACAGCAAATGTCTTCACTAATATTTAAAGCAAACACATGACATTTTGTTGCCAGAGCTAGGTTTCCAAACTTAATAATGTGTTTATATAGATAGCCTTCTGCTTGTCAATAATGTATGCATCCCGCTGCCTACTGACTTCAGGTGGAGGACAGACAGCTCCTGAAAACATCAACAACTTTCCTTTCAGTGGGAGATTGTGGGTGCTTAATCCTTTAGAATAGCAAAAGCAGCTAGTTTCCTAAACGGTTTTAAAGCCTTTCTCTAGACATCTATTGTTTAGAAGAGTTCGACTCGTAATTACCTCTGTAGAAAGGAGGGTGATACTATTCTCTACACCGCTGACATCCTCATCGACAGAAATACTTAGCTTGTCCACATTAATTAGCAGCTGCATCTTCTCAGATATTTCTTCATAGCAAAGGGAAGGCATGATTGCAATATATGCTAACTGACTGTAACCCCACCTGGATGTAAGAGCAATGGAGATCAGCCACCAGGTATGTTACTATCTTCCAACCCTAACTGAAACTATGAAACTATGAAACTATCTGCTAGCCTTCAGAATATTTACCTAGGGATTTTAGAGAATTTTAAATTTGCCCACTGCAACCCATGATTTCATTTATTTTCTTGCTACTCCTCTCTCCCTCCTAAATACGCCCTTGAAAGAAGGTGGAAAACCCAAAGAGGCATTACAGAGGCACTTTCTCTGGAAAGCACTATAATGAAACAGATCAGGGCATGACTAGATAGCCAGTAGCTTTATAGAGGAGGAAGTTGTGGTCTTGAAGACAGTTTGAACATTAGAGAACAGTGTGCCCTTAGAGCACTGAAAGCTGAAAAATGACTTCTCTGCATTACTAATAGCACAGCCAGTAAGTCAAGAGCAGTTACTCTGCTATTTAGCACTTGCATGGCTGTATCTAGAGTACCATGCACAGTTTTGGGCTTTCTGGTACATGAAAGATATCAACAAATTCCAGTAGTTCTGCCAGAAGCTGTAAGGATGGTCAGCAGCAGGAACACACAATGTAGCAGGCCAGCTTGTACCAGTACCTAACAAAGTTGGGTTTGCTCAGCCTGAGGAAGACTAAAACAGGATCAGACTGCTGCCTTCAAATACCTGTTGCACAGTGATAGAGAAGAAAAAGGCAGACTCCTCTCAGAGGCATGCAGCAAAAGCTGAGGGGCAATGAACATAAGCTATATCAAGGCAATTTGGATTATATGTAATATATAATACATACATTTTCATGTAATAATGAAAATTCTCCACCATTAAGAGCCTTCAAATACTGAAACATCTAGCCCAAGGAGACAATGGAATCTCTGTCCTTGGAGATATTTCAAAACTGAACTGGAGAAGAACTTTGGGAATCTGATCTAAGCTTTTAAGAGAGACTGGGTCATTATGAATTCTAAGGGTCAACTATGGCCCCATGTCTATGGCTCTGTCTGATAGGTGCACGTAGGGATATGCTTTTATTAACTAATACTAGCTTATGTCTCATAAGTGTAGATGTTTCACAATGAAAATCATAAAAATATTGCTTATTGTCAGCTATTTATGAAAGCACACACTGGTAACAGCTGTAGAGAAGCATTCATCTTACTAACAGATTTGCTGGGGTTTACATGGCATATATTTTTGTTTACATTTAAAATCAAGTTCTGACATGCAATAGCCTTGTAATCTAAAAGAAAAACAATCATTTTTGCTTGAGAGGTTTTTCAAGACAAAATGTTCAGTGCCTCTCTGAATTCTTTGTGCATACTGAAAGTACATAAGCTGACTCAAAACTTTATAATCTGTTACAGCAAAGTTAAGGGTTATGATTTACTTTTAATGCAAATTTTACTAGGGGAAAACAAAAGAAAATGCAATTAAAAGTACTGCTGAAACTTAAAAACTTTACTTAATATTGTAGAAATATGTGTAACAAATTTTGTTGAAGACATACAGACAGATAGATAGATAGATAGATAGATAGATAGATAGATAGATAGATTTTTTACACAGATTATGTATTTGTTTCCTGCAATATTTTTGCTTTCAGTCATCCTCCAGAACGCTAAACTGCAGACTGCTTTATTAATTTGGTTACTATGTGAGAGACGGAACACTAAAAGGAAAAGGTTGGGACTCAGTGCTTCACATTCTGTCTCTCTCATTACTAGCACTTCATCAAACAGCATTCCTTTACCAGACCATTATTCCCTTCTGGAGTAATAGCAATGGAGCTACAATTTTAGAATAGCTTTTTCCCCTTTGGTGAAACTCTGAACTCCATGCATCATTTATATTCTTTTTCACCATGTATAATGCACTATAACACAATTGGATTTACTGGTGCTAGACAGACGAACTCCTAACCTTTAATGTCAGATGCATTAGCATATAATTTCATATCTATTTTCTCAGATTTATCATTTCACCTTTTATAGTGCACAAAGCTAATGTAACTTCTGCTGATGCCACTGCAAACTGGTTAGGTTATTTTATTCCTAACCTTTGTGAAATGGCAATGTGCTCTTCAGAAGACCTAGAAAACTAAACTGAAATGAATGTGCTCGGTACTTCCCTCTCATTTCTGTTTGTTTGTTTGTGTTTGGGTTGGTTTGGATTTTTGTTCCTTTTACACATCTTCTTTCTTCCTTCCCTACCCTTTAAAAAAAAAAAACCAAAACATCCCTTTTGGAACTGTTAAGAGACCAAATTAGTTGAAGAGTCAAATCACCAAACTGCTTGCTTAGCTTTAATTGTGTGTCAGCTTAAAGGAAGGCAAAGCCATTATAGCAGATTTTAAATTATAATTTAAAACAGAACACCTTTTCAGATGTGTTGCCTTGCTATTAGTCCAACTACATCAGTGGTTCTCCCAAAGTATTGACACTTGTTAGCGTGATTTTCAGTCTTTACATATTCATCCTGTCATACGTTCTGGATGGCAGAATCGATGCACCCATGGCGCTCTGTTTCCTCATTATCTGTCTGTACTACAAGCACTCAAACATGTTTCAAATAATTCCAGCATAAGATTCCTCTACCCTTCAACATTATTATGATTTTCATTCAAAGTCTAAAAGATGCTTCTAGAATGGACTGGGTTACTTGGACAATCAACTGGAGTCTCCTTTATTTGCCCATTTAATATGACAGCTCTGGTTGTGTACATTGAACTATGGTAGGTAGTAATAAAGGAAGATTAATGGATTCTTCAATTAATGCTGTAACCTGCTCGAGGCAGCTTATTGAACTAATAAATTCACAGTGTCAGACAAATATAAGACAAAGCAGAGAAAAGTTGAGGGTTTTTAAAATTGGTTTTTGAATCATTTAGTCTTGCAGCAGAATGCACAGAGGTGACATGAATACATACACACACCTGAGCAATTCTCATATATCTGCTCTTTAAGTAGCCATGGTAGATATGTCTAAGCCTTCTGTTATAGAATCATTATCACAGAATCATAGAATATCAGGCTTTAAGGGACCTTAAGAACAAGGCACTCTCTCCACCCATCCACCAAAAAGGATTTGAAACTATCCCAGCATTTATGAGAATATGGACCAGAAAAGTAAGTTTTAAATAAAGAATATACAAAGTGAAAAGGAAGAGAGAAAACAAATAACTTTCAGATGAAACTCTTTCCTATATCACTACATCCTCAAAGGCAAATCCTTGCTTTCAGCACTCAAAGATGTTGCAGTTAGAGAAGAATTTGTCCAATGTCCCCAAGTCCCTGTGAAGTTCTCTCTGCTTCTCACTGCAGACTCTCAGGATCCTTGCCTTGGCTGCACATTCCCAGTTTCCCTGCTGACATTCCCTCAATTGCTACATCCTGACTCTTCCTCATCAGATCAGAGTTCCTACAGGAAGAGCAACCTTCTGTCTCCTCCAGACAGTTCTGCCTCATCTGGCCACTTCACTTAGAGGTCTGTAACGTAAAAGTGGCAACTGACCTAGTCAGACACATATCATATTGGAAAGGCAAAAAGAAATGGAAAGGTACAATATCAGGCATGAGTGGCATGTCTACAATAAAAATAATCTGCAAAACATTTCTCTATGAAGTATCACAGCTGAGTTTATTATGCTGAATAGAGGTCAGGGCAATTCAAAATATCAGCTTTTACCATTTGAAGGGAAAAAAATAAATGGCTCTCTGACCACACCAGTAACTCACAAACAACTCCTTATCTACCTGCTATCACCGATCCATTTGACAATTGCATGTCAGGAACTTTACAAATCTGAATTAAGCATACAATTCTAAATAATGTGTAAGTCTGACAGTTGGACCACATTGCATCAAAGTCCTTTTAAATACCTTTAACTTCCTTGTCATTCTTGAACCATCTGATATCAGCTGCTGGTTTACTACCAGATGTCTTGCAAGTTAGCTGCATTCTCTCTCCTTCCATAACTGGTGAGGTAAATCCAGTAATTTGTGGCTTCTCAGGAACACCTAAGAAGCAAATAAGAAAAATGTCTCTTGTAGTGCCAGCTGCTGCCATGAATATACGACCAACTTAAAGTTCACTTCGTCATGAGCTCTGAATTCTCAAAGCAGAATAATAGTCCCCTGCCTTGTCAGCAAATCCTGTTTCCTATTGCAACCACACTGTCAATCTGAACTGTATCTGATTCTAAAGAACTGAAGAAACCAGAAATTATATACTGTTCTAAGGGAAGCAGATTGCACTTCTGGAACAATCTTATATAACAATATATTCTGTGTGCAGGTCTTCTCTGACTTGTTGTCATAAGGTTTAAACAGGTCTGCAGAGCAAACAGGATGCCAAAGTGTATTTGAAGAACAGCTGTGAGAAAAGAATGCAACTGGGAGCAAAAAGCTGAACTGATTGAAGTTCAGAACAGATGTTTAAGCATGGATTATGAAGAATGCAGTACAAAATCCATGGAAAAGGCAAGATGGACATAATTACAGGGGTTCCCTTGTCTTCAGAGTATTCACACACACAAAAAATAAATCAATAGCTTTATTCAGAATTTCACTGGCTACAAAGAATTTTTCCAGCTGAATCCAAGTTCTTTGGAGGAAGTCATATGACCATTACATACTGTAGACATAATATTACATTTCAAATAGTCTCAAGTTCTTCCCAGAAAGAGACTGGCCATTGGAATGTGCTGCCCAAGGAGGTGGTGGAGTCCCCATCCCTGGAGGTGTTTAGGAAGAGACTGGATGGGGTGCTTGGTGCCATGGTTTAGTTGATTAGATGGTGTTGGATGATTGGTTGGACTCAATGATCTCAAAGGTCTCTTCCAACCTAGTTGATTCTATTCTATTCTATTCTATTCTATTCTATTCTATTCTATTCTATTCTATTCTATTCATTTTTCAATGAACTGTGGAAGAGTAAAAAAAAAAAGAGAGAATTGGTGGGAAATTGATCACTACATATATAAATCCATCTGGCTTCTGAAAACAGGAGGCTAACTTGTTTTAAAGTGATGTTGATGACTGCAGTTTTAAAATCTCTGCAAATGTTGTTGTTATAACTTGAATCTGCAGTGCTTTGGCATATTGATATTTGTGGCTAGATAAAGGGATCAGTCACAGTAATTGATCCCATGTCCTGTATTTCACAGTTGGGTTTGTTTACATCTCTTTTCCAAAATGACAGATTATGTACATAAACCCCAAGCAGCAGTGTCTAACACAGAGTACATTTCTGCCATAAATCTACCTCTCTCTTTCAGGACAGAAAATGGGGTCTGCTATAATACCTTGACACTTAAATCTTCTAATCCATAACACAGCAGTCAATAAAGAGATTATTAGTACATAAAAGGATAGTTTATCTGATTAAAAGATGTAATACATTTCAACGGAAAATATACTCTTCGCAGATACAAAGTGTTCCAAGAGTTCAAAATGTTACTTTGAGAGAGAAAATTACAAATGCTAAATGAAATAAGACAGGCATCTGTCTTTTTATCTGCCTTGGAGCTTTCTGTCTTGGAAGCTACGCAGCTGGGGTTGGGAAAATGTCACTAAATCATCCCTAGAAATGAAGGTAAAACTGTGCCAGGTCAAGTTACGTTGCTTAATAAATATGGGCTAGGTTTTTTTTTGTCATTTTGTTATTGTTGTATTTGTAACCTCTTACTGTATCTTTCTGCCATTTAAAAGGATGAAGTGGTCTACTTATCTACTGTTGAGATCATGAGGTGACTCTCTACAGAAAAGAAGATTAACTGCAGGTAGTTGTTATTCCAGAATCTTCTTCTTTGAGGTGGTAGTTCCGCGTCCTTAATGACAAACTTGTGAACAGTTTTCTATGAGAGTCTCACAGGGACTGAAATGGAGACATATTTCTAATCCTATGCACAAACTTAATTCCCTGTCTGGGTTAATGTGAGCATTACTGGTGCAGAGAACACCTTACATTAGTTCTAGTAAATTCAGCTGTCTGCTGGTACACGTATAGAAATAAAACAAAAAGAAAAAGAGAATCAAGTTCAGGGACAGCAAAAGGAGAGAATAATGAAAATCAGTCTCGAAAAATCATACAACCTCTTAGGTATGCAAGTATGTTGGAATGAATTATAGCAATTTTGGCTGATTGGGCTACTGACAGCCACAGAATCATATAAAGCTTTGAGCAGAACCTTTATTTCCAGGGCCTCTCTCAAAATCTATTGCTGCTCTATGTCGATCTGTAAGCTTTGGGGGAGACAGCAGAGCATTGAGAGGATAAAGCATAAAGGAAGTGACAAACTCAGTGAAAATAAGCACTTTGTAGACAAAAAATCTCTCAATGAGACATGAAAATGCACAGCTAAGGACACATGATAAAGCTCTAAAGCCTGTTTTGATTTCATGCTTTTTGATTTTCTCCCCTTTTCTCTATGCCACACATTGCCAGGAGATGAACACACTTCTGGTATCTGGGATGTAGAGATGATGTCCATTCTAGGGAGCACTCATACTGTGCTGTTTGTGTGCTCCCTAAGTCATTATCCTGCCACAGTGCAAATAATAAGGGGCATGTCATTTTTCAGCACAGCAATATGAAACAATAAACTTCAGGGAAACAAGATCAGACATTTACATGTATCTTCTGCCAAGCTTTAGAAAAGTTCATTCTTACCATAATTTGCCACAGCCTGAGAAGGTTAACATTTGTTTCTTTGCTCTCAGCTATTTATACTCACCGAGAACAGTAAGAAAAGCCTTGGAAGTTTTGACAGGCATAGTAAATAAAGAGCAGGTGTACTGCCCTTCATCCGACAGAGACACATCACTGACACTGATACTCAGCTCATGCCATGAAGCTCGCACCAGCTCAATTCTGTTGTCCCTCAGAGCTGAAAAACAAAAATCTGTGTTACAAGCTAGGAAACAACACATTACCAAAGCACAGTAGGTTATACAGGATATAGGAGTAGCCTGGTGAACTCACACCCTAGAACACAGGGATATGGGCACTTGATCCATAGCAGTTTGTTGTCTTTGTAGAATAAAGTAGAAGAGTTCAGCAAGTTTCCAAGTAGTGTAGTGAGTGACTTGCAATGTTTACAAACCTAGAAATGAAGGCACTTGAGTTACCTTTGACCTTCCTTTGAGAAAAACAACATTGACTTTGATTTCTGCCCCAACAGCTTTGTTCAATGCTAAAAACTCATATGAATGTAACTGTTGAGAATCTTGTTGCACCTCCTGACAAAACAGAGAGTTTGCTGCACAGCCTGCCATTGCATAGCTCGCCTACAGATTTTGCTCACATCCACTACTGCTCATATCAAACTGGACTCTCAGATTTCTTGCATGCTGCATAGGTATTTTTTCTTATGAAGATATTGAAAGTGATGCATCCACATTCATATGTGATACTCTCACAGATTTGAGGAAGTTGATGATATTGGCTTTAATGTTTCAGTTATGACTTAAAAATCTGATCTGTCAAAAAATCCTTTGTGACAAAATGTTTGTATGAAACTGCTCAGGGAAGAGGGGCAGGTAGATTTAACTAAATAAAAAATGTCACTTTAGCTAACATTAAAAAAAGAAAGAAAGAAGAAAAAAGGCTGTACTTAGATTAACTCACATTTTCTATTGAAGGACATTCCCAAACACTCAAGGTTTGTGCAGTAAAATTGTTTTGGGAATCTACCAATATTAATCAAGTCTTTCCCCACCATAGAAATACTGCTATCATAAGTAAGTAAACAAGGTAATTCTAAGTGAACAATAAAGCCTCTGTAACTCAGAATATTTTGCTGTATACCTCTAGATTAAAATCTTTGACCTGACAGTATTTGAATCTTCAGGGAGTCTATTTTTATAGCAAGTAAATTGGGACTATTATAATTATTGGGAGATGGTTTGATATTGAGCAAAAGCTTTGATTTGTGAGAAGCAAGATCACAGAATCACAGAATGTTAGGGGCTGGAAGGGACCCTGAAAGATCATCTAGTCCAACCCTCCTGCCAGAGCAGGATCACCTATACCAGATCACACAGGAATGCATCCAGATGGGTCTTGAATATTGCCAGAGAGGGAGACTCCACAACCCCCCTGGGCAGCCTGTTCCATTGTTCCATCACCCTCACAGAGAAAAAGTTCTTCCTTGTGTTCACATGGAACTTACTATGCTTCAACTTCCACCCACTGCCCCTTGTCCTGTCATTGGGCATCACTGAAAAGAGCCTGGCTCCAGCCTCTTGGCACTCATTCTTTACAGAGTTATAAACATTCATGAGGTCACCCCTCAGTCTCCTCCTCTCCAAGCCAACTAGCCCCAGCTCCCAGTCACTCCTTGTAAGGAAGATGTTCCACTCTGGTTTTTTGGCTCTGCACTGGACTTGTTCTAGTAGCTCCCTATCCCTCTTGAACTGATGGCCCCAGAACTGGACACGATATTCCAGATGAGGCCTCACCACTGTAGAAGGGAGGAGAACCTCTCTCTACCTACTAACCACACCCCTTCTGATACACCCCAGAATGGCATTTGCCTTCTTGGCCACAAGAGCACACTGCTGGCTCATGGTAAACCTTCCATCCACTAGGACCCCCAGGTCCTTTTTGCCTTCATTGCTCTCCAACAGGTCAGTTCCCAACCCATACTGCTCCATGGGGTTGTTCTTTCCCAGGTACAAGACTCTACACTTGTGCTTGTTGAATGTGATGACATTTCTTGAGGAATGGCAGCACAATCTTCAGGTGTGTCAGCCACTCCACCTAGTTTTGTGTCATCAGCAAACTTGTTGACAGTACCCTCTGTTCACTCATCCAGGCTGTTGATGAATGTATTGAATAGTACAGGTCCCAGTACCAACCCCTGAGGGACTCCAACTAGACTCTGTCCCACTGACCACAACTCTCTGACTTCTTCCCTTCAACAGTTCACAATCCACCTCACTACCTGATCATCCAGACCACACTGCCTCAGATTAGCTTCAAGGATGCTGTGGGAGATGGTGTCAAATGCTTTACTGAAATCAGTATAAACCACATCCTCTGTGCCACCATCACCTGTCCACCTGGTTATGTCTTCATAAAAAGCTGTCAGGTTGGTCAAACGTGACTTCCCTTTTACAAAAGCATATTGACTGCTCTTAATGACACTCTAGTCCTTGGTACGCCTAAGGACAGCACTGGGGATAAGTTGTTCCAGTACCTTTCTGGGGATGGAGATGTTCAAGTGCCTAATACTGTCCTCACCCACCTCATTCTAAAGTTCCCAAGGTCTGTTACCATTTGTTTCTCCTAAATGTGTATCTTCCAATGATAAACCCAAAGCTTTGCTACTGAATCTAGATGTTTCTGCCCCATTTTGCAAGGCTCTCCAAATGTTCTCAATACAGGAAGACTTACTACAAAATAAGCAACTACAATGAAGATTAAGCAAAATGTCACTTGAATTTGTTTTCTAAGGCTACCATTCAGGTTTCTTTACAGAGATCTCAGGCTGTATTTGCTGGTTATTTAAAGTTGGCCAGCAAAAGCTTGACTTATCCTCTGTGGGGTCTGACAACTCAAAAGTGGCAGCTTAGGTAAACCTAACACAAGCATTCCATTAACTGCTCCAATGTCCACCAAAGTGACTGAGATTGTGTGTAACGGAGATATACCAGAGATAACGGAGATGTCTTCCGGCCAGCCACAGCAAGAAATAACTAATTAAGTAGAATTCAACATTAAATGCATATGATGATGGAAAATAGATGTAACATTAAAGCAAACAAGGAAGTAAAGCAAGAGGCACAAAATGAAGAGCAACATGTATACCAATATGGTGACATTGGAGCCATGAAAAACAGGCTCAAGAAAACCAAAAGTACATAGAAGCAAACTGCCACCAACCCAGAGGAGCAGGCAAGCTGATGACTGTGTCCTCGTAATAGTGCGGGTGCTGCTATCTTTGAGGAAGTAGGTGGAGAGTGTTCTCAGCTTTTTAATTATAGTGAGATGCAGACTGAGCAGACACAAGAATGGTGGCTCATTTCACATGACTGACTTCAAAAATAATTTAAAAAAATTCAAACTTACTCAGTGCTTCCAAATCTCGTCATTATCACCACACCTCTATATAGATCCATTTGGGGGGCAGCATAGGAAACACACACCAAAAAAACCCCAGCACCCTGAAACCCACCAGACCCCCAAAAGCCCTTGGCACTCCATGATGTGAATGCATACTCCATAATTTGAAAATGGAGATTTTTGTCTCCTTGAACAGTGAAATTGTTTTTAAAATAATGCAGTATGTTACATTACAGCATGCTTTATTTTGCTATAATTATCATTTCCTCCGGTCCCATGATAAAGATTTATGTAGCTGTTGAAATATTTTATTATAGCTGGACTGCAGTGAATTCCACTAGAGCACAAATGGTCTAAAGATTATGCCAACAGCACTCTATGTCGACCCCACTGGTAGAAAAAAGCCACAATTGCACTATAAACCACCTGCACCAACTACATTCTTACAGTTCCCTTCCCTCATCTCCTCCCCTCCACATCTTTTTAAACCTTTGTACAACACAGAAACCTCAGTTCAGGCAGTTCTCTGGAAAGCTGTGAAAACAACCACTGACCAAGACCTGAGACCGGATGTTCCACGTTTCATCCTGAAGGTTTTTTGCATGACACAGATGTGCTAGAAAAAGTAAATAAGCAGAATATATATTTGACTTCTGGGAAATGCTTCTATACCAAAACAGTAACAGAGAATACCACCACTGATGTCTCCTTCCTGGACACTTACGTTGCAAGCACTGATAGAAAGCACAAGTTGAAAAGATAGACATTGCGTAGTAACTTCCGATACGGCCTAAGTACCTATTTCAGCTTTCTGTAATTTCCAGGCACATGTGACGTAGTTACTTTGCAAGGTATGAAATAGTTTTGCATAAAATATTTGTTCCTAGGCAGACACATTTCATTCATTTCATCTGACATTCTGTTTTCCTGTAAAAAAAAATTTCCTTTCAGAATGTTTTCTGACACCAAACCAAGCAACCTTTGATAATTTGCACAGCATAGGTTCTTAGAAGTAAAAATTGCAGCTGCATTAATTGGCAGTTGTTGAAATAAACTGATCTCCTTGTTAACAATTACAAAAATAGTACAATGATCACACACAGTCATGTAGCAAAGTCCTGCAATAGGAACTATATCAAAGAGAGGAAAGAACATCAGAACTTTACACTGACATGGAAAAAAATTCCACACTAGGCAGAAAAGGCAGTTTGACCTGTGGATGCAGTAGCCAGAGAGTAGCATCTCTATTCTATTCCTCTAAAATGACTTATTAGCATTTTGAGTCATATATTTGAATAATGGGGATGAAACAAACAACAAGGCTCCCAAATCCAGCGGAGTAATTTGCAGCTGTTTTGAGTGCACTAACTCGACATGTGATGCCATCCCGGGAGCACTCAGCAACATTTTCTTCCTTATGATAGAGCTGTTCCCTCTGCCACGGGAATCATGTAACCATCAGTTGGAACCAGGAAGATTTCTGATACTGTGTGGGTTGGGCTAAACTCCCAGAAATATAATAGTCATGAAACTGAATCAGATTTTCAGATCCTGGCTTGCTGAATGTGGCATCATCATCAAATCTGAAATACAGTTCCAGAGATTTCTATTATATTTCTGGACATGCTTGGCTGTATTGCAGAGGGCCTATTGCTGTGTTCATAATAACCCAAATATACCAAGATGCCTGCAGGGATGATACACAGCACCTGCTTACAGGGGTGCATCAAAATCTGTCAGGCCACAGACCACCACCAACAGGAAAAGAAAGAAAAAAAAGAATAAGAGAAAATAGAAAACTATTACCATAAAAATCATTACTATTACTAATATTATTATTACTATTAGGATTACTGTCTTCCAAACCACAATTCTTCCCAAAATATCTCAATTTCTTTTAAAAATACCGTGTATTGATTAGTTTGTCGCCCATTTCCAACTGGCTCGTAGTTGTTCTATCGATGTCTGTCTAGCAGGTACTTGCAAACTACCTGAACTCCTAATACTTTAAAACTTCTCAATTACTTGTGTATGGAAAGAAAATAATCTTTTTCCTTCCTTATTCCCTACTGGTCACGCACTTTTGTGACTTTCATGCAAGCCAGGATCCAAGGATAGGGTGACATCATGAATATGTATTAACCACATATTTTCTATTTCTACTTCTGTATTTGCTGAGGCCACTTTTACCTCTCACTGGAAATGAGCCCATGAAATTCTCATTTTTGCTCTTCCTAACTAGCTGGTCATAATTCTAACAGAGTCCAAATCTGTCAGAAAGATAGAAAGTCCATCTATCAAAAAGATAGATGACATCTTAATCAATCTAGAGTCAAGACAGACTTCACCACTGTGATATAAACACTAAAATTGAGTCTACTTTCACAGCTAATACTGATGTAAAAGGGTAAACATCTGGTAACACATTAGAGGTTGGTATGCAGCCTATTAAATTGGCTGAAGTATCTACTATTGGAGTCCTTTCATGGTAACATCATTTTTAAGTAAAATCAGCAGAAATAACAAAAACTAAAGGTCACAATAACATGGACAGATCTTTGGCTAAGTGGCTGTGGAACAGCATTCTGGACAATTGGCAGATGCATGATGATGCTTTTCCCCATTAGAAAAGTGATTAGTAACACAAATGAGTTCGAAACCATAGTCCAGCGTGCATCTTTCACACTTCTGTGTCATTCAGATGCTGTGGGCGCTTCACTGAATTCTCCAACTCGTTCATGTACTTACTGAATAAATTCAAGGCATCACTGAGTTTCATAGATGGTGCTAAGTAAGGTTTTTGAAAGGTAAGAACAAAATAACAAATCCTTGGAGATTAGTTTGGCTTTCATTCCAGCACATTTCTATTTCTCTTTGAACTGTTCTAAAGTACTTGGCAGTGAAAAGGAAGAAACAGCAGGGTCAATAGGGATCTACTTCTTTTACCTCTGATCATCTGGTCATCTTGTGCTTTATGCTCTGGCTTGCAACCTAGCAGCAAAAGACTAGGTTGTTTTCAGTTGAGAAACACTGCTGAAATATTTGATTAGCTTAATTAGAGGAAAATGTTCAATGGCAGACTGCTTTGTCCTGTTTATATTTTTGCAATGTATTGCATGTTGGATAATTAATATAACAAGTACTCACTTCATTACAAGAGGTGCTGACAGTCTCACTAACAGTACAGTAACAGTGTCCATACAACATTACTTATTATTTATGAGGGCAAGCTGTATTTAAAGAGCACCCTTAGATGTCCATGAAGAAAAGCTGGAGAGCAAGGCAATTTTTTTCAGCAAAATGCCCATTCTCCATTTCCTGCAGTCTGGGTAAAATTAAAGCAGTTTAAGGTGACTCACAACAACTTACCATCTTGGATACATCTGCCCAGTGAGGTTTCTCCAACTGTTGTCAACCCACAGAAGATGGCCATGATGATTATTTGCCTTTCATGAACAGAATAAATACCATAAACCTTTCCTGCAAGCAGATTTTCTGCACTGAGCACTTTTCTCTCACAACCATTTTCTGTATTCTCTTTGGTTTCTCTCCATTACAGATGACTCAAGTAACACAGCAATGCACAACAAGAGAAGTCTTCTAGGACACTTAAAAGTTCTTGTTTCTGGTACTGAGGAGGCACTGCACTTCCATTCTGTTTGTCTTTTGAGAAACTTAAAGACATGATTAGCTAAAAAGCTCTGACAGCTTGTCATGGTAGGGCCAAACAGCCCCAGCACAAACCCAGACAGACCCTCATGTGTCTAGACACGGTCCCCTTCTCCCTTCCTTCCTGCAGAAAGTCAGGGTAACACGGGAAAAGGAGCAAAGGGGACAGGACCATATGTGTCTGGTACACAACCCTGTATGTGGGGTAAGGACACGTGCACTGGCCACAGCTCCTGCCTGACCAGGCCTGTGGTTTTGCCTTTTATGGCCACAGCCTGGCAGAACCCCTTTGCATTGGGTAACTATGCGCTGGCTTCAGTTGCCCTATAGGCCCAATGGAATCTTGGGCGTGATTTATATACAGGCTGCTTTCTAGTCACTTTTGCCTTGCTTAAGCCTTGCCTTGCTTGAGCCTGCTTGGACCTGTTTGGCTTGAAGTTGCCTCGAGTTGCATCGCCTCAAGTTGCATCGTCTCGAGTGCCCAGTCCAGAGCCTGGGACAAAGCCGCTAGCCTACACACCACAAGCTACGAGAGAAGCCACGCCTGCTTCCCTTTGCAACCAGGATTTTGCCATGCCTCAGTTTCCCCAGGACAAAGCAAGTGCCTACCTTGAGAAGTGTCATGACCAGCCCACCATCCGCTGGAGCCAGACCAGCCTTTGAAGACCGCGTGGCATTCCTGCTGGCAGCCAGCCGTGCCAGCATATAAATTAAGGAACTGTATTCCTGAACAGGGCTGCCTCACTTTCACATAAGAAATTTCAGTTTCAAATCCCTCCAAAACATACAGTCTTTAAACTACAAAGGTGCTTTGTTGTCTTATTGTGCTGGACTAATGCTTAACTGTACCTCAAAAAGAAAAAATAGGAAAAAGGAAAAAAAAGTGGGGGAAAGGCACATTAGTCTGGATGAAACATTGTCTTACAAGGTCTGCTCATCTGGTGCCTTCTACAGCGGGGAGTTACAAGATTTCCTGTTACACTAATGCAAGTGGACACGTGCCACAGCACGGGAGCCTGGGAGATCTTTAAAAATCACACTTCTCAAATATGCAGCTGACAAAATTAAAACTCCAAAATTATCTGGCAACATTAGAGACAAAACAAAACCAAATTAGATTCAATAGATAAAAGCGATTGTAAATCTCATATACCAAGCTGGAGAGCGAAAATTTGAAAGCAGTAATACAGGAAAGAAGCCCTGAGGATTACAGGGGAAATTATTTAACTATGTGTTCAAGTGCAGCACCACTCTAAAAATATGAATCTTGTTCTGCATTGTACTGAACCTGGCAATTATGGTAAGAGGAAAAAAGTAATTCTATAATACTCCAAAACTGCGTACACCATACTGTGCCATACATTGCAAATTACAAACAGAAACAGGCTCTCGGTTGGGAAGGTAATTTCTGAAGGTCTACAAATGGAATACTACTGCACAAGTATGAAACTGAAAAAAATACAATGGAGAGCTGCAGTAAGAGTCCACACCTACCTAATGAAATACTAATAGAGCATAGAAAAATAATTTTTTTTTTATAATTTTGAGGCTAATACTGAAAACACAAACCTCACAAGCTAAGTGAGAGTTCATCATCAGTGAGAAATATCAGATAATGACATTATTGAAGTAGAAGGGATGAAAAATACAAATCCTCTTGCAAACCAAACCAAAGGTACACAGATTTGCTAGTTTGTTCTTCTCTGAAGACTAGACCAGACAATTTCTCCTCATGCTGCTGATGTTGATAGTAATCACTATGCTAACAGTGCTTAAAGGATTGCTAACCAAGGCAGAGTTCAGCTTGTTCAGGTATTAAAAACTGTCCAGCCAAACAGCACAAAGCTCTTCCAAGACAGTCTACATATTTTGAAGACCATCCATTATACTGTACTCACTCTTTCTCTTCAAGGGATTGCCCTTTACAGTTATTGCTCGTGAACCTCACGCACTGTCTTTAGCACTGGATGCAAGGAAACCTAAAGCATAAGGAACGCAGAACAACCTGGTGAAAGGATACCCTCTTGACACTGCCAGGAATCCAGTTTCTCCTCTGACCTGCTACAGCTGACCATGCCTAGAGAAAGTTGCAGAAGCGAATGATACCTGCGTTTCTCTAACCATGCAAGTGGTGGTGTTTCCATTCTGCTCATTCATTACCCAAATTCAACATTCCCATCGCAGTGAAAAATATTTCTGGTGGCATGAATGAGTAATCCTCACGGTAGAGTTGTGTTTATGGTACTGCTTCATCTGTAGATTGCAGTACTGCTGCAATGTTATCACAGCAGAATTTGAAGAGATTTCCTTGCTGATTACTGACCTCAGAGAAGTTTTTCTATCAGGCCTCTGCTATAAGATGTTCATGTCCTTTTTGCACTTCTTGATCATTCGTGCGGGTACATAAATTGACATCATTCTTCTGGTAGAAGATGGCTGCACATGCAGTAGGACATTAATTTGTACATTAAGAAGTCAAACTCCCTAAACTCCTGCTGCAGTCAGTGGAGCAAGCTTCCTCCCGAGGCCAAATAAGAACAGGTCATTACCTTGAAAATATTACAGAACCCGAACACAACAGCAAAGACATCAGCAGCAATTGATGAATGTAACTGCAATCAATCTAGCAATTGATGAATGTAACTGCAATCAATCTAGCAATTGATTCTGATACCAAGATAGAGTCAAATACTAATGTATATGTCAATGCTGAAGGCGTTAGTGGTGCTCGTGATGACTTGCAGATCTCAGTGCCGAGGGAATTGAAATATGGAGCAAAGAATCAAGAGAGATCCGAGATGAGTCGAGTGCAATTCCAGAGAGGATTCTCAGAAAGCTCTTTAGTGGTTTTAGCATCCTTTATGATAGAGCCCTTGAAGTTTTATGATGTCTCTCATTTAGCCTACCAGAAGATAATCCGCTTCTGAACCACAACTACACAGATGCTTCCTCTTTTGTGGGATTTGTCTTAGTGAAGGGAATCGCTAGAGAGATACGGTGATGGAAACAGATAATGAAGGGATTGAAGCATCTCTCAGTCAAGGAAAGGTTGAGAGACTTGGGGTTACTTAGCATGAAGAAAAAGAAAATCATGAACTTAATCAAATTTGAACAAAAAAAATGGGGGCAGAAGTATCTAGACCTCTAATTTTCTGAGGAATCTACTCTAACTGAACACAGAGTAAGAAAGTTGGACTGGGTAATGCCCAGATGACCTTTCTGATGTGAAACATCCCGTGATCTTGTGATTCTAGATGCTTTCAGGGTAAAGAATCAGTGTTTTAAAAGATTTAGGGATGCAACAAATCCTGAAAGACCACCCAAACACCATTTGGTGTATATTCACAAAGAATATACTTATAAAGGATATTAATATTTTGGGTTTTCTAGGTGATTTTCTCCCTCATGGATGCTTTGGATTCAAGGAGGGGTGGGGGAGGGAGGGGAAGAAAGAGGCATCTCTTTTGTGCAAATACAGCTATATTCCAAGATCATGGTGGCTTCATAATTGCAGGAATCAGTATTTGGAGTCCAGAGTGGTGGTCAGACATATTCACCAAGTACAATGAAACGTGATTTGGAAAAATAAACCAAATATTTGACATGCAATGGCATACTGAGTACTGATGGCTGCACCGAATGAACCCTCTGCTATGACTGCAGAGTGAATGTATTTGCTACCAAACAGTAGGTACTACCAGTAACAGATGTGTGGAGTCATGCTGCCTTTGGTAGCATTTATCACCAATATCTGACATTCCTGGGGCCATTCACACACAGCAGATCTACTTGAGCATCACAAAAGAAACTTGCCTGTTTAACATATATGTAAAGATAAAAAATAATTGAATGCATTCTGCCTTTTTGATTCAAACATTTATTATGGGCGTTTCCTTTTTTAAGAGTTGGGGGAAAATATTCCTCTGATTGTTTCTTTCTGCAGTTCAAATTGTAGCAGTAGGCAAGAGATTGAAGACACTCATTTGGAAAGCAAATATATAAAGTGACTACCATTTCCAACTGCACAGATAGGGAATCATATCTTTCATACCTGCAGCAGATTATTGAAATTATTGGTTGCCATACTGCACTTTTCTTAGCTGGTATAGTCTGTAGAATCGCTAAGAAAGCACTACAGGTAAGAAACCACTACAACTACCCTCTCTGCAGTTTATTATTTTCCAAGGATAGATTTGTATGTTGGGGTTTTCAGCTCTGGTGAGACCCCACCTGGAGTACTGCCCCAGTTCTGGAGCCCCTATTCCAAGAGGGATCTGGAGGTGCTGGAAGGTGTCCAGAGAAGGGCCACGAGGATGAGCAGAGGGCTGGAGCACCTCTCCTGTGAGGACAGACTGAAGGAGTTGGAGCTGTTCAGTCTGGAGAAGAGAAGGCTGTGAGGTGACCTCATTGTGGCCTTCCAGGATCTGAAGAGGGCTACAGGAAGGCTGGGGAGGGACTTCTCAGGACATCAGGTAGTGACAGGACTAGGGCATGTTCCAATCAAAGGGTGCCAACATGAGGCTGTCATTCTTGGCACATGTGGAATGTTGCTGTTTTGCTTTTTGCAGTGTGCAATTAGTCAGCACAGGTCCAGCAGCTGTCTTCAGAGGAGTGGCTGCAAGAGGACTGTTTTATTTCCAACAGATCTGTTCTGAGAGCAGGGAAAAAAAAATCAAGTCAGACAGCACTTATTAACCCTCAGTTATAAATGCTAATTCAACCCCACAGCAATCATTTTATAGAGAAATGTTTAGAACTAATGCTTTCTCCCAGTTTGACAACACCGGCAGATTTCACTTTAGAACCAGACGTAGAAGAGTAATGAAAGCTAAATGGATTAACACTACCTCAACTGTAGGAGATCATAGGGGAGTTCCTACAGGGACCTGGACAGGCTGGAGAGGAGGGCCCATGTGAACCTCAGGAGGTTCAACAAGAGCAAGTGCAGGGTTCTACACCTAGGCCTGAAAAATCCTTGCTTTCAATAAAGACCAGGAGATGAGGTGATAGAAAGCAGCCTTGCAGAAAAGGACTTGGGGGTACTGATGGACAAGAAGCTGGAGATGAGCAGGCAGTGTGAGTGCTGCCCAGAAGGCTGATCACATCCTGGACTTCAGCAAAAGATGTGCTGCTAAGAGATCCAGTGAGGTGATTCTGCCACTCTGCTCTGCTCTGGTGAGACCTCACCTGGAGTACTGCGTCCATGTCTGGAGCCCTCAGTACAGGAAGGACATGGACCTGATGGAGTGGGTCCAGAGGAGGGCCACAAAAAGGGGTGGTTGGAGCACCTCTGCTATGCGGACAGGCTGAGGGAGCTGGGGTTGTTCAGCCTGGAGAAGAGAAAGCTCTGGGGACACCTAATAGCAGCCTTCCCATACCTGAAGGGAGCCTACAAGAAGGATGGATGGACAGTTTCCAAAGACCTGCAGAGATAGGATGAGTGGCACAGTGGTTTCAAACTAGAGAAGAGTAGATTTAGATTGGATGTTAGGAACAAGTTCTTTACTATGAGGGTAGTGGAACACTGGCACAGGTTGCCTAAGGAGGTGGCTGGGGCCCCATCCCTGGACATATTCAACATGAGGCTCAACAGGCCTCTGGACAACCTGCTCTAGTTGAGGATGCCCCTGCTTACTGCAGAGGGGGTTGGATGAGAAGCGATGTGCTCCCTGTATTCTGAAAGTCCCTGGGACTTTGGAAGTCCCTACCAACCCAGACCATTCTGTGATTCTGTGTAAAATCTAGATCATGAGCCTTATATCAATTAACTAGCAGTGTCTGAAACCACAGTGATCTCCAGGGGACAAAACCAACCCAAAATCACCATATGCAAGTCTGTCTTCCTAATTCTACTAACAGACAGAGAAAAATTAAGTGGATTAAAGCTATAAAGGGGAAAAAACCACATTTTGTTTCCCCTAGTAGCACTGTAGAGCATAAAGGTCCTTAGAGACTCCTTAAATTCAAAGAAAAAAGGAAGGGTAGGAAAAGACTGTGGAAATGCTTAGGGATTTGGCCTTGGTGTTTCTGTATCTAGATCCAAGGCAGACATCTGCAGATGAGCCATTACAGACAGTGACAGACAAAGTAGGAAGGGAATGATGATTACATCACTTTGCAATGTGAATGGCAGTAGCCAAAGTGATGTTCTGAATTATTCTATGAATGTAGCTGCTGATCATCCATTTTAAAATTAAAGATATATTGTTCCCTGTGAAAATGAAATCAAAAACTCAACTCTGATCTCCCCCATTATGGAACAAATCAGATAATGTAAATCCAGTGTCCTCTTGTAAGGTGATCTCTACTAGAATAAATGTGCCAGCTGAGACAAACATGTCTCATTGGAGGTGTTCAAGAAGAGGCTTGATGGGGTGCTTGGTGCCAGGGTTTAGTTTTTTAGTTGTTTAGATGGGTTGTATTGTACTGTATTGTACTGTATTGTACTGTTTTGTACTGTATGGTACTGTATTGTATTTAGGTGGGTTGGATTGGTTGATGGGTTGGACGTGATGATCTTGAAGGTCTCTTCCAACCTGTTGTATTGTATTGTATTGTATTGTATTGTAAAAATACCCAGGAAACTCACTGGCACTCTGCACTGTTATTTGGTCTTTGATATTTCTGTCAGTTTATGAAAGAACAGTACCTAGCTCTAGTTGGGAGTGAACTTAAAACATAAACCCAGCAAACTTTACAAACATGAATCCCTGTGCCTAAGGAAAGCCTTTGGGCACTGCTGAGATCCTTCAATTATGCAATGACAGGGACTTAGCTGAGTGGCTGATCCTAGGTCTCTAAGGATGAACACGTACCTAGGGGAATCCTCCTGGGACACTTAACTCTCTGGGGGGCTGCAGGGGTATATCCTGTGTCTGCAACAGGGCAATTAACAAACAAGATGATCCTCCACTTACTCCCCAGGAGCTCACCCACCGGAAACTTCAGAATTCCTTGCTGGCTCTCCTTTTGCACAAGAGGTGCAGGCACACTGTTCTCCACAATCTGCCTGTTCACTGTCACCTCTAAACCTCTGGTTAGTGAGCCCTGACTACAGGGAGCACATCCCAGAATTTCTACTTTGCTTGACCATCTGTGTGCCATCACCACTGGACTTCTGGTCATCTGACATTAAATATCTCCTTTGATACTGTCCTACTTTTTATGAATACATACTACATACACTTAAATATAATTACATATTAATTGAAGCAAAGCCTTGAACATTGTTTTCCCATATTTCCTACTTGCTAGCTCATCCTTTTTCTGCTCCCTACTGTGAATATTTGCAGTGAAAAGGCTTCAGCAAGTCAAGGCTTGAGCAAAGCCCACTAAGAAACAGATGATTAAGACATTGCCTAAGGTAAGTAGACCAAAAGTCTTATTAGTAGTTTGTATTAGAAACTACTGCAGTTAAAAAAACAACTTGTCCCTTCCTTACCCATCTCACTAGCAGTAACTGCTCGAAGTACTTGGCTACTGGATAGACCAAACAGTCTCATCTCTGCTCTTCTATCTGTGTCTTTGTTTCAGCATGAGGGTGATCTGACCTGGTTTAAATGCCATCTTTTAAAGAGAGGTAGAGAATCCCAAGAAGCTGTAAGTATGTCCTTTGGGCTGAAATTGCTAGTTCAGTCTCTATCCTCCCTCATTAGGATTTCCTGTGTTTAGCTTGCATATCTTCTGTTTCAGCTTGTTGCCTTTGGAGGACCTCACTCTTAATTAGTCTTGCTCTTTTCAGACATTTCTCAGGGAGCTTGAACATGTAATTTGAGGCAGACACTTCCTATAGGCACATGTTTCTTTCTGTGGAGACAATCTATTGTTTCCCCAGTGAAGAAAACTTGTAGTTTTCATTAAATGATCCCAGAAACACAGAATTGCCTAGACTGTAAAAGTCCTTTGAAATGATTGTGTTCAGTCATTAACCCAAAACTAACAAGTCCTTGATTAAACCGTAACCTTAAGCACTGTATCCGCACAACTCTTCAATAACTCCAGGGATGGGGACTGCCCCGGGCAAGCTGTTCCAATGCTTGGTAAGCCTTTCAGTGCAACCTGAACATCCATTGGTGCAACTTGAGGCCATTTCCTCTCATTGTGTCATCTGTTACATGGTTAAGCAGACCAACAGCCACCTCTCCACAATCTCCTTTCGGGTATTTGTAGAGAACTACCATTCTTTCAGCCACTCCTCATAAGACACATGCTTTAGGCCCTTCACCAGTTTTGTTGCCCTTGTTTGGACACATTCCAGAAACTAAATATCCTTCTTGTAGTGATGGACCCAAAATTGTACACAGTATTCAAGGTGTGGCCTCACACACCTTTACAGGGGTAAAATCACTCTCCTGGCCCCGCTAGCCACACTTTTCCTAATACAGGCCAGGATGCTGTTGGCTTTCACTGTTGGCTCATGTTCAGGCAGCTATCAATCAACACCCCCAGGTCCCTCTCTTGCTTTCCAGGCACTTTTCTGCAGGTCTGCAGCACTGCACAGGGTTGGGAATTGTTGTGGCCAAAGTTCAGAACCCAGCATTTGGCCTCATTGAAACTCGTACAATTGGTCTTGGCCCATCAGTGAAGTCTGTGTAGATCCCTCTGCAGAGCCTCCCTACTCTTGAGCAGATCAACATTTGCACCCAGCTTGGTGTTATCTGCAAACTTACTAAGGGTCAACTTGATCCCTCAGCCACATGACTGATAAAGATGCTAAACAGGACTGGCCCCCAAAACTGAGCCCTGGGGAACACCAGTTGTGATCATCTGTTACAAATGACCATAGACCAAGCGCTGACTCTTCCACCACACCTACCTGACTGTTTTTAGCCTAAGAAAAAGTAAGATTTATTTTAATTTAATCATATAATAAATGATATAATTAAAGTTATGTACTGGGCACTAGTTATCACTGCACAGTACCAAAATCTGTACAGATTACACAGGAGAGTTATACACCCTCAAAGTTCTCATTACTTGTCATGCTATTGCTGTTTGATTGTATGAGGTATGAAAAGTTCTGTACAATCCAGAACTGTCTGAGTGAGGAAGATGCTTATTTTTCTAATTTTTGGTTTGGTGAACAGGAAAAAAAGTGACTTTTTCATAGCTGAGGTCACAGACATCTCTCATCTGAAAATTTGATTCTGGTAACATGAACCATATACAATCTATGCAGGGTATGTGCATCAACTTAGAGGAAAAACATGAGGAAAACAATTGTTAAGACAAACTGCAGACTAAACTAAACCTGACAGCCTTGAGTGATGACATAATACCCTCTAACTCTGTGATGGTGACACAAAAATGCCAAAGGACACAAAGCTGTCAGTCTTGTTGTTTATCTTCTGTCTAAGACTAATAAAAGGAGGTAGGTGATTGACAGAATGGACATGGGCACAGTCCTAGGCATACAGTTTACACTCTGTTTGGAAAATGTATTGATGGTGTTAGGGGTGGCTTACAGGTTATTGCCTTCTTTCCTGCATTACTTTGGTATCTTTCACAAACTTCTGATACAACTTTTTTGAAGCTACCATTGGTTTTTTGTTTGTTTGTTTTAACGTTTAGCAGTTATAATCACTGGTATGTCAATGTCCTAGTAACTTACTCACAGTATCAGCTTCTGGGCAAGTGTCCAACTTAGTTGAAAACAAAACTAAGCTTTATATAACCCTTAGGTACTACCATGGTGAACAATGGACTATTATCAAACGTTTCTGGGGTTTAGTGCCTCAGAAAAAAAGCCTAAATGCATTGTGTTACATCAGCTCCTAACTACTAAAAATGGAAAACTGTACAAGTCTCTACAGAGCACAACACTGAAGCAGCACCATTTAATGTTAGCACATACATCATCTAAGGCAGGTAGAACCACAGAGAGGACAGTTTACATTGACAAGGTTTGCTGAAAACAAGTGACTCACTTGGTTGTTTCCCCAATTAATTTGCAAGGAACAGCTGGTAGAAAATACTCTCAGTGAACCAAATAGCTTTCAGAGTTATTTAGAATAATTCAGCTGGGACACCTGTGTTATTAAAAGCACAGGAGCTGATAATATTTTCAAAATCTTCCACTAAATAAATGTGTGTGTGTGTGTGCATGTGAGCATGCAAGGCCAGTAACCCTCAAATTATTCTTCCCTATTCCTCAAGAACCTCATCCAATTGAAGAACCACACTATCTTGCAGTTCATTCCTTCCACTGAGAGGCTGCACAGGCCTGTACTAGCAAGGTTCATCTTTAAGACACCCAGGAGATATTTTCCTTTCTAGAAGTAAATACATAGGATAATGTATTTCCTCTCATCCAGAAACTAACACTGAGAGGCACAATACTGAGGAGCCAGAATATTAAACAACTCTGCAGACATCAAGGTCAATGACACAGGAGGCAGAGAAGGTGCTCCAGGCACCAGAGCAGATTCCCCTGCAGACCATGGAGAAGACCACGGTGAGGCCATTCCTCTGAAGCTCTGCAGCTCGTGAAGGGTAATGGTGGGGCAGATAGCCACCTGCAGCCCATGGAGGACCACTCCACAGAAGGTGGATGTGCCCAAAGGAAGATATGACCCCGTGAGAAGCCTGCACTCAAGAAGACTCGTAGCAGGGCATGTGGACCTGAGGAGAGAGGAGCCCACACTGGAGCAGGCTTGCTGACAGGACTTGTGACCCTGTGGGGCACCCACACTGGAGCAGTCTTTTCACAAAGGACTACGCCCTATGGAAAGGACCTGCAATGAACTAGTTAGCAAAGAACTGTATCACCCCTTGGCTGTGTTTTCTTTCCCCTGTGCAACTGAGCAGGAAGAGGGATAGAACAGCTTTGGTGGGCACCTGGCATCCAGCCAGGGACAACCTCCCACACTCCTATATTTTAAATCAAATCAATTATCAATATCAGACTAATAATAATAATAATAATAATAATAATAATAATAATAACTACTATATAATATATATCTTATATGTAGTATGATAACAAAATCAGCAAAATCATAACATTGCATTAATCTAAACCATCTGTATCTTACTTTCTCACTGGTCAAAATACAGATAGAAGGCCAAATGTGTTTTAGCATATTTTAAGGATTAGCAGGTCTGTACTTTTTCTAATAATAATAAAAAAGAAGAAGTGATAGTTTCCACAGCTAAGAGTTCCTTGAGGAAAATCTAGACACCCATATTCCTTTTTCCAGTGGTCTGTGTCCATATGGGTATATAGTGCAAATGGCAAAGATTTGCATGGCTGTTGAACAGGAACAACCAGGCTGTACACAGTGGTGTGCAGTGCTATAGCAGCAACATTTGGTGTACACAGTCCCAGAACATGAGTTTATTTCTTAGTTTGGGCATACTTGGCTTCTGAAATCCCCAATATGACCACAAGATGGTGACTCTGAAGGCACATCACCTCAGAAGAAGTTCTACACTGTAGACTTTCCTTGTTATCTGCCCAAACCATGTACTATCTCATGAACCCCTATACATATACAAGCAGGACACCCACAGCAACTGTGGAATGTCACTGAACACAGTTGAAAGCTGTTGGATGAAGGTGGATTAAAATGGAAGTTAAACTAAGCTGTATTGAGGAGATGAGACAGGATACAATAAACAATGAAAACATACAAATGTGCTTCTTGTTAGTCACTGCTTGAATTAATGACCTTTCAAATAGGCTATAAGCAAAGCACCACAAAGCAGGCATTATAATAAGGAATAGCAGTACAGTCGCCACAAAAGGTAATTCTGCAGTGGACAATGTAGTACCACAACAGGAATATCAGACCTAGTATGCAACTAATGGTGTAGTGCAGAGGTGTCTGAAATCAGTCCAGCTGCATTAGCTGGGCTCAGCAGCAGTAATGTAAGCACAGTGATGGGGCTGTAACACTCCAGAGACCTATGCTGATATTTTTGCACTGTACTTAGTTTGGCTGTGTGTCTCAGTTGCTGCTTCTGCCTAAGATAAAGATATTCTTCGAGACTTCTTGCTAGGTTTTTGTTTCCCTAACACACAAACAGTGACAGTGATTGGGGGAAATTTCCAAGTTTTTCCTATCCACTGGGTTGAACCTGATTTTACTGGCACATTGATTGCTGGGGGGACATAAAAGGGGGGGAAAGTGGGGGAGGGAGAGGTAGGGGGAAAAAATAGAGAATGATTTTATTCTTGTAATTAATAAGGTATAAATTTCACATTAAGGAAACCTATTATCCTTCAGATACTATACTATGCCATTACAAAGTAGATAATGGTAATTCGTCCAGCAGGACTAGCAAGAGTGCATCAGAATTCACAGTAATGACTTACAAGACCATTGATTGCCTAAATATTTGATCAGCCTGTATCATTCTTCTATTGCAATATTTATTCTACATTTAAGTAGTTTTCCTATGCTCATTATCTGTGGAAATCATATTGGGAGCTGTAGTTCTTCAAATAAATGTTTATAATATAGAAATGTAAGTGTCTCTCGACTCCATAAGCTGAAAAATAAACCAGGAGCTGTTTCCTGTGTTCAGCTGCAAGGTGGTTTTTTTTGCTAATCAGACTACCAGAATCATTGCAGCACAAAACACTGTTTGGCACAGAGAATATACATCACAGATAAACTTAATTACTCCTCAAAAGGGGAAGGCAACCCTTCTGTGAAAGAGAAGACAGGTCTCACATTGCCCGGATATGAGCAGACAGAGCTGATTACTGCCATACCATATCTCAGACGTGGGTGTGTTTGGGAAACTTCCGCAAGCTACCTACTGCAACAGGTCTAGGATGAATGGTGTTTTCACAGATGTCTTTTTACTTTGCACTATTTGATCAGGTAGAAGAACACTTTTTTTTCTGTTGAGACAGCATCTGTCACTATTATCCACACTAAGAACCATCTTAATCATCAGGAAGACCTGCTGTAATCAATTACAAGGCAATTGGTGCCTTTGGTCCACAGTTTGACTCAGACAGACACATTTACTAGCTTCCTGCTCCAAAGAGGGGAATGTGGTATTTCAGCCACAATATTCTCAAGGACTCACAGAACTTGTTGGTTGTATCAGCAACATGGCATGTAGATTTGTGCATGATTTTCCCCTTTCTTATCTAAGGTAGCCTAGCTCACAGAGAAGCAGAGATGGGCCATGTAGCCATTTACTTAGAAATGACTGGGGAGCCTTCGCTTAACTGCCAAGACTGGGTTCTCCTTGAGCTGAAAGGAAATGAAAAGACATACTGCTATGGCCGCATCATTTTTACTGAGTATAGGATAAGGGGACTGTATTAATGAGTTGCAATTAGGTTGCCTGGTGGACAAGGAGAATTTGCAAGATCTGCATAGTTTGTATCTGAGATAGCTGTGTGATGCAACCTTGCAGGCCCACTGAGGAAGACAGCGCATGCTTAGGAGAGAAAACTGATACTAAAATATGAGATTCTTTTCTAAACACTGATTTATGGTAGACATGCAGTCTCTCAGATGGGTGTATAAACACATAAAAACCTCTCAGGTACCTGTAGGTGTACTTAACTTGTTTTCTGGAAGGTGGCACAATGACTACCATAGCTCACGGTAAGTATTGGCAACATTAATTTTGCCAAAACTCTTCTTCAGAGCGCATCTCGGAGGCATCGTAAACTGCATTACTTTCACTGAATAGGAAGTTACTGACATCAAATCCTTCATCAATAATCCTGCTGTAGCCCTATTCTATTACAATTCAATTTATGCTCCTCAAAAGCTTTCAAGCTACTTTCTCCTTGAATAATGGTGATGCTGCTTTAGTTTGCTTTCCGTGCCTCGTGCATCATTTCAGATTTGATAAACCAAGCATTAAAATTTTAATGATTACTTCTCTTGTTTCAAGATTCCTTTACACTTACTCTTTTACTGTCATGTTTTCGTTCTCCTTTCTTTACATCACTGTATTTAATAAATGCACTTTATTTTACAGAGTGTTACTAGTCTGGTGTTTATGCTGTCTCTTTATTACATGCTAACTCTCTTACTTATTTTGTTTTCCCTTTATCTTTTCTCATGTTCTTGCATTGTTATGGTGCACAAAGTACACAGCAGAAATGAAGCTACCGTGCATTCTAAGGAGGCTGTCTGCATTTAGAGGGGGAAGGAATCAGCCCCAATCTGGGTTCAGTTCCTCTTTTTTTTTTCCCTTTAGTAACAAGGTAATTACTCAGTTGTGCAGCCTCCAGTATCTAATTATATTGAGTATTATTTCATTAGCCTTTCCTTTTAACTGATCATTACAAGGTTTGTAAACTTATTTGTGCTGTTGGACCCAACACCAGGATGTCCATGGCTTACACACTCTCCTAAATAAATTACAAATTGCTGTTTGGACACACTGGAGTGACAGGCACGCAAAGAGATAAGATAACATCAAGGCAACTAAGCAGAACGTTACTCCATATGTTTTCTGAGATGCTTGCATTAAATATTAAACATGTTTGAAGAATGCATAGCCTGTCATACCTTAGGTCCCCTTGTCTCTTCTCATGCTTCCACATGTGTTTTTTCCCCTTTGTTTCAATACTTAAACTGAAGTTAATAGAAGTACTTTTTAACAGCTAACCAACTGGCATTTGCAGTGCATGATTTCAGGTGATACTCACATTTCTTCTTGTGTGACATAGGAAGGTTATGGAGCAATGGATTCAGAGCCATGCTGCCTGCCTGAGATGTTGTCATGGGTTGAGTTGAATCTGATGATGTGTATTCAAAACCACACTGCTGTTATGGCAGCCTCCATAATTAAAGTATTGGCTGGAGCAAAGTGCCCTGGGGTTTGAAGTTCAGTCTGCAACATGAGGGGCTTCCGGTTTCCAGCTGCTGATTCTGGTTTCAGGGTTGGGGGCATTGGCTTTTTCTGCTGTACTGGCTTCTGCGTGTTTGGGTCGGGACAACTGCTTTATCTGGCTTCTGTGGCTGTTTTTGCTTTTATTAAAGTAATTGTATGGCATATGATCTCATTAAACTTATCTCAACCCAGAATGGTTTTTTTTGTGTTACTTTCCCTCCTGTCTGTGTGCAGGGCATGGGGCTTGCTTGTGAGAGCGGGCTGTGTTAACCCAGGACAGATGTGAACACAGAGATGGGCCCAGTAGGGGAAGGGGACCCAGCTCCTGCTCCCTGGTAAGAGTGTGAAACTAGGTGGCCTGTGCTAGTGCTGAGTTTCTTGTTTTAGGACCTTAAGACACTATTACTTTGAAAACTTCCTTCCTAAAACCACTTTGTTTTCAGATTTTGCAGAAGCCAACAATTACATATTTGGCAACTAGAAGAGGAGTGTATTGTTCTGTGGCAGGTGTTTTAAGGAACCTTTTCTTGCCCCTGTTATGCTCCTTCCGGTTTTTCCCCTCCCCTTCCTTTGCCCTTCAATTCCATTTGTGTTCAAGCTGTCCAATTTGTACACTCACAGCATTTGTGTACATTGAAGTGACCTCAGGTGGACCTGTAAAGAAGATTGAGTGGCAAGTAATTCAGTTATGTCTGGGTTTGATTTCCTATGTATATCTAGAAGAAGCAGGGATTTTGTTCTGCTTTTTTAATAGGACCATCTTAGAGGTACAATTGTAGAGTCCAAATTTAATCTAGCAAATAATGACAAAAATATTGATCAATCAGTTTACAGAACCATTTGCTTTTATATTTTGACTACATGCTCTCAACTACTACCTGTTTTTTCTGATAATTGTTTTGTTAATGTAACAAAATGCAACAAAACCACAGTTCCATTAGAGTGCCAAATAACTCCGGGAGTTTAAGTCCCAGTTCTCTCCTTAAGTTTTTTTTCCCCCAAGTCTTTTTTAAGTTACCCCTCAAATATTAGGAAAATTGACAGGTTTCCTATTTCTGGTATTACTTATTCTAGAAATCTAATTAGTTCCTCTTGTTCTGTGATTGTTATGCAATTATACTATGCCATGAAAACAGTATGCTCTGTCAAATTATTTTGTTCATGAAGTTTCAGTACATTAGAAACAAGACAAAAAGTATTCTCTGGAACAAAGCCAGAAATAACTCCCAGCATTTTATTTATTTATTTATTTAAAATAGATTTATACAACTCATTAAAAAAATGAGACCTTCAATTTACTGGAACATATTTACTGCATGAAAACAAAACCTTGGATCATAACACACTGTCTTTGAAGTGTTCTGCACCAATCATGTCAGATTTTTCTCGTTGACTCAATCAGGCACAATTTAATCAGAAATAAATTAGACTTCCTCTATTAGAGTAAAAATAAATGCTTGATTCATATTCATTCCCTTAAAATATCTGCTCGTATCCACAGTCATGAAAGGATTAAGAAGCTCAGCAGACCCTCTGGCAAAGCGCTGGATTTTCAGCTGATCCTTTGGTCTGTTTTCCTAAGTCCACAAGAGACAAAGCATGAGCAGTGAGAATGGATGGCTTTTTGGCTGATGGCACTAAGATTGTACGAAATGACCAGCTGATAATATTTCTCCCACTGTAACTCTATCTGCATCAATATGTCAGGTCTTTGTTTTAGCTAAGCACAGCAAAAAGTGTGGACCATTTTCTTGGATGAACTACACCTTTAGCCTAAGTAAGAATGCAAGCTTTCCTTTAAGTAAATAAAGGATGAATTTGAGTTTGATAAGAGAATAGTCTCTGTACAAAAATGGCAGATGGTGCTTTGTGGGTAACTTTCAAAATTAAACTGAAAAAAATACAAGGAAACTACATGCAAAGAAAAAAGGATAATCTCAAACCAGAAAGGAAGCAACCTGCAGTGAAGAGATCCATTATCTTTTATCTGCACATAAAAATTTTACATTGGTGTGGGAAAAGACTAAATTCTCACCAAGCTTGCATGATAATATATTTTTGCCTTTGACAAGCTTGAGCTTATGTCACAGTTTGCCTAGGATCACCAAAGAAATTTTTTCTATATACTACAGGTATTCTTTGTGCCTAAGGCTCTTAAAGTAAGACCACCAGAATAATGCCATAACCCAGGAGAGGAAGGTGGAGTTGAGATTCAAGCCTTAGTCATTCTCACAGATGAAACAAATACTTGCCTCAGGTGATACAGAACATGGCCACAACAGCCTGCATCAGACTCTGGAATGGGCTATTAGAAACACTTACTACACAAATGCAGGAATGAAGGGCAGCCTCAGATGTGATTAAAGAAAACACCGGAATTGTGGAACACAGAATAAATTGCTGTCCTCTAACATCCTTTTGTGAAGAACCAGCCTTGATTCATGCTATGTCAGCAAAAACTGTCAAATGAATGACACACTTGGGCATCAAGCATTCATGCTTTACATTGCCAAATGAAAGAAGAAGATGAAAAGGTTCCTCTCGATACATTCAACACTTTCCCTAATGGTTTATATAATGATAAGTATGATGTATCAAGCAGATGGGAGAATTCAAATAGAGGTGACATTTGATGCACATGTTTGCTTCTCCTCATTCTCTTGTATGAAGTGCTCAATAATGTTTGAAAAGAAAGAATGAACACTTTTTGTTTCCTCTAAACGTAGTTTCTATGCCAGAAATCCCCCTTTGTACAAATACTCTAAATGAACAGTTTATTTGCTGGGGAAGACCAGAATGTCTGGGATGAAGAGGGTTGCAGTTTCATAGCTACCCTTTAGTAAGCAATTTGGATGTTTGGTCCTTATCTCAAAACCTTTTCCTAAGTGGGGGTCAAGGCCCAGGGATGCATACCACACCGATGTTGTTCAATCTTCGGATGACTTGCTGCCATTTTCTCCCACAAGCTGTATCACCACACTGTTTTACTGCACTGAGAATTATGGGCATATGACTTTTAAGTACTTATAAATATCCTGGTTGTTATTTTTGCTATTAACAACTGTGACAAAGAAAAACCGTGAGTATATTCACCCATCACTTTCTCCTCAGAGTTTATGAAAAGTGAAATAACTGCTGCAGCTTGGCTTTAAGATAAATGGAAGGCATGTGTGGTTTTTTTCATACTGCTTGTTTCACAGACTAGGACAGCTCACTAGCTAAGCTATATATCAATTATGATTTCAGATGGCTACCATTTAATGGGTTGTTTCTCTGCGGCAATGAGAAGGCAGTTTTACACAATACTTTCTGTCTCAGGTGCTCTCTCATACAGAGCCCCATTCTCATTCAACATACCTATCAATCGATATATCTTTATTTCCCAGTGGAATGTGAGATGTGTTGGTAGTGGCATTTTACATGCACGGCATTCAGTAAATCCATAATGCCTTGCTTAGTTTAACTACTGCTGTGAAGTGCCTTAGCTGTTCTTTGGAACAGGCCTAAAGGTGTATCTCCTGTCTTTGCAGCTCCAGGCAGGCAGAACTGAGGTAACTGCTGTGCCATCTGAGGAGTACCTGGATAATTTCACAGCAACTGCACCTGCTGATTGAATGAAGGAGCTAGAAGCCTTTTGTTCTTGAATATTCCAGTTCAAGGAGATTGAGGAGGAACTACACAAAGGCATGCCTATCAATTGTTATTGTGCACTGGTGAATTTTTCAGATCTTCTTACTGATGACAGCTATTCTAAAATTATGCTTCCAATATTAGAGAGACAGATTTTAGTAGTTTAAAGAGGCACTGGTACCATGCTTATTTGGAATAAATGTGAGTTGATTTCTTTATAAAATCCTAATCTAGACTACCACAGCACATGCTATGCTGCCTCACACCCCAAGGGAAGAATACGTTGCCAAAACTGCACAGAACTGTTCAGGGATCTCCTTGGCTCTTTGCTAATCTTCAGAGAGGAGATAAGATACAGTTTTGAGCCACACAACTCCAAGCTGCCTGGGGTGCAGACAGCTGATACAGGCAAGTTTGGGATGAGCAGAAATGCTTGAGTTGGAAACTGCTCAGTGCAGAACAGACAAAAATGAAAGGAAAATGCTTTCCATACCTGCCTTCTATTTCTGCAGGTGCTCTTATATTTGACTGAAACTGCTGACTTTCAAAACCATGCTTCAATAGACCTTGTCTGCAAAGTATGAGGTGCCACATGATCTGGTGTCACAAATGGGGTACCTCAGGGACTGATATTGGGCCCAATGATATTCAGTGTCTTCAAAAGTGATCTACATGATGAGATCAAATGCACCCTGATGAAGTTTGCTGATGACACCAAACGGAGTGGGGAACTGGAGACTTCAGATGGGAGAGCCACCACTACAGGAAGGAAGGCTGGAAGAGTGGGCTAACAAGAACCTAATGGAATTCAACACAGACCCGTGCAAGCTCTTGCGGCTCATTATTTCACAAGAACAACCAGCCTTTGCAATAATCTCACAAGGGGAGTAGTTGATTCCCTAACATCAGACACTGTTAAGAACCAGCTGGACAGGGTGCTGGGCTATCACGTCTAGACCACGCTTTTGTCAGGAAAGGCTGGATCCTTCAGGTCCTTTCCAACCTGGTATTCTATGGTTTTAGCAGCAATAGTGTACTTGTAACTTCTCACTTTCCTGTTTATCAGCACTTTGGACACTTTTAAAACAGTAGCCAAAATGGTTATGATGATTGCAGAGCTGCATTTGAAAAGGAGAAAGGGGTGGCTCTTTTTGCACTTGAAACACTGGAGTGTTTGACTCTTTATTAATAAGGCAGAGTACCTGAATCTATGTATAGTCCAACTGGATTTGGTTATTATTTTTTTTAACTGTAACTCTAATTTTGGATCCTCAAATATTAGAAGTACATTTCATTTCTGCACAAAGGATAAACTTGCACAGGTGCAGCATGGTAAAATAAGAGGAGGAACAAATACAAAATGTGTCTGTGAAATCTGTATTTAGAAGCAAAACTTTCCCTTGACACAATGGCTGCCACTTCTTAAAGTCATAACGAGTAATGCAGGTTTTAGCAATACATAAAGAAAAATGTTTAAAGTGCTTACAAAAACTAAAGTCATTGCTCCTGAACTCTTCGAGGGATGCTAATTTCAACTCAGGTACATTGGAGACAATGGAAAGAATGAAGCTTTGGAAGAGTCTGTGGAATATTCTTCATTTTTAATCTCAGGAAGCAGATGTTTTAACAGCTATTTAATGGTAGAGGGTAGGGTGCAAGTCAGTCTTGCTAGGCACATCAAGCAAGCATTTGCTGATATGAATGGTATCTTGTTATCATCATAAGAACATGCAAATGGGCACATCATTTTGACATATTAAAGTTTTAGGAAACACCTCATGCAGGATGACAACCGAGTCAAAAAAGCTTTCACCGCCCCGGGGCAATAGTCTTATGTGGTTATAGCACAGATTTGCCTACTTTTAGTGCATATTAATCTTGCAAGTGACAATGGCCACCAGATCCATGACAGAACAACTTCATAACAACAGAGCAAATTGTGAAGCTAAGCAATATTATAAACAAATTCAAATCTGAGTAGGAAAATTCTCAAATACCTGTTGTGCTTTATATTACTTTCCTGTATCTGCTTTAGTAACAAATAAGAAGGCAGTGCATATCATAGGAAAATAAAATCATGCATAGCATTATGAAGCTTTTATCCACTTAAAATATTAATGACTCTAAAAATATTGCTCAGCTTATCTGAATTATTGGAATATTACAACAGCAATTCATTTGCTAGACAAGAGAAGCCTTATTCTCTCTAAACTGTTGGTACAAAATGTGAATGAATTCAGAAGGAAAGTGCATAAACTTTAGCATATTCTGTCCTTACTTGAGCTGACAACAGAGAAAACTCAGAATTCAAGACCTGTAATTGAAAATGGACCAGGATTTTATAAGAGAAATTCTCAGGACTAGCTTATAGTTATGTAATCTGATTAACTTTGGTGCATATGAGGAGGACTTTATGGTGAGGATGACAGAGCACACGAGCAGGCTGCCCAGAAAGGTTGTGGAGTCTCCTTACCAGGAGACTTTCAGAACCCACCTGGATGTGTTCCTGTGAGACCTGCCCCAGGTGATCCTGCTTTGGCAGAGGGGGTGGATTAGATAATTTATGGAAGTCCCTTCTAACCCCTAACATTCTATGAGTCTGTAAAGTCACATTCTGTGAATTTCACCATAAAATTTTTGAGTGCCCACAGGGTCACTTAGGGCTCTTCCTTTTGTGCAAACACAAACTCTTAATTTTGTAAACTGCATTAAAAAGCTTGATGTTATTCGAGTTAATGAAAGGGATGCACTATACAGCAAATGAATGAAGAGAATGTATTCAAAAATAACACGATTTGAAGACAATACCTACCATGACCCATATGGTTCACTTCACAGCTGCTGTTGTAAATCACAGGAACTTTAAACCAGCAATGAAACATGGGGCAATAAGGGCTATCACATTCAGATAACTGGTCTCCATGGAAGGAGAGGAAAAGGTTGCAAGGAAATAGTTTGTGAGCTCTGGGAGAATTTGCCCTGGGCCCTGCAGTGTGGTGTAAAACTTAAGCAATACTCTGACTTGTCAATTCCAATCAACTTCCAACTTTCAGGCAGTTCATCATCTACCAGGTGAAAGAACAAACTGTTATGTCATATCCTTCTATTATTAAGAAGATTTGGTAGAATGAGAAATGACAGCAAGAAGATCAGTAGAGAAAACACATTCTGAACGCTGCTACCACGCAGTAGTGAACACTGCAAGTACAACAATAATGTAGATATTTGCAATGTAGCCCAAGGCATGAATCTACATGAAATTTTCATTATCACACTTTTAAAGGTAAAAAAACGTTACTGTCAATCAGCTCAAGAATATTGTAAGGCTGAGGTAAAAAGACAGGTAAGCCTCTCTAAACCACTTAGGAAAGAAGCACTTCCCCTGATTACCACTTCTAGACAGAAACCCTCGTTACTTGCAGCTTTCACGGGTGAAGTTTAACACAATCTACTTACAGCAGCAGCTGGGAGGACATTTATCCTTTTAACAGTTTCTGGTTTAATTATCACTGTTATCAGTAATGGTATTTTTCATTGTGGCAGCACATAAAGTAACACACAATGAAACAAATGTAGAAACAGAAAAGGACCCACAGATAAGAATGAAGTGAGTAGGTTTAGTAGAAGTTCAATAAACTTTTGTTGTTGTTGTAGAAAATGTTGAGGATTAATTAATGAATGCTGCATTCTAGAACCTCCAGCCATCCCATGATACTCTTCAAGCCAACGCCAAATCCAAGACCATAATCCTCTTGAAAGACTTGATTCATTTGAGTGTCAGGAGAAATTCCTCTAGGCCACACTGACACTTAGGAGGAGGAGCAAATACTGAAACTGTTGAAGAGGAGAACTTTTAGAAGAAGCCTTCTCACCTTTGTTACTTTTTCAATGAGACTTGGCAAGTTTTTCAGAGACAGATACTGCTATTGTCATCCACCCTGATGCAGCAAACTTAACTAAGAAGGAAACCTGCCTCTTCCTGTTTCCGGCTGCTGTGTGTATAGAAATCTAATTTCTTTGCTCTTATTCAAAGTCCTATTAAAATCTGCAAAATTTCTTATGAGATGAAAAATGAGATGAACCTAAGAAGGGAACAAACAACATATGTCTGAGCTTACTGAAGTGTCAGTCATATCCTATGGACTAACTTCCTAGAATTCCATGAATGAATCCTACAAAGAGCAGCTGAAAATATCAGGTACTTACGTTGGCCCAGAACCCTGATATATTGGAAGTCACTGAGGTTCAATCAGTTCCTGACTGTGCTACATTAAAACATATCAAATACCCATGAAACCTCATGGAGAATGAAGATTTACCTGTTTACTATACAGTCTGTATCCCTGAATTCCACTGGAATTTTATTTTTCTTTAAACAGGGAGCTGAAGTGAAGCATTGATATTTGGTGAAAGTTTAAATACTACAAGTAAACACAGATTTCATCCCTGAAAACCCAAGCAGGCCTGAGGCTGGCAATTGCTGCTACCACAGTTTGGGCTGAACGAGCTATCATTTGACCCTGAAGTACCTGTCCAGCCAAAGCGCATCAAAGAATGGCTGACAACAGCTATTTCAGCAGTATTTGCAGAGGCAGGAACACATCAAGAATCAATAGTGAGAGTCATAAAAAAGGCCAAACTTTCCATTACAAATAAAACACAAGAACACCTTTCTGATCCTGTTTGTACAAGAAATGTGTGCAATGGCGAAGCTTAGAAGTGGAATCCATGTATTATGACTGCTCAGAGTGAAAACACAAGCCACTATTGCCCATAGAAAGAGCCTTCAGGAAAAGAAGCACATAGTTGTTTGTGCAAATACTTTTGCCACTGTATTTACAGTTTCCTGGGGTGTTTCTTACCTGAAGTTATTACCCATCTCAAAAACATTCTGGGAAAAAAACTAGAAAACCAACTACTCAAAAGCTCTTTCAAAATCACATTAGAAATTATATAGTAAGCATTACTCACTCTCCACCTGGAACTGAGGGCCCACTGTGAAGCTTGATACAAAAGCCTTTAAACAGAATCATAAAGCTAAGGTTTTAGGATGTGGGTTTGTATTTCAGGGATCACATTTTTAAGTGTTGTTGAGGAATGTTGTTTTATTCAGCTTTACCTGGGCAATGCTTTAATTGTACTGGATACCAAAGGAAGGAAAAAGTGTATCCACACCATTTTAAAGCAATTCCCAGATCGCTGTATATATTAGTGTTTCAGTTGGTATAGTTCTGCATCACCTGTCACAGAAGACAGTCTGATTCTTTGTAGATCTATTATGTTGCTGGATTCTACAATTTTAATCAATTAACAAGAGTGGGATGCAAGGCATGTTACCCGGGGCTAACTACGGCTGACCTCCTCCACCTAATGCTGTGGCTGACAGAGAAACCACAGCTCCACGGATGCTGAAGAGCATGTTTCTCTGACATCAAACATCATGCAACACTTCAGGTTATACCTACCTTCTTTTCCCTTTTTTTCTTTCTTTCTTTTTTTTTTTAATTCTTGTGTTGATTGCAATTATTAAGGTCTATGACTTTCTGGTTTGACTTAATCTTCAACATAACTGGCTCCGAGCATAAAACTTTGGATGAATCCTAGAGAACAGAGTAAGCAGCTGCTTGCTGTCACTCTGTCCCTTAGCACAGGGACTACTCACTCCACAGCAGGGTATGGCTGTAAGAGGCTAGGCAGGGCCATGGCACTGCCTTAGATTTTATGAATGCTCCCACGTCTTAAGTAGCTGGGGATGCTAACAAGAACACCAGCTGGAGACTAGGTAGGTGCACCACAATCTAGACACACCAAATGTCTGGCTGTCTGCCAGCTATGTGGAACACACTAGATTTCATTTCCTATCTTACCTATACTGCACTGAGCTGCTTTGACATAAGCTGAAGACAGCTACCTGTGCTCTCAAACCAACTGTTCATAAGCCCCTAGATATAGTTTCCCAAAGTAGAACACTAGATGAAGGAAGTTTTATATTTGCATGTACAACTTCTAAGTAACACAAGAATGAAAATTCCCTAGCTTGCTAGCTTTCAACTTTTTACCCTATGTGCTTTTTTGAGAAAAGACCATAAATAACAATTTTCAATTCTAAAATACACACCTGGAGCATTTAACTCCTGCTTGATCTGTTTCCATCAAAGGGCAGTTTGTCCCATAATCGGTTTCCTTGCATGTGACCTGCAAATTTCGTTTTGCCTTGGGAAAATATTTTCTTGTGGTCAAATCTACAGTGCCTTTTGAAGGGGGAACACTGATACAAGATGTATAGAAAGGAAAAATCTCTGCTCTGCAAGCAGCTGTGACCCTTCACCTACATTGCAAACTCACAGAAATCACTGCATGTTATCAAAATGCTGCATTAAAGTAGCTACAAATTATTTGCTGGATTCTGTTTGTAGAAGAGGATTTGTCAAACACACAGCCAAAATGTCTCTGAGAAAAGGACAAGTGTGATGTGTCTGGTCTCTGGCCCAATGAACCCATTTAACAAGGAAGGAGGAAGAAAATAGAAAGTGGAAAGAGCCATGACTGAGCCTGGAAATCCTGCTGATGGAAAGGGATCACATTTCAATGAGGCTGTGATCAAGAAGCCAGCATTAAGCAATGTCTGTGTGGCTTCAGGACACATTAGGAGTTAGCAACTTGGAATTAGAATTCTGAGGAGTAACTTGAAACAGAGTATATAATGATCTTTATTACTTGTTTGTTTGTTTGTTTGTTTATATGGTTATTTATGACTTCATTGCCATTTTTTCCTACAGCTACATGGCAGGTGACTTTGGAAGAACTGACGCTGCTGTCAAACACTGTGGAGGTCACATCCACACGTCTGATTACTTCCTCACTTGATTCCTGGGAGTACAGCTAGACATACTGAAAGCTAACTTGAACAATTCATTCATTTTTAAGACAGATGTCTGTTACAGAATGCTCTTGGACTCTAGAAGCTGCAAGAAGCTAATTGAATTGTATGGTAACATAGGACTTCCATGACAGTGGTCTACACTTTAAATATTGAGTCTTAGGGAAAGTTTTGTACAGAATAAGGCAGCAGTCTGAAACACTGGTAATAATTTTGTATGTCATGTTGCTTAGGGAAAGACTATGATGGAAACCCATAAATAGAGACGGGGAAAAAAACACTTGTAAAGTCTCACATGTGGAATAAAAACTGTGTCTTTCCTCATTCTAGCTGCAGAAACTGAAAGAACCTTGATAGGGAAGCAAACCCGTATTATTAAATTTGCTACAGGTTATCCAATATACTCTACACATTCAACTTGAATAATGCAAAGAGGCCTCAAAGCCCACTGCTAGGAAAATAATATTTACTACATGCTTTGGATGTTATACAAATGTCTTAAAGCACATAATTTAGAGGCACTGTACACTAACAGAGAGGAAAACACTCTGCCCTCAAAGGCGTAATCATTATGCAAGATAAAGAAGAAGATTGGTTATACAATACAATACAATTCAACAGGTTGGAAGAGACCTTCAAGATCATCACGTCCAACCCATCAACCAATCCAACCCACCTAAATACAATACAGTACCATACAGTACAATACAGTACCATACAGTACAATACAGTACAATACAGTACAATACAACCCACCTAAACAACTAAAAAACTAAACCCTGGCACCAAGCACTCCATCAAGCCTCTTCTTGAACACCTCCAATGAAAGTGACTCCACCACTTCCACAGGCAGCTGATTGCAGTGGGCAATCACTCTCTCAGTATAGAACTTCTTCCTAACATCCAGTCTAAACCTGCCCTGGCGCAGCCTGAGACTGTGTCCTCTTGTTCTGGTACTGGCTGCCTGGGAGAAGAGACCAACCTCCGCCTGGCTACAACCTCCCTTCAGGTAGTTGTAGAGAGCAATAAGGTCACCCCTCAGTCTCCTCTTCTCCAGGCTAAGCAACCCCAGTTCCCTCAGCCTCTCCTCATAGGGCTTGTCTTCCAAAGAAGAGACAGGAGAAGTGAAAACTGAGATGCTTCATGGCATAGGCAGTTTATAGAAGCTGAGACATGTTGACAACCGTGTTTCCAAAAATGTTGATTTGCCAGAATGGAAACCTCACCCTCAGACTGTCTCCCCAAACATCTGAGGTGGTAAAGGTTCCTAAAAGCCTGTCTAATTTCCACCAACATGCTGAAAACATAAAAGCTCATGAAAAATTCTGATAATTACTTCTCTCTGGACCACACTTTTATGAGGGACAACCGCAAGAGCACTTGTTACTGAAAACAGACAATACACTTGTTCTTAGAGAAGTGGTAAAGCCCTCACAAGCAGTTCCGCGGTGGTCAGTGCATGTGAAGTCCTTTGGACTGAAGATGGCATGGAATATTAAGTCACTGAGGCAGGGTTATTTATTGATTATTTGGCATGCTTATTCAAAGTTTGAACAAGGGGAATGTTACAGAAACATGGCTAAATACTGCCACTGCCTCCATTAAAACAAACAACAGGAGCTGAGACATGAGTATCTCTTGTAAGGATCTTGTTCCTTTATGAAAGAGAAAGAAGAGTCAATCCTTGCTTTGGATACTGTTAGGACTCTAGCTGAGGTAGCTCAGGACATGACCAGAAACAGAAATCTAACTATCTTGTGAGCTTTTCAGTAAAAATGGTGTGCCCCTCTCCAATTCCAGACTTCTAATGTTTATTAAATGCTACTTTATGATCTTCCTTAATTATTTCTTTAACATTTAATTTGCTTAGATGCCTCTCCTCACTCTGTACCCAGGTATTTTTGCAAATTATGCTCCATCTTATTTACTAAAAGTACATGAAATGTCTGTGAGTGAAAGATAAATGAAGAACATTTCACAAACCCTAATTCAGTGTCTTCAGCATAAAATTATCTTTCTATAATTACCATTTTCTCCTTAGACAGTTTCTACTCACAGGGTATCTTGTTGAGAAATCATTCTGCTACTCAAACCTAAAGTATCTTTTCCTGTCCTGTGGTGTTTAGGTGTTCTTCTGGTATCCTGTGAAGCCATCTATGTGCCTTTTGCATTCCTCAGTTCTTTTCCCAGGTATGGCTTCTGCCTCCTTTAACTTTCTGCACTATTCACCTCCTTTTACAGAGAGAAGCAGCACGTTGAAGTCTCTCCTCTTGATGTTTTTTGAGGGCCTTTCTGACACTCATTACTCAAAATCTTGAATCTGACAGAAAACTTCAGTGAAACCATCCAAAAGTGGAGAGATTAAGAAGTACAGAGTCTTCAAGATGATGCCATAAGTAAGATTAAAAAAGATCCCTTTCCTCCACAAAATAGGTTAAATAGAGTTTGGTAAGAACCAAACTTTACCTATGCTGTAGTGAGTCAGGAAAGCTAGAGAATGGCAAGGGTCTAATTCCAAGTCTGTGCTTTTGAAACTACATTATCTAGGACTAGATTAATAGAGTTGGGTTTGTGTTCCCATAAAGTCTCCGATCACTCCCCTCAAAACTTAGCCTTCCAAACCCACCTGATTTTACTTACAAAACAATGGAGTGGGCCTATCACATCCACAAGCTAGATAAGCAGTTCGCTTGCAAGTTACTCTCCCAATGTCATCCTGATGACATTGCTTTTATTCTGAGTTGCTTAGAAGAAACACTTCATTTAAAGCTTGTGGCATGTCTTTGTTTAGATCACGGCTGAAGCACCCTGCTACTATGCATTGTAAAAATGAAATGTAAATTGTACCACTATGCAAAATCCATTGGTGATCTCCCTGTCCTTCACCACGTTGCACTAGTGTACCCTGGTGAGACAGAGACACTCTCCCAATTTTGGAGAGAGACAGGTTCAATGATCAGAGGGTCTGTAATCTCCTTTAATCATCAGCATCAGAATCAGTTACTCAGAGGTGGAGGAAGAAGCTGTGAGGGAGCATCTTTAAAAAGAGGAAGCAAAATAGAGTAAGCAAAGCACAAAACTAATTAAACTTGATGCAACAAAAAACTAAAGCATTTTTGGTGCAATTTATCAGGAGAAAAAGCTGTGAAATTAACAGCAATCAAAAACTAATTAAAGTTGATGCAATAGAAACAGCCAAAGAATGCCTGATAACATTTATTGAACCAAAGAAACATGGCTGTCAAGTTAAAAGAAATCAGCCAAAGTCTGTTTTTGAATAGCAACCTAAAGATAATTATTCTCTGGGTGACACTTACAGAATAAGATTCAAGTCATTACCTCAAAAAACAAAAGGACTGACATGCTGTGTTAAACTGCCTGTGAAGAAAAGCATCTTAATACAGAAACTTTAGAAGTAATTCCTAGGTCTTGCATACGAACAAGTATGAGTCATCAATCATAAACAATGCACTGCTGGTGTTATATCTGTTACTTCTATAAACTAATATTTGACATTTAGGAGAGTACCTTGTCTAACAGGGTGCTTACAAGCCAGAGACTCCTGGTGTTTTCATCCCGACTTTGAAATTCATTGCCTCAGTGCCTTGGGCAAGTAATGAACATCTAGGATCCCATTTGTTTTAGGATTAGGATGCAAACTCAGTTCCTGGTGTTAAGCACCATTTAAAGTATCGCCATCTGCCAGAAATTCTTTTCTTACTGGGGCAGTTTTAGGCTGTGCCTGGAAATTTTTCCACAGATCTTGAACAGAAAGGGATAGAATGTAAATAAATCACCATTGGATCTAAAAGGGAAAATAATGATAAATTCTAAATAATCCCCCTGGACACATATCTAACAAAGTTAGCTTGTATAAACTTTCTCTCTGACTCCTTTGCTATAGCTGATACTAGCTCTGGCTTCTGTTGGCTTTTCAGACCTTGGCTGCTTTGCTTTGCTGTGGCTAAGTACTAACAGCAACTCTCTGCTCTTTCTCTTGTCCCGTGTACAGGAGGAGGGAAGGGAGCAGGGAGGTGGGAAGCTATTAGTAGCCCCTGCTATTGTCCAGGGGGGTTCTTGTGCTGCTTATACATTGTGTATATATGTAAATATTGACTATTTTACAATACAATACAATACAATACACCAGGTTGGAAGAGACCTTCAAGATCATTGCGTCCAACCCATCAACCAATCCAACCCACCTACACAACTAAACCATGGCACCAAGCACCCCATCAAGTCTCCTCCTGAGCACCTCCAATGAAGGTGACTCCACCACCTTCCCAGGCATCCCATTCCAATGGGCAATCACTCTCTCTGTATAGAACTTCTTCCTAACCTCCAGCCTAAACCTGCCCTGGTGCAGCCTGAGACTGTGTCCTCTTGTTCTGGTACTGGCTGCCTGGGAGAAGAGACCAACGTCTGTCTGTCTACAACCTCCCTTCAGGTAGTTGTAGAGAGCAAGAATTGCATCCCATGTTTTAGATTGTAGTTGTGCTTGTAAATACAGCTTGATTTGCTTTCCAATTGGGCTGGTCTGGCAATTTTATTTTGGGTGGTAATTTCAAACCCCCACACATACAGAAAATGTTGGCTGTCAAGAGTAAAGGGGGTCAGTCTGCAGTGAGATGTGTTTGCCCTCTGCAGTTGTACATCCTCTGTATCAGGGTCTCAGATTTGTACAAATAATTCAGACAAAACCAGATGTGCACAATGAAAAGGAGCATAGCAGTACCAATTGTTAAAGATTCTAAAGTACATGAAAAGCTCAATGTTTAACTAAAAATGCATCTTGTAACTCCTGCAGGAAGATCACTGCCAGAGTCAAAGTGAAGTGAATCTCATCCCAAATACTCAACCTCCAGCCCCTTTTTTCTGCAAGCACAGTTTAAATCCATTCTGAGGAATTCTTCCCAGTCAACATTGAGCATTATTTCATCCTAGTAAACCACCTTCCCAAGGCTTCCATTCACGCACAAATAAAAGTCTACCTTATAAACCGTGATGCCATGGCCACACGTGGCACAGACCCCAAACAATCAGAATATTGATTTCTGCAATTTTGATCTCACAAAGACAATCTCCTTAGCGGAGAAGTAAACTTTCCCATCATTCTTTCTGATCCTTTTCCGTTCTGATTCCTGTTCTAATAAAACATCCCAGCTGACTGTGGTGTACAGTGAGTCACAAAATGCCTGTGGAAGCCCATTATTCAATTCCAAAGCGCTGCAATCTGGTGTTACTGGCATGCCTAGGAAGGATTTCCGTGTCACGTTGCTCTATTTTTTCATACTGGCATTGTTTTTAAGCATAAAATATTAAGTTAGTCTGCTTAATAGTGTTGGTTTTCTTCTTTACTGCATTTTCACCCCCCAGGGATTTTTAGCAGTGGGACAGATCCTCATTACTCACTCTTTCAACTCTACTCCTTTTATAAAATGTGCTCCCCCTTACCTTGTCAAACACCCATTTTATTTGCAGAGACTCTTTACATATTTAATGAACCATTTCATCAGAAATAACTTAACATTTCTGAATAGTTTTTTTCATCTTAACTGTATCTTCTTTACAGTCAGTTAAGATTTCAAACTCCTTTTTACCTTGGGAATAAGCTCTGACTTGCACTGAGCACTTGCTTGTATTCCTGTTGAAAGAGCATTTTCATGTTTCTGTGTTAGAGACTTCTGCAGCCTAGTGTGGAACTTCAGTATGCACCTAGAATTGTGGGGATAAATTCGCTCTTTACATAAGCAAGCTAATGCTGCTGAAGTGGAAAGGCTTGTATATGCTGGGCTCTGTCAGGACTCAGCCTATTGGAAACAAAACACATCAGTCAGGCAACTGTTGATATGTATTTATCCTTAGGATCAAGACTGGAATTCAACCTGTTATAATTTCATTTCTTGAACACACAGAGAGGTTTTAAACTGCTAACTACTTTTCAGTTAGTTGCTCAGCAAAGACCTGCTGCAAGCTGAACTCCTAAGAAGCTATACTCGTCCTGTTCATACCACAGTAATCAATTTGCCCCTTTTACAAAAATGTTTAGTTTGCTTCTCCATCCTTCCCTGCTAGCTAAGAAACAGATGGGACTCAGCCTCCTCGTCTGGAGCTCTGCACAAGTTGAACAGCTACCTCATGCTCCTGTATCAGCTCCTGTCAGTGTCTGCCTCTTTGGGTGGAGAAGAACAAAATTGTACCTGCCTGTCTTGCAGCAGTAGAATAAATATAGTTGACACACTTTTTTTCTACTCCTAATATCCACAAATTTATACATATTTGATATTCACATTTTCTTTCAAATAGTTTGGAAATGGACAACAAAGTCAAACCTTAATGAGGTGGTACTTTGAAGCAAAGAATGTGAGTTAGCCGATGATGCAAGCACACATGCTGCCCTTCACTGGAAACCAGGGCTAGAAGTATTCCTTCCAACATTCCTGATTAAATATGAACTCTCACAAAATTCCAGAACAAGGCTGAAAAAATCACACTGATAATGCACATCTTGCAGGAGTATGACTTGAAAATACCTGCTCATTTTAAACCACCTCAGAAGGGAAAACCTTTGAAGAGTTCTCAGATCACACTGTTGCCAGTACCACATAAATTACATCAATTCAATTTCTATTACCCTCTATTCCAGGACTATTAAATCTTTACTAATAGATCTCCTTCATGTCATGCCTGCACAGTGAGATGCAAGGCCCTTTTTATCATAAGTCAAAGGGTGGCAATAGGGGGGTGGTTGGGTGACGTACTGTTCTCAGGCAAGGAGAGCAATTTCCGTGTTTCAAAATAAGCAATTCATCCTTATTGCCTCTATTACATCTTGAAGGACTATTCTGATCGACTGTGCCTTGATCAGCTTGACATAAAAAAACATATCTGTTTATTATTTAAACTTAAAAGAAGCAAAAGGAACTCACAACAAAATGAGATGGCCTGAATGTATTTCTGTAAAATTGTTACAAAGCCCTAAAATGAGTGAGGGCATCTTCACGTCACTGCCCTTGGCTCTTTGCCTTTGTTACTCTCTCCCCACGTCGAAGAGCACAAACACAGATGCAGGCTGTTTGACTGTATTAGGAGAATAGGGAAGATTCTGTCACAGCCTGGAGGAGTTAATCTGTATTAATAGGGAAGTGAGTTTTTTCAGTAAAATGGGTTTATTACTGACCAGTGTGAAAACTGTCCTCTCCAGAAGCTGTAATACACTGATAGGCTGTACGCAGGCACCTTAACCTACTTCCTTACGAATTGACAACATCATTGCCAGCACATTGTGTTAAACACAGATGAACTGCACCTCTTAAATTCTTCAGCAGAAAGGCTGACACTTTTTGGACAGTAAATCCCCTCATTTCTGAAAAAGAAATGATACACACTTTAGGACACATCGATCTGCAGGATGAGTCCAAGCTCATCCAGGCTTAAAAATCTGGGAAATAGCACAAGCTGACCTGAGCTGCATTAGCTTTTCTGAATTCCTCTGTAGGCTCTCAAAAGAAGTGTTTCAAACATAACGTGATAGGAAAGTGTTTATGACTGCCATCGGCAGCCTCGGCATCGTGCCTCGATGTGACACTGCATCATCTTGCGGTGATGAACTCTGGCTAGAGTAGCAGCCATAGAACAGAAAGAAATATGTTTGGAATGAACTCTTCTTACATCACCTTAACTGGAATACAGTCAGGCAGAGAATAATGTGAGTAATGAAGCAAGGACACAGTTTGCAAGACTAAGTAAAATGTATCTTCCTGCTCGGTAACCACCTTGGTAGCTCCAATATTCCAAGCATGCTGGGTTTTGGGAATCTACCGTTGCTGAAGTCAGCTGTGTCACACACAACTACCACGGGTGTTACAGCATAGTTTTAACTTCCTTGGGACTCAGCAATGGAAGGCTTCTATCAAAGAGCAAGGCATCAAAACAAAGATGCACCTTGGTTTCTTCAACACTTGAAGATTCATTTTGAAAAGAGTATTAAAATTGTGGTTTCCTTCAAAATAGCAAACCTGGTTTTCACTCCAGTTAAACTGCGAAGTAGGATAGCTTTAAATGAAATTAACTTTTCCTTATTAACGCTCAAGAGCTTCATTAAAGAATCCTGCAGATCATGAATGCACAGCTATGCTTGAAAGGCAAGATGTCTCGATGACTATGGAGGCTCGTTACAGACGGTGAGGGTGCACTAGCCTGCTTGTTTTGTTCCCAAACCTTTTCTGCTCCTCATTTTAAGGTGCTCCCTTTTCAGTGTTTTACAGATGTTAAACCAGAGTGAAAGATCTGAAGCGTCATTCACCTCAAGCCTTGATACTGTGTTTTCATGACATAGTTTGTGTTACGACCCGTGAGCGACAAGTTTACTTACAAAACGCGTAGGGGCGATCCTTGGCAGCTACAGAAACCGGAACCCGTGCGGTTTCTCAAATGCCTTGCTAAGTAGCCGCGAACAGAGGCTAATAGGAGTATTCTAACAAGAACACCGCAGATTGCGCTCAGCCTCCCGACTCAAAAGAACAGCAGGTTGCGTGGTTTCAAGGCTCCTACTTGCCTCAGCTCTATGGTGATCCTTCCAGTTAAGTGCAAGAGCAATTTCAGTATGAAATAAAAATAATCTAAAAAAAAATTGGCCAGGCAGCATGAAGGTGCTGTGCATCATGAGAGAAAATGATAAGCCATTAAAAAAAAGGATAATGAGGGAAAACTGGAGCCTTCAACAGGCCTGAAAAAATACCCATTCACAATCCTGGCTTCTCTGCATAGGAAGAAAACTCTCTGTTTGCGAGTCAGTTGCTAAGAAAGCTCTGACTAATGCAGAAGCAAGTCTGACTTTTTAAGCTGACATTTTCACTTTTCCAGTGGATCAGAACTGTCAGGCAAGTTCCCCAGGCAGACCAGTTGTGGAGTAAGTGCTTTGACAGAATTAGCAATGGTAGTTTAAGAAACGGCCTTGGACTCTATTTCCAGCAGTAGCAATTACTACTCCCATAACAGAATCAGAACAAAGGAACAGAATCAGAAGGAAAACAGCTGCAAATTTTCCTGTATGGGCAAAGAGCAAATTCCCTTCTGCTTCTGCTTTCAAAGTGCCTTTAACTAGCATCTGGCAGACAACTGGAGACAGAAGCATTGAAAGCGTTGCTAGTAGACTTGCCAAGACCTTAGCTGTCAGAGTCCTTACACTGTCTTCATGCCTCTTCTGGTTTTCACACAGCATGGGACTATGATAATCATTTATTCTACATAACTCAATAAATATCAAATATGTCTTTTGTACAGCTTTGTTATTCTTTACATCAGCAGAAGATACTCTGCATCTGTAGAGTACCAAAATAGAGATTACATCAAATTTTGCTAGGGATTTGGAGGAAAAAAGGTCTTTGAAGGTAGTGTTTGGCATGGGTTAATCACCTCTTTCATTAAAGAGAGGAATACATACTGAGACCATCTTTCTGCCATCTGATTAAGCAATGAGCCAATACAACTGTATATCTTCCAGAAATTCCCCATGGTTCAACTCAAGAGAGGCAATTCTTTACTTCTCAGACCCTCTCCCTCATTTCCAGATAATCATTGCATTAATTGATATACAAAAGCTTTCTATCATGCTGCTAAAAGAAATGGAATGCAACTGTTCTGTGATCCTTCTTAGCAACCTTTGGCAATTAAGGGACTGAATTATTCATGCATTTTTTGAGTAGAATAACAATTTTTAAGTTTGCTTATGACTCAATTGCTCAAGCAGCCAGCAAAACCAAAACTGTTTGATTCTAGTATAAACAACCAATCTGTTCATTTTCTGCTGCTGCAGCGCCTGATACGACCAGCGTTATCTGCAACTAGGTTAAAAAGGATTTAAGGGTACAATCCTGTCCCCACAATCGTGTGCTATAAATCGCCATGCTATAAATTGCCATGCAGTGCAATTGTTTGTTCTTTCAAATAAGGCAGACTTAAGCTGTCAGCACTTAGTATTGTAAGTACTAGGTCCGTGTAATGCCCATAACTACATACAGCTTCACACCGGTTCCATCACTTTTGGCATGCTCATTCAACACGGTGCAATTCAGGCAGGGCTTTTTTCTCTGCATTAGTAAGCAGCACAACCATGATATTAAAATAGAAATGATGGGATCTGAAGAGACACATGATAATTTCATTCAAGATGGGGAAAAAAAATAGATGACACCTGCTCTATGTTTAGGCTGCAAAATAGACTGAGGAAAAAACCTGAAGACTTTGAGAAGGGAAAGCATGTCTTGTATGCAGAAAAATAAATACACTTATGGTGAGAGTGTACATTGCAGTGCACATTTCATAAATCAAACTTTTGTTCACCAGTGTGAGCTGAACTCCAACCAGAAAATCTGTATGAGAAAAATGATCTAGTGAAATGCCATTGCAATTTTCCCCTCTAAATGTTATTCTAGAAACCAAGAAATTCTGGGGTTTATTTCATTAAACATGCATTTGGGCTGTCAGTGGCAGTTAGAATCATAGAATTGTTAGGGCTGGAAGGGACATCAAGGATCATCCAGCTCCAATCCCCCTGCCGTGGGCAGGGACACCTCGCACTAGATCAGGTTGCCCAGAGCCACATCCAGCCTGGCCTAAAAACCTCCCTTCCACCACCTCCCTGGGCAACCTGTGCCAGTGTCTCACCACCCTGATGGGGAAGAACTTCTTCCTAACATCCAATCTCAATCTACCCATTTCTAATGTTTTTCCATTCTCCCTAGCCCTGTCACTACAGTTGCATGCTGTTACTCTCTTAGGCTGCCACTGGACAATGATGAAGCTACAGAGAGGAACTAAATACTAATAGGACATGACAGGTTACCTGCAAATTGCTGATCAGATGGATCGGTGGGCCTTTGCTTCAAAAGCTGAGCTGAAGTTCAAAGAAGTGCTGCAGTTGCTCCAGCAGCTTGTCCATATCTCACCAAAGGGGAAGGCATTTGGGACTCACCCCAGTCTTAATCCAGCTGCCACATACAGACAGTGATATTCTTCCTCCTCAAACTCCACGATGGAAATTCCCATCTGTCTTTTTCTTTCAAAACATACTTCTGTTGCAGCCCATACACTTAAGCTTGCATCTTGGTGTTATTCTCAACATCAGGACCTTTATTTTTATTCCCTGTCTTGCAATTATTTTCATAGAATCACAGACTCAATAAGGTTGGAAGAGATCATCAAGCCCAGCCTGTCACCCAAGACCTCATGACTACTAAACCATGGCACCAAGTGCCATGTCCAATCCCCTCTTGAACACCTCCAAAACTTATCAATATTTGTCAGTTAATATAAAGATTAAAATAATTGTCTGTCAGTTACTGTAGATTAATTATCATAGGTCTTATGCTTATTATTTTTCTAACATCTGTTAAAATGCCTTGGACTCTCTGTGTCCTGCTGGTTTGGGTTTTGTGGGGTTTTTTTGCTGTTGTGGTTTTCTTCTCCATTCACACAATTGCCTTTTCGCTTTTGTTTTTCCTCCAGCTCCTTTCACCCAGCGTACATACCTCTGAAAGTAATCTCATTCAGCCTGATTCAGTTCTCGTTTCTGTTCAATTTGAAGTTATTTTCTTTGGCTCACAGCAGAACATTGCACAGTCTCTCACTGAGTTATTGAGGATTTTCACCCCATATCAGCAGCTCATCAGCAATTACTTTTCTGCACACAGATCCTTAAAGATCCAGGACATGATGATTTGTTACACTTTCTGGGCTGAAACAATCATGAAGGAAGACTCCTTAAACAAGTTGCTACCAGAAAGGGAGTGGAAAGATGAGCACTTCTAATAATGGTAGGTAATTCACTTCTACCTCAAAACCTGAAAACAGTCCTATTTTTATGTCCAGGCACTATGAAACTGCACATTTACTGCCTGCATTTAAATCTCTGGATATATTAAAATCCTCAGCTTGCCTGACCTTAATACTGTGATCTTCCTATAAAGTAACCATCTAGCTTTTATTTTGGCTTTATGGCATCTGATGGTTTGGCAAAATTGGCGTTTCATTTGTTTCCAAGGCCAAAGTAAATTTAAAGAAGCTATGATATTATGTTTTGTGTGATACAGTAGGATTTAGATTCACATGATAATGTGTGACCATAATATATGAAAGGCAATAAAAATTTCCATTAGGTTTATTCTGCATCTTTTACACATTGGTTTCTGTCTATATATTAAATACATTTTTCCGAGTTTGTTTGGTTCAGTCTTTTGTCTTTTTCTACAAGCAGCTCTTGATCCAAAACAAAATAAGGATTTCTTATGTCATTCCTTTATGTCACGTGGTGCCAGTCAGTAAAGATCAGTATTTTTTTAAAGATGACTATTTTAAAAAGGAAAATGGTATTCTGCTTCTCTTATAGCCTTGAAACATTAAGAAATTCAGCCTTCTACCATTGTCTTCCTGTGGTATACAGAGTGGCTTAAAAGGAGCCTTTAGTAGTATCTTCTTCATTTTTAGGTTAGAGAAATACTACCTGTGACACAAGGCCCAAGCTGCCTTCAGCCTTGCTAACTGTCACAACACTTAGTGAAGGAATGCTTGCTGCAAAGACATTCACGCTCTCTGTGTGCCAGTTGCCTCTAACTCAGACAGAATTTATCTCCCCTGGCCAGTAAACTCCTCAGACCTGTGGGAATTTGCCAGTTTGGGTCACAGCTTTGAGTCTTCTCCAACATATCTCACTGAGCATTCTTCCCAAAGAAGCTGTAGCTTCAGGAAGCAGAGGGTGAGACACACAGACACCACTATACTATCAAACCAGCTTCTGGGGCAGCTTTGGAATCCAGTTGTCTCAGGTCTGGTTAGTCCAGCCTATGAACTGTGTATCACGCTGACAGGAGAGGCTTTTCCTATTCCTTTGCTCCTGCCATAGCAGTCACTGTCCTTCAGTCATACCCTCTGGAGTTGTTTTCCATCCGGTTGGGTAATTCTCTGAAAATATGTTGTTAAATCACTCTTCTGGACTATATTTCTCCTTGACCTGCTGTGGTTTTATTGCTCTAGCATTTACTGACTGATAGCTAATCTCCGTGTTAACCCTTCTGAAAGCAGCTGGAATGGCAGTAACTGTACCACCTGCTGTGAGTCTAGGGCTGCTGTGATTATATTGCATTCAATTTCAGTTTCTGTTTCAAACTCAGCTTTGGATTGATCGTTTCCAGTGCCACTAGCCAGGGTGCTGCATGACCTTAGTTTTAAAAAGTCTTATACTACAGCCATGTTTATAATAAAGCATACTAAAAAGGGTTTGGGTTTTGGTTATTTTTTTTCAGCTGGCCTAATTTGCTTGGAGGAACTTCGTGGAAGCTCGGCAGATCCGGCAGCAGCATCTCAGCTAGCTGAAGCGCTAGCTCACAGCATTCTGCCCTACAGACATTGTGCTGTTTTCAGGGGTTGCTGCTTCCTCAGTTTTGTCATTCAGATGCAAAGTCATGATATTGCTACACTCAGTGCATCACACCTTTTTTGTCCTGGGAGAATGTGAATGTTCCAGGATTGTCTTTCCCTTGCAGATATAAATATTTTTTATGCTTTTATCCTGAAACATTCCCAATTTCTTTGTTGTCTGATACACCATTTCTGCATATTTTTCACTTCAATTTTTTTCTCTTCTGCCTTTTTCCTTTCAGAAGCAGAACTTCCACCAGTCCTGAAAATATCTTTCTGTTCTGTAAAGTTAAGTTTTGCTGGATCCAAAGATCACTTATGTAACAAACCATTCAGGTTCATCTGCTAATTCTCTTATCCCTGTGACTCTACTGTACGGGATACACTATGACACAACAATCAGCTCTCTTGCCTGTTACTTCGTTTCTTGGAAAAAAATAACCTTTACTTTCCCTAAGGAACACTGTTCACCATGTTCCTGATTAAAATCAAAATGTCTTTTTCTGCCTACCTTTGTGTTCCCTATGATCTACAAGCTTGAGCTCTATTGCTCCTGGACCCACTGCCTATAATGGTGAGCATAATCTGCCACTTGCCCTTCTCCGCACTCAAATTGTTCCTTGCAATCATTTGCTCAAAGAATTGTCTGAAAGAAAACAATGGGTTCAGAATTTAATGTAATAGGTCCATTTTCTTTATAAACCCCAAGTTTTGCTCATTCACACAAACAACTATTGTAGAGAGACCAGGTATATGAAATTTCCCTTTCCACCTTTTTTTTTGAGCCTCCCTTCCAGCCCCTACCCCAAATAATTCTGACTCCTTAGAAGATTGGTTTTTTACATTCCAAAGAAACAAACAAACTAACAAAGCTACCAGCCTGAGTATCATGAAACTTCATAACAGAGTAATCTTAGCAGTGTCATCACAACTACTGCTTCACTTCATCACATTACAAGGTATCAGCTTCATTCTCCATTTAGCTTGAGTGCTGGCAAACGTAATTTCTGCATGTACTCACATTTCAGCACAATATAGTGCAAACTCCTACACTTTCTAACCATCTTCACAGTGTGCTCATTTACTCCCTTAATGCTGCTAAGAAATGAAAAATAAATGCTGTAAGTGGGAGTAGTTCTACTAATTTATTGCAATGAAATAATACTCCAATGCATTGTAATACATTTTAAAAATGCAATTTTCATATTCATACAGACAATAACTGTCAAGATATTTTAACAGACTCCTGCTCTCTTTTATCACATCCTCTTTTTTTGAAGATGCATGAACACAAGCATTCTGGCTTTCCTGTTGAAACCTTGGTTTCCAGCAATCAAGTCAGACACTTCTTGATCTCAAGAGCTCTAAACCAACTTTTTGTCCTCCAAGCACTAAGGAAGTGCTATCCAAACTCATTTAAGCTCATTTCCTACCCATGACTCAGAGGATTGGGACGGAATTATTCTTTTACAGCAGCCTGCATGCTGCTGTGTTTTGGATTCATGACTGTAACAGTGTGGATAACAGCGCGTTGGCTACTGCTAAGCAATGCTTGCAGTGTCAAGGCCTGCCCTGATTCTCACTCTGCATGTCCAGAGACTGGGCTGGGAGTGGCCAAGAGGCTGGGCAGGGACACCTTTGAGTCAGCTGAACCCAAGTGACCAAAGGCATATTCCATACAATATGGTTCTGTGCTCAGCAACCAAATCCAGTTGTTTCTTTAGGCAGTGATTGCTCGGAGACTGGCTGGGCATTGGTCTGCTGGTAGGTCTCTGCCCCATCCCACTACAGGGGAGTGAGTGAGCATAAGAACCCTTTAGCAAGAAAATTGCAGTTGAAAATCTTAACCCAGTTTAACTATGCAGCGTAAGTGTGAAATTAGCAGATCTGATCAACATGAAAAATTAAACTACAGATTTGGAAGAGCTATTCTGAAAGATCTTCATGGAAAGCTCCCTGTGAAAACTAGATCCTACATTTTTTTATTTAAACTCTAGAAGTCTCTCCTGTGCTATCAGGCATTGACAGATTATTGCTACTCAGCTCAAGGAGGAACAAAAAAATACATCTGCCCCTCTGTGTAGCTTCCTTCCAACTTTTCCAGAGGTAAAGTCATACTTCAATCTTTTCCTGTATATTTTTTTTGCATTTTTCCCATTTTCATGCTACCTCACAGTTTTACTACATCGTATTGTCTCATTGAAAGGTCTATTGAGTTCTAAGAGAGAGTGAATCTCTAATTTATAAGTGCACTCTAGGATGGAGTTAACTTGCTCATCATCTGCAGTTTGATACCATCTCCATTCAATTATGCAATCAGAAACAGTGCATGTGAATGTGGAGGGATCAGCCCATTCATCATCGCTGCTCCATTTCACACGACGTACACGCTAACACTCTCAGTCCTCCCAACAACGCAGCCTCTCTGCCTGCCTCTCTGCCTGCCTCTCTGCATAACTAAGTTGAAGCATCTATTTCCTACTTACCTTTCCATCCCAAAAAGAAACACTATTTTCTGACTTTCACTTTTTACCAGCCCATTCCTTCTGTCTGTTTGTCTTAAATTAAACTGCTTATAGAATCAGTAAACCCTACAGGGAGGGACCTCGTAATCCCCTCCAATCAGAAATATGCACAAAGGATATCTAAGACTCACAAATGTCTCTGCTTGGTTGTGTAGATTCGGATCTCTGAGGCTGAATCACCACAGAATGGTGGAAGATGGGTTTGTATTTACATTCAGTGTCTGGAGTCTGGCTTGCACAAAGCAAGTCAGAGGGTAAATAGACCTAAATAGTATAGGAAGGAGTTGTATGTCTACAACATTAAGGAGACAGTATTTTCATGCCCCAAAGTGCCAGCCTTTTGTATGACGATTCTATCACTGTTTAGACAGTGTTACAGTAAGAATCCAAGTTCTCTGTACCAATGGAACCTAAACAGATATGCATGACACTGCAATTAATATCTCATGCCTTGTGCACTGTGAGATTCAGAGTCTCCCTCCCAATATTTTTACATCTATAAAGAAAAAAGGTGAGGAATTGTTTTCATAGAGCTGATAGTACAGCAAGGTATCTCAAAAGAGACAACAATTTGATTAGAGACATGTCCTGTCTCTAAACTTACAGGCAAGTTCTAATGTTATAGTGGCACCTCCAAGAGGGAGCAAAGGCAGAAACTTATGGGCAGCTGCTATACACAAAGATCTTCCCCCAAGCTCACCTGAGGCATTGTGCCTACCAGGGGAGCTCTCAGGAGCTTTGCAAGTACAGTGCCCTCTCATAACCTTTGCTGAGTACACCAGTATCTTTGAAAGCTTTCAAGATGATAGGAAGTTACATAAATGCCAAGTACTCTTACATGTAAAAAATCAAAGGTCATCTAAAGAAACATTCTGTTGCTAAGGGATGAATAATCCTGAGGTTAGAATAAACCTTCTATGTTTTTAGTAAGACACAAAAGTGCTACCACTTGATGAAAGCACAAGGGACATGTACCCATCTATGACTAGCATCAGCCATGTCTTGTCAAAATCTGGCATGTCAGTTGGTGGCAAGCTTACCGTGATCAGCGACAACACAGCACTTGTTTTATTATCAACAGACCTGAAAACTTCCCTGTTGGGGTGAAGAGCAGGTATTTTACACTTGCACTTGTCTGACTGGGCAAAACTACCAAGCATGTATGTCTATATATCTATATCTATGTATAGATAGATAGATAGATAGATAGATAGATAGATAGATAGATAGATAGATAGAGATATATACGTATCAGGTCCTATCACATCTTTTGGTGTTCATTTGCTCCAGATAGCTCAGTGAGTAAGTGTAATGGCAGCTCTAGGTATGATCAGAGGGCACAGTCTCAAGCTGCAGCAGGGGAGGTTTAGGCTCAAGGTGAGGAGAAAGTTCTTCACTGAGCGAGTTGGTTGCCATTGGAATGTGCTGCCCAGGGAGGTGGTGGAGTCCCCATCCCTGGAGGTGTTCAAGAGGGGATTGGATGTGGCACTTGGTGCCATGGTCTAGTCATGGGGTCTGTGGTGACAGGTCGGACTTGATGATCTTTGAGGTCTCTTCCAACCTTGGTGATTCTGTGATTTTGTGATTTCTCTGCCTTTTTATAGTCCAATTTCACATTTTTATACGATGGGATTAAACACCTTTTGCATCAACAGCCATTATTCGGTTCAGTTATACACATCTCCTTTATATCTCAGTATCCTGTGCCATATGTGTCTGTGTTCCCTACCCAAAGGTAATTTAAGAGAGCTGCTATAGCAAGGTGCTTTTCAATCTTTTCTTTATCAAACATCTCTGTGTTTCCATGCTGCATCCTTTTTGTTATTCATCTCAATTCATGTTTATGTCTTTCTGTGCTTACTGCCCACTCAAAATACTTCAGAAGTACCACCAGTGAAGATAATCCAAACTAACCCCTATTAATTTAAAATCATATCTGCCAGTTCTACATTACTGCACACTGTGCTTCTCCCAAAGGCAGCTGTAGTAGTGTAGGTACTTGGGTGTACAAAGTGATATAGAGGTTTCTATGGCAATTATTCTTTTTAATTGAAAACTGTGTCATGAAAAAACTTGTTTCATGTGCAGCATGAAATTTGCATTTGTTCCCAGCTCAGGGTGAGCTGCAAATTCATGTTTCCCAGATAGACACAATCTTTACAATTTTTTCTGGGGGTGGTGAGAAACTGAGGGGGCTCTTGGTATATTTTCTAAACCTATTAAAATTTAAGACCATTTATACAGCATTTCTGCAGCTAGATTATTTGTTTTTCACTGCCAGGTGAAAAAAAATAATTAATAAATGCTTCAAATGAAAGGGGAGGAGTTAAAACCAGAATGGATACATAATGTCCTGGAAGCTACAAGCTACAGGAACCATGAAAGAGAAAAAAAAAAAGAACCAGAAAGGACAACAGAGAGAGATCTTGCTGAAGGAGGCAGGCCACTCCATGAAACCAAACCCACAAGACCAAACACTTGTAGTTCCACTTATTTTAGCTACTGTGTGTCAAGGAAATAATGAAGATAAAGTTACTTCCAGCTTTAATATATTTTAAAGTGTCAAAATAAGAGTCAGAGAGAAGCAACTGTCTTGCCTTTCTTTGCTAATAAAATAAAGCTATAACTTATTTTCCCATAGGAAAACACAGTTTTTTTCCTCCCCTGTTCCCATCACCACAATGAGTCCAGTGCATTTTAGGCCTACCTTCAGAAGACAATCCCAACCAGCTCTTGCAAATGACAAAGACCTGGAAACGACCTCCGAACTGTGGTTTCATACTCACTAAATTTATAGCATTGCCCTTTCTGAAACAAAATTCTACTCATTTCCTATCTATATCATCATAACACTGTATATGCTTGATGCCAAGAATGTCTCAAGTTAAAAATGGTCCTCAAATTCTTAATAAATATTAAACATATACTAAATGGGTGGGAGAGTGGGGGAGGAAGCGTTCTCTGCCAGCCACAATATCCTCCTAACTGAGCGAAATCTCTGTTTCAAAACATATGGCCATCAGTATGTGGGAAGAACCAGAAGAATAACTCTAACAGTGTGTTTGGTTAATTGCAATTCCATACTGGTTTAGAATATCTTAAACACAGAAAGGAAGGAAGAATGTGACTCCTAAAATCAATGTCAAGGATTGCATCACAATTCAGGAAAGAGCAAAATGACATGAACATGCTTCTCACAGCACCCATCATCAATCCTGAATAAAGTGGTGATTAATATTGAACCCCTGGTTGAATGGCACAGGACTGGTAAGCAGAGAGTCCTTCCATATGACCAAGTGACTCTTTTTTCCTGGCCTACAGAAAGTTCTATTTGGTCAGAAAATGTTTTTGCAAGACAGGGGAACAAATCTGTTGGAGGAAGAAGTGTGAATATGGAAGGGAACCCACCAAGGACTGCCTAGAGGTGGAGGGCTTTTCTCTGCATCAACAATTTGTTCTATTTTTGGCACCTGCTCTGCCATATGCTGACAGGCATGCAAATTTGATTTGGTTCTTAACATGGTAGCATCCAGTTACTCAGCTCTGAAGGACATAAAGGCCATAGCTGGTGCTCCTCTTCTAAGTTCCCACACAGAACTTAACCCCACGCCACTGTGCACGCTGCACCTACACAACAGTTTTCAGGTTTGTTTTTTTTCTGGGTTTGAGAAATACAACTGTTGAACAGCAATTTTCATGGAGCTGAAGGGAGATGTAAGATCTGAAGGCTGGGTTTGGCTAATGCTATGAAAAAGCTTTGACAGTACTCTGGCTGAGACACTGCTTTCAATAAATTAAATGTAATGAGTGGAGCAAGGGGGAACCTACTTTTTTATAGCCAAATCATATGCCTGGGTGTAAAGGAAACTTCCTTCTTGGTTATATGAACACACACATGTACACACAGGAAAAAATGCCAGTGAAAGCTGAAACTGCTTTTTCAGAAACAGCAGTGTGTTTTCCATACAGGACTTGGATGCACTGCTCACTCCGCTTGGCATATGCAAGCCTGGCAATGCTATGCAGAATGCAAAGCACTGACGATGCAAGAAAGACTGAGGGAAGTGAAGGACCAGAAGTTTCTCTTGACCAGATCAGGACATTTTCCTGTCAAATAGATGCACAGTAATCCCTCTGCAAACGAACCGGCAAGTGTTCCTCCAAGTCTTGGGATAAGCTAGAAGTTCAAAAAAAGAGCAAAGTCCTTTAAATTCACACACTTCAGCTCCTCACATTTCCTGTGGGGAATATAAATTGCTTCTAAGTACTTGCTATGCTGCATGCCGTTCAAATTTGGTTGCTTCAATTCATTATATTAAAAAGTAATACAAATTTCAATTATTCCTTGTAAAAGTACAGATTTAGCTAAAGTACACAGAACAGTCAATTCATACCAAAATGGTTACAAATTAAGCTATTTGCAGTCCTCCCACATCCTTCTCAGCATCCTTTAAAATGTCACTTATTTTATCACAGAAATGGGTATTGTGAGGATTGATGTGCTCTATCAACAGACAGGGTCTCTCTGACCTCGATTTTGGAGACATTATTTACCTACCCCAAATCGCTAACAATTATAACTAAGATGAAGGCGTCCGTCTGGGTAAAGGCTACAGGACTAGACTCACAGCTCAAAAGTTTGCACCTTACAAACCTCTCATCTTCAATCTTACATTCAAAAGGTACTTATGATTTCAAAGAAATTGCAAATCAAATGATTACACACGACAGGAAATTAGATAAAAGAGAAAGGAACCACTTCAGCACCATCAAGAGATTCTATTCGGCTATTATACTAATAGCAAAAAACACATTTGATTGCAGTTTCTGCAGGTACAAAATGGCAGGGTTTAGACTACTTTTATGTAAGTGCACAGACCCACACAGCATTTTCAGTCCCACAAGGTGTTTTAGAGTCTTGTAATCATTCGGCAAAGCATTTGGACAGCACTTCTTTAATTTGAAGCAGAGGAATAACTCCACTCCTTAAAATATCTTCTGGAGTATGCAGCACCTTTCAGCACAGATGCAAGCAGCAGAATTAAGTGTAAAGTACTGTTAAACTTCTGCACCACTGAAATCAATACCAAACCTTTCACATGTTTGAAGCCAAGTGATGAATTTATTTCTCCTAACTTTAATTTTAAATTCTGTATGGGATCTACTGAAATCTTTACCTTAACACCCTAATATGCACAATGCTACACTTGGCCATTTCAGAGTAAGATAAGAGTCTCAGACATATGTCCTACTGCAGTGACAACACCCTTCATTTTTTATGCAATTGACCTTTTCCTGCCCTTTTAAACCTCTACCTGAAGGAAAATAAAAATAAACTATCAGCATTTAAATGTCTGAGTTTTTAAATATATATTTTTTTTGAAGTGCATGTGGTATAACTGGAAAACAAATGCAGGGCACTAAACCTGAGCATTTTTGTTACCCATGAACAGCCTCGCCCCCAGGGACTGCGCATTGCACTGGCAGCCACACTGCAATACGACTGAAGCAAATACTGGGATTACATAAACACACACAGATAAAAATATGTATTAAATGTGTATATATCTGTGTGTGCATAGATATGTATGCACACACACACAGGCCAATAAAAGCAAGTTGCAAGGTTTATGGACTACTTCTTCCATAGCCAGCCTCTGACCACCCATATAAGCTCTTCTGAGGTACTTTGCAGCAACGTTTTCCAAATCATATTCCAAATATTTTTTTCCCTTTACTAATAAACAAAATCTTATATGCAAGAAGTACTTCAGTGAACTTCCCACATGACAAAACAAACCAAAACAAAATACAAAAACCCAACCCGCCAAAAAAACCCAAACAACCCCCCCAAACCAGAATCTATAATAATTATTTCTGAAAGCATATATTCTATTTCTTTCTTAATAAAAACAATGCAGAACGATGAGTTCATAAAATGATTTACCTTTCTTGTCATCGAAGTACAGTGTCTGTTGAGCTGGATTTGACCACTGGAGGGAGGTGTTATCATTTTGATCGACCCTGCAGGTCAAATTTGCTGTTCCTCCTTCAACGACCGTGACGTTCTGTGTAAGTGGAAACTGCCCTTGGCTGCCTGAGGAGGGAGGGGAGGGATGGGAAAGGGAAGAAAGTAAGATTAAAAAAAAGAAAGAAGTAAGCATGTAAGTTGTAGAAATGAATTTATTGCAGCAGCTTGGCACCGATGACAGTGCCTGAATTCAGCATGATCTGTTCTGACCAAAGTAAGGTAGTACAATGAATGTTAAATATATAGAGAGAGATAATTTTTTCCCCATAATATAATCCCTGTATCCAGAAACAGCTAGATTAATTAAGAAATAAGCATTCCCCCCCCATCCCTGTCAATCATACTAATTAATCTCCTCAGACACACCCATACATCAAGGATATGCCCCTGCACGAGGGCTCATGAGCTGCACGCACACACGTCAGTACTACAATGGAGTTAACTGGCTACTGAAAATATCACTGAAAGCATAACAAATCCACATCATATTTTTACAACAGAGGGATGGGGCAACCTTCACTCCCTGTTTCATTTTGTGCTTTTTAAAGTACTCTCAGGATGATGTTTTTCCTGCCAGGTGTGGAAAGTTGGTAGAGGGCAAGTGCAGTGTGAATCTGATATTCAATGCACCCTATGTTGAAAGAACACAACCTAAACTCACATGAAAATGGAAGTGGTGATGTAGTAGGTCTCTCACATAATGCAGAGCATTATGAATCACATTAAATGCTTTCTGAAAAGTCACTGGGAAGGCTTCCAAATACCTCTACATAATATGGGAGCAATACTACCCAGGTTCTTGAGTCACAAGCATTTTCAATGGCCTAGACTAAAGTGTTTATCTATTGTGAGAATAACACACCCCTTGCCAAACAGCACAGCACAGAATTCCAGCAAGCTAGCACAGTAAAAGCATGGAAGTAATTTGCAACATGAGTGAGGAAAGAAAAGTTCTTCAATTATAAGCAAAATGCATAATTATCTGGGAGATACACTGAAGAATTCAAGAATAGAATGTGAAAGAATGACAATTCAATAGTTGAAATCAAATATATGCTTCATCTCTTCTTTTTATAGTTTCTTTCAATACAAGAACCACTCAAGGGGGAGTAATGCTGCTACCACAAATAGTTTGTCATGACATTCAGGTGGGATTCGTCAGAAGTGGAAAATCTCTTTACAGTCCTACAGGAATGAACAAGCTCATAGACATGAGATAATACAATAATACAATACAATAATACAATAATACAATACAATACACCAGGTTGGAAGAGACCTTCAAGATCATCACGTCCAACCCATCAACCAATCCAACCCACCTAAAATACAATACAGTACCATACAGTACAATACAGTACAAAAGAGTACAATACAGTACAATACAGTACAATACAACCCACCTAAACAACTAAAAAAAACCTAAACCCTGGCACCAAGCACCCCATCAAGCCTCTTCTTGAATACCTCCAATGAAGGTGACTCCACCACTTCCACAGGCAGCTGATTCCAGTGGGCAATCACTCTCTCAGTATAGAACTTCTTCCTAACTTCAAGTCTAAACCTGCCCTGGCGCAGCCTGAGACTGTGTCCTCTTGTTCTGGTACTGGCTGCCTGGGAGAAGAGACCAACCTCCGCCTGGCTACAACCTCCCTTCAGGTAGTTGTAGAGAGCAATAAGGTCACCCCTCAGTCTCCTCTTCTCCAGGCTAAGCAACCCCAGCTCCCTCAGCCTCTCCTCATAGGGCTTGTCTTCCAAACCCCTCACCAACTTTGTTGCCCTTCTCTGGACACGCTCCAGTAAGACAACATCTTTCTTAAACTGAGGGGCCCAGAACTGGACACAGTACTCAAGGTGCGGCCTAACCAGTGCAGTGTACAGGGGCAGAATGACCTCCCTGCTCCTGCTGGCCACACTGTTTCTGATGCAGGCCAGGATGCCATTGGCCTTCTTGGCTGCCTGGGCACACTGCAGGCTCATGTTCAACCTACAATCAACCAGCACCCCCAGGTCCCTCTCTGCCTGGCCGCTCTCCAACCACTCTGACCCCAGCCTGTAGCACTGCATGGGGTTGCTGTGGCCAATGTGCAGAACCCGGCACTTGGATGTGTTAAATCTCATGCCGTTGGACTCTGCCCATCTGTCCAGCCTGTCGAGGTCCCTCTGCAAAGCCTCTCTGCCCTCCAGCAGATCAACTACTGCCCCCAGCTTGGTGTCGTCCGCAAATTTACTGATGATGGACTCAATGCCCTCATCCAGATCATCAATAAAGATGTTGAAGAGCATGGGGCCCAGCACCGATCCCTGGGGCACACCACTAGTGACTGGCCGCCAGCCGGATGTGGCACCATTCACCACCACTCTCTGGGCTCGGCCCTCCAGCCAGTTCCTAACCCAACGCAGTGTGCTCCCATCCAAGCCATGGGCTGCCAGCTTGGCCAAGAGTTTGCTGTGGGGGACGGTGTCAAAGGCCTTGCTGAGGTCCAGGTAGACCACATCCACAGGCCTCCCCACATCAACCAGGCGGGTCACCTGATCATAGAAGGAGATCAGGTTGGTCAAGCAGGACCTGCCCTTCCTAAAGCCATGCTGGCTAGGCCTGATCCCTTCGCCATCCTGTAAGTGCTGCATGATCGCACTCAAGATGACCTGTTCCATAATCTTGCCTGGCACTGAGGTCAGGCTGACAGGCCTATAATTCCCTGGCTCATCCAACCGGCCCTTCTTGTGGATGGGCACCACGTTGGCCAGCTTCCAGTCTTCTGGGACCTCTCCAGTGAGCCAGGACTGCTGAAAAATGATGGAGAGCGGCTTGGACAGCTCATCTGCCAGCTCTCTCAGCACCCTAGGATGGATCCCATCTGGTCCCATGGCCTTGTGGGGGTCCAAGCGGCTCAGAAGATCTCTAACTACCTCCTGGAGCAGCGGGAAACTATGCAGCTCCCTGGTTCCTTCTGCCAGCTCTGCAGGCCAGCTGTCTGGAAGATGTTCTACCATGCTAGGATAGATTGAAGCAAAGAAGGTGTTAAGTACCTCTGCCTTTTCCTCATCCTTTGTTACAACCTTCCCCTCCGTGTCAACCAAGGAGTGGAGGTTGTCCTTGCCCTTCCTCTTGCTATTGATGTATTTATAGAAGGACTTTTTGTTGTCCTTCACAGCAGAGGCCAGTCTAAGTTCTAACTGGGCTTTTGCCTCCCTAATTTCTTTCTGCATGTCCTAGCAACATCCCTAAACATTCCGTAGGTTGCCTCCCCTTTCTTCCAGAGATGGTACACCCTCTTTTTTTCCCTTAGTTCTATTAAGAGTTCATTAACCAACCAGGCTGGCCGTCTGCCCCGGCGGCTCATCTTCCGGGACACTGGCACAGCCTGTTCCTGAACCTTCAAGAGTTCTTCTTTGAAGCAGCTCCAGCTCTCCTGGACCCCTTTATTTTTAAGGGCTGCATCCCAGGGAACCTTCTGAGTTAGTTCCTTGAGTAGCCTGAAGTCTGCCCTCCTGAAGTCCAGAGTGGAGGTCTTCTTGCTGCCCCTCTTGGCTTGGCTGAATACCGAAAACTTGATTATCTCGTGGTCACTGGTGCCTAAACACCCTCCGACCACCACATCACCCACCAGCCCTTCCCTGTTGGTGAAGAGGAGGTCAAGCATGGCCTTACCCCTGGTAGGTTCACACAGCACCTGGGATAAGAAGCTGTCCTCCATACACTCCAGAAACCTTCTAGACTGCCTTCTTTCTGCTGTGTTGAGATCCCAGCAGATATCAGGCAGGTTGAAGTCGCCCATGAGAATGAGGTCAGGTGACCTTGAGACAGCCTTAAGCTGCCTATAGAATGCCTCATCTACATCTTCCTCCTGGTTGGGTGGTCTATAACAGACTCCAACCAGGATGTCTGCCCTCCCGAGCTTCCCTCTAATTCTTACCCACAAGCACTCAACCCGGTCATCCCTGATCTCCATCTCAACGGCATCTAGTGCCTCCCTGATGTACAGGGCCACCCCTCCACCCCTTCTTCCTTGCCTGTCCCTCCTGAACAGCCTGTAGCTGTCAATTGCAGCGCTCCAGTCATGTGAGTCGTCCCACCATGTCTCTGTGATGGCAACTACATCATAACTTTCCTGCTGCAACAGGGCTTCTAGCTCCTCTTGTTTGTTACCCATGCTTCGTGCATTAGTGTACATGCACTGAAGCTGGGCTGCTGGTTTCATCTCTAGCCCTAGCTTATCTCCCCCAGACTGCTGCCTGAGGTGACTGGTTCCAGCCCCTTCCCCCTTCGAAGCTAGTTTAAAGCCCTGTCAATGAGGCCTGCCAATTCTCTTCCCAGAATCTTTTTCCCTTTGGGGGACAGGCCATTCTCATATACTATGACCTTCCCCCTCCTCTGGGACAGATGGAGTCCATCTGTTACCAGCTGACCTGGTACATAAGTACATCAAGGAAGTTATGTATACAATGTCCACTAATTATACCAATACTGAATCACAAATCCAGCACAAAACATTCACAGAAAAATCCTGGTTTAGTGGTTCTCATTGAAGTTCTTCCCAGCTACGTTAAACTGAGTCATGACTTCTATACCAAAAGTATGATAATATAGAGTATTACAGGGTCACAGGATCACAAGAGGTTAGGGGTTGGAAGGGTCCACTGAAGATCATCAAGTCCACCCCCCTTCCAGAGCAGGACCACAGAATCCAGCACAGGTCACACAGGAACACCTGTGGGTTGAAACTCTCCAGAGATGGAGACTCCACAACCTCTCTGATGAGCCATTTCCAGTGCTCTGTGACCCTCACAGTGAAGAAATTCTCCCTCATGTTGAGGTGGAACCTCCTGTGCTGTAGTTTATATCCATTACCCCTTGTCCTATCACAGGGTGAAACAGAAAAGAACCTGTCCCCTCCTTCTTGACACCCACCCCTCAGATATTCATAAACATTTATCAACGCCCCCCTCAGTCTTCTCTTCTCCAGACCCACAGCCCCAGGTCTCTCAGCCTCTCCTCATAGAGCACATGCTCCAGTCCCTTAATCATCCTCGTAGCTCTCTGTTGGACTCTCTCCAGCAGATCCCTGTCCCTCTTGAACTGGGGAGCCCAAAACTCGATGCAGTACTCCATGGGAGGTCTCACCAGGGCAGAGGAGAACCTCCCTCGATCTGCTGGACATGCTCCTCTTAATGCACCCCAGGATCCCATCAGTCTTCTTGGCCACAAGGGCACATTGCTGTCCCATGGAGAACTTGTTATTCACCAGGACTCCCAGGTTCTTCCCCACAGGGCTGCTCTCCAGCAGATCACCTCCCAGTCTGTGCTGGTGCAGTTTGTTTTTCCTTCCCAGATGCAGGACTCTGCACTTACCCTTGTTGAACCTCATCAGGTTCCTCTGTACCCAGCTCTCCACTCTGTCCAAGTCTCATTGGATGGTTGCACAGCCTTCAGCTATATCAGCCAAGCCTCCCAGTTTGGTATTGTCAGCAAACTTGCTGATCAGACTCTGTCCCCTCATCAATGTCATTGATGAAGATGTTGAACAGGACCAGACCCAGCAGTGATCCCTGGGGGACTCCACTAGTTACAGCTCTCCAGCTGGACCTGATCACCACTCTTTGGACTCTACTGTGTAACCAGGTCCTAATCCATCTTGCTGTCTGTTCTTCTATCCCACTCTTCCTGAGCTTACTCACAAGGATGGTATGGGAGACATAACTAGATAGAACATATCTAGTCCTGGTTTCATTGAGAACAGAACCAATCTTCTGTTCACTGATTTTACTTTTCAGCTCAGCTTTCTCTAAGTAAGTGCACTTTCTGAAGGCGTATTTTTGCAGTGTCTGCTCCTAGAGGAAATAAGGCTCTTTGTTTACAATTAGTAGCAAGGATTGGTGTGCAGACCAAGGTCACTGAAAAATCTCATGCACCATGTTGAGAGTGCACAGAGACTGAACCTGTGGGGAGGGGCAGACAGCAAGATATTCCATTCCATGTAGTTTGTGTTCAGTACAATGCTGAGGGATGACGAGGGTAAAGCTCTGTTCTTCAGTGGCCAGTTTCTGTGGATGACTCTGATCCATTAGTTTCTGAATCCAACTCCTGAATCTGGTTCCTGTCTGCCACTGAGTACAGTCTGGGACTCCACAAATGCCTGCCCACAGTAGCAGTGGTGATGGTAAAGTAATTGGCATCAGGAGGTTGGGGTAGATCCTGGGTTCGTATATTTAATTGTATTGCTTATTATTTTAATTAAAACTGTCTTAGTTTTCTTTTTCCAATCTGTAAGTGCTTCTCCCTTTCCCCCTTTCTCTTCCATTTTGGGAAGGAGAGCATCTACCACTGATTTGGTGGCTGGCTCAGCCTTAACCCTTGACACTAATACACAGGTTTTCAGACGACTAGACTAAGGCATTACTAAATGAAGGATTAACTACTGAACTTCTATTTGATCTGTTGATACTGCTGATCATTTCCCTGTGTAAAATAATTCTGATGGTCTTAGGCTTGGTATGTAAGCATCTGCATCACTGAAACTGTTAGCATTTAGTTAGACTAATACTCTCCATTGTCTTGGCTTAAAATAAATAATTGAAAGATTTCCATACAAAGACAAATCTGAATAAGTGGTATAATTTCTGTATAAACATCATTGTCCTGCAGATGTCTGAAGACAAAAATTTACTATGCACAGATATTTCTTATGAAATATTTATTATCAACAGGACAACAGATGAATCAAAACTGAGGGATGTTGAAAACACCATGGCTGATTTAAATGCTGCAAACAATAAATGACAAAATTCTGGTGACATCCTCTGCCCTGACACTTCATTAATCAAACCCTGCTTCTTGAAAACCACACGGTGAGCAATGCTTGATGCCTGAAAAATCATAAACCAGGATGGAAAAACAAAGAAAACAGAAAAGGTTTGTCATTTCCTTCCATCTCTCCCCTTCCAGCTCCCACGTGCCAGGGAGGCGCAAGACGCTGCGCAAATTGCTTATCGCTTCAATTAGAGTTTTAGCAATCCAGCAAAATGCACACAGCCTGTCATTGCTTCCACTCAACCACAGGCACCTCACCAAAGAAAGAACCTTCCAAGGATGAGCTGTGAACCAAAGGCTCTGCGGGCTGCATTTGTTTTGTGTACACAAGGAGCAGTAAACAGAACGGTGCTGTGTCCAAGAACTGGGTTGGTGCCACTGAAGATTAGCTCAGGTTCCTGCAGGGACTAGCAGTACTTGGTGGGACAGGCCTCCTTCCTCTTAAATAGACAGGGAGCATGTGCCCAGAAAGCATGCCAGCAAAGCTGCCAGCCCATGCAAATAGCCAGTGGGATGAAGAGCCCAGTGATGCAAACAAGGTGTTCTCAGGCCACTGGCTCTCGTCATAGCTTCTTCCCTGCACTGAAGAGCCCTCTATTATCAAATTCCTCTTCTTTGTGTAGGTACTTAGAAACTCTGATCATATCACCCATTAACTTTCTCTTTGATGATCTAAATAAATTGAGTTCCTGTGACTGTATATTTTCAACCCTTTAATTACTCTGTGCCTCTTCTCTGTGCCCTGTTCAACCTAGAAACTCCACTGCAGAGGTTGCATAAGGAAAAGATACCGTATGCCACTTCTCTGCCAGCATACCCTGGGCCGCAGGGGCAGACAGGGACCCGAGTTTGACTGGCAGTCTGCCGTGATGCCAGTGCTTTTTCTCAGACACTGCTCCAAAGACAATATCTCGTTCCAGTTCTTCCCCTGTAGCTCTTAGATGTAGGCCCTTATGTTCCATTGCACTGAAATATCTCTTTCTCTGAGCCCAGTGACCTGTGCTCTTCATTATTTCATGTACCCACAGCCTTTGTGGCACCTGCAAACACCGCTGGCAACAAATGTGTTTCCAAGGATGTTTCTAAAAATCAGCTCTTAAGAACATCTCAGTAGTACAGCACTGGCTGCTTTCCCCTGTGCAAACACATGCACAGCTACATGACTCTTTAACGGTGAGCTCTTCTCTATCATCACAATTTCACCTTATTTTTCAAACAGTTGTAATCTGCTTAATGCTTGCAAGGCTAGTTTTGAATGAGTCTGGGTTGTTACTCAAGATGGCATGCTCTTTAAAGTCAAAGGCCTTACAGCAATCAAAAATATTTTGAAGATTGCAGTTATGTTTTTTCCAGCCACAACTGTAATTTAGGAAATCATGGAAAGATCAAAGATTTCATTTATTCATTTATAAATATGTTTTAAAAAATTAGTCAAAATGAGATCATTCCTAACGAAGCTTTGTTTCCAAGCCGAACGTGATGAAAGTCTCCGTTAAGGCAGACGATTTAGCCACAATCTAATATCCTTATTTCCTTTAATGGTGGTGCTGGTAGCCAGACTTAATCCCTTGAAAGCAGGGGAAATCTCAGATTACTACATCTGGGACTTTGCAAGCATTTGAAAAACATTCCTAAATCTCCCGATGACTTCTCACGTGAGCTGAGACAATCCTTTTCACCTGTGCTTTGCTAACAACGCTGTGAACAGGAAGCAATGCTGCTTAGCCAGCTCATAAATAAAATGTACTACAAAGGATGCTTACCTACATACATATATATGTATGCATATGTACATATAGATCTGTGTGTGTGTTTTCACTTTTGCTCCCTGCTGCTGCTATGGGACAGATAAATGTATGTATCAGGAGTAGGGGCTTGAGACAGTGATGTTTCCATTGGAGTTTGTGGATGAAAATGTTTGTTAAAAATGTTTGATCATTTATTATTTGATTGCTACCAGTCTTAGTTTCACAGACTGCCTTCCCAGTGACACCCACCCCCCCTCCCCGAACAAGAGGGAAAGTAACATATAAGAGAAGAAAAGGCTCAGGGGAGATCTTATTGCTCTCCACAACTACCTGAAGGGAGGTTGTAGACAGGTGGGGGTTGGTCTCTTCTCCCAGGCAGGCAGCACCAGAACAACAGGACACAGTCTCAAGCTGTGCCAGGGAAGGTTTAGGCTGGAGGTGAGGAGAAAGTTCTTCCCAGAAAGAGTAATGTGCCATTGGAATGTGCTGCCCAGGGAGGTGGTGGAGTCACCATCCCTGGAGGTGCTCAGAAAAGGATTGAATGTGGCACTTGAAGTCATGGTTTAGTTAGTCAGGAGGTGTTGGGTGATAGGTTAGACTTGATGATCACTGAGGTCTTTTCCAATCTGATTGATTCTATGATTCTATGATATAAAGCCTCTGGATTGAGATAAGGAGTTCAATGAGACTCTCTACAACAGTACCTTAGCAAAAGCTGAAGCAGCAGCAGCAGTCAGTGATAAAATGGTTCCCCCCACCCCAAGCCCTCAGGCAGTCCAGTGAGAAAGACCATCACCCCAAACCCAGAAAGGAGGAGCAGTAACTGGAACAGGAAGCCTCTCATGATACGTTCTGAACTTCAAGCCCCCATGGTGGCTGCAGCCAGCATTTTCATTTTAAAGCTGTCATGATGCAACCATGATATTGAATATTCATCAGCAGATTCAGCTTAGCCCATGACACTACACCCCAATCCAGCCTCACAAGAAATAGTTGTCAATGATGCTGTATGCCAGCAGGTAGGTCAATCAAACACATACCACATCCACTACAGCATATTCAGTTGTGTTCTGCTCTATGACCAAATCTTCAGGCAAGTTAAATGATATTGTTGTCTGCCTGGAGAATACTAATTCAGTGGTTTGACACACACACACACACACACACACACACACTATATACACATGTATATTCCTCATTATCAAAATCATGAACTTATGATTGCTGCTTTTCTGGCTGTGTGGCATTACATCCCTGGAAAGGGGAGACTGGTCACCCTCTGGATTTTCTGGTCCTTGAGCAGGCGGCTGGTTTTTGCCTGTTATGGGATTCAGACATATATTCCCTTCCCTTTTCCTTCTGTTCCCTACATATACTGGTGTAATCCCATATCTCTGCAGCAGGGGAATAAATTATTCTGTGTAAATCAACTGAAAACTCTTCCTCTGCCTTCTCCCCGCTCCCTTTCTTACCTCCTGGTAAGGAAAGAGGAAATGGGGGATAGTTTAGCTCTTGTGTTAAACCATTAAAACTAATAAATAAATAATGAAAAGAGAAACAGAAAACGTGCTGATGACACACATTGCAGGTGCCTTGCATCTAAGAGGAAGCAAGAAGTTTCATTGGAAAACAATACAAGGTTATAGGAAGAGGGTGTAATAAAAAGAAGGTAGCCTTTGGATATCGCTGGCACTGGGGTGTACCTCAGTCCCGCTGCTCACTTCAGGAAGCTTTGTTAGCAAAATAATTTCAACTCTTTTGACTAGATGGAGCTATAGTTAAGGACATTCTATCACAAGTTAGTCTCATGATGGTGTGCTGAGGACCACTTCTGCTTTCCACTGGAACTGACAGGGCTGTATCTTAGGAGGCACAAGCTGGTTTTAGTCAAGAAAGGTGGTGGTTTGTTTTTGTTTGGTTGGTTGTTTTTTTAACCCAGAAATCATGGCTCAAATGCACTTAGAGACCCTAAACCTGATTTTTATCTCAGTGTGTGACAAGACTTTGCAGAATAATTATCATTCCTTGGTCCATTTCGAAAGCATTCATTTCATGAATAAACATCTCATGTTTATTTATGTCTGGGTATTTTGCTTTTTGCTAGTACAATGAAATCTCTGTAATAATTTCAGTATTTCCATATGATGCTTATGTTGTACATTCTGATCAGGCTAAAGGTAAAGGTGACTTGGTGGGTGTAAGCCCTGAAAAACCCATAATCCTCTCTTTACCTTTCTTCCTCCTGCAGAGATCTGTTTTTGCAGGAGACAGAATTTCACAGTATCAGTGCAACAAGCTTTGCCTACTCATGTCAAAATCCATAACAAGAAATAGGTGTGGAAAGCAAGGACTGTCCCCAGGAGGGACTGAACAAGATGTGACAGCAGTGAGTTAACAGTCTTTCAGTACATTTGCTGTACCTTCTCCTGCCAGCCTGCCCAGCACCCCTATGAGGTAAATGAAGTTTATCATCATATATGAGGGAAAGAATAGAGCATGCAGTTCTGTTCATTCTTTCCAGTCTTGCACAGATCCACAAAGCTATGGCCTTTTGTTTGCTACCTTTATAGCATGATGCCAGCCAACACCAGAAAAGAAATCTTGAGTGATTTTTTTCCCCCAAATTAATCAGATGTTTTAATATTGATGTAAGTAAGGCTAGGTTCTAAAAGAAAAGAAAAGAAAAGAAAACAAACCACACAAACAAACAAATCCCAATAAAAAAAACCAACAGGAAGAACCAAACCTGGAACAAAACGAACCGGACAAACCTCCCCACCACCGTCGCAACAGAAAAAGCAAAACAGGGTAGATCGTTGGGTGACAAGAAACCAACTTACTAATTCTAATAGCAGCTTGTATCTGTAGGGAGAAAACATTAATTCTGGCCTGCTTTCTTAGCAAAGGAACCAAGACTGTAGAAACAAAAGCCAGTATAAGGAAACACCTAAATATTCTGAAGCAGTTTCCTGTCTTTCGCTCTTAATTTATATTTGAACTAAGGCAAACATCTCTCCAAGGAGACAAAATGTGATTAGCTTGTCTTTATCTAGTCTAAAGGAAAAAACTGAATAGCTGGAAGTAGCTTCAAGATCATGTACCCTGGTGCTCATGGATGACTTCAGTGACCCTGATATTAGTTGGGAAGAGCACATGGCCAGGCATACTCAGACCAGAAAGTTCCTGCAATGCATAGTTGACAACTTTCAGAGGCAGGTGGTTGAAGAACCATTGAGGAGAGCTGTGATGCTGGACCATGTATTAACAAACAAAGGTCTGGTTAAGGACTTTAGTAGGAGGCAGCCTTGGCTGTAGTGACCCTGAAATGATAGAATTGGGTATTGTTAGGGACAGAAGCAGGGCAAACAGCAAAACTTATACCCTGAACTTGCAGAGGGCTAACTTTGTCCTATTCAAAGAAATACTTACAAGTGTCCTGTGGGCTAGGGCTCTAGAAGGTAAGAGAGCTGGTTAATATTCAACCACCACCTCCTCCAAGCTCAAGAAAAGTGTATACCCCTGGAAAAAAAAAAAAGAAATCTAGTGGAGGAGGCAGGTGACCATAAGGATAAGCAAGGAGCTGCTGGAAAAATAATCAGGTGGAAGAAGGAAGCCTACAATAAGTATAAAAAGGGTTTGGGCAGTTGGGAGGACTATAGAAATAGAATCAAAGCATGTCAAGATGCAACAAGGAAGGCCAAGGCTCTCTTGGAACTAAACCTGGCTAGGGAAGTGAAAGCTAACAAGAAGGGCTTCTCTACATACATCAATAGGAAAAGGAAAACTAGGGAAAGAATGGGTCCATTGCCAAATGAGGTGAGAGAGATGGTGACAGATGATGCAAATATGGCAGAATTACTGACTGCCTTCTTTGCCTCAGCCTCTGCTGCTAACACCAGCTCTCAGGAACGTCAGACACTGAAGATATGAGAATAGGACTGGAGGAAGACTTTCTACTGCTCAGTGAGGTAAACTCAAGAAAAGCAGGTTAGATGATTGGACTCTGAGGTGGATTTGTAACTGGATCAACATCAGAGTTCAGAGAGGTGTGATAGGCAGTGCAGAGTCCACTTGGAGGCCTTTGGCCAGTGGTATTCCCCAGGTGAGAGTACTGGGTCCTGTCTTGTTCATTATCTTCACCAATGACCTGAATGAGGGGATTGAGTGTACCCTCACTGATGATGTGAAACTGGCAGGGGTGGCTGACACACCAGAAGGCTGTGCTGCCATCCAGTGAGATCTGGACAGGCTGGAGAGCTGCCAAAGGTGAACCTCATGAGGTTCAATGAGGACAAGTGTGGAGTCCCTCATCTTGGGGGGAATAACACCAGACACCAGTGCAAGCCACTGCTGGAAAGTAATCCCATGGAGAAAGACCTTGCAGTCCTAGTAGACAGCAAGTTATCCATGGGACAGCAATGTGCTCTTGTGGCCAGAAGAGCCAACAGCATCCTCTGGTGCATTGTGTCCATCAGATCTAGGGAGGTTCTCTTCCTCCTCTGCTCTAGCCTGGTGGGACTACACCTGGAATATTGTGACCAGTTTAGGGCTCCCCAGTTGAAGAGAGACAGAGATCTGCTGAAGAGAGTCCAACAGGGACCTGAGGATGAGTGAGAGACTCGAACATCTCTCCTATGAAGAAAGACTGAGAGAACTGGCACTATTTAGTCTTTGGAAGAGAAGGCTGAGAGGGGAGTCACGATGAAGGTGCCAGGCTCTGCTTGGTGATGCTCAGTGATAGGACAAGGAAGCACAGCTACAAGCTAGAATACAGGTGGCACTTCTTTATGGTGAGGGTGACAGAGCGCTGGAACAGGCTGCCCATAGAGGTTGTGGAGTCTCTGTCTTTGGGTGCTTTCAAGACCCATCTGGATGCATTTCTGTTTGGCCTGTTGCAGGTGATCCTGTTTTGGCAGGGGAGTTGGAGTCGATGATGTCTGCAGGTCCCTTCCAACCCCTAACATTCTGTGATTCTGTGACTTTCTGTGATTAATTGCATTAAAGCTGGCATAAACTGACATCTATCTGTATCAATGTTCAAGTTCTTCTGACTTTCTGAATGGAATGAATCCACTTCTCTCTTGTTTCAGCACAGATACCATGCAGAAAGTTAGTGACCAGGAAAGTTTGAAGGAGGAAAATACAGAAGTTGCTAGCTCTGTTACTTTATTACAATTAAGAATGTGGTAAAATATTGACTACAGATTAAATAAGACAATTTGACTTTTGATGCATAACTGCTAGCTTTGCTTTAGTCTAAAAGACAAGACAACAATGTGGCCTGCATCCTAAACTGTTTTCACCCAGCATTTTTAATGAAAGATAATTTTCTCTGAGAACAACTTAATACACTTGGCTCAATTGGTCTTCCCTAACTTGCTGGTTTAAAAGATAATAATTTAGTCTCATATCTGGACAGCACACACTTTAGATTTTAACTCCAGAGAAAACATCCTGTGAAATGTTTGCTTACTGAAGAAATGTTGTTTAAAAAAAGAAGAAAAACAAAGAAGAAAAGGAAAAGTGTGCTCTGGTGACTATTACATGCTCCAGTAACAAAACCACTTGCAGAGAAAATTTGAGTTAATAAGAACACCGCAGAAACTTATGATAGAATGACAGAGGTTTAGGAAACTGAGAAGAAATCACTCAGACAATAACTGTTACCCCCAAACTGTGCATGCAAGGTCACTGGGCTTTTAACCATGCTTAAGTAATTACTAAAATAATCCAAAGGACAAGAGCATGCTGGTACAGCCACCGACTTCTGACTGTAGAATTTATGTCAGAGAGCAATAACAGAGAAGCAGGAAGCCTTTGTTCCTTCCTTCAGGCCCTGTGTTTCAGACATATGTTCCTCACACCGGTAGCTACCTCCAAATTGAGTCCATCTCTATTTCAGTGAAACAGAGTGCAGGAAAAAAAATTGAAAAAAAAATATGGATTGTAGTACAATTATTCCATAAAGAGGGAAAAGTGTGAGAGACAATGCAATAAAAAGCATGTGCAAACAGTGCTACTTCCCAGAAACCTTAGCAGAATGACTGTTTTTGACTCCTTTCAGACTGCCGCCACGGCGTTAGTTGCTTGTGAATGAAGAAGAGTACCCAGAGATGGTACTTATTCTGAGAGGGGCAAAAGGCATTCCTCTCCACAATTCTAAATTCCTGATGGAAGCTTCAAATCCAGAAATAATTAGAGTGAGCTTCATCTTCCCACAACTGTGATAAGAGACTGCTGAATTTGCCCATTCTCATAGCTGCAAATAAGCTTTAGAGCTTTGCATCACTTTTTGCTTTAAAGTGCTGTGCTCAATTCTTTGTGCTTCCACAAACCTCAAAAGCCCTTTTTTTAACTCTAAAAAAGAAGGAAGGTGCTCAATTTGAACATGAAGAATAAAGAATTGGGCACTTTCATTTATCTGAGCCTCATTGTCACCACATTTCCATTCCTAATCTGTGAAATGAGAATAACGGCGTTTCCCTGCCCCACAACAGTGCTCCAAGGAGAAAATGCACAAAAGAATTACACAGCAGCCAGATAATAGGCTACTGTAAGAAATGTATAAAGCTGTGGTGGAGACAACTCTACATGCACAGAAACCCCTCTCAAATCTACATCTTGTTATGAAGTTAGAATATGCCATGTGCTTTCCTCTCATCAAACTAGCTCGTACTTCTTGCAGGTATCACAACCAAAGAAGGTAAGGCAGATCTCCTCTCACAGAAGTCAGTCTAGAGCCTCCATTGGTTCATGTCAGTAACTGGCAGCACCAACTTCACATTAGTTACCTACTTGGCCCTTTGCCCTATTAAAAGTTCTTTGTGTTATAATTTATTTTCTCCCTGTTCAATCTTCTCCTTCTCCGCCTGTGTTCTAGCTTGTACCTGTGCTTCCTTGTCCTATCACTGAGCATCACCGAGCAGAGCCTGGCACCTTCATCGTGACTCCCCTCTCAGCCTTCTCTTCCAAAGACTAAATAGTGCCAGTTCTCTCAGTCTTTCTTCATAGGAGAGATGTTCGAGTCTCTCAGTCATCCTCAGGTCCCTGTTGGACTCTCTTCAGCAGATCTCTGTCTCTCTTCAACTGGGGAGCCCCAAACTGGTCACAATATTCCAGGTGTAGTCCCACCAGGCTAGAGCAGAGGAGGAGGAGAGCCTCCCTAGATCTGATGGACACACTTAATGCACCACAGGATGCTGTTGGCTCTTCTGGCCACAAGGGCACATTGCTGTCCCATGGATAACTTGCTGTCTACTAGGACTCCAAGGTCTTTCTCCATGGGATTGTTTTCCACCAGGCTGGGGCAGAGGCAGAGAACCTCCCTAGGTGATGGACACACTTAATGCACCACAGGACTGTTTAGAACAATCATTATTTCCCTTTTTACACCCAATAGTGATTTATTTACATTTTACTACTTTCTGCTCAAGATCTGTGGAAAATACTAAAGGCATAGCCTAAAACTGCCACACCTATACTGTACATTTAATAGTGAAGTGTGCTGCTACACCTGCCATCTGACTTATGTGGTGAGTACTTTATATGTCACATCACACAACAGCATGCAATGCCACGATAAAACAGAATTTAAAATGTACTGTCAGTCTAAGTTGAATACAAAATATTAACACAAATAATCCATTAGTAAGTACTTCAGATGGTTCTAAAACTGATTGCAATGAAATGCAATCTAAAGCACCCAATTTTCATACATTTTCCATCCTGACTCAGTGTGTTGTCATTGCAGGCCACAGATGTTTGGCACCATGATGCCATGACCCAGCAATTTACCCTCTTAAAGTCCACTGCAATTCAACAAGTTCAGAAAAGCCCCAACCAAACATCACCAATAAAATGAATGAAATAATAGGAATAAAAATGAATAAAGCAATATAATAATAAACCCAAACAAAACCCCAAACAAACAAACAAAACCCCAACAACAAAACAACAAACAAACAAAAAAAAGCCAACCAAGCAAACAAAAACCCCCAAACCAAACAAAAAACCTACAAGGGTTTTGCTGTGCTCTGTCCTGGCACAGCATGGCTCTGCTTTGGAGATATGGCCATGAAGCCTGACTGAATGGTTTGTGTGAAAGCTCTTTCTCTCCAGTTCTGCACACTCAGAAACCCTGGAAATGCTTAGAAGCACCACAGGGTTACAGGTGTATCTGAACAAAATGCAAGCTGTGCCCACTCATTAAAGTACACAATTAAAATAAGTTCTTTTTACTTTAACAAGCGTGAAACCAGGAATCACTTAAACTGAGGCCAACATGGGTCTGTAGATATATATTACAATGACCTTTAAGGGTCCCTCCCAACTCAGGCATTCTGGGATTCTGTGAAAATGGCCTGGTGAACACTTCTGCCAGTTCCCTCAGTACCCTGGGGTGTTTGTCATCTGGTCCCAGGGGCTTGTGTATGTCTTAAGCTGGGTCAGCAGTTTGATGACCACCTCCTGTTGGATTGCTGAGGCTTCATTCTGCTCCCCATCCCTATCTGGCAGCTCAGGTGACTGGGTACTGCTGGTACCACCACTAAAAACTGAAGCAAAGAAGATGTTGAGTACCTCAGCATTTTCCTCAGCCTTGACTCATATGTTCCCCCCTGCATCCAAAAAAAGGGCAGAGATGCTCCCCAGGCCTCCTTCTGTTGCTACTGTATTTCTAGGAAGAGTTCCTATTCTTTTTAATAGTTGAAGCCAAACTAATTTCAAGATGGGCTTTGGCCCTTCTAATTTTCTCCCTGCATAGCCTCACCACAACTTTGTAGTCCACCTGAGGGGCATGTCCCTTCTTCCAACAACCATAAGCTCCCCTTTTCTCCCCAAGCTGCAACCAAGCCTCTCTATTCAGCCAGGCTGGCCACCTTGCCTGTGACTCCTCTTTCAGCCCATGGGGACAGCCTGCTCCAAAATTTCCTTCTTGAAGAACACCCAGCCTTCCTAGACTCCTTGGCTCTTCAGGCCTGCCTCCCAAGGGACTCTGTTCACCATTCTCCTGCTGGAAGACAGGGTGGCAGTCCTGCTGATCCCCATCTTTACTTCTGCAACATCTGAGAGCTATCAATTTGTGAACACTCTGCCCTGAGATAATGATAGGTACAAGGCAGTACTGTCTTAAAGGGGAGAAATATCCTGCCTGTAGATCTGGTTTTGGTCTGAACAGGCACTCAATGACTTTGTTGAACAATACAAAGGTACATCCCAGCCAGAGAACACTCTCTGAAGAAAGTAGTTCAGATTATCACAGAGCAAAAGCCCGGACTATTAATGAAAGTTTTTCCACTTGTGATCATCTCTATATTTGCAGTTTTCTTTACTGGTGGTTTCATCACCATGTTAATATTTACCTTCTTTTTTGGCTCTCTTTCTAGTACAGAAGCGACCTTTGAAACTCCTCTTGGATAAAGCTAATGAATGGTCCAGTATGAAACATGTTTGAAAATCAACCTTTGATTCCCATGCCCCTCCACCCCTTTTCTGTTTATGCAATAAAATAACATCAGGAGTTTGGTCTGGAAGAGGACCACTGTACCTGGTTCTAGCAGTCCTTTCAAGCCTAAATGGCACCAAAGTACGAACAACCAAATTAGGCACCAGAAAGAAGCCAGGCTTACACTGAAGGGAGCAAAGGCAGTTTGCACCAAACAAGAATACATATTCTCCTCTGTCCTCTACTTTTGTGGTTTCAAAACTTACTCTTTCTCTCTGTCCTCACAGAGACCATCCAGGTCCCTTCAGCAGCCATCCTCACACTACTGGTATTTCAGAAAGACAAAGGAGACTTCTGGTGCAAACTTCCAGGTAAAGAGAGTATCTTCTCGGGGGACTTCTTGTCACCAAATTTCATTTGGAAACCTTGCTCCTATGAGCTGATATTAGAAGATTAGGATTGAATGTGACTGTTCTCTGGTGACTGTTGCATGCTGGCCAGTTGTAGATGTGGCCCTAATCTTATGCAATTTTGATATCACTTTGTATAAGACTACATAAGATTTTGGTGATCTTGAAATAGAATCACTTACTCTGCTGACTTACTTTTTTCCTCCCTACAGCCTATGAAATATCTGTTGATATGGCAGTGCTGATCTGCAGCAGCTCTCCCTGCTGACTTAGGCCAGCAAGCTGCTCATGAATCTAGCAGATGTTTCAGTTGTTTAGGCCAATGGAAACCTTATGGACCCTTTTTTCTTCATCTCCTCCCAGGAGCAAATGTTAGTACAGCAGATATCTGGATGTGTGCCATGTAGCAACAGAGACAGAGAAAAGCTGCTGTGCCTTCACTCAGCCATGGTGCTGTTTACTGATGGCCTGTCTAAGAGGGTTATTTACAAACACCACACTTCATATTTAGCCACAGGTTAAGTTTGTTGTTTCTTCTCTTAAATATGCTTCTTGACTTTCCCTGTTGTGCTACTGAACCTCAGCTTTATATACAGGTGTGAATTAGAAAGACACATTCATATGCTAGACTTCTTTTTTCCAAGGCCAATACAAGTTTGTAAGTGCCTAAATGCAAGCTGTAACTAGCATTGTGTCCCTAACAGATTACACAGATTGTGCCAAGGAAACTGTTAAAGGGATTTAGGTACCCCCCAAAAAATAGATTTTTTAAAATGTAATTTAAAATAGATTAATTAAAAGGAAATTACATGACTGAGTTTTCTATCTGCTCTCAAAAATAGCTATATAGGAAATCTTTTATTACTTGACCTCACTTTCACAGCAGATGGAAGGAACAGCCTCTTACTCTAAACCTCTAAGTTTTTATTCGAGACTTTGCTGTTGTTGTTGGATCCCCTTTATTTGTGAGAGTTTAACACGAGGTCTGTCATTTGCAGTGATCTATGAATAAAAAGCTTCAACCCAAATATCATTACTTGTCTGAAATTCTTGTCCTCACTGTTTCCAAAGGTAAGGAGTTGGTAGGACAGAAGGAATCATCAGAAACAAAAATAATTCTGAGTTTCTATCCTTTTTTTTGCACTCATGAGAAGTACTTTGGATACATGCATTTGTTAACCTGCTTTCACGAGCCAGTTCAATTCCAAGTCCTCAGAAAGCACAAAAAGGGACAGAACAGAGGTAGCTGTGTGAGGCCACTGGCAGAGCAAGGAATTTGGAATTGACTTCCAAGTTTCTGCGAGAGGCAGTAAATCATTACCGTTGGCTCCCACGTCACCTGAACCGAAAACTTTGTCTCTTTTCAACCAAAAACGCCCGTTGCATGTAGGCCAATAGACCAACAGAATGACTTTACCCATCAAGTGCTTTCAGTAAGAAGAGCTGCACACTTCTTAGGAACCAGTTCCAGTTCCTCACCAACAGGAATGTCAATGCAACAACACAAACTTCCTCTCTTCCTTAAAATCACAGCTTGGCATGGCCTCTCGCACAAAGGATCCCTCAGGATACGGAAGTGGATTCACTGTTCAGTTTGGTACTTTGCCAATAAGCACTCATATTGTTACACCCAATCTCTGCCTAATATCACTAAAATAACAAATGCCTAAAAATAAATATTTTTTAAATTATTATTTATAAGAAGGTAAATTCCAGAAGCTACAATAGCTGCAGGATTGCTCCAGCACAGACAAATCCTTGTGACCTTTCTAACACGAAACAAGTGCTCTCTGCAATGCCAGGGTTTTCTGTCAGGGTTTGGTTGGGGTTGTTTTGTTTGGTTTTGGTTTTGGTTTTTTGGGTTTTTTTTGAGGTTTTTAAATCCACTGAAATGTAAGAAATCAGCAAGTATATTGATATGTGCATTAAAGTAATTTTCTAGATCAGTGAATCCATGTCAGTAATGGTTGACTAGGTTTCCTACTTGGTTGTAGGAATATTTTAGTTGAAGCCTTTTATTTTATAATTTACTGAAATATTCTAAAGGTTATTTGGTACATAGGAAAAAATTAAATGTTGACTTGAGTGAATTTCTTCTAGAAAAGAGAGAACAACATGCACATTACTGAGAAAATGTTTCCTTGTATGAGGCTTGCAGCATAGCCAAAAATTCCATCACCGGTTACATTAGCATTACCTTACTTCTTGCATGTCTTATCATAAATTGATGCAAATAGGTTTATTTTTCAGGATTAAATTACAACATTCTTTCCTCACAGCCAACAGGTAGGAGCCTTTCAAAGCCCAGCCAGGGAAGTGGCTGTGGAGTGATGATACACTAGGAAAGAAAGTATAGCACAGCTGAAGGTTTGCTTGCAGAATGTCAAGCATCATTGAGACAAGCTTTAATCTGGGCATCAGTAGCTCAGATGACATATCCACACATGATTATCACCTGAATTAGTGCCATACTCATATGCCCATACTAAATGAAACTCCAGGTTTACTAAGGTGTATTTCAATGAGTCAGGAAGGAAAAGAAATCAATTCATCAAGTGAGGATAAGCAGCCTCCTTTGTGGTTCATGGTGTAAAAGGCAGTAATATTCTTGAAAGGAACATATGGGGCAACCACAGGTGTGCCATTTCCTTAATCACCCTAAAGGATGAAACATTTGAAAAACTAACAGAAATGTTGTTATGCAATTAGGAAATCAAAAGAAAGGAAGAGTTTCTCAATTGCATTCATTACTGCATAGCTGTCAGGTTAGCAGCCTGGCAATTTGTGAGCTGCACAATCATATGAAACATTGATGTGATCCTTCTTGCAGTTCTTTCTACTGAGTATTTGTTAATTACATCAGCATTGAGTGCTGATGGGTTTTAGGCACGAGAAGAAAGGGCAAGCAGAGCAAGGGTGGATGAAAGTGCCTTGGTAGACACTGCACATTTATTTTGGAAAATGCAGGGGCTTGCCGACGCACCAGGAAAAGAAAAATCTCCCTCTTAGGAAGGAATTTACCACATGGCAGAGGAATATGGCTGCTAAAATTCATAAAACTGCTTCAGCAGCTTCGTGATCCACAATTAAAAACAGAAACAAACAAACAAACAAGACAAAACCAAGCCAAAAACCCCCTCAAAAAAACAACACCCCAACCACACACCAAACCCCAAACCTGGCAGTTACCACAATTAGCCTAACCAGGAAAAGATACTTCCCCATCAGGGAAATATGAATGCCAAATACCACATTTGCCTTCCCGGGGAGGGGATGAGTTGACACAATGACCTACACCTCTTAGAATAGAATAGAATAGAATTAACCAGGTTGGAAGAGACCTTCAAGATCATCGTGTCTAACCCATCAACCAATCCAACCCACCTAATCAACTAAACCATGGCACCAAGCACCCCATCAAGTCTCCTCCTGAACACTTCCAGTGACAGTGACTCCACCACCCCCCTGGGCAGCCCATTCCAATGGGCAATCACTCTCTCTGTGTAGAACTTCTTCCTAACATCCAGCCTAAACCTCCCCTGGCACAGCCTGAGACTGTCCCCTCTTGTGCTTATTGAGACAAGTGGACTTTCTTCCTGGACAGCAGAGTGTTTCTCGGAGGAAGACATTAACTGATGTGCTGCAAGGTGTAGCAATGTGAGTTAATCATGAGATTTAGAACTTTTGATTTTCAACATGATTTGATTTTAAAAATGCATTCCATACAACTGACTCTCAGATTTAGCTCTTCAGAGTGAACACAGTCATTTTAGCAGCTTTCAATCAGAATGTATTTTATATCTGAAGAAGGCAAGACAATTTTTTTCCTAGCTAGTCTTTGGGGTGGTACTGTCTTGTTTTCTCTTTAAACACCAAAAAAAAAGCAGTGTGAGTATTTATAAGTCAGTTGCTTGCTCACATTTGACTAATGTGTTGGGGTTTTCTAATCTGTTTGCACAGAGCACCTCTTTCTTGGCATTTGTTGACCTGGCAATCAGAAGCCTTGCCTGAAAGACCATATAAGAGAACTGATCTCCCTCACCAAGTGCCTTTGAATATCAAGATTTGTACATTCTCAAGAGCATGCACTCGTTTGGGTACACTGACAAGGCAAACAAGCAGGTGCTCACAAAACCATGTCTTTTACTAGCATCATTAGTGCAAATTTTACACTCACACACATCCATGTTTGCTGCACAGGCTTCTTTGACTGCACCCCTTATAGAGTAACTAGTTTTGTTCTCAAACAGTTAGCTAAGAATCTAAAGAGTTGAAAATAGTTCCATTTGTGAAGGGATATTGATGATGTAATGGGAATCTTCTGTGATGAAGTCATACAAGAGTGAAGAAAGTTATCTGTCTCTGAGCAAAGAGCACATGAAACAACAGAAAAGGTGATATTGCCCATGATTCAAATATTTTCCCAGTCAGCACTGTGCCTCAATGCATGTCACATTATTTGTTACTATTATTGTTTCAGTCTCTAATCCTGTGCCCAGTGCTTTCTCTTCAGAACAGACTGTAGGAAGTAGCTAACTGCTGCAGTACCAGGTCCTACAAGAGCTCAATGACACTGTTTCTCCATTTCTGACCTAGAGCAAGCACACCTACATCTATACTATAGGCTAATTTGCAGTGAACCCATCAGTATTAGCCTTTTGGAACTTCCTTTGAAGAATCAAAACCATCAAATAATATGAGCTAAACGATTCATGTAAGCTAAATTCTATCACCAGTGTGTATCTCTCACATCTGCCCTTTGAGTCAGGTAGCTGTGGGGTAGAGATTACTGAGATTAGTGACTTTTCTATGGCCTTGTACCTCTTGATATTGCAAGTGCTGCTTTACTCACTTTCGGATGTTGCTCCTCCTGCTCAATACTGAGAATCAAAGGAACAGCAGCAATGATAGTAAAAGATACCTTTTTTATCACAGTTTTTTAGCATCATGCATTGTATGAAAAGCTTGAGAGAGTCTTGGACACTACAGAATCACAGTCTATTACATGCACTTGTAAACCTTGCTTACAGCATTCTTTGGGCTGTACATTCTTCAGTTCTCCCAGAATATACAGTCATGAAAATGGATTTATCAACACAGTAATGCTGAAATGAAGCAAAAGTCAGGACAAATGTAACCTGCCATAAAATAATCCACTTATGAAATATTCAGGGGAAGGAAAGAGGATTTGATCTTCTGAGTTAATTTGATCTACAATTAAATCATGTCTCATTTAGACATTCTTCCATTTACAAGTTATACTTTCTGCCATCAGTGTAGCTGTCTTTAAGTCTTTCGCCAGGCATCCTTCTCATGTACCACAGACTTGGATCAGTAAGTCTACAGCACTTTCTTTGGCAGCAGACTATAGAAGATCTCCGCTGCTTTTCTCTGGTTGTGTGTTTCCCTTACTGACTTGTGCCTACTTTGTTCTGTGTGCTGCTGCACTGCCTCAGCTCTCAGTCTGGACAGACCTTCAACTGAATCTATGAAATTACTTGGTTTCAACAATCCCATGCTGGCTGGCAAACAGTTGAGTCAGTGCAACCAAGGTCATGAGGACTGGGAAGACTCTGGTACTAACACATACGAGAGAAAACCGGTATCACACTGCACTCCTGCATTTTGCTGTGTACAAGAGAAACTCAAAAGCAACCAGCTGCGTGCAGCAAACACGTGCTGAGTAACGAGGCGGCATGATGATAAGACTACTCAAAACCCAACCAGAGAGCTCTCTCTCTTTAAATTGCACTAAACTTGCTCACTGAAACAACTTACAGTAACATTTCACAAGGAAAGTTTACTACTTTCAAGGACCAAGAACAATTGGTTGGCTTTTACTTAAACATAATTCTGCCCTGTGCTTTGAGCAGAACAAAAGGAGGCAGCTGTTACGGTCTCCAAACAAGTTGTTGTGACATTGTCTGTTCCACCAAAACACTGCTTCTGGGCAATTGTTTTGAAAGAATAAATTTACTCTAGTTAGTGAATCTCATTAACCATGCAGGGAAATTTTCCTTTCTATGAGTATATACAGGTCTTCAATGCCCAGTGGGGAAAAAAAGAAGCTTTTAATGGCTTTGCTATGGGGTGGCAGGGGAAAAGCTAAATAGAACAAAAGCAGATCCTGGTTATGTTTTCAGCAAGAACCACTCATACACAGCTGTTAAAAACCTCAGCAGGTCCATGAAAATACCTTTTTTTTATTCATTTTGATTCATCTAATCTTTACAGTGGGCTGAACAGCTCCATCCAAATACACTGTCAAGAAAAAAAAGATGTTTCAAATAAGTGAACCTGCTCCAAGAGAAGATGAAAATAATAAATAAATACATAAATCAGATTTTTTAAAAAATCTATTATTTGGGATTTGACTAAATATTTTAATTTTTTTGTCTCTGCTTCACTCCAGCTCTTTGGTTCCAAAAGTCACACCTAAGCCATTAAGCTGTTGCTACAAAAGCAGGAAAAGCATGAAAGCTCTGTGCTGGTCTGTGTTTGAGAACTGGTACAGGGGTACAGCAAATTCAGTTGCTATTGACTGCTCTAACTACTGCTGTTACAGGCACTGCTCCTTCAGGCTTTGTATATAGTACAACAACATCCCTAGGAAGAAAGAAAGGGGAAAACACCACCAAAAACCCACAACTAAATCAACACTCTCTGTTGCTGCCCCCTGTCCCCAGCAATACCACATTTGCTGGTACATGGCGAGCTTTGTTCCAAGAGACCAGAACAAAATGCAGAGCCAAGCCGGTGCTTGCGGAAAGCCATCTGACTCTGTGCAAAGTACCTGCTCTGCTCACATGCAGCTACTGCCAGGTTTCTGGAGCATGCTTTAGATACTGCCTGTAGATGGGTCCTGCACATGCATACTGTGCATGAATGGTAGGTTTCTCTGGGCCCCTCCCTGGGTCAGAAGTGAGACGTGTGGCTGACCTTCGAGAAACACTGAACTGCATTATCTTTTGCTTAACTAGAGGCGTGCAGGGTAGAGTATTTCTTTGTTGCCTAAAACACAGTAGGAAAAAATGTCCACTATGAATAAGTGCCAATACACTTATTACTGCAAAGGATAGATTAAATCAAACTTGTGTTCCCAAATGGCAGAAAACATAGATATGTAATGAAAGACACCCCAACATCTTAAGAGCTATGGCAAAACTGTTACAATGAGAAGCTAAGACTCTTCCTCTCTTCTCAGTACTCCAGGCAACATTCGCTAGTTCTGTCACCCGGGAAATTCAGCCAGGAAAGCAAACTTTCTCTTTGTTCTACCTCATATTCTCATATGACTCAACAGTACCAAACACATTACCAAATGGAGGTAATATGTAGAATGATAGCTTTTCTAGCACCCATACAGCATAGTTGTGCTGGTAAAGATGAGATAGAAAAGCAGTGTCTATTCTCTACGTCAGCACACTGCTAAGAAGGCAGAAAAACCTTTGCTGGTGTGTGATAATCCACAGATTAATGACTACAGAAGAGAAGTCAAGGAAATGGGGAGAGAAGGAAAAGAAATGGAGATAGTTTTATGCCATTCTATGGCTTGCATTTATGGTATATATGTAGGCTTCAGATATTGTTATTATTATTAGTAGTAATAACAATAAAATACACAGGAGCCCACATTGCATGGCTCCCCCAACATGCAGAAAAAGTGCAGCAGCAGAAATGAAGGCCAGACTGCAATGGACACTAGCTGATGTCTTGCAGGCAACACTACAGAAATCGGAGCTGGTGCAGCCAGAGTCAGAAGGCTGGTAGAATGGGCAGGGGAAAAGGAGCAACTGAGCTGCACTGAAGACAGAAAGATTATTTAAATAATTGCTTTGGGCAGGCGACCTGCAGATGACTGAAACACCAGGGAGCCTGAGTGAAAAAAGGATTATGTCAAGATGCCTAAACAACAATGAGCAATTCTTAACTCATCTAGTTCGATGTGTATAAAAGACACCTAGTTTCCAATTTGCTGACAACCACTAGGCAGTTCCAGAATTTCATGGGGAAGTAGCTTGGGTGTGAATAAGGCTTTTAAAAACAAAGAATGATAATAGGTTGAAGTACAGTAATGACTGAAAATGAGGGAAAGAAAGGCAACAGTATAGAGAAAAATGGATCAACAGGGAGAAAGGTGGAAGAACAAATTCCATCAGAACATGCTGATGGGTTGGCACTGAAATAGTTCACAAAAATGCATCAATTCTGATGGCATTCTGTTTAGAAAAAAGGACATTACACTCTTGGGAACATCAGAGAGGAGCAGTGTGAATTTTCATTTAGAAATGCATTTTAGATTGCTATTTTGTTCTACAGTGCTGTGGTTTACATTTGATAATGTTTAAATACACATCTTGTGTACAGAATGCTGAAAAGAATTTGTTTAATCGAACAAACATTTGAATCTGCCTCTTTCATTTGTTGCCTTGATATTTTACTGGTTTTGAAAGATGGGATCTATTTTTGTCTAATACAGAATTTCCCACAAACCTAGCTCAGCACATTCTAAGGAGCTCCAGCCTGTTCATTTACATCTATACAAGGTCTCTCACTGCATCACAGCATTAAAAGAGAGAGCCACAGAACGCAAAGTCTATCTACATTTTCCTCCTACAGGTCACAAGAACTAATAATAAATTCTGTACATAGAATTATAAGATAGGTTTCTAAACCAATTCTTGTTCTACTTCAAGCTGGGTATGGGGGGAATTGGCTAATAAAAAGTCTTACACACAAATTCCATTACAAGAAGGCTCATTTCCCCAAAAGTGGGTCAGAGCCAATTTCAACCTTGCTAACAGGATGTGAAAATGAAGACTGTTGAAACAAGCAATGCAGGAAAGAGATTCTAAAGTCTTTGTTTTGTGCTCAACCTCGAAGTTTAACAAACAAATTTTAAAGGATCAAAGCCAGCCTATTATGAAGCATAAAACTGTGACTGCTGAAAACCATAAATTATGTATGGATCAGGCATATTCACATGTGCTGCCAGTAATGCAGAACATCTCTCAATGAGCACTGACTGCTGAATGCCACATGCTCTTTTATGATGAATTATGCAGAAAGCTCCAACATCACAGCTCTGCTAAGGTGCTAGAGTTCATGTACACAAGTGTTTGTGAGTTACTCAATAAGCAGGGGACAAAAATGGTTTTTTTCCTTTTGCTCAGGTCCAACATTTTGTGAAAAGTAATTGGCACTAACACAGAAATGGAAGCATTGAAAAATGTCACATAAAATTACTCTCTTCTCCACCTCCCTTCCTTATTTATTTTGTTTTGTTTTGTTTTGTTTTATTGTATTGTATTGTATTGTATTGTATCGTATCGTATCGTATCGTATTGTATTGTATCGTATCGTACTGTATTGTATTGTATTCTCTTCCTCTCCTTGCAATGTCTCCCTTCTTCAAGTGATGCAGCTGCATAAAACTTGGAAGCACTGGTTGGAGTGATGCACCGAATTCCAGGAGATGCAGTTGAGACTCGAGCAACCAGCATGTATTTCAATTGAAATATTTCCTCCATCACGAACAGCTAATGTTCAGAAAAATGCTTTGCTTCTTCCAAACAAGGATGATTTCAAAACAGGTTCATTTATGTTTGAGACTCAGAATTTAAAGTACTTGTGAAGTGTGAGGAATTTCTGTCTGGCCCAACGAGGCGCAGTGAATCACTGCTTCCCCCCTCTGAGACGGTGGCATCCAGAAACCATCTGTTAGGCTTTATCAATATACCTAGATTGCCCTGGTGCATAGCTATGCCCTAGCTGTACTTTTGCTGATTTGAGACCTAGGTCAATATTTCTTTCTAGTAGTTTCCCTGAACTCCACGTGTTGGTGTGTGTGCAGGAACTTTTAGCACGCGGAATCAACACCACAGCAGCAGGGCAAGTGCAGGCTTTCCCATCCAAACCTGGAGCACATAAGACAGCAGTCTGCAGTGGAAGAAATGTATGAAGGGCAAAGAAGTGGTAATTTGGCTTGTTGCAGAAGACTGGTAACAAATGATTAGCCTGAAACCCCTACCCATACAGTCATTACAGAACCATAGAATGCACTGTGCTGTTAGGTACCTGCTTGCTTACCTGAAATATATGTGGATAGGCCACACATGGATATGAGCAGTTGACTAAAACTACCAGAATCAACTGAAAGTATAGGCAAATGTATTTCCTATGCATCTTGTCTTAATATAGCACAGGAGGAAAATATGAAGTGCTATTAATGCAATTTCCCCCCAAATACTTAAAGCAGCCCTGATTCCAAATAAAATCTGAAAACATTTTTAGTCCTTGTGCTATTTGCAGAACTCAAACTATTGATTTGTACTTCTACAGAAGTTAAAATAGATAATTTTCTTCCTCTGCCTTTTTGCACTAAAGATAGTGGTTTAGTGCACTGCATTTCTTCAAAGTTCTCCTGTACAGCAAGTGGCTTAATTTTTAGTTCTTCAGGGAAAAATATCCATTTTTTACTCTTTAAGGAAGTTATAAACCTCATCTGGAAGTCTTTGAAGATAAAACAGTTTTTCCCTATGCTCATAACTTCAGCAATGTCCTAGAGATTTAACAGGAAACTAGGTCATTAGAGGTGCCAGGACTTTCTTTGACAGAGCTAAATGACATCTCTTCTGGAATCCAAATGCCATTTTTGCCCTTTAGTCTTAGACAAATAGATGTAAATCCCTGCTAGAAAACAGTGATTGCCTTTTGATAGAAATAGGAAATGAAGTAAGTTTGAGGTGCTGTTTCTCTACACCATCTGATCTGGTCATTTTCCTTGACTTCCAGCGCTGCCTAAGTCTCACTCAGTATTCTGATCAAGAAAGAATCTAGAGGCACATAAGTTACCTTCTTTGAATCCATTTTCAACAGTAGGGCAGGAGGGCTTCAGGACAACTGGCCCCCAGAACCACTGGATGGAGTCAGGGAGCAGTATAGTTCCCCTGAAATCCAGGAGGAAGCAGTTAGAGACTTGCTGAGCCACTTGGATCCCCACAAGTCCATGGGAGTGGATGAGATCCATCCTAAGGTGCTGAGAGAGCTGGCAGATGAGCTGCCAAGCCACTCTCCATCATTTACCACCAGTCCTGGCTCACTGGAGAGGTCCCAGATGACTGGAAGCTGCCAGCATGGTGCCCATCCACAAGCAGTGCAGGGTGGATGAGCCAGGGAATTCTAGACCTGTCAGGCTGACCTCAGTGCCAGGCAAGAGGATGGAAGAGGTCATCCTGAGTGCGATCACACAGCACTTACAGGATGGCCAAGGGATCAGGCCCAGCCAGCATGAATTCAGGAGGGGCAGGTCCTGCCTCTCCAACCTGATCTCCTTCTATGATCAGGTGACTGCCTGGTGGATGTGGGGCAGGCTGTGGATGGAGTCTCCCTGGACTTCAGCAAGGCCTTTGACACCATCCCCCACAGCAAACTCCTGGCCAAGCTGTCAGCCCCTGGCTTGGACAGCAGCACTCTGAGCTGGGTTAGGAACTGGCTGGAGGCTGAGCCCAGAGAGTGGTGGTGAATGGTGCCACAGCCAGCTGGCAGCCAGGCACTAGTGGTGTGCCCCAGGGATCAGTGCTGGGCCCCAGCCTATTCAATATCTTTATTGATGATCTGGATGAGGGCATTGAGTCCATCATCAGTAAATTTGCATATGACAGCAAGCTGGGGGCAAGAGTTTACCCATCAGAGGGTAGGAGAGCTCTACAGAGGGACCTTGCCAGGCTGGACAGATGGGCAGAGTCCAACAGGACGGCATTCAACAAGTCCAAGTACCAGGTGCTGCTCTTTGGTCCCAACAACCCCATGCAGTGCTACAGGCTGGGGTCAGAGTGGCTGGAGAGCAGCCAGGTAGAGAGGGACCTGGGGGTACTGCTTGATAGCAGCTGAACACGAGCCAGGAGTGTGCCCAGATGGCCAAGAAGGCAAATGGCATCCTGGCCTGTATCAGAAATAGTGCAGCCAGCAGGAGCAGGGAGGTCATTGTGCCCTGTGTTCAGCACTGGTTAGGCCACACCTTGAGTCCTGTGTCCAGTTCTGGGCCCCTCAGTTTAAGAAGGACATTGAATAGTGAAGAGGTGATTGGGAGCAGTCAGCATGGCTTTGCCAAGGGCAAATCCTGCCTGACAAACCTGGTGGCCTTCTATGAACAAGTGACAGCATTAATAGATGAGGGGCAAGCAACTGATGTCATTTACCTGGCCCTGAGCAAAGCCTTTGACACTGTCCCACAACACAGCCTGGTCTCCAAGCTGGTGACACACGGGTTTGATGGATGGATCACCAGATGGATACAGAACTGGCTTGATGGCTGCACCCAAAGAGTGGCTGCCAACGGGTCCATGTCCCAGTGGAGGCCAGGGACAAGCAGAGTCCCTCAGGGATCAGTCCTGGGACCAGTCTTGTTCAACATCTTTGTGGGTGCCATGGACAGTGGCACTGAGTGCACCCTCAGCAAGGTTGCTGATGACACCAAGCTGTGTGGTGCAGCAGACAGCTGGAGGGAAGGGATCCATCCAGAGGGACCTGGACAGGCTGGAGAGGTGGGCACAAGCCAACCTCAGGAGCTTCAACAAGACCAAGGGCAGGGTCCTGCAGCTGGGTCGAGGCAATCCCAGGCACAAATCCAGGCTGGGCAGTGACTGGCTGGGGAGCAGCCCAGAGGAGAGAGACTTGGGGGTGCTGGTGGACAAGAAGCTCAACAGGAGCTCTCAATGTGCACTTGCAGCCCGGAAAGCCAATCAGATCCTGGGCTGCATCAGGAGAAGTGTGGCCAGCAGGTCAAGGGAGGTGATTCTCCCCCTCTACTCAGCTCTGGTGAGACCCCACCTGGAGTACTGCCTCCAATTCTGGAGCCCCTATTGTAAAAGGGATCTGGAGGTGCTGGAAGGTGTCCAGAGAAGGGCCACGAGGATGAGCAGAGGGCTGGAGCACCTCTCCTATGAGGACAGACTGAAGGAGTTGGGGCTGTTCAGTCTGGAGAAGAGAAGGCTCCCAGGTGACCTCATTGTGGCCTTCCAGGATCTGAAGGGGGCTACAGGAAGGCTGGGGAGGGACTGCTCAGGCTATCAGGGAGGGATAGGACTAGGGGGAATGGAATGAAGCTGGAGGTGGGGAGATTCAGGCTGGATGTGAGGAGGAAGTTCTTCCCCATGAGAGTGGTGAAGCCCTGGAATGGGTTGTCCAGGGAGGTGGTTGGGGGCCCGTCCCTGGAAGTGTTTAAGCCCAGGTTGGATGAGGCTCTGGCCAGCCTGATCTAGTGTAGGGCATCCCTGCCCATGGCAGGGGGGTTGGAACTAGATGATCCTTGTGGTGCCTTCCAACCCTGACTGAAACTATGAAACCGTGAAACTATTGAGACACTTGAACATGTCCAGAGAAGGGCAACAAAGCTGGGGAGGGGTCTGGAGCACAGCCCTGTGAGGAGAGGCTGAGGGAGCTGGGGTTGCTTAGCCTGGAGAAGAGGAGGCTCAGGGGAGACCTTACTGCTGTCTACAACTACCTGAAGGGAGGCTGTAGCCAGGTCAGGGGTGGTCTCTTCATCCAGATAACCAGCACCAGAAGAAGAGGACACAGTCTCAAGCTGTGCCAGGGGAGGTTTAGGCTGGAGGTGAGGAGAAAATTCTTCACAGAAAGAAAAATTGGCCACTGGAATGTGCTGCCCAGGGAGGTGGTGGAGTCCCCATCCCTGGAGTTGTTCAAAAAAAGATTGGATGTGGCACTTGAAGCCATGGTTTAGTTGTCAAGAGTTGTTAGGTGATAGGTTGGAGTTGATGCTCTCTGAGGTCTTTTCCAACCTGGCTGATGCTGTGATTTTGTGAAGGTAGCAGCTGTGAAGGCCAGCTCATACAGTTCAGGATCAGAAAAATTTTGCTTGGCTTCACACTGATTGAGAGAAAAAGCAAAACTAGCATTTGAGTGCACTTTCATGCTACTTCACATTGTGATGCATTCAACAGCAACACAAAGCGTAATGAACACATTACCATACTGTACATAAGTGAATAGCAATGGGTGAAACACAAAGCTCAGTGGGTTTTAAGATTAAATGGCTTATTCCAATCATATGTGACACTAGCTGAGAGCGCCTTGTCTGTCCTTTCATTGGCATCCTCCCGACGCCAGCCCAGATCTTTCACTCCAGCACAGCATTCCTCTTGTAAGAATCTACACCTCTCACAAACACACTTTAAAGCATGGCTTTAAATTTTACAGTCTGACTGGCATTTTGTGTTTTTCCATTATGATCCCCCAGGATACACAATTTTTGTCTAATAGAAGCTCACATCACACACTCAAGGAAACAAAGCACAGAGAAACAGGGAAACAATGTGCTGCAAGACAATTAGTCATGAACAGCCCAGCAAGTAGCATTACAGAGACCTCCGTAGCTGCTAGGCCTTAATACTTGAAGGACAAAAGCGACAGAACAACACTGAAAATAGGAGAAAACAAGTGACAAAACAACCTTTTACCCTGGGTCTGGTGGGAGGTCAGGATATGGCCTCCCAGGAAAAAGTCTGAAATTCAAATCAGTGTAGAATCTGAAAGATGTGAGCAGCAGAAATATGCTTTAGTTTAACTGATTTGGAAAACCTATGCCAGCACTTAATTAAAAATCCTCTACCATTTATTTCAGACTTATCTTGAGTTCCCACCTTCCATAACTCTTTATTCAGGCCCCAAGTGTATCAAACTCTGTTTGGCCTTGCTTTCTGTGACTGCTTTCAGCTTCCAAGCCCAGTGTACAGAAATGAAACAATGGCACACGGTCGTTGACCAAAATTGAGGGAAGGGGCTTGGACAAGCTCCACTTTACTTCCAGCATCACTGAACAGAGTGCTTACAAGAAAGGGAACAAGATCCACACAGCCACATGCACTTGTCTTCTGTACAACTAGGATACTGCTCATGAAAATGCAGTGACATCTTTAAAATGCCTCTTGTAAATTCTCTTAGTGCTGATCTATGTTCCAGGGCTGAACTACTGACCTTCTAGAAATGTAGATCTTCACCTCAACCCACAAGGCTAAAGAAATTAAACCGCTCAAAGAAATAGGCGTTGACATTAGCCCAGCAGATGCAAAGATCATACTGGGAATAGTAATGCCCCATGTCAAGAGTGTTAGTGTTGAAGTGTTCAAGGGCTCTGCTTTGCTAAAAACAAAACCTCTTCCTGGCTTTGACTGCAGCAAGCCCAGCTCTTATCTCACCTTTCAAGGAGACTGTGAAATAAGATTCAAGAAGAAAATACGTCAAAGCAGCATGAAGCTCTTTGGTCAAGGAGATGTGGGGCTTCAGTACTCCCTTGGCCAAATAGTTCAAGGGCTTCAGCTGGCTCAGCTTGTGAGCAGCTTCCCTTTGTCACATCTGTGGAGTTTCAAACAGTGGAATTTTAATGGAGTGGAGAGGCTTTGGGAAATCTGTGTGTTTAGAACTTTCATTTTTAACTGCAGACTTTACACAGATTCTTGGTAGAAACATTCTTCCTGATAGCCTGGCTGCATCTATCTTCATACATCAAAAAACCCATCAGTGGTTGGTTTTAATCACTTGCATTTCATCTGTTTGTTTCCAACCACCACCCCCCAACACACGCCCCCTTGTCAGCTATTCTTTCCAAATGCAGAAACAAAAGAGATAAAGGAGACTCAAGCATACAGAATATCTCAGCAGAGAATAACCATTTTAAAGTGTCTAAGGATCCACCATTCTTTAAGCTACAGGACAACTTTGATTCTTCTCAACATAGCAAGGAGATTACAAGAAAAAAAGTGATAGATAAATGATAGCACAATTCTACACGGCTCGTGGAAAACAGGGAGATAAAGAATCTGTTTTGCTATGAAGAAACATGAGAAATTAGAAAAGAAACATCACACCAGAGAAATTCTAAGACATTAGAAGAAAATCAGACAAATGGTTAGCTATTAAATTGGAAAAGAAGCCTCCAACTGTGACAGAAAATAGTGGGACAAAAATGGAAAAGACTTGAAAGATATTTCCATAAATTCCTTTCTCACAGGAGAGACCAATGAAGAAAAGAAAGTAATAAAGAAGAGCACAGTTTAGAGGCCTGGTTTGAGTGCTTCATTCAAGTGAAGACTTCTCAGGAAAAGCATGTTGTATTTGTTTGACATCTAGGCTATAATGCTGCCTACATGGATTGCAGTTGTCACTAACAGTAGCAATTTTGACAAGAAACTGTAATGACATAATTACATAATTTCATGAGGCTCAAGTGGTTGTTGCAATAAACAGACGCCACAACCTTGGGCTAAAAAGAGAAAATATTTGGGGGCCACTGGAGGGTGGAAAAGACTGAAGAATTCTGCTGCTGGTGCCTGGTAGGGTACTGATATACATCCAAATGTATGAGATCATTTTCTTTAGTGAGCTAAGAAAAAGGAAAAACACAACAACGTGTAAAAAGCAAGCAAAAAATCCCACCTGAGAATAACTTGAAAATAAACTCTTTCGTTGCATGGCAGTTTGTAAAGCACATCTTCTGACCATGGCACTTCTTTGTACCAAATACCAAGTCAATTCAGATAATCTTGTGTGAATTTTGGTGCCAATTCAAAGGCACTCAAGCTGCTTTCTGAGCCTCTATCAGTAATCCAACATCGAGTCACCATGCTAATCACTATGAAGCATTTCAAAATCATTCTGTTGTTTTATCCAAATTCTCCTGGCTTCATTTCAAACAGAAACAATCAATCTCCCTCATGCTTCCAAGCCCTGCACCTTTTCCTTTCATGCAGATAAATTCCTCAGCACTTTCCAAAACGCTGGAAGCAATGTGCAAGAAAACCTATGACCCAAAGGCACGGAGAGATTCACCAGTACAAAAGTTGCCTTAGAATAAAGGAAGCTATTTATTTCTTAGAGATGTGACAGAATAACCAGCATATTTCTGATATTTACATTGTCTTTACTCCAAACTTTAAACACAAAGGTGGACTCACTTCAGGAGAACTACAGGCTTAACACGTAAGCCAATGTTTACAAAATCAAGTTTCACATATATACCATCCTAAAACTTTCTTTAAATTGAATTCCCTGCACAGTGTAGACAACTGCAGCACATTACAGAAAACAGTGCAGCAGAGGTCTGAAGCTGAGAACTGGAAAGTATGCATACCCCTGACGTAAATGCTGACAACCTCATATTAAATGCAGTATACTGTAGAGTAATAATACTTATACCAGAGATAAACAAGTCTGCTGATGCATTACACTTTCTACTTACTGATAATAAAGTATTTGAAAAGTTTTTCAGTTTCCCTCCTGACAGTACTAAACGATGAGGGAAAAGATACAGCTCTCCTGGGTTTACCATAGACGTACAAACATGTTATGGGCAACATTCTGCACTACAACGATTACTTTTCAAACTTTTCACTCCTTCCCATGAATCCTCAAGTCTCCCAAAAGCCCAAATCACCTGTCAGTTCCCTAACAATTTTTTCATAGCATTGCTACCTTCATCTCCATTAACCTACACCAAACAACCAACTGCAACCTTAAACTGCAGTCAATCCAATTTATCATGCCTGACACTAACCCTATCTACTTTCTGCATCTGCCCTATTCCTGAGCCACTGTCATGCGAACGGCACCAGGCTCTGTAGTCCAGATCTTCCTTACAATCCGTAGCCTGCTCACAGAAAACCTGTATGCCTCGCCTTCTGGCTTATGTAGCTTCCTGTAAAGACTCAGAGCAAAGGCCTTTTCTGGGACTTTGTTGCCTGTGCAGAATATTAAGCATGATCTGCTGGCTGGATATGCCCAGTATCAGGACCCTAAGGCCGAAGAAATGAGATTTTGATGTGTTGAAGACAGGATTTGAAAAGCTCTTCCTAGAAGGTATTCGCCCATCGCTACCACACTGTGCTTCTTGTTTCAGTTAGGTGTCTTTTCTTCTTGCAGTATTGGATAAAATGAGAAAAGACACAAGGATGCACAGATCACTGAATTTCATCCAGGGTTCTAGGCAGTCACCTATATCTGAAAGCGCTGTTTGAGCGCTCACTCATCCACAAAAACATTGCCTTACTACTGTTAACACATTAACATGACTAATACATCAAATTATATGGAGACCTGACAGACAGTGAAGATTTGCAACAGTGTGATCCTTTTTTGGACAGATTCCTCATCTGCTTAACTTGTTTCACCTGAGAGATTAAACCCTATTCACCAGGAAAGGACAGTGCTAGCAATTCATAAACGAATACACTTGCTAAGAAACAATTCAGAAGGCTCCCCTATAATTTTTTTGTCAATAAAATAGTTTGTAAAATCTGGAGAATTATATCAAAAGCACATGAACTCTATACTCTTGCTTCTAAGAGGCCAGTATTCTTGCACTGCTACAGAATGAACCAGTGGCAGGGTCCTGTGAAATCGACAGACTGCTTTCTTGGGTGGGTTTTTTATTACATTTACTCTTTGAGCGCATACTGCTGGTAGAAGGTATATGGACAGAAAACTGCAGGAACTGCAGAGAAGGGCCTTCTGGTACAAGTGGAAGAGAAGAATGAAGAGCAATCATGGTTAGAATACCACATGAGTATGATTTTTTCATGAAAGGGAGAAGTACATGTGAAGTTAGCTGGGCCCTAATAGCAACTGGATGGAAACAAACAAACAAACAAACCAAAACCAAAACAACACAGAGATGTCAGAAAATGTTTGTTTGGGCCACATTAATTTTGAAAAAAATGGGCAATGGGACTTTACTGGGAATTATTCATTTCCTTAGAACTAGATTTGATTGTGTAGTAGACAGACTTTTCTGACCCTTCTCAAGCAACCCATCTGAATACCTGTTTTGCTGCAACGAGGTGATTCTCAGAAAGCACATGGTGCTAACAATGGCAAGACCTCACACCAACAGGATGCTCAGGAGACCCTCTGAAATCAATAGTGGTGATGATAAGAATGTTCCTAAAGAAAGCCTCTTCAGCGACAGTTTCACTCTGTAGGTATTGTACTCAAAACACACAAAACCAAACCCAAACCAAACAAGGAAAAGAATAAGCACTAATGAATCGAGGCAAAACCTGCATCTAAGCTCTCTCATGATGTGATATATAAGGTTTCAGAATTTTTGTTAATGAAGACTGATGACCTATATCAGTGGAAGTCGACAGACTTTCAGAAGTGGAAAGAAGGATATTCTCAGCAGCCTTATCACTGCTAAAATCTGTGCCAGTATCAAATCTAAGCAAACAACTTTTAATAGAAGAAAATAAAGAAGACTTTGGCATTCTAGCTTGAAACCACCTAAAAGACATGCCAATAGCTTTTTCTCCAGGCCTCTTGTAGGCATCCTAAAAGACTAAGCAGAAAAAAACCCAAACCAAACCAATAAAACAACCAAAAACACCACCACCAAAACTCACCCAACCAAAAAAGCCCAACCAAATAAAAACCAGCCAAAACCCAGCTCTCAGGAAATTATTGTATACGAAGTGTAACTGTAACTTAGACCAGACATAATGTGTATTCTTTTTAATCTCTCTGATTGCTGGATTATCACCACTCAACAGCATTATACTTGCTAACTATCAGTTGACTCAAATAGTTAAAAATCCACTATCAAGTGCTTTTTGTAGATCAGAAAGTGAATTTATTCCCTGGAAATGACCAGGAAGAGATGAAAGAAGCTATCAGAAGCTCTGGAAGAGTCAATTAAAACAGATAAACTAACACAAAGTAAACAAACATAGATCACTTGAGTTTAATCTGATAGCTGGCAGATAATACAAAGTTAATTGGTTTAATCCTTACTCTGATGTGTTAGAAAGAGATCCCATAAACACAGCATGCAAATTGGGCAGGAGGCCAGCATGGGAAATGGGGGGAACTTGAAGAACTTTCTTATGGGAGATGGCATCCAGCTGGAGCTGAAAGGTGCAATAGACCTGAGGGAAGTCATTGATGTCTCTGGGGTTATTTTTCAAGGACTCCACTCTTTCTTATTATTATCTATATAATATTTTTTTTAGCAGACAGCATGAGTAAGTTTCAAGCAGAAGAAAACTGTTATAATCCACAGCAAGCGCTGGACAACCATTGGAACTTCAGTAATTGAAATGAAAAAAGTCTTGTACTTGGGGATTAATAATTGAAGTGAATTGTAGGGAATACACTAGAATTTCATCAGCTGAGAACAAGCAAGCAGGAAGAAGGTATATTTTCTAATTTATCCCTGAATGACTAGGAATCATAGTTCATATGAAGGAGCTTCAAAGAGAGTAGTCATAAGGAAAGCCAGGTGAAGTATTTCTGGTGGATATAGGAAGGTTTCATAGAAAAGATGGGGTGTAGCACAGGTAAGATACTGCAAACCATTTTACACACTTCATTCAACAGCAGCCTGTTCACACAAGACACTGAAAAACTAACAAGTAGCCCAGGCTATCTTGGAAAAAGACTGAAGAATATGTAGCTGGCTACCAAAGTGAAGCCCGAGAGAAGACATGATAGTTATCTGTGCATTGCTCACAGAGATAAACAATGAGGAGGAACAATATGAGCAATTTACAGTTAAACATAATCTTGACATAAGAAAAAGATATATGAATAGGTGCTTTCAGAAATTAGAATGCACCTGGCAGCTGCAGTGTCACAGTGTCCCTTATTAGAAAAACCTGCTGAGGAGGGAAAAAAACACACAACCAAAACTAAAAATAAAAGCCCAAGTAAAGAACCCAAAACCTCAGCTTCTAGAAGAATGCATACATGTGATGCTCCACGGGAGGTTTCCATCCTGCCTGAGCTAGCCTCAGGAGCCTTGTCCAGTTCTTAGGAGCCTTGTCCAGTTCTGGGCCCCTCAGTTTAAGAAGGACATTGAGACACTTGAACGTGTCCAGAGAAGGGCAACAAGGCTGGGGAGGGGTCTGGAGCACAGCCCTGTGAGGAGAGGCTGAGAGAGCTGGGGTTGCTTAGCCTGGAGAAGAGGAGGCTCAGGGGAGACCTTACTGCTCTCTACAACTACCTGAAGGGAGGTTGTAGCCAGGAAGGAGTTGGTCTCTATTCCCAGGCAAGCAGCACCAGAACAAGGGGACACAGTCTCAAGCTGTGCCAGGGGAGGTTTAGGCTGGAGGTGAGGAGAAAGTTCTTCACCGAGAGAATTGTTAGCTGTTGGAATGTGCTGCCCAGGGAGGTGGTGGAGTCACCATCCCTGGAGGTGATCAAGAGGGGATTGGACATGGTACTTGGTGCCATGGTCTAGTAGTCAGGAGGTCTTGGGTGACAGCTTGGACTTGATGATCCTTGAGGTCTTTTCCAACCGCATTGATTCTATGATGCCCATAAACAGAAAGTGGAACTGGTGATCAAGAGTGTCTCTTACAGCTGCCCATGTTCCTGAACAACTTGCACCATTTGCTCTTGAAATGCAGACTACCAGGTAGAAGAGTGTACCTCAAAAAGTCAATCCAATTCCTGTCCTTTGGAAAACACCCAACATGTTTTCAAATAAGACTGACAAGTTTACAGCTGAAATCTCTGGTGTGACATCTTATTTTAAGGAATTGTCATGGGAATGATGCTTTGACCCTCACAGAAGCACTAAGGAAAGTAAAATTTGTTAAAAAAAAGGCAAAGTTATTCACATCATTGTCAGTGGCCTACACAAATGACTGCTTGTGCCTTTGAAAGATATTTGGATCAAATGAAAATGGGAACCTAATGTAGGAGAAGAAATAATAGAAGTTAAAAAACACCTGCCCCCTGTGTTACTGGAACAAAGGAGAAGTGGGGCAAACAAAACCAACCAAACAAAACCAACCAAACAAACCAACCAAACAAAACCAACCAACCAAAACCAACCAGCCAACCAAAACACCCAACCAAACTAAACCCACAAGCAAACAAACAAACAAAACAAAGCAAAACAAAACCAAGCAGGAGGTAAGGACTAGGAAAACCTGCTGTATTGGTTGGCAGGCGAGGGGGATACAACTGAACAGTACAATTCCATGCAAACAAAGAAAATAGGAGGAGTGGAATCTATCTGTAAGTACATGGAAGGAAAATGCTGGCAGAGTGCATATGGAGTGTTTTTCCCTGACATTGGAATTTGCTTCCCAGCTGCTGTCCCAAAGCCCAGAAATGTGCAACCTCTCAGCAGTCCTACAGGCTCATTTTTTTGTCCTGAGCTTCTGGAGAGAGAAAAAAGTCAAAGATCAGAGAAATTTTCTTATGTCTGCTCTGGCAAAGCATTTACTTTACTAGTTTGCCTCCTGGGGAACACTTATTGTTGAAGTGGGACAGGCAGTCCATTATGATGATCACTGCAAAAATTAAGTTCTGTAAGAGAAGGCCAGTGCTGGGAGGAAAGCTTCCTCATCCTGTTCAGTTCTGTACACAACACTGTCTGAAAAGAATGTCCAATCATTAGCTCATTATTTTTATACACTTGTAAACTCCTAACATGCAAATGGACATCAATGCAAGGACTTAGATTGTCCTTTCACTTCTGAGCTGCTACTTGGGAAGCATTAGCTGGCACACTTCACATTTTCAGAAATCAGGGATAAACACAACAGGTACTCTTCCCCAGAGCAAACCAAATACCTCTGAAGGAAACAAAACACAAAACAAAACAAAACAAAAGGGACTAGAAGTGCCGGGTTCTGCACATTGGCCACAGCAACCCCAGGCAGTGCTACAGGCTGGGGTCAGAGTGGCTGGAGAGCGGCCAGGCAGAGAGGGACCTGGGGGTGCTGGTTGATGGGAGGCTGAACATGAGCCTGCAGTGTGCCCAGGCAGCCAAGAGGGCCAGTGGCATCCTGGCTTGCATCAGGAACAGTGTGGCCAGCAGGAGCAGGGAGGTCATTCTGCCCCTGGACACTGCACTGGTTAGGCCACACCTTGAGTCCTGTGTCCAGTTCTGGGCCCCTCAGTTTAGGAAAGATGTTGAGTTGCTGGAAGGTGTCCAGAGAAGGGCAACGAAGTTGGTGAGGGGTTTGGAAGACAAGCCCTATGAGGAGAGGCTGAGGGAGTTGGGGTTGCTTAGCCTGGACAAGAGGAGACTGAGGGGTGACCTTACTGCTCTCTACAACTACCTGAAGGGAGGTTGTGGACAGGTGGAGGTTGGTCTCTTCTCCCAGGAAGCCAGCACCAGAACAAGAGGACACAGTCTCAAGATGTGCCAGGAGAAGTTTAGACTGGATGTTAGGAAGAAGTTCTATACAGAGAGAGTGATTGCCCATTGGAATGGACTGCCTGGGGAGGTGGTGGAGTCACCATCATTGGAGGTGTTCAGGAGGAGACTTGATGGGGTGCTTGGTGCCATGGTTTAGTTGTTTAGGTGGGTTGGATTGGTTGATGGGTTGGATGTGATGATCTTGAAGGTCTCTTCCAACCTGGTGTATTGTATTGTATTGTATCTTTAATCTATTAAGTATGGCATGAAAAGCAAAAATTTCTACCTTGAGAAACTTACGGTTCTGTACAATAAACCCTTCCAGTACATCTCCGGATGCAGCACACGCAGCATTTACCATTTGTGCTACAGAAATGCCAAGGATTATTGGAACATCGTGTGAATGGAAAAGCCACAGCTCCCAAACGGGTGAGGCAGCTTGCAGCAATCCCTGCGAGTTACCAAGGGCAAAGTGAGACTGTGGGACGTTAGCTGGGTGTGTTGTGTCATGCACGTGTTCTGACACATGATACAATGATACCCTGGAAGAGACTTCAGATCATCACGAGGTACAATACAGTACAAAAGAGTACAATACAGTACAATACAGTTCAAGCCTCTTCTTGAATACCTCAATGAAGGTGTTCCACAGGCAGCTGATTCCAGTGGGTCAGTATAGTTCAAGTCTAAACCTGCCCTGGCGCAGCTGAGACTGTGTCCTCTTGTTCTGGTACTGGCTGCCTTCCGCCTGGCTACAACCTCCCTTCAGCAGGTCACCCCTCAGTCTCCTCTTCTCAGGCTGGCTCCTCATAGGGCTTGTGTTGCCCTCTTGGACACGCTCCAGCAAGACAACATCTTTCCTAACTATGGACACAGTACTCAAGGTGCGGACAGTGTACAGGGCAGAAATGGCCACACTGTTTCTGATGCAAATCATGGCTCTATAGCCTTATCTTTGCCTACATAATATAAGACAGGACAGTTAGGAAAGTTAGTGTTTGGCAAACTGACAATGAGGAGCTGTGAGACCCATGGGGACCTGCAAAGTCTGTGCTGAACCTCTACTGCTGACTGCTGCAACGGCCGCTGCATTTGTAACTCTCATGAATGTCTCCTCTCCACCACTCTCCTCCCAATGTTTCCCTCCTGACAGAGTCAGTTAACGTGATTTGGAAGTTGTTAATTCTCTTGCTCACATCCCTTTGAAGACTGTTTGTCAAGTTACAGCATTTTAAAGATTTTAGTCATGATATACAGCAGGTTGCCAGGTTGGAATCATGACTTTCAGGTTGTTACTAGCTCTTCAGAGCCCCTGTAAAGAACGCTGGTATAACAAATGAAAGAGCCAACATTTACATTGCTGGGTTTGTGGTTTTGGGTTTTTTTTTCTTTATTGCTAAATATTTTATCAGTTTTAGAAATGTTGTCATTGTAAGTGTTTATCATGATATAAAATAAAATAATCATTGCAGTTATTTAAGTTATAGACATGAGTTCTTAGATTCAGGCTGCTGAAAAGAAAATCCTGAAATTCCCTCTCTGCTGGAGTACTGCTCCTGACATACTGTCAGCCTCAGCAATCTGTGACAAACAGGAACACACTTGTTCATCTCCTTAGCTTTGTGAGAGCCAGCAATGGTTTCCAAAACATACATGGCACAGGTTGCTGCTGAAATTTGCAGTTATTGGCAAGAGGCCAAATAGAGTTCTGTTTCTTTTACTTACAAAGAACTCCTAGAGATCCTCTATAGAGCAATGGTAGCACACATGGAAACCTCTTAACTTCCTTTCTTCTGTTCCCACGCCTGAACCAAGAAACCAAGCTAGTATTAATATAAAGCACAAAATGTCAGCAGAGAGGATGAAGCCTCAGCTATTCAAACACCATGTGTTTCACTGACTGCTGTCCACCCAAGTACAACACATCCTCTGAAGAGCTGATCTCACAGAAATTTAAGAAGCAAACTTTGAGAACTGAGCTAATGTGAAGAATCACTGCAAGTGCTGGCTTTTTAAAAGAGCATTAAAGAAAAAATCTCTTTCATTTGTACAGCACTCTCTCCACTTCATTTGGTTATGAAAGCACACTGGAAAAGAAGCCAAGCCTGAATGAAAACTTACATTTTAGAAAGCATTATAGCTACAGACAGAGAGCTAACATCAATGATCAAGGGGTTGCTGAAACTTGTACATCAACTGTAGCTTTTCTCTGGTTTTCAGGTATTATTGTCAGGATTCTCAGAGAAGTAAGGAGGGGGTGAGTTAGCAGAACTGTCACCTTGGACTTCTGTAGGGCAGACTTTGGCCTGTTCAGGAAACTGATTGTCAGTTCAGCTGTCCTGAAGAACAAAGGTGTTGAGGAAGGCTGGACACTCTTTAAGAAGCAAATCTTTAAAGCTCAGGAACAGGCCATCCTCATTCAGCTGCTTAGCAGAAAAGGACCTGGGGCTGTTGATGACACCCATCTGAACATAAGTTAGCAGTGTGGCTGGGTGGCCAATGGCATTCTGGTCTGCATCAGGGATAGTATGGTCAGCAGAGCTAGAGAGGGGACTGTCCCACTGGTGAGGCTACACTTTGAATACTGTGTTCAGTTTTGGGTGACACAGTAAAAGAGAGACATTGAGGTGCTGGAGCAGGTCCAGAGAAGGGCAAAGAACCTGGTGAAGAGTCTTGAGAATACAATACAATACAATACAATACAATACAATACAATACAATACAATACAATAAAATACAATACAATACAATAAATCCAGGTTGGAAGAGACCTTCAAGATCATCGCGTCCAACCCATCAACCAATCCAACCCACCCAAAGAACTAGATCATGGCACCAAGCACCCCATCAAGTCTCCTGAATAAGTCTTCTGAAGAGCAGCTGAAGGAGCTGGGAGTGTTTAGTCTGAAGGAGACTGAGGAGAGACCTTATTGCTCTCTATAACTACTTGAAAAGAGGTTATAGAGAAATGGGTGTTGGTCTCTTCTCCCTAATAACAAGTAATAGGAGAAGAGGAAATGGCATCCAGTTATGCCAGGGGAGGTTTAGGATACACATTAGGAAAAATTTAGATACCAAAAGGGTTATCAAGATTGGAACAGGCTGCCCATTAAAGTGGTTTAATGCATCACTAGATGCATTTTAAAGTCACCTAGATATGACACTCAAGGATATGGTGCCGTAATGACCCTGGTCGAGTTAGATAATGGTTGGAGTCAGTTATCTTATTCAGCCATAATGATTCTGAGGCATTACAGGTTTATATAGCTGCTATTTTCAACACTGTAACATAGTCCCTCAGTCCAGGAAAGGAGATGCTGATTCATGTTTTCACAGTCTCCTTAGCATGTAGCAGACCTTGGGACCTTGAATGACAGAAGGATTCTGGCTGGAACTATAATGATAAGCATTTGGACCACATACACACAGCACTGTGTGAATATCTCAACTGTCTTGATATTAGAGAGATCTTACAGATGCTAGGGCCAAGTGTTTCCAAATGTAATTACAGAGGGTAAAGAGCAGTCAACAACTTTGTTAAGAAAGACTATCATAATGTTTCCAGCTTTCTCCCTCTGAGGCTCACCTGGAGTTTGTATGGAGAAAAAGACACAGCAACAAACTTCTTTAATCTTCAAAAAGATCCGTGTGAACTCAGGCAACTGTGCTGCCTTTTGACAAATGGCATATACATTACACTGAAGTACATCTAAATGATTTTTGAGTGTCTAAGGTGATTATAATGATTTATGCCATCCGATGGAAAACTGGTACTGTGAAATAACCGATTCTCTGGCGCTAATGTGAAGCTCTGCAGTTAGGAGGATTTCCCTACACATTTTCATATTTAAAGACTAACCATTACCTTGACAAGTCCTGGTTTTTCAACAAAATAGAGCAAGAACTGAAGAAACACAGCAGCGATTGCCTACCTAAATTAATTTCCCAAATGCACCTGTTAGAATGTCGCCAGCAGGAGGAGGAGCGCTATCTTCCATGTATGCCTTCGCAGCACTCCTGCACTCTTAATATGGCCATTTGGGGTTTTTTTGTTCTTTTTCTTATACTCTCTTCACAAACATCAATTTTTGTTCTTCATCTTTACTTTCCTCCCCATCAGAACTGCTCAATATGAAACAATCTCTGACCCTATGTGCCACAAGAAATCACAGAGGGAAACCATGGCAGACCTAGGAATGAAATCTAGACCTTTCAGACTCTCAGGAATGGCCATTGAATATGATTTAAACACCAGGGAAGAGCACCAGACCTCTGAGGTTATGTACTAGAAACGGTGACTAAACTACAGGGGAAGGAATACTGAAGAGACAGTAAAGGATTAGTTTCAGGGCTTCATTATCATTGTTGGTTCCCCTAACACAGTACAATCACTTATAAATATCAAAGGTGCTTTTGCTATCTTAAAGTAACACGACAATTCTACCTTTGTAAGGTGAAACTGCATTTTAAATTAAACTATCACAAGAATGCTTTACAAAGAAGAGCTCCTTTAGCTCACTAGCACTAGAATAGCTAAAAAAAATGAATCAGGCTTCAGGTCAGGCTATGCCAGCAAGTTTTTTTAATGACCTTGTGTTAAAGGTGAAATCTGTCAGGTTTTCACTTCTGTGTCTCAGTGGTAAAAGCTTGTAACCATAAATAAAAGCTCTTTCAAAGTATTGTGAGTTATGGAGTTTCCCTAGGCTCTGTGTTGGATTCACTCTTTCAATATATGCACGCTTCCACTAGTTTCTCTCATTATGTTGTGGCAGCGTGTCCTCTTTCTGCAGATGGTACCCTTCTTCAATCCTTCAATACAGAAAACTCTGGGACAGCAGAGCCAATATCTGAATGATGTTAATAACTTAATAGCTCATAACTTTGTGACCACAATACAGATAAGATAAATAGCAGTATTTCAGTCCCCTTTGGGTACAGTTCTTTCACCCTGTTCCTAACATGGATAGCTGCTGTGTTACCTGATTGATTTCAGGATAATTTTACCCTGAATTAGAAATATGTTGGGATACTGTAGTGAGTAATCTCTTCCACCTACCTTCTGGGCCAACTGTGTGTTTGTATATACCAATTTAACTTCACACGTGGCAGGGTCTAGGAGCCAGCAGTGTCCTGGCCTGTATCAAGAATAGTGTGACGAGTGGGAGTAGGGAGGTAGTCATCCCCCTGTGCTCAGCACTGGTAAATGTACACCTTGAAGACTGGGTTCAGCTTTGGGCCCCTTCACTGCAGGAGGGCCATTAAGTTACTGGTGCAGGTCCAGAGAGGAGTGGCACAGCTGGTGACAAGCAGCTGAGACAGCTGGGATAGTTTGGAGAGGAGGAGGCTGAGAGAAGACCTGATTGTTCTCTACAAGGAGGTTGTAGGGAGGGAGGGGTCGATCTCCCTAGTGAGGAATGAAAGGAAATGGCCTGAGATTGTGCCAGGCAGGGCAGGTTTAGATTGGGTGTTAGGGAGAAAAAAAAATAAAATTGGAAGAGTGGTCAGGCATTGGAAGAGGCTGCCCAGGGAATGCAGTCACTGTCCCTGGAGGTGTTAAACAAAATGGGTGGACATGGCATATCAGGATACACTTAATGGCCACGGTGGTCTTAGGTTGATGATTGGACTTGATGATCTTGGAGGTCTTCCCCAAACTACACAATTCTATGATTCTATGATCATTACATGTACTGAAGAAAGGCTCTAAACTGTAGCTCTTCTGCACAGGACATTCTGGTCAATAAAATGCATTCTTGTTTTTATGTTTTTCAGTCAAAATAATGGGATGGATTAAAGCTATGATTTAACAGGATGACAAATAGGCATGTAGAGCAATGCAGTGAATTCTGTCATATGCTGCAAGAATGGGTAGAACATATGCTAGGTAGGACAGGACTAGTGATGAAGGTCTGGTGAAGTCTTGAGAAACAAATTGGTTTCTAACTAAAGGATAACATAAGTCATTGTAGGCAAGAACAGAGTATATTTGCACAATATTCTTCACACAATCCTTCCTGACTTACACCTCAAATAAGCTAATGCCAATTTCATTGACATAATGAGAACAAACAACGTAAATCAAGTGAATCAAGTCCAGAGTAATCTTTGCCTCTTGGACAAGATGCATGTAGACAGTGTATCAAGTGCTGTGATGATATTAGAGATCGAGCTGTGTGCAAAAGGAAGCACGATTCAAGCTAAATTTAATCTTATGTTTCTGAAGGAAAATTAACCTCTGCTTTTAATAGCAAAGTTTAAAAAAACATACATCTGCATTTTCAGATGAGATGATTGAGAGAAAAAATAACCCAAAAGTTCTTTTCCATGGAGCACCAAAATAAGTGCAATTTCTTTAAGACACAGATACAATACAAATCAAGGAAAAGATGCATCTCAAAAATCTCATGGGTATTCAATGGGCCACAGAAAATAGTGCTGCTAATGTCAAAGTTACAAGGTAAGCAAAAGAGGGCTAAAGGGATTTACAGTACTGAATAGCACAGTATAAAGTTAGAGAAATTTTGAAGGTGTCCTCCATCCAGAGGCCAATCCCTTGAACCCACCCAAGTAGAGCTTTGACAACAGCTTTGGAGAGAAAACATAGCCTTGTGTGTAGAAGACTATGATAAGAATGTTATTTCTCCTTGAGAAAATTAGTAACACAGAATCCACTGCTAAAACGAGGGAAAAGAGTGCCTTGGGGATAGCTACCCATCTGCTACAGTCTTACATAGACTGGCCGTTGCCATACTCACCCACACCGGTTTGTCAAAACCAAAAATACTACCAGAAATGGCAATTTAAATTTGCCAGGGTCATAGAGTCACGTGTCTAACCACATGAGAACCGTGGGGCGCCTGACAGGAGTGTTTCTGAGAAGTGAAAATATGGGAGCTGAACTCCCTCAACTAATTACATCCAAATGAAGACACTTGGCTCCTCTCTTTCACCTGCTGACTGAAAATTTACCCATTCCTGATAACAGCACTGAGCCTGGAAACCTTTGTTCCTTCCAGAAGATATCTGCAACAATATTGTCACCTACTAACATGCTCTGGAACCTTCAAATCTCAGGGCAGGCATCAACTTCACCTCGCTGAGATTGGCAGCAGAAATTCCAGACTTCCATAAAGGAAAGATGAAGGGCCAGAAATAGGAGCACAGAGGCAAGAGTGCTGGATTTCAGGGGGATAAATGCCCAAAGGAAAACTCCTCTGGCAGCAAAGCATTCTCTCAGTTGTGAATTGTTTCTTCCAGTGTCAGACAATGGTTTGCCAATGAAATGTTGTACTTTAAAAGGAGAAACAGAGCCTTCTTTACAGCTTAGACAGAGAAATGTGGAAAGAAGGAAGACATCAGATCCTTTATGTATTCCACCACAAGAGATTACATGATGGATCCTATACTTTTGTTGAAGACAAAACTATTGCAGGGCTGAATTCCTTGTGGATATTAGGCACCTTTGTCACAGGGCTGTTCAGCACCAGAAGAAAAGCTGGTGGCTTCTTGAAAGCACTGTGCAACCGAGGACTCCAAAGATAATGCATAGCTACAGATCATGAGATTTGCTCTTATCACAGTGTCAAATTCATCTTGCTCTACATGGCTTCAGCTGTTTATTCACTATGCGTGTGCACTTCTGATATAAGGGTGAGTTAATTTTCACAGAGTGGGGCCCATGAGTAATTCTGACTCACTGTATAATTCGAGTGCCTGCAGGGCAGTTTCTCTTTGAATTGCAATATATTCATACATGAAATAATCCCTGAATACTGATGAGATTATCCTAATCTGCACTGGAAATTTGCTTCTGTGTATGTGTTTTGGGTTTTCTTGTTGATTATGAATATCTTCAACTCTTGACCACTCTTACATGGCATCACAACCAAGTACATTAAAGTGCAGGCAGAAAGAGCAAAGCAAACTTCACTTCATAGCACACATAGACAAATATGTTAATTTGACTTTATCCACTCCCCTCGCTCATGACATCCAGTGCATGCAAAGTTTGAGGGGAAAAAAGTATTTACAAGAAGCCATGCAAGAGCTAAAAAAAACCACTTGAGCTGTATTTCAAGTATTCAATGAATTATTTGAATACATCAATGTTATCAGTCAGCTGTGGGCGGTTTTATTACTATGATTGTTGTGCCTCTCGAGCCAGACAATGTGTTCAACTGAAATGAACAAAAAGAGTGAATGTGAGAGTTCTTAACATCTGAACTACATGTAACAAAGCATCAAGAGTTGCCTTCGAATCTGGTGCTCGATTATCAAACCACTCAACTTCATCTACCAGAAAAGTTAACCAAATTTGGTAAAATATGTGTTTTATATGCAAATATTTGCTTATGCACACACAAATGTAGGTATATATACGTACACTTGGGTACATCTATATGTCCATGCAAGTAAACATACACCTCTCAGGCTATATTTGCTACATCACTGCTTCGATGAAATTCAGGAAACGGTTGAAGGTACAAGTGACCTTACATGATCAGTTCTGAAAGGTTTACTTCTTTGTCACACTGATTTGTGACAATCACCTTGCTGCTCCGAAGTCATAAATCTCTGTAGAGATTATAGTGCGCTTCAGAAACAGTGATCATTTTATACTAGTGTGAAAAGCTAGAGAATTCTTAGGAGACACTCATGTTCATTGTTCCCTGTTCAGAAATTTATGACTCTGTCTAGAGATAAAAATATAAATTACATTTACATATTTATGAGCATTTTTTTATGTAATACCTTCACTTTGATTAAAATGCCATTGATATCCCTGCACTGCTCTCATGCACCTCAGAAATCTAACCCAAATGCGCTTGGGGTTATTTATTATTTATTTCCCCCCAAAAAAACTTACTAAATTTAGACAAGTAACAAAATACAGTATGAGTAGTGATGACTGATCAACAATTAAAATGGTCTGCACACAGGGGCAATTGCATAATTGTGGAAACAGACTCTATTATACCATAAGATTGAAAAATGTCTTTATTGGTTGTGAGAAGCAGAAAGAAACTTGTGTGAAAATGTCTAAATTGCAGAACATGCAATGCAAGTTGAAGCGTGCAGGCAGGAACTCACCTCTACCTCTGTTCTTTGTAGCAGCCACTGGAAGCAAGGAAAAGATTGCACAAGAAGAAGAGAACAAAGATAGATTAGACAGAAGTTTGAGCAAGTAGGAATACAGAGAAACTTCATCACTATCGATTCAAAGTTAACGAACGCCATTTCTAGGATGATTTGACCTATTTATTTGAAGCACTGCAGTACTACAAGAGAGATCAGATCTATGATTCTGTCAAAGGACTTACGTTGAGAATTGAGAAAATATATCACAAATATATCACAAATATATCACACTCCAAAAGCAGGGCAAGGAGAGAAGAAAAATCACAGGCCATTAATCACAAATAGGTGAGAACATATGCACACAGATTTGTGAATTCCAAAAATCACAGCACAATTTGCTTTGCCAAAAGTCCATCTGCGGTACCTAAATCTATGTCATTCCATTGCTCCTACTTCTTGAACTGCCATGCTCCTGTGACGCTGATGCAAACAAACACCAGTTAAACTGCAGGGACTCCAATTATTTATAATCTATGGCACATGATCATTGCTTTTCTTTGAAGCCTTTATCTTCAGATTGGAGTGTGCAAAGCAAAAGGAGAAGGCGATAGTTTAACAGAGAGTGGACACTTTTCAAACTCAAAGGGGCAGACAAGGGACAGACTCTACAGCTTTCCTTGACTCTCCTGAAGATGAAGGTTCATGATATTAGTTCTACAGGCACAACTGGGTCAGAAAAACAACACCTGCTCTACCACCATCATCAACATCATTTTTTGTTTCCTGAGGCTCATGAATAATGAGCACTCAGAGCAAATACTACCCTCAACTCTTTAAACTCTCAAGTGCGCTCTGAAAAGGCATTAATTCAAGAGCATCTTCATGAAGAAAGAAAAGAGTAAAATTCTCTCCCGATGGCCCTTCTTGCAAGGCAGAACTATGTTAACAATTCAAAGGCACCTACACTAGTGACCCAAACAGAGTTAAAGAAAAGAGAAAGATCAAATGCCTTTTTGTTTGGTTGCCTTTCCTTCCTGCTTCCTTTTGGTTTTGCTTTTCATGACTATATGGCGTGTCACCAACAAGTTTTTACTCCTATGAGTAGAGAGAGTGTGAATGCCAAGCCGCCATATATGAAGACATTGTTGAAAAAAATCCAACTTTTAAATCCACAAATGCATCCCCAAAATGCCAATTCCCTAGCTATTTCCTTTCCTTGTTTATTTTTTAGTTTTGTATCTCTCCTCTCCTTCCAGATGTACTATTCTGCATTGTCATCATTCTCCTGGCAGTGAAAGCGACATTAAAAAAGCAATCCCCTGACAACTGAAATCAGCATTACTGCACAGATCAGCTCTGCTTTGGGGAGGTGCAGCAAATGCAGATGCTTCTGCAGAACTCCATCCATAAGGCTGCTTAACAAGAAATATTCACCTGCAAAACAGCCACTAAATCTTAAATGTGTTAAGCATTGCTTGTGTAGTAAACAAAGTTAATGGTGCTATTCTAATTTTATAGTATGTGAAGAGTTTCTCCTTCATGCAAATATAAGCTGTTAATGAATGCAGGGAGTTCATCAACCTGTTCATTTTCTTATGCTTCCCCTTCTTTTCCAATCCTGAGAATTACATCCATATGAACACACTAGCACTTGGAGGCAGAATTATCATCTGAACTTAACAAAGGTCTGGAGGAAACACGCCCCCATCTAGTAATTTAAAAGCCCCAGGAGACTTTATACTCACATGAGACTTAATGCTCACATGATGAAAGGTGTATGTGTGTGTGCATGCATAAATACTCAAATGTATATATTTGTGCATAATGTGGTTTAAAAAATAAGCTGTAATTCTATACAGAGACAGCGATTGCCCATTGGAAGGGGCTGTCAGGGGAGGTGGTGGAGTCGCCATCACTGGAGGTGTTCAGGAGGAGACTTGATGGGGTGCTTGGTGCCATGGTTTAGTTGTTTAGGTGGGTTGGATTGGTTGATGGGTTGGATGTGGTGATCTTAAAGGTCTCTTCCAACCTGGTCTATTCTATTCTATTCTATTCTATTCTATTCTATTCTATTCTATTCTATTCTATTCTATTCTATTCTACTCTACTCTATTCTATTCTATTCTATTCTATTCTATTCTATTCTATTCTTCAGAATAAACATATAGATACATATATGCATATGTAAATTAGATAATCTATGCATAGGGGCACATCTACATGTATATTAATCTATGTCTATAGTTGCACACACTTATATATGTATCTCAAAAGAATCCAACCATTCTATGATTAGACAGCTTTATTTTGAAGCATGAGCATAGATAATTATTACCTATCATATATCAGTAAATAGAGAAAAGATATAAATGAGGTTGTACATTATAATTGGAAGTAGGACAGGTTACTAAGCTTGTTAGACCAATTATAACTCTCTGAAAAGCCACTAATAGAGGACTAGATGACAGTAACCTTCTTAAAAATGTCATGTTCATACTTGTAAGTTTCTCCACTGACAGCATGGTCCAATTACAAGTCAATTCGTAAAGTTCAAGCTGCACAACAGCCAAATTAGATGAAAATGGTATTTCAAAACATAAGCCTGCCTACTGAAGGAAGCCAGCTGGATCTGTTTCCATCAACAAACCCTCTTTTTTATATCTAGCATATGGGACAGTTCCCTTTAATTCCTATCATTGAGGTCTGTGTTTTTTCCAAGGTGAAAATGTTTTTCTGTCTTTACTCTCCCTGTCACCCTGTGCAAAGAGAAGACAATTTTCAACCTGTATCTGATATGTTTGAAAATTTTATCCACCACTTATTATTATTACTACATGAAAAGACATAGGGGGAGACAAACACAGACAAATGTTTCAGATGAGCATCATGAAGACTGAAATTCAGCAGAGTGAGGCTCATGTCTTGATTAGACCACCAAATATGGGATAATTCAGATTTTTATGCCACTGAAGTCAGTGCTAAACACTGAAGTCAGCGTTGAAACCTGTGGGTTTCAACAAACACCACTACAGTCAAAGAATCTACACTCATCTTATGTCTTTAACAAGTCAGATGTTTCTCTGCATTTCACATGAGACATTAACTTTTTCCCCATCTAGACTTGTTTGCTGACTAAAGCTCTTGAAGGCAGTGAGTCTCAAGGAAGTATACTCCTCAGCGTGGTGTACTTGTAGGACACTGATTTGAAACTTCTGTAGTATAACTAAAATGGATTAGGACTGGGCCGTAAGAATTGATGGGTGTAATGCAACCTGAAGACTGGAATTTACTGCATTTGCCTGGCACTTACCTCGTTTTGGTTAAATAACAACCCAGTCAGGAAATGGCTCACTAAGGGAGGCAGTGACTCCTGGTATGTTCCCACCTTCAGGGATTTCTTTAAAAACCACAACACTTTCCCAGGGGCATTTTTCTTTAGTTACTCTGCCCTATCTTCCTGAGGAAGATGTTAAAGATCAGAAAAGAAACACAGACACAGAGGGAAGACAGACCATGTTCTCAAAAGCCATGTGGAAAGGAATGATAGGGCTTCTAGTTTTCTAGGTAAGATTAAGGGAGGGAAAAATATCTTTCCTATTATTTCTATCAAAATTAAACAATATTTTATTTTCCAAAGGCTCTTCTGGTCACCTCATGTGCAAAACAAAAGAGTTGGCTACATGGGAAATGTCCAGGGCTAAAGGGATCACAGAACAGGAAGAAGTCAAGGTCAGAGGTCTCAGGATAGTTCACCTTGAGGAATCAGGAAAGGGGAGGAAAACTGTGCCAAGTCCTGAGTTCTGGCAGTTAATTTTCACAGAACTAAGGTTTTTAGGGCATTTCTGTTGAGCTATGCTGCTGAAACGATGTCTTTAAAAATCATTGCCTGAATGTAAAAAGATGGATTCAAATATCAAAAACCTTAATATACCCTTGCTCTCAAATATCAATAATGTATTGTGCTTTATTTTTCTGTGATACATCTTTCTGACTTCTTGCTTTTTGTATGCCAACAATTGTTAAATTACATTCTTTGACAAATGGTGGCTACATGTTGTTCAATATTTTCTCCACACTCAGCTGTCTCTATGCTGTTCAGTTTTGTAGACATTTTCAGACAGATTTGATATAGCATTTATTTTATTTTTCTCTTACATGTGATTTATTATTCAATTGGGCTTTTGTCTTTGGGAAAAAAAAAAAAAGATACTTCCCTCCAATTACCTCAATAGCTCAATAAAAATAAGAGAGGGAAGAAGTATTTCCCCCTGATGTTCAGCTTACCCTTTTATGTCAGAAAACAAAGAAAAAGAAAAAAAGAAAAAACTAAAGGTTTGAGGTCAATGTTTGGTCTCATTTCACCTATTCCATGTATTAAGATTACAGGTAGAGGAAAACCCAGGACAATATCTAAATGTAGTGACTGAACAGTTCAAGAGAAGAAACAAGATAAAAGCCACGGCTGCATTGATTTTCTCCTGAATACAATAACCTACAGTTCCAGCAAATCTGGAGGTCCTCTCATCTTCAGTAGGAAATCAACATCCACATTCTATAGGATGGATATATGTATTAGTCTGTATTTTCACTCCAGTCTTAAAACCTCTCATGATCATGGAACTCCAAAAGGATCAGAGATGTATATGTTAAAAACAACCCAACAAAACACCGACCTCAAAACTACTTCTCTTCCCCACACCCCCAACATAAAAAGCAGCTTGATGAGAGGCACTGCATATTTTCCCTCTGGATAAACTGAAGCATTATTGCTGGTCATTTAGGTCACAGAAATGCCAACTCCGATTTTCTGGCTGGGAAAGCTTCTCTGTATGACAGAAGGCTTAGCAGAATCATTTTCTCCAGAGAATAATGCATATAAGAGATCCATCCACAACAAAGATATCAGTATGTGCTCCAATACAGCATGTTTCAAAGCCTCCTTTGAAACACCAGCATCTTCCCAAAGCTGCTGATGGAGAGCGAGACCACCACCTGAAGTTCTTAGTGAGATTTGTAACCTCCTGCATTCAGGAAGACATGGCTACCTAGCCTTGAAGCATGACCAGCAGCTGACAGAGAAGCCCAGAACCTTGGGAGCTGGTTTAGATTAAGATAGACATTTTTAAAAATCACATATATCCTTCTGGCTAATTTGTTTAATGCTGATTTTAGGAGCTCCTATTTGCTTGCCTTTAGTGATAAGCCATCCCATTGCACAGGGCAAATTCTTTTTCTGTAAGCTCTGCTCACTATTCTCACAGAGACTTCTGTGCTGTCAGTGAGTGGCATTTGCTGATACAATCAGAGTGCATCTATTCCTCGATATTCCTAGACACCTGTTCATTGTTTCTGTAAGCATTGCAGACCTCTGCAGTCATTCATGCGTAATGATACGGGATTCGAACCTGTGATCCCCTATTATTTGCTCTATATTTGTATCATTCTATCCACAACAGAACTTCCTAAGATGACATCAGGTAGTTTCCATCAGAAACAATATATTCAGTTCACTAAACTCATTTACTGATCTTTTGAAAAATAAGAACATTTTTGGTTCTGAGAATTTAATTTCCCTTGGGGCTTAAGAAAAAATACAGTGAGATTGATATGAAAAACCCCCAAACAAACCATAAAACCATGCCATTTTTGCAATGACAATAAAAAAATGATTTTTTTCATCACAACTCTAATATTAGATTTTTTTACAATATAGTACATATTGTATATATGAAATATGCTAGGTATTATGCACCTACACAGGGATTTGCAACACTTTTCCTCTTAGAATATAAAATGTATTCTTGAAGATAACATTGAAAAGGGGAACAAAATGCAAATTTGAAAGGTTGATGAAGAGGTCAACTATTGCAGCCTCTGGGTTTGAAGCAGTATGAATTATGTTTGGATAGTTCCTAACGGATTTCCTAACAGTGTTAAAGCCTTTGATGACAGTGACTCCAAAAGCTCTCCAGGTAATCTGTTTTAATGGACAATTGTCCTCGCAATAGCAAATTGTTTCCTTGAGATAAAACCTAACCAGAATATGTAGGGGACTAGCCAAATTACTTAAGGCTTCTCATACCTTCTGTAAGCATAAATAACAACAGACCACATACTTCTTCAAATGTAACCCTTGAAGACTTTCACAGTTTCATAGTTTCATAGTTTCAGTCAGGGTTGGAAGGGACCACAAGGATCATCTAGTTCCAACCCCCCTGCCATGGGCAGGGACACCCCACACTAGATCAGGCTGGCCACAGCCTCATCCAGCCTGCTCTTAAACACCTCCAGGGATGGGGCCCCAACCACCTCCCTGGACAACCCATTCCAGGGCTTCACCACCCTCATGGTGAAGAACTTCCTCCTCACATCTCCCCACCTCCAGCTTCATTCCATTCCCCCTAGTCCTATCACTACCTGATAGCCTGATCTTCTATGCCTAAGCAATCACATTCTTACGTTTTATTCATATATGTTTTCCAACTTCCTCTTTATTGTCTTTTTTGCTTTTCCTCTTCTTTTTCCCTTGGATTAAAAAAAATAAAAATGTACACTGATCTAAAATCAGGCATGATAGAAGGAATAGAATAGAATAGAATAGAATAGAATAGAATAGAATAGAATAGAATAGAATAGAATAGAATAGAATAGAATAGAATAGACCAGGTTGGAAGATACCTTTGAGATCATCGTGTCCAACCTATCATCCAACACCATCTAATCAACTAAACCATGGCACCAAGCACCCCATCCAGCCTCCTCCTGTACACCTCCAGTGATGGCAACTCCACCACCTCCCCAGGCAGCCCATTCCAATGGCCAATCTCTCTCTCTATGAAGAGTTTCTTGCTAACATCCAGTCCAAACCTCCCTTGGTGCAGCTTGAGACTGTGTGATGTTCTTCTGAAGTGACAGAAGTTCACAATGAAATAATGCCTTTCCCTGAGCACCTTGGCTAGGCACTCCAAAATAGCCCCTGACTCTAACAGAATGGCATTACATAGTATTCAAGACTAAAATGATCCCTTATTCCTCCTCTCCACGTTGTTGTACACATACCTATTGACCATTTTGTTTTTCCACATATCTATTTTATCTTTTCTGAATATATATAGGACTTCACCTTTGTCCTCAGAAGATAATGTAACCTAAAGCTACTTCCCCCATTTATTAAGCCCATCTTGAATACCAACACATGCTTCTAATTCCATGAATAAATACTAATTTGATTGGTAATCTACAAAGTACAAACCTATCTCAAAGCTACATAGTGTACCACATTACTTTTGTATATCTGGTGCTCTGTTGAAGAATATAACAGTTCTTGACAGCAGCAACAGACATTCAAATCCAGGATGAACAAGGTCACATAGGACACCAGTTGTGTTTAGTGTGTCTGCATTCAGCCCATAATTAACAAAACAAACAAACCAACCCAAAACCAACCCAACCAACCAGAAAAAAACAACACACAAACAAAACCCCAAAACAAAACAAAAAACCCAAGCCAAACCAAACCCATAAACAGCCTGTTGTTGAACCAAAGAGAGCTAATCCATTTTACCTAAGGTCCTTCCCCTACACATGCCATAAAATCTGTAGGCCAGCCAGACATAACCTACATCAGCTAATGCACAGACCCAGACGACAGACTAGTACTATATTCTACAGCATCTAGAGTCTCTGTGAGCCGACCATGTATGTTGGACAACAGTAATGACAAACACAAAAACCTGCTGCTGTATTTTTGCTCTGCTCTTTCAGAAAAAGAAGTATTTGTTATTCTATAAATTCTATTAAAATCTATTTTCCTTTGAAACAAACCAAACCAACCAAACCAAACCAAACCAAAAACCAAACAAACAAACCAAACCAAAAACCAAATGTTCTGAGGGAGCACAGCTTCCAGTGTTTTGTTTTTTTCCCCCCACCCTATCGCTCTAGAATTCAGTGCCAAGTAAAGACAGAATATTTTCCACTGCTCAGAATTGTTCCTTTCCAATCAAATAGAATGTAGATTTGTAAAATAGTAATTACTGAAACCAGACAATGGGAAGCATTTCCTATGCTGGAATGGGAAAGCTAAAATGACTGTAAGAATCTTTTGAACTTCCTAATATGCTCCTAAATGCATTAAATAGCTCAAAACTGTGACTACATTATCACATGCAACGACTTTTATTATGTGATACTAATCACAAAATATTGAAGAACATGCAGCTCCATTTTCTTTCTGAAAAGTAGACTATAAATATAGTAATTTTGTTCTCAATATTCATTGCAACTGGCATGATGGAGATCAGCAGAAACATCTTATAATCTAAACATCACCAGAGTTGAGGATTCCAGCTGTAGCTGATTCACATTAGCAGCAAGAAACAGATAATACAGCACATAGTTGCACAGTCAAAATAAGAGATGAGTATAATCATGCCCTAGAGGCTCCTCTTAAAGGCATCCAGATAACATGACTGGCCTGTGCCAAAACAGCAACTTTATGCATGTTATAATACAGCTGGACCTATAACTTCTATAAGCAATGCGAGCTGCGAGTAAGGAATTCCATCATAAGCTGGGTTTCCATAAAACACTGCACACATTTCACTTGCAAATAAATTAATACAGCTTGTGAACAGGGGTGGCTGCAACTCTTGCATCTCATTCTATCAAGCTTACAGAACGTTTTAATGTGTATTAAAATGAATTTGAAGTAACAAAACTAAGACCTTCCCAAGGTGGCAATTGTGGTTATGGTAGGCAGAGTATTCAGTTCTCACATCTATTTTACAGACATCTAAGAACTTAAAGCAAGTATTTGAAAAGCTTTGATATTCATTCAGCATCTCAGCCAAACTATCAAAATTGTTCATCACCCAGAATGGGAATGCACACTTAATCACCCAGCTTCCATCTTCATGACAGCTCTCTAGAAACAGTGGGAAGTAAAAGATTCTACTTGGATACACTTAGGAAACTACTCAGGCACAAACTGGCTGTCATCAAGTAAATGTGATTGGGCATGAGCAGCTGGAAGCAGCGAGCTTATGTTTCTTCTCATATCTACAGACTAATGAATGCAAAGCATCTCCAGCTAAGCCTTGTCCAATTTCCTCAACCCAAGAGCAACCTGTGGCATTCATCTCCCATGCTAAGTTTTGTTCATGGTTTTTTTTTCATGTATATGCTATCCTACACGATGAAAGCTGGACATTTTCTGAGTCTACTACACTTATACATATATATATATATATATATATATATATAATCTATATATAACGTAGATATATTACTCACAGTCCAACACACTGATAACCCAAACAGCTTTAAGAGTTTTTTGCATTTGAAAATAAACCCTCACACAACCAGCATGAAATAAATTAAAATAAAATACACAATCAGGAGCAAACAACTATATCATAATAATTATATAAAAATAAATATATGTAAAAATAATCTATATAATAATCTATATAATAATTGTTTCCTTGATATCACTATGATGGTCTCTGCCTGTGCTCCTTCCTTCCAACACTGCCTCAAGGTTGCCACAGTACTCACCTTAAAAAACACACTCAACTAGCCTGCAAAGCAGATAAACAAAGCAAATTACTATTGGATATTTCTAACTCCTTCCTTGACACCTGTACCTGTTTGCATTTTCTAGAGGACATTATTACACAATTACAATAAGCTAAACAAGCAGACAAGCTCCCTCTACAGCAGAGTAGTGGTCATATATGATGTTTAGCTTCAATCACTGCTGGAAATAGAGGAAACATTTTGAAATGTCACCCATTTGTAGCAAAAACGTTGTACAATGAAGGATTCTGAGCAACAGAGCACAAAAAAGCAGGGTGGCATTGCTATTATTGTTTTGGTGTCAGAGCAGAGCCAAAAGAGATTTGTAGTTCAGTGAATGAGAAGCAGAGCAAACTCCAGCTGTGAAAATGTGTTCTGTGAGATTCAGTGAGGTCCCCAGCAGCTAATGGAGTAGCTCACCAAATTATACTGACATGCCCTTGCCTTACCTACCTCTTGGAGCATGCTGAAGCAGACAGTGACAACAAAGAAATCCCCATTCTTATCCTAGGAAACCAGAGAAACCTTTCAGTGCCATTCCTTAGAAGTTCATACATGCACCTCTTTCATATTCAGCATCACTCTGGCAGTTTAGAAGTAGTTTGCACATGCAGTCAGTACCAACAGAAATAGAAGCTGGCAACATGACCACTCCTCCTTAAAAACTTCATAAGCCTTCTCCTCAGAGATTTATGAATAATGGTAACTAAATAATTCATGGCACTGCAGATGCCAGTCCAAATAGCCTCTTCCTTTTAAGGTTTCAGTTTGTAGATGTGTGATCAAAAGCCTTCATCAGTCATGATAGTGGCATTTGTACTCAGTCCAAACAAATTGTATTTGCATGTGAATGTTTTTCATTGAAATGAGAGGCATCACATGCAAGCCAAGTTCCAATTAAAAGGCATTTTATGCTATTTAAATTCAGTCAAATTAAAGGCTGAATGCAACCTAAAAGGTCTATTCTCACAACAGTAATTTGACACATCACAAATAAGACACATTTTTCTGTGTGTGTGTTAGAGTGTATCAGCACTTGTCTGAAAATTTTATGCAGCCTCTTAACAGTGCTGCAGTTGAGGAATAATAAAGTCCTACATAGACGGTAATCAAGTAAAGAGAAACTTAGCACGTTGTCACTTACTCATACACTGTTACAGGAAATCAAGCAGGTAAAAGTAATTGCTTTGTGAAGGCTACATTAACCTGGAAGAACTTGCTACTACATTTTTAAGCAAATAGATGTCTCTCACAATAAAGCCTCACCCCATTTGATTAATTCTGCTTATTAGTAAGGTGAAGCTCATTCTTTGCCACATCCATTGCTCAGTTTTACTACTGCATTTAAAAGTACCACAAGCAAACCTCAAACAATAACAAAGGGAAGAAAGCAATCCATAAAGATCTCAATTATTAAACCTGGGAGAGGTCACAGGAGTTCCACCTTGGCAGGCGAAGGAGCAGTAGGCTGAAATGAAACCATCTCCTTCATGACAAGGGGAAATAAATACAACTCACACAAATGGAGCTCAACAGCAATTTTTTAAAAGCCTGTAATATCTTTGCATTTTCTTGAGGACTGACTACAAATTCCTGATTTTTTCCTTTGTGTTTTTTTTTCAAGGCAGTTTCAGCGATGAGATGAGCTGGGGAAAGAAGGAAATGAAATAGCGTGTAGGAGCCTGGTTTGAAGCGTGCCATGGGCCAGGTTTTGTCATTTGAAGTACATCTGGGTTAGTTTTTTGGGTTAGTTTCTAGTTGTAGAGTTTTGTATTTTGTTTGAGGTTGTTTGGGTTTTGTATTTTTTTTTGGTGGTTGTTTTCTTGTTGTTTTTTAGTTTTTATTGGGTTTGATTTGTTTTGGAGGGTTGGGAATTTTGGTTTTGTGCATGTTTTGCTGTTACTTTTTTTAATTAAAAAAATAATCATTTTACTTGGAAAGATGCTCAGGGGAGAGACCTTATTGCCATCTACAACTCCCTGAAGGGAGGTTGTAGCCAGGTGGGGGTTGGTCTCCCAGACACCACCAGAACAAGAGGACACAGTCTCAAGCTGTGCCAGGGGAGGTTTAGGCTGGATGTCAGGAACAAGTTCTTCCCAGAAAGAGAGATTGGCCATTGGAATGTGCTGCCCAGGGAGGTGGTGGAGTCACCATCCCTGGAGGTGTTTAGGAAGAGAGTGGATGAGGCACTTGTTGCCCTGGTTTAGCTGGTGTTGGATGATGGGTTGGACTGATGATCTTGAAGGTCTTTTCCAACCTAGTTAATTCTAATTCTAATTCTAATTATAGTTCTAATTCTAATTCTAATTCTAATTCTAATTCTAATTTTAATTCCATGAGTTAGTTATCCAGAATATATTATGTTGAGTTCTTAAAGTCCCTAAATTTAAGTTAGTGATTAGTATATGCCCCACACAAGATACACTATGACTATCCCAATGCTGTTCACATTGATTCACTCATACATAATGAATACAGATATTCATATACATGAACAAAAGTCCATAAGAAAAGAAGAGGAATGTACTCTAGAAAGCAAGGCTACTCCACAGCATGAAGGTACAGACTTCTCAGGAAAATAATAGGGGATGGCTTGTGGCAGACAGGCACAACACAGCACCAACACTGTGAATGCTAATGAGTAACGCCAAGGAATATCACTGGAGCATCATATATTGGAAGATGACACTGATGAGGGCAGATGTAGAAAAATTATTATCAACTTCAGACCCCTAGAGCAGCATGAATGAAATCACATCCTTGTGCTCTGGGAAATAAAAGAGGCAACTTGGAAAGAAATAAAGACAGCCCTTAATTATCTAAAAGTAAATTGGGAGCAGCCCATGATAATTCAGAAGTGGCATTATTATAGTACACAATGCAGAGCTAATTCAGAAATCAGTTCATTCCAAAACATCAACAGCTGGGTTTAATAATAGGCACAATGAATCAGAAATGAAGAAAAGCTTGAGACAGAAGATTATTGAGCAACTCAAATCGTATTATTAGATTTACAACTAAATGATGGCAAAGAACCTGCATATTAGAAATAGTTAAATAAAGGAAAACAATAATTTGGATTGAAGAGCTGCATGAATGTTAAAAAAATAGCAAAAAATCACTTCCACATCATTTTTTCACCTGTCTGAGTTTGAGTTTTGGAGATGTTTGGTTATGCCTTTACCATAGTAAAAGATAACGTTCTTATTCCTTCATTGTTTTAAAAATAAAATAAAGACTTTATTGGCACAACACCAAGATACCACCTGAATGAAAAAATGCTTTAGTGGTAAAAAAAGGTAATTGCATACTCTTATAGTCTGAGAAGGTGTTGGGTTTTTTTTTCATATTTAGTAAGATCTTCTGCAAATTTTCCCATGCTATATGATGCTTACATTCCATTACATTTGGTACAGCATGGGACAAGCACAACGAACCTACCAGATGACTAAAGCCTGGGGAAGCATAAATAGTGGCTGAGTGGAGATTTGGTTGGAATGATTGTGCAGCTCAAGTTCAGTGCTGGTATCAGATCTGTGTGAAGCTATCAGCCAGAAAGTAACCCAAGCACAAACTTTTGGGCTCTGAAATAATGTACAGAAACCCAAGAGTGCTAAAAGTGTTGTTGATTCATTATTTTTGTGTTCTGCATTTCAATATGTAGGAGCTGGGAATGGAAGCATCATTTGCACAGAGGCAATACTGCATAGCCTTCAATGTTTCATTTTATCACAAACAGTTTTGAAGATGTTTTCACTGTGAGCTCGTCCTCCACCTAGGTTCAGCTACGAAATATATAACCAAAGTATGTCTCAATAGCAGTGCACAGAACATTTCTTGTGAGGCAATGAGTCAATCCCTCTACAATGATACATATGATTAAATACATGTATTTAGTGAAAGTTAACCTATTTTTTCAACATAGTTGCTCCTTCTATGATTCATTTTGTTTCTTTTAATGTCAGAAGTTTTTTATTCCTTTTATTTTGTCTTCCAGGTAAAAGTCCTGTCATTGCCTTTATGGGGCTTTCAGTCAGGCCTGTAATAGAACACTCTAAAGAGAGGGAGAGGAAAGAAAAAGTCTTGACTTGTGCAGCATGAACAGTATTTAGTTTGTGATGTGAAAAGTATTTAAAGAAACAATTCAGAGTGGCTGAAGGAAGGGGCAAAAACAATCTAACACCCACTGCATATGACAGGGACATTTCTATTGACTTTAATAGGCTATGAATCAAACAATAATTCTACTATTTGATTACAGGAAAAAATATAAATAATGATTTATGAACAATAAATGGGGGAGAAAAAAAGGAAATAGGTCTAGAATGATCTGCATAATCTGATCTCCACCTGAGCTACATCAAATTGCATTTTGTCAGCATCCTCTAATACAGCAATTTTCAGTAGTTACATGTTTATATATACGGTGTGAATAATAAGATGGATTATTGCTGCACAACATAAATCATTGATAACATTAATTAACCATGACATTTTATCAGAGAGAATATTCATAGGAAACAAAAACAATTTCTTCAAAGACCAGCTGCCCAGAAAAAGTGACGACTCATACAATAAAATCCAGGATTCGACATGCCACCAATTCTCTCACTGCAAACAGCTACATCATGAAACTAATCCAAGAAGGGAAAAAATAATATAAGGTACCTCATGAAGCAGAGCAAGCAGCCATAAGACATGGTTGATCTGTTGCTCACATCACTATGTTGAGAATCAGTTCAACCAAAATGGGGCATCCAGGCAGGTGATCACTGCCTGGTATTGCCATGATTTTATTCCCCAAAATGCCACAAGCCATTTCACACTTCCACCCTAGAGTTCAGTGACGATGCAGTGAGAAGTAGCATGCAGCTTTATCAGTGAATTGTGCTTCTAAATGCTGCACAGTTTACTCAAGTATAGAAAACTGTTTGTAGTTTCAGATTTTTGAAAGGAATAAACCAGGATGAGCAGAGGGCTGGAGCACCTCTCCTACGAGGGCAGACTGAAAGAGTTGGGGCTACTCAGTCTGGAGAAGAGAGGCTCTGAGGTGACCTCATTGTGGCCTTCCAGTATCTGAAGGGGGCCTACAAGAAGGCTGGGGAGGGACTTCTCAGGCTCTCAGGTAGTGATAGGACTAGGGGCAATGGACTGAACCTGGAGGTGGGGAGATTCAGGCTGGATGTGAGGAGGAAGTTCTTCCCCATGAGAGTGGTGAAGCCCTGGAATGGGTTGTCCAGGGAGGTGGTTGGGGCCCCATCCCTGGAGGTGTTTAAGCCCAGGCTGAATGAGGCTCTGACCAGCCTGATCTAGTGTGGGGTGTCCCTGCCCATGGCAGGGGGGTTGGAACTAGCTGATCCTTGTGGTCCCTTCCAACCCTGACTGATACTATGATAGAGAATACAAGGTCTTGTCTACATACATAATTATATGTAAGACAGGTGTAGGTCCCTTTCAATCTCAATGAGTGCACAGTCAACAAAAGCCCATGAAAAACTCTATTAACAACAATCCCAGGTCATTTAAAAACATGAAGTTGGGAACACTGGAGGAGACATGAAGGATGTAAATCTATAACAGTAACAATGAGAATTAAATACCACTAGATAATAATCTTGACATGATAATTTTTTTTAACACTAATCCTTCTTAAACTAGAGCTTTAAAATTTTAGGAAGATGTACAGATTTAGTTAGACCCCAGTCACATGTTTAATTAAGTGGCCATAAATCTAGAGTAAATGGTCCTGTCCTCTGTCCATCTCTCAAACATTTCTGCCCCAGCAGGGCCCCCTCCACTGCCCATTTGTATGTCAAGATCAGTACATTTTCAACTATGTGGAGAGTCAGATGAAGGAACTGATGCAGCTGAAACTGATTCTTTGCATGGCTGTGTTTTACATTCAGTTGTGTAGTAGAATTAGTTCTCTTTGTGGCTCTGCTTACAACCTGCTCTTCTTCGCTGTGTGTAACTAGAACTGTTTCATACATCACTCCCATAAAAAGACATACTGCCTTCTCATCACATCTTTAACCTGAAAATATGCTAAAGCATGCATTCCAGTTAACATCAGGAAGACCTTATTCTATCAGCTGTAATCTACAGTGTCTCTCATAAAACAGAAATGAATGCTAACATCAGAAACACACACAAGCATCATATGACTTGAAACTTTCATCACCTGCAAACATGAGATATTTAAGACAATAAATTTGCTAAATTTGACTGAAGGTAGCTTAAAAATTTTACCTTTAGAAGAACAGACCTTAGCCAGATCATAAATATACTATAGCAACAGAGCTTATTAAGATAGATCATAAGATTTATAGTATTTATAGGCTTATTACAAATTAAACTTTGGACTGCAGTTGTGAAAAAAGAAGGTAAGGGGATGGGGTGCATGGGCATATGGGAGAAGGAAGTCTACTTCAAATGTATGCAAGCAGCCAATTAATTTATCAGCTGGGAAAAAGTATAACAAAATAATGAAAGGCATAGTGAAAACTATCCAATTTCTTTTTGAACTTTATTCCTGAGTGTGAAAATTCTGCCTCTATGAAAGGATACTAAACTTTCAGCTCCAAAAAGGAGCTGTATCATCAAGGCAGTGTTTAATTAATTTATGGGGTTAACTGCTGTGAAAGTTCATCGAGACACATATTAAAGCTGGTTTTTAAAGGGCTGGATAATCTTCTGATGATAAACAACACTAGCGGCTCTGTAAGCAAAGGCAACGGTGTAAGAGTAATTACATCTCATGCTTCAGGACAGAAATGGAACCCCTCTGCCCCAGGTGCAGCATGAGCTATTATTAATAACATTTTCTTCATCCTATAAATGTAAACTCCTAAGTGCACTTTGTTATCTGGCACAGCTCTTAACCTAGTTGACACTGCCAAGGACACTGTATGAGACTAGAGAAATCCATGGGTTTACTCGGTCTGTCGGTGTGAAAATAAATGGAATCGAAAAGCAAACGAAGTCATAGAATCATAGATTGCATCGGCTTGGAAAGGACCCACAAAGGTCATCTTGGCCAACCTCCCCGCAGTGAGCAGAGACATCTTTACCTAGATCAGGTTGCTCAAGGCTTCATCAAGTTTGACTTTGAATGTCTCCATGGATGGGGCCTCTACCAACTCTCTGGACAACCTGTTCTAGTACTTCACTTATCTCACTATAAAGAACTTCCTCCTAGTGTCTAATCTAAATCTACCCTTCTGTAGTTTAAAACCACTGCCCCTTGTCCTGTTGCTACATGCCTTGTAAACAGTCCCTCCCCAGCTTTCCAGCAGGTCCCTTTCAGATATTGAAATGTCACTAAAAGGTCTCCTTGGAGCCTTCTCTTCTTCAGGCTGAGCAACCCCAACTCTCTCAGCCTGACTTCTGTAGGAGAGGTGCTCTAGCAATGAGCAATGCTCACCAAGTTGGAGAGCTATGGATTTGATGGGTGGACAGTTCAGTGGCTAAGGAATTGGCTGGACAGTGGTGCTCAATGTCTTGAAGTTCAGATGGAGAGCAGTGACAAGTGCTGTCCCTCAGGGGTCTGTACAGGGTCTGAACTGTTTAATGTTTTTATCAGTGACATACACAGTGGGATGGAGTGCACCATCAGCAAGTTTGCAGATGACACCAAGCTGAGTGGTGCTGTCGATAAACCAGAGGGACAGGACGTCATGCAGAGGGACCTGGACAGGCTGGAGAGCTGGGTGCAGGCAAACCTCATGAAGTTTAATAAGGACAAGTGCAGAGTCCTGCACATGGGGAGGAATAACAATAGGCACCAGTACAGGTTATCAGGACCTGCTGGAAAGCAGCTTCATGGAGAAAGCCCTTGGAGTCCTGGTGGACAGCAAGTTCTCCATGGAACAACAATGTGCCCTTGTGGCCAAGAGAGCCAATGGTATCCTGGGGTGTATCAACAAGTGTGTCCGGCAGGTCTAGGGAAGCTCTACCTCTCTACTCTGCTCTGGTGAGACCTCACCTGGAATACTGCATCCAGTTTTGGGCTCCCCAGGTCAAGAAAGGCAGAGAACTGCTGGAGAGAATCCAATGAAGAGCCACAAGGATGATTAGGGAACTTGAGCATCGCCCCTTGAAGAGAGACTGAGATGCCTGGGGCTACTTAGTCTTGAGAAGACTGAGAGGGGATCTCATCAATATGTATGAATATCTGAGGGATGGGCATCAAGTGGAAGGGCCAAGCTTTTTTTGATGGCACACAGCAATAAGACAAGGAACAACGGGTTCAAGCTTGAACATAGAAGATTTCACCTCAACATGAGGAGAAACTTCTTTACAGTGAGGGTGATGGAGCACTGGAACAGGCTGCACAGGGAGGTTATGGAATCTCCTTCTCTGGAGACATTCAAAACCCATCTGGATCCCATGCAGACTACCCTAAGTGATCCTGCTTTGGCAGAGGGGTTGGACCCAATGATCTCTTGAGGTCCCTTCCAACCTCTAATATGCTGTGATACTGTGATACTTTGATATATTCGGAGTTCACATAATAAAAATGAAATCAGCAGTTTCTTCCTTTGACAACTGATTAAAATAGATTAATAGTCATCCTATTCATCTGGGTTTAAGAGAGATGCAGAATTACTAGCAGGGGCATGATTATAGAAGACAGTTTTCAACAGATACCTGGATTTAGAGATCTGTTCACTCCATTTACCTGACTGCAATGCATAAGCTCAGTGCCTTCTGTTATACCAGCTGACTAGTTAATTTTATTTTAGGAATTCTAACTGATTTATTTATTTGCTTGGTTGGTTGGGTTTTTTAATGCAGTAGAAAAATATGCAGCTATGCTAACAAGCCAGCTTGCATTTTTGGTAATGAAAGAGCTTTCTAGAAAGAAAACTTAGCTAGCAAAGCTCTAGAGCAGAGGCCTGAAACAGTTATAATCCATGATGTAGGAAATAACAAAGTAAACACCAAAGAAGTTTACCTGCTTCCACTGCTTTGATGGCAAAAAATATCACACTTTCATCACAGAAAGTACTCCACACTGTCTCAGATACACTAGAGATCAGCCTTCTCACTGCAGACCAAAACTAGGAGCAAAAGTCCAGAGCACAGCACCATTCCACAGTGCCTTTCATTAGCAATTTTCCAGGGTGCTGCTGTGCTCACCACGAAATGCTTCCCTTGTATCCTATACAGACTAGTATTTATTGCAGTGTTGCTGTCAATATATTTACTAACATTCATCAATGTACTTGATTTCCAGTGCAACTTACAAGGTGTGTGCTATCAAATACGCCGTGAATTCCTTCTGGTTTGCTCTAGTTGTGTCTAAAAGCACATCCTTTCACCATGGCATGGATGAATGTTCTCTCTCTAACAAACAATGTTCTCCTCCTTGACCTTCAGGGCTGCAAACCATATATTGTACCACGTCACACGTCACACTACAGGTGCTAACACTACCTTTGTCTTTCCACTTGATTGCAACTAAAAATAATAATAATAATAAAAAAAAGAGCAAGTCCACAAGATCAATATTTTACATTTGAAGTTATTAAATTTCTACTAAAGAGCCTATTAATCAAACCCATCCATACACACGTTTTTTCCAGTTTTAATCTCCTAAGGGATGTGCAGCATTATATGGGTAAGGCAGAAAATCAAAGATAAATAGCCCTGCAAATGGTTAAGGGTGGCAGTTTAACACTGGTATTGACTAAGCACCTCGAGCATATTGGAACTTGACAGAAAAGAAGACTGATCCTAGAAATAAATGGAAGGTGAATCTGGTTAGAGTTTTCTTCACAGCCTGAAGAACTGCACTGTTGAGAGCAAAGATCATCTCTCAGTCGTACCACGGGGAGGAGGCTCTGCCCTGTGTGTGACAAAGCAGCTGGCAGACCAACACTAAGCGCACTCTGATGTACCTTTGTGGTTCTGCTTCTTACACATCTCCATGTAGTGCAACTCTGGCTGTTGTGAAGTGCTGGATTTATGCCCTTTTTGGCCAGCACTATGGCAGGATGGAGAAAGGGAAACGTTGCACAATTATGCTACTCAAAGTTGGTCACCTCAGAGAGATGACTCTCTTAATCAGAGGAAAAGCAGAGGGAGTCCAGGATATTTTAGGTTGGGCTTCCTTTGTGACTTGTCCTTTAGAGGAACTGTCTCTCCCTCTATTCATTTACCATGGAATCTCTTAAACTGGTGCCTATGGATACGTGATTTCCATGCACAAAATGTTGGTTTTGAATTGAAGATGTTATTTTCTAGACTGTGAAGACTACCATTTAGTAACAATGTATAGAAAAGAAGAAAGAAACAACTTACAGAAAAATCTGTTGCTTAGTTTCAGTACTCCTGAAAATCTAATTGTAGGAAACATGCATGCATGCAGTCCAGTTAAAACTGGGCTGTAGCTTTTGAATGCCCTTTAGAGCAGCCCCTTATGACTGGACTGTACATTGGAATTTGGACAGTCACTTCCATGAGCAGATCAGTGGATGGTACATGTTACTATGGTTACAGACCTTACTGCATCAAGCATTATACATACACTGGAACACTCATTCCTTGCCCTGAGAACTGTAAGCTTCTGAGCAAGGGAACCAAGTCAGCAACAGAGTTATGTAGGCCCTTAGCTCATGTGTTATATGGCTTTACAAGACATGAGCTGAATGCATGCCTAGGATAATGAAGAATGCATTTCTGGGAACAGGAGGAGTGGATAACAGCAAAGAAATGCTAGAAATCAAAGCACGAGAAGAATAAAGGTAGAGGGAAGAGCAAAAGGATGGATAAAGTAAGAGGGATAAGTTAGACTGAGGCTACTCTGGTAGAAAGATCAGAATGAAAAACAGACTCAATAGTATTCAGATTTAACAGTGACAAAAGAAACAAGAGAAAAAATCCTCTTTGGAATCAGATTGGCTAGAAGCTAATAGCAGCCTTCCAGGGCCTGCAGAGGGCCTACGAGAAGGATGGAGAGAGACTGTTTACAAAGGCCTGTGGTGATATGATAAGGAGCAATAGCTTCAAACTAGAAAAGAACAGATTTAGATTGGATATTAGGAAGAGGTTCTGTACTGTGAGGGTGGTGGAACACTGGAACAGGCTGCCCAGGGAGGTGGTTGGGGCCACATCCCTGGAGATACTCATGGTGAGGCTCAACAGGGCTCTGGGCAGCCTGATCTAGTGGAGGATGCCCCTGCTGAATGCAGAGGGGGTTGGACTAGACAGCCTTTATTTATCAACATTCTCTGTAGCACAGAGGGGAAGACATAGCATTACAGACCTCTCCATCTGTACAGTCTGTAAAAAAACACTATTGCACTGTGAAAAATATTGGTAGATATTTATACCTTAATCACCCACAAGGGGGAAAATAAAATAAATTAATAGAAAAATAATCCATTAAATGAAAAACATTAAAACACCCCCTTGAATATTTTGCTTTTGGTTAAAAAGCATCCTGTTCAACGACCCCCTTGCAATGCATAGAAGATAGAGACATCTGAAATCTCTTCCTTATAAAGAGGAGCAGATGATCATACTTAGTGAAATCCACTCAATCTCCAGTGACTAAAACTCCAATGTATTAATTAAATATCACTAGAATTTTACAGGTGGAAATGTCTCTCACCTCACCTGCAGCACTCAGCTGGCAAGATTAAACCAAATACTCACAAAACCTTGCACAGAGTGTCATTCAGCTTTGTCTGTTTCTACTAATTTATTTCCCAGATTAATCAGCATTGCTAATGTACTTCTGACACTTGTACGACCACAACATACTGTAATGACTGCCCAGGATTCACATTTCATCATGTGTGCTTGCTATTAATGCAATCATTTATTAATGACATACTTTTATGAAAACCACTGTTTGCCAGACAAACAGCTCTAAATGGCTCTCACATGCCATGGCACGCACTTTTAACATTATGAAGAGTTACATTCAATATCTGTACTTAGTCAACTACTTCTATAATACTCAAAGCACGGTGCAGAAGAAGACATGCTGAATGCTAACTACATTGTAAATAATTTGATGGCTACAACAAAAAATAGTCAACAAAAAAGAGTATTCAAAGGTTGTTTTAGTCTGAAGAAGACAGTACAATTGTTTGTATTCACACACAATCCCAGTGACAAATATCTATGAAACAACGGACAGGTACAAGTGGCATAAATTAAGGGCCACTCACAAAGGCACTAAGAGGTTATCAGCTGAGAAAAAGAAACCCATCACAGGACTCTGTAGGTCTGGAATTTCCAGTAATTCTTGCTTCATCTAAATGGTATAATACAGAGGACATTTTCACCACTCTTAAGGGAGCAAAGAAGGATATAGTTCTTTTTCAATAAAAAGGGGAGAATTTATTCCCTTTGGAATAACTATAGTCAGCAATAGTTATGAAATTATCTTTCAGGCTGGGGAGAATACCAGGAGCTTTTCATAAGAGAAAAAAATAATTAATTGAGTAGCTATCATGACAATAATTACCACATTCCATCATTTCATTATATATAGAGCACAGAGTTCTACTTTCAGCAGAAAAATGTAAAAGTGTTTTATAAAAGAGGCATATTATAGGAAGCTCTGTGATGAAAGAAATAAATACCACTGGAGCACAAGAACCATCAACCTTAAAACCATCGCAGGAACATCAGCAAAGCACAAAGTTAGTCAAAAAAGTTGTAGCCCACAGGCAGATGGACACAGAGAGAAGGAGCTTTCAAAGATAACAGCACGGAAGCATTCCAGAGTGGAAGCAAATGCGTGCCCCTTTCTTGTGTGACATCAGAGGCGCTACAGAAACAATAGCTTAAAGATTGCTGACAACTGCTCAGCCCATGCTTTGAGCCAAGAGAGCAGGAGCAAGATCTGTCATGCAAAATCTGACCCCTTAGCAAAACAATTTCTGGACTGTACTGAGAAAACACTGGTGGAAGTTGCTAAACACCACTGGAGCTGAGCCCAGAAAGGAGAAGATGCTGAAAGCAGCCTGTGCCAGAGGTATCAGACTCAACAGCTGACATAGGATAAGCAGTCAGCAGCAATACCCTTAAGCAGGAAAGCAATTTACTGCTGTCATCTACAAGGCATGGGACCCAATCGTCCCACTGTGCCACAAAAGCAAACCAAAGACCAAAAGACTGGCTGAGAAAAAGGACCCACAGACAACTTGAGAGTCGTAAGGATTCACCAAACACTTCAGATGCCATCTAAGCCTCTCTCTTTATTTATGTGTTTGGACAAAGGAGGACATGAGATACAAAAATAACAAACCTCAGGGCCGAAACCTTAGCAGAGGGAATCCATGAAAAGACATCAAAATATGAAAGGTTTATCCTCCACAGGAAACAAAAAATTGATCAAGGGATATTTTCTTTGCTGAAACTGTCATAACTTATCACACCAAGCAGATGATCTGAAAATTCAAATGTATATATGAAGCTGTAAAGAGTTTAGTTTAGACCCTTTGCTACAGGCATTTCAAAAACAAGCCTGGATTTGCTATTTTCCTATCTTGCAGTGGATTCTTATGTGACATTAATGGACCAAAAGAGTTTCTTGTTTTAAAGTTTGTTTCATGACTTTAGTTGGTTGTTCCAAACTGATTTTCAGTGTGTTAAATAGGAAAAAAAACAAAGTTGTTAAGCATCTGTGGAAAAAGGAAACTGAGAATGTGGGCAGGAAATTTTATGGGCTTTATGAAAGGCAGGATATTAATCAATATAACCATCACATTTATGTAAACAAATGGCCATAATGCAAAGCAAATGTGTTAGCCACTCTAGCAAGTAAGATGGAGGACCCCACCAAAGCACCAAAGACACACTTAGCTCCTAAATAGCATTGCAAGGTCAGCTGTTCTCCGTGGAAAACAAACAAACAAGAGGGCAGATTATCCAGGTACTGATACCATGAACCATGAAGTGCTCTAAGTAGTTTTTTGGGAAAAGAACAAAATACCAGAGCAAAAGGACAACACAAGCAGACAGCTAGCCTCTGATATTCTCAGAGTCCTGGTCGAGACAATTCGAACTCTTAACGTGCACTGGCACTGTCATCTGTGGTAGATACCTGGAAAATGAATCACATTTCAAGAAGCAGAAGCCTTCTCCACCAAAGACTTCAGCTGATGTCTCTCTACTGCAGTAGATCACGACAGAACAGGTTTTTGCTAATACCTGTAAGAATTCTCAATCTGAACACATCAGGGGGACTTGTTAGAGCATCCACAGAAAAGTTTGGTTTTTCTCTCCAGCATCAAAATCAACAGGAATCAGATTTTTCTGAGAAAGCCTGACACTCTTGTTCAGGCATCCAAGGCAAATGTGCAAAAAAAAATGATTCAGTGATTGAGGATACCCTCAGGAAACAATACATTTATGAGTGAGGGGAAGCTGACTGCTGAAAACATACTGCTCTCTTTCTCTCATCTATACACAAACACTTCAGAAGCTAGAAGGAAGCTGTAAAACCTAGTATGGGTACTAATGTCCTGCTTTCTTCTGAGAACTAACTTCTGATAGCAAGTATAAAATTCAAAGTAGTATATTTTTTTCCTGCTTGCTCCATGGCTGCCAGCATATTAGGCCTTGACCAGCTGTGTCTCAGAAGCATTATGTTTGTAAGGAAATTCTTCAGAATCCATACCCAGAACTAAACAAGGACTTCTAGAGTAAACATTTTTTATTATCTGAACATCTCTGCAGCCAGTATGAACTCTCATTAACTGGAAAAGGAATATTTGGTTCTAACACTTTCAGAGTAAAACACATTGCAGGGAAGCCCCAGAGGCATGGGTCATAGCTTCTCTCTTTGTTGCTTTTTTGTTTCATTTTTTTTGCCTACTCAGAGTTGGAGAATGTTTTACATGGAGTAGATCCTCTTTGCCTATTGACAGAGAAAAATGTAACTGTGGACAAAGGCATTGGGCAAATATTCAAGCTCCCTCTTCAGTGCAATGGAACACCAAAGCACTGCAGCTGCAACGGTGGCTCAGGCCTCCATTCCCTAACAACAGAGCAGCACTGCCACGCTCAGGCTCGGAACCGCTGGCATTCAGCAGTGGTGTGTGTGGGATTTTTCTACCTGTATTGAGGAAATGAAACTGGAAAAAGCATTTAGATTAATGTCATGAGATATTTTAATCACACTGCACTTACTAAAAAAAAATGGGGTTTTCACTGTTGGAAGGAAAAAATGACATTTCCAGCTCCAGTAGGAAAGAATTGGACATGATCAGAAAATTAGACTTGCCCCAAGACAGCATTAGATTATGTAGTAATTTTCATGCTCACAGATAAAACTTAATTTGCAAACAGAAGAAGGAATTGAAAACCCCTCAATATAGAAGCAGGAATCCTGGTGAACTGACAATATGATAATGATGATCCTGAACTGCAAAAAGATTTGGAAGGCAAAACACTGTCTGGGAGAGGACAAAGTTCTTAGTAGGCACAGTGTCCCAGAGACAGGTTTCAATCATTTGATAAAAACAGATGAAAACTCTCAGACATTTACTGTTAATATACTAAGCCAAACAATTACTTTGTCACCAGCAAATCTGTCCAGCAGTTTTGATGCAGAACCTTCTGCTGTCAAAACCTCAGGTAAAAGCCCCAGATGCAGTTATCTCCTATTAAAAGGCATTGTCAATGCTAAGAGCAAGATTGTCAGAAGAACTGGGATTACACAAGGCCCTTTGTATTGGAGTGGAGGGAAATGCTTCTCATAGTGACATAGTGACCGAAGATGAGGAAAAGGCTGAGGTCCTGAACGCCTTCTTTGCCTCCATGTTTAACAGCAAGGCAGGAGTCCAGGATGAGTGGCCTCCTGAGCTGGGTAATAGGGTCGGGGAGCAGTGTAATGCCCCAGAAATCCATGAGGAATTAGTTCGGGACCTGCTGAGCCACTTGGACACCCACAAGTCCATGGGACCGGATGGGATCCATCCTAGGGTGCTGAGAGAGCTGGCAGATGAGCTGGCCAAGCCGCTCTCCATCATTTTCCTCCAGTCCTGGCTCACTGGAGAGGTCCCAGATGACTGGAAACTGGCCAATGTGATCCCCATCCACAAGAAGGGACGGATGGAGGAGCCCGGAAACTACAGGCCAGTCAGCCTGACCTCAGTGCCAGGGAAAGTGATGGAACAGATTATCCTGGAGGCAATAGCTGCACACCTGAAGGATGGCCAAGGGCTCAGGTCCAGCCAACATGGATTTAGGAAGGGCAGGTCCTGCCTCTCCAACCTGATCTCCTTCTATGATCAGGTGACCCGTCTGGTGGACGTGGGGAGGCCTGTGGATGTAGTCTATCTGGACTTCAGCAAGGCCTTTGACACCGTCCCCACAGTAAACTGCTGGCTAAACTGTCAGCTCGTGGTTTGGACCGCAACACTCTGTGCTGGGTTAGGAACTGGCTGGAGGGCCGAGCCCAGAGAGTGGTGGTGAATGGTGCCGCGTCCGGCTGGCGGCCAGTCACCAGCGGCGTCCCCCAGGGATCGGTGCTGGGCCCCATCCTCTTTAACATCTTCATTGATGATATGGATGAGGGGGTTGAGTCAGTCATCAGCAAGTTTGCAGATGACACCAAGTTGGGAACAGATGTTAGTCAGTTAGAGGGTAGAAAGGCTCTGCAGAGGGACCTCGACCGACTGGACAGATGGGCAGAGTCCAATGGGATGGCATTTAATAAGTCCAAGTGCCGGGTGCTGCACTTTGGCCACGGCAACCCCATGCAGAGCTACAGGCTGGGGTCAGAGTGGCTGGAGAGCTGCCAAACAGAGAGGGACCTGGGGGTGCTGATTGACACCCACCTAAACATGAGCCAACAGTGTGCCCAGGTGGCCAAGAAGGCCAATGGCATCCTGGCCTGTATTGGGAATAGTGTGGCCAGCAGGAGCAGGGAGGTCATTCTGCCCCTGTACTCTGCATTGGTTAGGCCACACCTTGAGTACTGTGTCCAGTTCTGGGCCCCTCAGTTTAAGAAGGACATTGAGATACTTGAACGTGTCCAGAAAAGGGCAACAAGGCTGGTGAGAGGCCTTGAGCACAAGCCCTATGAGGAGAGGCTGAGGGAGCTGGGATTGTTTAGCCTGGAGAAGAGAAGGATCAGAGGTGACCTCATTGCCCTCTACAACTACCTGAAGGGTGGTTGTAGACAGGAGGGGGTTGGTCTCTTCTCCCAGGCAACCAGCACCAGAACAAGGGGACACAGTCTCAAGCTGTGCCAGGGGAGGTTTAGACTCGAGGTGAGGAGGAAGTTCTTCACTGAGCGAGTCATTCGTCATTGGAATGTGCTGCCCAGGGAGGTGGTGGAGTCGCCGTCCCTGGAGGTGTTCAAGGGGAGATTGGACGTGGCGCTTGGTGCCATGGTCTAGTTGTGAGGTCTGTTGGGACAGGTTGGACTTGATGATCCTTGGGGTCTCTTCCAACCTTGGTTATACTGTGATACTGTGATACTGTGATACTGTGATACTTGTTGACTTTTCTGACAAGCATTTTGGACACATTAGCAGAATCACTAAGGCTGGAAGACACCTCAAAGATCATCGAGTCCAACCTGTCACCACAGACCTCATGACAAAACCATGGCACCAAGTGCCATGCCCAATCCCCTCTTGATCACCTCCAGGGATGGGGACTCCACCACCCCCCCTGGGCAGCACATTCCAATGGCAAATGACTCTCTCCATGAAGACCTTTCTCCTCACCTCCAGCCTAAACTTCCCCTGGCACAGCTTGAGACTGTGTCCTCTAATGGCACAAGCCATTCAGTTAAATGTACATTAACAATTCAATCACTGTCACTGTTCAAAGTAGTTTTTGCTGAGGTAAGAACTACAGGCAATTCATAGTTATTCATGATTTCAGTTTTGTCTTCTAAAAATCTCACTTTTTGATATCTGAGGGATTCTGGGTGACAGTACTGAAACATTCACATTTATGAGGAAGTCTTAAACCTGAAAAGTTGCTTCTTTTCTGCAATCTTTCTCCTTTGAATGTGATATTTTGTAGACACCCAGCATGCCACATCTCTGTATGTTGACCTAATGTAAAGACTAGCAGTTACTAGACTTTAAGAACTTTCAGAATAATGGGTGGTAAATTCACAGCTGGACCTTCATGGAACACTTTGTAAAACAAGTTGTAGAGGCAATTATCATTTGACCTTTTTTTATCTGATGAAGTAAATTAAAAAATAAAAAATAAAGAATAAAAAACCCAACATCTGAAAAAGACCTTCTTTGGTTTTTAAGTTTTTTCCAATTTTACTCAAGAATAGAATAGGATAGAATAGAATGGAATGGAATGGAATAGAATAGAATAGAATAGAATAGAATAGACCAGGTTGGAAGAGACCTTCAAGATCAACCTATCAGGTAATCCAACCCACCTAATCAACTAAACTAATCTAAGTCAAGTTTGGTTGTAGGTCTTTTTTTTTGTTTGTTTGTTTTGGTTGGGTTTTTGTTTGGTTGGTTTTGTTTGGTTGGTTTTTGTGCTGTTGGAGGGTTTTTGTTGTTGTTTATTATTACTGTGCCCTCCCTTGATTTCTAATGGCTTAATTGCTTTCTGTGTTATGATTTTTCTTTCAGTGACCTTCTGTAGAGTCTCTTTACCCTAGCTCTCTGCAAGATTCCTCAATACCATTGTAGTTAACAGAGGGTTTGTGTCATAACTGTATAATCCTGTTCATTAATGAAAACCCCATATATTCATATAACATCTCTAAGCTTCTGTCTCACTCTTCATTCAAGCTCTCGTCTACCTTGCCCAAATTACAATGTATTAACCTCTTCCTCTGGACTTTTCTTCTGGATGTCATACATGCACCTCAGATATATTGTGGCTCAACTGAAGCTCTTCATTCTGCATTCTCTCTTTCACTCCTCTCATCATCTCTGCTTTTAAAAATATCTTTCGTTGCTACTATCTGTAGCAATAACCATCTGAACTTTACCCTTCTAAACGTGACCTAAATCACTGTACTAGGTTGGCTTACAGATATCTGCTGCAGAACACCTCTAAAATATAGCTCTTCTCATCAGAACCCTCACTCTGACAGCATTCAGCACTCTGACAGCATGGCAGCATGCCTTGTTTTGGTCTAAGTAAGTGTGGGTTTGCACTGCTCAAATCCATTCTAAATGTTCTAGCACCAAAGGAAAGTTTATCTGCACAGATGAGCCCTCTGCAGTACGCCATTAGCAATGCCTGCTGCGATCTGAGTCCTCTGAATCATCTCAGGGAAACAGAACGCTGTTGCACCACTTACAACCTTTTCCATCCCTTTCAATCTGAACCCCAGTATAATTATGCAACTCTGCTGTACTCCATCAGCACTTTTTAAAAGCCATTTGCATAATTTTCTTTATAGCATAAACATAAGCTTTCATCATATCCACAGCCCTCTTGGCACATCCCATTCTCTAAACCCGTGTTAAGGTATCAATTTCTGCTTCTCAACCCAGGCCAGAAGCCTCCAAAGCCTGTTTAGAGAAGGCAGTTCCACAAGGTGGCAAACCCAAGGTGTTAAGTCTCCTTGAAACAGCCCCTTTGTGAAACAACAAAGGCTGCAGAGGCTGTTATAAGACTGAAATTCCAGCCCAGCATGTCAGCCAGTGTCATGGCACCATTTTACTGCATTCCCTTTCTCTTTCTGTGCACTGGTTTAAGGCAGCCTGCTCTCACAAGCAAAGCACCCACACACAGTCAGGAGGGAAAGTAACACACAAAAAAACAACCCAGGGTTGAGACAAGGACTTGAGTGAGGTGATCTACAATTACTCTAGCCTGTTTCACAGAAAAACACAGTAAAAGCAGAAGCAGCAGCAGCAGGAGGGTAAAATGATCCCACTGCCCCTCAAGCCTGCAGCCAGCCCAGTGGAAAAGACCAACAGCCCAAAACTGGAAACCAGAATTGGCAAACAGAAAAAGGAAGCCTCTCATCTTACAAGCTGAACTTCAAACAGTTAATACATAGGCTCAAACAAGAACTTTCTGTTCTGAACAGTAAAAATTGCTTCATAGTATCTTTCCTATTCTGCTCTCTTGATTATTTAGACATTCAGCAGCCATAAACAAGTAGCTTATCCATGAGATCAGCTATGTGATTCCAAAATTAATGGACACCTGAGAAATAACCTTCCCCTTCCTTCCCTCCCTCCCCCCCCAAAAAAAAAGATTAAATAAGAAAGTTTATGGTATGCTTATACTTGGCTTGAAGCAAAGCAATCAGTTGTGCAAGAACACTCTCTTAAGGACTCAGATTATGCAACTATTGATAAAATGGCTTTCTGGCTTTTTGGGTTCTCAGGCTATCAGGGAGTGATAGGACTAGGGGCAATGGAATGAAGCTGGAGGTGGGGAGATTCAGGCTAGATGTGAGGAGGAAGTTCTTCACCATGAGAGTGGTGAAGCCCTGGAATGGGTTATCCAGGGAGGTGGTTGAGGCCCCATCCCTGGAGGTGTTTTTAAGGCCAGGCTGGATGAGGCTCTGGCCAGCCTGATCTAGTGTGGGGTGTCCCTGCCCATGGCAGGGGGGTTGGAACTAGCTGATCCTTGTGGTCCCTTCCAACCCTGACTGATACTGTGATACTATGATAAAAGCAACATTCTGTATTTTCAGTGACTTTTCTGATTCATGAAGCACTGCTCATTAAGATACAAGCTGATGTCTAACACTAATGACAGGCATTATTTCACATGTGGGAACTAAAACCAAACAGGAATAACACAGAACCTTAAAACAGAAAATGACAATTCATTTCATAATCCACTGTTACAGTAATCAATCATCAACACTTTTCCACTGGCAATGCCACCCTTTTATATGTCTAACTGTATGGAGAGGCATGAAAATATGTCTGTCTTTAGCCAAACTAGTTCAAGGCATACAAAACAGCAAACATGTAAAGTCCTTGCAGCATGCTTATCCTTTCAGCCTGTCCTAACTCTGCAGCACAGTGCTGGTTTTCTACACCAAAGAGGGCAAGGCTTTGCTTTCTAAAGCTACCCTCACTGATTCTTTTCACTTGCCCACAGATTTGCTGCTGGAATTTATAACTAGCACTTCAAGCCTTCCCCACCTCGTCTGCACCGGTTTGACTTCTTTATGATGGCAGATAATTGTTTTGGCCTTAGGCAAAGAATGTGCTTTGTGCTTAGGAAGATGGCTGCACAGCATCTTTATAAAGAAGCCAAATGAGGAAAAATGAGTTAGTTGCAGAACATTACATTTCTTTATCTTATCAATGATTGAAGAAAGACTTTTTTATTTAGCATGGTAAGAATACTAATAAGAGGTCAAAATACTACAGTAGGCTCTTGGTATTAATGATGATGAAAGTTATGATGAGAAACACTTCAAAATAAACATAATTCAACAAATATGATAGCAAGACTATGACTAAACTAACAGAGGAGCTACAGAAAACAAGCACTACTATTCACAGATTCATAGAATAGTTTGGTTTGGAATGGACCTGAAACATCACCTAGCTCTAATACAACCTGCCATGGCCAGGGACACCTTCCACTAGACCAGATTCCTCAAGGCTTCCCCCAACCTGGTCTTGAATGCTTCCACAGAGGGAGCATCCACAATCTCCCTGGGCAACCTGTTCCAGTGTCTCACCACTGCTACTGCAAAGAATTTCTGTCTAGTATCCAGTCTAAACCTACCCTCCTCAAGCTTCAATCCATTCCCTCTCATCCTCTCACAGAAAGCCCTTGTAAAAAGTCCCTTTCTGGCTTTCTTGTAGGCTCCTTCAGGTACTGAAAGGCTGCTATAAGGCCTCTCCGAAGCCTTCTCTTCTCCAGACTGAACATCCCCAACTCTTGTAGCCTGTCCCCACAGGAGGACATGATCCATCCCTCTGATCATCTTCATGGCCCTCCTCTGGACCTGCTCCAGCAGTTCAATGTCCTTCTTATGCTAGGGGCATCAGAACTGGATGCAGTACTCCAGGTAGGGTCTTAAAGAGCAGAGCAGAGGCAGAAAAATCACCTCTCTCGTCCTGCTGGTCACACTTCCTTTGGTGCTGCCCAGGATGGCATCCCTTCTTCTGGACTGCAAGAGCACATTGCTGGCTCATGCGGAGCTCTTCATCGACTGGCACCCCCAAGTTCTCTTCTTATTTATACTTTAACAAGTATAATTTGGGTTGTTACATCAAGAAAAGTGCATAACTGGAATGGTTTAAGCATCCAACACTACTGTGAGCTGTGCTGGCTGAAATTTGTAACACTCATGAGATGTTGTAGTAGTTGCAGGGAGTGGGGGATGAGTTTGCTTTCTTCCTGGTTTCGTTTTTGTGCAGTGTGGTTGTCCTGTATGAATTTTGGTCAGATGTTTTCCTTTTTGCTTTTCCATTCCCCTTTTGGTCTAATCTGGTATCTCTGCAGCAGAGTAGTAAACAGTTTTGTGTAACTCAAGTAAAGTTCTCCACTTTCCATTTTTTTCACTCTCCTGCCAGCCAGGGAGAGAGGGAGGGGTTGAAAAGGGAGGGGGAATAATGTGCATCTCTACTGAAATGATATTATTTGTTAACAGGGACACTAATTAATTTGATTCTCAAAGGCCAGTGTATCTGAAATGACAGGCTCCAAGATTTTTCAACAGGGGAGAAAACATCTTGGCATTGGTGAGGCCACACCCTGAGTCCTATGTTCAGTTTGGGGCACCTCAGTATAAGAAGGACATTGAGGCACTGGAGCTGGCACGAAGAAGAGTAAACAAGGGCCTAGAGAATGAGTCTTATGAAGAGCAGCTGAGGGATCTAGGAACCTTTAGTTTGAGGAAGAGGAGGCTGAGGAGAGACCCTATCACCTCCTACAACTGCCTGAAAGGACAATATACAGGGGTAGGTGCTGGTCTTTTGTCACAGGTTATTAATGATAGAACAAGAGGGAATGTCCTGAAGCTGCACCAGGGTGGCCTTAGGCTACACATTAGAAGAGAAAAAAGCCAACCAAATCACTGAAAGAGTAGTCAAGGATTGGAACAGGATGGCCAGAGAGATGGTTGAGTCACCATCCCTGGATGTGTTTCAAGGTTGATTAGATGCAGAGCCTAGTGATACGGTTTAGTGGTTAACTTGATAGAGCTGGGTTAATGGTTGGACCTGATGATCTCAAGGGTCTCTTCCAACCTGAATGATTCTATGCTTCCATGAGTCCGTTTCCCACTTAGATATAATCAAGAGAACAGTAGTGGAAGATCTTTAAAACTTTCTTCTACAAATGAAAATGGAGGTGGCTTTCTTGAATGCTGAGCAGCAGAGGTGAGGACTTCTGTATGTGACCCAGAAGCATAAACTGCTCTGCTTTTCAATATGCTAACAGTCCTTATCAGATAAACTGGTGAGGGTTTTTCTGTGCTGAATTCAGAATGAGGAATGGAAAATGATGATCACAAAGCTAACATATACAGACACATACAGACATGTACAACAGGTACAAATAGAGATTCCCTACAGCATTTTAAAGCATTGGAAAAGAAACAAAGATACAAATTTTCATCACTGGAACCAGTTCTGGAATTACAGCTAGAAGTCTTTTTCCTGTTTTCTGTAAAAGTCTACTCCTCTCCTCCCATGGACTGCAAATATTCCAGGAATACTTGGGGAAAGTCTCTCCACTGATGCTAATGTTTTCATTATGGAGTGGAAGCACCAAAACTTTACAGTGTTGTCCTAGAACACATACAGCCTTTAAGTGTCCTCTGTTTTGCTGCTTTTGCTGTTCCTTTTTTTACTCCACTGGCTCAATACAGAGAGCTGTCACAATTACTAAAGACAAAACCTCAGCTTGAATTCACTGGCACCACTACCACAGATTTTCAAATTCATTTCCCAGTTTGTTAAGAGTACCTATAAATAATGATGCTTGTGAAAACATTGGTTGAAATTGATAGGATTATCAAATGTTAAGTAGATTTCTGAAGCCTCTCCTAAGTTCTTACAAGCCTGCCCTATTTGCTGGCACGTTTTCTCTTTTAAAAGCAGTATTTTTTTAACCTAAAAGATGGAGGCTTTGTTTTACAGATAATAGAACCCAAACCGGCTGTTGTTAACATGACCTCTGCTTCTAACAGCCTTTCTGAACCTCTTTCTGTAGAGGCTGACTCAGAAACACCACACTGACAGCATCTAAAGAAGAAAACATGAACTCTCTTTTGGAGATGTCAGCTGGCAGGTGACTGCCTGATCTGTTTCCCACTAGTGTTAAACAATATGGCAGCAAGAAAATGAAAACCCTGAAACGTAGCTTTGCTGCCATCTCATACTTTATATTCAGCTTGGAAATTGTATTTTTTCCAAGGAAGCCTGGTTAACAAGTTTCAGACTGATATTTAAACCAATATCCCTGGCTTAGGTCTTGAGAAAGAGACAAAGATGTACAGGATTCATACAGTTCAAAACTTGGGTATCTTCTCAATTGCATACACCAGAACCAGAATATGCCTAGTGTGTTTCTAGTTAGGAAGAGCTTCCAAGGTTTGCATTCATTCCTAAATGACTACATGGTAGCTCTAGTATTAAATAAAGGTATGCAATGAAGCCCAAGTGGCTGACATAAAACTCCAGAAGCAGTACTAACCTGAGGCTGGCAGGCATCTTCTCTTCTGCTTTGGTTGAATGACCTTTTACTTGACCTACAAGCATGAGTAACACTGAAGAATGCCAATGAGCAATGCAAGTAGCTGAGTCTCCATTACACAAGTTCCCTGGACAGTGGCTGCTATAGAAGGTAATGCTAAAAACACAATTCAGGCTTTGCTTTCTGGATACCTTGCATTTGTTCGTCCTCAAAACGGACAGGTTTTGTCCTCTTCTGCCTGCTTTTCCCCTCCCCTCAGGCCTTCTCTTTTGAAGTTAGGCTTTTCTCAAACTGCTGCACAGAGAAACAAAATATTGACATGGCTGCCTGATTGCTGTGGAATTACTCCACAGAGGAGAATTCTGAATTAACATGCAACATCATTTCAGCTTTAACATTTTGTGGTTCAGTCACTAGACCTTGCAGTTTATTGCGTCTGTGAACTGCATTTCCTTCTGCCAGAAAATAACCTTCTATTTAAGGCACTTGAGGTTGGGAAAAAATTATCCTCAAACAGATTTCATTAATTCAGGCAAGAGAAAGTTAATATCCCATGACACAACTGATTTGTTTGTAGGGGTGTTAAATGCATCATTTCCCTAATAAACTAAACCACCAGAGGAATGTGTAGAAGTTGGTGTTCCTTCCCTCAACTCGTAAAAAAGCAGCAGTGTCTGCCAGGTGAACTCTGAGAAAAAGTACTGAATGGATCACACACACTGATAAGCATTTCTAAGAGAGGTACATGGATTTATGCACCTCTCTGTTTAAATTCTTTCATGTGGCCTCTTTTCCAAGATCCAGAAGCATCCCAAATACATGTTCACTCATTCACTCTCAGATAATAGTGCTCTTATTGTGCTCTCAAAAGAAAAAGTCTACTCCACCAGGGCATTACAAGTATTAAGCATCCAGACTTAGAACTCTGAATCCCTGCATCTCCATGTTTGTGGTTACTGCTTTAGAAATAATGGTTTTCAATTTGTTGATCACTTAATCAATACTAAAAAGAAAACAAACCTAGCCATCTGAATAGCACAGATCTATGACATCATTCATTCAGCTTTGAAAAAATACAGTCTTTTGAGGTAGATAAAACCAATAATACCTGCAGAGTAGAAGTTCATTTGCATAAGTTCAATGAGAGAGACACCCTCTGACCTTTGTGTACCCCACAATAAAACAGACTAAGGTCTTATTTCACAAGTATTCCCAGTATAAAACACATGTCCCATCCTACATGCCACAGATCAGCTCACTTCTAAATTATCTTTGCTGTCTAAGAGGTGTTTGAAAGCCTGCAAAGACCTCAAATGTTCCCAAACTCTTCCTATTTGTATCTCAAATTCTGTGCGAGTTGTCTCTGTTAGCCTTCTGGTATAGAAGGGCAAAGTGTTTTGTCAGACAAGCAAAAACAACCTCACAAGCGAGAAACCTCCCAGGCTGCCTCCTTCCACACTGCTTTCCAAAACCACTGTCCTAATTTAAAGAGCTCATTCTCATGATGAGAAGATCACAGTTCTTCATACAGCTGAATAAATATAAGATGAAAGCTAAATATTTCTGACATGTCAAGATATATTTGCAACATGTCATTAAGCAAGGCAATTGCCTAACAGATCACCATAAAGTCTAACATCGTGACTCTGAAAAATCTCTGCATACCTCAGCAGGGGAAGGATCATGCTTTCTGTTTTCTTCTGTCTTTTCTAGGGAAATAGGGATGTAAAAACAATCAGTCCTTCTAGAGCCTTCTGCAGTCTCATTTTTCCCCCCTCTACTGAGTAAAGAAGCAAACAAGACCCCAAGATTATACTAAAGAGCTGAAATACAAATCTAGTTCCCAAGTATGTTTTGCTGAAAATGCCTGCGTAAACCAATTCTTGTGTCCCTACATGCTCTTACTTCACCTCTCAGAGGCATATAGAATTGGTCTCAGAGGCACTGGAAACATCCTTTGTATCAAATAATTTTGTATTGGGTACGGTTGGCCTTGGGAAAACATCGTCACTTATTCCAGTTTGGCTGGCGCTTCACAGATTCTTCACAGAGAATGTTTGTGTTGCTTGTGAGACAGTCACGGTCAACAATTTACAGCCACCAAGCTCACCAGATGTATCACTGGCAGTAGTACCAGATGTTTAACTTCAGCTGCAAACACGGGAGGCTTTCCTCAAGTGTGTCAAAACATTCTTCAGTGGGCCAATCTCACCCCAATGCTAAGACCTTCAACAGGCAGCGCTGATATTCTGTCCAGATGCGCAAGAATTCTGTGACTGCTCAGATGTCAGCTAGCACCTTACACTGCGTGGGCAGAAGGGCATCTCAAGCCTGCATCGTGCTGGGAAGAGGTTTGCATCATATTAGGACTTCAAAGGTAATGCCTAAGGCATTGTACTTCCACTGCTGAGATAGTTTGGTCAGGGAAGTACCAGCAACCTGGCTGCTCTGTGAATTCTGTTTAGTCATTTAAAGCACATACCATTTCTGAGAACTCAGGACCATCAGCACAATGACACCTCATGTCCTGCAGGATGACAAGGATTACAATAAACAGTCTCTTGTGAAATAAAGAAGACATGACAGGGCAATATTTGCAGCAACAGCCGAACAGGCACTTCACTTTGCCTGTGGTGCAGCCAGGACAACCACAGTCACAACATTACTTGATGATCCTCTCTGATGAAGACATGTATGTTAAGGTCACATATGGAAGGGTAAGCATCAAAGCAGAGGGAGGAATTAGAGCTTCCCTACAGCATGTAGGGAAGCTAAATAAAGGCTCATTTAGGTGTAAGATATAGGAGGTGTGTGTGTTTTGGAGAATACAGCCATATGAGTTGCTGCTCCAGTCCTCAAACTTGGCAGATGGTGAATTTCATAAAAATGTATAAATGTCATCAGATTCCAGAGAAACAGCATTTTTCACTTGTCATCTTGAAAGGTATGCAGCTGAACCAAGTGAGTTTGCTGCCTCATGACTGCAGGGACTGGACACACACTCGCATGCACATGTTCAACAAGCATTTTGTTTCAGAAACATGTATTTACACATGCTTTAGAAACAACAGCTGTGATCTTGCATCTAGTCCTACTTCAGCTGCATTTGTTCTCTTTTCATGCAGCTAACAATGAAAAGAATACATTTATTGACAGCATGGAAAACCAATATCTATTTTGAAAGGGGCAAATTATTTAACCTGAGTTGTAACATAATTCCTCATGAACAGTGACCAAATTGCATCATCCCCAGGGCAACTACTCAACTTTTAATACTGCTGTGTTACCAAATCTATGAATGTTTTCCTGATGGTGTCAGGTTTAACATTCAGTATCACTGCAGTTTCTGCCCTAATCCTCAAAAGTTTAAAGGATTTGTAGGCTCTCAATATTCAATCTTCTCTAGTTACAGTTATTTTAATGCACTATGTCTGTTTTGACAATAGAGTGGGTTCTTATTCTTCAGAAAAGATACAATAAAAGCCCCAATGTTCTTTAAAGCACAAATCAAAACTGCTACAGAAAGTAAATATTAATTACAAGACTCAGCAGATCAAACAGAAGAGGACAATCAAAACTTGCAAAGCAAATAGTTTAGCTTCATGATTAGTTCAATAACCACTATTTATGTGACAGAACTACAATATTGTGTAAAAATAATGGCAATTAAATAGGAAGAAACACATCAGACCAACAAGCTTAATTGAAAGTGACAAGATGGAAAAATCTAATTAACTTTGCAAACTAGTTTTGCCTTTGTCAATTACCTCAATTGTACTAGTGGAGTACAGGTTATGATCTTAACTAAGATTTGAATTGCAATAACATGTCTGAAATCACCGAAAGCAAAACAACTTCTGAATGCTTCTTAATTACAGCAACACACAGCACGAAGCAGCATCACATCTGTTGAGACACAACGATTCTAAGGTTCAAGTACTTTAAATTTCATCTACCTACTCGAATGGTATAAATACTAGAAAACTGGGATGTCAGGAATATTTGGTATTTTAATCCAACACTTATAAATAGGAGTTTGGCATTCCTAGAACCTTGCTTGTTTGTCTAAGAGTAATCCTATTTTGTAATGAATTCCTAATGAAACACAAGGACAGACAGGGAAAAGATATAAAGGATTTGCAGCAATAGCTGCCTGACTGGGTCAGCAATAACAGATCAGATCTCTTTTTCAAGTAGAACTTCATGCTGCCCACAGCTACGGCTGCAGTCCAATATTGAGGAAAAGATCCTCAATAGAGCAGAAATCAGAAGGAAGATGAGAAGGCTTGTGAATTGAGATAAGGGCAGTTTAATATGGAAGGTAGAAGCTGCATGTGCACAAAAAGCAGAATTCGCTGCTCTCCATCAGCAGGCAGCTGTCCCCCCACCTTCCAGGCAAGCGTGGTGTCAGCACATGTAATGGGAAAACAAGCGCCATAACCACAGATACCACCCTCTTCTTCCTCCTGTTCCGGAGATCTTACAGTTGAGTGTCACATAGTATGGGATTTCCCTTTAATCAGTTGAGGTCAGCTGTCCTGTCTGACCCCTCCCAACCACTTGCTCACAGCCAGCCTACCAGCCCCTGTGTGGGTGGAAAAGAGAAGGCTTTACAGCTCTGCAAGTGCTTCTCAGCAACAGCCAAAATGCTGGTCTGTTCACGCAGGTTTAGCCACAAACACAAAGCACAGCACTGTCAGGGCTGCTATGGAAAAAAGTTCATTCTGTCCCAGACAGATTCAGCACAAACTTAATGGAAAATGCAGTCGTGGCTCAGAAACACAAACTATATGTAACAATAATCCCCAAAAGCAGCTCCAAAGACTGTGACTTTTTGTGATATAAACAGACCACAGTAAGCTGCTAAGATACCTGTGAGACAAAAATACTCTCTTAGGCCTTTGTCACTTCCTGTAAACCTGCTGCCTGCAAAACTCCTTCTGTTGTTGTTGTTGTTGGGTTTTTTCCATTTTCACACATCTGAAATTTAAAAACAAATAATAATCTACCACCACTATTAAGTGCAAGCATTCAAACACTGTACACACCGTAAGCACTTTGAAATACAAGTGAATGAAGATAGAAAAATCAAACCAAAACACTCCAAATATCAAACATTTCAGTTACACATTCCAGTTTACTGTCCAAATAACACTGGGGGTTTTGACAAGTACATTTTCATCCAATGCTGCCTGTCCCACCGTGACACTTGCAAGCTAAAACCAGTCTCCATAGCCCTTAAGTGAAAACTTCATTCTCTGTAACTAAAATCAGCCATGACATCAATACAACAGAAAAAAACCCAAACCAGATAGTTTTGTTCTGCATATTCCTGTAAGAACCTCACCTTAAAATAATAAAGTCTAATTTTATCTCTTCTAAATATACTAATTCTGTCAGCTTCAAGTTCCAGTTATCAGGCATCCGAATTGGATGGGATATCAGAGATCAACTCAAGCCCTCCCATATGGTTTAGTTGTTTAGGTGGGTTGGATTGGTTGATGGGTTGGACACGATGATCTTGAAGGTCTCTTTCAACCTGCTGTATTGTATTGCATTGTATTGTATTATTTTAGAACACCTCGTGTAATCCTAGTCATAGAGCTAGCAGCCATCGTCTCAGCTTGTCAAGGATTCTGGCAATTGCTGTTCCTGTTGAGATCTATCTCCTACAACAGCACATTTTTGTTGAAGGCAAACACAATTGTTGTTTTGAATCAATTGTTCTTTGTTGTGTGGTGTGGCTGCACTAGACAAGACATCGTGTGGTGATGTGACTGTTCCTGCAAACTGATCACTGACCACTCTTCTGTCCCATGAGAGAAATGCTTCCTCACCAGCACGCGTAGGAAAAGGAGGTAGGTTGAATCTGAAGGAGAAGAGAAATCTGGGAAGATAAACAAGGTGTAGTCCCTGAGACCTCAAAAAAAAAAAGGCAAATAAAACTTTCATTAAAAATATGCAACAGTTCATTTAATAGTCTGTGCAAGTTTGAGAGCCCAAGAGTAAAGTTTTAGGCTACTGATGTCCCCTAGGGAGAAGAAAATGTTATGAATTAAATATTTCATGTGAGAGAGAAATAGATCAGCTGCCATACCACAGTCTTGCAACCTGAAACAGAAGTACTCAATATATTATATTGCTATATAAACAACCCAAGTCTGAGAATAAAGTGCCTTAAAAACTAAAGGGTAAAAAACACATTGAAAAGAGCATCCTTTTCTTCTCTCTTTAAGTTTGCTGGTATGTGCTCTGCAATGTAGTCTGTGTGAAGGATCCATTTGGCTTTTAGATGCATAAAAACAATGATGATTCAATTTTCTTTAATTAGTGTTTCATACTTAGCATTTAAAAGCAGAACTGGGCTCTGAAATATCAGCATTTCTGCAATACTTTATACTGTAGTATTGCTAGGCTTATCTCCCTAGTCTGCTGTTTAATTAAACTCTACTTTGTATTTTGAAGATACTGGCACAGCAGTTAAAAAAAATAATAATTAAAAAAAAAAAAAATAAGCATCTCATACTCTGTTCTGAATTTGTTCCAAAACTCTTGCTTGCCTAATAAAGCTACCTCAAAAAAGTGCAGCTTTTAAGGTACTTCAATGGGATTATAGCTGGCCTGCTAATTCTGCCATTAAATTAATTCAGAGCAGCTCTCCGTTGCAGTTCCTTCTGTAACAAGTGAGACTCAAATACAGAGGATGCAGTAAGACGTGCCTTGGTCACAATGTACATGCAGACAGGATTAGAGACATCTAACCTCAGGCAGACTACCAAACTGTGGAGGGGGAAAATCTATTTATTTTTGGCCCGTGCAGATAAAAATCTCACATTTTGCATTCAATTTATGTAGCTAGAGGGACATCTATTAGAGTATTTTGGACTCCAGCTATACATATTTTTTCCCTAGGAACTCAGAGTTCAGTGAGAAGAAAGAACAAAATAAATGATACATGTTCAGTATTACAGACAGTAAGCCCAGGCAAAGCTCCCACAGCCAGTAGGTGCCAGAGATGCAAACCAAACTCCAGCACAGTCAAGATCGCCCTCCCCTTTCTACCTTGCCTGTACTCTTACAGCAGATGCATCAGTTAGATAACTTCATTTTACTTCAGAATCACATGCACCACCATCAGATTTTGTCAATTATTTAACATCACTGAAGGGTCCTGGCAATGAAAAGTCAGGTTGTCTGGGTCATGCACCCCAAAGATGCCTCACAACAGCTACTCACAAACCATTTGTTTCAAAGACGTTTTTGTCTGTCTAGTATCTCCTTCACAGAAGTAACTGTGCTAAGGTACTGAAGTAGCTGGGTACCATAAGCAATTATTCTTTTCCCTTGTTCCCCCCAACACAGAACAGTAGGCTATCTGTAGATAAGCTACATTTCCCCTCCCCCATCATTTAAACTGCATAAACTGTAATTTTAGTAAATCAAGGAAAGAGCTAATCAAGTTTTGATTTGCTAATTACTTCTCAATTTGATTAGAGCTGGCAGCTAATCATCTCTGGAAAAGTAAAGTCAATCTTTTACTCACATTTGCAAATCAGGACATTGGTGTAAAGAAACGGGGATATTGTGCATTACCTCCCTCTAGATGTGCATATATATGATCTGTCTGCTTTTAACAACAATCCTAATTTTCACTCTTGTGGCAGCACTCTGAATTAAAGCTGCAGAATTCCATGTGGCCCTTAAAGGGAGTCATTCATAGGGGCTGTGGCATTGCTAACATCAAAGCTGAAGGGGCATATATGGTACATTAAAGAAATACAATGCTGTGTAGAAATACAGTTCTTGTAGGAACTTACCTAGACTGGGCCACTGCTGCATCTCACTGTCTTTCTCAATATGAAAGGTGAGAAACAAGGTCACTGATGGGCAAGTACAAGGTTCCCTCCAGTCAGTGTGGGAGGCTAATATATGTCCCACCTGAGCAATGTCCAGCCTCTTCCTGGACACCGTACACCCTAGTGTTACATGTCCACAGCAGTGTCCTAGCCACACACCTTCCTTATCACCAAGCTATTACCCTTATTAAACTGCTTCTATCTTGACCCATGAGCCCCCAGCCATAGCCAAACTACCACATAGCCAGACTCCCATCAATTCCAACCTTATTCTGATGTTTAAGAAGAGCACAGGCAGTGAAGCAGCAGCAGGAAAGAGTAAATAGCATAAAGCAGCTTTGAGGCTTGGTTCAAAACACTTGGGAGGCATCACAGAGAAGGGATGGGCAGGTTTAGTGAAATGAAATTCTGAGTACAGCTTGCTTCCTTCTTTTCTGGTTTCACATCTCAAGACCTCCACCACTGAAGCATAACCACAGCGTTGGGGGAATTGGGAAAGGGCAAAGTGAGACAAGATGACTCTCCAAGCTAAGAGGGAAGAGGATATGCCAACAGCCATTTATACCTAATTTACTAAAAAAAGGCTCCCATCTATCAATTCTGCTTTCTAGTTGAATGCTGGAACATTCCAAGAGGAAGTGTTTTGATAGAGGAGAGTCAATACTAAAGACTGTGTTTAACACCACCAATTTTTTGGTGTGACAGTTTTCAAATGTTCAGTATTGTGATTGCTTTTGAGCCTCTCATTACACAAATGACTGATTAGTCATAACTGACACCACTGTCAAAAGCTTCACAAATTCATCACCAGTATATCCATTTTGGAAAACAAATACAATGCAGATGTACAACTGAGGCTTCTAGAGTGTAGCATTTATTACATTTCAATAACAATAAAAACGTAAGAGGTAAGGAACTTTCTGTTCTTTTTACCCATTGCTATGAAGTCATAGCAAGCACATCTCAATTTGCCTCTTCTTCACTCTCCCCCTGTAAAATAATTATGCATAAGAAATATTCTTAATTACCCTGAAATACAATTTGGGACCAAATGAAAAAAACCCAACTTAATCAAGGTACCTAGGAGATGCACACTTTGTGACATTTGACATATCCCATGCAACACTCCAAAGCAAAACACTAGCTCTCTCTCTGCTAACAGTGCAATCACCCTTCAACCTAGTTTGAAATGCAAATAAAATTAATTAGCTGGCGAACATTTCCCCTCTGGCATAATGTTCTAGGTGCTTTTATCCTTCACAATCTAGTATGTCTTTCCCATCTCCAGTTCACAACACAAATACCAGAGCTTTCCAAAGGATCCTCAAAAACACATGACAAAAGGACGTTGGGATCAATAGTATTAACTCCAGAGGAATCTCTAATTTTGCTGTTACCACCTAGAACTCAGCCTAACCTTGGCTATTGGTCATTTTGCCAGTTGTTTCCAAAACTGTCAAGTAGAGCTAGAGAATGACACTCCGTCTTGTTGAGCTACCCTGCCCTACCTGTGGGCAGATCAACACCCCCACCCAGTGTAGTGTCATCTGCAAACTAACTGAGGGTTCACTCAATCCCCTCCTCCAGATCATTGATAAATATATTAAACAAGACTAAGCCCCAATACTGAGCCGTGAGGGACACCACTAATGAACAACTGCCAGCTCCATTTACTACTGTTCTTTGGGCCAAGCCATCAAGACAGTTTTTAACCCAGCAAAGCATCCACCCATCCAAGGCATGGGCAGCCAGCTTCTTCATGAAGATGCTGTGGGATACAGTGTCAAAGGCTTTACTAAAGCCCAGATAGACAACACCCACAGCCTTTATTTCATACAATAAGCATGTTACTTTGTCATAGGAGATTAGGTTTGTCCAGCAGGACCTGCCCTTCATGAACCCATGCTGACTGGGCTTGATCACCTGGTTGCCCTGCACATGCTGCGTAAAGGCATTCAAGATGATCTGCTCCATGATCTTCTCTGGCACCAAGGTCAGACAGACAGGTCTGTACTTCCCTAGATCCTCCTTCTGGCCCTTTCTGCTGATGGGTGGCACATTTGCTAATCTCCAGTCAGCTGGGACTTCCCCAGCTAGCCAAGACTGCTGGCTTGGTGAGCACTTCTGCCAGTTCCTTCGTTTCCCTTGGATGTATGCCATCCTGCCACATAGACTTATGTATGCCTAAGTGGTGCAGCTGGTCACTATCTCCTCTTGAGTTATGGGGGCTTCAATCTGCTCCCTATCCCTATCTTCAAGCTCAGGTGATTGGGTATCCAGCAACTGGCCCTACTATTAAAGACTGGAGCAAAGAAGGTATTGAGCACCTCAGCCTTTTCCTCATCCTTTACCTTTGTATTCCCCCCTGCATCCAACAAAGGACAGAGATTCTCCATAGGCCTCCTTTCATTGCTAATATATATATATATATAGAAAGAGTTCCTGTTTTCTTTAACAGCTAAAGCCAAATTAATTTCCAGCTGGGCTTTGGCCCTTCTAATTTTCTCCTTGCATAGCCTCACAACATCTTTGTAGCTATCCTGAGTGGCATGCCCCTTCTTCAAAAGGCCAGACTCTTCTCCTTAAGCTGCAACAACCAAACCTCTCTATTCATCCCTGCCAGCCTTCTTCCCCTCTTACTAATCTGTTGGCAAAGGGGACAGCCTGTTTCTGTACCTTTAAGACTTCCTTCTTGAACAGTGTTCAACCTTCCTGGACTCCTTGGCCCTTCAGGGCCACCTCCCAAAGACTCTGAACCAGTCTCCAAAAGAGACCTAAGTCTCCCCACCAGAAGTACAATGTGGTAGCCCTGATGAAGCTCCTCTTTATGCCTCCAACAAATAGTTCTATCATTTTGTGATTACCGTTCACAAAACAGCTCCCAACCATTATATCAGCCACCAGTCTTTGTTCACAGACATGCTGCATCCAACCTAACTTCCAGGTCTTAATCCACTATCAATAAAATGTGTTATTTCATATATAAGTTATTCTTAAAGAATACTTAAAAGTATAAAAAGTACTAAAAGTACTAAAAATAGTAATAGTTAAAGTATTTACTAAAGTATATGCTTAAAGGATAACATAATCTTTACAAGGGGAGAATTTCAGTATGAACTTCATTAAACATGAAAAGGCACACTCACAGAATTTTCAAAGCCTTTGAAACATAAAGTGGAGATGTCACCTATTTAGCCATCTATTTTCCAAACACCAAGAAAGTAAAACTGAAGATTCTTTCCAGAGGAAACTACAATGCTACCACTCTTTCCCACGAAAGGGGAGAACAACTCCGCAATTCAGCGTGAGTAGTAAGTGATCGCGTGCCAAGCACTCCCTGCAAGTTTCTTTAAACATCAGCGGTTCAAAGCAGCCCAAGGGTTTGATCACTCTAATGTATTCCTTCTTTGCAAAGATGGGGTTATGAAAACTAAAGACTTACAACCCCACAAAGGAAAAAGAGAGAAGAAGCAAAAGAAGAAGAAAGAAGAACATCTTGTGACAAACCAGCAATAGATAGGGTCTAAGCTTTTGTCTTGCAGAGAGGCAGCGTACAACAGAAAGCTGCAGGTTGAATTTCTTAGGGAAACAAATTTTCATGGCAAATTCCATTTATTTATTGGGGAAACCAGTTCTGTCTCTGTCTTTGTTCTAGCCATTGCTCCAATAATTGTCCTGCCAGTTCACATAACAAATCACTGGCGTGATTCATAGCTATAATCTAATAAAGAAAATGATAACATAAATGAGCTATGGAAGCAATCTGTTGACAAGCTTACTTTGTGAAGAACAAAGAAATTATGCTAAGGTAAGATATGAACTTCAAACCCTTCACCATGAATCATACATCAGGTTTCAGTGGAAAATTAGAAGTAATGAAGCTTACTATCATTCCCTTACCTTCAAATGAGCACTCCATTCATTAGCAATCCAACTGCAGTGAAGAAATTTTGCCAGAGATTTAATTTTCATGCATGTGTGATAAGGAAAGTCATGGTGGAACGGCAGATAATCTGCCTCAACTTCTTTTATTTTTTGGCTACGTTTTGGGTGGCTATTCCTGGTGTTGAAGAGTTCACCAACATTAAAAAAAGATAAAATCCAATTCTTCACTGCATGCCAGACTTCTCCACATTGCCATTAAGCACTTGCGGACCCTCTGAGTGACTTTTTTCAATTATGCAAATTAAAGCCTTGCTTCCCAATAGAACTTTGTCAAATCCACATCTAGCTGGCAAGCAATTAAGTGTTCACAGCCTCAATCCAAAATATAGAAGACTTCTAGTTGAAGATATGTATAGGTAATATATAGCCAAGGGAAATACAAGAGATTAATATAAAGCATTTACATTAATTCCGGAACATTTCAGTTTGAGCACTTACAGGAAAAGCCATGGCAAGCAGTTACAAAATCTTAAGAAAATACAAGTAACTTGTTTATCCAGTAACAATCAAATTTTTACTATCAATTTATCAGAGCAACACTTGGACAGAGGTAAATTAACACTCTTGGTTTTGCTAGGTTGGGATTAAGTTTCATTTTGTTTTGTTTTTTTCTTCTACATATGAGCTAACAAGAAATCACAGGTTTACTGTAGCTAGAAATTAGAGAGAAAAGCAGTTTCAATAAGTCTTCATCCTGTTCTTCTTTACCACCTATATATGTGTGGCAGAACACGATTCTGTGATGTAGAAAGCAACTTAAGGATCTCCTCCTAAAATATGGCTTTATGTCCTCTACAAATCCATTTTTCACCAGACTTGTTAACATAGTAAGTCATCCAATTCACAGTAGCTGTGCAAATTGCTTGCTTACATTCATGTTAGTCTTTCAGGTATCTAGCAATGTGCCTCCTGCCAAAACAAATTGATCATATAAACAGCAACTGATCAAAATTTTACCCAAAAACTACAAATTGACAAAAATATCATATCTTTGTCTTCCATTTAGCAAACACATAAACATCCATATAATCATAGTGCAGTAAAACAATTATCCTAATTATGCGTGGCAAGATATTCTGAGTCAAAATCTGCTGTATACACAATATGCAAACAGTCCTTGAGACATACATCCAGAGAGTCCTGTAGCTGGTGACATTGAACTAGAAGTTATAACAATTTCTACTTCATTGATTTCTGTCTACAAGAATGCAAATATTTTAGGAGACAACAGATAGGTCACCCAAGCTTAGCATACTTTGACATACTTTGTCAGGAGACATCTTGCCCTCTCCCCTGGCTTTTGGGAGCTCCTTGGGAGCCAGTGCTGCTGGAGCAGTGGGAGAGATGAAGCTAAAACACAAACTTACCTAAAACCAAAGCCAAAGTATTTTGACTTCCAAGTCATTAATCTAACTTAGGTGTTCAGTCTAACTTCAGGTGTCCAAAAAAGGCTTGGCTGTGGCACTTGGAGCCCTGGTTTAATTGTCAGGAGGTGTTAGGTGTTAGGTTGGACTTGATGATCTCTGAGGTCTTTTCCAACCTGGCTGATGCTGTGATTCTATGCTGTGACAGCTAGGACACTCTCCTGAGAGAAAGCAGATTCAGACTTTTGCGTAGCTTTAGGAAAGTGAAATTTCACATTTTGTTTTAAATTGTGCTGTTTGTCAATTCTCATGAAAATTTTCCCAGACAGAACACTTCAAAGATGTTGTAGGTTCTTTATTTTCATTCTGGCAATTGTAAACACGGGCTTTTTGCAGAATCCCAAAGAAGTATGATCTCTGTGCCTTGTTTTCCCATGTCCTACTCCTTTCTCTTGGGTTTCCACATACATAGTTTGAATAATAGAAAACTGCTAGGGAATCTAGTTTGTGGTGACAAGTTGCTCCACAAGACAAAAGTAATACTTATTTGAGCAGAAAATTGTTCTTCAACTGCAGAAAGAGCTATAAGGAAAATTGTTTTCCACACACAGACGTTCATACTGATCGCCTCATATATGGAAAGCATTACTGAATTGTCTAGGGTCTAATCTTGGCTGTCTCAGTAACCCGTGCCATTTTCTCTCCCAAGCACATATTTACTTTCTTTTCATTAACTCACTTCCAGAATGATTACTGCTTTAAAACAATGTGGAGATAACTTTGCCCTATTCTGTCAGATGAATTAGGACAAAAGTTCAGACAAATTCAGTGACTACCTTTTGCTTCTTCATAATAGGCTAAAATTTTCCATGTATACAAACTCCCAGTAAAACAAACCAACCCACCCCACAAACAATTTTAGCTTGTATTAGCCTGCTTACTAAATAGATAATCATTGTTATTTTGAGTATGTCCAACTCCCTGCTCCCCATTTTCTCTTTCTCAAGTCTATCAACCCACAGAAATGGAACACTGAGCTCCAGCTCTGGATTAACAGAAACACATTAGAAATGCTATATTAGAAATGTTTGCTTTCTGCATTATCAACTAACACTGCAAACAAATAACTCCCCGTGTTGGCCTTCACTTATTCTCATTCATTTCTTCTCTGAAGCTGATCAAAGAAATAGAAGTACCCAATGCTCATAACAACTCTCAGCAACTGCTTCTGTAAAAGTCTTCATGCTGTATTAATAAAACCTTTTTAGAACATCGGTGTCATTGGCTGCCTCCACGAAGACGTGCTGGCTATCATCCTGAATGTGTTCTATCATTTCCCTGTCCCTTTTGGTCTCCCCCAAGTCTGTCAACCCACGGAAACAAATAATAGTTGAAGAAGAGACATATGAGTAGAAACAATACCTTGCTGTTTTCTTACGTGCCAGAATTGATTGGAAGCAGTGAAAATGAAAATTTGAGACAAAAGTGTAACTATTGTGGGTCAAGAAGCTGCAATGAAAAAGGAAAGGTGTACACAGGCAGTTGGTGGAAACAATGAGTTGCCTGGACGATAAGCTGGGCTAGTATTTCTTGTGGTCACCTTTTGTGGTACTTTTTGTTGCCATTTCTTATTAGCTTGCACTGAGAGACTTGGCCAACGAAGCATCTTAAAATGATATTAATGTGTATGCAATGCTTGCAAACTATGTGCTGCGTATCTGGCAGCATGTTTGGTGGCCAGAGAGAATTACTGGGATGGCTAAATGAAGATTTTTCAGACGTGCCTACAATCAGCCAAGAGCACAAGTGACATGGCAAAATAATGCAGATTTCTGGAAGTATGACTGATGCACAAAGATGAAGTCTAAACAATGACTGTATATGAAATTGTAAACACTGATATCTGTGTTCCACAGAAGCAGATTATTTGATGATATATGCTCTTTTCTTAGTTAAGCATCTATTTCCTTCGTACTATTGTATTATAATTTAACTAAATCACGTAAAGTGTATCCCAGGAGGAGGCTGAAAATGAATCTTGATGATTCCAAGTTGTACTTCTCCCAGCACTTAGGACAGAGTTATTCACATAAAGGGTTTACAAATAGATCATAAATGGAGAAAAGTAAAACAAATAAACAAGCAAAAAAACAACCCAACCAAGCAAACAAAACTAAATGAAGATGCACAGAAGAATCTTGCTTTAACAGTGAACAGAAGTAAAAAAAAATGAAATCCACAGTAGTCTACACTTTCAAGAGAAAGAAACTTCAGTGCCTTAATAAAACTTACCCAAAATACCACAACTCAGTGTTTCAGTGCTGTCAAGAAAGCCCCATGTTTTTCCTCTTTACATTTGGGACCAGAAACTGAACACAAAAGTGCAGTGCTCAATTAAGGATTTAAGAAATGAATTCTTTTCACTGGATAATGATGTAGGGAAGGTAGTGAGTTCAAGCCTGCAGTGGGCAGGAGTGTTCTCTCTGGGGAGCAATGCCCTTTCACTTGGTGTCATGGTTTAGTCATGGGGTTTGTGGAGACAGGTTGGACTCGATGATCTTCGAGGTCTCTTCCAACCTTAGCAATACTGTGATGCTGTAAATACAACATTTCAAAATCTAATGACTACAACATGGACATTCTTTCCTGGACTTCCAGTGTAAACATTGAAAAACCACAAAGACATCCTGTGTTTTATTTCTTCTTCTCTAAAAATGAGATACTACCATTAATTTCTTCTCAGCTTTGTATTTTTCTTGATTAAGAAGAGCAAACATACGGAGCATCAGGTGAGCATCTGTCACTCAGATGCAAGCACTGACTGCCATTCTAGGAACACAGCACACGATGAGATCTCAGTAAAATTAGTCTTGCTTATCACAAATCTTATGAAGGACAGGGAAATGTCATTCATCATTCAGCAGCCCAAAGAAAAAGTTGCTTTTCTTCTACCAGGCGGCTCAGAATGCCCTATGTGTCTAAGGAGAAAATGATGCTTTACATGGTTCCTCTACATCAGCATAACTTCACGTATAGCCCTTGTGTTAATAGATTTTAGATAAATTAACAGAAAGAGCTGTTATAGCTTTGAGGCTTTATGAGAAAATTATACCATTTTAAAATGATGCTCATCTCCAAATAGCCAAGCCATAATGGAAGTGCTATGAAACGGCGATGAAAAAAGCATCAGGAGCACAATTAAAGCTGGATGCATGGCTTCTGCCGAAAAACAAGAAGCAGAAAGAGCTGCAAACAATGGTAATCAAAGTCAAGTTCCTCCTGTATCTGCAGGATCTAGAAGATTTTTTTTTGAAGGACAAAAATAAACGTCTTATAGGAAGGAGGAAATCATGAATGACTTAAGTTAACAGATAAAGGTTTGTAATCTATGTTTATCAGCATCATATTTGATTCATATACAACACACGCTTATATTTATGGTTACAGAATGTACAATACACTATATGATAAATTGTATATTATTTACTACCAGTGGTTTAATTTTTTATTAATTATGAATAAAATGTTTATTCAGTGCCTTAAATTATTAAAGCAGTATATTATTGATGAAGTAGTGCTCTACAAGTATCTATAATTATTATTTAATAAAATGATCACATCATATTGTATTATATTATATTATATTATATTATATTATATTATATTATATCATATTATATTATATTATATTATACTATATTATAATTAAAAGACATAACTTTAAAACATTCTAATTATTTATATGCAGACCATATTTATACATTTTATGCAAAGTTATATATTAAAACATATTATTTGATAATATATCTTTAATAGTCGCTTGTTTAACAAAAAAATTACTGGATATATAAGTAGCAAGACCTTCTTTTTGCCACCTCACTTGCCCTGCAACAAAAAGAAGAAAGTCATGACATCCTAATAAAGGGTTTCCCACTCTCAGTAAAGCTACATTATTTGTGAGGTTGTTAAATTGTTGAAATCATGAAGAAGAAAGGAGGTGCTAAGAAAACCTGGAATATACTGTCAGGAGCGGTTAGCTTGTTTGTGCCGAAAAAGTGTCTAGACACGTCCAAAACAGTTCAAAAATAATACTGGTTGGCTCATTATAACAATAGAAGTGGTTTGAAAAGTTCCTTGTTGGTTCTCCAGAATTTCCAAATGTGTAAGGAATACTGGGATGTTTATTGTGTCATATACAGAAGCAGCGTCTGGTACTTCGCAAGAACAAAAAGAAAGAAAACTAGGGCAGAGCAAGAGTTGGGGAAATTGAAGGCAGTTACCCTTCATGGGTGACATATTTGATTTATTTCACTGCAATTCATTTAATTTGATTGCAAATTATATTGTTAAGTTCAATAGAGTGACTACTCAGTATTGGAGGGGCACTTGGGAAGATCTAGTAAGGTAGTTGGCAAAGAGATGGCTTTAAATTTAGTGAATTACAGGAACGAAACACAGCCAGGTCTGCAGGCAAATCATTTCCAAGAGAATGTTTTTGCAAGACTCTGTGTTGAGTTTTTGACTCTTTGGTTTTGTTATGGAAAGCCAAGGTTAATTTTATCCAAGTAAATATATTGAAATCCTGTCTTAAAAGGGCTGCTTTAAAGGACATTTGCAGAGAAAGAAAAAACAAATATAATCAGCTTTAAATTTTCCTTTCTCAGGCCACAAAACTGTGCCATAAATTACGCATGACAGCTGAACCCCCTAAAAAATCTCGCTGGGTGACAGCTGAGTTACATATTAGCCAAATATGATAGAATTAGGTGTCACTTTATATTACACTCAATAAAACCGATGAATAGATTACATTAAAACAGATTTAAAACAAAAAGAAAAATAAACACCACAACAACCCCATCAATGAACTAAAAACCATACACACACACCCCCCCAACCCTCCCCCCTCCAAAGCTTGGTGAAATTTTAATTTAAACTGACTAAATAAAAGAAATGGAATGCTGAGGATGTCAAGTCTGTTCATTATAAGCCATATGAGGAGAGGCTGAGGGAGCTGGGGTTGCTTAGCCTGGAGAAGAGGAGGCTCAGGGGAGACCTCATTGCTCTCTACAACTACCTGAAGGGAGGCTGTAGCCAGGTGAGGGTTGGTCTCTTCTCCCAGGCAACCAGCACCAGAACAAGAAGACACAGTCTCAAGCTGTGCCAGGGGAGGTTTAGGCTGGAGGTGAGGAGAAAGTTCTTCCCAGAAAGAGAATTGGCCACTGGAATGTGCTGCCCAGGGAGGTGGTGGAGTCACCATCCCTGGAAGTGCTCAAAAAAGTTTTGGACATGGCACTTGACACCATGGTTTAGGTGTCAGGATGTGTTAGGTATTAGGTAATACATTGGACTTTCTGAGGTCTTTTCCAACCTTGTTGTTCCTATGATTCTATGATTTTTTAATCCTGTTGTTTCTAAATACTGCAAACTATTTAGAAGTGCATAGTAAAATTTAAAAAGCAATTTGATTTACACGGGATGCATGCATGTTGGTTTTATAAGAACACACTCTGCATAGGTAGAAATAGAAATACTGCCTCACTACCGTGTCCCCCCAAAAAGAGAAAATACCTGTAAGGAAACACAGCTTAATAATAAACGTGGATTTTGAGGTATTCAAAGAGCTTCTTAGTTATGTGGGGCAGAGAAAATCCTCAATGAACAGGTGGACATTAGAAGGATTACCTAAAGTTTATGAAACACATGTGCTGTAACAGAAAAGAAACAAAAACCACACACAAACCAAAATAAAACAAAACAAAAAGCAAGAAATCAACCAACAACAACCAAAGAAAAAGTGAAAAAAAACAGGTTTCAGAACAAAGGAAGTTTGGGGGAACTCTTTAGAGACATGCAGGCTAAAAACCTGTGGAATTTGGAGTTGAAAGTCCATAAACTGATCTAGACTTATGTATTTTATAGAAGAAATATAAAATCTTATGCTAAAATGTGAAGCAGCACACAGAGCATTCTAATTATACTGTAGTGAAAGGAGTAGGCATCAGTGTGATCTGGTTTGGACTTTTTTTAGTCATTGCATATTTCTTTTCTTTTCAACAATTGCTGATATGTAGAGCAATCTTTACAGCTTATCTCACCCTCCCAAAAGATTTGGAAAATTTGGTAGTAATTAGCTAGGCATAACACAAATAACATACAAAATACCAGTAGAATCAATGAGAGGTCTGACAGTCATAAGCTTCTGAAGTTCATCATGTGTGGTTGTGCCCGAGAAAGTCTTGAGCTGGTGCTAATGTAAAACGTTTGAGTGATAAAATTCTATAGCAGTAACAATAAAACTACTAAGTGTGAAATACCTGATGCTTAGGAGAAATATCCTACTGGCTTCAGGAACAGTTGTTTTTTGCATTGCAGTTCCTATATTCTAAGAAGTTGTAGGCACTATAACATTAGAGGCAGAGTAGTCTTTCCAGAGAAGGTAATAGATTGATTGGTCAAAACTGTGATGCCAAACTTCACCTGGAACTCAGATGCTCCCTACAACCAATGCAGAAGATAAGGCTGATATGTTCCAGCCATGAAACACCATACAACCATCAGGCTACTCAAGAATTTCCTGTGCCTCAATAAGAAAGGCTGGACAACATGTGCTACCACATACTGCTTTTTGAAAGCTTAATACAGTACTCTTCCTTTCTATAACATGGGCAAAAGAAGTCAAATGTGAAATACTGGCTTAGTCAGTAAGAAAGCAAGAAACATCCAGTGACCTCAACCATTCCTTCAGGGGTTACACACGGCAGCCTAGCAGCTGCACCTCAGTCACCAGTATCATCAAAAGCATTACTGTGGTCATCTCATCTTTATCCATCAATGGATGTGTTCCTAGGACAATTTTCATAGTGAACCATGGTGTTTTTTTTTTTAGATTTGGGGCTGAGAAATCTTGAAATGACTCTTAAATACCTCTCCAATCATATTTACTCAGAATACAGAGAGCCAAATAGATTGCACTTAAATAAATGCTTTCCCAAATTAAGCATCTCTATTCCTTAATGTGGTATCTCCAATGATACAGCTGGAGATGTCAGCTTCAGCAGCAGTCATTAGTATGTGCGTGCTAGGTAAACAGTCAAATATGAGAAGATCTAACAGCGAGTCAGATGAGTTTGAGCCATCTTTATTGCTTACATACACCTCATAAGATGGCTAGACAGATGGCTAATTTCAACTATCGAGATGCTGAACATCATTTGTGTTTGCAGAGGTGAGAATTAGCTACCAGGCAATCACACCTATGGCTACCAAAAGCCATTCTCAAATTCTACGCAACCACGGTCTTCTCCTTCCTTACACTTGCTGGCAACTTAGCCCTAAAAATACTTAGGAATTTTAGTCAGAGGATAACTACATTCTAGAGAAAAATGGATAAAGGAGAGACAACATCAGGAGTCTGCAGGTCTCCAAGGCTTTGGGTAGTATTCGGCACAGAAGAACTCTCCCCTGAGCATCTTTCTCCTGTGAGAGTCCACGGTGCAGACTACAGCACACAACACCTAGAGAATCTCACGGAGAAGGATTTTAGGTTTTTCCCTTTCTACATGTGAACAACACTTAGTGTGCAGCAACTGTGCATTTGCATTACAATTCCTAGCAACATCTCTTTAACACATTATGAGCCAGTATACTGCTAGTAAAATTTCAGCCACTGGTGAGGGGGAAAAAATAAAAAGGTTAAATTTATTAGCAGTAAAAATTTTATGAAGAGGTACAAAGGTAGGGAAGTATCAAGAAGAAACCTCCTATTCTGCTTTGAGGTCATAAATTGTGTAAACTGAAGCCTGCCTAACTGTAACTGTACATGATTATTTACTACTTTGAACTTTAAAGGACAAAAAGGAAACCGCTCGTTTTGATTCCAAAAGGCTTTTGTGCTTGTTTTGCTTGCTTCTTTTTGTTGTTTGTTGTTTGTTTTATAAATTATTGTTACAATCAGTATGCATTCATTTTAAAGGGAGTGAGAAAAGCTCCTTCAAAAATGAAGTTTCCCAGCAAGGGTAATATACATATGTGGCAAGTTAAAGGGATCCAAGTTCTCAAAACACATGTATTTAAACATAGCCTGCAAAGTGTACGCTCAGGCACAGCTAACCTGTGGTGCAGAACACTGTATAACAGACGGCTTGGGGTATGTTTTCTGAAGGCAGTGGTGCCATAGAGCAAGTGAATTTTACTTCCTTCAATATGTCCATCGTTCACAGCCTGAAATGCTAGATGCTGGGGTGTTACTTCTTCAGAAATTATTCTCTTTGAGGCAGCATTTGCTGTTTCCCACTACCACTGTAACAGAGAATGTATTCTGGTCACAAGGAGGGGGGCGACCATTGTTTGATAAAGTATTCTCTTCTGACAAGAGAATGACAGAATATTCTGAAGCCACTATCATCAAGATGAATAGAACAAAATAATATCATTAATATTGGTGAAAGTTATTTTACAACTCACAGGTCAGAAAAAAAAGAGGTGTGGATCCATGTCCATGCTACACATGCAGTAAATTAATCTGGCAGTCAAAATTTGGAATGAAGGATGCTGAATGAGAAACGGCATTTATTCACACAAGAAACCTAAAATTCAACAGTCTGACACTTGCACCAGTCAAGGCAGGATTACTGAAGTGATCTGGATTCTCAAAGAAGAGGAACAAGGATAAAATGAACTTTGAATAGTCTTTACTCATGGCTTGCCAACTGTCTACTACCATATGCAGGAAGAAATGTACAAAACTCTAATTTTGACAGCTTTTGGTCAACTCAGAGCAAACATTTACTCTTTCTATGTGAGGCATATGTTACCCACTGAAGAACACACAACACTATCTAAACAGCAATGCAAAATATAGTCAGAAAGCTTCTGATGTTCACGTAGGTCAAAGTGAAACATGGAAGGTAGTTTATTTTTTGTGTCTCAGCAAATACTTGCTCTCTAGAATGATCACAGTTTCCCAAGATACAAAAGGTTGTGAGAAGAGCTGGTCAGTTCTTCTCCCTGTCCTCTGTTGGATGGACTCACTTTGCAGGGAAAGATTTGCACTGACCGTCAGGAAGGCACAGAAAGGAAAATCCTTCCATAAAAGAATGGAAGGATTTCAACTCACTGTGGAATCTCTCTTACTGAATGTTCTTGAAAACAAACATACAAGTTCTGTGGCTGTGCAGGGGGGTTAGAGAAGTAAACACTGAAGTCCCATCTAACCCTTCATTTTTTGTGGTTCAGGAAGAGTTTCAATGCTTGGAAAAAGCCTCAAGTAGTATTGACAGATTTGACAGATTCATGCCTAAATACCAGTAATCTTTGTTGTAAGGGAAATGAATGTTAATTAGCCTTCTAACTACACATATCAGGAGTAAAATATGCAGTAAACTAACTTTGTTATTACTGTGGAAAATGCAGCTGGAGAATACATTACACATTACTTTTGTTTCTTTTATTTGCATATTCTACACACATTTTTCCCCAAACTGAATTACCCATGTTGCAACGACACCAAGATCCCTTCTGTGTTTCGATTGCTCCAGAGTGCTTGCCTCTTTTGTTACTGTTTGCAGCATATGAAAAAGGTGGGGCAGGTGTTTCACATAAGGCTTACACCCTGCCAGCCAGAAGCTGTTCTCTGGTCAGCATCTGTCTTTATATACGCATGAGGTAAAGCATTACTGCTAGAAGAGCTTTCCAAAGAGATTCATAAGTAATTTGAAGAAGCTACTCAGCTGGGGATTTTAATGAATAGGTAAAATAATGAGAAAGAATAATTAGACACAGAATATGATTTCACTGGAAGTACTTTCTGATTTTCTTAAGCATATAAAATATGCAGTTTTTGAGGTTAAATAACAAACTAGTGTCCAGCATGAACTAAGAAGTAATTTACTGCTTCTTTGATCTATAGAGAATATATTGTAATGCTCTTAAATCCACACAGGGGTGGAGGAACATCAAACCCCAAATTTCTCTCACAGAGATGATGTTTCTCTGCAGAGGATGTTCCTAGAATGCAAAGTATGTTAACCAATAAATTGATAGAATGAAATTTATCAGACATCTAATTAAAACAACTCATATGTGTAAAATTAAAATGAAGAACTAGACAATCTGGCCAAGCTCTTTTTCAACAAATTAAGCAGGAAACCCCCAAAACTGACTAGCATTCATTATTATTTCCTCTACTTCTTTTGTAAGGATGACATGAGGAGGTTTTGGGTTTGTTTTGCTTTGAGCTGGGTCTCTAGTGGACAAGTCAAGCATGGGTCAGCAGCATGCCCTTGCAGCAAATGCAGCCAGCCAAAGCCTGAGCTCTATTAGCAAGAGTGCAGCCTGCTGATCTAGAGAAGTGAGCCTGCCCTCCTTTCTTCACCCACTATGAGGCAACATCAGCACGCTGCTTCAGGCTCCCCAGCATAAGAAAGATAGGGGCATACTGGAGTGGATTTGCTTGGTCAAGAGGCTGGAGAACAAAACAAGCAGGGAGGCACTCAGAGGACTGGGCCTATTCAGCCTGGGAAAGTAATGGTTAGAGAATACAGAGAAGATGGAGCAAGATTCTTCTCAGGGGAGTACAGTGAAAGGCCAAGCAGCAACGGAAAAGTTGAAGTGTGTGAAATTACAGTTCCTTATTAGGAAAAAAAAGGATTATGGTTTTTGTTTATTTGTTTAAATCATGATTGTGGTTCAATACTGGAAGAGGTTACCCAGAGAGACTGTGGGATCTCTGCCCTTGGAGGTGTTTGAGATGACTGAAAATGATCCTGAGCAGCCTGATTTAATCAGACAGTCGGAGCAGGCACTTGAACTAGATGACCTCTGGAAGTTCCTTCCAACTTAAATTGTGATTCTACTGTTCTACAAAGGAAACATCCACATGCAATTTTTCAGAGTGCTCCTATTTACTGAGAATTTCACAGAAGTTTTCTTTGGGCAGCAAAATGACTTGTCTGCCTAAAGGTCTGCCTAAATCTCTTCTTTTCATGAAATATCCACTAGACAAGAGATATAACATATTCCATGGTAAGAGAGGTGATGATCTTCTAGTTGGCATATTTGTACTGACCTGGGAGCCATCTGCTTTCAAACAGAATACAAATAATCTTCCCCCCAACAAACTCATCCCCACCCCCAGCACACACACACACACACACAAACACACCAGACAGCTCTTACAATTCTTTTGACACTGCTGGTCTCATGGAATTCTGGACACTGAATATCTTGAAGACCTTTAACCTTTTGACAAATCCTTTTTGAAGCTATTAGTTCACAAATTCTCAGTGACACTGAAAAGACAGGCAGTGCACATAGCCTCCCAGGAAACGTGTGGAATCACTGCTGACTAATACACAAGGGAAGCAGCTCTACCTACTTCTTGTACTGTCTGACATCTGGTATTGGCTTTCATTTAGCATCTCAGAAGAAGCCTTTGTGTTTTCCATACAAGAAAAAGTAAAATGTCCAAGAATAAGACATTTCCTTCCACTTTCTTTTGCTCCACTCAAAGACCAGAGAGAAATCCTTAGACAGCAAGATTTTGTCTTTCAAGATCAAGCTAGGTCAGGGACTATGAAGATAGTATTGCCAAGATTGCTTTAGAAACAAACATGCTTTCAAACCAGATCATGTTAAATCACAAACCTTAAGCAAATCATTTTTCCATAGTGCAGGCAGTGAACATCTCTGGCATTAACAAAGGAGCAAACGTAATTGAATCAGCCTTCTTCAGCTCAAAATGGATAGCCACAGGGGAAATTCTGTGTTCTTCTCCTAGCACATTCATGCTATTTTCATAATTCGAGTTATATTTTTGTATTTACCATACATACAAGATACTGTTACATGACAGTCACTGGGGGGGGGGGGATAGACGTTTATTTCTGCAGCATTTTGACACTGCATGAACTAGGGTCATTTTCCTGGAAGTGAATCTTCTCCAGGAAAGAGGAATGCTTTACAAGAGAAACATGAAGTAGCCTTTTTGGTTTTAATGGTTGTCTTGCATGCCTACTGCTTCCCACACTGTTGGATTCTCAATTTGAAGAAAGCCATTTATTTGGTAAAATTTGCATGAAAACCCTGCATTTTGCATGATCCTCACTTAAATTTGAGACTGCCTTTTCAAGACTAAGAACTGTTCACTGTCCTGGAGATTAAATCTTTTCAGAGTTTTACACCGGTCATAAAACCATTTTACTTTGCTATCCCTGTAAGAGGCAAAGAGACACAGATATTTCATCTGGCAGCTGGTCTCCCTGCTGGCAGTATGCTGTAGAGCCATTTTATCATCAGGCTAAATAAATATACTTAAATTTCATATTACAAATAACATTGTCACTTCAGAAATAACCATTGTCTAATACCATTTCATTGGATAGAAACCTTACTATAACCAAAACTAACCACAAAAGAGAGAAAAAAGCAAATACAAAAAGGCACCAAAAATGCATGCAGCATGTCTGGGGGGAAATGCAATGCAATGCCATGCAATACAGGCACAGACTGTTAAGAAGACTAAATTTTTCTGATGATATTTAAAGCACATGTGATGGTTCTAAAATGGAGCATTTCAGCTAATCACTTTTTTTTATCTACATTTACTTGTGCCTGCAAGTTTGTCTGTGTTTCCTAGCCCCACTGCCACCTCTTGCGGTCTGCAGCTGTGATTGCTTTACAGATGCACACAGAGCTAGGGTAAAAAGGCAAGTAAACAAATGAATCTTACTAAAACACTAACAAGTTTTCTCGATACTCATCAGTAGAATGTCTTAAACATGAGCATCTGAGAAACAGGAGAAAAAGGACTAGATCATCTGCACTGGTTAGGCCACACCTCGAGTACCGTGTCCAGTTGTGGGCCCCTCAGTTTGGGAAGGATGTTGTCTTGCTGGAAGGTGTCCAGAGAAGGGCAACGAAGTTGGTAAGGGGTTTGGAACACAAGCCCTATGAGGAGAGGCTGAGGGAGCTGGGGTTGCTTAGCCTGGAGAAGAGGAGACTCAGGGGTGACCTTATTGCTCTCTACAACTACCTGAAGGGAGGTTGTAGCCAGGCAGAGGTTGGGCTCTTCTCCCAGGCAGCCAGTACCAGAACAAGAGGACACAGTCTCAGGCTGCAACAGGGCAGATTTAGGCTGGATGTTAGGAAGAAGTTCTATACAGAGAGAGTGATTGCCCATTGGAATAGGCTACCCGAGGAGGTGGTGGAGTCACCTTCATTGGACGTGTTCAGGAGGAGACTTGATGGGGTGCTTGGTGCCATGGTTTAGTTGTTTAGGTGGGTTGGATTGGTTGATGGGTTGGACGCGATGATCTTGAAGGTCTCTTTCAACCTGCTGTATTGTATTGTATTGTATTGTATTGTATTGTACTGTATTGTATTGTATTGCATTGTATCCTTGGAGCCTAAAAACAAATGCAATTTGTTTGGCTGGTGTTTATCCCTTACAAGCTTCTCTTCCTTAATTACCAACCTGGTAATTAATATTTGCTATGTTTGTGATACACTAGCAATTTGTCAGAACTTACTACCTGTCCCACAACTGTTTTTACCTGTAACAATTTTGTTGGAGGCTTTTAAAGAAGTTATGGATCCAACAATAAACACATTCTGAGCTGTGTTTATTGTGTTGAGTGACACTCAGCATTACTAGAGCAGAAAGAAAACAACAAAACCAAAAACAAAACCAAAGGAGGATTAAATTGTAAACTTCACAACTCTTTTCTGGGCTTCAAATGCATTTGATACACTTGAAGAGATGACTGGCACTTGCAGTTCTATGAATATCTGCTGGCCAAGTTGGTTTTTTTAACTTCACTCTAAAAAGAAAGAATAATAAATCTGAAAATTCTGTGGAGGTGAACTGCTTTGTGAGCAGCAGGAAGCAATTCCTAGCGGAGGATGAAAAGGCAATGGTGTGTCAAAATTAAAAACTTTCAGATGTTCCTCATTTCTGTTTTGATGTAAGCCAGCACATTAATATTGATTATTGTCACTGTGACACCCCCAGTGTGTGCTATTTGAATAACTCAGCAGCTTCCTTTCCTTGACCTCCTTGAAAAAGCACAATCATGTTCTGGGTTATTGCCACGCTGGTACTTCCAGAGCAAGCTCAACGTTTGTACAGAAGGCCTTTTTTCTCTTCTCTGGCCAGACTGCTTGGCACTAACTAATATAATTGTAATAGTGGTTGTATGCTTTTCAAATTTTGCAAGAGCCTAGACAAATGGTCAGGGTCTTCTGAAACATTATCAAAAACTTCTCAGAATGATTTTGCTGTTGAAGTATATTCTGCTATTCTCCCACTACAAGAGAATCTTTTCACCTTTTTAGTCTAATTTGAAGAACACAAACCTTATGTAGGGGCTATGGCGTAGCACAGATTGCGAAGAACGCTAACTCCACCTCTGTGCGTGGATATTGGCTCTTTAGCACCATTCTCATTCTACTGCCCTCTCAAATACCCTGTCAGGAAAATTATTAAACCAGTAATGCCATGGCAGGGTTGCCTGGTGAAGGTGAGTCGAGGTAGAGAAGATTCAAAGTGATACTACCCTGCTGAGTGCCTCCGTCCTGCATCATAAAATACAAGTCATTTACCGGAACAATTGTCTAAATTCTGCTTATTTTGTAGTTAATGGAATGGTACAAATCACCATTCAGTACTTTCACATGCAGTGAGATTTTACTAAATGCTTGTTTCCAGTTCTAATTGCCTGCAAATTCTGTTTGTAGTTTTGTGGCTGTTGTTGGGGTGGGGTTTTTATTTTCTTGGGTTTTGTTTGGTTGGGTTTTGATGTTAGTGTTGGTCTTAACAAGAACTACTTTAAATATTCTTTACATCCTTCTTTATGTTATCATTATTTGTTTGCAAGCAGAACTCCAGACATTATAAATGCATGTAACACAGAGAAGAATGCTAATATACTTTTCGATTTCAGATTACAGAAGTTTTTGGTTTCTCACATCCAGCCAATCTCTCCTGCCCTTGAGTGTGTGTAGGAAGACAGAAAAATAAGTAAAAGGCTTTTCTGGCAATCATCCTGTGGAAGAGCCAGAGCACATTTCAGCAAATTTTCCCAAGCAAGTTATATTAAATAGCATTTCAAAAAGCAACCAGCCAAGCAAACAACAGATTATTTAACTATCAATTATGAAAGGGATCTAACAGTAAATATCTGTTCACACAGGGTATCTTTGTCCCACTCAATCCTTTTTTCACTACATTAGAACATATGTTCTCTAAAAGCAACCATCACATCAGAACTTGCATTGAAAACAGAATCCTTCAAAATTCTACACTGCAACAGTCTCTTCCTTTGCAATTTATCTCTTCCTAAGCAATTTTTGGTAACCTTTGCAAACCATGCTGTTAAGACATACATTTCCCTAATCAGAGAGCAGCACATAGTGTCCCATGTACTTCTGCTGCATTGCAGGAGACTGTCGAAGGCCTGCAGCCAGGGCCCGCAGATGTGTCATACCTAGGCTCTGTTTTATTAATGCGTTCCTGTTGCAGAACTCGTTTGCACATTTCTGAAATCAACCTTAAGAAGCTGATGGGTAAGACTCTGAAAGAAAGTCTGAACCCAGAGGATTCTGTTGTATTTTTGTCTACATAGTCTGAAAATAAATGAACCTTTGCTTACTTTTTTTTTATTTTGGGAAAAGGCAATGGATGCCTCACTAAAACAACCCCAGTCACCAACATAACCACCACATGTATTAAATAGCCACTTTTATGCTTTAGACAATGAATCTATTATCAGATCCATCCGTAAGTAATTGCACCTTCTAAAAGTCCAGGGCAAAGCTGTTGGCAAGCCTCACCCCCCTTGAGATGTAATTTATTTCCCTGTGACTCAATGAGTTTCATTCTCCTATCTATTTTTCAAGACTCTACAGCCACAACTCCCCACCCTTCTATAATTTTCATGCTGAAACTTAAGGGCTAGAAACAAGAAGTGTGAGGCAGAGATAAGATAAAAAAGGGGTTCCATGGTTGCAGAAGGGAAAGGGGACCTGTCTCGGCTGTAGTATTCAGAACAAGTACTTTCCTCTTGTACCTCTGTTAACTACATACTGTTATGTCTTATTTTTGTGCTGTTCTGCTATGAAGATCATCCTTCATACATCCACTTTCATGAAAGTGCTGTACTCCCATACATACCAATGCAGTGTCTCAGTGGAAGTCAGAACAGTCTACAGGCCCTAACCATCCAATACAGTAGGATCCATCTGTCTGATGATAACGTTGGGATGAACTGTCTCAAGATAAAGGGTCTGGCTTCTTTGCTTGTTATGTTGGGGTTTGATTCACACACCCCTGCCCCCCACCCCCTCCAGATTTGCCTTGGGTTTTTGTTGTTGAGTTGGTTTTGTTTTTACCATCCAAGCACTATAATTTGAAGATTCTAAAACTTATATACATACATAATTAGTATCTACGCAAACAATACACATCCAGCCCACACTGCTGGTACTAAGATAAAAAACTACGAGTGAAGAAAGTGTGAGAGAGAGTTCCTCAGATCTTCAAAGCGGTGACTTAAAGTTTAATAAGAATACCAAGGAGCAGTACAGCTACACACTTTCACATTTATTTAAAAGAAGGCAGGAACAGGCATGAAGTCATTTGAAACAGACACTTTGTAAGTTGCTACCCTTTCTTTGAATGCAACTTCTATAATGTACATTTTCATGTACTGGCAACAGTAATGGTCAGCTAGAAGCAACTCAACATTAAGCTACTGATAAGTTGCTGCTAACAAGATGCCTCATGTATGAAGTTTTACATATGGTGCTAAATTATCTGACAATAAGGACATTAATTTCCTGAAACATAAACTGAGTATTAGTCAGAATGGAGCCAAAATACCATAATCTGAAATTATTTTTCCAAGGCATTATAGCTCATGTGGACATGCTATCTTCCTCCTCCTCTGCTTCTCATTTTCTCCCTTATGAGCTGTCCAATATCTATGAGACAGTTTCCAATATATTGAGCAACTTGGATGTCAAAGGTTAGGGCTGGGCTGACCACTAGTACTAGAAGTACTGATGCTCTCTATTAATACCACTCCGTTCCCCAAGAGGAGAAGAAAGAGAATAAGGGAGGGGAAAAAAATCCCAAACCAACCAACCAAAAATCAGCAACCAATCAAACAAAACCAAAGCCAACCAAACAACCTAAAGCTGGCTGTAATAAATAATGTAAATAACATAATATATACAGAGATCTACATAACCAATCATGAACCTAAGCCAACCACAGCAATCATGTCACTGTCCCTACTGACAATGCAGAGGAGGCACTGGAGAAGTCCCAGACTGGACTCAGCAGGGGATTGGAACTAGATGTAGGAGCTTGATTCAGGAATAGGATTCAGGAATGCACAGATTGGGACCAAATGCAGAACAGACAAAGTCCTCCTTGGATACCAGCCACTGAAGAAGAGAGCCTGTGGTCCCTCAGCTTTATACTGTACATAAAGTATATTGAAAGGAATACCTTGCTGGTCAGTTTAGGAGCATCCATCCTATCCTCCTCCCTGCAGGTGCAACATTTTACTTTACAACACCCCAACAAGGTATGCAAGGTTTAGCAGTGACCTAGGTGTCTGTAGGAGCAGGAATAATCAAGAGCCTTCCTGACACCATTCCTTGGGAGTAACTAGAGACAGTGAAGATTAGCACTGCTAGGATTAGACAATGTCTGCAAAAATATGCCATTAACTTCAGAAAGTGAAGTTACTTAGAGGAGACTGAGCTGAAAAGCAAACCTCACAGAATAAGTTCAGTTCTAATTCTAATAGTTCTAATTCTAATAGTTCTAATTCTAATTCTAATAGTTCAGTTCTAATTCAACCTGGGACATTGGACTTAGAAAACTCGAGGTGATGTTTTTGTTTAGTAATACATCGTTGTCAGCCAGGCTTTTGCAATTCATCTGATTATATTGATACTATGATGGTGCTCCTGAAAAAGATGCATACTTTTAAGCAGCAGTACAGCCAATTAGCCAAATGGTTTCTCAATAACTTGTTATCTTCAGCCTTTTCAAGAGGAACACGTGCTCACATGAATCAGCATAGAAACCAACTCTTTCAATATGAAACAGGAGATTTTCTATTAAACAAATTCATTTTCCAGAACACTCAAGTTTCACCCCTGCTAATTACTGGCAGTTGTTTTTATACCTACAGAGCTAATGTATCAGATAAAGACACTCAGACCTTGCATGAAAGTGAAGGCTTTATAATAGTGGTTACACTGATGTCTGAAATTAATGCTGCTTCTAAGAAGCCATCTCTGCACTTCCATTTCACCTGTTATCCAAACTTTATCAGAGAGGAGCTGAAAGTGAGTTTATTTAGGAAATGTGAATTAATTTACCTCTCATGCTTTCTACTGATATTTTCATCCAAATTTAAATTACAGAATCACAGAATCAACCAGGCTGGAAGATACCTCAAGATCACCAAGTCCAACCTATCACCCAACCCTATCTAATCAACTAGAACATGGCACTAAGTGCCTTAAACACCTCCAGGGATGTCGACCCCACCACCTCCCTGGGCAGCCCACTCCAACAGGCAATCACTCTTTCTGTGAGAACATTTTTTCTAAGATCAAGTCTAAACTTCCCCAAGCACAGCTTGAGACTGTGTCCTCTTGTTCTGGTGCTGCCTGCCTGGGAGAAGAGACCAACCCTCATCTGGCTACAACCTCCCTCCAGGTAGTTGTAGAGAGCAATAAGGTCTCCCCTGAGCCTCCTCTTCACCAGGCTAAACAACCCCAGCTCCCTCAGCCTCTCCTCATAGGGTCTGTGCTCCAGACCCCTCACCAGCTTTGTTGCCCTTCTCTGGACACATTAGAGCAACCTTCAGGATGGATAAGCAGGACTCATTAGTTTTTGTAAAACCTCTTTTTTTAGCTTTGTCATGGGAGAGTTCTCAAAAAATATGCAAAAAACTCACAGTTGAGCCTCATTAGAGATTAGAGAAAGGGAGAACAAACTAAATTAACAGTAAAGCATTCCCAGTGAAGAAAAAGCTATTACTAATGTCCCTGAATTTGCATTTAACATTGCAAATACACTACCAATAGAATATAGTTTCCCCTAGTAAGCCACCTCTCCAGCCTCTCCCTTTTTGGTCTGTGTCCTCTTAACACATTACAAAGACATGGAACTGTTAAATTAATTTGACTCTTCACTTCCACAGTGTGATGACAGGAAAAAATAGCAGCAAATAATATCCTATTGCTCTCTGATAGCTAATCTGAAATATTTGAGTTCTTGGAAGTTAGTCCTTGTAAACATCTGCAGTGCCAACATTAGATAGCTAGCAGCCTTCCCCTTGAAGGCTGAGAGACCGACTGCCATGATCTTATCTTGATCACGATACTTCCAGATTGAGGGTGAGCCAGATCTCTGGCAGTTTCTGCACAGTACATTATCTGGACTAAAACCCTTTCCCTTGCCAGCAGACACTGTGCTACACTCCTTGCAGCTGTCTTATCTGTTCCAGATTATAAGAAGCCTTTTTGTGAGTTAGGCAGGGTAGCAATTTGGAAGCTTTCTCAAAAGCTTGAACTTGTAGACCCATTAAATAAGGCTTAATGTTTATAAATTACATGTCTGAGTGACTCAAAGCCCCTGGAAGAAGTTTTCCTGTCCTTTTGTTAGACAGACAGTGGCTTTTTGGTGCTAGGCTAAAAAAAAGTGATCAATTGACCTCATAGTCTGGATTGGTGTGAAGGGTTTATAGCAGAGGACAAAAGCCTCAGATTTATGCTTTTCTTTTAAACAAAACACCCAAATATAGATATTTTTTCCCACTGTGGGTGAGTTATTACCTCAAATATACTCCAAAAAAGTAGAACACAACACTTCATCTTAAAAGCATCACCAAGTTCAACCATGTAATCTGAAGACCACTGACCTTTGGCTATCTACATTTGGAAAATAGTTTTTACTTGGATGTTACAGACAACAAAAAAATGGCAAAGCAGGGCCAGGGCAAGCCTGGGTCTGTGTTTCTGTGAGAAAATTATGGTAGCTTCTGGCACATTGATAAAAAGTTAGACTGCCCTTTCCTGAATTCAAATCAACTTATTTAGTATACAAGTAGTTAGAACTGTGGAGTGGTCTGAATCCATCAGTCATCACCACAACATCCTCGAAGCGTGGTGTTGAGGTAACAAAGCCTCTCTCTCTTGTTTTCGACATCATGGGACTTGATGGTCGTCACATGCAACAGTCCCAAGAGGTTTTAGAAAGAAACCTGCCTTGTTTGTGTGGCTGCATGCATACATGGAGGCTTGTTTGGTTTGAGGAGCTTTCAAAAGAGAAAGGTAGAGAGGTACATCATAAGCTTACAGTGTGACTCCAAAAGTCTCCTCTTTCCAAAAGTGCATAACCTCTTTATCTGTATCTACTTATCATCAGTAGCCCAGGTGCTGTATCATTTACTGCAGGCTTTCTGTATCACCCAGTACTCCTGGTTTGCTGGGTTTTTTGTTTGCTGTTTGGTGGGGGTTTTGTAAGCGTGTCTGTAAGCTAACTCCAGCACTGCTGGACTAGTTGATGAGAATCTTTATGAACAGATAACAAATGTATATGCAAGTACATCTACTGGCTGTTTCACTGAAGCAAGGAAATTAAGTTTAAATATAGCTGAAAAATGCAAAATGGTCTCTAGCAGATTTACTGTAGCAACTACAAGAAACTTTATAAACGTGCTCTAGCTCTGCTTGCTGGTTTGGAGGAAGAACTGAAAGAGGAAAACAGGTGGCTAAGTTCATTAACACATTCAACAATTTTGCTGCTGTTTCAAATAGTTTGACTTAAATGTTTTGAACTGCTGCTGAATTAAGTTATACTTGATTCAGTCTGATACCTATTAGGTCATAGAACAGGCAGAACAAAGTCCATAGTAATGTGATATTCTTGTTATCCATTTAGCTATCTCTGTATAGAGTTACTGAGATATTTCTATATACTGCATTCTTCCTCAGAATGAGTGTCTCAATGATACAGGGCAATAAACTGTCCTAGCCTAGATTCATTCAAGTAACTGAAGTGCCAACAGCAGTCTCTTTTGAGTGGCACAGACTTCAGCACTGGATGAATTCCCTCCAGTTCTTGCCAATGCAAGCCAGCCCAGACTGGATGTTTTCTGACCAAGCTAGATGAATACTTGTTTCCAAACAGCTCAGGGCTGTGTGATGATGCAGCTATCATACCTGAAATATCTTAAGAGCATCCTTTAATTTGTTGCCCATTCACATTTCTGAGCTCAGTTATCAACAAAGCTACTTTCCAGTACTAGATGGCTAAGTAAGTAAACTGTAGCTAAACCTCCAATCTCCAAACACTCAAATTAAGAAACTTCAAAACGCAGTGGAAACCCTTGCTTGTTTGTTGTATGTCTCATGGGCCAGCTAACAAAGTTTCAAAATGGATTGAGATTGATGTTTGCAGACTCCTGTACTCAGTAAGGCTTCTTTGTGTTGCTCCCCCTGAACAGACAAGCAATCTTTCCCTGCTGCAAAAAGGGGGCTGAAACGTAGAAAGTGGTTCAGAAGTATTTCTACTGGTGTACCAGTACTTGGGCATATTTAAAAAATAGTAATTGGTACCATTTTTAAAGAGCCTGACAAATCAATGCATGATAGGAATCAGTGTGTGACCTCTCAGAAACTAATGAGTGATCTATCATCTTCACGTTCTCTAAACATACAGTAAGGTGGACCAGGAAATTATTGCTAATACGGAGACTATACCAGGCAATGAAATTGAGTTTCATGAGTGCTGGAGCTTCAACTTACTAAAGCTGTTGTTGTGTGTGTCCTTTTGTGGGTGTTTGGCTGGGGCTTTTTACTAAAGCTTCTTAATGCTTTGGCATGTTTTACCAGTTTTGAAATGACTTGAGTAATATAACGAAGAGCCAAAGAACAAAAACCAGCTAACAGTGCTCCCACAAACACTCAGGAAAGGAATGATTTGATTTGATTTTTGATTTTTTAATTTTAAACGTGGACTTTTTGATCCCAGTATGACTCAGAACTCAGCTCTCGGTCGCACGCTTCACTCCCCATACATGCAGAATGAACTCTAATTTCACCCTTGGGCTGTACACCTATCTTCCTGGTATTTTTAGCAGCACTTCAGAAATATAAAATCTATTCCCTATGCCCTCATCAATTTGAAATTACCATTTTAAGGCTGATTAAATAAGGATTAGTGCCAATGTTCCACTTATTAGTCTGTGTCTTCAGCTGGAACTGATAATGTAGTATTTGTCAATAATTAGCTCACAGCCTTAAACTCCACAAAAAAAACCCCAACAAAACCAAATACACAACAAGAACAACAAAAAACCCCAAAACACCTCTGCAGGACAGTCCACCTATCAAAAGATTTTGTAGCAAGCTCCCCTGTAGAAGAAAACCATCTATTATAGGATGATGCAGGCTTAAAGTGGCATGTATCACAGCTGTTTGATTACTACTGGGAAGACGACTTGTATCCTCCTTACAGCCCTGTATCAGAATCCAGCAGTGATGGATTGAATTTCCCTTGCTTTAGCATGATGATGGATTACCTTAGCTGTAGGTGTAAGAGAGGTAAATCTGGTCCAAAATTAACATCATGACTAAAAGATGCTGGCCTAAATTGTGATTTCCAGAAGATCTAAATAGCTAGCAAAACATTTCAAAGACCTTTCAGAAGTCTAAACAATGCAATTATAATCTGAGAATTCCCTGTAGAGATAAAGACCCTTTTACACAAGCACATGAAAGGCATGGATCAGGCAGCAGGGTCACAAATTCAAGGAGTTTGTCCACAAGGTCTGAACTTCAACGTGCTCTACTGCCCAGAAACACCACTTGGATCAGTTCACATAGACAGCAAATTCCAAATAACCAAACACCATTATAATGAAAGGAGATTTCAGTTGTGCCTGTTGGTCTGCCAAGAGAAAACAAAACAACAAACACAACAAAAATATCAAATCAAAGTTGATAAACCAGTGTTACTACAGACTGGAAGAGAAATAAACAAGGAAACACCCAGTGATTACAATCTTGCTCTCAAATGTCCTGTTTTGCCAAATATCTCGGTGAGCATCAGCCTTTCACATATAAATATCACCACCCCAGTATGTTCCTCAAACACAACGCTGCCTGCAGCGCATTTTGAAGCTTTTTGATTTTTTCTTTACACTTACAGCTGCTTCATGCAATAGACCTACAAATGTTGCAGCGATAAATAACATTTTCAGTGGACTGTATTTATGGAGCACTTGCAAGTCACGAAGTGCAACTAGTTCATGTAAAACCTTCTCTAAATTGTATTGCATCATATTTTGTGTTGTAACTTGTCATAGCATTTCATAGTGATTATGAAGAAAATTACATTTTGAGCTAAGGTTCCAAAAGCTGGGAAAATAGCACCATAAATGTAGAGGGGTTTAAATAACCAGATTTTATTAAAATCCCCAGCTGTACTCAGCTAAACAAATTTACCTTTCTGTCGCGAGTCTATGTTTTATTAAAAGTCTAAATTGAAAACCTTTATTTGTAATTGCTTTTCATGTTTATGTTTGAGTTTGACCACCACTCTTTGGGCCTGTGCTTTGGGCCAGTGCTTTAGCCAGCAGAGAGTGCTCGCCTGAGCCATCCCCACCGACTCATTTTGTGGCACACAGGGGCAGTCTGTTCCTGAGTCTTTAAGACTTGCCTCATGTTCCTGGACTCCTATATCCTTCAAGGCAGTTTCCCAAGGGACTTTGTCAATCAGTCTCCTGGACAGACCAAAGTTTGTCCTCCAGAAATCCAAGGTGGCAGTTTTACTAACCCTTCTCCTTGTTTCCCCAAGAACAGTAAATTCAATCATGATTGCTGTGCCCCAGACAGCCTCCAGCCTTTACTTCCCCCACAAGTTCTTCCTTGTTCACAAGAAACAGGTCCAGTTGAGCACCTTCCCTGGTTGGCTCCCTCCAGTAGTGCCAGGAGGTCATTTTCATACACTTCAGGAACCTCCAGGACTGTTCTCTCCCTGCTGTATTGTATTTCCAGCAGGTATCTGGGAGGTTGAAATCTCCCACAAAAGCAAGGGGTAGCAGTTGTGAAACATCTCTCAACTGCATATAAAAATTTGTCATCTCTCTCTTCATCCTGGTTGGGTGGTCTATAACAGACTCCCACCACGATATGACTCTTGCTGGCCTTACAACTGATTCTTTACCCATAAGGACTCAACCCTATCCTCAGCTTCATTAAGTGGCATAGTTTCATATGTCTCCCTAAAATAGAGAGCAACTCCACCACCTATTTTCCTTGCCTTTTCCTTCTGAAAAGTTGGTATCCATTGACTGCAGCACTCCAGTTGTGGGAGCTGTCCTACCAGGTTTCTGTGGTGACTGCTGTATCATAGTTTTCTTCTTGCACAATGGCCTCCAGCTCCTTCTGTTTGTTGCCCATGCTGCATGCATTGGTGTGTAAATATTTCAGGCAGAGAGCTGAGTACATAGTTTTCAACCTTGAGGGTGGTAGACCTCCTGGTTATCTAAGATGCCAACACACTGCCCCATAACTGTTGGACTACTACACCCAGGGCTCTCACTGGCAAAGTCAGTTAGATCTCTGTCCCCACTCAAAACTAGTTTAAAGCCTTGTCAATGCACCCTGCCAACTCATGTGCATGGCTTAACAATGAAAATAGATCATTTCTGAGGAGGCCTGAATTGCACTGCAACCGTACCACAGAAAGGCAGACATTGCAGCAGGGTGCCCACCTGTCTGTGCACACCTCCCTTTGTGATTTGGAGAGACACCTTTCCCACCCCCTCCTACCAAAGGGTGTTAAAAGGACAGAAACCCCCAGGGTTCATGTCTTGCATCTACCGCAGCAGACCCTGCTGGGATGTACACCCACCACGGAAGGCCTGGGACTGTGCGTATGAAAATGTCACTGGATCCAAACAATGATGATATCTTTGTTTTTCTCTGATTTACATCTTTCTCTCTCTCTTTTTCCCTTCCTTTTCCTTCCCATTTTCCCTCTGTTCTGGTCCATTATCAAGAGTTTTCATTGGCTGTAATAAACATAATTCATCAGCTGTTGGTTTACTCCAGGGGAACTTCTGAATCTTAGCACAACCTCCCCCACTGCCATGGTTAGCTCAGGATACCAGCTCATGACAATTAGTTAGCATATTCATGGCATGCAGAAGGAAATAAGGAATAGTACTAAAGAGTGGCTTGCTTTCTTCACAGAGCCTTAAATATCACAGCATATAAAGTAGGCAGTACTTGACCACCTTCTTTTTTTGTTTTGGTTTGACATCAAACTGCATTAGAGGGACAAAGCCCATAATATGACTGAACTGCACACTTTTAGCTTAGAAAAGCAGGAGTTTCATTGGAGGACTTTTATAAGAAGGCACAATGAAGTAAAGCTTTCCTCTGTATCTCTGCAATGCCACCTAGCCTTACCTCACAGGCTGCACAGTCCAGTCATGGCGTTTCCCAAGTTCTCACAAACACATCATTTGGATGCTGTACTTTACTGACTTAAATGCAGGAGAGTGGTACTGAAAAATACCATAATTGTGTCCAAGAAGGCATTTTCCCATCTACCAGGATTTTTAAATGCACACATGACATAACCTCAGCATTCATAACAAGTATCATTGTTAAGTAGCAAACCTAATGAAGCTTGCTTGTCGACGCATTATGTTCTGTAACTTGAAACTGCCAGACAGGAGATTTCTTTGGGTTTTTTTTAATCTCAGATCAGACAATTTCTACTGCTCTTCCTCATCTCTAATGCTACAGGTAACAGCTTCACAAAAGAAAACAAAACAAACAGAACATAAACAAACCCATAAATCAAATATCAGCAAGTCGCTTTCAGATTATTTCTTCCTCTCTTTAACTGAAGTGTTGAAAGTCTTCTGCCAAAACTAACTCAATTTTGGTATCAGGTCCAACACTGGAAGGCCAGCCTGCCACTGTGTGCATCTTAGATTGTACAGTCCTTCCACAGGATAGCACTGTGGAAGCTTGATTACTGCAGCCATTTGGTGGACAAGGCAAAGACATTTGGCACAGGAGCAAGGTCCAGGCAAACCTGTCTTTCTATGCTCCCTTTTCCTTCCCTCCCTCTCATTTCCTTTCCTTAGGTTGTTTTGCCAGCTGGGCAAGACACACTGGACTTGCTATATGGTGCAGAGATGTTTATAGTAGAACACCAGGTAGCTCACACCCATTCCCCCCTCCTCTGTTCCAGTCAGGAATCAGCTAATTTAAGTTGCATTAAAAGCAAGGAGGACATGATTGTGAAAAATATAAAACGCCCAACACCATAACTTTTCTTATATGTGTCCTAGGTACAGTTCTGACATGAGGCAGAAGAGCCACACCAGGCAAATAGGCAGGGGGTTTCATCAAACAGGCAACACGCAGCAATATTCAGATCCCCCCCCCCAACAGTACAGATAATCAATGAAGTATTTAAGACAATTTTCCTAGGGAAAACAAACAAACCAGAGAAAACCAACCAACCAAAACAACCCCTACAAAACAGACAAACAAAACCCACCAAACAACAACTGAAGACTGTAAGGGCTCATCTTCCAGCAGTAATTGTCTTGTACTACATGGAAAACAGTGACTGTGCCAACATATGCTTACTGCTGAAACCAAGAGGTTCTGGGCATGCTGTGTGGGGCATCCCAGATGCATTTTCCAGCAGCAAAACACTTCCTTATCGCTGATAATTCTAAAACAGGAAAAGACAACAAAAGCTCTTGCTGAAGTGGTAAGAAGCTATCAATTTGATTTTTCTACTTGCATAGCCAGCAGAAGTTGGTCATTAAAGCATGGGGAGACAGATTGGACTCGATGATCTTTGAGGTCTCTTCCAACCTTAGCAATACTGTGTGATACTGTGAACATGTGAGTGTAGAGTGTGCCTCAGAAAGCATAGACACATGAGAGGTTCAAATCTTGCCTTAATCTCTTAAGGATGTTTTAGCAAAATAAAAATGATCTGCATTAAAATAGGTTTTCCTTGCACAGGAATGCTTAAATTTCCATTACAAACAAACAAACAAAGCCAAGCAAAACCAAACAAAAGCAAAAAACACCCCACCTTGGCACCTTATCTACCTTCTCTGTGCCTTCCTCACTTTTATTCACCTGTTTCATTTCCATATCTTCTTATCCTCAGAAACTAAACTACTTGCCTTTAGAATCCATCAATGTTTCATGCTTCAATAACCTCTGCAGTAATTTTTCCCATACATTTATTACTGTGTGTGTAAAAACGTTTCACTAGAGCTGTCTTTTATCAACCTTTCCTAATCTGTTTTGATCCCCCCCCCTTTTCTTCCTGCAAGAATAAAGAGTTCATTTAACACTAGCAATTCCCTCTCTAAATATCTAAGTTTCACTAAAATCACTGTAAAATATATTCTTCTTTGTCAGTCAAAATAAGCCTCTTAATCTTTCTTTATAAATTAAATCTTTGAAGCCTGGTATTATTTTTCTTTCTCCTCTTTGACCACTGAAGAGAAATTATCTAAGAATCAGGGCTAAAACTTCAGCCTGGGATTTGGTCTAAACATTGCTTTCAATAAGTTCAGAATTCTATCTTCTGAATGTGGGTAAATCTCAAGAGCTTCCTCCTCCCCACTCTCCCCCCCCAGTCACAGTGCTATGTTCTTTATATTGATTTTGCACTGTAGCAGGCAGCAGAGAGAAAAATCATTGCCATTTTCTTCAAAACTGCTGCAGCCCATTACCTCTCAGTTAACTCTTTCATAGGAAGGAAAAATGTTACGCAGTATATTCAGTGTCATTGTCCCTGGGACACTCTGCCCACTCTGTTCTTCTGGGGTAAGGGCACCTCCATGTCCAACAGTCCTTACAGCCTTACTTTATCTTCAAGGAATTTTCTGGTTTCTGTACTCAGAGTGTCTTCCAAACAATGTAAATGTCACTCTTCAAAGTCATAATGCAGTTTTGTGAGTCTAGAAGCAGTTGTAACATGAGATATTTCCCCTGGAGTTTTAATTTGATGACACTGTTATTAGAGGTTCTATCTGAGAAACAGTTCACAGCAGCAGAGAAACTGGGGTTATACACACACTTGTACAAGAAGTCTTTGATGGTGATCAAGCCCATGGGCACTCACATTGCGTAAGTATTCAATTGCATCCACAAAAAGCATACAAAGAGAGGGTGCCAGGCAAAAATATCCAAAAGGAAGACATGACAGACCCAAAGCAGCATGCAAAATACAGTTCTTGCATGTTATGCTGCAATTTCTAATGGAAAATATTACCTTTCACCACAGGGACTCCTCTGTATTACAGTGGATGAGTTCACTGTGAATTTATTGCCATCCTTGAGTTCACTGCATAATCCTATGTTTTATAACATATGGCAGTATCTCACTAATATCTAGCATATAAAATAGCTATTTAGTCTGTGAACACTTCTCCTATGTTCCCCTGGTGTATGTAAGGACTTCATCAACACTACCAATTTACTTTCAAAATCCCTTGTGGAAATAAATATTATTTGTGAATCTGTGTTACAGTTGTGTTCGAAGTCTCAGTGTCTGGCAGACAGGTGGAGCAGCTGCAAGGAAATTCACCTTAATCCAACATTCATAGTTTCATAGTTTCAGTCAGGGTTGGAAGGGACCACAAGGATCATCCAGTTCCAACCCCCTGCCATGGGCAGGGACACCCCACACTAGATCAGACTGGCCACAGCCTCATCCAGCCTGCTCTTAAACACCTCCAGGGACGGGGCCTCAACCACCTTCCTGGACAACCCATTCCAGGGCTTCACCATCCTCATGGTGAAGAACTTCCTCCTCACATCTAGCCTGAATCTCCCCACCTCCAGCTTCATTCCATTCCCCCTAGTCCTAGTCTGGACCTCGTTCTGAAGTCTGGACCTATTCAGAACAAGAAGCTTCCTTCGTGAGCCACAGCCATCAAAACAAGAAATCATCCATGTCAGTGCTTATAAGACGCCTGCATGATTAACTGCTTGTATATGTTGATTATCTCATTTTGCCTTCATTCATTTTCTATCTCATTATTTAATTGCAATGTCATGGATGATTCAGTCTTGTTTTAAATCAAATACCAGAAAACAAAATCATTTCAAACACAGAGCATTCAAAAATAAGCCCTACTGCAGAGCTCTCTTGAAGTTACACTTTGGATGGTGAAAAACATCCCTGCAGCAGTCTCAACAGACAGCAGCACATTCCTGTGAACTCAAAGCACTCTCTTGTCGAGAGCTGTAAAATAATTTTAAGTGTTGTGGGTTCCCTTTTGAAGACATACACCTAGAGACAGTATACCACCCTCTCAGCAAAACTACCTGAAGGGAGGTTGTAGCCAGGTGGGGGTTGGCCTCTTCTCCCAGGCAACCAGCACCAGAACAAGAGGACACAGTCTCAAGCTGTGCCAGGGGAGGTTTAGGCTGGATGTTAGGAAGAAGTTCTTCACAGAAAGAGACATTTGCCATTGGAATGTGCTGCCCAGGGAGGTGGTGCAGTCACCATCCCTGGAGGTGGTTAAGAAGACCCTGGATGAGGCACTTGGAGCCATGGTTTAGTTGCTTAGATGGTGTTGGGTGATAGGTTGGACTCGATGATCTTGAAAGTCTTTTCCAACCTGGTTGATTCTATTCTAAAATACAACCAAAACCCCAAACCCAGACACATTCTATCAATCTCCACTACACTGTAGCATTGTCATCAATAATGCTTCACTTTGCTTCGATCATAGTTCCATTTGCAATGGAGATGTTGCTACATTGACAATACACAATGCCAAAGCACCTACTGCCTGTACTTCATTTTGCTTGCTGACTTTTTCCCTGAAATATTTTTATTAATAATATCTAAAAAAGGGTCTAATACATGAAACTTGTGGTACATTATCTTAAATAGACAGCTTTTATTTTCACTTGTGCTTTTACCTCACATATATGGGTACATTGCAACAAATCAGTTGCTGTTGGAAACTAGCCACCAATTCTACATTAAATGGAGATAAATTCCATAAAGGGGATTAGATAACTGGATTTTGGGCTTTTGTAGCACTTTACTATCCACTAACAGTGTTATGGATTCACAGATGTTTAAAACAAATGAAAACAACCCAAATAGCATTACTTTTTAATGCACAACGTACTTACTGCAAGATACTCTTGTCTTCCATTCATGCTCCTGGGGCTTACATAGAATTTGAGGAATTTCACTTGTGTGACTAAAAGTGGTTTTGCTCTCAGTTATCTTGCAGAAAAGCTGGAAGACCATGACTGTCACAACTGAGCAGGCAGGAGTGGATGTGAATCTGCTTCTCAAACCACCATTCTTTTGTATATTAAACTATTAGTGATTGTTCTTCCCTGAAGCAGTAACTCCTTGGAAAGAGCGAGCTGCTCTGGCAATGGATGGGGCCATTTCACATCATCACTGCTAAAGCCATCAGAATTCACAGGTTAGGACCTTTAGTGATGCTATCAACAGCTGTGCTGAGCCATGCTAACTTGCTGTGATCAAAGGCAGAAGCATCAGGATCTAGTGACACTCTGCTAGACTTAGAGAGTCTGGTGTCTATATCTGGTTCAGATTATAACCTCCAACACAACTACAGACAGGTAACCTTACTTCATGTTGTGTTTGTTTTCTTCTCTATTCCCCAGTCTGTCTATTTCAGATGTGTTAAGATTTTGAACATTTATTGTTCTGGAAAGCATGTTATGGAAATGTTCTCTAAGTAGAAGGGATCATAGGTAAACTGAGCAAACCCAGCAGAGTTGCTCTCTGCTCGTTGTAACCAGCTGGGACAATCAGGTGGAACAAACACACCAACATGGCCAGAACTGCTGCCCACAGCACCCCAGCACTTGTGTGTGTGAGTGACAGCAGCCACCACGGTGGCCAGAGACATGTGGGAAGGGGTTCTCAGGGAGAAAAACTCAGTAGACATTCTGAAAGGCATCGTGGGAGACACACAGAGCAGAAGAATGTCAGTTAGACATTTGGGGACATCTAAGGGAATCCTGGGGTAGACAGGAGAGTATAAAAGAGACTCCAGAAAAGAAAAAGCAAAGGGAGATGCCCAGAGGATTCTTGAAGCCCCACATTTAGGCTGAGCACACTACAGTGTTAGGCTGACAGCCAGCTTCTCAGACAGACAGACAGAGCACCGTTTCTCCCACAAGACACAGGAATCTTTTAACTTGTAAAAATGAGCACATGTAATTAAAGGCTTTTGGCATCCATCTCCATTTAATTGCCACATTACCAGTGTGGTCTTTTCATTCTCATTACAAAATGGAAAGATGTAGCATTCCCCCATCATTCTCATTTACTCTTTGTTGGAATACATCTCTACCTTTATGGTAAAGTCAGGTTGTATCTACTGAAATGGCCTTCACTCTGACACAGTGATGAGTCAATTCTGATGTCTTATGGGCTTTGACTGTATTTCAGACACAAACAGCTGGCAAGTTGCACTTTTCTCCTGACAGAGATCCTGCTGGCACTGTCATGCAGCTAACATGGGAGTATTCCCTCTACAATTCAAGTTGTCTCTGGAGATCAGAGAGCTTGTGTGCTTCGCTGTTTAGTATTATCACCCAGCTGACTTTCTGCAGCTTCTTTCAGACTGTAGAACCAAAATGTGAATGCAGTGCCTACCTGAAGCATGCTCAGGCTGAAGATTGCCTGTGTGCTGCATTCATTCCAAAACACAAGTTTTACAACGAGTTTATGTGAGAGAAGTGTGTTTGAAGACCTAATTGGAAGAAATCTGATTCTTCCTAAACACTCATGGGTGACACGTGGTGAAGGCACCACATGCCCGGAATTATGCCCCAAATACTGTTTGGCCACACTCCCCCTTCCACCCTTCTTCCTAGAGTGGGTACTCACCCCCTAGCTGAGGGAAACAAAGGCCAAACCAAACCAAACACAAAGCCAAACAAATAAGCAAACAAACCCAAGAAAAATCCACAACAAAAGTTTCCAAAATAAACAAGCCAAAAATACTGCACACAGACCTCACAGCAAAATATTTTTATCATTTTAAGTTAAGAGGGAGAGAAAGAAGAAAGAGTGAAGGGAAAGCTGAGACTCAAAAGGGAAAATGGCAGAAAGAATGAGTATGTAAATTCAAATTATTAAAACTTAGAAATGGAAGAGGAAGGATAAACCTTAGATTTTAACTGATAGGAGAAGTGGTTCCCTAATTCCATCAGGACTGTGAAAGTAAAGCCCCCAGAACATCTGAAATAGGTCCAAGCAACAGCAACCACCAAGGCCATTTTCTGGCACTTGAAACAGCAGCAGATGGGGAAAGGGCAATGTCTTTCAAAACTCAGGATAACCCTTTCAAGGCTACAAGAGATCACAGCTGATTTGGGCAAAGTCAGGCCTACATCCTTTGTTCTGAGCTTCCTGGGCTAACTGCTCACTGAAAGCATGAAAAAGATCAGTGCAATTTCCATCGAGCTGTTAGTTTATCTAGATGAGCTGAGAAAACGCCCCAGCTAGCAAATTCTTGCAGACATTCTCCCAGAACATACCTGATGCATAAATTAGTGCTCAGATATTTAACTGTTTCCAAGAAGCAATCCATTATGAGAATACAGTATCCAAGTAGAATTAAGTTTCATGTACACCTCTCTCTGGGTGGGTCCTACGCAAGTATGTTCCTTCAGACAAGCAGCACTTTCTTAACAACAAACCTGATCACTCCCCCTCATAATGCTTTGGTTCACATCTTGTAGCAGTCTTGAAAAGCACAAAAAAAGATTCTTTTCAGTTGAAACTAAACTAGATGTACTCCAAGAATGCTTCCAGTGCCCTCTAACCTCTGCCAGGTGCTCCAGTCCATAAAGCTAAAGCAAAACCATGCTTTCAAAAAGGCACACAGCATGGGTGTTGGGTCCTGAGCACCAGCTGCTCCTGTCTGCAGCTCCCTTCCTCTAATATCACACTACTTGCTAACACAGAGATCACCTTTGATTTCACAGCAATAATGTGAATATATTTTTAGTTTGGTCTTTATGGTGCTAGAGAAAATCTTGCTGATTCCCACCTCCTCGCTTCAAGCATGTGCCTGCATATTAGAGCTATGAAAGGACACGCTACTGGAGAAACAGAGACATCAGCTTTGTGGTCACCGAAGGAAGACCCACTTTCCACACTAACCCAGGACATTATCCAAAAGGAACTTGCTAATAAAGCTAATTCACCTTGGATTATATGAAAAAGATTTCTCATTTCTATTCAGGCACTTTTCTCATAATGCATTCAGCACAATTTAATTGCTAAGTAGGACATCAGACAAGCTACAAAAGGCTTGTACTGACTGATTTGCATCAAAACATGAACAAAAGTCCCAAATTATTTAAATCCATCTGGGTGAAGGTTTAGGAAATTGCAGAATATCTAACATTCTGTCACTCCTCCAGATTTAGCTTCCTACAGGAAGAGCTGTAACACCCAGCCAGAAGGATGCAGCAAGATAATAGCCATGCAGTGTACACATCATTTGGCCACTCTATTTGAGGGTAAAGGTGGCAAACATTTAAAAGACTTTACAGGAAGTTCTAGCTGTAACAGTACATCTTCCTCCCAGTTCTCAGTTGTCTGGCACGCTCTCCATCCAGACTGCCTGGGAATGTAAGAATGACCGGGGCGGGGGAAAAAGCCTATAGATCAACTCTCAATTCCAAAGAACCTTTTGGGTAAGGAAAACACAAACTAATCGAAATAGAAACATCTCAATAACCTGTCAAAAAGTAGTTTATATTCAGTCTGCAGTAAAGACCATCTTGCTAAGCATTTTTTATCTTCCTTGTACTTCATATTTCTGTTACACTATCAGATGTTTTGGTAGATAAATAGCCATGGATGTACTCAGAATCATCTTATTTGCCTCAGAGTCCCCCCAGCTGCATCTGTTACATTACTAAAGCACATTTACATTTAAATTTACTAATATGGAGTGGTATACCTGACAATCAACTGTCAGGTAAGCAGCTTGTGAAGACAAAGATACTCCCTTCAATGAACTGTGTTTTGAGGTATTTTGTGTGTCAAGGGTTGCAGAGACTGAAGAAAGTAGGTACACAGTTGCTTAATCTTTTTTTTTTCACTAACTCCTGCTCAAACAAAATCAGTCTCTTTCTTTGTTTACAGAAAGCACCATAACAGGAAACTGAGACTGGAGAAAAGCAGAAGTTGAACAGGAATGATGAAAAGGGACTCAAGTTAGAAAACCCTATAGACCAATAATGAAGGAAACTACTTCATGGGTGACACGGACTGAACTCTGTTCTCTCCCAGACTTAGAGCCTGAGTTTGGCACAAGACTTTCACATTAGAGGAAAATACAGTGAATAACAGGACTCTCATGTGAGTCTTTGTATTTTACCAGAGGAAAAAAATAATTCTGGAGCCCAGTGAGTAGGACCCTGCTGGGAAATGGGCACATAATCTCTAGCTGTATCTACATTACCTCTCCATTTTGTCATCTGAAACTGGGAAGCTGGAGCTGGGCCACATTTCATTTTTCCTTCCCCTCTTCCAAGAGTGCAAAACAGAGCCAGCTTGAGTGCAAGAACAGTGTTGGTCTGTGTTTCTCAGGAGGGAGTTTTTCTGAAGTAAACTAATTGTTGGTGCAAGGACATCAAGAAACAAGCAGCAGAAGCTCCTAACCCCTCTTTGAACTAGGGTGTGTCAGGTATAGATCCTGCAACTGTTGTGCGCTGTGGGGGCTGCCTGGGGGTAGCCATTGCCTCAGTGCACAAAAAACTCACCATCACTAGTGTGATAATCAGATTTTGGCATCAATGTGTAATAGAATCAGCTATAATAATCCACCCTGAAAACACAGACGTGTTAAAAACATACAAATGAAAATTGCCTGATACGTTTCAGTCACAGTGCTGCCTTTGACTTGTCCTTCAACACACTGTTCATCCCAATAACACCTGTGGAGTTTTTCTCCAAAACAACATTTCAAGTATCTGGTTAATGCAAACCCACCCACATGGTACATACATGGTGAAAACACTAAAAGTGCAAACATGCATGTTACAAAATGTTTCTGGTGAGTTGTGACTATAATTGAAAAGACTGTACTGGAGAACAAACAAAAACCCAAAGCCATATCCTACAATCTGCTATTGCAGTTGAGGAAATCATAATGTAACAAACCAAAACCAACCAACCAACCAAAAAACCAAACCCCAAAATACATTCTCCAGATGTGAAACATGGAAGAGTGACAGTGGCAAAAATCTGTACCAAGGTTATCAGTTTAGAGCAGCATTAAGCAAAGAAGGAAAGGCAGACATGAGAATTTAACCAAAGCTCATCCCCAAGTTTTCTGTCTTTTGTAGCATGGGCAAGTTATTCTTGGAGTGTTAATTCTCTAGAGAGAGAAAAAGACCGAGACAACACTAAGTCTTCCACTTACTCCAGCCATGAAGCATGTGAACCTTAAGAGCTCCTGACCAGATCACAGCTGGTGATCGTTAAATATGAAGCTCATGCTTTTTAAGAACAGATAGCAGGACAGCTCCCTAAGGAGGAAACAGAATAGATTTGTTAGTGTTTTTTGGTTGGTTTGGGTGGGGTTCTTTGTGCTTTTACATCTCAATAACTACAGTCTTACTGCATAGAAAAAAACAATGGTAGGAGAAGTCTGTTCTCCAGCGAAGCATTTTTGCAGTAGCTTTGCAGAGCTATTGATTATGCACAAACATAAGCATTTGGGTAGAGTTGGTGGATTTATTCTCTCTGATATCATAATTTCTTTCAGCATAAAGAGGCTAATTTTGTTCAAATAGGGCTTCATTGTCATTCACATAAGAAGCTAAGCTGATTTACCAAACTCTGCTTAATCAAAAATTATTCAGAAGGGCAAAAGACTATATAGTATACTGGCTCTATTCCTACATCAGCAGCCACTGCACCTCCAACAAGGTCAGAAAACAGAAGCTACATGCTAAACACTTCCCTGAGAGTACACTGATTATTACAGATGTGTTCACTACTAATAAAGCCTCTGACAGCACTTTGGTTTCTTCACTAGTGACATTGTCAGAAATAGAAAGACATTTTAATAATAACAACATACCCAACAGAATAATTGGTGAGAATTCATGACTGAAGTTGAAATGATGCTTAAAAAAAATAACGAATCAGCACTTAGTTAGCCCTGCTTCCATACTTTGCTGTCTTGGATAATTCTGCCTATAGAGATTTCTTCCACACATGGTGTTTGGTCTGTTACTGGAGCTAGCAGGCATGTGATGCCTTCAGCAGGTATAACATTCAGAGGATGTAAAACTTTGAATCCTTCTTCCCCAGTACCCCAGCATGATAGGTTTGTTGATCCTTCCTTGGCAAATACCATGTTTGGCATTTTATCACTGATCAATGCAATAGAAAGCTCTCACAGGCCCAGCAAGTCTTCTGCAATACTTGTGGCCATTTTGCTACTGTGTCTGGGCACCTTGTGCAGACTCAGAAAATTATGGATAAGATGGAATAAATTTTAGTAAATCATGCATTCTTGGTCTTCTCTGTCACTTTGAACAGTGGCAGATGAGAATGCAGCTCAGAACTTCTTTCCTCTATGGCATACGGAGCTTTAACTGCTAAATATTTGTCCATTAAAATAGACAGGTTGCCTGCTCCTCACGTTATATCCTGTGTTTCTTTACTTCACTGAAGTAAATTCTACAGATTTGTGTTCTCCTAAACAAGTTGAGAATAGCCTTGGGATATTGGCAGCTCAAGCCATTAGAATTTATTACCACATCATCACAGGATAATAAAAGAGGGGAAAAAAAGCAAAATCAACTTTGCTAAGCCACACATGCACAAAACCCATGGTGCAGTAATGAGCAGTAAGTAACTCACCTCACTTTCCCTGAGGCTAATTTTCTTCTATGGGGAAATACTTGTCCCTCTGTTTAGAATTTATTGAAAGATTAGGGCCAAAACACCCCACAGCCAAGACAAGGAGGCTAATGCCATCCAACTCGTACATATCACACAGTTAGCAATAATTTCTTTGGCCTTTGCAAACCGATCTGGCTAGAAAATGAAGAAAAATGGTTTGAATGAAAAATGAAGAAAATTAGTTTCTGGCAAATGTTTTATCCTCATGAGATGCAGTTTATTTTGATGAAATTAAATTTTAAAGACCACCTCTTTCCAAAAATGAATTGATTCCTATGGAGGCACCAGACCTAGAGGAATGTCCTTGAAAGGACAAGACATACGGATAGGGGTAAAGACACCATCTGCACACTACATGAGACATTGTAAACATCTTCCAGTTTAATTATATATTTTACTGCAGCTACTAAAAATGAAGACACTATGGAGACTGTTGAGCCTACTGAAACAGAAGAACAATTCTATTTTATCCAATCATATATTTCCACACATTTTGTTTTGCTTTCCACAGGAATGCTCATCCATACCATACTCTCAGGAAAAAAAGGAGCAATAAGAAGAAACAAAACCAAACCCCACCCAAACAATTAAAAAACCCCCAACAATTAAATAGCCCATGACACTTATCAGAAATTATATATCCTATCTGATTAAATTCTGACTAAATTAATTTCATTGATCCTCTGCAATGGACTTCCACTTCTGCCTTTCCATGGTGCTTGGACAGCAGATACAGAAACACAGAAGTAAGGTACCATGAGCAGAGAATTACAAGAGACTATATTGCTGGTAGGAAAGCTAGTTATAAGTGATCCATTTTCCCTGTTCCATCTATTCCACATGTTTGGTGACTCCAAGCCTAGGAGGACTGCACATATCCTTAAACTTTCAATAATTCATGATCGAGCTCACAGGAAGACTATTACAAACCTTTTTATTTCCTACTCTCTGACCCAATGACCCTTGAATTTGGAGAAGCCATTTAAATGACTCCAATTACTACCTGTAATATCTGTTAAGGCCTGAATCCTGGCTGTTTCACTTCACCAGCTCTCAGGACATTATAACAGAAAACTAAACAACAACAACAAAAAAGAACAACCAAAAGGACATGCAAAGATATGTGTTTAAGGAAAGCAAAAAACAACCAGACCCTCAAAACATTGTCAACAATAACATAAAGAGTTCATTGTCAGGGGAGCATTCCATACTAAGAATCCCAAGTGGAAAAAGCAATATCCTATAGTGAAAACTATTGCAACACTACAAAGAGTCACCTGGTAAAGACAAGGGGTAATGGGTACAAGTTGCTATGGGGGAGATTCTGACTGGATGCCAGGAAAAAAAAACCAATAATCACCATTCAAACTATTAAACATTGGAATACACTCCCAAAAGAGGTGGTGGATTCCCCTACATTAGGCAGTTTCAAGGTCCAGCTTGACAGGGTGCTTAGAAGTACATGAGTCTTGAAGTCCCCTCCAACCTAGCAAATAACTAACTAACTAAATAAGAATGGCTAGAAAACAGCCTGGTGGAAAAGGACCTGGGAGTGCTGATGAACAGCTCAGTGAACACGATCCAGCAGCGTACCCAGGTGGCCTGCATCAAAAACAGTGTGTTCAGCAGGAGCAGGGAAGTAATTGTGCACTGGTGCTTGGCCCTGGTGAGGCCACAGCTTGAGTACTGTGTTTCATTCTGGATGTCACAAACATAGGAATTACATTGAGGTCCTGGAGGCTATCCAGAGAAGAGCAATGAGGCTCATGAGGGATTTAGAGGGCATGCAGTATGACAAGCCCCAGAGGGAACCAGGGGTGTTTAGTCTGGAGAAGAGAAGGATAAGGGGAGATCTTATTGCTCTCTGCAACTACCTGAAAGGAGGATGTAGAAAGGCCAGTGTTGGTCTCTTCTTCCAAGTAACTAGCAATAGTTCAAGAGGAAATGGACTTAAGTTGTGCCAGGGGAGGTTTAGATTGAATGTTAGGAAAAAACAATTCTTTACTGAAAGAGTGGTGAGGCACTGGAACAAGTTGCCCGGGGAGGTGGTGTAGTTATCATCCCTGGAGGTGTTCAAGAAGTGTGTAGATGTAGTGCTTTGGGATATAATTTAGTGATCATGGTAGTTGGGCTACAGTTGGACCCAGTGATCTTAAGATCTTTTGCAGCCTTAATGGTTCTATGAAAACCACAACCCTAGAGAACAGCTATGTACAGAGATTTGCTGCCTGCAATTTTACCAGTCCAAGGGCTGAAGGGTGAGAGACACTAAACCACAGGGACATTTACAACCCAGGCTTTCTGTTATCTGACCTAGACTACTGTTGATTTTTTTAATGTATCATTACTTGTAATGATAGGATAAAAAGCAATACAATGTATGGTGAAGTAAAAGAAATAGTTGTGAGACAGATTACAAACTTCTCTCCACACACTTGTTGCATTATCTTTGTATTGCTTTGCAGACCCAAAATGCAATACAAATTTATTTCACAAGTAATTTGTGGTGCAGAACATTAATAGGCAAAGAAAAAATACTTTGAAATTGTGGTGGGGTGAGAAAGTTCCCCACACACACACACAAAGAAACCACAGCTATATAAATTATATATATGTGTGTGTGTGTGTCTATGTACTGCAATTTTGTTCTCCCCCTGCCCACCAAGATTCACATGATTCATTCAGTCAGCAGCATATACAACTACACAAGGATAGGAAAGCTAATAGTATCAACCAAATAGCCTGTGCATATTTCTTGAACAGAGATGAAGTGCATTCATGAGTAAAAGCCTTGCTTCATTGGACTAAGTTTGTTCTTAGAAACTAGGTCAGAATCTATTCACACTGACACACGGCGGCATTACTTTAAGGCTGGAAATGTCAACGCCTATCTTGATTTGCAAATATCCAGGCAAGCTTCTATGCACAAATAGGTATCAAGGCCACTGTATTAACTCAGGCAGTTTATAATCATTAAGGACATTTGAATCAAGCAAAGAAAAAGAAACCCCAGACGTGTTTATACAGAAATGTAACTCCAGTTTAGGATGCTTGTGTATCCATACCAAACCAAATCCACATTTCCTGCGCTTAAGTGCATTCCAGCACTTTAAAACAGTAATTCCATCAAGAATAAATTGTATCCATTAGCTGACATTATTGAACATACTTTAAATATAACATGATTGCTGTAATTGTATTTTTTTCCTCACCATTTTGATGAAAGCCAGTTTAGTACTGCATTCTCTGTACCAGAACATCCTGGGTTTAAGAGTGCACACTGATAGTTTTAAAAAACAAAAGTACTCATTAAGTGCTTTTATCTGAGATTTTAATGAAACATGAGGGGGCTAGAGCAGGCTGATTTATGTTCAATGTGCTGTCAGCTGCGTGTTGGCCATAGTTACAATTCATATTTAACTTCAATACCAAGTATGTTCTGTCGAGCTGCACAGACCTGCCCAACCATTGCAGCAAAGCCTTAGCATACAACAATTTAGGTTTTATAAGAAGTGATTCTGCTTCTGGCCCTGACAGAAGGGCAGAGAAGGAAACAAAGCTGGGGAGGGGTTTGGAGCACAAGCCCTGTGAGGAGAGGCTGAGGGAGCTGGGGTTGCTTAGCCTGGAGAAGAGGAGGCTTATTGCTCTCTACAACTGCCTGAAGGGAGGTTGTAGCCCGGTGGGGGTTGGCCTCTTCTCCCAGGCAACCAGCACCAGAACAAGAGGACACAGTCTCAAGCTGTGCCAGGGGAGGTTTAGGCTGGATGTTAGGAAGAAGTTCTTCACAGAAAGAGAGATTGGCCATTGGAATGTGCTGCCCAGGGAGGTGGTGGAGTCACCATCACTGGAAGTGTTTAAGAAGAGACTGGATGGGGTGCTTGGTGCCCTGGTTTAGTTGCTTAGATGGTGTTGGATCATAGGTTAGACTTGACGATCTCAAAGGTCTCTACCAACCTGGCTTATTCTATTCTATTCTATTCTATTCTATTCTATTCTATTCTATTCTATTCTATTCTATTCTATTCTATTCTATTCTATTCCATTCCATTCCATTCCATTCCATTCCATTCCATTCCAGGTGGGAAAGTAATATTAAATTAAACACAACGAAAAAAACCCCTCGTGGGGATAGACAAAAGCACTATATATTGCATCTGTAAAACAAAGGTATCATTACATATTTTGTATTGATTTTATTACAAAGCAAAGTTCTGTCATCAGAATGTGCCATGTGTCCTTCAAAGTCCTCCAAGAAATGAGCAGAACATAGAAACACCACACATAAAGCATGTTCATATAGGATAATACTGGACAAGTAAGACATTATACATAATGTCACAGCTTGATTTTTCCTCTTGATCTAACCACCACCACCACTTTGAAGTCTCAAAAGTTCTCTTTGGCTACAAACAACATTGCCTGTTTCACAGGCAAAAATTTACCTTTCATTACAGGCTTGGGTGGGGACCTAGTGCAGATCACAGTGGGTAATGTAATCCTAAATTCAGTGTCAGAATTAAAAGCCTCAGTTTAAAACCAAATAAACATTGTGGTTTGTTTTGTTTTAAAGCAGCCCTCAACACATACACACAGAAAACCAGGAAAAAAAGCCTCTAAACCACACAGGAGCCTTGCTACTTAGAATTGCAGAGGTCTACTCTCTTCCACATAAAGATTTTATTTGGTAACTTGACTTGTCAATCTATCAGAGACTTATTTTACACTGTGCTTCTCCTAAATTAGAGATGAAGAAATGTATTCCACTCTCAAAATACTTAACACTGTGAGCAAAGCCAGATGAAAGGAAAATGAATTTCTCCAGGAGTCAGTTGTTAGGCAGCTGCGTGGCCTATAGCTCAAATGATAGCTGTCAGTTTAGGTTTCTATGTTGCTGGACATTAGAGTAGTTTCTGTAAATTGACCTAACCCACTGTACCTCACTTCTCAGCTCCCATCAGCCATGTCTGGAGCTGCATTAGCATGCAGCTGGGCATTGGAGTGTAGCAAATATTTTCAGAGTGTCAGGGAATAAAAATATTAACTGAACTTACATGAACAACTGATCAAGCTACCAGTCACATTTCAGTGAGGGCAGGCCTTGGGGCTTTACAGAAAAAAACCCAAAATTACAAAAAACAATTTTGAAAGGCTTCTAGAAAACAAGTCTTAATGCTTAGCACTACACCTTTATAGATGCTGCCTAAACAAAAATAAATGCTACCTTCTGTTTCAACATGGCTATTAATTCCGTAGCATAACAAGCAAGTTAAATGTTTGTGAGCTTTTCTGTGTGGGGATTTTTGTGTGTGTTTTTGGGTTTGGTTGTTTGGGGTTTGGGAGGGAGGGTGGGAGCCTTTCCTTTCTTTAATTCGTTCACCATGCAAGCCAGCTGAGGTCTGATCTATTCAAATACTCTTCTGTCACTGTGACTATCAAAATCTTCAAGTGCAATTCCAACACATAATCATTCTTTGCATGGCTTCCCCCACTCCTCTATTCTTCTTTATACAGCTGAACATTACAGAAGCTGAAAAATACATTTTGGGAAACAAAAATAATTGACTTATCTATTCACTCAATATCTTGCTGAGAAAAATGGCCTAAAAGAATTACTTACCAGATTACCTTCTGCAAGTGAACACAGTTCTGATCAAGTCTATATCCTTATTGTGCTAACAGATGTACAGGTGTCTACCTTAGAGGACTGTTACCAGTTGCAACAGCAATATACAGCAACTGGTCATGAGCAAGCATAGGAAATGAAGAAGTAATGACAAGTAAATGAGCAAGTACAAGGAAAAACAAGAACTATGTATGCTTGCACAGATGATACAAGGTAATTTTTCTACAGTTACTTATGATTAGAAGATACTGGCAACTAATATGCATCACCAATGCCCTCATGGAAGTGGCAGTTATCATGTCAAGTTTCACTTAAGACTGCAAAAACACAGACAGCGAGGCGATGAAAAGAGAAGAGGAAGGATGTACAGAAGGTGTGATGATGGGCTCACAAATGAAATTATACCGGGGGTGCCGGGAGGACTCAGTTAAAAACTGAGATGCTGTTCAGCAAAGCAAAGAAAGAACTTCTGGGAACCAGACAATGACTAGGCAGATGTAGGTTGAAGCAGGTGCTTGAGCGTCAAGCCCAAAATGTCACTCTTTTTCCCGGGCTGTGGAGAAAGCCCAGTTTAAGCAAAAGCTCAGCTGCACTGCCAAACTGGCCTGCTCACTGTGACCCTTTCTCCTTTTAGGCTTAGGACTGGATCTCCCTTAAGAGTTCTGTGGATAGCATAAGCCAGTGGGTGGCAGATGTCTTGATTCTGAATTATGCATGAGGCTACCATGCAGGGGACATCATGGCTATATTTGTCACTAGACATGAGTTGGGAAAAAATGCATCAACAACATACTAACCCCATCATCAAAGATTATCTTTAACAATGAAGATCAACAAAAACATTCCAGCAGTGACTTCACCCAGTAGCAGCACATCTCAAGGAGCTCCTAGATCTCTGTCTTTGCAAAAAAGGGAGCACACATACGAACAAAGAAAGTATCCCCCCCCAAAAAAAAATAAACCAAACAAATAAAGCCCAAAACAACAACAATAAACCAAACACCACCAAAACAAACAAAAAAAAGAGATTCCAGTTACCCAAATGAATTGCTCTTAAAGACCTGCTCCACTTCAGCATGAGAGAACAGACCCAGCAAGCCTCTTTTATGGAGAGGGAATAAGGGCTAAGAGATAAAGAATGAGACAAGAAAGGAAGTGTAAATATGGTGTAAGAAATAAAGAAAGGAGAATCTGAAGGCCTGCATGTTCCTGTTCTTGATGGACAGATACCTAGGTGCCTTTCAGAATAGCTGGGTGCATCTCCATTTTTCCTCCCTGTGAACAAGGAACTGTCAGTCTCTAACAAGCAGCAAGCAGGAATAGTGTGACAGATTGCAAGACTACACATATTGCAGTAGCTTTCACATAGTCTGAGGTGTAAGGACTACTCAGAACAAAGGGCACATTTTTGTGTCGAGAAACCCATGATAGGTTTCATTTCCCCTCTGGTTTTTAATGCATCTAGGTTTTTTTGCCATCTACAATACTCCATCACAACTAGTTGCAACAGATTCACTTTGAATAAACTTCTTTATTCTTTATTAAACTTCTTTGAAGTACTTCTTTTAGTTTTCTTTTTTTTAGTTTTGCCAATTTACCAACAAATCACCACTCAGACCCTGTATATAATACTGTAAAATAATACTACTCTTCCTTCAGACTCATCATTTTAATAGTCCTTTGTTTTTACAGTCCTCTATGTTAAATTCCCCCCTTTGCCATCTGTTATTTCCAGCCTATTCCACAGACAAGATATTTCTCCAAGTATTTTTGCCATTCAGCAACTTCTTTACCCATAAGCACATAATCAATCTAAACCTAGAATACCAAATATTAAACTTTCAGAACATACAGATTGATTGCAATAAATCTGCTTAAAATGACAACTGGCTCAGCCCTTGGACCAACATTTACAAAGCAGCTGTGAAAAGAAGATAATGAACCCCTCCTAAGGGAGCATACCCCTTTTTATATTGATCATATACAAGGCTCTGAGGCCACAGTCCTCACAGGTGGTTTAAATTACATCACACCTCTCCAAGACGTTTTAATTCTTCCCACCATACTGTACTGGAATGCATCACAATAGGGCTCTAGCCCAGCTGACTGTTACCTTAAGGCAACTGAAATCACTGTGAAGGTCCCATCAAATATCTAATTATTCCTTTCAAGTACAGAGAAGTACAACTACCATGACTTAGCTGGTAATCTACTAATTTAAGGTAAACTGAAACCAACCCTACCTTCAAAATATTTAAATCATAGCAGACAAATTCCTGGGTTGTCTTCCTATCTAATGGTTTTTGGAATAGGATGGGGCAAATCCTAACGTAGCCCATAATTCCAAATGTAGAAAACCACCAAGTCTTGCAAACAAAAAGAAGGAAAAAAAATCAAACGATGTGATTTCATTATGAAATCATTTGCACAGTAATATTGATTGGCTTCAAGTCACTAGGCTGCTATGAAGCTCTATAACCCAATAAAGTTGCTGCTGCTAGTAACAGATCACAGCTTTGTACTAACTCTGCAAGGCCTCAAGACAGGGATGCATCAGATTTTGCTTAGACTTGGTTAAGCCTTGACTAGAATATTATTTTACCACAGTAAGGCGTAACAGCAACTAATTATTAAGTAACTTCTACCTGACCTGCTTCGGTTTAGATTTGCACAACAGCCTCATGTAAATCTCAGTTCTTTAAGAATTCTGCAGGGGGGGTTTGTTTCTTTGTTTTGTTTTGTTTTGTTTTAACTAATGGAAAACAGTAGAAAGTTGCTTTTTCTGTATATAACAAGCTATCTATTAATCTACCATAAAAATGTAGCATAAAGGAGTGCAGGCCTAAAATGACAGCAGATGCCTTCAAAGTACAGAGGGAAGACCCCAGACTGTACAAAAATCCTCAGTAGGCAATTACTGGCCACTAAAAGGTACAACTCTGGGAGCTGTATCCTAAGAGAAAGAAGAGCACCCAACATTTCTAAAACATACCATCTAGGCTGTAATGTAAAGTAGTGAAGAGCAAGGTATACAGCATGTCAGAATACAATATTAAGCTACCCTCAAAGGAAGTCTGGAGGTGGGAGGAAATATTGTTACCTACTCCTGGTTAAGGACCGAGGATGCTGATGAGTCACTGCAACCCACTCTTACTTCTTTTCCCGCTTGAGCACAGCTGAAGCTGTCAAGACCTCAGAGAGAAACTCCAAGTGCTCCAGTGTCAGAGCAAAAAGGGAACTCCATGCAACAGTTTGAAACGTATTATTATAGAGACATTCTCTGTAATATTATTGTTCTTCCTTGTGTGAAGCAGAACTCAAATAATAATAGCTGCTGGATCAAACTGTTAAGATTTCAGTTAGACCAACAATAAAATTCCTGGCTTTGCACATAAGCTGTGGTTTTGGGGGCCACATAAACTGCAAAACCTGCATTGCAAATCAGATACAGTAAATTGGTAGATATAATCTTGATTTAGATACAACTGTTAGCAACTATAACAGAACCTCACATACTTCCAAAACCAGGTTAAATCTATTTCATTTGTCCCCTCAATCTTTTTAGCAGTTCTATGTGCCTTACATGTGTGTTTAAGCAAAGGAGAACAGGAGGTGTTTTGACCCCCTCAATCACTAAATGGTTAATTACTCTGTGCATAGCTCTCTGCTATGAATTTCCTTAGAGCATTAGTCTCTTTGGCATGCATTAGTCATGAAGCTGAGCCATAGGCTAAATCAGTTTCATTTTAGCTAAGCATCTCGGATTGAACCGAGTGTCTGTAAGGTCAGAACACTCAATGCTTCAGACTCAATGGAAAACAATGAAATGAAAAACATTTTGTTACACATGTGGAATATATTCAAGTGTCAGGACAGCTGACAGCTGCCATGAATTCATACTGTGAACAAGGTAGGAAATGTTTTTATTTTTATGGAATCATACAGATGCCCTGGCAAATATTGCCCGAATTAAACAATCATAATTCAAAATTAGACACAAAAGTTGCTGGGGTTTTTTGTTTGATTGGTTTTGGTTTGTTTGTTTGTTAATTCTTTTATCTTTCTTGATAAGGATTCTGCTGCTGTTAATCTGAACCTAAGTGTCATCTTGAATAAGTGCAGTTAAATAGATTTATGAGGACAATGCAAAATGTAAACTTACTTCTGCTCATTGGATACCCAGTGCAGGGATAAACTGAAGCCATCTGTTTGTTACTTTTCCTGTGATCGTGACACCAGAATACAGAATGAACCAGATTGGAAAAGACCTTTGAGATCATCAAGTCCAACCTATCACCCAACACCATCTAATCAACTAAACCATGGCACCAAGCTCCCCATCCAGTCTCTTCTTAAACACTTCCAGTAATGGTGACTCCACCATCTCCACATTCCAATGGCCAATCTCTCTGTCTATGAAGAATTTCTTCCTAACATCCAGCCTAAACCTCCCCTGGCACAGCTTGAGACTGTGCCTCTTGTTCTGGTGCTGGTTGCCTGGGAGAAGAGACCAACCCCCGCCTGGCTACAACCTCCCTTCAGGGAGTTGTAGACAGCCATACGGTCTCCCCTAAGCCTCCTCTTCTCCAGGCTAAGCAACCCCAGCTCCCTCAGCCTCTCCTCACAGGGCTGTGCTCCAAACCCCTCCCCAGCTTTGTTGCCCTTCTCTGGACACATTCCAGCAACTCAACATCTTTCCTAAACAGAGGGGCCCAGAACTGGACACAGGACTCAAGGTGTGGTCTAAGCAGTGCTGAGTACAGGTATGACTACATATATACTTCATTGTTTCCTGTGTACAAACCCACTAAATTATCAGACACCTTGCAGCAACAATTTCTGGTTAATGGAAGATAGGTGAGCAGGCACAGAAATTCTCTGTTAGAGCTGGGCATGTCTGACATCAGCAGTGGAGTAACAACATGAGCTCTGTTATATAGTCTACACCATACCTGGCACATGCAATGAAAAGGCCTTTCATTTTTCATCAGTTTCTTCAATCTTCACAAGTACAATTACAGCATTTCTTAGTAATGATAAACACAAATTATATTCTGTTCTGTGAGACAACAATAAACTGTTTTTTGTTTCCACAGAAAATAAATGAAATGAATTAATGCTCATAAATATTCAAAGGGCAAGTGTCAGAAGGACAGAGCCAGACACCTTTCAGCGATATCCAGTGATAGAACAAGAGGCAGTGAACAAAAACTGAAACACAGGAGGTCCCACATAAACATAAGGGAAAAAATCTTCACTTTGAGGGTGACAGAAAACTGTAACAGGCTGTGGAGTCTCCATCTCTGGAGGCATTCAAAACCTGCCTGGATCTATTTCCTGGGTCATTTACTGTAGATGAGTCTGCTGTAGCGATGGAGTTAGACTAGATAAACTATAGAGGTCACTTCCAACCCTTACCGCTCAGTGACTATGGAATATAATGACTGGAGGAAAAAGAAATGTATCCCAGCTTAAATATTAGGATTGTATAACAACTTGCAAAATTACATGCACAGAAACTGACTGTTCTTCAGCTTAGCAGCATCTTATCAAACTGCAGTGGAGACCAAAAATGCTGTTTTCCCTTTGTTACCACAGTATCTCAGGGCTATAGAAGAGCAGCTATAATTCAGTTATGCTGCTTTGTTTCCCTTATACGGCATCCTTTGGATACAGAAAATGATTTAAATGACACCTGTCATATAATCTCCTAGTACACAAACAATAGCTTGATGAAGAATTCAATGTGACTAGCAAATGTGTGTTAAAGACAAATAACAAATTGCAATCTATTTACTAGTTTAACCTGAATAGTTCACCTCACATTTTCTTGGCTAATTGCTGCGTTCTGTACCGCTGTGCAATTGAAACAATAAAGAAAGGAAACATCCAGAGTGTCTGAAATCTCCATGTTGGAAGCTGGAAGTCTTTCATACTCAGGATAGAGAAGCCTGTTGCTTAGCAGTGTGTTTTTTGGAAACAGCATGAGTTCACTATTGCAGACCCTGCCAGCAAGTGAGAAACTTCTGCATTTGAAACTCAGAAGTGTCATGCTTTCTTTCAGAATCATTTAAATGGAGATTTGCCACAGTTTACAGTTTATAAACTAAATCCCAAGAAGTCCTACCTAATCCTCAGGTTTTTTTCTTGTATAGCTAGCAAAACAAGTTTCAGTCGTGGTAATATGGTTACAATCTATTTGTATATATTGTTTACCACAACAAATAGCATTTATAACAATGCACAGAGCAAGAAAAATACATTTTGCAGTAGTTTTATAAGTTTATTCTTCCTGAGACAGGAAGTCATTTACTCTGCCTTGCAGAACATTTAATCCTTTTTACCATTCAGATCCACCAGGATTTAAGGACGTACAGCATCTCATGGGGAAGGACCTGAGACCATTCCAAGAAAAGCCCTGTCTTAACCAGCTTTACAGCTCCAGCAGGGCTCCACTTCTGTAAGGATTTTTATAACTGGTAGTGGTTCATTTTCACAAACTCATTTCTAAGAATTGGCAAAGAAAACTGACAAGTGTATGAAATACTTGGTTGTGTAGGGAGGACACGATTCCTTCACATTCACTACTTTGAACTGAGTTCTACAGACCTTTTTTTGGCACTGGAATACTTATTCCTTCTTTCTCTACACATCACATGCCTTGCTAATTTTTCAGGCGGTAGGCATGTTGACACAGGAAATGCTGCTTTAAAAAAAACACCACCACCACCCAATAGAAGAAAAAACCAATCCCAATCTATTGGTTAGCTGTAGTTATGTGAACCGCCTATGCACACCTCCTGTTTCAGACCTTTGGTACAGGCACTAGTTAATCCTCACAGCTGTGTGCAGATTTCGTACGATCTTCTCTTTGCATTTGGCACTCAGTTTTGTATTCAGTTTCCTAAACCATAGCACTGTGTGAATGTAATCTGGTCTTTATTTTCATTCTGGTAAGAAACACATGTTTAGTAGGCACTGGCTTTCTCACAAGCAGAGAAAAGGAGGACAGTCAAATTAGTTTCATCTCCCTTGTTGAACTGAACGACAGAAAAAAACCCCAAAACACAAAAACCCTAGGCTATAATATGGAGAAAAATCAAAGCAAAAATCCTAGTGTAACCTCAGCAAATCAGCAGGTGCTTAATTGCTTAAAAAGAATTAGAAGGTGACAGACATCAGACTTTCCCACTAGACTTTCCCAGCATGGCACAGAATTTTGAAGAACACCTTGATCAAATCTCTTGTGTCGTGAAGGCCAGCATTAAAAGGGAGAGTGTTAAGTCTCAGCAGATCCAACAACCCCTACTCTTTCAAAAGGTAGTTTCTTCTAGTGTATATATGCTCTTGCATCTCCAGTTGGTAAAGATTATCACATCGCAGCCTGACTAGCCTGAGGTCTGAACCTTTCCTTTATTTACAACAGAAAAGGTCATTTGAAAGGGGAGCATGAGGAAGGAGGGCAGGAGAGATCTGTCTGCCCATGCGGCAGGCTTGTGGTCTGTTGTTTGTCTCAGCAACCCATGTTGTGCTTGCACTCGTGTAGAAAAGGCTAAGAGCAGGTATCGAGAAATGACACACTGCCATTCATCAGCTGCTAAACAGTTCATATGAAAGAGACTCACTACAGGCTGTTCACATTACACTGTACTTAAATTCTTTCACATTTTGAAGTAGAAATTTGCTTCTTTTGACAGAAATCTGTTTGGGTACAAAGGCTTCATTCCCACCTTCCTGCTTTATTTGCTCATCAAGTTAAAATTAGTATTTTTTACACAGAAAGCCAAGAAGCCAAAGCATAAAATATATTTACATAATACTTTACATAACAAGCCTCTTTCCAGAAATGAGAGTATTAAAATTTCAAAAGTACAGTCACAGCAAGTGGTAGCCAAGAAAGGAAGATAAATCAAATCCTATTTCTTGCCATGCTGTGAAAAAGACGTCTGGCTTTTAATCATCATGATGTGCCATATGTAAAGTCCATCAAAGAAGAGGTTTGGTAAATGTTATATTTCATAACCACAGGGAAGGAAGCTATTTATAAACATCAATTAAATTATATAATATAGTCCAAAGTCATTAATAATGAAACTATGAATCTAGGTAGACATTACCCTCGTATGGAATAGGTTTTGAAAGACACTTTTTCAAATGCATATTTGACTATGGAAGTCTTACTTTGTTTTCCACCTCAAGGTCATTCAAACCTGTCATGTAGTTTCTGTCATGTGAAGTAAATTGTACCATAAAAAATAAAATGCACAAAACAAAACAACAACTGAAAAAAAACACACCAAACCCCCCAAACCCAAACCAAACCAAAAAATCTGGGAATGCTTATGTCAGCAACTATGCTTTATACAGGGTCAAACTATTTATGTACCTAGGAAGCTTAAATGCTAATTCATATTGCGTTTTGCCAGTCTCAGGCACATTTGGAGATGCAAATGTCTTCAGCAGGGGATAGTATTGAGGCCTAACACCATCTGAAACCTATTTTCAAGCCTCCAGTGAAGTCAAAGCCCAATCACAATAATAATGTTCCTATTCTAGAATTGTCCATCTCTCACAATAGAAGGCAGCAAGCTACTCTGAAAGCATTAACAATCGTTATACTTCACAAAATTCCTAGGAAGGCTGAAATCATCTATGTCATACTAAGTAAAGCTTTGCACAGAGCAGTTAATCTGTTCAGTCTCTATGGACACTGGTAAACTGAGACTATATCTTCAAAAATACTCCTCTTTTACAGAAAAGAAGCTAAATTCAGCAGGTTTCAAACAGACATCTGACAGTAAAGTGTGAGGGATGGCTAACGACCTCTGTCAGAAGCCTTCTTGTAGTAACGGGACTGACAGATTACCCACTGGATGCCTTAGGGAACACAGAAGGATACAATACCTTTATGTTTTTAGGTAATGAAGGCATGAAGGAATTTGTTTCTTCCTACTAGACACCAGGCTTGCAGCAAAGCATGCCCTTGGAAAACCCAACCAACATTTCCCCCAAATCCACCAAACTTTCAAGACAGCCTGTATTTAATTTGTAGTTAGCTTCTCTTAAATAAATGAATGAATAAAAAAATCTAGTTCTGCCCCACCAGAAAATGTCTAGAGCTCTGTGTTTCCATGACACAGGAACATTTTCATCTACATATTTAAAACCAAAAGGCTTACTCCAATGAGTTTTATGTGTAGATTGCATGGCAGATGGCATGTCAGAAGGTTTAAATAAGGTCAGAAACTGGTCAAATAGTTATTCTATAGTTATTCTTCAGCATATAATGAATCATTCATGTATAAAATGCAAGAATCTGTAAATGCAAAATGAACTCCAAATAACAGAGGATACCATGATCTTCATTTCTTACATTGTGCAACATACATGGGTAGTACATATGTAAAGACACCCATCACAAAGAGCAACTTTAAGAACCCTGAACCTTTAGCTGATCTGTCCAGCAGTTTGGATTAAGGAAGTGGCAATTCTTAACCCTCTCTATGGATCACAGCATGTAAGCTACCACTCTGCAATATTCTGTTAGGGGACCTGCAGAGCTATTTATATATCAGCTGCAAAAGCAGACTCTGATATGTCCTTCTGGAAAAGAGACATTTCCTTGCAACACTCAAATTACATTTCAAGGTTAAGCTCTAGGTTTGATCCTGTAAAAGGAATTAGGCAGATCCTTATTCAAATATGAAATACCATGGAGATCAATTAAAACCTGTTGCAGGGGACAGGATCTTACCCCTTGGCCTCTTTGCAGAAGTACAGCCTTACTGAAATTCAAGGCAATGGTGACATTCTATATGGAGCTCCATATAGGAAAGAAAGAAGCTGCAAATGAACAGATCTATCAGGACTGATTAGAACAAAGCATAAAATACTGCCTAGGCTGCATTAAAAATACCACAGGAAAATAGCATTTACATATGAAATAGTAGGAGCTTCAAGACTGCAGACCAATTCCTATTTAATAATGGAACATTACAGTGAAACAAAAGAAGTTGATTTGGTTAATCAATAATTGAAAATCTATTTGCCTATGATCGATTTCCAGTGTGACAGGATTCAGATAAAGCAATTTGTAACTGGTGATCTTGCCTACAAAAGAAAGGACAGTCTTTTATTTATGAACTGAAGAGAGCTGGAACTTATTAAAGATGCCACATAAAGCTGCAGAATCAAACTGCTAACATATGGTTTGCATTCACATAAACACAGGCATTTTAGCCAGCTGGCTTTGCACAGGGCATTCAAGAATTAACAGCATTGTAGTCCACACAGGTGAGTAACAAAAAGGCAAAATTCTATGCTTAGAAAGAAAAAGAAGAGTAAAGAGCTAGCAAATACTTCAGAAAGGTCTAAATATAAATATATATATATATATATATATAATAGGCAAGGTTTAGGCAGAGGAATAGTAAGCAGTGCCTACAGCCACAGGCTACCTGCAGAAAACCTGGACTTTCTTCACCTTGTATGTAGATCTACCCTATTTTCTTCATTTCCTCTGGTAGCAACTGCACACACTGCTCCTTGTGCATATGGCCTATGCTAACAGGCTGCTTAACAGCCTCTGTTTCAAGGCTGACCATGTTAAAATTCATAGACTCATAGAACATCTTTTTCACTGACATGGACAACAGGAACCCTTGGCAAGCTTGTAGATGACACTAAGCTGTGTGGTACAGCTGACGTGCTGGAGGGAAGGAATGCTATACAGAGGCAGCTTAGCAAGCCTGAGAGATGAGCCAATGTCAACCTCATGAAGTTCAACAAAGCCAATGGCAAGGTCCTGCATCTGGGTTGAGACAATACCAAGCACAAATACAGGCTGGGCAGAGAATGGACATAGAGCAGTGCTGAGGAGAAGGGCTTGGGAGTACTGGTGGATAAGAAGCCCAGCATGAGTTAGCAACATGCACTTGAAGCCCAGAAAGCTAAATTCTGGGCTGCAAAAAAGCATGGGCAGCAGGTTGAAGGAGGTGATTCAGCCCCTTTGCTCCACTCTCGTGAGATCCTGCCTGAAATATCCTGTCTAGCCATGGGCCCCAAATACAACAAGGACATTGAGCTGTTGGAGTGGGTACAGAGGAGGGCCATGAAGATGATTAAAGGGCTGGAGTAGCTCTCCCATGAAGATGGGCTGAGGGAGTCAGGGTTGCTCAGCCTGGAGAAGAGAAGGTTGCAGGGAGAGCTAAAGCATGGTGAAGGCAGCCTTCCAGTATTTGAAGGCCTACAGGATAGTTGGAGTGGGACAGGCGGTAATGGCTTCAAACTGGAAGATAGATTTAGATTAGACATGAGGAATAAATCCTTCACTGTGATGGTGGTGAGGCAGTGCAACAGGTTGTCCAGAGAAGTTGTGAAGGCTCCAACCCAGGACGTGTTCAAGGTCAGGTTGGATAGGGTACGTTGTGGGGTATGTCTAACCATAAATATCTATAAGCACAAGCATGTGTATGAGATCATTCAACAGTTAAAATAATATCTAAAAATGTTAACTGCAGTAGCAGAGAGGAATTTGCCTATCCATTCGAGCCAGTCAGTCAGTGCCTGAGGTTTTACAGACAGTATCTGCTTGCAGAGGAAGCTAAGGATTGAATCCTTTTTGTCTGTTTGTTTTTGAGAGAGAAATGATTGCTATTTACCAGAAGCACATGAAAAACTCTTTCCTGAATACAGCAGGAATCTTAGATTTGGCTTTGAGCAAGCATGAACCCATCAGGAAATATTAATTTGAAGAATTCTTTTAACCTGCTTACGGTAGTGTTACAAGTGTTCGAGTCAAGACTTTGCCAAGCCTCTTTCCTAGCTATTTTGTACTTCTGTTGTAGTATTTATATGCCTCTGTCAACATCTGCCTCTACATTTTCCTACAGTCTCATTATTACCTAACTGTTGCATTTTCTGCAATGCCTATTATTTCAGCTCTCTTTTCTACAGTGAAGATCAACTTCATGTCAGATTTCTTTTCAGTGAGGCGTGACTGGTTCTATCTTCAAGGAGGTATGAGGAATAGTTATTCTTTGCCTCTGACGTGACTACTTCCCATAAGTACTCACAGCTTTTCATCCTGCTTGCTCTCAGAGTTCTTGAAGACTTCAAATTTCCCTTTCACTTTTAAGCTTCACTATTTCACACGCTTGCTTCTGAAAGCCAAACTAGTTACTGTTATGATTTCAATTTCTGCAAGAGATATGCAGCAACTAAAGTGTATCTTTATTACTCCTAAGGAAAATTACATTTGGGGAAACAAATGAGTGTAAATACTAAGGACAGTGGGAGAAAAATAGTTGCATGTCAGCACAGCAGGGATAGAAGCTACAACTCTATTAAACTCTTAATAGAGGTATTTAAATTAAAACACCCCTTTGAGTGAAATTCTGCACTAATGTATGTTACCTTAGGCTTCCCTTGCCTCCTTTCACTCATCCTCCAATGAACTCTGGGAAACATTTTAACCTCCTGCAGTGCAGTCAGCAATCCATCCCATGACTGATTGATCTATATAAGGGTTGAAGGAGACCCTGTGGGTCAGAAGGATGCAGCGAAGAGAATGATGAGGCACTGAATCTGTGCTTTATAGTTTACAAAACAGAATAAGCTGGGCAATAGGCTCAGCTGCTGTCACCTCTTCTTGGGAAGACTCTCAAACCAAAATACTGTTAAAAGTTCTTTTCCATTAATTAAATGGGAGCCGAGGGGATATATTTTTATATATATAAGCTGTCAAGATCCAAACAGCTCAACCTCCAACGCTTATTCAACAGAACAGTCTCACTGAGAAAATGCAGTAAACATCCTTATTAAGCAAAGTCATGTTTTCTTCTTCCTCTTCTTCCCCACAGCAGCAAGACAAGCATACAGCTGGTGCTCAGAAGTACCGCCTAACCTGGATACTCAAGTAGTTCAGACAATGAAAAACGATGAGCCCTCAAGAACAAATGCCATTCATTTCCATTACAGGACTTTTCACTACAGGAGTCACTTTGTTTGACTGAACAGATATGCTAAATCTGCTAATCCAAAGTCACACTGTTTTTCAGAGAAGAACGTTCCTGCTTGAGCTACATGCACCTGTTTCTTTGATTGCTCCCTTTCAGTTGGCTTTTATCATTAACACCTCGTGCCAGCCTTAACACAGAAATAAAAGACTTAGTGGATAAGAGCTGAATGTTGGGGGGGGAAATGTAAAATTTTTCACCAGGCTTTATCTTTAGAGTGAGTTGAATCTGCTGCTGCTATTCACACCATGCTGCAGGCATGCCAGCTTCAAAAAATGAAGTACAAGCTGGAGGAAAGCATTATGGGGCTTGAAGTTCAGATTGTCACACAGGAGGCTTCCTGTGCCGTTGCAGCTTCTGGGTTGCAGGCGTTTGGGTGCTGACTCTTTTCCACAGGGATGGCAGCAGGCCAGTTGGGGTGGGGTAGCTGCTGGTTTTCTTTTATGCTGCCTTTTCTCCTGAATTTCGATGCACTTCTGCAAATAGGCTAAGCTAAGGCAATCAGGCATTGTATTATTAATTAGATTATTAGCTTAGGCAATTGTGTATTTATGTTATCTCATGTAAACTCCTATCTCTTTATCTCAACCCCAAGTTTTTGTGTGTTACTTTTCCCTCACTTCTGTGTTGAGTGAGCAGGCAGGGTAGCCCTTGCATTAACTTATTACAGAGGGGAAGAAAAAAAAAAGGTGAAATGCTTTAGCTGGTGCCAGAAACTCAATGGCATGTCTAAGTAAGCTAGGATCTCTCTCTGCAAGCATGAATTACCTAAATCCTTTACAGTTTCTCAGCTTAATATAAACTTATCTAGTAATTGTTTAGTAGTTGCTTACTATTTTAGTAAGACAAATTACAGCTAAGAATCTCAGCTACAAAGCACTACCAGATGCAGAGATGGTCCCAGTGAGCACTGAAGCTGTACAGACCCAGAGCATGTAACCATTGCTTCTCACTGTTTATTCAATAAAACACAACGAAGGAGCATCAGGACAATCCTGCATGTACTTCATTTTCAGGGCAATATATTAAGAAGTTGTATTTTTGTCTACTGACCAGTGACCTGAAGTTTGTAATACCCAACTCAATTTTAGATGAAAACTTTAAAACATCAGCAATACTGAGGGTCTCACAATGAGCAATGCATCCATTTTTTATGCAGATCACTTGAAAACAAGTTGCTCCCTAAGAACGGTTTGGCCACTACTGATGTCAGCACACTCACTTTCTAGTGTCACTTAGGCTGTGCCAACTAACAATAATGGGAAATTATATGATTGTTGAGGACAGAAGTGCAAGGTGCGGAGTGATGGGTGAGGAGTAGGCCGGGTGGGAGATTTCCAAGTAGACTTCCCTGCATCTAAGTGTATGAAATGACCACCACTGGATCAAATACAGACAGAAGACGCAGAGTAAAAAGCCTGCATTAGCAATTCCAGCAGTTAACAAAGCATGTTCTGCAGCATTCTGCATTGCAAATAAAACCACAGAATGAAATATCCTTCCAAATTCAGCATGCACAAAAACACAATCTGTATTTCTTTGCCTTCTCCAACTGTGGTTATTTTCCACTGCTGATTCTTCTTATAGTCAAGTCTGAAAGTCATGGCACATTGCCAAAGTGAGTATTACATCTAAATCCATTTAGATGGATATTCTATCTGAAAAGAGCACCTGAGGTATTTTCATGTACTTTCTTTACACAAATTACTGCTATTTGGATTCTGTATGTGCTTATGCAAACATGCTTAGAAGTAAGAGAGTTAAAAGATGTGGGGGAAAACAAAGACTTCACACATGGGGACAAATGTGGATCTAATACATCACTCAGGAGGAAAGAAATAATTTGGTTTATGGCATGGATATTTTTACTTACCTAGAAAATATTTTATTTTTGAATAGTGTTAAAAAAACCCCAACACCTAAAAACCCAAGTTAGTGTAGGCAATGATAAAGAGAAGGATTTCTGGTTACAGACCTATATAGTAACCCTCTTCCAACTTGTTCAGAATATCACGGAAGATACAACTGTGTTTACTGTGAGTAGCTTTCAGCCTCTGACAGTTTGCATCATTACCAAAAGCTTTACTTCTGCCTGTTATTACTACACTGAATCACAGCAAACTAAAAAGGACACAAGATAGAATCTTTAGAAGAAGAATCCATATGAATAAGTTATATTTATTAGCTGGTTCTCCAGGCTACTGGAGGTACAATGGATTCTAAAATGCAGCATGGCATTGCTTTTGGAGGAAGTCTGAGGGAGGATTTTGAGTTAATTTGCAGCAGCCCAAGGTGTATGCAAATTATTTCAGATGGCCTACTGTCACGGCATAAGAATTTTGCTCACTTCCATATTCTAATATTATTATTTATATCAGAGCTGCAGAAGAGCTTATATTACATAAGGGAAGGAGTAATTACTTATTAAAATCACATAATAGTTACAAAATACACTTTTGAAGGGTAAGCTGGTGAGGGGTTTGGGGCAACAAGCCCCATGAGGAGAGGCTGAGGGAGCTGGGGTTGCTTAGCCTGGAGAAGAGGAGGCTCAGGGGAGACCTTATTGGTCTCTAGAACTACCTGAAAGGAGGTTGTAGCCAGGAGGGGGTTGGTCTCTTCTCCCAGGCAACCAGCACCAGAACAAGAGGACACAGTCTCAAGCTGTGCCAGGGGAGGTTTAGGCTGGATGTTAGGAAGAAATTCTTCCCAGAAAGAAAGATTGGCCATTGGAATGTGCTGCCCAGGGAGGTGGTGGAGTCACCATCACTGGAGGTGTTTAAGAAGAGCTTGGATGAGGCACTTGGTGCCATGGTTGAGTTGATGAGATGGTGTTGGGTGATAGGTTGGACTCGATGATCTCAAAGGTCTTTTCCAACCTGGTTAATTCTATTCTATTCCAGTTGTTCATGATAAAGGCTCTTTTTAATTGCTCATCTTATGTTTTGAATTTGGAGATAAATCTAAGAAGTATGCACACAAACTATCCTACAAAAATGCTAAATTTGGAAACAACTGATTTTCCACAACCTTTATGATCCCTCGTGCATATTTAATGCAAGTGCATACTTTAACAACCTAATTTTAAATTAGTGTTTATGTTAGGCATTAAGAATTTAGTGGGGGGGGGGAGGGATGTATGAAATCATCAGGCTTTTAAGATGATAAATCTACTTATAGTCCTAAATTTCATTTAATCCCTGCACTGGAAAGAAAGCTCATTGAAGGCATTTTATTTTACTGCTGAAGTCAAGTCTTCTCTGCAATTATTTTTTTCCCCCTAGATTAGAGATGAAGAGGCAAAAGGAGGGACTACCCATTATGCCTAGCCATTTTTATCACAAAGAGACCATGCCTCCATGAACAATAGGTGCAGAGAGGAAAAAGTCCAATTTGTCCTAATGTAAACCTGGTATATACTAAAAGGCTGCTTAACACGTTGTTGTTGTACATGGAAGTGATACGAAAAACCAAGAACCGCTGGAATTCACACAGTAATTTACAGCACACACTACTGCCAACTGCTTAAAACTGAGGGAAAATTGCTGTGGAAATTATGGCTAATGGATTCTAATAGCCTTTGTCACAAATTATCCCGAGTAGTCGTGGTTAAGCATTATGTATCTTTATATAACACTACGCTGCATTAATATGCTTATGATTAGCTATTTCATCAACTGCTCAGAAACTTCTGTTAATCTAACAGAACCAAAGAAATGCATCCCTTAAGAAGTTCAGTGACACCTCTTTCGTGGAGATGTGGTGGTTTCTTCGCAGTATTATTAATATTTTCCATTATTAAACTGCCTTTATCTCAACCCACAATTTTTTTCACTTTTACCTTTTAGATTCTCTCCCTCCATTGCTCTGTTGGGGAGCGAGTGAGCAGCTTGTGTGGTGCTTTATTGCTGTCTGGGGTTAAACCATTGTAGGAATCCTGTAGGAATCCCGTCTACAAATCCTGGATGCAAATCACCTTGTGATCGCACCATGAACTGAGATGTGCCCCAACAAAGGATAAAGATTGCCCACCAGACTGCAGCTGCCCTGGAAGTAATGGGCAGATGCCACTGCTATCAATACTCTCTGGAATATGCATAAGACAAGGTCATCTCCACCCATCAGGTACCCCAGAAAGGAAGGATGGTGAGAGGACAATGGATTCACCACCTGGTCCCTGATGTGTATTATGTGTGTGGGCAGGTAAATGGAGGAGGAGGCGGCAAAGGCCCCCCCTTCCTCCTGACCCCTGTACAAACACAAGAAATACACAGGATTATTTCCTGGGGGACAACATCTGGGCACATACCTAGGGACTAAAAAATGGTTTAAAAAGAATTGAGCAATACTGGCAGAGCAGAAGAAGATAACACCACATACTGCAAACATCACGGGATCTTTTCCAACCTGGTTATTTCCATTCCATTCCATTCCATTCCATTCCATTCCATTCCATTCCATTCCATTCTGTTCTAAAAGAACTTGGACTCTGAAAACTCTCTCTCTCTTTTCACCTCTGACTGATGGTAATATAATCCCTTTCCTGCTCTCTCACTCTTCTCCCTATTTCTATTTTTTCCCTCTCTCTCTCTCTCTCCCTTCTTCTGTTCCACTCACTTAATTCTGTTAACAAATAGCCTCACTAATGATATTTTGGCCTCATTTGTGCCTCTAATTTCATAACACAGGAATATTCAAAAGAACTGAGTCTATTTCCCTCTCTGGAACGAGACAATCAGGACAACATGTATTATAGCCCACTATCTAGCCCAAGAAGCAGGACATTATTACTTAAAATGCATAGTACTTGACAGAGAAGCAGAGTCACTCCTTCACAATAAAAGAAATACTACGATTTTTATACTTCTCAACATAACCCTAAGAAAGATAAAGTTTCCAAATGAGGTATCACAAACATACTGACTTGAGACTTCAGGGTGCTGGTTTTTATAGCATTCAGCAGCTGCTGTCATTATGTGAGACTCTTGATTGCTGTAGCTTGTAACAGAAATTAAGATTTGCATTGAAGGAATATCATGCCACTCCTTGAGAGAAGGTAATGGTACTTAGAAGTTGACTTAATATACTAAGAAATATGGACTGCCTGCTGTCTAAACATATTTAAGAGCATTGTACAATGTCTGATTTTAATATGCCTGGCAGAAAAAAGAACATATGTTACCACAAAACTTCCCTTTGACCACAGAAATATTTGATGATATCACCATCTTGCTTGTTTTAAATACTATCACACACTTCTGTAAAGGAGGAAACACTGATTGCCCTAAAATTATCTTTGTGTACAAGATTTCCCAGCATGCTATACAAGCAAAGTCAATTAAGTTTCAGGTTTCATTGCTGGACATTTTTCTCCTCACAACACTTCATAAGGTGTAACAAACTTTGGGAAGAGTCTTCCAGTTCTGGTAAGAGGCTTGCCCATGCAATTTCCTTAATGTACCAGGAACAACAAAGGGTGGCTGCCAGGGGCAGGGTGAGATGGAAGGGCAGGGGGTGGGGATGGGTGGTGGTGGAATAAAAGAAGAATAAGAAAGAAAAAGGATGAATTGTCCTACAGTCCAAAGAATTCCATATGTCAGTTTCTAAAATAAATCAGAAACTGTTCCAGCTCCCATCCTTATTAAACCTAATTATGCTCTGCATAATTTGCAGCTATCAATTTGACCAGGTATACACAATTCATGGTTTCAAAACCTTCACTGCAACTTTACTCCCATTCATCTGCAACAGGCAACGTGCTCCAAGAGTCAAACAAATAGCGCAGTACAGTTGAAGTAAAAGCATCTGCTGGAAGTACATCACAGAACAACAGATGTTGCTATATTAAATAACTACCAGTCTTACACTGATCTGATGGCAATAACAAGGCATCCAAAATGCAGCTGGACAAGGAAAGACACACCTATCCCAACGTTATTCATGAAAGAACTCTGGGTGGTTTCTACTTTAAATAATCTTGAAATCTCCAGACATCTCGCCAAACTCTACCTTTAATGAGCCATTTAGATTCATCACAGCGTTCTGTCTAGCAGTGAAGGATTTATGCTGTTTACTTGCCTTTGTGTAGCTGTAGGATTTTATGTATCCCCACATCCAACAGTCCAGGTAATGACAACAACAAAAAAATCTCAGTTGCTGGAACATGACTGCAACATTATCAAAGATACACCAGCACTACCACTCCTTACAAAGTTCTGTTTTAAAGATGGAATAATTAATGAAAGACAGACTTCTATAAAGATTCTGATTGTTTCCAAGTTGACACAATACTGTTCTCAAGGACTGCAAAACTACACATAGCTATCAATTTTCATTACATTTCCCCAGAAAACCTTAGAAATCTGTAGGTGACAGACACTCTGGTACTGAGTCTTGGCTGAAGCTACTGCTAACTGCCTAACCACAAGGAATCCATCCAAATTTACTTCAGTAATCATGCTGGTCGACGAGGTTCAGTTGTCTGTGTAAAATACAAGACTCTTACAGGAGTCATATCCATAAATCTTAACCACCACCAAGGATGTAAAAGGAAAACAGTTTTGTTATAAAATACAAATCTGTATTCAATATTAACTTATAATCAAATAAAAATAACCAAACTAAACAAAGAAATAAAAATCCCAGCTGACTAAAGGTAATAAAGGTAAAGCTTGAGCATGGTAGATTTAGACTGGGTATTAAAACGAGATTCTTTTCAGTGAGGGTGGTGAGAAACTAGAACAGCTTGCCCAGGGAGGTCGTGGATGCCCTCTCCCTAGAGCTGGATGTGGCCTTGAGCAACCTGGTCTAGTGGAAGGTGTCTTCCTATGGTGGGGGGGGTGGAACTAGATGATCTTCAAGGTCCCTTCCAACCCAAACCATTCTATGAATCTATGTTTTAGCACATAAACCACAAAGAAACAGAAGAAAGGATCTGAAAATGTCTTTTTTCCTTTTCCCCTAGACAGAGTAGATTGACACTTCTGGTAGTTGTAAATCTTTTGTATGTTTCAGCACTTTTGCCCACACAGCACTGCAACCTGTGCCAATCCCACCTGTCAAAAGACATTGGCCTCCATACATTATCCACAAGGAGCAGCAGGTATGATTCTCCCTTCTGGCACACTGGAATTTCAGAATCTTTTAAAATAAACTCCAAGAGTTTGGGCTACCTGTGCAACTTTTTTTCCTTCCTTTTTTTTAATCACTACACGAAGTGACTATATTGTTGCCTTAAGAACACCTTGCAAACACTGAAAATGCATCCAATATGGTAACAACACAAAGATTCTTCACCAAAGAGAAGCAGATCATAGCCTAGTGAGACTGTAGCACAGAACGTAATGCCTTCTATTAGATTTGTCAAGGTTTGCTAAAGATGGCTAATTTTCCTTGGGAAAACAAATCTATTACCAATTCAGACATTTTTCATATGCAAGAGAATCTGATGCTCACATACATACACAATACAGTCCCATCACAGGCTTCAGACACCTGAAATCTGTTACCTTGATGTAGTCTGATTGTAGCGAGAAAACTGACATTCTCTTACCTAGAACACACACAAAACAAAGGGGAAAAAAAAAAAGTAGTTTTAGATTCATTCAGAACATTGTTCAAATCATACATTTTGCAAACTGGAGATGAAAAAAACCTACAGCCAACCACCAATCATCAGGTAGACTACTGAGTTGTCAAATGGTCTTATTACTGTAATCCAAGAGACCTGACAGCATCTTCCACCACAACCTTGTCATTTCTTCTTGCCTGACTATAAACTGCATCTTTGCAGCCAGGCATGGTCAAAGGCCAAACCTTGTAATAGAAATTCAAGATCCATGTTTGTGAATGTTGGCATGATTCAAGTTCTTATCTTTCAAACTGTGTCCTATGTAAGACCACTTGTACAAAGCATACACCTTTCTTTCTTGAAAAACATAAACTCAAAGGTAGCTTTTATACTCCTCACTCTACAGTGATTTCATTTTTCCTAGTGATGCCACCACTACAATTTATCTTCCTTCATTTCTACTGTTGTCTGCTATGATACTTCAACATTTTTCTTTTCATTTACATTGTCATTACTTCTCCACTTAAAATAACTTCACTGATGCTATAAAGTCCTGTCCACCTTGCCACTGGTAAATTTTTCAGTTCTTTTCACCTCTCTCCTTCTGCATTTTGTAGCATCTCTTCCTACTGAAAGGTATCCAGTACTTCTTAACAAGCTACCATTTATCACATTGTTGACCAGCTGCTTAGTCTGAAGGCTTTTAATACTTCCTTGTCCAGCAGTGTATGACAGAATTGCCCTTAACTACCCTGAAAATTTATTACTACCTTTTATTCAAACATTCACTGTCATGGTTTAAGACCACATTGACAGTGTGGATATTAAATGGACTCAGATACAGAGACACTTTAAACACAGATATGTGCAGTTTTATAAATTACATGGCAGCCATGTCCCACAGGAGATAGAGCACAGTTTGACAGACAAGGCAAGTGGGTCAGCCTCGAGACTCTGGCTACGTTTGCTCTGCACAGTCCAGGAATAGGATCACTGGCTGCCCTGGATACCTTCTTCAGTTTCTCTCTTCTTCAAACTTTTGGGTTTCAAGACCCTCATGGGTCTCTAAGAGCATCTTCCAGAGCATCTGCTTGGTATGTCTCCCCACTCCCACAGAGGGGAAAAGTCCCCATCAGCCTGGGAGAAGGAAGATCAGAGATCCCCAGAGCCTTGATACCCAGTCATGAGCAATTTCATAATTTTCTGCCCATACTTCTCTTGCTCCCATTTCCACACAACACTGATGTGGAAGGGCACAACCACAAATTCAAGCCTCCCATTCAGGGACTAGGGGTTCTTCTTTATCATCCCCTTTATTTCTGTACCCAAGCAATTTGCAAAGCCTTGTTCACATAATCACTGTCCATGCTTTGGGGCTTGCCCTGGCACTTGGGATCACACAGGCACTGGCATCTCTGACTGGTTGGGGCTCACCCTGCAAACGCCTAAGGCCTGAGGCAAGGGCTGCTGTGGACACGATCTCCCCACTGCAACTCCCACCCCAGGGCTTAATGCTGCTGCCACATGGCTGAGGAGCAGGAGAGCTCGACCTCCTCTTGTCTCATAAGCCTGCACCCACCTTGGGAATGGCCTACTATATCAATACAGGATTGTTCCACGTCAACAAAGCAATTACGACATTTCATTTGGAAAGCCAACAGAAAAAGAGCAATGTCCACTGTTCTCCTTGCTGGACTTGAACACTGCTGCTGCATTTTGAACTACTGCTGCCTTCATATTCACTGGAAGTCTACACAAGAACACCCAGGCCCTTGGTCACCCAAATACTTCTGTGGTCTTGGCCCAGAATTGGCAGTGTACCCCCCAAGCACATGCTGGAGACAATGTCTTCCAGTGCCAGCAACCACATCTGCTTATTTCTTTCTACCCTCAAATGCTGCAGTTTCTTCATGTTCTGTTTATGTGGCCATGCACTGACCTGAAACTCCTTGATGACATTTCCCATTTTCAACTTCAATCATTTTAAACCTGTTTTCTGTTTTCTTTTGAAACTGTCTCCTTTAGATGGATCCAAGTTAATTTCTGCTAATAGCAATGCTTGAAATGGCACAACAGAGAGTGTGCTAACTCTCAGCAAGGAAAGGAAACCAGCTTTGCTGGCAAAGAAAGCAAATCTTTCCCTTAACCTAATTTTATTCATCCATAAGGCAATCTGATTTTCTCAGTGAATAGCTATGAGACAGGGGACAGGAGAGCTAACTTTTCTTCTCTTTCATTACTGCAACCTGTGGAATTTAGAAGCCTTTTCTTTTTTCCCTACTCCCTTTGTTGAGATCAAAGTTGCTTAGTAACCACAAAAGTCTTTGCTCTCAAGACATGTAGGAACTAGATGATGAACATTTGGGTTCTAATGCTATTTTTCTGTATTTTCTTCGATGACTACCACCAACGACCCCTTCCTACAGGGAACATCAAAGGGAACTTCCATGCTGGACTGCCACTGGCACAAGCAGAGCAGGTTCTGAAAAGGGAAGACCATGTGAATGTTCTGATACTACAAGAGTTGTCACAGTCCTACACACATTCCCTAGCCAAATAGTGGCTGTACTGTTTGTTTAAGAAATAATACAGGAGCTGCAGAAGAATACTCTTTCTGTTGGATCCCTTCTACCTTTCATTTTCTACTCTTCCTATCAAACTGTAGAAACCAAAATGCATTTGTATATTAGTTTCGTTAATGATTATCACTACTGTGGCCATTAGCACTGTCTGTTTTGCACTGTGTGAGAGAAAATTCCAAGTGCTGTTTGAAAGAGAAACAGATTCTAAGAGTGTATAGAAAGATACATTACTTATACCTGAAATACCAAAGCAACAACAAATTTTAGTAACCAGGACACATTTTCTATAAAGAAAAAGCAAACAAGCAAACAAGACCAAACAAACACACAAAAAACCACAACGAAGCAAGACCTAACAGTAACAAACCAAACCAACCCAAACATACAGAATAGAGTATTCTACTCTGTACTTGCAGCTGAGCAGCAGGTATTGGTGAATAACAAGGACTTTAGTTGTAATCATTAGTAAGGAAAGTTCTTTGTTATGAAATAGCAAAATGGCACTGTTGTACTTCTGTTTGACACAGTCAAAAGGTGCAAAGAAAACTAGACTGAGGAAAGGGCAACAAGGTGGTTGAGAGGCCTTGAGCACAAGCCCTGTGAGGAGAGGCTGAGGGAGCTGGGATTGTTTAGCCTGAAGAAGAGGAGGCTCAGGGGAGATCTCATTGCTCTCTACAACTACCTGAAAGGTGGTTGTAGACAGGAAGGGGTTGGTCTCTTCTCTCTAGCAACCAGAACAAGGGGACACAATCTCAAGCTGCACCAGGGGAAGTTTAGGCTCGAGGTAAGGAGAAAGTTCTTCACCAAGAGAGTCATTCATCATTGGAATGGGCTGCCCGGGGAGGTGGTGGAGTCACAGTCCCTGGAGGTGTTCAAGAGGGGACTGGACATGGCACTTGGTGCCATGGTCTAGTCATGAGGTCTGTGGTTACAGGTTGGACTCGATGATCTTTGAGGTCTCTTCCAACCTTGGTGATACTGTGATACTGTGGTACTGTGAAATTCTGTGCAACGTAGATGGACAAAACAGGAAATAGGATGAGGAAACAGCAGCACCACAGATTTCTATAAGGGTTTAGAGTTCATTTCCATACAATTTAAAGTGACCAGAGCTTTACAACAAAGATGTAAACTAGATGTTAAAGGTCTTATGATCTACCATCCAGAAATATTATATTCCTTAACAGTGCCTTAAGATTTTTAAACTGGTGATTGTATATAGTGAATGTTAGCAACCTCCTCCTTTATTTCTTAGTGTAGATTAATACTTTGAGCTCAAATGCAGAAGACAAAAAAACCAAAAATAATAAATGTACATCTTCCCCAAGCTATGCAGACTGCACAGACACCAGACTTGCTCACACTTCTCCAGTTAATCAGGCCTGCTGTATCATATGAGCCCTCCTTGAGTATGACTTTGGGTTGACTTTGAAATTTATGAGCTGAGAAGCAGCTAAATAAGCAGAACAAAACAAGCAAATGACAGCTAAGGAAATATTATACCCAAGTCTATCCATCCAATTAATTTACAGTTTTACCCATTCTTCTGTTTAACTGCTTCATCAAAAGCTCAACAGAAGCACCATATGACTACATCTATGCTATGCACCACAGTAAGCTAAATATCTGAAACAGGGACATGATAGATGATCCTGCACAACAAAGCACAGTAAAAAACATTAAAACAATAAGACTTTGAGTAGGAATTTGTTTTCAATGCTCTTTACTGGCAATTTAAAATTGTGTTATTTCATAAAGAAATAAATTAAGACTCGTAAGGAGCAACAAAATGTTTGAGAACTGCAATAAGGAGCAAATGTACAAACTAGAAATGCCTTCAAGAGAAAGCAGGTATATGAGACACAGAGGATATGGATTAATCTTTTTTTTTCTCATTATATCTGATAGACTTCCTCAGTCCAAATATCATGTGAACTCAATTAAGATATGCAATCAGTGCTAACCAGGATAAAGTGCTGTTTCTGTCAGGTCCAGCAGCTTTGTCTTCAATTTCTTCCAGAGGGCCCCACTTGCCTTCTCAACCTTTCAATTCAGGTTTCCACTTCAAATGCTGCTTGAGATATGCATTGATCCAATGAGAACAGCAGTCAGAGATTGATGCAGAGACTACAGAATCCTTTTATTTTCAGAGAGACTTTTTTTAGTTACCATGAATATGGAAATTATTGGTAGAGAGGATACCTACTGTTTCTGTGCATTTCCAACATCAGAATGTTCCCAAAGCTAGTTACAGGAAGAGCAAAAGCAGTAAGAGGAAAGGTCTTGGGTAGATATAAAGAAAATTATCACGCTGTTTCTTTAGGAGGATGTTTATAAAGAAGAGTGCCAATCAATCTGGTTTCCCACCCAGGCAAATATAGTTTGTTCTTTTTTTTTTCCCTCAGAAAGAGTACAATATCTACATAGGCTGCACTGCACATTTACATGGGGCAGGAAGAACATACAGCCCTACTTCTGCAGCTGTATTACCACTGGCAGGGTGAATCTGCTCTACATAGCCAGCTTGCATCTTCCTACAGTGGAGACAAAAACCAAAGAACAAAAAAGTGGTTTCCATCTTCTTTATGCATCTGCTTCAGTAAACATGTTCTGCTTGAGTCCTTACAGAGCTCCTGACTGTTGTGGAGAGATTCTTCCACCATTTGAGCTAGATTAGTAAAACATAGAGATTGTAAGTTTTTAAAAGATATGGCTGAAGTATGCTAGCTGTATTGCTGCCTCTATCACAGCTTCACTGGCTGCTAAGTTAATGTACTGCACACTGAACACAAAAACTCAAGACACTGAGCTAAGAATTTCCAGCAAACCCACCTAGGTGCTAACTTTTTCAGAGACATTATATTTGCCTGGATGTATACTTATGAGGACAATAAAATTTGTCTTTTGATGCAAACACAGGCCACCTCCTGCTCTCTAAGCCCTAGAAACACCAGAGCAATTCAAATAAAACAGTGAGGAAAATTGTGGTTATATTGGCAATGTTGCTCATAAAATAGCTGACTACATATTCCATTAACTGCATTTATTTTAATGTGATTGAGGTGATTAAAGTATGCTGAGCACTTCATGAACATAGTATTACAAAGCACAAGCAATAACAAAATCTTATTTTCCACAATTGAAAGCTAAGCACTGACAGAACTAATTCTTCTTTAGAAAATGATTTTCTGACAAGATGCAAACGCTTGGATGCAAACGTACTTATCTGTCCTCTAAAGCCAAGATAAACAACAGCATAAGCTTTTGTGCACGTGTGGTTGATTTTCAAATCATGCCTTGAAATGAACTAGTAATTGCATATAACAAGAAACATGGGGAAAGAATGTTCCTGACTCCCAGTAGCGACTGGAAAACCTTTGCCAATGACTGTGTCAGAAGAATAGTACAAACACATTTTAAAGAATCCCTCCCAAAAAGTTTTGATGCATACATCACAAAACCAGTTTGTACTTACAGTCTGACTTCAGCTTAATTTCTATTGCATAGAGCAAAACATCATCAGCATAGTTTTCAACTTACTAAGCCACATTCAACCAGTACAAGTTAGGGGTTGCCCTGCTGGAGAGCAGCTCCATGGAGAAAGACCTTGGAGTCCTAGTGGACAGCAAGTTCTCCATGGACAGCAATGTGTCCTTGTGGCCAAGAGGGCTAATGGCATCCTTAGGTCCAGCAGGTCTAGGGAGGATCTTCTCCAACGCTATTCTGCCTTGGTGAGACCACACCTGGAATACTGTGTCCAGTGCTGAACTCCCAAGTTCAAGAGAGACAGGGATCTGCTAGAGAGGGTCCAATGGGGAACCATGAGGATGGTCAGGGAATACAAGCATCTCCCCTACAAAGGGAGATTGAGAGACCTGGGGCTTTTTAGTCTTGAGAAGACTGAGAAGGAATCTCATCAATGTCTATAAATATCAGAGGGGTGGGTGTCAAGTGGTTGGGGCCAATCTCCTTTCAGTGGTGTACAGTAATAAGACAAGGCACAATGGATACAAACTTGACCATAGAAGGTTTCACTTCAACATGAGGAGAAACTTCTTTACAGGGAGGGTGAACGAACACTGGAGCAGGCTGCCCAGAGAGGTTGTGGAGTCTCCTTCTCAGGAGACTTTCAAAACCCACCTGGGTGCATTCCTTTGTGGCCTACCCTAGGTGATCCTGCTTTTGGCATGGGGGTTGGACTGAATGATCTCTGGAGGTCCCTTCCAACTTCTAACATTAGTGTTTCTGATTCCATGATTCCTGTAGAAAATGCTGCCAGAAATCAGAACAATATGTGTTTTACTTAAGGACTAAAGAAACGAACCCCCAAAATAGTTCAGACTCTTTTAAAAGCATATGACTTTTGTGAAAAAGAAAAGGTCAAGCCAAAGCATCTACTCTGTCCAAAACATTTTTCTCTATCCAAATTCCACTCCTGTTACAGAGATTTGGTGTCTTGATAGACAGATCTGTAGCCTTGTCTTTCAAAGCCAGAAAGGTCAGATGCAGACTACCAATTGAAATTTGGGGTAACAACCTACTCTATGTGTTTACAGATACCAGTGATCAAAAATGTATTTGTTAACTCTAAACTCTCAAGTGGGCAGATCAGAGAATTACAGATTATGACAGCTCTGATAACACTGGTGGTCAGATAATCATGCATTAGGTCCTATGCCATGAGTTTCTTTTGAAATAATGTAGAAATTAAAAGTGATAATTACTGTCTCTCACATTTAGCATTTTATGAAACTGAAACAAGTTGGTTTGATAAATGCTAGCTAAAGTCTGAATGTTATTCTGCATTCCACACTGTACCCTAAGTGTATTGCAACTGCAAACACTTGAAAAAAGTAAGAGGCAATACGTGTGTGCTAGATATAGGTGTAAACTGAGATGTTACATCAAGACAAAAACAAACAAAAACCAAAAACCAAAACCCAAACCAAACCAAAACCCCTAGCAAACCAAAACCCCATGGAGAGGCTGTGGTGGGATGCCCTTAGCAGGCTGCCACACGCTCATCCGACTCTCTCACTCTTTCCTCAACAGAACATGGAGGAGACAGTAAAATGAGAATGCTCACTTTTTGTTGCCATAAGCAAAATAGGTTTGACTTTAGGAAAATAGACTTGGATGGCAAGAAACAAATACAAAACCAGAAACACATATGCTCCCCTGTTACCAATTCCTCTGTCTCCCTGCATAGCTGAGTGGTGGAGCAAGGGTGCGGATGGCAGCAGCTCCCTCTGCTCTTCCTCTTCCTACTGCTGCTACTTTCCCCCCTGATCCAGCGTGGTGTCCTCTGTAGCTGCAATGCAGATACCTACTCCACCACAAACTCTTCAGAAATTAATTCCTGCTCTGGCACCTAGATCACCTTCCCTCCTCTAGAGACTCAGACTTTTCTTCTTGGCACCTCTTCATTTTGCCCCTCTTCACACAGGCTTTCCCCCGTGTGCTGCCATCATGGCTCTGGGGCTCAGCCATGCCCTTTGCTAGGCTGGCTGGAACCAGCTGTGGACTCTCCTCACAGAAGCTGCCCTGCTTCCCTCTTGCTAGCATCTGGGCACTTGCAGCCAATACATAGCCCCAAATTGGCTTTCTAACCAGGACTGTGGAGGCTGCAAAATTCACTCGGAAAGCTGGCAGCAAAGTCAGGAGTGATTTGTTAATAGGCAGATGTGGCCCATCTCAATGTGTCGAAAGATGAGCCGGCGGGGAAGGCGACCGGCCTGGATGAGCAAGCAGCTCCTGGGGGAATTAAGGGAAAAAAAGAGGCTGTATCACCTTTGGAAGGGGGGGAAGGCTTCTGGAGGTAGGTTCAAGGAAGTGGTTAGATTATGTAGGAATAAAATTAGAGAGGCAAAGGCCCAGTTAGAACTGAAACTGGCCACCTCTGTGAAAGAAAATAAAAAGCAATTTTACAAATATATCAACGCTAAAAAGAAGGGCAAGAAGAACCTCCACTCCTTACTGGACCTGGAGGGGAACACGGTGACCGAAGATGAGGAAAAGGCTGAGGTCCTGAACGCCTTCTTTGCCTCCATGTTTAACAGCAAGGCAGGAGTCCAGGATGAGTGGCCTCCTGAGCTGGGTAATAGGGTCGGGGAGCAGTGTAATGCCCCAGAAATCCATGAGGAATTAGTTCGGGAGCTGCTGAGCCACTTGGACACCCACAAGTCCATGGGACCGGATGGGATCCATCCTAGGGTGCTGAGAGAGCTGGCAGATGAGCTGGCCAAGCCGCTCTCCATCATTTTCCTCCAGTCCTGGCTCACTGGAGAGGTCCCAGATGACTGGAAACTGGCCAATGTGATCCCCATCCACAAGAAGGGACGGATGGAGGAACCCGGAAACTACAGGCCAGTCAGCCTGACCTCAGTGCCAGGGAAAGTGATGGAACAGATTATCCTGGAGGCAATAACTGCGCACCTGAAGGATGGCCAAGGGCTCAGGTCCAGCCAACATGGATTTAGGAAGGGCAGGTCCTGCCTCTCCAACCTGATCTCCTTCTATGATCAGGTGACCCGTCTGGTGGACGTGGGGAGGCCTGTGGATGTAGTCTATCTGGACTTCAGCAAGGCCTTTGACACCGTCCCCCACAGTAAACTGCTGGCTAAACTGTCAGCTCGTGGTTTGGACGGCAACACTCTGTGCTGGGTTAGGAACTGGCTGGAGGGCCGAGCCCAGAGAGTGGTGGTGAATGGTGCCGCGTCCGGCTGGCGGCCAGTCACCAGCGGCGTCCCCCAGGGATCGGTGCTGGGCCCCATCCTCTTTAACATCTTCATTGATGATATGGATGAGGGGGTTGAGTCAGTCATCAGCAAGTTTGCAGATGACACCAAGTTGGGAACAGATGTTAGTCAGTTAGAGGGTAGAAAGGCTCTGCAGAGGGACCTCGACCGACTGGACAGCTGGGCAGAGTCCAATGGGATGGCATTTAATAAGTCCAAGTGCCAGGTGCTGCACTTTGGCCACGGCAACCCCATGCAGAGCTACAGGCTGGGGTCAGAGTGGCTGGAGAGCTGCCAAACAGAGAGGGACCTGGGGGTGCTGATTGACACCCACCTAAACATGAGCCAACAGTGTGCCCAGGTGGCCAAGAAGGCCAATGGCATCCTGGCCTGTATTGGGAATAGTGTGGCCAGCAGGAGCAGGGAGGTCATTGTGCCCCTGTACTCTGCATTGGTTAGGCCACACCTTGAGTACTGTGTCCAGTTCTGGGCCCCTCAGTTTAAGAAGGACATTGAGATACTTGAACGTGTCCAGAAAAGGGCAACAAGGCTGGTGAGAGGCCTTGAGCACAAGCCCTATGAGGAGAGGCTGAGGGAGCTGGGATTGTTTAGCCTGGAGAAGAGAAGGATCAGAGGTGACCTCATTGCCCTCTACAACTACCTGAAGGGTGGTTGTAGACAGGAGGGGGTTGGTCTCTTCTCCCAGGCAACCAGCACCAGAACAAGGGGACACAGTCTCAAGCTGTGCCAGGGGAGGTTTAGACTCGAGGTGAGGAGGAAGTTCTTCACTGAGCGAGTCATTCGTCATTGGAATGTGCTGCCCAGGGAGGTGGTGGAGTCACCGTCCCTGGAGGTGTTCAAGGGGAGATTGGACATGGCACTTGGTGCCATGGTCTAGTTGTGAGGTCTGTTGGGACAGGTTGGACTTGATGATCCTTGGGGTCTCTTCCAACCTTGGTTATACTGTGATACTGTGATACTGTAATTTCCCTGTCAGCATCTGTGCTCAAGGTAAGTACTCTGAGTTGCTTCTGTGGCTGTTCCCACAGCATGGAAGAAGTCTAAATCTTTCTATTTATAAAGCATTTTGCTTTAAGTAGACCTCTTTAACTGAGTAGATCATAAAAGTATGGGGATGTGAAACTCCTAATAATATTCAACAGTTAAAGGAAGAAGTCATACTACAGGGGACATGAGACATGTTGCATTATTGACATACACCATAATTGATTAGTTTTCTCAGCTTCTCTTTCTAGAAATTCTGATGTATTCCACTTAGGATTACTACTTAGTTTTAATTTCCTTTCAACTTTTGCCTCTGGATAAGCTCAGCTATTCCCAAGCAGAAACACTGATCAAGTACATTTGTCATGCGAACAACTGTAATAAGGTAATTCATCATAGTCTGTCAGAGTCTTATTCCAGGAAGACTGCTGCATTTTTATCCTTACTTAAAAATCTGCTGTCACTCCAGCTGAAAATTTTGGTAGACACTTTGGACATGTTTAAAAGCCCTTCCAAACTGATAGTGGCAGATAATTAAGTTATCAGCTACAAAAGTCCTTCTTCTTCTTTTTCTTCTTCTTCTTCTTCTTCTTTTTTTTTCCCCTCCACTCTCTGCAATGTTTATGACACAATGAACCTCTCTGGCTGGTTTAATCTGACCTCTTCAGAAGGTGTGATCCCTCCTTCCTTCCCTTCCCTAATAGTAGCCAGTGATCTGTGTAATTCACTGCAAATGAAGCTCTTCTGGAGAGTCTAACTGAGCAATTTTGCTTTCTTTTCAAGGTCTGAACTCAGCCACGTCCTGCAATCCATTCTTCAGCACTGCAGTGACAAATAGTTACTTGAAGGCATTGCAAACTAGATTTTCAATTTTCAAACAGAAGAATAAACCACCACTGGCTCAGGGCTGTGTGTGGGCGAAGGTGGGAGCTGATCCTTAGGCTGTCAGTAATACTTAACATTTTTGCATATTCTGCAGTCAAAGTTGAACTGTTGGGGTGGGGTTTTTTGTGCAAGCTTGGCACTTGATATTCATGTTGGGTGCAAAATGTCATGTGCTCTTCTTATATTTTCTTTTACTGTATTCTGTGGATATAAATATTATCTTTCCAAAAAAATCTGCTTTCTGTTCACAAAAAAATAGAGCACAGAGTTTCAGCACTGGCGAGCGACTTCTCAGACAGAAATGCACTGAAAAAAATGCCAGGAAAGAGGCAGGTTCTGTTTTCATCTTCCAGACCAGCATTAACAACAGTAAAGAGAAAATGATCTCAGGCTTGCAGATGTATGGCCTCACACACAAACACAAACAGTTTTAATCCTCACACCTTGTCCATCAGCACCTTCTATCTGTGGCTTTTCAATATAGCATTGCAAGCCTAATGACAAGGTGATCTTAAAAAGCTAGAATCGATTTTCACTTCAGTTGCAGCTGTCAAAAAAGGAGGGAGAAAAGTTAGATCTGATAAGCAAAATTAAAAGTAACATCAGTGAAACCTACCGGCAGATACATGCACTAGATTGCTATTGATACTATGTGGTCTGTGTGTAATTGGTTTATTAACGGCATTTCATTCATGAAAGACAAAGAAGGATGCTGCAAGACTTGTCCTGAAGCAAGGTTTCATCAAGTGTGAAAGATGGGATTCAGATTCAGAAGATAAATGACCACTCTTCCTAATACTGGGGAGAAGGAAGGAGCCCTGATAGCTCTAGGTGAAGGATTTCTATTAATAGGTCTTTTGTAGGTCTTAAAGAAAAATGGTATATATTTCACTTAGGAAGCCTAGGAATGAAAGAAGTTTAGTAGTTAATATTGCAGTCAGCAAAGCACTCCAACTATTAAACATTGTTTATATTTATCTCACATGGAAGAGGTAAAATGAATGAAGAAAAAAGAAATAGGCTCACACTCCAACGTTATCATGTGCATGGAATGAAGAATATTTGCTTACCATCTCACTTGGATTTGGTGGTTCTAAAATTTGGTCACTGAGAAGATTTGAGAAACTGAGATCCCTGGGGCTGTTTAGTCTTGAGAAGACTGAGAGACGATCTGATCAATGTGTATAAATACCTGAGGGGTGGGTGTCAAGTGGAGGGGGCCAATCTCTTTTTGGTGGTGTGCAGTAATAAGACAAGGAACAAAGGATACAAACTTGAACATAGAAGAGTTCACCTCAACATGAGGAGAAACTTCTTTACAGTGAGGGTGATGGAGCACTGGAACAGGCTGCCCAGAGAGGTTGCGAAGTCTGGAGGCTTACAAAACCCACCTGGGTGCATTCCTGTGCTGACTACTCTAGGTGATCCTCCCTTTGGCAGGGGGGAGTGGACTTGATCTCTGGAGGTCCCTTTCCAACCTCTAGCATTCTGTGATTCTCTGAAGCACTTCTTTTCAGATTTCCAGGAGGAACTTTTGATACCAGACAGAATTCTTACTTAGCATTCTGCTGTGCGTAGCCATCATTAGTTTTAATTATTTCTGATGTTTAGTCTGTCATACTGGATCCCTGGGAGAAAAGCTATGTCTCCTCATGTGAAAAGAACCAGGATTGTACTATGATGCCAGAAATAAGTAAACTGCATGATTGCACTAACTAAAACCTCATAAAGCATCCTGTTAAACCATTTGCAACTATCAGTGTGGCTACAGAGATCTCATCATTAGCTATAAAAGCCAACCAGCAGCATCTTAATTCTGGCACTTCATTTCATTAGTTGACTGTATATGCTTGTTCCAGATTCAATATCAGCAGCTGACAACTCTTGGATAACAATGGGTCTGTCAGCAACAGACAATTAATGAGGGCCACTTACCTGAGAAGCTGAGCCCAGTCATTTCTTAACTGTTTATTTTCAAGTGGTCGACAAAGCAGTTTGTTAAAGTTCTCTTTAACCTTTCCCTGAAGGTCATGTTTGCACTGTAATAAGACTTACTCAGCTTTTTGGGAAGAATATACCAATCAGTTCAAATCAAAAGCTTTGGAAAGTACAAATTACATTCTCTCTCTTCCTGGCTGCTGGGAGAAGCATTGTCTGATAGCCTCCAGAAAAATTAAGCAAAAAAATGCTAACAGTCTCTATTTTCTTATCTTAATAGAATTTTAAAACAGCAATGAATGCTTCAGAAATACGACTAAGGAGAAAAGCTAATTGGCAGAAGATTATAAATTGTATTTCCATATTCAGATAAATAAGTACAAGATAATTTATTATTATATTCAGAACTGTAACTAAGTGGTTAGAGGCTGAAGGCTGAAAAAAAATCCCAAACCAAACCCCCCAAACTCTTCCTCTAAGAAATATTGTTTTAGGAAATATTAAATATCAATATATTTAATAAAAAAGTAGTGATACATTCAAGTAGTCTATTTCCCCTCCCCCCACTCCTGCAGATAATGCATTTATGAAGCAGTGATGTGAACATACCCATCTACCTATACATAGGACGAGCTATAAAATAAGCAAACTTGTACTCAGATTCCTACTTTATAAGCTAAATTCTCTGCTTCCTTTGGCAGGTATGTACTGTGCTCCAAAGTGTAGAGTCACGAATCTAAATGGAACTCCTTGAGCAGTTCTACTGACCTCAGCAAACCCAGTTGATTGTATCAGACTTAACTGATGAGTCTGATTACTTCATTCTTGTTCCAGAGACGACTAAAGATGGACAGGAAACAAAATGCTGTAGTAAGTATCATTCTATTTCTAGATGACAAAAACCTCAGAGATCAGAGGGTGCTGAGTCCATTCTCCATGGTTTTTACCATTCATCTGTTTCTTAAGCGGTACTCCTGTGAATCTTTGTGTCAAAAGGATATATTAAGAAAGCCAAATGGTTACATTTCTCCCAAGCCCACCATTTATGTCATATATTATAAAGGGGAAATTATGCTGCCCCTTAGTTGTTGCCAGACTTTGTATTACATTTAAGTATTATTTGACACATACTTTCATAAGTGTTTGTTAAAATGAATTAAAATAAGAGACACTACAATGCAGGCAGTGAGTTCAGCGGCGACTTCACTGCAGTTCTCTTATTGGTACCTAGCACTGTGGTATATACATTTTTGAGATAACATTTATTTCAGCTGCCAAAGAGAATTTGTGACCAAATTTAGATGACCAATTCCTGTGAAACAGACCAACATCAAACAGAGCTCCAAGATAGTTTATCTTTTCCCCTCTATTCACTTCACCTAAATTGTCAGCACACACTTGGTTTAAATATTTAGAAGTAGAATAATCACTTAACTGATACTAGAAGAGCCTTATAGCAGTCTGTAGAGTTCACAGCTATGGAAATAAAAATAAATAATAAGCCAGAGGAATTATTGTGCAAATTCTCAGATCGAGGACCAGCAGAGTGCTTCAGAGTAATTTTACTACCAGACTAGAAATGCTCAGAAGGCTCTGGTCTGTATAAATACTTCTGACCAGGAAAAAACTCCCAACATATATTTTGCTTATCATGCTTCATCAGCAGAGCCAAACTCATTAGAAAGGCATGGACACACAAGCAAACAATCTGAAGTTTATACTAGAATGCATTCCTTCCAGTAGTCTTGAGAAACACCTAAAAAGCCACATATACGAAAGTAAAAGATCTGCAAACAGGAAGCAAACATGCCACTGAGAATACCTTGGGATTTAGTACCACATCTTGGAATGGTTACAGTACTCAGAATAAGCCCTGATTTTCAAAATCCCCCTGTCAAGAATTTTACAAGAATTAAGTACAAAACCCTACTTACTTCACACTGACTTGAACCCATCTTCTGCGGTAGCAAGCACAGTTCTTTGTTGCTCTCTCTTTGCACTCACTATGCTCTTGAAACTCACTTTGAAAGAAGCAGCAGCAGCTATCACAAGACCAACGAACACTGCTCTTGAATAAGCTGTTTATGTCATGGGGGTATTCATTACCACTTCTCTCATCATGTATATGTGTGCCAAACAATAAATGTTTATAATCTGCAGGTTTTGAACTTAACATTCATCATCACAGAAGCTAATGCTGAACTTTATGCCAGCTTTAAATACTTTCTGAAAAAAAACCCCAACAAAACAACAACAACAAACCCACAAAAAAACCTTTGCTTAATTTTTCTTCTTAAAGTTTCAAACACTTGAAACATCCATTTTACTTATGAAGCTGCCCTTGCTGTGACTTTTAAAACACATAACATGCATACATAAAAATAAAAACTAACTAAACATCCTAAGGTTTCATTTATCAGTGTATCCCTAGAAGGCAAGAGAGCATTAGGTCTTTCCATCTTTGATAGTTACTATTAAGAGATGCACTCCTCAGAAGAAAGCAAGACTAAAAGCAGAGCATGCCCTTACTCTTACAAAGCATATCGCTTTCAGATGTGTAATGGCAGTCAACAGGAACAGAAAGAAATCTGCAACATAGCTGATTTCATATGAATGAACATGCTGAGTGATTCAAGGAGAAAAAAAGAGAGAAGTATCTCCATTCTCTAGATTTTTCTTATAGAATAGGCTTTCAGAAGTAGTATTTGTATTGAATTATATTTCAAGATCAGAAGGATCTTTGTTTTTCTGATTGCAATGTGAGATATAGAAATTACCAGGAATTACCCACTCATCCATTAATACACTGCACTCCAGAAGGGGTCCTGTCCAATGGTAAAGAGTTATTTTATTATTTGTGCTCCCAACATAGACATTGGAAGAATGATAAATGGAAGGTTTGTGAAAACAAATATTCTCATTACAGAGTATTTTACTGAGAATGGGTTAATGGCCAGTGGTAAAGGTGTGTCATTACCTGCTCTTTCTATCAACTCTCAGGATGTAATGTAGCTATTTTGTAGACACACCACCAAGTTGCTTATGTAACAATCAATGAAAAACAGACTGTCTCTGTGTTCTGATCACAGTCACATAATGTTAGGGGTTGGAAGGGACCTCCAGAGATCATCAAGTCTAACCCCCCTGCCAAAGCAGGATTATCTGGGGCAAACCACATCTAGATGGGTTTTGAAACTCTCCAGAGAAGGAGACTCCACAGCCTCTCTGGGCAGCCTGTTCCAGTGCTCAGTCACCCTCACCATAAAGAAGTGTCTCCTTGTGTTGAGGTGGAATTTTCTGTGTTCCAGCTTGTACCCATTGTTCCTTATCCTAGATGTTAGATTCATCCTTCAAAATGCACTGAATACTACAAAGGCTCTTACTTGGCTACTAAACTGAGAAGTGCTGTCCTTTCAGAACATGGAGAATAAGATCACCATCTGTTTCTTTGTGAATACTTTATCTGAAAAGATTGTTGTAGAAGCAAAATAAGTTCTGAGAATAAACCAGGAAAAATGTAATTTGAAGTTGTCACAATAAAAACAAACAGAAGATGAAGATGAATGATAGTGGGTGGTCTCACAGCCTGTCTGAAAGCATATGGCTTGATCTGAGACCCATTGAAGTTAGGAGAGGTTTCTGGATTTCTAAAGGACTTCAGTTACAGACAAGGACCTATAAAAGTCATTAAGACTGCAGAAACACAGAAATCTTGTTACCACTGCTTATGGTATTTTTTGGTTTGGAAGTTTGTTATTTAAATATTGTGACATTTCCAAATATATTGTGTGCTACCATAAACTCCAATTTATAGCAAAACAAACTGCTCCAAGCTGTGCTGCGTGTGGTGAATGGAAGCTGAAGGTGTCTGAGGAGCAAACGGATGCCAGCTTGTTAGCTGAGGTAAGAGACTGAGGCAGAGAACACTGTGAACTTGCATAATGAGGAGCTGGGTTTCAGGGTAGGCTGGGAGATTCAGGAGGCAGATGAGAAAAGGGAGCAGAAGCAAAGGTAATTTGAGTTTAGAAAGGGTCTGGATATATTAGGGTGAAACAAGAGCTTATGGTAAGATCCTGGGTTCATGGAGGCACTGAAGGAGGATAAACAGATCTGTGCAGTAATTAGGTAGTAGCCAGGCATCTTAGAAAGATGTGGAACTGGTTTGGACAGCAGACAATAGAGACTTAAGGATAACCACAAGTACCAGACTGCCAGACAAGAACATTTTCAGAGAGATTTCAAGAGGAGGCAAAAAAACTCCACCCCAAACCAACAGACTAATTACAATGCTAACAGCTATTTTACTATTTTTAGCCTGATTTCTGGAACACTGGAGTAATGTTTCCCCAATTAACACTCCAAGAGGAGTTGCTGTTTCTATTTCTTCTTGCCCCCATAACACCACTTATTACATATCAGTATGGGCACTCCTGTGGCCGTAAGCTGAGTATCAGGGAACTGCAATATTTGCATTCAGCTCACAATCTTCTCATGCAAATACCCACTTTAACTCAAGGCAAGTTGTTTTGCAGGGGTTTAAGTGCCTGAGGAAGCAACCACTTTATGTATAGCACATGCAGACAGTGAACAAGTGAGTGCTCAGTGACTTGAAGAGCCAAAGAACTGAGGAAGTCAAGGCTCCTCTGCTATACAAAACAAACAAACCCACAATAACAGAACCACCACCACCACAATAACAACAAAACACAGCAAACCGAACCAAATCAACATACAGACAAAACAACAACAATCTTAGCATAGCCTGGACCTTCTTCAGAATTGAAACATATGTGACCACAGATTTAGTTCTACACAATAGAATGCACAATACAAGCTTGCTGAAAACTGTGTATTAACTATTGTGTAGCTACTATTGAGTATCCACAATTGTGTACTAACTATTAATAGTGAGATTCCTTGTCTTGCTTTTGGTGTAAGGACCTACAATCACTCTAGATGAAGCTCTCCACTTTTCTATTCTGCACCTGTCTGTGTGTAATTCTTGGACCAAAACTTCAACACAGCAAGAGGCACCAGGTGTAGTAGGGAAAATTACATTTCCCCTTGTAAAATACTGCCCTTCTAAACACATTTCAGTCATAAATTGTTGGTTCATGTAGAGTTACAATCTTCTATTCATGTCTTTTTTCAAAGAAAGATTTCATTGATGGTAACACATTAGAGGCACTCTAAAGCAGCCTTAAGAAAAGGGGAGAAAAAACTAATTTTGCTTCCAAAATCAATTAGGCTTCAGTTCATATGTATGCATTTTCTCCCAGTTTAAACTAAAAATATACTTAATGTCTAAGCTGATGACTTCTTGAAGATAAATGAATATTATCTTTATGACGTGGCCATTACCCACTCAGTCAGCAGTGACCCAAACCCTCTTGAACTTTAGCTGCACACAGTGTCAACTACAACACAAGTTCACATAATGAAAGTGCCCTCTTGTTCTACAAGAGCTGATAGTGCTCAAAAGATATATATATATATATATAGAAACACTTCACTGTCCTTGCCACTTGTCACTGTCACTGAAAAACATCAATCCTCCTGTGAATTACGTCATAGCGTTCACATTTATAACTGGCACAAAACTGAGGTAGAAAAATAAATACAGGGACTAAAGTAAAATCTGAAATCCTTGTGTTGCCAACTGTCTGTCAACAGACTGACTGCTTGCAGTTTGTTTGTTAAAATGCAGCCTCATTGGTATCTCATATTCTTTTTCCCCAGCCCCAACCAGAACAAACATCAAACCCTTTAAAATTGTGAGGTCTCTAAATACAGTGACTATCTTCAGCTACTTAAATTTTCAAGTGCTGACCAAAGCACTTTTAACATTATAAAGGGCTAGTGTGCATTATTGAATTAGTAGCATGACGCAGTCCTCAGAAGGAAGAATGGAGAAGAATTAGTAGCTACCTAATTAAAGCACGGAAGGAAGATGAAGAGAGAGGTCCCAGAATAGCAAGTCTATACAGTGCTGCGGGAATTTATTTGTCCTGCTCTGGAAGCAGTCTAGCTGCATTAACATGCTGCTGTGCTATGCCAATAAACCTTTTGAGGCTAGACTGCCCTGAGTGTAACTGGATAATAAGTGGCTCAGCTTGGGTTCGGAATCGACAAGCCTTAAATCTTGCATTTCTGAACACTCTGTTCCAGAGCTGAAACAAGCAGCTTAATTCTGTTTCTGCCTGACATTAGTTCTAGTAAAGCTTTTCTGTGATCAAATCTGGTTGTGCTGCTATGCCTATATCCCAGACAGAATCCATTTATTGCTAAGCTTCTTCATTGTAAAAAGAGATCAGACGCAGTCTCTGAGTTTAGGTTTTCTAGAAAAGCTTTTAGGAAGAAATTATCTTGGGAAAGGATTTCACAAAGAATTGAGTTTTCATTTCCTCACTGGATCAGAGTGGGGGGAAAAAGGAAAAAAAAGGCAATAGCTTTTTGGACTCTGTATTTACTTACAAACTCTAGCTACCTGACCACCATAAATCAGAGCTCCAAGTTTGCAGTCTACTTTTTCTAAGCTTCAGCTGAAAGAAGAGAGAGTCATGTTCTGAATCTCTCATCTCAGTTGTATTTAATGCAGCCCTAACATACAGATATGGTCAAATCACATCACATCTGTAAGGGTTTCCTTGGTATCACTCATTACTCTTGAGTGGAATATGTGGTCAAAATTAATGAGAACATTCACTCTCCTCCTCTTTGTAGAGATCCTGGCTTCCTTTCTAAGTCAGAAGGCCCTCCTATCACCTGTACATGCATCTTGCCTTCTCCCTTTCCTAAAATTTCAGTGTACAGCTACTGCTAAATAACCTGGCAATCAGGTTCCCCAGAATGCCTTTTGTCAAAATGCTAGGTGATCCTTCAGCTGGTCACTGGCCCCGTTGTCAAAGGGGTTGTCTTACTTAGCCAGCTTCTTTAGTATGTCCACTGCACTGCCCAAGTGGATCTATTCGAATGCCAATGAGCTTTTTTAATCTTTTCACTGGCCCTAACCAATTATCACCTGCCATAAACAACATCCATGGAAATGGCCAATCCCATTAGCAAAAGGTTAACCCCTCAATATCAGGTAAGAAACACTGCATTCATATCCAGGCAGGCACAAAATCACTAGGTAAACCAAGCCAGAGTGTTTCATAAGAGTGATGCAAGAAATATCTATTTGTTTTGAGGGTTTGGTTACACATAAGGATAAAAATGACAAAAAATCTGGTACTGTTATTTTGTTAAAAGAAACCCAGAAGGCTTTGTGTGCCTTAGAACAAAAGAAGACATAAGACTTCTACATAAGCTCTTGGGATACTATAAAAAGGAGAGTTTTCAATTTCTGATCCTGAAAACTCTCAGTCAGAATGCCCCACTTGTTCAGCCTATAAATTTTCAAGGTTATTTGGAAAGTGAAGAACAAAAGAAATGCTTCTCAGGAGAAAAAATCTCTGACAGAAAGAAGGAAGGAATTCTTCTTTTCAAACTCCTCCAGACATTATTAGCCATACAGCTTCAAAAGTTAAATAGGCTAAGGCATTACACAGACCATATTTTCAAAACATTTTAAATGAAGTTTGATTAAAGTCCAGCATGCAATATTTCAGGATACAGCCATAACTTATTTTGCAGTTTTGAAAGATGTTGTTAGATATGAGCTATGGAACCAATTAGAGCACCAGCTCAGTCTGAGGAAAAATGAGACTCCATAAATAGACTACTTGTATCCCATAACAGAAAGAGCAGGCATATGCATAAACCCAAACTAGAATATCAACACAAAAATTAGACTAGATTTCCAAGGAAACATGTGGTGCAGAGGATTTTACACTGAATCTTTCAATCGTTCTACACAGACACAACACTAGAATCTACATTACAAATGGTACACTGCACAAAATGCAACTGAACTCCCTAGTATCAGTATAAAAATTAAACTAAATCTCTCTCTCAGTTCCTTCCCCCCTCTTCAGGGACTCAAGCTGTTCAAATAATTTACCTATATAGACTTACCACTTATATGCAAACCCTTGGAATGGAAAAGGGATAGTAGAAAATAGGGGCAACAAGACTGAATGCAAACACGGTTTTGATGTTTCTGAAAACACAACAAGGTGATGGTACTACACTGAACACAAGGAACAGAAATAAAGATGGTGATCCCAGACTATTCAGACTGATCCGTGTCTGAAGATCTATGCTTAGTTCAGGTACCAGTTACAGCACTTCCCTCAGTTATGAAATACTCTGCTGTACCTTTTACTTTCATCAGTGGTAGTGTTCCCGCACTACAAGGACAGAAGCATCACTGATGTTCTAATCTCCATTTATGTAGGTATTTATTTATTAATTTTAAGCATTTTTCATCCTTTCCAGCTTCTTTTTGAGGTACACCTCCCTTCCAGCTCACAAAGAAGACTAATGACATTAGTAGAAGGCTCATGAGGGCACTTGCAATGAAATCTTTGCGCAAGAATTCCAGTGGGTTTGAAATAAATCAGTATTTTTTCAGGAGACAAAAATCAAACTAGCTTCATCCCTCCCGTTGAAAAAAAGAATACACACACACCCCCCCTTTTTATTGTGTCTCTCTGAAACTTTACAAAGCAAAACCTCTTGCTTGACTTCGTGCTGATCAGTGAGAATGAAAAAGACTTGCACCAAGTTGGAAACAAGTCAAAAAGCCCTTTCTGACTTGTTAATGAAATCCTTCTGATGTACAAAAGGCATTTATTCACCACCTTAACAGGCACACTGCAAGTAGATTTTATCTGGCTAGAGACTCGTTTATCTGAATGAGAAACTAATCTCTTTTGTGGGATTCACATAAAGGATTTGCATTTAAAAATAAATAAAAGGTATTGTTTACCTGCACACAGCTAATAACACCATCCATGGATATTGACTACTGAATCATGAAGCATTTGTCTGGCACATCTGAAAGAGTTCATGCTATAAAAATAAAATGAGTCTATGCTCTAGACTACCACATCACAAAACAAAGTTAAAATTAGATTCCAATTGCACTCAGAAAAATTAACAAAAACATGAAGGAAATCTTTTTGGAGAACGCATTTGAGAATGAATAGAAAAATCTCCTGCTTGAAGCTTTGCAAATTGCATTTGAAGAGAGTGACCTGACATAAGGTTGGCAATGGATGCAACTGGAGCTTTAATTGAATAAGCTTGGACATCTGTCTCGACTGTCAATCCTCCTAACAGCAAGATTGATAGATACAAGCTAATCGCCAATTAGAGGGAGTTCTTTCAGACACAGGCTGTGAGTCAACAAATTGGATGAACTTATATGGAGGCAGATGAAGTGAGTGTGCAGAAGAGTGACATTACTGTCTGTTTGTTTCAGGTCAGAGACCACGAGTTCCTCTCAGAATGAATCCATAGAGCAAAGCACCACCAGCACAATAAAAAAAGGAGAGCAAAGAAATATTTGCTACACGACTGCATGACCAAAGATTACCTCACCTTAATATAGTGTTAAACAAACAATTAATACATCTTTACTTGCACAGTCATTAGTAGCTCTTTCCTTTTGGAATAAAAAAAGAATCCTTTGTCATTACATAATGCAAGTGCATTAGCTGTCTGCCTTTCTACCTCCCTCAACCAGCAATACATTATCTGGCCCTTGTATCTTTTGCACAGCCTTCTTAACAGACTACTATTTATAATAAAAATCATTAGGATTCCTTTTGCTCCTGGTACGTTTAAACATCAGTAACTTCTGGACTGTCTTTGCTAGTTGCTGGTTAAAGATGATGTTCTCATTTCCTCTATCATTTTTCCACCATTCCTGGTTTGGATATATAGACTTTACAAATAGCTTCCTTTTTCTTCCTAGTTGAGCAACTGATTTTTCATTTTCACTGTCCCAGACCCTTGAAAATCTTGCCTCTCCCTTTCTCTCCTTCAGACTGTAGAATTATATCATTGGGAACAAATAATGTGCTTTCTATAGCTTGTAGGTATTCATATTTTTTTCCTGTTTTAACGCTGCATCCCTTGGTATTCCCACGATGCCATCACGGCATGTCATAAAACATTTCAAAAGAAGTATAATTTTTTCTGGGAAACAAGAGCAGCACAGTGAATCTTCTCCCCTCTCCAGTATTAAACATCTTATCAAGGCATGTGGTAGCTTATTTAAATACCACTTTCTAAAGTACATCTGCACAACTGTGTAATTTGGTTTGGATTTATGTGCTTACGGAGCAAAATTGTTAACAAATGTGGTGGCTCTTGGGAGCAAACATTTGTTTAGGCTCATGTTTGCCTCTCGATTCTAGCCCTCACTTTGATGTGAAACTGCCGGTGGTAGCAATAGCTGAGCTTATAATAACAGTTGCCAGGTTTCAGAAGTGGTTACTCAATGAACAAAAACTGCAGCATCCCACAGATAGAGCTACTTCCTCATAGCTCATCCTGACTTTCTCCAACAAACCACAAATGGTTTCTGGTGTGATTTACTAGTCTGTAGCAGGCACTAACAGGTACACCATATTAAACTCTTCCCAAAAAGCTTTCAAGAAAATCTACTTCTTAGTTGCCTATGACTTGGAAGCATACAGTGGCATTAACCCCACCAAAAAAAACAAAGACAGGCTTTCTGGATGGCTCATGAGGATGACATTCCACTTTGACCAAGAGCTTTGCCTTTTCCAGTACCAACTATTGCTTAGGTATTTCTACAGCCTTATTTTGCTGCTCATTGTAGCTCACAAACCTATCCTAGTTCATCATACAGTGTTTAATAGGAAAACAGTACTTTGGGGAGGGGAGGAGAAAGTGAAAGAACTTAAGTTTGTATCTTTATAGCTCAGTGGTCAGAGAAGTTTTCACCCACGTAAAAATCCTGCAAGTGGAAGTTGACTGTGCTGCTGTTTGCCAGTAATGGAGGTATCCAAGGTATCCAAACCAAGGTATCTGAAGTCACAAGGGTAAATCATTTCTATAACAGTAATGATCAAGCCATTAAATGTACATGAATATTTAATTTCTGATGCACTTTGTTCCAGTCTTAATTGCCAAAACCACTTTGCTAGGAATATGCAAATAAATTATCTATTCCCTTCATTTATGTAACATCTTCACCTCCAGATTTAGGACAGAGAGTTAAATCCACAAGGAAGCTATTTTAGTGTTTTGTTCTGCCAGTTCATTTTACCATTCTGTAAGAACTAGGGCTAAGCACAGTTGTAGCATAATTCCTTCTCTTTCCACATCCTTTCTTTTTTACCCTCATTTTTACATCTTTCTCATCATCTATTGAAAATAATTCTTCCCCAATCGCTTGGCTTTCTCACCAATGCTTTTTAGTTGATACAGAAAAACCTCTGCTGTCCAACTTTAAGCTTTCAAAACACACTTATGTTCAAAGTGCAGGAATAACTCAGGGTTAAAATCTCAAGTGTGGAGTGTAATTTGCTTTAAACATAAAATTCTTTTAATGGCCCTATTGAAAGTGCCCCTAAGTGTTCTCCAGAAGCTGTTAAGCCATTCAGTGGATCCTGCAGTGTTAGAAACTCCATGTACTCTGGCCCAATGACTGACTACTCCATGTGGATCTTTTATCTAGAAGAGCTATATAGCTATGAAAACCAGCAGTGACTGGCACATCACATTAAAAAAAATAAGATAAAATATTTGTCTCCTTTTTTTGAAGAAAATGGCCATTTTTCTGGTGGGTTTAATTTGTAAGGACACATAAGCAAGAAAGATTAATAATGATGCTACTTAAATAACTGAAAGACTAAAACCAAGTTTAAAAAGCTGGACAATTAACAACTGTTGGAAACAAACTGTAAAAAGCAGACTCAAAGCTGTGTACTGCAGCCACTAGTACAGAAGGAAGCAGAGGATTAAGTGACAGGTATGGTGTACTCACCCCCAGAGGCATGTGAAATGCACACCTAATAGCTGGGCCCTCAGGCAAAAAGTCTTAATTCACTGCGCTACACATTCCTTTTCCAGTGCTAGATGCCAGAGGCCACATATCCAAAGAATGTTTCCAGACACCTTTTATAACTTGGCAATGCAGCTGACTGCTATAATTAAATATTTTAATAGCATAAATGAAGTTATTTTTCTATCATTTGTCAGTCACAGGGAGAATTTCAACTTTGCCAAAGCCAATTATTTAAGATATGCTAATCATTTTAGAGTTTCATATAGTGTGCTCAAAAATAAGCTTAAACTTTATACCAAAATACTGCTGCAGATCAGAACACCACAGCTGAATCCTCTGCATGAAAGATTTATTGTCACAATGAGATTTTATTCTGTTGGAAGGAATGAAGTTTAGAGAGTTTCATGAGTCACACACACACCAAAAAGACTGTGCTAAGCTGGTTTAGAACTGTGATCAGTTTTGGAATAATGGGATAGTGTGTGTCTTGAAAAGAAAATAAGAAGTTCAGCCTCTTCCAATCTCAGTCCCACCCACACACCCCCACCAAACCAACAGCACGTGGGAGAGGCTTCCAATGGAACATTGCTGGAGGAAAAAGTGGAAAAAAATAAAACAAACCAAAACCCAACCCTATAACATGTTTGAGTTTATATGAGTGTGAATGTTGTGCCTGAGAAAATCATCTTATACATCAGTTCAGTGACAGACAGCATGGGGAACACTTTGCAGGAATGCTGAACCTTTCAGTTTCCTTTATGCTAGCATATATTACCGTTACTGCTACAAGGATAAACTACCACTACGTTTTTCTTTTCAGTCTAGGACACAAAGTGAAATTGAAGCAACAAAGAAACATACAATGACATGAATTATTCTCTCATTTGTTTTCTAATGCTCTCTAAAGCGAAGCAGGCATGCAAAAGTGTGCTCCCAGATTATCCAAGTAATGCCTGGTGTCAATGGAAAGACTTCTGTGCATTATCATAAGGTGTATGCACAATTAGCCCCCCCTATGTGCCTAAAACTGCCTGAAGCAGATTACATACATGCAATCAAGCTTGGAGAATGCATGGTACAGATTGCCCTCTTTTCGACAAAGAAACTACCAACTCAAAATATAACCAGGAAGAATCAATCCTTGGCCAAGCCATTACACTAACATTTGATGTTTTCAATTTGTAAATTAATTTGTTCCTCCATGCACATACTCCATTTTTTCAGGTGTTTAACACTCCTGGTGAAGAGCTTAAAAAAAAAGGAAAGTTAGACCTGTCATAAGTTCTTAGGTAGCTTCAGAGTAAAAGCCAAAGGAATTCCTGTGAGCTCTGGCTTCAACACTATTTTTTTCTTTGTCTCTTGTTAAAATGTTTCTGAAGTTTTGCAAAAGACACATTGTGCTATGTAAATGCCATTAACAGCAGAAATCAACAGTCTCTGGAGGATGCAATTTGTTACCTTAGAATCACTTCTTCTCCGAAGCCTAAATAGGAATGCTTCCCTCAAAACCCTTGGGACCTACGTTTCATCAGGTATTTTACAGGTAGTATTGTTAAACAAAAGATCACTTGTTATGTGGAAAGTAGGCAATGAGAAGTCCTTCCTATGAAACACAACTTACCTACTGGAACTATGATACTGCAAAGAAAGGATAATCTAATTTTCTAAAAGAGCTTGAAATGAAAGAATGGCAAGCTTTCCAGTTTCCTCCACTGGCATCATAGGCAGCTGCATTTAGGAAGAAAAAACAACCAACCAACCAACCAAACAACCAAACAAAAATAAGAAGAAAAGAAAGAAAGGAGAAAGGAAAGGAGAGAGAGGGAGAACAGAAGGATTGGAAAAAATTGCTATGTGTCCTTTTCCCCTATGTTTTTTCTAGCAGATAGGAAATGACAATTAAGAAGCTGGAAAAGTTAGTTACTTTAAACTGGCAATGGCATAGTTTCATAGTTTCAGTCAGGGTTGGAAGGGACCACAAGGATCATCTAGTTCCAACCCCCCTGCCATGGGCAGGGACACCCCACACTAGATCAGGCTGGCCAGAGCCTCATCCAGCCTGGTCTTAAACACTTCCAGGGACGGGGCCTCAACCACCTCCCTGGATAACCCATTCCAGGGCTTCACCACTCTCATGGGAAGAACTTCCTCCTCACATCTAGCCTGAATCTCCCCACCTCCAGCTTCATTCCATTCCCCCTAGTCCTATCACTCCCTGATAGCCTGATGCTGATGACCAAACTAATACCAGCATCACACTACGTTGGATCTTGTAAAGGGCTATTATAAGTGAACCTCTTTTCCATTTTAACTACAGCTTAAGGACTTGAGTGATACTCCAAACATCTACTTATTATGTAGATAGGTGTCTCTGTTGCTCAGTGAGAAGGAAAAAAGTGAAAAGGTTCCTGTGATCTGGATGCTGCTTGTTGAGGCCATTATTCAAAAGCAGATGATGCAAAGTAAACATAAACATTCACTGAAGCAGAACTGGGAATTGGGATTCACAGCAGGTCACAACAGCAAATGCTCTCTGCTCTCCTTCTCACCATACAGTTCCTTGGCAGTCAGCAGGTATCCCAAAGGAGCCATGGGCACATCAGCCCCTCCTGACTGCCAGGGTGGTTTGTTGGCTTAGCATGATGTTTTTGGGGCAGGAATGGTGATGGTGCTGCTCATTTCTCCATGGATGGGGCTTGTTGCCATCAGGATTTGCTGGAAAGCCCCTGATTTTAGGGAAGTGTGTCCATAAAGGAGTGGGAGGAAGGGTGGTTTTAGGGCAGATAGATCTGACAGAAATTTTAGCAAGGTGATTGTGGAATGCTGGAGAGGGATCTCCTGGTGACAGGAGATTTTGAGAGGATGCCTCTCTGGATGTTGAGGGCTTGGAGGCTCAGTTCTGCTAAGCAGAGCCTTGATATTTCACTTAGACCTGGTGCAAGTGTTAGTGAAGGGGTTTGTGAGGATCCCCTTGGCAGCTTTCCTTCCCCACATGTCATTTAGCCACATCCTCTCCTGTACAAGGCCATTGCAACAAGATCAATCATTGGAACAGGCTGCCCAGGGCAGTAGTGGAGTAGCTATCCCTTGAGGTGCTCAACAAGTGTGTAGACATGGTACTTTGGCCATGATGGTGTTAGGTTGGCATTTGGACTTGATGATCTTGGAGATCTCTTCCAACCTTAATGGTTCTATGTTCCCACATAAAATTTGCTGCAGAATGGTCTGTATACAGGGTCAGAGAATAGAAAAGCAGAGCCCCAACTTCACTGCAGCTACCTAGCCTGCAGCTAGAGGTTAGGCTCCGCATTTGAAGCTACACCCTGCTTGCAAATACTCCTATTATGAAATGCTTAATGGAAAAATGTTCAACCACCCTCTGAAGTGAGGAGTAGGATTCGAAAGAAAGGAGGCAGAGCAAGAACAGAACTTCAGTTTGACCTTGATGAGTGTACATAGGAGAATGTGAGCTGTTTTGTAGCAGCACCTCAGCTCTCCTTTTGCCTCTCATCTCAGATTCACAGATTGCACTGGGTTGGAAGGGACCCTCAAAGGTTATTCTGTCCAACCCTTTTGCAGTGAACAGGGACACCCCCAACTAAATTAGGCCGGCCAGGGCCACACTGAGTCTGATCTTGTGGGCCTCAACCACATCCCTGGGCAACCTGTTGAACTGTGCCCTAGCTCCACTCAGAAAAGCTTACTAACACTTTTCCTGCAGTGCAGGAGGAGTCCACTCCCTCTGCTTGAGCATGTCACCAAGACCTCTGAGCCAAACAGTAGCCTTTGACAATGAACTGTTAGTCTTCAAGTTGACAATTAAGCCAAGAAAGAAGAAAACATGGGAAACTTCTCTGTCATCCTTTTTCTGCCCTATTCCTATTGCTCAGTATGTTGCTTGCCTTGAATTTTGACTCTGTACTGTCCAACTTCCATTTAATGTGCAGGAAAATTACAACATCTTTATCTGGCAAAGCACTGGTATGTTTAGTCCTTGAATTCTCTAATCCCAGACATGAACTTTAGACTCGAGATCTACTATTTTCTGATTTAAGACACACCAGCACAGAATAGAGGTAAAAAGTGAGACCAGTGTTCAAAATAATCTCGTGCCAGCCTGAGGCCCTTATGATCACCCATTCCAGTGATTTCCCTGTACTGTATTCAGTGTCTCAAAGATCAAATGCCCTGTGCAGCAGGAATAGTAAAGCTAAAAGTGAGGTTTGTGGCTACATAAAAAGGAAAAACTATTTCTCAAAGACCAAGATTTTTCACATCCTAAATATGTCCTAATAACTCATGCCACATGCCTCAGAACACGCAAAGGATAGGTATGAGTAGAGTGCCAATCTTGCACACACAACATTTACAACTCCTTGCAAAGGTATCAGTTTTAAAACACTATGCAGGTTTTTTCCAGTTATGAATAAATAATGCAGCTCACATGTGATATGTTCTCTGCAATAAAGAGCCACTGCAGTAAGAAAGAAGTTACAATATAAATTGCCTAAGTTCCTGTTATTTGTGAACTACATCCCCCCTGCTGTTCATAGCATTACATCAGAAGAAAGCAGGGGAAAAAATAAAAAGAAAGAAGAAAAAAAGGAAGAAACAAACCATGAAAAGAAAGAAAGAAAGAAAGAAAGAAAGAAAGAAAGAAAGAAAGAAAGAAAGAAAGAAAAAGAAAGAAAGAAAGAAAGAGAAAAAGAGAAGGAAAGGAAGGAAGGAAGGAAGGAAGGGAGGGAGGGAAGGAGGGAGGGAGGGAGGGAGGAAGGAGGAAGGAAGGAAGGAAGGAAGGAAGGAAGGAAGGAAGGAAGGAAGGAAGGAAGGAAGGAACCCAAACAGCCAAAGTCTCTCCAGCTCAACAGCCAAAGTCTCTCCAGCTCAACAGCAAGGTGAAGTTTGCAGGCAAAATAAAGACTGTATTAATTACTGCAACTCTAAAGACTCTTCCAATCTCTGCAGCTATCTGCACACTAAGAAGAAATCTCCAAAGGGTTTCCACTAGTAACAGCAGACACTTCATATGGGTAAAAATTCCTACATGAAGGCAAAAAACGAAAGAAAAGCAGCACCTTATTTCTCTCAAATTCCAAGGCCTTGCTCCCCATGAAGCTGTTGAGCATGCCTTTAATGTCTATAGGCAGTCTCAGCATAACTTCTGCTTGTGAGGTGACAAGAAGGGACAACAGCTAGCTACTCGCCAACCAGTTTTTCTTAAGCGCAGCATTCTTATGCTAAAGGCTAACAATTTTCTGCATCAGCTGTGCCAAGGTTAGTTTTCCTGCCTTTCTGAATCCTACATCCATTTGCTTCCCACAGTAGATGGAGGAATTTCCAAAGCAGAAAGCTATTTTTGAGCAGCTTCCAGAGCCTCTCTTTGTAACACCTTCTTAACTGTGATTTCCTAATCACTATGCAGAAGATTTCACTGCCTAATTAAAGGACTGGTGCAGTGATGAAGATAAAGAATACAGAGCAGTGCTGCAAGCTAATCTACAAGCAAAACACAGGAGCTACTTGTCAAGAGTAAGGGCATATTTTATCGACAGCTGTGTCCAATAAGGATGAGTTATGTAGTGAAGTTTAATATTAATGCATTTCAGTCATTCCCATTGCTTGTTATACATACCTAGGGCATTCCCAATTCTCTCTCTCCTTTCTTATTGTAATGCAATTAACATTTTAACCCCCCTGAAAACCCTCAGTTTTACATCATTGCAGACTTTTGCAGACAGTGCTCGACAGAGCTGAAGGTCTCAGCAGTTATGATTTCCGACTATAAAATTCAGCTTGGGTGCATAAGCTTTGATGACGTGTGGCTCCACAGATGACATTCACTCTGCACCTTTGAAACTTGTGCTTCCTTTAGATATTTGCCCTGTATGCATCTGTCAAGGTATACATAGCTATTTGTACCGCTGTTGCACAACAACATACAAATACTGAAATGGTTACAGGCCACTAACATTGCACCCCAATGACACACAACTATGTTTAAAGAATATGAAGTTATTAGTTTAAACAATAGCATGACATTCCTTTGTACAAACACAGTTCAGCGCTCTCTCTGTTCAGGTCACGCCTTTCCACCATCGGATCCTGTCTGTTTACAGCCAGAGAGAAAATGGCCCTGTTCCATCCACACAGCATCTTACATGGGAGCTCACGGCTGTCCAGAGAGGGGGAAGAACATAACAACCACAGAAAATAAACTTGCAGCTGAAACCAGCAGAACCTATCCTACCTATACTCTGCAATAACAAAATGTTAAATCAAATTCCTCCTCATGGTTACTGTTTGTTCTTTCCTTATTTGGGGTCAATTGATTTGTGAGGTATGGGACATAAACATGGGGAATGCTGTTATCAGCACATAAACACACCCTAGGCATGTCAAACCAAAGGCTCAGGGGATGCTTTTAAATTGTTGGACTTACATTATCATGCCTGAGTTTGCCCAATGCAACTTAAGAATAACAGTAATATGTCTTGCAGTCACAGAGGTGTTTTAAAGCTGAATTCATCAGTGGTTTATAAATCATTAGGGCTTAGATAGAGAAATGGACATATATTTTGTAGTACAATTCTCTTGTAACAGAAAAGCTCAGGTCTGCTTCCATGCAAGCCTCGAGGTGCTCCTGACTCTATTCTCCTTCCTTTTGACACTTTGAAGTCTTTCAGTGGGAACAGAGCAGGCTGCCTGGACCCCAGGCACATCCCACCTCCTGGAGCTTTGGCTAGCTAGACCCTGGGCCAGCTCAAACCACAGATTTTGACCTCACAGTCACTGTATAGAAAGTAAAAAGAAATATCAGCTGGGGCTCCCCCCATCCTTTGGGAGCTGCTTTTATGCTGAGCCTCACACCTTGGATGCCTGCCTGAACTGTGCCTATGTTGTGCCACAACCCTGATGGTGCCTGGATGTGAGTCCTGCTGAGATGGATGCCAGTCTGGCCTTGGCCCTCCTGGTCCCTACCAGCCACAGCAGATGACCTTGGCTAAATGTGGCTACTATCACTGGGCTTTTCTGGTTCACCTTGCTGGCTGCCCTGGGACTGGGTCATTGTCACTGAGGGCTCTGTCCTCTTGCACTGGGGCGGAGACCCAGTGGTTCCTTCTAACACTATGTGGCAGTATATACAAAACCCCTCCCACTCCACCCCCCTCCACAAAGGCAGGATGGGGAGAAGTGAAGAAGTTGGGGTAGAGGAGCCAGGGGAGTAACCTCTCCCCTCCCAAGGCTATGATTATTATTAACGTCTTGCCTTGTTACCCCTTTATTCATAACACCCTACCACCATGGGGCCTGACCCCAAGCCTGCCATAGACCATACTTGCCAGCCCAGAATCCCATGGCCACACACAGTTCCATTGCTGCTTGCACTTGCTGTACCTAGCCCTTCACAAGCTGCAAGTAACTCCTACCGCAGTCCAGGTTTGGCAGTGGCCTCTGGTGGCACCTGGCAGGAGGTGTTGGCTGGATCCCAACCTTGATACCACCTGGTTGGTAGTTAAAAGATCATCCCCAAAGGACTGTACATGTGGATATGAAAACTCTCCCAAAGAAGGTGAGAAGTAAACCTTGGTGTCCCTTAGTCTGAGTATCTAAGTTTGAGCCAGTAAATAACAGAACATCCAGGGGATAGTGTTTTTACCATCCCAACAGGAGAGAAGGCAGAATTTTCCTCCTATCCTGGAGAAATAAAGAAAGATTTTGGGTGACAACCCTTGGATGTGCTAACTGTCACCATGCCAGGAGCAGTAGAAGGCACCTGGGTTCAGACCTGACAAGCAAACAAGTCCACCTGTGCAGCGGTGGACTGCCTGCCAACTGCTGTGGGCACCAGAAGCTCTATCCAAAGATAGCAGAGCAAATGAGACTTGCGCTGACACGTCTTGAGTGCCGCAAGTCTAAATGTCCTCTAAACGGCGCCAAGCAGTCCCTGCTCTGTATAAAAGCCTGTAGCAGCAGTACCCTGAGGCGCCTGAACCCTGGAAGGGGAATTTAACATCGGGTTGTGCAAGCTAAGCCGAGAGCCAGACAGCTACAATTCAGGCATTACAATGTTAAATAGCAAAATCCCTGTGTCCCTTTGTGGATCTTGTCATAAGATATAACAGCTGAAATACCTGGAAAAGGCACTAATTCTGCACTTGGTGCGAGGACCGGACTGCGCGCTGTAAATATTACATGCAGTCACGCGCTGATGGGAAGAGTGAAGCTGAAAGGAAATGCTGAAGAGCAGCTCATTCAGTACTCAGCAGAAGTTTCAGGTTGTGCAGTAATACTGCTTTATGAACAGGTAATTAGAGACTTAGAGCACCTGCCTGAAGAGGACGAATCAGTGTTGCATAGGCAATCTTCATCACAGTGTTTCCTAGGCTGCAAGTGCTTGCCTTGCAACCTTGAAGTAGCCTTGGCATATGTTAATTTTCATTCCTTTTAATGTCATATTACGTAAACAATCCCTCTATTAAGATTGACTTCAGATACTTGTATTAAAAAGGGGAATTATCCTCTTTGTTTTATTTGAAGGATACATTATATCACCTTCCTTGTTCAAAGGACACACTCTAATTAAAGGTTGAATTTCTCAGGATTTTAGCTAAATCTGTCACTTAGCTTATGAATTAAAAATAATTAAAGACAGAGTCTCGTAAGAATTGCACCTCCGCGCCTGCTCGCTCAGGTCTGATTCCTTTCACCAACAAATTGCTAGTTTTCCATTCTTCACTCACTCTGCATAATTTGGACTTTGAAAAAATAAATAAATTGATGTACATGGGAAAATTATGTTGTAGTGAATTTTGCCCTCCTACTAGAGTCAGGATTTTGTCTTTCTTAGAAATAATAGTTATTCCGTTTCTCTCCACAGCTGAGGAAGGCAACTGCTCCTTTATGAGCTCTTTTGTCAGGGCCTAGCTGGTCCCTACCAGAAGAGGACGTCCTCTCCGTTTCTACTAACAGCTTAGATGACACAAAAAGCCTTTGGGGAAGATAGCTGCCGTTTCATCAACCCTTAGCATGGTGCATACAGTACCTGTGAGCAGGCATGGAGCCAGACTGCTCTGGAAGATGGCTGCCATTTCATACAGAAATGCCACTGCAGAGCTCAGTTGTTGAACATTTCTTTCATTTCACAAAAGAAATAAAATGTGGAACTTCTGAGTTTTACTATGTATGAATGCAGTGTCTGCCCTAGGTATTTCCTTACCATATGGAGGAAATTCATTGTTTCTGCATGCATTTCACAGAAACTTCTGCTCATTTAACTCAGATAATCTGCTGTCCCAGATACCTGCTCGCAGCAGGAGAGCAAATGACCTTAGTTCACTAGGGTGGATATTCTGATCCACATCATAAGCCCCAGCTCCTCCTGGCTGCTACTATTTCCTTTCAAACCTCAGATATTCCAGGTATTTTATGGTTGATTCTTTCATCAAATAATAGTAAAAATTACATGAAATTGTGAGAAGAGTAAAAAAAAATCATGCCTCCTACAGTCTTAAAACAAACAAACAAACAAACAATCCAAAAACTTTCCATAACAATGACCTGGAAAAGACAGGAAATTAAAAAGAAATAAATTATTAACAATGCATTACTTTTGAGCTAACAAAATGCATTTATCCTTACAAAGAATTTCAGCTAAGCTTACAATAAAAATAACAAAAAGAGGAGCACAGTGGCCACACCTTAATCACAGCACAGCACCTCCTAACCTGTGCACACAGCATCAATCCTGATGATTTATCAGTGTCTATAAGGTAGGAATTCTGCTGTGTGCTGTTCTGCAAAAGAAGAGTTAATATCAGCAATATGTGTGGAAGTAGAGCATCAATGGAGTCTCTACTTCTTAAGAGAGACTAATCTCAAAATTGCTTATTTATTAAAAAGAATATTTCAAAATTAATACTCCTGGCTTCCCCAGATGGCAGCAAAAGTTAAATATGAAACATAATTCTTGCTCAGTTTAAAGATTAAACCATACACCTGCCATCATACAAAGCATGCCATTAGAGAAAATATGAAACTCTGGGATGCTTTAAAAAAAACCCATATCAACATTCAGATATGGGAATTATTATTCAGTCAAGTAGGGCCTTAGATTGGAAATGCAGTTGCTAAAGTCATTCTCTATCTCAGTTCTTATCTTTCTCATAAGATGAGCTAATGCTGGTTTATTGCAGCTACTTTCCTTCTGCTGAAAGAAAAGGAATGCAGTGGAAACAAAAAAGAAGCCTAAGCCCTGTTTATATAAGACTTGATAGATATAAACATATATATGAGTGGTGAGGTGTTTTTAACTTATCCATGTTAAGAATTTCCATACCATTTGCATATGCTTGCACATTTCCCCTCCTTTTCCCAATATAATTACTTCCCATTTCCCTAAAACTGCCATTCAAAACCAAGAGCAAAAGTTCCTGATGCAAATCTATGACCGTTCAAAGCTCATTCTTTTTTTTCCTGACTGTATTTAAGAAATCATAAGAAACATAATTATGTTGGAGACCTCTCACCCTGTGCCCAGTTTGACTGAAATCAGCCAACAGCTTCAGATGCTTTCAGGGGAAGAGAATCATACAAAGTCATGAAGACTGAAGAATTGTACAACTCTTCCTTTAAAAGACAAAATCAAAGCAAAAGGTCTCACTAAAACCTACAAGCCAGCCAAGCAAACACAACCAGTGCTACCTTAACAAATCAAATGGAAATCGTCTTGCCACTGAGCGATGTTTTAGAAGGGTGAATTTAGAAGTTCTCCTTACTTCAGGAGACAGATTCATTTAAATTCAGTCAATTTTAATGAGCACTATGAAAAGACTATGAACAAGATTAATTTCCATAAACCAGTTTGAACTTCCAACTTCTCCTCCTGACGTGCTTTTACTTTTTCACATATGTAATGATATTCCAAAGTATGCTCTTAAAACAAACCAACCAACCAACCAAACCAAAAAACCCCACCATACAACTGAAATATAGCAACCCCCAGACCAGCATTCTGGCTGCTTTTAAAACCAGACTATATGAAAACTAATTCTCAAAGAATGATTTATTTATTTATTTATTTTTATATATTTCTAATTTGAAGTTGATTATTTTAGAGTTAAAATAATTTGGATGAAACTTCTCCCATGATTAACCTTTGTTTAAATCACAGTGCTCATAAAGGACAGAAACATCCCCAAATCTGCAAGGATAAATCTTGTCTTTGAAATTACTGAAAGCCTTCATTAAGCCTTAATGTATGCTGTCAGTTTCAAACTAAATAATAGATGAGATTTTAACATAATCAGAAGAAAACTGCTGGTAACTGCCTTGGTTACTGTCACAGCTAAAATGACATGGTAATTTTAAAAGTAACACCTTCTCTAAGTCAGTTAAAGACTGACAAGCACCCACCATCTAGAATACTTTTCTTCACGTACTAAGGAGTACGAATTCAGTGGTACAAAGCACCAAATATCTCTTTCGCTGGCCCACTGCAGAGGTAAAACTCGGGTGGCTGGGTTAATTAAATAAACCTGAAAAAGCCACAGGAACACCTTTCTCTTGGCACAATATTACGTTGTTACAGTAATCATTTGAAAGTATTTTCTTATTTCTTATTTTGTTATTCATGGCTGCAGGGAAAAAATCTGTCATTTTTTCGTTAAATGTGCGTTTGAGGATTAGATTATATACACTGAGCTCAGAACCGAGCGGGCAACTAAGCAGCTGGAACCTCAGATCACCCTCCGTATCATCTGGTATCTGAAAGGTCATGTGTAATTTATAAGGGAAACAAAAGAATCCTGCTAGTATCTAGCCACTGTGAAGTCCCCAGCACACCTGCTGGTTTCATGTGTGCTTACTTCCCTCTCTCCATACCCACATGCAAATCAAGGGGAAAAAACAACCCCTGGCACCTTCTTGACTGACGTATTCTGCTGGACATCATCATAACATCCCAGTTTCTTTAGATTCCTCTGAACTGGACTGGCTGAGCACTGCCACCCACAGCACAACATCACACAGAACCACAGAATGTGAGGTTGGAAGGAACCCCAAGGATCACCACCTTAAAACTTCCTGTTTGCATGCTTTACAACAATGGTGACTTGTATGTCTCCTCCACGGAGATTTCGCCATCATCATGACTGAGCTGACCAGCTGATATCCCCATGTGTTATAGAATCACAGAACAGATTCACAGAACTGTTGAGGTTCCAAGAGACTTTTGAAATCATCATGTCCAACCACTTGCCTAGTGCAATCCCACCACTACTGCTAAGCCACTACCACTAAACCATGTCCCTAACACCATATTCATACATCTTTAAATACCTCTAGGGATGGTGACTTCACCACTTCCCTGGACAGACTGTTCTGACGCTTGATAATACTTTCTGTGAAGATTTTTTTTCCTAACATCCAACCTGAACCTCTGCTGGCACATCTTGAGGCCATTTCCTCTTGCCACTTGCTGCATGTGAGAAGAGAGAGACCTCCACCTTGCTCCAACCTCCTTTGAGGTAGTCGTAGAGGGTGTTGAGGTCTCTCCTCAGCCTCCTCTTCTGAAGACTAACCAACGCCTGGTCCCTCATAAGACTTGTGTTTGAAGCCCTTCACCAGCTTGGTTGCTACTTCACTGGACACATTACAGCATCACAATGTCCTTCTTGTAGTGAGAGGCCCAAAACCAAATGCAGTACCTGAGGTGCAGCCTCACCAGTGCCATGTAGAGGGTGACAATCACATCCCTAGACCTGCCAGCCATACTATTTCTGATACAAGCCAGGATGCCACTGGTCATCTTGGCCATAACTGCGTGCCATAAATCTTGACCACAAATCTCTCTGCTCTTTCCTCATTTCCTCTTCTCCAACACCTATTTTAAATCCTGCTGGCATTGCCTAGGATAAGAAATCAATGGCTGGCAGCTTCTAATGAGAGCTAAACTAGATCTCTGCTGGCCCCAAGTTGTTCTGAATTTGCCTTATGCAACACCTAAGAACTTTTTATCCAAAGCAGCACATGAAAAAGGCTTTCTACATGAGACCTTAGTGATGGTGAAATGAAACCATGATGCAAATAATGGCAGAGGAACTATGCCACCAATAAAAGTTTTGTTGAGAAAGTGTTGTATTTCTTTTCTAGAAGGTCACCAGGCAATGGTTTCAAGATGTGTTTTAAGACAGTTATGTTTTGTGCCTATCAGCTGCCACCTCTACAGACGCAGTTTGCCGCTTTAATGACACAAAAGATTAAAATGGGATGTAGTAACTTCAAGTACTTCAGAAGCAGCTCAGAGCTCTAGTTGCTGGATTATGCCGCAAAACTAGTGAAAACATTTGAGCACTCAAGGAAGGCAACAGCACTATGGATAATAAAATGCCATGACTCACAGTGCTCTTCAGGGTTAGGATTTATTTTCTGGCTTTCTAAAAGACAAAAGAAATTTACAACTGAAAACACCTGCAAAGATTTCAACCTCTCTGGCTCCAGTCAAGCCTCTCTGAGGTATGTGTACGGAACCTGACCAGACCTTAAATCTGGAAATTCTTTCAGATTATGCAAATGCACCAGACATGAAGCTATAGAAAAGTACTTTACATAAAAGCAAACTCCACCATCTACTTATAGACTGAAATTTATTGCTCCATCCTCCTAAGGATTTAGGGGTGATGACACAATGTAGAACAGACACATTTCTCTTTTCAGCTTCCAAGGAAAATAAACAGGACTGACTAGAGGAACAGGATAAAGAGAGCTGTAATTTAAGCGGTGGGAAGAAGGTGTGGATATTCTCTTGTATCCAACTACTATGTGAGCTCAAGAAGCTAAACTCACCACTAGCAGCCAAGGTTCCTCCATGATCAGAGGGCCATGTCAATCCCTTATAGTAAGGTAAGAAAATAATAACTGGACATTCATCATTGACTCAGCTGATCAGGTAGAGGACAGAGTGCAGGTGTAGCTGTGTACCCCTGGGAACCCACATTTGTATGCATGTGTGTGCAAAGGCCCATAAGTAGGAAAGCTTTGCATACATCATTTGTAATATTTTTCCCCCAAATTTTATTTGCAAAGGGGAAATGGAGGCTATTCTGCTGCTCTTTGGGCCTCCTTACCTTGAAGTCTTGATTACTGCTGTTGCTTCATTTCACATTTATCCATGTGGCACATTCATGCTGCATATATCCAGCATGAATGTTTCATGAGTACTGGGGAAGGAAGTGTAATGTGAGACACGAGTCGCATTTCAAGTGACACACGACTGATGTGTTTGGAGATCTTGGGTATATTATGTACTTGCAACACTCATTTACTACCAGAATGCTGGTCTTTCCCCCTGTTGCACTCACTAAAGACAAAGAAAGAAAACAAATGTGCATTTGGAACGTATCCGATCTTTTACTGAAAAAATGAATTAATGTACTGTCATGTTCATTTCTACTGTCTTTCCCAAAGACACAGCACAAAGATAAAAGCAACAAAAAACTTCCTCTGCATTTATTTCAAAATATAAAAGTTTATTTAAAGACAAACCAAAACAACCAAGCAAACAAACTTTTCATGCATCGCATGTGTAAGAGGTTTGGACTAATACTTGTTCTAATACCACATTTTTAAATTAGGACTTCTAATATAGAAATAATTCAATCTAAAGATTTTCTCTGCTGTGTTACTCTGCTTTCTCCAGATTATAAAAAAGTTCAAATGTATGAGCAGTGACTCATGTGCTAGTCAGTAAAGTTGAAACAGGAACCTGTCTGAGTATTTCTGCCCATCTTATTTCTGCTGTAAGATTATCTGATAGGTTGGACTCAATAATCTCAAAGGTCTTTTCCAACATGGTTAATTCTACTCTGCTCTACTCTACTCCTGTTCTATTCTAATTCTATTCTATTCTATTCTATTCTATTCTATTCTATTCTATTCTATTCTATTCTATTCTATTCTACTTGATCTAGAATGTGGTCTCCAAGCAATTTAACTGACAGAGGTAAAACTGATTAGGAAAACACACACACAAGAAAAAGGGCAAATTCTATTCTAGCAACAGCTTAATCCCAAGCAAATATATTCCTAAATCAATGGGTTCAACTCTAAAACTCCCTCAATACAATTTCTCAAGCCCACCAGTTTCCCATTCAGTGTCACAACTGTGGACATTTCAGCTTCTGTACTTTTGTTTTCAGCCCACGTTTCAAGGCTAGAAAGCACTGCTTCCATCTTTCCCTCTTTCTTTTATAGATGTTGCATTGAGAAGATAATAGACAGCATATAGCCTTCTCATAGTTCAATATATTTATTTATTTCATCTTAAGTGTAGTAACCTTTTGAAATGAAAGAATTCTGCCACAAAGGGTAAGGCTTCATGGTCAGAGAGAAGATTCAAACAAGCTAATAATATATGTATATCTCAATTCATATTATGCACAGATGCATCATGCAGAGAAGAAAGTTTCTTAATCCTTCAAAAGCAGACTTATTAAACTAATAACATGCATTGATGAAATCAAATTTGAGAAAAAATTACATGATATAACTACCTGTCAGCATTTGTAGAAAAAAGGCAAGAAGATATCTACTGGGATCAGTAAACACTACCCTTAAAACAGCTAATTGTAATTTAAATGAGGCCACAGGTCATAGTTACCTAAATGCCTTCCTATGCAGCAGCTGCTTGTTGATCTGTTTTGGTGGACAGTTCCTCACATCAAGGAGCCCATCACAATCATCACCTTTGTTGGCAGCCTTGATGTAAACCAAGAACGGGATGGCCATAGATTGCTCCTCCTGATGTGTAGCATGTTGATGAGGTTTGCTCATGCTGTACTTAGGTGTTCAGTGGTTCAGTAGCTGATTTTAATGCCCACACTACTATCCAGCAAACCCTATGTTCCCTTGAAAATATATATTCTTATCTAATCTTGTTTGCCTCAATTAATCACTGTGTCTTTAGATAGCATCCCAGTCCTTGAAACTGAAAATGGGAGGTCAGCATCCATAAATCACAACTCTTACCTCAGAAGTCAGATTTTTTTAGAAGAGGCAATGTGGAATGGCCAGCACAGTTAAATAAGAGATGTGAAGATATTCTTCAAGAAAAGGCAACAATGAATCATCCATAAACAAAAGTGTCATGACCATAAAAACTGCATAGTGTTTTCCCAAACAGAGATGCTGTAACACAGAGTGCAAAGTCACAGATAAGGGAGGAAGGAGAAAGAATTTAAAATGCTGAAAGCTTCCCCTTGTCTTCGTTCAGAACGGCACAGAAAGCATATAGAGGCTCCATTTGGAGACACAGATCTGTATTCTTCCCCATTACTGTTAAGATAATTTTTAGAACTGCACTTCACATTCCTAAGTGGCAGCATTTCCTCTGCACAGGAATAAAATGCTGCATTAACACACATATATATATTGCAAGGATGATGGATCTGTAGGGTGAAGGAGCAATGGAACAGGCTGCCCAGAGAGGTTGTGAAGTCTCCTTCTCTAGAGACTTTCAAGAGCCATCTATATGTGTGACCTGCCTTAGGCGATCCTGCTTTGCTAGAGGGGCTGGATTTGACGATCTCTGAAGGTCTTCCAACCCCTATCACTCTATGATTCTGTTATATTATGCACACATATATATTGTTAGAGACTAAGATAGTTTACTTACAGAATATCACATTCCTTAAAATTAGGTTGAATGGAAATTTGTTTTGCTTAACTTAGCAGGAGTGGCTTTGTTTAGTATAAATGACTGGAGCACTGTGGTCTTAGGCTGCAAACATTGACTAAAACCTTAAGTTGAACTTTTGCTCAGCCATAATGAGAAGGCACCAAAACTAATAAAATCAAGGTGGAATCAACCTTATCAAAGGATAGAAGAAAAGTAACAAAAATGACAGCAGAAGATGAACGGAGACCCTTGTAGGGGAGAAGTAGAGCCCCTCAATAAGAAGAATAAGTAAGCACCAGAAGCAGACTGGGTAAGTGGTTACATGTTGTGTGAATAGATGCACGGATCAGATCGCCAGGCCTTTAAAAGGCACAGGTAAGCAACCCAGGGGGAAGCCCTCTGAAAACACACAGCTTGAGGTTTGGTGGGTTTTTTTGGCTGTACCATCTGAATAAATTATTTGGAAGTGATTCAGTGCCTGAGACTCTGCTACAAGAAACCCAAGGTGAAGAAATTTCCTTAATACATATATACTACAAAGTAACATACAAAGAATTACACTCTTTCATGGTCCTGACCAATTTTGTTATCTGCAAATTCATCTTCACCTTTCACATCATTCTACTTACACGGACATCTTAAACAGAAATCTTACTTATATGTAAACATAAGAATGTTGGGTCATTGTATTCTGCTTCTTAGGTGATTCCCATCCACATTCTTCTGTGGGAATTCTCAAGCTTCTCTTGAAGAAACAAAGAACAATTCTCAGAATAGAAAAAAAATCAAATTAAACAAAACAAAAAAGAGTAGGAATCACATGTAGCTATATAGCTGCATTAAAGGCTAGCATTATTGATCTCAACCCTTCACATCTGGTAAGCAGTAGCTGTTAAAAAGTGGATTCCCTCTCAGCTTTCATGCTTCGTGGATAAAGACAAAAGCATCTCTACACACTCCAAAACAATGTGGTGAAAACAAGTTAGCTGTCACAGCTGAATGCTTGAAATATGTGAAGTGTAATGAAAGTGGCTAGTATTACTCTGGTGAGAGTCTTGATCTTCCATAGAGGCAGCTCTGGGGTATACTTTCTCATTAATGGTACATTTTAATTTACTATGATGGTTTTGGCTGTTGCTTTGTGAGTTATTTTCTGCTGCTTAAAGATTTCCCATGACAAGAATACTTCAACATCTTTATAATCTTTTGATTTTCCCCACTTTAATGTGATCAGTTACCACTTGTAGTTACTGATCACCAGAGATTGTCACAATTCTAAGCAAGTGTCCTCAATGAAATTGAATTGCAAGAAAATAATCCCATACATTAACTAGGAAAAAAAAAGAGACTATTATTTCCATTTCCTAATCTCAGATGTCCAACCAACAGCAACAAAAGAGTCAGATGGAAACACCAGGCCATTTTCAAATGCAAGCAAATTCAGATCTTGGGAAAACAAAGAAGTCTGTGAATCAGAAAAGAAGTATTAATCAAATGGAAAATTACTAGAAGGATTCATTTCTTTATTCAGTGTGTGGGATCCCAAATGAGTGTCAGTAGCACTCTGGAAAATACAAAGCTAACCACTTTTAAAGGCCAAAGAAGTATTATTTTAGAACAACACAAACAGACCAGAGGGCATGACTCCTGCCTGACAGCATCCAGGCTTTCCTTTATGCTCACTGAATCCTGATAATCTTCCTGGGTTTTTTTCCTGACACAGTAAGTCCTTTTCCCCTCTTGTTATCCATTCAGTAAGCATCTTCTGCCCCTTTGTGTTCCCTATTTATTTATTTTCAAGCTACTTTTAACACTTGTCTTCAATCATAATCTGAGAATAAAAAGTGAGCTGTTTCTTCCTTATTTAGCAGAATTTTTCTATATCCTTCCTGCCTACCAGTAGTTGAGAGCATTTTAATGAGGCCCTAACTTTCTTGATTGGATCTACAGAGCTACTGTAACCAGAGAGAAGGATTTTGCAGATTTACCACTTGCAAGTGGGGAACACTTTCCACCTCTTCATGTCTCTGTTTTCCGCACCAGACTGCACAGGGCTGTGACAACTGACCCAAGGTACTTCGGCTGTCAAAATTAAATACAATGGTGGGCCACTCCTGATGGTTTTCCTCTCTGGTCCATTGACATTATGACTATCCAGACTCTGAGGAATTTCACCTTCCAGCCTCCTAAAAAATCCCCATTCCCTTCCAACAGTGAAAGCTGTCAGCTCCCAAGCTCCAAACAAATACACTGCAAACACTTACAGATAAGGGAGGAATGCAAGGTGAGCATTCTCAGATCTCCCCACAGCCTCACTGGGCCAGTCAGGAACTGGGAAACACTTAATTTTCACAAAAGGATTTCCTCTTCTCCTTCATGTTTTCCTTTTTCTCCCCAGATTCTTAACCAAACAGATTAGTGGTGTGATTTTTTCCTTAAAATACAACTTCAACAGAAACCCCTCCCGAGTGGCCCTGTGGCAACCCACTCATGAGAAAAAAAAAAGAAGTCCAGATGAAAACTTTCTATATTGTGCAACTATTCATAGCTAGAAAGAAACTGGACTCTCCCTAATCCTTCGTCCCCAACTTCTTTCAACATTCAAGTCTTAAGTGCATGAAGTTACTTCGCTTCCACACATCTTTAGTGAATCTGGACTGCTGCCATGTAATTACTGGAGGTTAAAATAGCAACTAGCGATAGAGATGCCAAACTAAACCTTGTTTGAGAAAGCTCTGCACTCCTTCTGTCATGCACAATCAAGTTTATCAGTCATTGACTTTGTAACCTAGCACACTTAACACACCTGTGGGCATTAAAATGGAACCAAAGGAGTTAGTTTTGACCTTTAAATGACTGGGAAAAGGGTACTTGAGAGACATTTTCTTTGTTGTATGATTGTGCCGCAAAGAAATTTGTGCTACTGCTCTATCAATTTAGTGAAGTGGACCTCCCAGAAGGGCATTCACTGTCAAGACCCCTTGACTCTGAAACTGAATGACCCTTTAGCTTCCCAGCCTGGATTTGTTGACTCTCCTGTAATGATGCTGGGATGCCTTCTGTACTAGAAAACTGAACTAGGCCTTTAAAAATGAAAATAGAGTTTGCTATTTTGAATGGCTTAATGAAGACTACTGCTTTGTGATTCTTAAAGGCATTTAAATGAATCTCCATAATACCTAAATAAAGCACAGTGACATTTGTTGTTTTTTCAGACTTCATACACAGAAAATGTCTTTATTCATTTAGAATAAAATTGTTTAAGGTGAAGAAAGCTTCTCTCTCTCCTTTTTTTCTTCCTTTCCCCCCCCTGTTTGTAACATGTTATGATAAAGAAACAAATTCAAAGCTACATGTTTTAAAGGAACTGAAGTAAGTCCTGTTGCAGGTTTGGATTTTGGGTCTAAGATGAGATGGAACAGCAGCAAAAGCTCCTGAGGGTGAGGTAGTCTACCAAGCGGTGTGTGAACCTGCAAACTATTTTTCTAGATGGTGAGCCATGTATTGGTAACTGTCCCCAAGGTTCCTGAAAACTACATGCTAGAAGGAATTTGCTTAAAGAGCCAGCTGCATGTGGCTTATTACTTGTGAGTAAATTCTGCATCTCCCCAGCACTGAGATACAGGCAGGAGCTAAAGATGCCAGCAAAAAGCAGTAACTCAGGCCAGACAAACAGAGAATTGCCTATCCATCTAGCCAAGCTGCTGTGAGCTGTGCTAAATTCATTTCTCTACAAAGTTAGTGTCACATTCTTCCTTCCTGCTTCCTGAAACAATCAGCCCTTAATCTGCCAACCAATATGACAACATTTCTAATTTGGGATCAGACAGGATTTGATTCTTACAGGCTACTTTCAGATTAACTACCTGAAAACACAAAATATAACTTGGGTTAAGGATTTGACTTCATGACCTGGAAGGTGTTTTCCAACCTAAATGACTGTGAATCTAAGTGCAGGTTTCTGGTGCAGGTTTCAACTTTCTGTTTACCAGCTTAAAACTCCTGTCTGGAATGCAGAACAATGACACTTTCTTACTATTTGTCATCAATATCCAGTCTATATTTTGTCAACTTATAAAACATTAAATTGAAAAGTAATTAAAATAATAAACAACCCCCAACAAATTCTATCTCTTGAAATTCTGTATCCTTAAATCTCTCTCTTGCTGAAGCGATACTTTGGTGCCTCTCAGCTTCTCCTCTAAAATTGAAGATTCCATCTTGAAAACATGTTATATAACTCTACAGCCACAAATGCCAGCAGCTTCATTGTTAGCTACTGTCACATTTCCACATCTGCTTTAAGAAATCAACCAAAAACATCTAAAAGAGAAGTTAATCACTTTGGTTGTATCTAAAGCTATTTGTATCCCTCAAATTGATCTAATAAAATGCACATGGAAATGTCTATGTCTTAAATTACTAGAAACACTTCAAAGCTCTTTCAACACAGCAATAACCAATACAAGTTTGCTGTCAGAAAGGTCTAGCATGAAATATAAGAAGCTCCTATGGGTTATTCTGAAAATGACTGGGAAATGATAACCATTTCCTTAAAAACAGAGAAATCTTTCTTCCTTTCGAAGTATTTTCATTATGCAAGTGCACATACTAAGAGACATTCTATTCTTCCTTACATCCCTTTCGTTCCATTTTGGCTGGATCACAGGTAAAGCGTGGTTAAAAAAAGGCATTACCTGTTTTATCCACTGGCACTGAAACTTTCACAAAAGCAGTGGCAATGCTTGCATTGTTTACAGCTTGTTTATGCTGTTCAGATACATTCATTGCTCGGCTGAAATTCAGTTCTTGCCTATTGCACTTAGATATTGCTGTGATGAAAATAATTCTTGCAAGTTATTCAGCCATTTATGATATATTTTTACATCATCATTCTACAGTGTTTCCTCAGTGGTCCCATTTCTGCCACCAAGCAAGCCAGACCAATTAAATTCACAAGGAACAACTAAATCCTGAACAAAAAGAAGCTGTGAAGTAATTTTGAACCTACAACTTTAAGAAGGTCTCTACTTAATACTGTTTTATCGGCAACTGAACCAAAAATTTCAATTAATTTTTTTTTATTGGATCAAACTGAGTTTTAAAGGTTCCATTTTTATCCTTCCATCCTAGCCTGCCTTTCCAAAGTAAAGGCTTAGCTTTCCTAATATGTTCCAGGTGATATGAAATGAAATGTGAAAAATTAAAGTAAAGGCAGAGAGGGTCTATATTTACAAAACTAGAGAAAGATGATTTACAGTATCTCCAGGGCTGGAGAAATTAAAGGGAGGAAATTAAAACTGGAGACAGTTCTTGAACTTGCAGTTAGAATACCATCTGCAAATACCACCTCTTAGTATTCTTTTCTTCTCATCCCCAAAGAAGTAAGATTACTTTTTGCTCATCTTAACATGCATCTCACACCTCTCCTTCCCTCTCAGAACAAGAAATCTCTGGGCTTACTACTTGGTCTGCAACATATTCCTCACTTTCAAGGTAGACACTGTGAGAACAACTAAGTGAAAAAGGTGTGTGGTTGCATTTATAAAGGTCAAAGGTTGTGAAATAAAGCATGTGTTATATAAGATACATGTTTAGTAACAAACTCTCTCTTGTTTCCCCTAAAGTGAGAAGAAATAAGACAACCACAGCTCCCAGACCTTCAAGCTAGTCTGAACTGTTTTAACAATACTTTTCAGCAATCTTTGGGCTCCTTTATATTAAAGTTGCTGTAAACGTTCCCAACAAAACATCTATGCCAAACATAAAAGATGTCTACAAATGGCATTGAGCGTTGATTCATCCCTGATCATCTACCTTGCTTGTTACTTTGATCCTGGACTCTTTTGGAGCGAACAAATCAGCTCTTCCCAAAACAAAACCTCTGTCCATCTTTGGAGATAATTTGCTCCTAGGTCTGTTCTAAAGACACAGCATAGATGGCAACACACACAAATGCCTCCCATCACACAAGACAGTCTTCCAATACTATCTTGGCATATTTTGCTTGCACAGGCATACCCCAGTCATGTCACAGAGCAGTACATACTTTCATGTTCATATAACAAGTGATCAGTGCAAAAGAGCCCCAGTATTTTATGTACTTTGAACTTAAGACAAAAAGCTATGCCTGTGAACTCAAGACACCATAAGGGATGGGAAAGACCCAGAGAAAAATGACTTGTAAACGTGGCCTTGGCCAATGTGCCCCAGAGGGAACTATTATGAACCATTATTATAAACATAGCCCTGTTTGTGCCATTAGCCCTAGGGCCTTGGATTGTTCCTTGACTGTTTTATGTTTTTATGTTGCAGTGCAGACATTCTTTGGAGAGTTATGCAAAAGTAGAAAGCAGATGAATCAAAGTACTCAAACTAAACCACACCGTTGAGGGCTTACCCCAAGATTCAGGCTAAAACTCTTTGCCAGCTCTGTTAACTCTCCCACAGAGTATCCTTAGCTCTTGACATTAGACAATTATCTACTAAAATTACTTGACTGGTGTGAACCTTGTTTTTCCTACTCCATTTATATACTGCCCTTCTCATGAAGACCAGGACAAAACAGAGTTAGATTACACACTACCAGTAAAGTCAAGGGAGATTAAAACTTCTCCCAGATTTCAAAGATTAAAAATCAAAATGTTGTATAGCCGTGAGAACACTGCATCAGCATCAAGCTGAGGCTAGCTATGTTTCTAGATTCATTTAGGCTCAAGGTGAGGAGAAAGTTCTTCACCAAGAGAGTCATTCGCCATAGGAATGGGCTGCCCGGGGAGGTGGTGGAGTCACCGTCCCTGGAGGTATTCAAGAGGGGATTGGATGTGGCACTTGGTGCCATGGTCTAGTCATGGGGTCTGTGGTGACAGGTTGGACTCGATGATCTTCGAGGTCTCTTCCAACCTTAGTGATACTGTGATACTGTGTTAAACAAAGTACTGAATTTCATACTGGGTAGTCATCATTTTAGAACTGACTACAGCAATACAGAAGTGTTCTCTGTTTCTCCTTTTCAGATGGTCATCTTGACTTCCACTGAGAGGTAAGGGATATTTCTGAGAGTTTCTTCATTGTGAAACTAAATTTATTCCCAGCTAGCAATGTACTAATTGCTCTAATTATTTTTAGTTAAGTAAAGGTGTATTTTTGTGTCATCAGTTGTATGACCAATTATTGGTCTTCACAACGGTTAACGCAATCTAATATTGGAAATCCATTGATAGAATGTGCCCATAAATTCATCACTGACATATTACCATAGCATTATCTTTCAGTGTGAACATAAGTAAAGTATAAACTTCAATACAGTTAATTTCAAACAGTTCTTCTCAAGACTGTGGCAACAGTAGAGTGACACAAAACTTTTATAAGGAAAAAGGTGTGGAAAATTAAATCAAGCTGTCCTTTAAGGCTGAAAGCTCACAGTATTTTGAAGAACTGAGCAGTCGTCAATACCAGTGGAATTTAGTGGAGTAGATACAAAGCAAAAGACAAAATCAATACCTAGGTGCTTCCACTTCATTTCTCTGTAGTTCTCAAACCTTTGAAGTTGTTAAATAATGACTTATACACTAAGAATAGATGTCTGATTTGGCATTTCCCTAATACCACGTCAAGAATTCAGCTACTGACATGCAGAAAAATAGAATAAATAAAATAAATCATGATATGGAAAAGAAACTCAACCTCAGAATTGTATGATGTGAAATTTACCACATGTAGGGCTTCATATTCTCTTTATGCTATACAAGAAAGCAAACCAACAAATGATACAAAAACAATGACAGAAAACCCTCTTCATTGTGAAGCCTACGGTGAGAAAGCAAAGTTTTCCCCTCATACAAATATCTTTAAGACAAAGACACTTCAGCATGCATGGACAGAGTAAAAGAGAATCACTTTGTAGGCTTAACTGGCTGTATGATAAAAGATAATTTCTCAGGATTCTCAAAGTGCTTTTTGAAGCACTTCATGTTCAGTTTTGAGAGGATAAAGTAGCTCTTTAGTCAGTTAATTACACAGCCATCTTGTACACATTTCATACAGATGCACAGTACCTCCATGAGAACCTAGAGCATTCAAAACTACGGAGTCAAAACACCACCCTCATCACTCTATGTGCCTGCTCCCTTTTGACTGAAGTTGGTACAAGCTGTGTCCACAGACTGGGATGTGGCATAGGTGAAAGACTAAAAAGTTTTCCTTCATAAGGAGGCTACTGCCTCCTGAGACAGTGGCTCTGTGTTACAGAGCTGGGCCAAGTCAACCCAACGGTGTTAAGACTGTTGGGAGACTAAGTAAAACAGGTAGTTAGGGCAGAAAAAACAAGAATGTAAATTAATCCCACTTTGCTAAACCTCTTTTCTATGGCTCTCATTCATGACCCTTGGTTGATTAACTTGCAGCAGCTGAAGAGGTTACTGTCACCCTCCTACTCCCCAGTTTGACACTTAAAACAAACCATCAGTTTGCGGGACTTAATTTCTTCAGTCGCTGCAGGTAGATCTGCAGGGCCTGTGAATCAGCTCTCTCGGGTGCCACAGTTCGTCATCTCATGTATTAACATAAACTGAAATGTCCTTTGGTTTACGTTAATGCCTACATCTGTGGCTCCTCACTCCCGAGCAAGAAGCTTTTCAGCAGAGGCAAGGAAGATGAGCGCCAGCCAGATCTTCTGCTGCTGCCCAGAAGGAATTGGTAGAGCATATGACTCAGAGCTCTGACTCAGAAGTACCTTGTCTGGTTGGGTTAATATACTTTGTAAAAGTAGATGAGCTCTTGCACTTGAAATTCACATCCTAACTGATTCTGTATTCACCCCCTTATGCAGAGCTCCATGGGTAAGTACCATTAATCATTCCAAATGTACATCAGAGTAAAACCGTAATATTTAAACCATGTAAATACTATTGTTTCTATTGCTTTGTTTTGTTTTCCAGACCCTTTTATGTAGGCAAGATCATCAGAGTAAAGGAACAGAAATGATGCGTGTGATTCAATATTGACCCATTCTGCAGAGTGGGACAAGGGTAAAACCGGCGCCCTTATGCTCTCGAAAAGATAAGGAGGCAGAGTACAGCAACGCAGCCAGACCTTCTTTCCGGTTTTAATATCTCTGCTAGAATCCTGTAACTGGGGCAGCCATTTCAGTCCTTCACACATTTCTGGAATACTGAGGAAAGACTAGGCAGATTTGTCTCCTTTCAAGGTCACTCCTTTATTGATCTGAAGATAAAGCAAAAGCTCAGATTATTTGCATAGGTAAGGAAATTAATTTATTTTAATTTAGACAAAACAGGAAGCACTTAGAAGGGCTCTGGGAAAATGATCTCTTGATAATGGAATTGATAAGTGTACCCTGTGGTTTGGCCTATCAGTGTAAGATCTTCATGACCAGTTAGGCTAGGCTAGGACTTCTTTACAGGCAAAGAGTTTGTCAGAAATGGTCACTGGGATGTTGTCACGATCATGCCTATGCTTCCTGCAACCTGCTTGGATTGGGATTTCTGAGAACTTATTGCAGGGTTCTGACAGAGGCACTGAAAACAGAGCTGGCATCACTGAAATTTAATGTGGGGCTGATTTCATATTTTGGATCCTTGTAGTTCATTAGGACGATTCATTTTACCATGACACCATGTAATGAAAACAAACACCTGTAGACTTTGCTGCATTAAAGGGTTGGCTTTTCCCCTGATAATAAAGTCTCATTTTCCTTTTAGGAAACTTTGTAGCAGTACAAAATGATGGGAAGAATACTCCAGAGAATATTTTGTTCTCAAGTAACATGTATGGATGAGGCGACTTGCTGAGCAATACCTTGTTAGTAACTTTCAGGTTTGAAACCAAAGTAGGAGGGGGTTTAGTTTGCATGTTGCTTGCCTTAAGAAGGTACTCTATAATCAAAACAAGACCTCCCACAGGAGAGATTCTTTGGTAACAAAGGAAGGCGGGCAGGCATTACCCCAGACATTTGATTCAGAGGCTACAACAAGAGGAAGAACAAAGGAACAATTCAGTTCTGCTTATTCTTGCTCTAACTGTAGAAAGTGCCACAAGGAACAGCAGGCAGATTAAAAACCACTGCTGCTGAAGCATCTACTTAAGCAACAGACAGTCCTAGTTGATACAAAGATGACAGTTACTTGCAAGTTATATCTTCATGCCACCCATTGTTAGACGACAGAAAACTAATGGAAAGAGTCCAGCAAAAGGCCACAAGGATGACTAGGGGACAAGGAGAGGCTGAGGGACCCGTGGGGGTGCTCTTTAGCTTGGAAAAGACTGAGAGGGGATCTTATAAATGCATATAAACTTCTAAAGAGTGGAGGTCACAAGAATGGGGCTGGGCTCTTCTCAGTGGTGGCCACTGATAGGACGAGGAGCAACAGGTACAACCTTGAACACAGAAGGCTTCACTTGAACTTAAGGAGAACCTTCTTTACTTTGAGGGTGATGGAGCACTGGAACAGGCTGCCCAGAGAGGTTGTGGAGTCTCCTTCTCTGGAAACTTTCACAACCCACCTGGACATGTTCCTGTGCAATCTACTCTAAGTGTACCTGTGTTAGCAGCAGGGTTGGACTGCAGAGGAATCCAGATATGACCTCCAGAGGTCTCTTCTGACCCCTACAATTCTGCAATTCTATGACTTTAAGCTCTACAAATATCCCAGTTTCTCAGGTGGTAAAAACAGTTCTTTATTGTGCTTAACAGTAAACAAAATCTGATTTTTGCTGCTAAGAAAGCTTTGATCATTGAAGCACTTTTGCAATTTCATGACTGTAGCTTCCAGAAAACACTCCAAGAAAAATGATAATGTACATGCAATGTTCTCCTGCTTCACTGGCAACAACAGCCAGTTCAGAGTCACAAATGGATAATTATATTTCCATACTTCCATATTTCATGCTTTATCATCAGGACCTTGTTTGCCAGCACCAGTTTTTGGTGCCAGTAAACAGACTATATCAAGAGTATGTGACAATTCATTTGACCATTTAACTAATTCAGTTCCTTTAATGCCAATTAGAGTCCTGAATGAAGCTAGCTCTCAAGGGAGTACATGTTCAGGCAGTAAAGGATATAATTACATCAAAACTGTTACACACGAGACTTGAAAAATTCCACATTTTGGAAATGTATGGCAAGAAGCACCAGCAGAGCAGCTGCTGGCTTGCAGAAAGGAAGCAGCATTACGAGTCCCTCATTAAGCTGTCAAGCACAAAAGTAAAAGAAGGATTTTGAGTTCTAAATAGATGTATAAAATGCTTGTTCATTAAAGTTATTAACTCATATCAAATAAAACCGAACCATTGTAAGCGATGAGATCTCTTGCTTTCACCATTGGCTAGTGGCCAGTTAATTACAGTGAATTCATTATGTATTCAATTATTTTTGCTGAATTGATAAACAACTGGCATTTGGTGCAAATATTAAAGGTTTGCAGAAGCATCTATGGTTGTCTTCATCTCATACCCCTTGCTAAGTCAGTAGCTGCAAAACACAGTTCGGCTACATTAGACACAAAAAGGGCAACAAAAGCAGCTCTGCCATAATGTCAGTCACAAGTTTTAATCTGTGACAAAACTGTGTTTTAACTTATGCTTTGTAACCTATTATGTTGCCATGCCACAAATAAAATTGTTTATATGCCATTTCAAGAGAGAGGCACCTATAGGCAATTTACCATTGTACATAAACATTGCTGGAACAGATCAGAGATTGATTATTTCAGACAATTGGACCTGGCTGTGACTGAGGATAATAAATTGGAAACATTCTCCCATAGCTCTCCTTTAAAAAAGTCTCAAAGGGACAAAATCTGCAGATATGAGGGTTGCTGAGAATCCCGGTGGACTCTAAAGGATAAAATAAGTTAAATTCCAAGAGAATCAGCTAAAGTACAGATAGAGTTTTATCTGCTTTGCTGGTCAGTTCTTGAAAGTGTATGGAAACACTGAACCAAAGCAGGGTTATAGGACATAATTCAGTCCCACAAGCAAGACTGTAATGTAATTCCAGAATGTTAAAACATTGCATTTGTTACTATAAGTATCTCAAGAAATGGTGGCATTTGAGTACTTTAGAACTTCCAGTGACAGCATCCACTTTTCATCTGCTCTTTTCTCAACAGCTTTTCATGGTGTATAAATTTTGCCATCACTGGTATTTGTTTCTTCCTCTTCTAACTTCCTCAGCTATGATTCTTTGCTAGCCCCAGTGCATTCCTTGTTCTCCCCCTGCCTTGCAATCACTCTTGCATCATGCTGTTGAGTAATCCCTCCATCTACCCCACCTGCTTGCTCACCATGCTGTTGCTGCTGTCCCTCATTCCCTTCCTTCTCCAGCTATAAACCTCCCTTGGCTGTGACAAATTTGACTACTACCTTCAGACAAATCATTCCTAAATGCACCTCACCAATCCACACAATCTCCAGCTGTCAATCAGAAAATGTGCATTTGATGACGGCTTGAAGTGTAACATTATTCCACCTATGAAGTAAAACAGGGAATGCTAACAGCCTTTCTATTTCCTTTTAATGTTCTGTCTGTATCCAAAAGTCTCATTAAGCAGTACTGTGCTTTTCCTTCCTGAAGGATGCCTGTGCAATGCTTTTTCCTAAGAGTGTAACAAAAATGAAAAGACATGAATCACCTTTGTTTGAGATTATCTGCAGGAAGTTCTTTGTGCACTGCAAGTTTAGAAAATCATTTGTATTTCACCTTGGCAGATCTGTATTCCATGACAAAAAAGCAACACACAAATGTATTTTTTTTTTTCTACATTATTTTGTGTTTGGTTGTTTGGGGTTTTTTTGTTTGTTTTGTTTTTGTTGTTGATCACCTCCATATGGAGACATGTGCTTCACTTAGGGCAACACTTCTGTTGATGTATGAAGACATCCCTAAATGCTAAGAGAGTGGTCAATATGATGACAAGTTTGAAGAGTGACACAGAAGTAGTTTCCTAAGATAAGTTGAGTAAGCAGCTGACAGGAGACAGAGTTTCAGTGCCAAGGAAGGTCATGGAGCAAATCATCCTGAGTGCTGTTATAGCACATGCAAGACAACTTAAGTGATCAGGCCCCATCAGCATGGGTACATGAAGGACAGGCCCTGCCTGACAGACCTGATCTCCTTCTATGACAAGGTGAACCATATAGTGGATGAGGAAAAGGCTGTGGATATTGCTTACTTGGACTTCAGTAAAGTGTCTGATGCTATCTGCCACATCATCCTCCTGGAGAAACTGGCTGCTCATGGCTTGGATGGGCGGACACTTTGCTGGGTAGAAAACTTGCTGGGTTGCTGGGCTCTAAGAGTGGTGGTGAATGGACTTAAGAGCAGCTGACTGCCAGTCACAAGTGGTGCTCCCCAAGGCTCAGTACTGAGGCCAGTCAGTATCTTTTATTATCTTTATCAATGAAATGGATGAAGGTATTGAGTGCATCCTCAGTAAATTTGCAGATGACACGAAGCTGGGTGGGAGCACTGATCTACTTTGAGAGTAGGAAGGCTCTGCAAAGAGATCTGGACAGGCTGGATTGATGGGCTGAGTCCAGCTGTATGAGATTCAACAAAGCCAAGTCCTACTTTGCATCACAACAAACCCCAGGCAATGATGCAGGCTTGGGGCAGAGTGGCTGAAAACCTGTCCATCAGAAAAGGACCTGCAGTGTTGGTTGACAGCTGTCCAAACATGAGCCAGCAGTATGTTCAGATAGCCAAGATGGCCATTGGCATTCTGGCCTGTATCAGGAAGTTTGGGCAGCAGTAGTGGGGAAGTGATTGTCCCCCTGTACTCAGCGCTGGTGAGGTCATACTGTACTGTGAGTTGAGTACTGTGTTCAGTTTTGGAGCTCTCACTACAATAAAGACATTGAGATACTGGAGGTGGTCCAAAGACAGGCAACAAAGCTGGTGAAGAGCCTAGTGAGCAAGTGTTATGAGGACAAGCTGAGGGAATGTGGGCTGTTCAGTCTGGAGAAGAGATACCTCACTGCTTTCCACAAATACCTACAAGGAGGTTGCAGCGAAGCGGGCATTGGTCTGTTTTCCATAGTAACAAATGATGAGAGAAAATGGCCTCAAGTTGCACTAGGAGAGAGTTAGACTGGATCACTGAAAGGGGTACTGAACACTGGAACAGGCTCCCCAGAGGTGGTTGAATCACCATCCCTGGGCCCAGAGATGGAGTGCTAAGGGACAGGGATTAGCAGCACACTTGGTAGAGTTAGATAATGGTTGGACTCAGTGATTTTCAATACCTTTTCCAACAGAAACACTTCTGTGATTCTACGATTCTCTCCTATGAAAACTTATGGAAACCAAGAATGCCTAGCCACAAGAAGGAATTATTGTTTGTAATGAATATCTAGCTGAGAAATTACTTAATTTGCTAATTTGATCTGCATCCATGCCTCGTGAATGAAAACTTGCATCACATAGTCAGGTTATCAAAGAAAACACAAAAAAATCTCTTGTATCTTAACATCTTTAAATAAAGTAATCTGGAAATAATTTCCTTCCATAATGAGTAAAATATGTTTGTTGGAATCATGTACATTTTAATGTGCAGGATTTTTTGTGAGACTGTTTTGAATGAAACTGTTTAATATACATAGTCATCAGCTTGAATATCATAATAGCTATAATTTGCACCTGTATTACTTAAAGGTGCAGTAAAACAGAGGTGACAAAAATGGAGACTAAATTTGCAACTTTATCCTCAATTTGATCTCATATTAAAATAAATAAACTTTCTCTGTGTCCTCAGTTTTACAGGCAAAACACAGTGGTCTTTAAAGCATTACTGAACTTCCCTGATGGTCCGGAGGTTCAGATGCCTCCTGAACATGCAAAGGACTGTGCAGGCAATCCAAACGCACCACACCCTTCCCATGGAGTAATACTTTGAGCTAAGGCTCACAGTAGATTACAATACACAATACAATACACCACCAGGTTGGAAGAGACCTTCAAGATCATCACGTCCAACCCATCAACCAATCCAACCCACCTAAATACAATCCAACCCACCTAAACAACTAAACCGTGGCACCGAGCACCCCATCAAGCCTCTTCCTGAACACCTCCAATGAAGGTGACTCCACCACCTCCATGGGCAGCACATTCCAATGGGCAATCACTCTCTCTGTATAGAACTTCTTCCTAACAGCCAGTCTAAACCTCCCCTGGTGCAGCCTAAGACTGTGTCCTCTTGTTCTGGTACTGGCTGCTTGGGAGAAGAGACCAACCTCTGCCTGGCTACAACCTCCCTTCAGGTTAGAATTAGAAATACACAGCCTAATGTAAAATAGAAAGAGAGGATGCTGGAGGATTAGAAAGACAGAAATGTGAAAGAAAGATGTGAAGGAAATAATGAGAAGAAAGCAGGAGGGGAAGGACTAAAGAAAGTCGAGTAGTGAAAAGTAGCTTATGTATCCATAAGAATATCATGACTACATTAGAACTGATGGAACTTTGCCAAGACCATCACAAAATTAGTAATGTTATCTTCCTCTCAATAGTGGTAGCCACCACAAGTAAAAGGTGACAAGAACTGGAAGCCTTCCCAGAATTTAATTTTCTCAGGAAAGCACTCAGCAGATAATTCTATTAAAGTCAAAAATGTTGGATAAGAAAAATATAATCCCAGGTTTAAATTGCATGTCTGCACGGACTGTAAAAGGTAATTTTTCTTATCTGTTTTTTATTTTTAATATATAGGGCAACACAGAAAAGGAAAAACGGATTAAGCATCTGAGAACAGTCATTAGGGGTCTCAAGAGAAATGGAGAGAAACCTAGGGAAATTGAGTCCAGCATTCTCTTTGGAACATTTTAGTGCTTTTCCTATTTAGAGGTAATTGTTTGAGTATGCACAGGGAGGGCAACATCCAGCTAAAATACGTTGCTTGTTTCTAGAAACGTGTCAAATGGCTTAATGAATAAATACAATAGAATAGGAAACTCCTTAATATGTGAAACTAGAAGAAAATAAATGATATTTGCAAGTTACAACAGATCTCAGAGTTTAATTGCAAGATGTAAGACTCCAGGAGGACTCTTCTGAATTTATTTTGCTACTTAGTTCTAATTTTAGCAGGTGGAAATCATTTAAATGGAATTTAGTGTTAACAAATGAGAATTCCTCTATCTATTTATCTTTATATATTTGTGCCTGTAAGGTGCCTGGGGACTCTGTAGTAAGTAACACTGAATGTGAATACAAAGTCTAAATACCGACTAAAGGGAGTCACGCTTCCATTAGCAGCATTAAAGTCTGCTATGAGGTAGTGCAACGGACCTTACCGTGAGGTGACACGGGCTGCCTGAAATGCTGTATTTACATGAAATCAGTTACAGCTTATACTTCCTGATAAAACAGAAGTGGGAAGATGAAGGTCCTTAGTTACTTCTGAGTTCAAGGCATTTTATCAAAGAACTGTCAAATACTTGTATCAGGGGAAAGGTGGGAGAAGGAATTATTTGTTCTATATTAAGGAAAAGAAACATCTCTACTAACCACTGCTAAGATACTCAAACAACCCAAAAGATTAGAATTGCATGATTCTTTTTTTGTTTATTTGTTTTGGTTTTTAAAAAGCTCCACAATAGAACCCCCAAAAGCCAAAACCATCTCTAGAAAGAAGACATGAAAGACATAAATGAAAACACCAAGTGCAGACTTGGAGCAGAAGCTAGTGGGGTGGTTTTGTTTGGTTAGTTGTTGATTGGTTGTTGTTGCTTTTCACAGAATCACAAAGGTTGGAAGAGGCCTCAAAGATCATCAAGTCCCTCCAAGAGATCCAAAGAGATCTATTTCTTATTATTTCCCACAAAACTTGACTCATTTTCAGTTGAATGCCCTTTCATTCACTCCCAAGATTTTTTAAGTAATCCATTGTTCAATCCTGATATATAAAAAATAGTGCTATAAACAAACACTTCTTAAAAAAAACAGTTTAAAAGAGATAAAAATCCTCATGAAGATCTGTAATTCTTCTCTGGTCCTACCATGGTAAGTATACCAGAATTTAGTATTTTGAAGTGTTTTGAAGAACTTCCAAGGTAAGAAACAATAAATATCTAACTCACTGGTTTTGAATTGTACATGTCCTCCTATCTAAGTGCATCTCAATATTTAATGAATAATAATGAATTTACCTTAAAAACATACTGTGAGATAATTCTATGTAATGGCTTACAGAAACAAGTACTTTTGCTTTAAAGAACTAGACCCTCATTGATAGTCTTGAAGTACAAAATTACTTCATTGAGGAAGGGAGATCTGTAGGCAGAGAGAGGAGTCAGAGAAACCAAGTTCCATTGTCATGTGGCAAAAGAATAGGTAATTTAAAAAATAAAAGTATAAATAATAAAATAATTCAACAAAAGATCTAGAACTGTATAATATGTGCAGTATCACACAGACATTCAGGGCTCATACCAGACATCCATGAAGGAAGATTTATTTTGCTTCTATCAGAACACAAAAGTTTACCAGATTAAAGGCAAATAGCTGCTGCTACTTAACTAAGAGGAACACTGCCTAACTTGCAAACTGTTGTCTAGCTTTGAACAATTAGAATAAAAAGCAAGAAAATATGTAAATATTTGCAGATACCACAATGTGCAGTTACAATATAATAATAATAAAAAAATTAAATACTATATAAAGGGCTTTAAGAAGTGAAAAACAGTATGACTGTCATTATATATTTAGGTTAAATAGATACAGAGTGGCATATAGTAGTTGTCCAAAAAGAAAAGCCAATGAAAACAAACAAATGTGCTTCCTGGGGAGGTGGTGGAGTTGCCATCATTGGAGGTGTTTAGGAGGACACTGGATGGGGTGCTTGGTGCCATGGTTTAGTTGATTAGATGGTGTTGGATGATGGGTTGGACGTGATGATCTTGAAGGTCTCTTCCAACCTGGTCTGGTCTGGTCTGGTCTATTCTATTCTATTCTATTCTATTCTATTCTATTCTATTCTATTCTATTCTATTCTACTCTATTCTATTCTATTCCATTCCATTCCATTCCATTCCATTCCATTCCATTCCAACCAAAAAAACAACCAAGAAATGGAGGAAAGGGGGAATGAACCTTTTCCATATCAATACAAGGCAGAATTTGTTTTCACTTTTCTTTGTGTTGTAACTACAATATCAGAGTTGTGCTGTGTATTGCAAGTCAGTTTTAATTTTCTATAGCAATGTATTGATAAATAAATGAGTCAGCAAAACACTTCATGGTTTCTCTTTTTTTTTTCCCTAAAGACTGATGTGTGCCAAAAAGGAATAAAAGGGAAGGTAGCAAATTACAATCTTATTTTCTAAAGAATGCATAAATAATTTTACATGGACTTATACATAGCAGACGGAATGTGAAAAAGGTTTCCTTGATCAAATTTTGATGAAACCATCTATTCAGTTCAAGTTCTGGTCAATTACACAGGAAAGCTAATGAGGAAAAAACATATTCATTAATTAATCGGCATTCGTTTTGAAAGTACATCAATGTTTTCACAGCAACATGCTTGCTAAATAGAAAATAGCCCCAAAACCTACAGCAAGTGGAGGAGCAGTTTATTTTTATGTTTTAAACAATTACACAATTGTGATTGGAGAGCTGGGTTTTGTTTTTCAAAATTACAGGAGGCAACAAGTGGAAGCTGGAGCATAGGAGGTTCCACGTGAACAGAAGGACAAACGTTTTCCCTGCGCGGGTGACAGAGCACTGGAGCAGGCTGCCCAGAGAGCTTCTGGAGTCTCCTTCTCTAGAGGTGTTCAAAACCCACCTGGATGCGTTCCTGTGTGACCTACTCTAGGTGATCCTGTTCTGGCAGAGGGGTTGGACTAGATGATCTTTGGAGCTCTCTTCCAACCCCTTACATTCTGTGATTCTGTGATTTCATCATTCCTGGATAGCTAAACCCATTCCTTAAAAACTTAGATTTATTTCACATACAAAACCAACAGCTGAAAGATTCCCAAATGTGCTTAGAGAAATCTCTTCCCACCTTAATAAAACGCAAGAACTCTGAGGATTAAATTATAGCTTTTTTCATTTGGGTTTATCTTTGTGGGGGTGGGAGAGTGGAGGAAATCACTTGAGAGTGAAAGGATAAATCACTGTTAACCAATATAAGTTGGTTTCAAAGTTGACTTCTGCTGGGCAGAGAAAAGTTTTCAATTTAATTCTTTCTAATTGCTTGCCTTAGTTAATACTGTTTCCTGACCCTTTACCATCAAAAATTGGAAAAAACAAGTCATGTTGCTGCCAGGGTGTAAAACAAACTGTGCACAGCAGAATACCAATTCAGCCTGCAAAGCTGGTTCCTTTCCCATTTGTTGCATTTTTCTTTCTCTGGTGAAGTACATCATTAATGAAGACTGCAGAAAAGCACAGGGATTTGTTTTTCGCGTTAACCTCTTCAGCTCTCTGCTATACACAGCGAGACAGTCTGCACAGCTACTGGGATGCTGGTATCAAAATGACCTCATTTCTTTCAAGTCTGCTGACTTTAACAAAACAATGCTATGCATAAAAGCAATAAAGGTCATAATTTTGTCCTAGTAATTGAAGCTATTCTCACAACAGTTTACTGGAAGCTCCATTTAAAGAAAATATGTTCCTGTAAGCTTCCCACAGCTGGAATCTCTGTTTAGCATTGTAACAATCTGAAGCCTAGGGTTAGGCTTCAAAGATTGATTCATTTGCTTTGTCATAGGCACAGTTTTAAATTCACTTCATTCACTTAAATTCAGTTTTCCATAATGGTTTAGAAATGATCTGTATTAATTACCCAGGTGAAACTTATACATGCTGCCTCGGTTTTGAAGGAGCTGATAAAGCCTTCCCCTGTTTAACACACAGCATTGTGCTTGCTTTTCAATGTCCCCAATAAATCCATTCTCCAAATTCCTTAAGTAGCAGAATAATTTTGAATTGCCTTTGAAAAGCAGAAGCTCACTTAGTGCTATAATTCCTCCAGATTTCTGAAATAATCAAGAGCACCCTTGGGAGTGTTCTCAATAGTATTTATCTTTTAAATAGGTTAAAAAGTCACTCTGGTTGATTTATTCTCGACCAGAATTCTTTCAGGCTCCTCCACAGAGCACTGTCTACTTCTGGAGAACTCCAAAGCCTGATCTGGGAAGCGATCTGCATCTAATGCATCAGCTACTCCTACACTGAGCCCTCCTCTGTCACAGCCAGCAGAGACACAGAGCATGGTTTCCTTTCTGTCATTATCACAGCCTTTCTGCAGGCTGAGGCTAGAGATGGCCTTTACCAGACTTACAGTCTGAGATGGCCTTTTTTCTGAAAACTGATTTTTTTTCAGCAACAAGTGGATTTTCTTGTATCAGCCCCAGGGGATGCGGGATGTCCAAGGTAAAGACAGAAAGGCTGGTGGCATGACAGGGAGTCGTCAACTCTAAAAATCAGATAATAACACTTTTATCAGGCTAACAACTACCTTAGTCTAGTGGAAAACCCTGTAATCAACAGGGGCTTTAGGAGACACATCTTTCCACACTTTGCCAGACAGGTGGAACAAAAGGCAGAGAAGCTTCTGCCCCTTACACCCCAAAAATATTTATCCTTTTGATAGTTTATTTCAGCTGCGAACACAATCTACTTTGTAAACAACAGTAAAGCCCTGGGAAGCTCTTTTGAGCATAATTCATATGAAATTATCTCTGTGGTGTTCTTCAAATTTTTCAGACCACAGTTATATAACTGTGGGGACCTGAGGTGCTTACTCAAACTGAAGCCAGAAAAACAATTGTTCAGTTTTGGACTACAGATCTTTGTCACAGATGCTTCTATGGCTAAAGTGACAGAGGGAGTACTGATATCTATGTTGCTGATGAGAAGAATATATTATCTTTGGATTATGTAAGAATCAAAGGAACACTTTATGAAAAGAAGATAAAAATGCCCAGAAATGACCCTATGGAACAATCTCAATACTAGTGAGTCTGTGAAGAGAGCTCTCAAGCAGAAAGGTTCGCATAAGTTGATTACTTCTCTAGAGAGAAGAACAAGTTTCTGTTAGTGCTACAACATTGAAGTTGCAGGCATTTTAAAGAAATATTAAGAATGACTTTTTTCTCTACTCTGTGGACTGCACAGTCCATATAATAAAAATAAAAGGTGGGGAGCACATTTCCTGAGCCTTCACAGGAATCGCCTTGTGTTCACAGACTATTTGCATTAGTTTGACTAAAGTTGCCAAGCAGGGATAGAATCTTCCTTTTTGAAATATTAATCATCCAGGGATGGATAAGCTCTGTCATTCCCCAGGGTCTGCATTCTTTGCTGTGTCTCAGTGCATTCCTGGGATTGATGCTCAGACCACTCTTCTAGACTTGAACTTTCTAAACACATATTTGAAGGTGTCAGAAACAATAATCTATTCTCTCCATTTTTCCATTCTGCATGAGGAATCTATTATGTTTTCCACTCAAATGTTTTCCATTTCAATAAGCAGAACTGATCATTTAGAAGTTTTATTCTAAAATAATCTGGAAAAGATTCTGGTATATAAAAAGAATAAAAAAACAAACCCAAAGCAAAGTACAATATAATATCTGCGAGAGACACTTTAAAAGTGAAGCTCCTGCAACAGGGCATGGAGCAGAGTGAAGGCTTTTATACAAGAAAATAAAGAGTGAAACGTTTTCTTGGAATCTCCCTGCCCAGGCAGGAAGGAGAAAAGGAGTAAAATACAGGGGGGCATCAATGGCTACACATGAGCCAATCTGGAAACTTTCTACTGAAACATTATGTTTGAAATTAAAATAGAAAATAAAAATGCCTGTTCCAGGCGTGGTAAATGGTGCAAAGCAGTAATTAAAGAATAAAAAATATAGTTTTCTGTTATAATTACTCTCTATAGTTATCTGGTTAATGAAGTTCCCTTCTCCGAGTGCACATGATGAATGAAGAATCATCAGAGGCTATCAGGGCAGAGAGAGAACCCAAAATGATGCACGTACACAGTGCCTGAGACGGAGACTTGCATTTGCATGCAGATACACAAATGCAGACGTTGCTTGGCACACCAGAACGGAGGGAAATCCTTTACTATCACATTTTAAAACAAATTAGAAGATTCATAATTCATGTACGCAGTGGTGGTACTTCAAACGGGACTCAAGCCTTATTTCTCTCCTCTGGAAGGAATAAAATACTAGGGGAGGACACAGTATGCTCTTATTTAACATGAAAACTTACGATTATTACAAGAAGAAAAATTAGGCTTCCAAGGAATACTATTTCATCAATATTTTAATACAATATAAAGGGAAAAGTTGATGAATATTTTAATTTTACATGAGAAATAAATGACAGTTGTAAGAAGAAGAACAATGCCTAAGAAGAAAATGCTTTAGGGGGGGGGGGGGAAACCCAAAACTTTCATACCTGTTATGCTTTGGGGAACTGAAAAAATTATTTAGAGTAGTAATATATTACCTGTAAAGGGGAGGGTGGGGATACCACATTACAAAGCTTTGAAACAAGAATATCCGATTAATAGTAGAACTTCTCTAACAGGGGACAGAAAATACTTGATATTTAAAATATGATAGCCTTCAAAATACTTGTCCAAATTCAATTACAGGTCATGGAACAGCTATGATTCATGTCCCTCCCTTTGCAATAGCCCAATTTTCAGGTGCTCTGACAGCCAGCTATCAACTTTTTTGCTTATTGCTCTTGCTCCGCTACAGCTAATTCAGATGATGTGTCACTTCTTGCATAAATCCATGCTTCTCATATGTCTTAACTGCCAAACACATTTAAAATGCTTCTAGGACATCAAAAGCATTAGGTAATAGAGAAATATTACTCAGCAGATGTCACACCTGCAACTAAAACCCAATATTTTGGTTTTCACACCGTTGATTAATGAATCAACAACATTATTTAGGCAACAGGAAAATTGCCTGCAGAACTCAAGTTTGTAAAGTGGCTTCTGACTCTTTGAAAAGCTGTATCTTCACAGAGATATTCTTGAACTGCTCTCTGATAGCAGAAGAGCACATCTTAAGACTGATCTGACTCTTGTGAATAAATAAAGTCATCCCCATTCCAGAGAGCAACGCTGCCTGCTCGTTCAGTTTTGATACACCGTTTGACAAGCCGCTCTCTCCTGATAGTACTGTTTTCCATTTTGTGTTTTCCTTTATCAAAATAGCTCAGTCTGCAGCCCTCTTTGCTGAGAAGTGAAAAGACATATAAAAAAAATAATTAAAATAACTGTAGGACTACTTTACAGGGAATGCTAGAATGACATACTGAAAGCAGTACTCATGAGAAATATGCAAGACGTTTGATATTCTGGGAATTAAATAGCAGCTAACGACACAAAGGCTCCTTTCTCACGTGACAAGTTGCAACTTCAAAAAGTTCATAATTAAAATAATAAATCCATAAAAATTGATGGTGATGAAGAAAAAAAGGAGCCAGGACACAGCTGATGAATTATTCAGAGCATGGTTCTGCTGGCCAAACTGTATGAGCGACTGGAGTGTATGTTGCTGCTGTTCACCTGTTAATCCAGTCTCAGGCCTCCCACCAGTTTTGTGTCATGTCTGTCAACCCTGTGCAGATCTCTTGGCCGTATGAAGGTGTCTTACATGGCACTGGATATCTAACTTTAAGCAACTGAATTAAATAGATGTTGCCAAAAAGAAATTCTCTAACCATACTCTCCCCCAGCCCCACTTCTGGGGGACTAGAGACACGTTTACACGTTTACCAGCTGCTGCCCTTAAAACCAGAGTAGTGTGTACTTAAACCTACTATGGCTTTGGTTTTCCTTCTACAACTGTAAAAGTTAGTTTGTTCTTTGATTTTGACCCACGACAATACTTTTAACTGCCAATATATTTTGCAGTTGTTGAGAGTCTTTTTCTAACACCCTTCCAATTAGGAATAATTTGTTGTCAAAATAGGCTTTCTTTTTGACCCAATTCTTTATACACTATTTCCTGTGTTCTAAATTGGAGGCTAGAAGAGGACTTTTCAGTTTTCAACCAACTGTCTAACAACAGACAGCACTGGCTTGATAATATTCATCTCAGGTTAAATTTAATCCAGTAACACACACACAAAGGACACTGAAAAGCTAATTCTTTGAAGTGCCAGATTTTATCCAAATCAAGAGAGGAGTAAAAGGGAATTGCTCACCTCTTCAGCAAGGATTTAGTTCTCACATCACTTGGTGAAAATACAGACAGAGAAAACAAGATCTTGAACTGATATATATCCTTATAGCTCCACCAAATTCAATATTATAAAGGTTTCATAACATCTGATGATTAGCCCTCAAAAAATCAAAACTTAACAGATTTTTATCCCTGAGAAAAAAGTCCAAACTTAGCACCTTTGAAATCTTCTCTATCAGAGTTCCTACTCACGAGACCAATGGCCTGATCATAGTACCACACTAAGCACTGGTTCAAATCAAAACTTCTTTCTTGAAGAAAACTGCTTTGTCCCACATTGCTGAAACTGTTACACTGAAACTAATCAGTTAACTGGGAAACTTATTTTGCTTTGTCATGACTCTGCTTTCTGGAACTTGACAACTGGTTGAGAAACCATGCAAATGCTGCAGTACAATGCCAGCGTAGACGGTTTTTAATCTTCTGTGCAAGGCTACCCAGACTGAATTACCAAACAAAGTGTTGCTTCTGTTGGGATGACATAACTAACACCACATAAAATAATCCTCTTTTCAGAGGGAGATTTTCAGGGAGTTTGAGGTTTAACAGCTGTATCATAAATTCCCACTGAAGATAGAAGTTGTGCTGCTCTGGCACATAGACCTATGCATATTCATGACACTATTTCCAATGGAAAATATCCATGAGCCACAACATTTCTCTAACCATTTTTAGTGTGACTGTTGTATAAAATTATCACAGGATGTGTTCAGAAAATAGGTACAAGGCTTTTCTTTATTTTTACTCTTTCCTCTGTCATTGTTAGTTTTTATTTCAGATATCTTTATTTTTCTTGAGTATTTTCTTTTATGGTAGCTTTCTCTTTCCCAGTGCAATTCACAAGTTCTTTGAGAAGCACACTTTCTGTTGAATGACCTAAATTGAGACAGAGGCAAAGTCTGCTGAAGAAGTCCAAAGATGAACTAATAAGCACAGAAAGGGAAGGATTTCCTCAAGCACAACCTTTTTTTTCCCCTTTCACATCTGATCATAAGTTGCTGCTGGTCTAGTTTACGCCTGTTGTGAATGAAGAGATCAATAAGTTAAGTGATTAGATCGTTCAAGAGAGCTGTTAGTTGATTTCCCTACTGAAAGTCAACAGAGGTTAGTAAATTGATGCTCCACAGAGGATGTAGCACTTCACTTCTGTGGGCTGAAGCAGGAAAGCAAGCAGCCTATGTGCCTTTAAGAGATGCATTTGCCAAGGATTGACGAAATACTTAACCCAGATACAAAAGCAACTATGCTGCACTATTGGGGGAAAAATTCCATTGCTGTGCTCCTGTATCTTCTTTCCAGACATTAGGTCAGGGGATGACAAAACAGGCTGGTGCAATATCAATATCAGTTAAAGCTCCTGAATGTCAGAGCATCCAGTTATTCACTTAAGGGTAGAAAAACCTCAGGACAGCAATTCATTTGAACTCCTAGTCGAAAATATAAAAGGGTTTCTAGCTGATAATGTTTACTATTTTCTGTGAATTTAAGAGAAAATTATAATGTGCTGACAGATGGAAAGAATGGCATCTGGGTAATACAATGTGTATTAATAGGATAAGAAGGCAAAAAGTTAAACCCAAGTATAATTACAAAAAGACCCCCAAAGTACCCTGAAATTCAGTTAATATTTGATGTTTTAAATAAATATCTATGATGCTATGACTGTATACTTAATAGTTATTACAATTGTATGAAAGGTAAATGTTTGCCAGGATGCATGACCTTTTAAAAAAGAGATTGCACTGCAAGTCTTTAACTTAACTAATGTTAGAGCTCAAACTAAATCACTTTTAACCTACTTTTGAGATTTATTAGAAAGGAAAATGGGGAAAAGGACAAAAAAAGGAAAAACTAGTTATCCAATCGAAAAGTTCTATTGCATAAAGATTGTTTTGACAGCTATACCACACTTGCATCAAAGAAAATGTTCCTAACTCAGAGTTTAGCTGCTTAAGTGGTATTTCCTGACTATTACTGATTCATCTCGATTATGACAGAAGTGATCAGAAATAAGTGACTACATTTACTGCATTACTCTTCGGTGGTGGCATGCACCTTGAAAGGTTGGTTAAAACTTATTTTATAATGGATTACTTTTTTCTCTCAAATTAAGAACATTTAACCAAAGATGAAACAAATCACAATTTGTATTGATGCCCTTCAAAGATTCTACTATCCTAGTGATTAAATAGACAAAAAAAACCTCTGCAAGTCTCAACAACAATGATTTCCAATCATCCTTAGCTGATCCACATTTAATGCAGTAAGAACAACATAGCTCACATATTGCTTACCAGTAAGTTCAAATAGAAATGGTTAACAATATTCATTTCTATTTTGACTTATTGAGAAAATATTCTCTTCAGATAAGAGGGGAAAGAAAAACAATTTCAGGATAATATGCAGGCTTCTGCTTCAAGTTTTTCCATTAAAAGAGTCAGAATGTGTGTGTGGGGTTGCCCCTTTGGCAGTTTTTGGGAGGTTTTTTTTGAGGCTGACATCTGATACAGAAAAAAGAAGCAAGGTACATATTGATTTTGAGGACACAAGACTGCTTTAATTTCATCCCAAGTACCCTATGTGAAACTACAGTATTAATAATAAATGCTTTCTGAAGGCTATAGATGTTATCCACACAGTGGAAGACGACCTGACTCCGCAGGAGGGAAAAAAAGAGCGTGCACATATCCCATGCTTGTACAAAGGCAGAGTCAAGAGGGAGCAAATGCTCTGAAGAGAGGGAACAAGGTAATGTTAGGATTAGAAAATGAAATAAGCATCTCAAATGCATTTTACTTTTTATAAAGGCATAAAGGTCAGATGCTGTAGGAGCAAGAGTATTACAAGGTTCAAAGAAGCCAGCATCCACAGAACCTGGTATTAGTCAGAAATTATTTTTTTCTCCTTTGTTTTTCTCATTTAAAAGACTCTACTTAAAACAAGATCCACTTAGTTACCAAAGATCCACTTAGTTACCCATTTCATCAGCTGCAATTTTTACGTTGGCATGAAAATGAACCTCAGCAATAGGTTTAAATTATTTGTATTCAATTATTTAGAACCTTCTGGCTCACTCTCAGAGAGTCCCTATATACAAAAGAGAAGAGTTGGAAAAAACAAAAGAGTCTCTGAATTTCTTATGATGTACAACAAAATCATAATTACTCTTGAGGAACAGTGCATTCTCCAGCGCTTCCTCTTAAAGCCAGTAATATGTTAGCAGTAGTACGAAATAGGAGAAAGACACAGAATAAAGAAGGTTTGATTAAACTGTTAAGCCACTCTTCAGTATCAAGCAAGTCTGGTAAGACGGAGGGTACCATACTAAACATGTGGTGCCACTGACACCCATAGCCTTTAAAAAACCATAACATTAAAGTGCTAGTCTTTATCTGAAATTGTAACAACACTGAAATTATGCCTCCTAATGTGGCTTTATATTACACAATGCACTTTCCAGCATGGAGACATTTTATAGGGTGAACTCTTTTCTTTGCCTTAGACAATCATCCATCTGAAACAGATTCACAACTCAATCGACTCCTGGTGAAACATGGTTTCTTCACAAAGATCACACCTCCAGGGATTGAGATAGATTGTTTCACACATGATATGGTGACAAAAAGATTTAGAGTTCTTGATCAAAGCTACTAGTACAAGCAGAGATGGTGGGTGGCATTACTTCAGAGATGGTGTCTATAAAGATGGTGTGTATATTAAGACAGATTTGGTCCCAATAATGACCTCTGGTGAGACACAAGGCTTAAAGTGTAAAGTCGTTATTTGTTCTGACACCGTTTCACTGCCACAGTCTGGATTTTCATTTCAAATATTTAACAATAACATGATAGCCATTTTACAGCAGAGACTTCAGCATTTTGTTGGAAAAACCCCACATACTTCTGTGACCAAATAAGCATCAGGAACAGTGTGGCCAGCAGGAGCAGCAGGAGCAGGAGCAGGGAAGTCATTCTGCCCCTGTACACTGCACTGGTTAGGCTGCACCTTGAGTCCTGTGTCCAGTTCTGGGCCCCTCAGTTTAGGAAAGATGTTGTCTTGCTGGAGCGTGTCCAGAGAAGGGCAACAAAGCTGGGGAGGGGTTTGGAAGACAGCCCTATGAGGAGAGGCTGAGGGAGCTGGGGTTGCTTAGCCTGGAGAGGAGGAGACTCAGGGGTGACCTTATTGCTCTCTACAACTACCTGAAGGGAGGTTGTAGCCAGGCAGAGGTTGGTCTCTTCTCCCAGGCAGCCAGCACCAGGACAAGAGGACACAGTCTCAGGCTGCGCCACGGCAGGTTTAGACTGGCTGTTAGGAAGAAGTTCTATACAGAGAGAGTGATTGCCCATTGGAATGGGCTGCCCCTGGAGGTGGTGGAGGTGCTCAGGAGGAGACTTGATGGGGTGCTTGGCTGCATGGTTTAGTTGTGTAGGTGGGTTGGATTGGTTGATGGGTTGGATGCAATGAATTCTGCAACCTTATTGCTGTGTCAAACTCTATCTTCTGACAGAATTATCAAAGAACTATTAAAAAAAATTAAAAAATAAAAAAGGATTGGGATTCCTTTGGAATCAAACAAAACAAATGGATCTATACTTTTCCTTCAAAAAGAATATATATATATATATTTAAACATAGCATCATTCTTTCTGATCTTCATCCATAGTGGCTAAAGCAGTAACTCTTTCTCTTCAGTCATTCCTCATCAGTTTTGGACCAACATTTAATGATCCCTTTATACTTCAGAGACATATTGAGACTGCTAGTTAGGGATGGATTTTACACAGAACTTGATGTGTGTCTATGCCAGACAGATGTATACAGAGCTATAATACGCACACCCTTCCAACTGTCATATGGTCTAACAACTTCTGCTTAAATAGAATTGCACTAAATAAACACAGAATAACATTTAAAATTTAAAAAGCTTTTTTTCTTTTCCACAAGCTTTCAAATTCATTTACTTGAGACTGTTTAGGAAGCAATGGAAGCCAAATGGACAAAGTTAGAAGCATGCAAAGTTTCTTTTTAAAAAAAGGATATGTTTTCAACATGACATTTCCAGGTAACAAACAGAACTGACCATGGTTAAGTCAGATACACTCAATTAAGGTAAAAGTCTGTAATAAAAATGTATTTCTAACAATAGATAAGAAGAGGTTATTTTCCTTTGGACTAGCATAGTTCCCCCGTGCAATTATTTTACTCCCAAGTAGGAACCATAACATTGCACTGAACAGTTGAATCACTTTCACAGAGCACTTTTCAAATGTTCACAGTCTGCCTCTTCCTATACCCAAATTCTTTGGGGACTGAATGCTTCAAATACATTTTGTTCTCATGCCTGCCTGTTTAGAAAGAGCCACCACCTTCTCTCTTTTAATTAGCATCATACTCTCATAGTCTTGAGAGACTATTAAGTCACCTTCTTCTGTTCAATCTCCAGACACCATTTCAAGAGAAACAAGCATTTCCAGATACCTTAACTGAAAAACTGTCCTGCCTTTTAAATGTACTTCAGCTTTTCTGGTTTTACATCATAATTATAATGTATTTTGAATGAACACAGATTTAAAATAATCTTTCCCCTTATCTTTAATTTGTTTTCTGCATTGATAGGTATCATCAATAATTCATCAATGTCTGAATTCATAAGTATGCCACTTGTATTATTTTCAAAGCTTTGTTTTCCTGACACAATGAAATTAATTCCTATCACAACTACATCTGAATGTTTTCCTGCTCTCAGTTTCAAAGCAGCACCTGCATAATGTAAAGGTGTCTTCAAATGATCTGTTAAGAGTAGACCTCTGAGAAAGACAAGAAGATACTACCAATTATAAGGAGAATACTAATTCTATTTCCTTTAAAATGACATGTCAGAACATTTTTGGTCAGTGAAGTGGAATTTCTGAACAGAAGCACGACAAATATTTTGCAGAAATAATCAAACTCTATAAATGAAACCTTATCTTCCTTTCACTTCTTCCTGGTTCAGCACAGCAAGAATGATCAGCACAAAATGTCCTCATCTAGACTATCGTAAAAGCAAGGAAAGCAAAATCCCTAAGGCGTGCAATTGTTGCCCAGAATTACACATCTACTCTTGGGAAACAGACAAACAAAAACAGAAAAAAAAACCCAAACCAAGCCTAACCAACCAACAAACAAAAAGCAAACAAACAAAACCCAAACACCAACTCCCCCAAAAACCTAAAAACACAAACCCAAGTCCACAAATGTATTTTCTGCAAGAGGCTCAGGCATGGTGCGTGCCAAGGCCAGAAGAGTGGCAGAAATGCTGCAAGTGTAGCATGCAGAGGGCCTGGCTGCAGCTCAGGCTCAAACTACTGCAACTGAGAGGACACAAACTTGCAGGATTAAAAGTTTGTCATGCCACAACTTCCACTCAAGACCACTATGCAGGGTGAAAGCACCCTTGAAGCACAGAGGAGATACCTGAAGATGCCAGACAGGAAAAGGAGTCAAAGCTGTTGTACGAGGGAAGGGTGACATGCTGCACACAGCCAGCAGCCCCGAGACAGATGATAGTCCCGTCTTGCTCTCAGAATTCCTTCTTGTAACAGAACAAGCCTTCATCCCCAACAGCTAGAGGGCAAAGGAAATTGTGCTGGCAATGATGCTAATTATCATATTTTCTCTTGATATAAAGGCATACATTTTCTTTTGCCTCCTGAATGGGGTATATGCTATAGTCCCAAGGAATCACAACAAACTCCAGACAGGAAAGAATTACGTGCCTTCAGGCCATCTTGTGGGATCAAGCGTTATATATTTACACAATCTTTGATTTGAAACTTTATTTGAACTTCTCTGTGCTACAAAAGGTCACAGGGATGGAGAATCTAAAGAGAAAACTAAAAAAATGAAATTAAAACCCAACAATGTTGGTGATGATTATCTTCAGTGAATGTGCATTCACATCACTGCAGACACACAATGGACTTATAAGTTACAATTCTTTCAAATCAAAAACTGGTACAGTTTAGGATTCTTTTCTTCTATTTAGCTTCACAGCCTCCTTCACTCATGAATAAAGTTCAGTGTTTCAGTTTCACATCTTCTAAGAAAGTTAAATGAATAGAATATTAAGGTATGCAGTCAGTTCTGCCAGTGAAACCTTCCCATAAACTCAGTCCCCAGAGACTAACGGAGACCTCTGCTTGCAGAATGCTCTGTTATCAACACTGCTTTAATGACAGAAGGATGCTCTTAACCCCTGTTCTTAGTCACTGACAACCTCCACTCCACAAGAACAACCTCCACTCCTCAGTGGACATGGAGGGCAATATGCTAACTAAAGATGAGGACAAGGCAGGGGCACTTAACACCTTCTTTGCCTCAGTTTTTAATACAAGATAGGTTGTCTTCCAGTAACTCACACAGCAGTGGAAATCCTCATTTGCCTAGTCCTGCTGAAGCAGCGCTTCTCCCAGGAACAAGAATAGATGATACCACTCTTACATACCAGTGTGATTTTAATATAAATATCAGATATCAGCTTGGAGTTAATCACTTTTTTGGGTGGTTTGGTTATTTTTTGGTTGTTGTTTGTTTGGGTATCTTTTGCTGAGATCACCTTTGTCTAAAAGCAATGTATAATAGTGTTAAACTAGAAAACTAGTTTTCCCAAACAATCAAACCTATTTTCTTTACACTTCATCTGATAGAGGCCTATTCATTTCAAAGTTTGGCATGCTTCACATAGCTTTTTGTTTATTTTTGAAAGCCTTTTTTAATGCTGAATATGGCAGAGTGTATCATCTTCATTACTGCACAAAGAAGTAAGCAATCCACTGTTGCTAACAGCACTAGAAACTGCTCCATGAAAACATTAAATTATAGCAGGTAGGAGCTGCTCCTTTTTCTACGCATTGTGTAGGTAAAGTCTGCAAGTCATTACCATAGACAGCTCTGGATGATAAAACAGCATAGATTCCTTATGAGTATGAGCTTAAATTCATGGCAGAAAAGTTTCACCAATACTATGGAGCAGAAAAGTATTCCAGCTCAGGAAGATCCTAAACTCCTGGCATCTCAAGAATCTGAGTATACACAGTCATGCAAATCTGACAAGATTTTCCCCATGTTCTTTGCTCTTCTCCTAATTATCTTTTACATTTGGCTAGTGATTTTACCAGGAGAAGGAGACTTAGGATAATGTATATCTGGAGGGTGAAAGGGAATGATTAACATCCTTTTTTATTGGTAATATATAACACCTGCACGAACTTATTTTCACTTAGGAGCATCTAAAAGTCTTTTTGTCCTCCTGAGCAGAAGCATTCCAAATGAGAGCCTCCCTTCAACAGTTACAGTCAAATCCAGAATGACTATATCGTTTTCTTTTGCTTTAATTATTTCAGTTAGCCTTTAGATATGCTTTCCAGTCAATACACAGAAATAGGTACTATAGATGCATAAATACTATTTGAGAACAATCAATTTAAAATTGTGTACAATATGGCCAACTAACTGATCACCATAAAAACTAGGCTAGTGCTTAGGTTTAAAGAAATGAATTGGTCTTGGAGAATTAAAGCTGTTGGCTTCAGACAATGTAAATCATGATCCTTTATTAGGACAGAAAAAAAATATGCAACTGTCTTTGTTTCAGCCTCCTCACACTCCATGGTAAAAATCCAAATTAAAATGGTAAGAGATGCCTTCTGCTCCAAATATTAAATCACAACCAAACAAGTGTTGGCAAACAATAAAATATGGGCAAATCCAAGAAAAATTGGCACGAACAATTGGAAGAAAAAATTTCCAGTATCTAATGTGATCATCATAAACTCTTCCCCTGCCTTTCCACAAATAAACATTTTCATTAATGGATTTGCATTATATTATTAAACAGCTTTTTTCTTTTGATCTCTCTTCATTTAATTTCTTTCTGTTTACCACTTTGCTTCCACCAGGGGTTCAGCTTATCCTCTTTAAAACATTTCTTTTCTTTCATGTAGCACTATGTTCAGTGCATACCAATGAATAGAATAGAATAGAATAGAACAGAACAGAATAAATAAACAGGTTGGTTAATAGAATAAACCAGGTTGGCATCCAACCCATCACCCAACACTATCTAATCAACTAAACCATGGCACCAAGCTTCCCATCAAGTCTCCTCATAAACACCTCCAGTGATGTCGACTCCACCACCATCCTAGGCAGCACATTCCAATGGGAAATCACTCTTTCATGTTTTCTACCATGGCAGTGACCAATGCCAAGAAGTTTAAAGACCCATTAATGCTCTAGCAATTTAAAATAAGATATATTGAAAAAACATTTCCAAGTGGCTTAAGTTCTTTTTTGTGTCATGTCGTGTGCAACTGATTCCAAGATGTCATCACATTATGTAGATGTAAATCAATACAACCGAATTTGCTATGTTTTCTGTACAATCTTATCAAAATACAGAAGAGCACAGCAAAATAATGCCTCTGTTTATGAAAACAAAACCAGTGAAAAACCCACCCAAACCCACAAAACAACACTGATAAACAAAACTCATGTGCCTTCCAGAACTGAACCCTGCGTTCTTCACTTCTATATTAGAGAGAAACATGTCCAACGTGAGATTTCTAGAAGAAGTTTTGGGGGTGTTTTCATAGACATAAATTTAATAAAGAAATTCCAACTGAAAAAAAAGGATAAACTAATAAAATCTGTCATGAGGACTGTCAGGCAGAGCAGCAGTTTGCCCAGAGAGTTTGTGCAACCTCCAGCCTGAGAGATTTTCAAGCCTCGATTGAAGAAAGCCCTGAACAAACCCATCTGACCCTGTAGCTGACCATTCTTAAGCAGGAGGTCCAAGTGAAGACTCCTTGAGGTCCTATCCAACTGACATTGTTCTATAACCTGACAGAATAATCAAGACTTGCATAAAGCACCGATACAAGGTGTTGGTATCAACTTTTGAAGAACTTTGCATTACTGAAGATTTGCTTCAAATTATAAATCGCTGTGTCAGCTTTGGCTCTGTGTCTATTATAGCCACTCCCAAAATAGTCTCATGCCTAAAAGGAGTTATACTAAATATAGAAGAGAGTATTTCAGTCATTTTGAAGTTTTGACCTTACACCCAGTTCTGCAGGCTTTTATCTTCGAGTGGTTCACTCCGTTTTGAAAGTTGTTACTCGCAACACAGTCAAATAAATAACTATAGGAAAAATGAGTACAGCTGGAGTTGCTTAATTTAATCACTGCTACCACAAAGCTTGCTTTCAGCTGTAACTTAATTCAAAAGTAGTTTTACTGAAGTAAATATTTTACAAACAAAAATCAGCATCTGCAAAAGTTTTCTGTTGCTGGTATCTACTATTCAGACAGCAGGAAAAAAACCAACCCTGCCATAGAGAGCAGGTGAAGCCTTTAACCAGAGTCAGACTGTTGTTGCTTGTCACTTTTATACAGATTCTGGTTTTTTAACAAAAAATATCTTTATTGAAAAGGTTTCAAATGAGACAGAGTTAAAAAAAAACCCAAAACACACAAAAAACCTCTCAGGGAAGAATTCTTTCTGATTGTCGCTCTGCTTATCCTGTGCCTAAATGAGAATGTTCAAAATATTTAACAGAAAAGTGAACTTCAGCACTGTTCCAAGAGTATCCAGGGGAGAACAACCAGGAAAATGTAAGACATTGTTTCAACATGGAAAAGGATAGCCTTGTCCTTCTAAAGAGAATCCATCCTACAATAAATGGCAACAACACCACAATTCTGTTGCTCATTCACATATAAAATGTATTTTTTTTATTGGTATAGGATTTTTCAGTCACATTTGTGTTTTAAGAATATGAAAAAAAACATGTGAAGAATGATGATTCTTTTCCTTTTTCCTCCTCAATTCCATAAAACCTTCCTTTAGTGATCTCCCATGAAAACAGGAGTACAAAATGATAAAATCAACTAAGAAATTTCTGAAACACTAGTCCCACCAATAGTTTGCAGAATACCTGTCCCTGACTCTCTGCTACTAGCAAAATTTTGCCTTTTATGTAGAAAATAATTTTATCAATACTGGCTTCTTGGGATGGAATATTTTCCCCATCTATTCCACAATGGGTTGGTGACCAAGTCAAATGAAAGAGGAAAATGGCTACAAGCTCTTCCAGGTTAGATGGTTGCAGGTTCCATAGAGGCTTCCTCAGTAAAGCTAATGAAGAGCAGTATGCAATCTGTAACATCTCATACAGTGGAAAATACACTAAAAGTGCCATATATCATTATTCAAAGTAAAGACTGCAAGGTCTCAGGCAAGGTCTTGGATCTAGCTGAAAAAGAAAAAGTAATTACAGTGGTGATCACAAAAGAGAGATAAATTAATAAGAACAGAAAGATTACATTCATCCTAGAATTCACTGCCAAAGATGATGAAATATTTTCAAAGCAAGCTGCTTTATCTACATCTTGGTGTTGAGTTTGTTTGTTTGTTCGTGGGTTTGTTGTTCTTGTATGAAAAACAGGGAAGGCCAATATGTAAGTAAAAAAAAAATCACCTCTTTCACTTCCAAGAGTATTTTTGACACTACTTGTTTCTCTTAGAAAGAGTATTTATAATTCTAATTGCATAAAAAAATGGCTAAATAACTGCATTACCAAGAAGCTAAAGGATCAGGTCTCTCCCTTCTCCTTGTTTCCTGAAGAAATGGTTATTTTTGTTTGCTTGTTTTTAATGATAATCTCTGCAAACAAGCCATTAACAAATGCAGCCTGCTGAAATATTAATTTACATTAAATAATTGTACACCACACTTTTCTGCTGTTTCCTGCTACTGGCACTAAGCATGCAATAATAATCAGTTTCTGGTGGTGACTGATTAAAATTTCATCTAACTCAGTGTTTTCCATGTACACTTCAATTCAGGCATAACTAATACAGTATTAGTACTGACCTTAATGAATTCTCCCTACCATTGAGTTACCTAGACTAATTGTTATCTAAGAATCTCACAGCTACCACATAAAGTCTATGAAGGTAGAGCAAAGGTAACATAATCAAAAAAGCTTATATAATTGAAGAGCTTAAATCCCCATTATAACAATGGAATATAAAAGATTTAAGAGTTCTGAATGAAAACTAAATTATGAACTTTTTTGCCATAAAACCTTCAGTCATATGAATGAGCTAAGCTAAGAAGTCCTGTTCTGTGCTTCATCAGTAGCAATTTACATGGTTTCTCATGCTGCAGTGGTGAAAGCAACAAAGATCGTTGTGGATGAGAAATACAACACACACTATGGAAATGGTCTATTAAATAATTGTCCTTATTAATCCAGTTCATTGGTACCGAAAGAAGCAAAGGTTCCAAACAGGGAAAGGATTTTTGAGGCTTGAGAGAAATGCTCACTTTGATTTGCCTGTGCTCTGGATAGCAGAGTACCTGAAATCTTTGAAGAGTAAATGTAGTGTGACAAATGGGTTCAAACCTTTTATCTTCTGCTTAATGAAAAAAGATTTTTGAGAAATTGAAACAAGACCATGCTAATTTTTCTTGTGGATGGGTATTTTATCAGTTCTCAGTATTGTCCTGAAAAAACAACTTCCATCTCCTGTTGGAGCACCTCCGGTTGCCCATTCTTACAAAAGACAGCCAGGGAGTTGTGTGAGGTTTTTAATTCCAGGCAGACAGAAATATCTTGTTACACCCAAATGTTTGTCATTGGTTAAAAACATATAACAGCCAACAGATACTCATCACCTCATCCTGTCTGCAAAGCTTATTAGGGAAAACAGACACATGACTTCAGCATCAGGGGAATCTTTGCCATGGAGTTAGTAAACATAGATTAGTTATGCAGCAAATTTATCACATTTGTTTATTCTCAGTCACTTCAACCATTTTCTAAACTTGGAAACTACAATTTTTCATGTGCTAGTCATCAAAGCTCAAGAAACAAACACATCAGTCTTTAATTCTTAGTCCTTAGGAATCCTCAGTCCTCTCTGTATTAGCAAAGCACAAAACAGCCTCAGTCAAAACTGTCTTTTTATGCAACAAAATGGCCTAGAAAGAAATTACTGCTGTAGGCATGAGATCCATGCCAGCACATGTCTGTGAGTGGGAGTGCCCAACAAAAGGAGAAGTGCATCTCCCTGAGACTTCCCATTCACCCTCTGTCCAGAGGAAAGTGCAGAGTAAAAATCTTAACTGCAGAACAGCATCAAATTTTCTTAAGCTATTCATACTTGGTTTGTTAGACTGCATAAAACAACACCAGAAAGAGACTGAAAGAGGTGCAGAAGATAGCTTGGCCAATAAATAAATAAATAAATAAATAAATAAATAAATAAAATCAAACCAATCTAAATGCAATCAGACTGGAACTTTGCAGAGGCAAACCTGATTGAGTCGAACTTATTGTAAATGGCTCATAGTAAAAGTTATTAGCAACATTTGGATGCTTTGCATATGAAACTAAGACAATGTTATAATAATGACAGATAATGAAAATAGGCTTTCCTTTGATATTCTGTTCCTCCTGCACCACATACAGATTGGAACAAAGGTTCCCATCTGCAAAGACATCAAGACACTCTTCCCAATTTAGTCAATCAGAACAGGTAAGATTGGTATTACTTCAAACAGAATGGCCATCTGATGATAACCTCTCAGATAACACTCAAAGCTTCAAATATAATGTTTCTATTCTTTCTGATTTCATTTGTAGTGATAGATTGCATGCTATTACCATAACTGCACTCTTTAAGCTTTACTCGTATTTTAACAGATTTTACATACTGTATCAATATATTTAAGGCAGTAAGTGTAATTGGCCTCTTCTTTGTTCAAGCTTCATATGCACTGGCAAGCCTACACCTTGAATACCATGCTTGCTTTTGGGGCCCTCACTACAAGACAGACATTGAGTTGCTTAAATGTGTCCAGAGATAGGCAGTGAAGCCGGTGAAGGCCCTGAAGAGAAAGTCTTACAAGGAGCAGCTGAGGGAACTGGGGTTGTTTAGACAGAAGAGGGGACTGAGGGGAGACCTCACTCTCTAAAGCCACCTGAAAGAAGTTTGTAGTGAGGTAGGTGTTGGCCTCTTCTCCCTAGTATCAAGTAACAGAACAAGAGGAAATGTTCTCCAATTGTGCCAGTGGAGGTTCAGACTGGAATTCAGAATTCTTTTGTTTGTTTGTTTGTTTGTTTTACTGAAAGACTGCTCAGGCACTGGAGTAGGCTGCCCAGGGAGGTGGTGGAGTCACAGTCCCTGGACGTGTTCAAGAAACGTGTGGACATGGCACTTCAGGACATAGTTTAGTGCCCATGATGGTGTTGGGTTGATGATTGGACTTGATGATCTTGAAGGTCTTTTCCAGCCAAAACAATTCCATAAGAGTCCTGTATACAGTGACAGGTTTCCTGAACTCTCTTCCTCCAAGAGAAAAGGTCCATGTGATGGCATAACTCAGATATTCTGAGTAACTCAGTGAAGAAAGTTTCATCTAACCACTGAGTGCAAAAAGAGTGCAGGAAGTGTCATTGTTGGAGGAAATCAGCTGCTGGAAATACACTCTTCTACCTTCTTAGAGCCAGTTTTACAAATGATGTAAATCTTGAAAGAATGTGTAGATTTAAAAATGTTAGACAGCACGGGGAGCAAAATAAAGAACACTTTTTCTCCCAAAACATAATAATTATGTTGTCTAAGTAAAGATTAGATTATGATTCACAGATGTCAAGTGTCTGCAGCTGGTATCTGCTGTAAGAAAACACCACAGTAATGGAAGATAACTCAGCCTTATTTCTAGTGTATGAAAATCATCATACAACAAGCAGTTAAAATGTTAACTTCTAACCCTTTAAAACTGAAGCAGCACTCTTGCATTCATAAGAACAAACAAATACAAGAAAAACATCTGCAGTAATATGTAAGCAAGCATATTTGTGTGTGTGTTATTTTATCCCATACCTCCCTTTTACAATATTCTTTCACTATATTTTGCCTAATTAACCTGATCTGCTATGAGAAGAATTAATATTCAGTCTTTAAAGTTTGCCCTTCAACCAAATTCAGATGAAAAAATATCAGAGACCACTCAGTGGAACAAATCCAACTAGAAAGGCATACAACATTAAAGCATGCTAAGAAATAAATCCTAAACTTTTCCATTTTAAGAAACAAAGCCTTCCCCCCCCCCCCCCAATCCCTAGAAATAGTTTAATAACGCAGGAAACATTAACATTTATCTTCATTGTTATGTAGGTGCAGTTCAGACACCAGGAAATCCTCCATCCTCATGCACCTCCTCTATTTTTGCCCCTTGACCATTAAAGCAGCTAGCAGACAAAAATGTTATGGAGAACTATGCATTGCCTCCTTTGTCAAACAATACAGCTGTAATCAGTTTAAAATAATTAGGAAAAAGATACAGAATGCATTCTGGTGTGCTATAATTATCAGCCTACAAACACTTGTAAATCATCAATAATTCACAACAGTTTAGTTCAACTGAAAATAAGAGATAAGTGTTATTCTTATAAATGTCCTTTGTACAAAGGGGATCTCTCACCTGGGCACCTGTTCTCTGAGCTGATATGAAAGGTCCCATACGTTTTGTACCCATTGCTGTTTAAGTTGTAGTGTCATAGGCTTACTCCCTCTGATAGCATTAAGTTCAGAAAGGTTTTGTGGCAATGGCTCTTAGCTTTTGATAAAGAGCTCAACTCAGAACATTTCCTATAGTTCATTTCAGCCATATCACCTTTTCTCCTTTGACATTCACCATAGTGAAAATACCCTGAAAAGCATCTTAATTGTCTCACTAAAAAAAAAGGATCATGGGGAAAAAGTCTGGACATCCCTTGGGCACTGGTCATGAAAGACTACTTCTTTTGAAGTTTCTTCTCAAAATAAGCAATTTTTAAACAGATGAAAGATCAAGAGGTCTACATGAACATATCTATAAATGTTTTGCTATTCACAGTGTTATTTTGTCATCCTAAGCTTTCCTTTCAGTATGAGATTCTAGGAAATGTAGATGGCCAACTTTACATTGACATGGGGTTTCAGAAACATAATACAAGGCAGCCATGATTTCAACTTTTTCCATAAGTAGAATTGTGGGGTGAGCCTTTGGCATGACAACAATTCCAGATATGCTTATTTAAACAACTAAATATTGGACAAGGTGAATGTCAAAACAGGCTGTGTGGAGATGGAAGTGGAGGAGGTGCACGACCATACACAGACACGTACATACAAGAGGAGCCCTGGGTATGAAGCTCCGTACAGCACATGATTTTCCAAGTCATTTTCTCTGTTTTCAAAAGCAACGAGTCATTTAAATCCTTTAATTCTAAATGGTGGATGCATATTCTAAACTCAAAACTTCCTAAAGAGACCTTAAAATTAACTGTAATTGCAGCTAAAAACATGAAGTGGGAAACCAGATACAAAATACTAAATTACACCTCTGTTGTACAAATTCTGAAAACGTTATTTTAATCATAAAGTAAACAGAGTGCCGGTAGCTGCGTTTCCCAAGGATATCCATTCATAGCCTGTCCAGTTCTGAAGTAACATGGTTTTAATTAATCTCAGTCAACAAGATTAGTTTACCTGTGCACTTGTCTATGTGAAATGAATATAAATATTACAATATCAACTATGCATTTAAATCACAAAGCTCATCAACTTCTGTTGGCAAGGTGAAAGATAAAAGCCACGGAAGGTCCTTCCCAGACTCTGTCACTAATGATAAACAGCATTAACTGCTTCTGCAGACAATAATGCTGCTATCTTGGGAACACAGGCAGCCACCATGAGAACTTTACAGCTTCACTAATCATACTCTTGTTTGTCACAGAACACCAAATAAAATCTCAACAAGAAAAAGCAATAAATATTAACAGCTATGAACAAAGGAAGGTCACATTAATATGTAGATCTTTAAATACAAGATGCTTTCTTCATTAACTAAGTAAGTTGTTCATTATTATAGAGTGTCAAGGGGGCGTAAGGGAGAAAATACATTAAAAAAAAAACAACCCTGATTGATAGCTTTAATATATTATCTACTCAACACTTAATATCTAAAGAATCAGGATTTTTTGCTTGTTCTACTTTTAGCTCAAGGTTGTAAGTTGTTTATATCACCTAGTTTATAACCCACGTATGTTGTTCAGTTTTTGCTTTACTCAGAACCTTTGGTCCTGGGCAGAGATTGGCTTTGGTTTGCACTAACCTCTTCTTCTCTCCTGTAATTTATTTATTTTCATTCTTTATTTTTAATTTCTAATTAGAAAGAGTCTTGAGGGCATATTTAATACATTCCTGTTCCTTCTTGATCACAAAGCCGTAATGATGGTTTCCATTTTGTCACCCAAAACTAGGTGGAATTATCCCTACCATGCCCTGCTCAGTATTCCTTAAAAACAGCAACAGTGGGTAGACTTGAGCTGCCACCAGTGCCCCAGAGTCTATGCAGATGTATAATTAGGTTTTGCAATCCATCTACACCAACAATGCATTTATTAAAACAAATGCTTGATGAAGAATTAGCAGGAACAAAAAGCAGCACATCCAAAGTCCACTCTTTCTTATATAATACTAGATACATACCTAACCCAAATCTACTGTTTACACTCAATTAGTTCAAAGGCTTTATACTTACATTTTTTTCACTTTAGTTCCCTAATCCCTTGCCTATATTTTGGCAAGATGCTCCCACCTTGCCTTTACTTGACAGCAATCAGTAAGTCACTCTCTGTGTCAAACCCTGGACTACAACTCTTTGCATGTTATGAAGTCTCTTGGAAGTAGAAAAACAATGTAAGATTAACGTAGCCAGACACTCCACCTTTATTACTGTAGAAAACTTGCACAGGCTGCTTCCAAAAGCAGTTATTAATTATAGAAGTGAGGCCATATATGTAAAGCTTTTGGAGAGTGTAAGAAGAAAGTGAAATAATTACCTCAGAAAAAGTATCACAGTATCACCAAGGTTGGAAGAGACCTCAAAGATCATCAAGTCCAACCTGTCACCACAGGCCTCATGACTAGACCACGGCACCAAGTGCCACGTCCAATCCCCTCTGTATCTCAGCCCTCATTACACAGGAATCTTCCCCTCCCTTCTGCTGCAGTACCAACCTAGGCCCAAATATGCCTTCACAATAGCTGAAGCATCTCTCAATAGCACCACATTTATGTGACCTTTCCTGTACACAGGCACTGAAGATAAAATGGCATTATCAGAAGCTAGTGGCCTGTGAAGGCCACCAGAGTCCTTTTGTCATGGCTCAATAATACTCTTTTAGGTATATAACCCCAAACTCAGGTGCATATAGGAAACCTGAACATTAACAGTAGTCAAGATATGTGGTTAAAATGAAAAATGGTATTTTAATAATCACTTTAATATCATATTAAACAGTCAGAATCCTTAAGATGCAAATACGCTTAGAGATATATTCAAATTGATCTACAGTTGGGTGATTCATATGCATTATTTCACTCAGAATAAATTAAATAAATTCTATTTTTATGTATTGTGTTGCAAACAAGTGACCTTTTTATACATAAAGGCTTAATTTATTTACACTTTGGAATTATTTGTTACCGACGCATTGCTGCCAAGCTGGGAACGCGAGGCAGGCTTGACACTGGTGTCAAAATCAAGCATGCCCTGTCTCACCAGCATCACAGATGGCTAGTGAACGGGAAGTCTTCAGAAGTGTTGAGGGGCAGGACTTCATTATCAAGAGACCAGGCTCATCTGCAATATAAGCTGAAAATACATTTACTGCAGGAGTTTCACATTTATTTTACCTATCCTTGCTCTGTTCCCTTTCAGACTTCAAGTCCTATTGGGAGCTTTAAAAACAAATACATTAAACATTTGCTTTGTGGAAACTCCTTTAACTAACTGAAAAATTGATTCAGTATATATATGAGTAGGAACATATTCCAGTATCCTCCAGCTCCAGAACAAGAGGACACAGTCTCAAGCTGCACCAGGGGAAGTTTAGGCTCGAGGTGAGGAGAAAGTTCTTCACTGAGAGAGTCATTCACCATTGGAATGTGCTGCCCAGGGAGGTGGTGGAGTCACCATCCCTGGGGGTGTTCAAGAGGGGACTGGACATGGCACTTGGTGCCATGGTCTAGTCATGAGATCTGTGGTGACAGGTTGGAGTCAATGATCTTTGAGGTCTCTTCCAACCTTGGTGATACTGTGATACTGTGATACTGTGATACTAGAGTGGAATGGAATGCAGGAATGGCTAACATTCATTCACTAGCCTTATTCAGATCTCTATTCAAGATTTTTAAAATTCTTATGCAAAAAAGTAAGAATATTAAAATATCAGTCTAATCAACACCAAGAAGTGAGTTTAGCCTTATTTTAATATGGTGTCAATATTTTTTTTCTGCTGTGACCAAAAGACACAAGAAGTATACACAACAGTCAGCAACATTTCTTTCCCATAAGGAAACAGAAACAACTCGATCAAATGATAAAGCCAAGTATTGTTATCAATACAAGGTGCTTAAGGACCAGCATATGATCAGGACACATAAATATTAAGCATTACCAATTTTTTCTGGCATCCTGCAGAAACATGCCACTCAAGGATTCCTTGTAGTGTTGGGGGATAGGTTGGACTCGATGATCTCAAAGGTCTCTTCCAACCTGGTTACTTCTGTCCTATTCCACATGGCCCCTCGTGCTGGAGGTGGTATCTTTCCAGCCAATTACTCTGAATTATTTTTTCTTCCCCCTGCTCTAACCCAGTTGTTGCTTTTTTTAGCTTACAGCTTTTTGGCATCTACAGTATCCTTTAGCAAAGGGCTCCACAGCCCAGCAGTGTGTTCATTTAAAGACAGATTTCTCAGTTTCCTTGCCATAGCTCACACTCAGGAGAGATATCTCAGGAAAGTAGAGAGACATTCTTGAGGAGGAGCCTAAGTTAGATATGAATATTTCCTCTTCTTTAACTGGTTATAGAGTCTAATGGGCTTTTACTTTGCATAATACATGCCTACTTTCTATACATGGACTTCCTGTGTGCATTCTCCTTAAATACATCACACACCTCTAAAGTGATGAATATTAACGAGAAGAGGTTCATTAAAAGGTAGTAAAGCCAGTCAGCGTTCACCTAGGCACAAGATTCTTTCCCAAGATCATTCAAAGCTGAATTCAAATAAAACAGCAGGATCCCAGAACAGTATTTCAGACAAAATCCTTTCAAATAAGATTGCTGTTTGACTGTCAGGCAAAAGACTTTTAAAACTCATTCATCAGAAGATAAACAAACATGAGACCTTATCACACAAGTGCTGCAGATGTAACAATAAAACCAAAACTAATCAAAACCCACAAACAAACCAACAAAAACCACACCTTTGACAAAAGGGGAGATAAAAGTAGACAACAGGAAGCAATGAGAGAACTAGATTAACCTCACTATCTTGAGAACTTGTTTCAATTCAGGTTCCTTCAGCAGATATCTACGTCTCAGCACAACCTTGAGCTACAGAAGAAATCACAAAAGCGCTGCCATACTAAAGCATGTAGTCATGTCTTAGTCATGGAAAGCCCAACCTTCTTACTCTGCTAGGACAGAAGAGTTCCAGTGAAGCAACAATGAAGCGATTTGCTTTCACTAGTCTGATGAGCAGGTCTCACTGTTGTAGGCTAAAGGAGTAGAGGAAATGGTTTTGCTTGTGAAAGCTTCCTAAAATCAAAACTTTGCTTGTTTTGAGCAAATTCGGATACTTTTGGTACTAACTTCTAGGCTTAGAGAGCACTTGTCTCTCACAAAGCTATTCAGAAGCTGTAATATTTGTCAGACTGACAGGGTCAACTGGACAAAAATAATGTGCCTGCACTTGAAAGTGAGAGGCAGACCCTTAGCAATGCTGTACCTTTCTTGGTTCTTTCCTTAGTCAGTGAATAGAGACTGGTTCCTCTAGGGTGTGAGGGAATGAAGTTAAGCACTTAACTCCAATTATTGCTCAAGAAGAACCTGCTTCTAGCCCCTGAGGGAGTTCAGAAATTAGGAAAATTCAAAATACCAGAAAAAAGTTTGGGAAACTGAAGTCCAGGAATGCTGCCTTTTAACGAGGAGCAAATTTCTCAAGAACAGAGTCTGACAATCACTTCGTGGCGCTCTGTTGCTTTAAAAAACAGGGGGGTTAGAAAGCAATCCAAATGGAATATTCTAACATAAAGACATACTTTTAGAAGTTGTACATATCCAATAAAACAACTGAGGTGCTTCTAAGCCTGCATTGCTTCTAAGATCAGCCTGCATTGCTTCTAAGATCAGCCTGCATTGCTTATTGATTTAAATTCCTAGGTTTGGACTTGGCAGAAAAGTTCACAGTGCATACATACTCTTACCGGTATGGTCATCAGTGGTTTCAGACAACTTCCTGCAAGAATTTCTGTTAAGTACCACAAATAATACTATGGCTCCATCTGAAAGACTTTTCAGAGTTTTGGGAGAGTGATGCATCCTACTATATCGCTACACAGATCCACTGGGAATTATGATAGATATGGGCACTTATTCTACCACCCCACCAAGGGACCATATTATTCTCAGTCATTCTGTGATCTCAGGATGAAGGAAATCATTTATCTCCATTTCAGAGTTGTGTTCAGGATATTGTGTGTAGAAATGACTGGTCTGACAAAGAGCAGTTAATTTGAACTAATACCAAACCTCTTTTTATTGGTCTTGCAGAGAGATCTATCAGCTGTTGTACTACTGACTGGGAAGAGGAGCCTAGAAAAAAATATAAAGAAAAACATCCAACTTGATAATAGCTTTTAGGGCTGTGTTTTAGGATTTTTTTTTCTTCTTGTGATCCCCTCACAAGGAGATCAAGAGTACTCTTTGCCATATTTGTGCCCTATAATAATTCCTTCAATATTCTCAACTGATTTTTTATTATTACTGTTTTTTCAGAAAACATGTAAGTGATCACCTGAGAGCAGGAGCTGCAGCTACCTTTGAAATGCTGTCATACCCTTGTGCTTCAATTGCCAACAATCTGGTTCGGTGACTAGCTCATAAAGGTACTACAATGATGTCAAAAGCCATCACAAGGATTCAGCCAGAATATAATACAGCTAGGTGATGGAAAAAAATGTCAGAGCAGGAGGAAGAACAAACAAAGACATAGTCAGAGGCAGTTTTCCTGTGGTCAGCAGTTCCACTGACACTGTGCTTGAAGCTGTGAAATTTCCTGTGGGAACAAAGCAAGAACCTTCAAAACCTGCCTGCAAGGTACCTTTGAAATCTGCTGCAAACAGACAATAGCAAAGACATGGGAAGAAGTACATTAGGAATTCAGTTCTTCAAAGCATTACCTCGGTGTTTAATTTCAGATATAGTTCCAGTGGAGTAAACTACCTTACTCTTGTCCTAAAAGGTTATTACCTGTAAACATGGTGCAGGTTAAAGATCAGAACCTGGATCTTCAAATTTTGTTAGAATTATGTATCTGTATTTTCGTTTATATTTACTCAAGAGGAACCAGTCAGTCCTGGACAAGTGATGCAGTAACTTAGGAATTCACTAATCTAGAGGAAAAAAACTGCACTTGCATGTAAAGCCATCTAATAGGACAACGATACTGTTCGAGAACAGTGTTGCCACTCCCTTGTCACAAGCAGCTGAAATGCAGCAACTTCTTTTCCACAAAAGACATCTGAAAAAGAAATGCTACACATTGGCTTAAAAGCTACATTCAGAGATCAGTCTTGATTAAAAGGAAAAATAAATTCACTCACAGAGTGCAGTATGAACATGGAAACAATAAAAGATTTTGTTTACCTAGCTGAGAGGTATTTCTTTTTCAACCTTTAGTAGTGTAATTTCTATAATAGACATGTTCAATATTCTCATATACTAAAACTGAATATTGTGTGGAAGGATAATAGAATACAGGCCCCTTCCTACAAACACGAAGTAAGTAACTCTGTTTTATCTCCAGTAGGTTCCATGAATAAAGTGGATATTAACAGCAAATTGTAGTGTGTTTAATTGCCCATATTTCACATGCATGTGTTATACATCTACACAGCAGCCCCTCACTTTCTCCTCCTTCATTTTTAAAACAGTATACAAATACAGGACTATTTCTTCCAAGTGAAAGGATCACTTGGAGGTCCCAGATATTTTTCCCCTCCAGTACTATCATAAGTGATAAATTACAACAAATTGCAAGCCTAACAAAAGAACACTTTAAACTGTGTTGTCATATTTATTATAAAATTCCTGGTTCATTGCATTTTGGCATTTTATACAACTGGTTCTGACAGTGATTAACACGGTTTGGGCTTCTGCTGTTTCACCCAAGAGAAATAAAACACCAAAATCTCTGCAGGTGTGTAATGGGCCAGGGATTCACAATCTGTTCTGCAAAGTCAGACTTGAAAGACTTCAAAAACAAAAATCCTGAAGTTGGCATTGCCACTGTAATCATTGAAAGCTTTTTGCATATTTCAATGAATTCTAGTTGCAATGTTTTAATCAGCACTGTTATTCAACATTTTCCTGTAACCATTTAACCAATTGTGCAACGTGACCAATTCTCCACTAGCTTCACGAAAAAGGTAACGCATCAAGGAGTAGATCTGAGACTAAATAACAAAGCAATCTAAATTATTAATTGCTTATTTGAACTTGAAGAGGGGGTTTCACTTCTTTGAAGGACACTGTACAACTTATCTGGGTGGTTAGAATTATGCAGTAATTACAAAACAGCAATCAGAACATTGCATCTGCAGAAAGGAACCTCAGGACAACACCCTTAATTGCTCCTGTGATTACCTGCCTAAAAGTAACACAGAACACATTGAAGAAGAGTTAAAGGTTTAGGCTATAATTTCAAATCCTTTACAACTGAAAAAAAAAAAATAATTAAAGATAAATTCCAAATTATTAAATAACTCTAAAAATTTTAATACAAAACCTCTGCCTTGTGTGTTACAGACATTTCAGGGACATATTTTGTCATTATATCTCTTTGTTAAGAAATGGAGAAGACAATGACTTGCAATATTTCTTTGTGCTTTGTTTTAGTTTTTCTTTTAAAGAGCATTTCCTTATATTCCATATATGTGCTCTTACAAACGTAGAATCATGGAATGGTTTAGGTTGGAAGGGACCTTAGGGATCATCTACTCCAACCTCCCTGTGATGGGCAGGGATGCTTCTCCACTAGACTCAGCTGCCCAAGGCCTCATCCAACCTGGCTTTGAACACTCTCAGGGAGGAGGCATCCACCACTTCCCCAGGCAACCTATTCCAGAGTCTCACTACCCTTGTAATGAAGAACTTCTTCCTAAGATTCAGTCTAAACCTACTCTCTCTCAGCTTAAAACCATTCCCCCTTGCCCTATTGCTACACAACCTCATGTAGTGTCCCTCTCCAGCCTTCCTGTTGGATCCCTTTAGGAACTGGAAGGCTTCTATAAGGTCCTTTAATTTTTCTTTTGCTCTCTCTCCCCAAGTGGTATTTCTCTTGGCATTTAGCCTGAAATTTTAACAGATTTGTTCTTCAAAAATAGGCTCTTGAATGTAAGACTAAAGTGGAACTGCAAACAACAAACAAAAATAATTTCCTTTCCATTTCCTCTTCTTTAGAAATTATAAACTTTATTTCAATAATCACATATAGACCTGAGGGTCACAGCTTCAAAATATTCATCAGAACAAAATGAGTCATTCCAACACAACATAAACCAACAGCAACTCTTCATACCATTTTGCTGAAGACTCAGTCAAAACGATTGATCTAAACCAAAAATAAAACCATCCCCCTGATCATTATAAACTAATATTATCACAAAGATAATAATATAATCACAAAGATGATCAAATGACTGGGAAGAGCAAAGCCTTGAGTATAGAAGGCTAGAGATGACCTTATCACCACGTTCCAGTATTTAAAGGGTGGCTACAAGATGAAGACTCCTTTCTTAAAAGGAATCACATGGCAGAGAGGAAGGGTAATAGGTACAAAACACTCCTGGGGAGATTCTGATTGGACACTACAGGAAAATTGTTCACAGTGAGAACAATCAGCCGCTAGAATAATCTCCCCAGGGAAGTGCTGGAGTTCCCAACACTGAGCAATTTCATGATTCATCTGGACAGGGCACTGAGCCATCTTGTCTAGACAGTGCTTTTCCTAAGAAAGTTTGGACCTGGGGAGCCATGGTGTCTCTTCTAACCTGGTATTCTACGATTAGCAGAAAGAATAAGCTAAATGAATCTATCATAACAAGAAGGTAGTAAGAATTGAAGTACCATACAATACTAAGCATAGTTGATACTAGATGAGGGTTGAAAGGTCTATTAGATGTTTTGTTTGTTGTTGGGTTTGGGTTTTTTAATTCCATAGTCATTCATGATTTAAGAAAGTTAGGTTTGAATGAGTCATGCAGAACAGCATCATCCTTTGCACACATCCTGGCTCCTTGACTTGGCTGACTGCAATGGACTGCTGCCATCTCAATACTCCTACTTCTCCCTTTGCTTTTTATGAGCTTTTTTATCAGACCCTTGAATGTGAGGATCAGGTGAAACAAGCAGATTGTCAGATATGAGCAGAAGTCAGAGCTTCTGAGTTTTCAGTCTCATCTTACCTAGTTCAGCATGATTCATGCCAGTTGATATGCATGGGGTAGTTTGTCTTGCTCAGAGGTTTGATTGTATTTAGAAGCAGAGTAAAATCATAGGAGAATAGGAAGAAAGGTAAAAGTCATATTCTAGAGCAGAAAAGGTATTTAACAAGGAAAGTCCACCTAACAGGATGACAAAGGGATCATTTTTCAGTCTTTTGCAATGATAAAGATTGCATACAGATGCCTCACAATGGGCATTTAAGCAACTTGATATGGAAACTTCAAAGTCCTGATACAAAATCTATCTATCCATCACAAAACAGTAGTAAAACTAATACACATAACACTTTTGAAAAGCAGACTTTCAGCATACCACTCTGTACTTAATTCTTTCTGATCACTAACAATCCATAACTTTTAGGAACGTTCTGGTAGTAACATAACAAAATACAGAACAGAAGTCCAGGTGCTGTCTGCCTTCAATATGTTCTGTATCTACATAAAATCTAGTTGGAGAAGTAATCAATAGATGGGCAAAGGAAAAGGGATTAATTGAAATCTGGAAAGCAGAAATGAACACCTAGAATTCATTAGAATATTCAACTGCTAGAGATTCAAATATCTGAGAATGCAGAGCATAACAAAAATGATGCTAATTTCCCCCATTATCATTATCAGCTGAGCATGTGTGCTAAACTATTAATTTCCTCCTCTATTACACAGAAAAGCATGAGAGATGTAGGTGCTCAAAAGGTATAAACATCGCCCATTCATGGAACATTTGGGTTTGGTGGTTTTGTTTTGGTCTTCAATCACCAGGCATCCAACCCAAGATGATAATGTTGGGTTTCCTTCTACTCCTCATATTCCACAACCAAAAGCCAAAAGGTGACCCTCGTAGGTTGTGTGCAATTTTGTTTCAGATTTGTATTCTCCTGCTTCTAATTCTGTAATGTTATCAGTTTCTCTCTGGCTTGCAATAAGCATAGCACAGAATAAGGATGTGAAATTTGCACATTAATTCAAATGTTGTAATAAAGTATCACCATGTCTCCTTGATATGAAAGTTCAGTGATATTGTTCCTATGATTATTAATTCCTTTGGCATAAACTCAGAAGTATTTATACTGTATATTAATTAATAAATTATGCACCTAGCAGTTAGTTGAAGTCACTCTTTCCAATTTCCCTTAATAATGTGGCTGTCACCTTAAACCAAAGCGTTTTGGGGAAGGGAAAAAAAAAATCAAATCCTGAAGGGGGGGTGGGGGGAATAAAAGAAAAGCTAAACTATCCCCATCAAACTTTAAAAATGTTAAGCAACACTGTTAGCCTGAAGACATTTTTGACCCTACCTGGCAGCAGTTGTCTTAAATAATTGTTTTGGTTTATCTCAAAGACTTTCTCTGCAACGCTTTATTTTCAGAGAAAATGAGAAGCTGGGGAGAACAAAGAATTCTCTTTGAGAGCTGATTGTTTGGCATATATTAAATAATACATGTATGACGCTGGGTAATGCAGAATTAATACTGCAGATCCGAGTCACCGCCAACTATCCAAAGGCTACAAACACTCTTGGTTGATAATGAGTTATGTCCTTGAAAGTGTAATTTTGATAGATATACATGGAATTTTCCACTGATACTAGTCTATGGGGGAAAAAAAAAACAACAAGATTAGAATGTGCAGCTTCAGTAATCATTCTGATGCTTAACTGTTATAAATATTTCTCATGTCAAATTTGGGAATGCAAAACAAATGCAGCTTTCCACTATGGTATCTGTTGCACTTCATTTGGAGATGTAGCTGGCAACAATTTTGCTTGCTACAAGTAGCAGCAAATAGAAACGTTAATCGTCAGTATGAATGCCAGCCAGCTGCTTGGCTTAACTAGATCAAAGGTTATAATTTCCTTCCTACGCAAAGCCAATTCAAGGCTTCTCTTTAAGCACCTCCTCCCTGCCCCCACCCCCCCCCAAAAAAAAAAAAAATCCAAACACACATCCCTCCTCCCAAATAAACCCAACCAAAAAACCCCAGAAAACTATGAATTGCTGGGGGAGAGGGGAAGGAGGGTGAGTGTAGTTGGAAACGTAAGTGGTTCAAGTACTGAGTTTGATTTTGAGGACAGCCATTAAACGGGACTTTTCCTTGAAGTCCCTGTACTGTCTGTACAGCATGCTAATTCTACAGAATGGCTATTCCAAACTAAACCCAACCTATTTCGTTTTAGAAACAAAATTGACACGGAAACTGTACACAGAATACAACATTTGGATGAATTCTCTCACAGATACTGTTACTGGTAAATTTAGATACATTATTCTATATCCTTCTGTCAGAGTTATCTCTTGATGTAGGTGACATGCTACTGACTTTGGTACCCCACATGAAAAAGCTTTCACCAAACTTTCAAACCATTCATTTGGAGATGATGATGATGATAATGACTACTGATGAGACACACACTTGTTCTTCATAATTTGTTCCTATGGTAGTTCTGATTTTTCTTTAATATAGCTAAACCACAGGACAGATACTTAAAACTCTGAAGTGGGTAGCTGGTTAATTACTCTGCTAATGTAAGAACAGAGAAACCTGCTAGCTACAAGAAGAGAGTGTACAATGTGAAGCTTTTCCATGCAGGAGCCCAAGCAAGCAACTGTTTGCCTAATAACTGCAGTGCCTCACACCTTCTCTGCAGTGCTCTGTGAATGCAGCCCACATGCACCATGAGTATAGGAGAAAAACCCAGGGGTTAGCTGAATTGTGAATGTTCAGAGGAAAACCAGCTGTGGTGGCTCTCACACATCCACATTTAGATTCTGTCCCTGACACTGTGTCAGCACAGCAGGTTTAATGAGAGCACGCAGTGAACTCAGAAGAGCTATCCTATATATCTCATTGGCAGGAGCTGACCTCAGGCTGCTGCAGCCACACCGAAACAATCTTTAATCTGACTCAACAAGCATTCAGGATTTTCTCAGTGATGTTTCTTAGCAAGTAGACATTCTAATGTACCTTGACCTGTAGGATATGAAGGAGGAAAAGAATGAAAAGACAAGAAAAACCACAGAGAGTAGAGAAGGCAGAGGGGGGGAAAAAATAAAAATTCAAGATGTTGAAGAGTTTGCAATTTAAAATTGCTCTGCTTTCATTTTTTATGCAGGCTTAAAGGACAGGAAGAGAGGAGCTAGAACATGCTCTTTCTAAACTATCTACAACCAAAAGAAAATGTCCAAACAATTCCTTATTCAACAAAATAGCACCAATACTATTTTAGAAAGAGATATACATGTTCAAGATTAATCTTGAGGAGATTATAGGGCAGCCATATGACTGAGGCATCAATTATAGGGCAGCCATAAGACTGAGGCATCAATTATAGGGCAGCCATAAGACTGAGGCATCACTTTTCACTTTGAAATTCTTCTCAGGAGTTCTACAATGGTCTCAAAGACGGGAAAAGTTGGGATGAAATCTTCTTAGGATTTGTATTTCTTCTTCAGTCTTAATCCTTCAGAAGTTTAAAGTGGTTTCTCTATAACCCTTGCCCTCTATACATTCTTCTAATACCTTTTATTTGTTTTTATCTCAGCCAACTCCTTGTTAACCAGTATGCACGGGACACAGAGAAGGGGAATTCATACAAAATATGATGGTGTCATAAAGGCAAAAAAACCCAACAACAAACCCAAAAATCAGCCTCTGAGGAGTCAGTGAATTTGTCTATTTGTGTTCACAGAGCTGTTACAGAGTAAGACTCCTTTTTACATATATATACATAAGTACATATATATAAGTGTTTAAGAGCTATGTGCATTTGCTTAGTCAAAACTTAAATTTTGGATTTAAGCAAAATTGAAGAAAATAAATGAGATGGTTGCAATGGAAGAGTGAAATTACTGATTAGCATTGTGCTTCGTCACAGGCAGAATAGCTCTGTCTCTTCTAGATGAGACAAGTGAAGACTTGAGAAAGAGAAAGGGATTTCATCCTTAATCCCACAAGTTACAAAGCCATTTATCCTTAAAAGTGAAAAGCACCTGAAATGTCTGTGGTTTGTTTTTTGGGGGGTCTGTTTTGCTTTAACTTAGTAAATGAGCAGTATCCTGGAAGTCAGTAGGAGAAAATGAATTAAAAACACCCAATGGATTTAGTTATTGATTTAATTAGTGGTAGCATCTCTTGCAATTTCATGTAACATCTCTCACGCAGCCTATCTTTAAAAGTATCTTCTGCCATCACAAGATGTCCTAAAGGCCTACACATTTGCAGGAGGAAACTGATAGGAAGTGCTGGTGTAAGAGAATACCTCGACACAGCCTCCAGAACCGCAGAATACACAAAGGCATCGCAACAGCTTACATTTGCCTCAAAAATCTCCCACTCAGTGATTGCCATTGAACCAAATCACAAATTCAAATGTTTAACTGTTATCCTCCAGAACATATCCACAGCATAATATTAACAAGTTAGAAGAGTATATTTAATACTTAGAATGCATTCATTACGGTTTTAAAATTCAGCATTTTACGCGCTGTGCATAGCGCAAAGGAACACAGCACTTAGGAGCCACTGTGCTGGAAACCAGGCAGTTCTGGGTAGTACTTTAGTACTCCTAAAGTGAATTCTAAGTAGCTTTAAATGACATCTTGCAGACGTGATTGTATATAAAGTTGAACCACTGCATATAAGTTAATTTTAAAAAAGGAGCCTACATTGTCCTTGGATATCTATTTTATACATTCGAAAGCAAAATAAGCCTCCTTTTCATCCCCAAACTTTAATTCAAAACTAAGAATAAACCCTCGCCCTCGGCAAGAAATTAACTCCTAAATACATTTTTAGCGTTATTATTACCAACAGGTGAGTGAGCCTTCCCTGTCCATGGTCTCAACCCTCAAGCCTTTTCTTGTTTTGTTGGGAGTTTGTTGTTTTGGGTGCTGGTTTTGTGGGGTTTTTTTTTGGGGGGGTGGGGTTTTGGTTTTGTTTTGGTTGGTTGTTGCTGTTGTTTTGGGGGAGTTTTTTGTTGTAATTGCTGGGGGGCAGGTTGTGTGGGGTTTGTTTGTTGGCTGGTTGTTTTTTATATCCTTCTCATCCCCCTGCAGGAGGGTAGGAGTGAGCAAGCAGCTTCATGGTTGCTTTGCTGCTGGCTGGATAGGCTTAAACTCCACTGGCATATAACCATTTTCCCTCCTGCATTTTTCCTTTTGCATTTCCTTCTCCTTCTGCATTTACTACCTGAATAACTAAGAAGAAAGATATCATGGATTCAGACAGCCTTTTGTCAGGAGAAAAAATTTGTTCTTTATTATTATGTGCAGGTTTTGTAATGGCTTTATATATGGCAGGACAGACTAAGAACACTGTTTCTTTTCTTGTTGTACACTCTTGCCCTTTTACAAAAGCAAACATCCAAGAACTGAATCAAACACATCTGTTCTTTTGAGCAAGAAGTTTCTTACTCCTGCCTTCAAGTCCACTACGGCTGCACCACTGATTCCTTTTTAACTCTGTGCAGTACCAGCATCCTTAAAGTTTAAGGAAACTACGCATTTCACACATGCAGAGGAGCAAAGCCAGCTCAGGAATGCAAATCAAGCATTTCATGCCCAAAGCTATTACACAGAAATTACTATCTGGGGTTGCATCATCAGCATTACTGCTGTAGCATGAAGGAGAAAAACAAAACAAATACTAATGGAAGAGATGGAAGGACAGCAGTGAACACATAAAGATGTGTTAAATCGTTGTTGCAGATTTTCCATTGCCTCCCTGTTCGAGGGAGTTATGCAAATGGACCACAGTACTGACGTGCAGGTGTTTCAGCTTGCATCTGCCATCAAATTACCGGCGAGATTTCAGCGGTTGGTCATACATGAGTGAGTCAGGTAATTAAACTATTTGTTGCAATTAGATAGCATGAATGCTGGTGAATCTGTTCTCTCCTTTTACCTTCACAATAGGAATTTTAAATTAAATAATTTGACCTCTTTGTCCAATAGATTGCAAAAAAAAAAAGGTTTTGGTTTTTTTTTTTCTTTTAAAAAGCTCAAGCAGAAGTCTCAACAAGCTAAAGTAGGATAGATACATGGAGAGTGCAAAACTCTTTTTTTTTTTTTTTTCCTTTTAGATCATCATAGAATCATAGAATCAACCAGGTTGGAAAAGACCTCAGAGGTTATCAAGTCCAAACTGTTACCTAATACCTAACACCTCCTGACAACTAAACCATGGCTCCAAGTGCCACATTCAATCCTTGTTTGAACACTTCCAGGGACGGGAACTCCACCAGCTCCCTGGGCAGCACATTCCAGTGGCCAATTACTCTTTTTGGGAAGAACTTTGTCTTCACCTCGAGCCTAAACTTCCCCTGGCACAGCTTGAGACTGTGTCCTCTTGCTCTGGTGCTGGTTGCCTGGGAGAAGAGAGCAACTCTCCCACCTGGTTACAACCTCCCTTCAGGTAGTTGTAGAGAGCAATAAGGTCTCTCCTGAACCTCCTCTTCTCCAGGCTAAGCAACCCCAGCTCCCTCAGCCTCTCCTCACAGGGCTGTGCTCCAGACCTCTCCCCAGCCTCATTGCTCTTAACATTAATGATTTCTTAAAAATATAGATTTAATGGATGTATAGCTTTAATACATCCCTTAGATATTGAAGAATTCCATGCCAGTACAGTTTCCCCTTTTTACTTCAGATTTGATTATTATGTATTCCCCAAAACCTACCACAGAGAATACACAGATCGTGTGGGGGAAAAAAAATCTTGCAAGAAGTGATTTCAGTGAACACTTATGATTTGCCCTCTTTTTTTTTCATTAAGGCTGATATTTTTGACACCATACTGTATTGCAAGCTATTACCCTAAAGCAATGAGTGGGTAGATTAGATTTCTGTTGAAATACAGAGTGAAAAATCACAAGCCTACATTACCAAGTTCTTCTCAGAGGGTTGCATCATCTTTGTCATACAATGAAGTATAATAATTTAGACCTTGCAGCACCTATTACTGTAAACTGAAAGCCATATCCAACACACCTTGATAATGAAGATATCCTGTAGGAAACAACTCTATTTAAGTTAATGTTCACAAAACATAGGGGGGGAAGAAAAAAGACATTTCTAAGGTACTCTATACTGCTTGTGTTTATTATTCTACTTTTTTTCCTTCCCTATCTTCCCACTGTTTTCTGCTCCAGAAGTAGCTCTTAAGCAGAGCTGAGCCCCCTTCCCAGGCAGCTCAGTCAGAGAAGACAGCACCCCCTGGGCAATTTAACTATCTCCACTGCAGAGAGAGCCCCTCCATTGCAGCATCACTGCTTCTATTCAGGCCCTTCAAAAACTTTCCTTTCCAAATTCCACATGTATTAAGTCAGCTTGTTGCCTTCCTGCTCAGAAGGGTTTTTCAAATGACTCATTCTCTGTAGAGACTACAGCAACTAAACTTTTGTTGTATTTCATATTTATCATATTAAGATAAAGAAAATATGCTTAAATGTTGATGTACTGTATAATGTATCCTACACAATACACTAGGGTAACACCAAGACAACATTTTCTAACTGCAAAGAGAGAGCAAACATACTAGAAAGGTTTAAAAAGATCTAATTTTTGAGGTATATGTTGGTGCATTTTTTCATCATGTGTGGTTTTAAAAATGGAAAATTAATCAGTTGATGGATGGATACCACTTTCAGAAAGTTGATAAGATGGCAATGATACAGCCACTGAACCATGTCTCTACCATCTCATAATGATTTTCATTATAAAAGCAGGCTCGCTTTAACTTCACGAGAAGCAAAATTGTTACTCTCTCTGGCAGAGTAAAAAAGGACTCCTCCATTTTTTAAGCTCCAAGTTATAATCAGCACACCTCAATTCTGTATATTGTTTGTCTTTAAAATTTGTCACATTGCTAAGCAAACCTACTTCTCACTGCAGAACACAATTAATCTCTTCCTTTCAAACTATGGCTACAGAATTCCATGCTACCCTTGATTTCGCATTGTAAAGGAGAATCATCAGCCCAGCAATGGCCAACGCTCTGGTCAGCAGAGTCAGCACGAGGATGCAGCAGTGCTGGGTAGGACAGGGCTGACACAAACTGCACAGTACAAGGCAGTGCATCTTTATTTCCAAGCAGGGTAATTTTTAATTAATCTGCAATTTATGAAACCTTCCATGCTCACAGGAGTACTCCCAGGGAGGCTTTGCTGGCTGGTAGCTGGGGAGCTAAAAGAAGTCCCCCTTGGTGCGCTGTGCCTATGGCATGACACTGCAGACTCTCTACAGGATAGAGGGAAAAAAGATCTAAACCAAAATACCAAATATTACTGGGCTAAAAATTAAATGACAAAATGAAAAGAAACTTCAGAGTAAGGAGTTTGAACAGAAGTTGCAACACACTGAAGGAGAGCAGGCACACAGGACTAAAATTAGGCATTTTGCAAGAAAATTCCCCTTCTACAATCTAAGGTAGCAGCTGCTATTTGATGTTAACTAAAGAGCCTACTTTCCTTGACACAGTATTTAGCTATGACCTTTGCCTGAGCTAGTCATAAGGTATTCATAAAATTGGTGTTGCCACTTTACACAACCCTGAAAAGGAATGGGAAAGATTTTAAATGCTAATTAGCATTTTCCTTATTTTTTCAATGTATTTTAAATACAGTTAGTCAAACACAAACATTCTGCTTTCCTTGGAGAAGGAAAATACCCTCCTACACATGGAAGAATCACCATTATGCCAGTGGTCTACCAAATTACCCATGACAGTAACTAAAGCCTCACACATTGTAGCCTTTTCTGTTTCCAATTCATAGAAATTACCTTTGCATATCTACCATCACCTCAAGACTAACTCTCATTATAAATTCAGCTTCTCACTTTTCTCCAATGCTTGCAAAATTCTTGTTATGTTGCCCTGCATTATCATCTATAACTGCCCTGCTGACTCATTCTTGCATTCCTCTCTCACCTGACTGAAGCACTTCTCAGTATCTTTCCCTTCAATCAGATTACAGCATGTAGAGAAGGCTGCTGTTCCTTTCCTTAAAACAACAGATTGAGTTCTGAAGTATTCTTACTTGGATTCTCTTCACTAGTCTCATACTCGTTACTTATTTAGCTTTTCATATATTTCCACTGTTATCAATACACAAATGTCTCCCTCTGGATATATGCCATCTGGAGCAGCCTTTTTGCATTGCTTTGCCTCATCAGCTCCAGCTTCTATTAAAACCTCCTTAAAACCAGAATTTTAAAATATAAATGTATTTAATATGAGCATTACACTGTAATTAAAGCAATAAAGTCTCTTTGCTTCCTGTCCAAAAATTACTCACTATTAATTTCAGAACCATGGCTAACTTCACAGTGTTATGCCTAATATTTCTGAGTCAGTAAAATCCATCAGCAATAAAGACTAAAGACAAAACCCAATTCATAACCATTATGTCTCACCCAGTCTGTGTGCACATCTCTACGTGTGTCGATGTATGTGTGAGTCACAGAGAAAAACATTCTCCTGTCTCTTAGGAGAAAGGGAAACAACCAAACAAACCAGCCCCATTCCTTTTAAATGTTTCATTTCTCTTCAACCTGTGAGAAATGTTGTACTAATAAATGCTGATACCCTGGGTTTTTTGCAGCAGGCAATCTCCTGGTTCCAAGCGAGTGACTGGAGCAATGTTTGATCTCCAAAAGGGAGACAGAAGGTGTCACTTGGACCATGGGAGTCAGTGCTGGCATTTAAAACATCTTGACAATGACCTACACAACGGAGTCTAATCAAAGGGACACTGAGCCATTTGGAACAATCCAAGGGGTTACATAAAAAGGACAGGATACGAAACATTTTACATATTGCTAATGAACTGCAGCCTGTAAGAAACAGGGTTTGCTACATATCCTTGAGCTTCAATCTGAACTGAATTTATACTGTGCAGAGTGAATTATTTAGATAAGATTATAGAATAGGATCATTCTCCCTGTCGTCTGCATACTTCTCAATCAAAATGCTTTCTACTAAATTTCAGTCCAAGCTTCATCTGTTTTTCCTGAATGCTAAGTGTATTCCTATCTAGCCATGTGCAAACCACTCTGCTCTCATACATACCTAAATCAGTACCCTGAAAGGAGTGCACAGATATTTGCCTGCCTTGCTGGAGCAGAGAGAGAGACGATGTTTTTTTCCACAAATGTTTTTGTCACTGTTGTGTAGCATCCTCGGTGATATCTGAGAGATGCTGCATCTTTACACAGTGTTCTGCCACTTCAGCTGTTGAGATTTCCAAGGAGGAAGAGTTTTGAAGAGTGATGACTAACAGAACAGTCATCAATAATTTTAGTCACGCTATACATCAACTACAATTACTTTTTAATACATGCAGTATTTTGCTCATAAATTAACGACAGGGATAATGTCTAATGAGGTTTGTCTGGCTAAGGTTTTCATTTTAAAAACAACAAACAAAACATTGATGAGGTACTCAGGTTATATCCAAAATCACTTCACAGTATGGTAATATTAATAAATTAAAAGAATTTTTTAAAGTGGAGAAAGAAACCACCTGATATGCCAAAAAAGATGAGAATTAGGTAGTTAGCGGAGACCAGTTATTGCTATAAGACTTCAGGACTCCTTTCAATCTACTCAACAAAACAGAGAGAGAGAAAGGACTGGGTGGCTCACTGCCACAGGACATCATCACATTGCCCATTACACTTGATTATCAGCGTGAAAGTTTATTCAGTAAGAAGGCTCTGGTTTTGTCTTCTCCAGAACTAGGATCAGTCAAGGCTCTCAAATCACAGGAAAAGCCCTTAAAATGTACAGAAAACTTTATATAGTAGCCTTACAAATCTCACTCCCAAGTACACACAACTGTATGTCTCTGTTATTCTATGTGTGGTACCTTTTAGTTTCAGACATTTCTGTGGTTCAACCAAATTAAAGCTATTTGTCTATCTTTCTAGAACAGGAATTCAAGAAACAATTGCAAAAGGAAGTTGGATGCCACAAATTGCTTTGGTGTGGCATGCTCTTGGATCCACTGCATATTTCATTTGTGTCACTCACCTTTGCACAGGGAACAGTACAGTATGATGGAAAAGACACGTATGTTTCCAGATTGGTCTAAGCACAAAGCACATCTCACCCTTGCTGGAAATGAAATATATTGATACTGCACTGCACTGGAAGGGACGACAGTCTGCCGAAAGAGACAGATCATTCTACTAGCTTTAGTTCTGTTTTTTTTAATTCACCCATGTAAATCAAAGGTGAAATGTTGATACAGCTTACAGGCTCTCTGCCTTGTTAAGAAAAATCCAGGTATTCTGTATGCCACGCAAGCAGTCCACTATTATACAGCCCATGAAATACAGAGTAATGTTCCTGAAAGGGGTTTATGACAAAAACTCTCTCTACGTAACAGAACAAGTAGAATTTTTATTTGTTCTGTGTGTGCTCCCAATCAAGAGTTCAGAACAACATCCACATCTAACAAGACATTACAGTTTAACTTGGTATTGTAACAGCCCAAGTACAAACAAACTTTCTCTTAGAAATAGAACACTGAGCGAAGAACTAAGTAGCCAGTACCAATTCTAACGCTACTGCCGGGAAGCAGACACAGGACAAACCTCAAATACAACTCCTACCTGTCCAAAGCACACAAAAGCGAGTCACTCCATAGCTTTATTTAGAAGGTACGGATTTTGTTAACATTAATTACCTTTTCTGCAAGCTTTAATTCAGGGATAGTCTCTCTTAAATTAGATTGCTTTCCCTTGGGGTCTTTATGGAAAATACGCAGTACAGAAAGAAGAGCAGATTCTAAATGGAGGTGACAGAGGCAATGAATAGTTGTAAAGTGGTTTGCATCGAGAAGAAAAATATTGAGCCTTCCATGCAAAACAAACGGAAACACAAGTCCCACAAACCACAAGTCTATCTGCTCCACACAGTGCCAGCCTTTGGCCACGCTGGACAGTACATGAATTCTCAAGAACTTGACAACTAAAAAGTTTCACTGAGAAGAGGACACAACAATTTTTAAAGAGTCTCTTCTTGAGACTTCTCTTCTTCTTTTTTACTGTCTTGAGGCATCTCTGTCATTCCTACACCTGTTCAGGAACACAAGCTTCCAAGCACTTCTCAGGAGAGATGTTCAGCAACCAACTGCTGAACCACTATGAGCAATACAAACTTTGAGCTATGGGGTGGAAGTAAGTGAGCCCTGGCCACAGATAACACTTTGTAAAACACCAAATTATAGACCAGTCTATTTCAAGACCCTCATGTGTTTAAAGACTAATATTTACAGAAGTTACCCAAATATTAATGACTGGCAATCAGTATGTCCAAGTTTCAGGCAGTAAAATGAGTACTAGTAAATTTATTGAAAATATTTATAGCCTGTGAGCTCTCAAGCATGTCAGTGTATCTATGTTGTTGTTGTTTGAGCTGCTTTTCTTTATTAACAAGTCATTAAAACCCAACTTTTGGTATATTTTTGATGGGGATCATTAAAGTCTGGTCTTTACCATTTTCAGTTGATCTATGCAAAGCCCATGAAAAAGAAATGCTCTGACCAATGACTTATGATGAAAGATTTTAGGTATTTATGTTCTTTCACCTGTGAATTACATTCAATGTTTAAAATCACTTTCTTGACCTTAATTGTTGCACATTTTTAACTATTAAATCTTTCTGATATTTTCATTACCGCCTGTCTAACACTATCCCACCTAGCTAGCTTTTTAATGCAGGACTGTCTACAGTCTTTGTGCCTTGGGGAAGGATTTTTCATTTCATATTGTTTGTTCAGACTTTAATGAGATTCTTAAAAGAGCAATCCCTTGGATTGTAATAGAATCTCACTGTAGATAAGTGGCTAGAGGAAAGTGTTTTGACACAAGTCGTTCTGCAGAAAGAGAAATTTATGTTCACCAAAGTAGACTAGAACATAAAAAATGGGAGAAAGAGAAAAGAGAATGAAGCAGCAACAGGCATTACATTAAACATGCAACATGAGAAGATATTAAAAGTATCTGAGAAAAAATAAAACCACCAAAAATACACTACTAGGATATGAGTCGTATTTTAAAATACAATTGATTTTTCCTCCCTTCCTTTCCAAGCACTCTATTCAAAAACATGATTAACTACAGCTAGAAGTTAAAGGATACACACACACGCAGGGAAAATGATGTGAAAATCTGCTAATGGGAATTGTAAACTGGAGGTTAAAAACAAACAAACAAAACAAATGCAACCAAACATTAAAAAACACCACTGAAATCTTGACTTTCTTCTTTTGCCATCTTCTCTGAAATGGATTATTTCTTTAAGAAGAATCTCATGGCTTTGTCCAGAAGCAGAAATCCTACAGAGCAACTCAAATCATCAAAGTAAAATAATGGCTCAGTCCCTTCAACGTACTTTTTAGGCATGCTTTTGAAAGTTTAGGTGTCTTTTGAGGAAATAGAGACATAGAATCTACTGGAAGAGTTAAGATAATGTGTATGTTAATTTACAAAATACATCTAATATATTTTAATTGTATGTATTTGTGGAGGTGGTGGAGTCACCTTCACTGGAGGTGTTCAGGAGGAGACTTGATGGGGTGCTTGGTGCCATGGTTTAGTTGTTTAGGTGGGTTGGATTGGTTGATGGGTTGGACGCGATGATCTTGAAGGTCTCTTTCAACCTGGTGTATTGTATTGTATTGCATTGTATTGTATTCTTTGGTATAAAATATTTAATCTTACAAAAACATTACCAAAAAGATCTCACAAGAAAGAGCAGGCCACAAGTGGATTCAGCAAGACGACGTGAACTGTCACTGTAACTGTAAGCTGCTATAATCAACTCCACGTTCAGTCTCTCATGGAATCCCTCAAAAGCACAGAAAGAACAGAAAAAGATGAGCACATCACTCTTACAGCTGATGTTGCCTATGGCAAAAGGAAAGCTGTGTCCAGAAGACTGGTGAGAAAGAGTGTGCTTTGTACTTGTTAACTTGGAAGTTCCAGCTGATTTTCATGGTGGTTTAGAAAGGATGTAATATTTAAAAGATAACTATAAGCACTTTGATTCTTTTCCAGCACATGCTATATGTTTTATATGCTTATAATATTTTTTATTATATTGTGATTACTTATACCAGGAGGATTTCTCATCATCAAAGGAATATTAGACAGTTTCATCACTTATTCATTACTGAAGAAAGTAATATAATATTCTTATTTGCTCTTCTCTCTTGACACTCTCCCTTGGTTTCAATACATGACAGTTTACCAGATTACCAAAATGCAAAACTAGATTATTTATTTAACTAAGATAAATTTCTAAATCATAGATTTACTGAAGTAATTAAATTACTAAAATGTATCAGAAAAAATATGTGAATATTTTAATTCTCATCCATTACAGATTTAGCAAATCCCACGTGAATACCCTTCACTGATTTGCAAACAGTTTGGATCACACAGCTCAGCTGACAGGTCATGACAGTATCTAGCTCAGACAGGAATTTTAGACAGCTTTCAAAATGCCTCAAACATGACTAAGCAACACACAGCACTAGAGACAGGCCCGTAGAAATTATTAACTAATGGGTTAAGTAGCCTCCTAGTCAGCACAGGCTGGCTCTCAGTTCAACCTTCACTGCACTTTTAGTCAACTAGCAAGCTGCAAACAGGGAGAAAGGGGAAGGCACAGATGAGTTGGAGATCAGTTAGTTGTAAATCAATTCTTTGCAAACACATTCAGCTCTGACATATCTATATATAGTTTGTCTGGGTTGTAGATAAAGTGCACCACAGCTGCTGAGGTATTAGACCTGGTGGTGTGCAGAGGCATCCTTGCTCATGCAGGATGCTTTAGCAGAACTGTGTACAGATTTCTGAGCCAGGTCAGCAGTGCAGCTCCTTATGGCAATGCTTCAGCTGACTCCAGGGAGTTACAGGCTCCTATTAGCCTCCACTTAATCCCAAGCAAAACCTGGCCCTCTAAGGTGATGCACCTGGGTTAATAAATCCCTTCTGGATCCAAAACACTAAGGAAGAGAGGATTGAGCCAGAAGGAGCCAGCCTGTGCTCCTGTCAATTTGGAAAGGAGCCAGCACTAACAAGCTGGGTCCATATGACGACTTTCATGCTGGGCTGTGCTGCACATCCCAATGGTATGGGTATACTCAAGGTTGTTTCCATTATCCACTGTTTTCTTGCTGACTGTCTGGCATGGCACCATATTAACCTGGCCCTAAACCAGCAAACTGGGAGTGGGAGGTAGGAAATGAAAAGGCCTTCTGCACATATAACTTGGCTGTTCCTGGCATTAAGAATCACAGAATCACACAGAATTATTGAGGCTGGAATAGGCCTCTGAGATCATCAAGTCCAGCCTATGACCTAATGCTACCACATCGACTAGACCATGTCACTCAGTGCCGCATCCAGTCTTCCCTTAGACACCTCCAGGGACGGCGACTCCACACCCCCCCGGGCAGTCCAGTGACAAATTAGCAATATCAACCTAGACACTGATGAAGAAAATAAAACCTTTATGTGCAAAAGATGAAACTTTGCTATTAAGGGGAAACAGTACAGTTCTACAGAAGACAAGTAAATGAGGAATGACTGAGCAGACATTGCAGCCACCAGCTCTCTGTTAGCCTTGCATTTCTCCTGGAGATTTCAAGTGGTGTCATAAATGTACCAGGCATAGAGCTTTCCATTTTTTTTCCACAAAAGTGCAGGATGTTTTTTTTTCCCTTAAATAAACAAAAAAAGGCAACAGAAGCTCAGCAATATGCTTGTAAGTGATATTTTTCTGGGAAGAAAAAACCTGACTTTTCTGAGTGCTGGATGATAGATGTCAGCATCAGTCAATATAAGTAGTTCATTTTTCATACACTTTATATTGCATACCTAGAATGCTGGCATGTCTGCAAAGCAGAAATTAAAAGCATGTCTCTCACTCCAAAGTTTTCTCACCAACACCATTATAGGCATCTCCACTCAGTCTTCAACAAGCAATTTCCATCCACGTGACAAAGCCTACCCTAAAAGTCAAGAAACTTCCCTTGGTGTTTACGTACAGGCTCTCCTTTCTGCCCCGAGGTCCTTTTGAGTGAAGTAAAAATTCCAGAAGTCATAGAGCCAGAGGAAACAACTGCAGTCTACCTGGACAGCATCACAGAATACACAGCACAACTAGTATAAAAGAGATAAATTATGCATATGGAATTTCTTTAGCCTGCAAAGTTGAATGAATTTCCTTATACTGTAACTCTCATCTGCTACCTTTCCAGTTTCTTCAGGGTTTTGGTTGATTTTTTTAAAATTTATTTTATTTTTAGAGCACATACTAAAATGAGGTATATGTTGAGAGTGACTGTTAGTAAATTTAACTAGAAAATCAGTTTTACCTTTGTAATTTTCATCTACCATCCTTCACTTTCCACATCACAGAATTACAGCTGTGTCAGAGGATCACATCGAGCTATCTAGCAGAAAGCTAACAATTTGCCACATCCAATCATAGAATCATAGAATGAACAAGGTTGGAAAAGACCTCAAAGGTCATCAGGTCCAACCTGTCACCCAAGACCTCATGACTACCAAACCATGGCTCCGAGTGCCATGTCCAATCCCCTCTTGAACACCGCCAGGGATGGTGACTCAGCCACCTCCCTGGGCAGCACATCCCAATGGCTAACAACTCTCTCTGTGAAGATGAGACTCTTGATTGAACTCTAATGTTACAAGTAGCCCAGAATGAAAGGCAAGACTGTATAGACATTAGAGAAGTGTCTTTCATTTACTGTTACCTTCACCTTTCATTGACCAGCCTCATGAAAACACAAGATCTGGCCTTTTGTTGTTAGTGATTGTTGCATTAAAATGCTGAGAACAAAACTTCAGATCTCTGCTCGGGTCTTCTTCATCTATTCTCCTACCTCATCTCATTTAGTTGCTCTTCATTAGCCTCACACCAAATAGCAACCAGATCCATACCACCTCTCCTTACTCAGCTGCTGAGAAAGCATTCACTCAGCTGAAGCCACATTGCAAGGCCATATATGACACCTCTGGTTTTGCCTAGAGCTGTGGAGCATCTGCCTACCTCATGTTCCTGCAGGTCATTTATGGTGTGTGTCCTCCAAATATGAGCACTTGCAGATGATTGCATCTTGCCAGGGACGTCTTCCTAGTGCTTGAATATCAGAATTTTGCCCTCAGAGGAATGTAGTCTGCCTTATTCAAAGTCACTTCCTCCTTAGAAGCTAACCAAATTTTACATCATCCTGGAGTCTAAGCAACAGGAAAAAAAATCTATTAAGGGAAATTACTGATGACAAACCAAATGGGCCACGTGACCGATCAGTGATGCAGTTTTCAGTTTGAGTATGTGTTAATAGAGTTGCAAGATTAGGTTGCCTAGATAGACCAATCCAAGACTTTAGCCTTTGTGGCCAGTGAAATAACTTTGGAAACAAGGTTTCCAGCTTCCATAGTTTTTTTTTGCAGTTCTAATATTTATTTGGCTTTAGCCAGTGTTCTAGACACCTTTACCATCTCTGAATATGTATGATTCTGTCTAATTAATAAACACAATTATTAGATCGGTTGGTTTAGAATATCAATTTCTACCACAGGTAAATGCATTACAAATGAGTTTGACTCATAGTTTACTAAAAATTACCTATGTGATGGTTCATTCCTTTCCTCCCAGACAGCCTGGTTTTGATGTCATAGCTGTCTCTATATTAGAATCCCACTACATTATAGGAAACAACCTACTGGTATGAAAACCAGTGATTATGGAGTGAAAAATTACACTTACCCTTGACAAAAAGATGAAAAAAAGACCACCAAAAAAACCTTCATTTTCTGATTTGATAAAACTGCAGATACACACACACACAATACTGTACACCACACATAAAACAATGCTATTGTATAATTATGACTAAAAGAACTGACTGAGACTCTCTTTCAATTAAGGCATATTATATGTTGGAGACTACTGACAATGTAAATCCCTGCAGGGAAGGATTTGTAAGACATTCCCATTACATACCATTGTGTGCTACTGTTCTCACAGAGAGTTGACATAAAACTACATTTACCTTTGGCTGCCACCAGGATAAGTGTTACTTCAACATAAGTAACAGTTTATTTGTTTGTTTAGTTTGTCAGAAGGCATATAACTTACACTGAAATATAGCAATTTTGCTTCACCGTTACATACAACTGAAAGTCACTGCTATTTTAAGTAATATTAAATAAAAAACATTAAACACATTGTAAGAATATACATGTAAAGGATTTTGTTAACAGTATTCTTGCACTCCTTATCATAACCATTGATTGTTCAAATGATCTCAGGGTTGAGGAGTAGCTGGCAAGCATTTGCACCATATCAGTGCACTTACATGAAACCACACTTTCTTTTTGCATCAGATAAAGAAAGTCTAGATAAATGGGATCTCAGCTGCTGCCTGTTGAATTCAAACCACTAAGGTCTGAAGAATAAGGTTTAATATGTATGAACCATAGTAACAAAGCATTTAGATACACACCTTACTTAGAAGTAGGCCTTACTGATGCTTGCAGAAAGAGCCATTGCAACAATGCTACAATTGCCTGTAATACACAGAAATCAACATTTCCCCCCCAGAGATTTTCATTTCAGTCATTCACTTTATTCATGCCATTCACAGTCTCGCACTGGAGAGCAAAGTGTTAATATCCACAAGAGCGAGAGTCTAAGACAAACAAAAAAGCAGGATCGGCTGCCAAAGCTTTGAGACTATGGAATTTAATTGTGCTTTTCCTTTCTATTGGTTTCTTCAGCCTGTCCTTCTGAAGTTTTTAGAGCATATACTTCCTGTAATATGGAAATATTTCAGGTCTTGCTAATCTGTGTTTGTCTGGACCATTTAATTTGCACCATCTAACCAGCTAAGTGATACAGTTGGAGATTATTTCTCTAGCAAACCTGCCTTCCTTCAGTCCTGGTAAATGTTGCATACTTCACAACAAATGTGAAGTCTAGAAAGTGACACTCTCTCAAGCTTTTTGGACATTATATGGACTCTTTAGTTTATATGATATCACCATTTATATGATGTCATCATATTTAGCTCTTCCCGCAAGATACTCTGGCAAAACAATGACACTCAATATAATTCACATGGCAAGTTAGCTAGTCAGAGAGAGTTTCCATTCCACTGTTGTTGGTAAGCACACTGGTGTCCACTGGCAGAAGGCTTCTCAACTGCATGTCCCCTGCAGTACACCAACAGTGTTGCCAAATACAGGTCATTTGGGGCATGCTGGAGGCAAATGAAAATCTTTATGTGCTCAGTGAGAATACACCATCGCCTGTCCTCTTCCCGCTTTGAAGGACTCTGGTTGTCAGCGGCTGTGACAGCATTGGTGCTAAGAGGTAACAAATCCTCAAGCAGGTCACTCTCATGCTGCTTAAGGTAATGCATCATAATTAAGCTCTTAGACATGTCCACCCAAGACCAGTAGGACAGTGCCACTCCTGACAGTGCCACTTCAAGTTTTTGTCAATCAGGCAATCCACCTAGCCAGGAGAGATTGTTTCTTTGCTTCACTCTAAGCATCTGGCTTTGGTTCAGACACCAAAGTAACGAGAAAGAAGGTCTACTTTTGCCAGAGTCCTGACATGCTCACAGGTTGCAGTGGCTGAGAACAGCCTTCCCTGGACCCCCAATATCTCCTGCTAAGGGCTCAGGGGCTATGTCTCAGATCAGTGTGGGGCCTTCAGTTCTTGCCTGAGGGATGTTGTAGGTGTGTCCATCCCTGCCTCTGTCTCCTGGGGCTGGGACCTGCACTACAGAGAGCTGGTCTCCTGGATGGAGCCCTTGGACCTCTGTCAGAGTTTGGCACTCCATTCCACTCCCTGCACTCACCATGAATCAGGCAAATTGAAGACTGCCATTTGCCTGAAATGTCAGGAGGTGTTCAGCTTCAAACACTTTCAAGGAAACACAACACAAAGGTTACAAGTGGAAAGAGGATTTTGTTTTTGTTTTCCTGAACCTGTTTCAGAGCTGATGCTCACTAACACAAAGCCTATTGTGCAGCCAGGAGGAAGCTGATGTGTTCTTAGTTTAGTTGGGAAAAATATCCTTTGCAGTCTGGCAAAGGAAAGCCACAGCAAGTTGCAGCAGGAACAGAGGCCAAGAACTCTCTGCTTCCTGAAGAGTAAGAACCTGAAGAATAAAAATTGGTATCCAGTAGATGCAAAAGAAGAAGAGGAAGTGTATGGTACTGTGGGGTATTTTCTAAAGACACTCAATGAGGACAAGCAGCAAACTTTTGTCTCCCAAAATTTGAGACCCCAAGAGAGCCTGGGCTCAAGTGGTGCCTTGGAGGTGCAAGAGCAGCAGCAGAGCTGCAAGACAAGCTCTTGTATGTCTGGCAATATATTTCTGGAAGTCAAGCTCAGCTGCCCTGTGCAGCACTTTTCCCAGACAGCATGTGACCAGCTCCACACAGGTACAAGCCAGCATATTGTTCCACAAAGTGAGACCACCCGGTGTCCACAGATCACATTTGCAGGAGATGGAAGCCTATAGCTGCTTCAACAGCCAGCTGTTGGCCAGACACTTAAAAGAAGTTAAAGATAGATTGTATCAATGACAGGCTAACCAACTTTAGAACTTTTGTGCCATTCCCTGCTCAAGCACGGATACCAAAGGGAAAAGTTAATCCCTACCTGGATTCAAAGTTCTTCCCAAGTAAGTCAGTAACGTAGGACAAAGATTCCTGCTCATGGGCAAGAAGCAAGCAAACTGAATACAGAATACAGAATTAACCAGGTTGGAAAAAACCTTCTCTGGACACATTCCAGCAACTCAACCTCCTTCCTAAACTGAGGGGCCCAGAACTGGACACAGGACTCGAGGTGTGGCCTAACCAGGGCTGAGTACAGGGGCTACTGTACATCCCAAGAGCAGTAACCTTGCCACTCATTAGCCTGCAGATGCCTTGTTCAGCAGAAGTAGCTCAGAATATCTTTTTTTCAGTGTTACAAACCCCAGTGGATTGTCCCCCAGGAGAACAAAGATTACAGTAGTCTTATTATTAAGCACAGTGATAAAACAAGTGAAATATATGAAAATTTATGGTGAATTCTCATTTAGTCCAGAAAGACCATGAACAGCTACACTTTGCATTGCAAGTCTTGATGAGATTATTCCTTGCTAACATGGAGCTTGACACCAGCTGCTTATGGCAGTCTGTGCCCATAATCTCTATCTGCTTAAGTATCCAGATAATACTATTTCTGCTCTTTATTAATAAAGATAATACAAATACTTTCCCCACATCAAGCCCAGTGAGAAATCACAAACTGAAAGCATTTCAAATGCTGCCAGCCAGGAGCACATGGTCTATGGGGAGCATCCAAGTAAGTTGGGGTTGTTAGTCTGGAGAAGAGGAGGCTGAGGGGGGACCTCACTGCTCTCTACAACTACCTGAAGGGAGATTGCAACTAGGAGGGGGCCAACCTCTTCCTCTTGGTGGCAAGTGACAGGACTAGAGGAAATGGCTTCAAGCTGTGCCAGGGGAGGTTCAGGCTGGATTCTAGGAAATATTTCTCACAGAAAGGGTTACTAAACATTGGAATGGTCTGCCCAGGGCAGTGGTGGAGGTGGTGTCATCCCTGGAGGTGTTTAAGCAGCGTGTGGACCTGGTGCTTAGGGGCATGGTTTAGGATTGACCCTACACTGGGTTGAAGTTTTGACTGGATGATCTGTGAGATCTCTTCCAACCAGATGTTTTCTGTGAGTCTGTGACTCCTGACATGAACAGCCCCCAAAATACTCTAAGAGCTTGCAAAAGAGACAGAAATAACAGGTTTAGTGCACAGTCTGAAGGGGAAGCACCAGATGCAGCTCAGAGGGCAGTGTAGACCTAGTCACTGCTTTCTGTTCTGAGAAATGTTATTAATATGATAATTCACAATACACAAAAGGACTTTTGATACATCAGACAAGGATGAGTGCATAACACTGAAATCACAAGTTAAATTCACTATTGCCTGGTCATGTATTTTCATTTTGCCAGTCAAAAGATGTTTGAATAAAACCCAAGTACAGAAAGTCAACAAAATATTCTAATATTTTGAGTTTAATGCCTGGACAACAGGCTGCTCTGGCAATTTGACTGTTGACATTCAGGTGATAGAGGTGACATAAGAATACCTGCAGACTGTAAGGACAGAGCGGGCACACAAAATAGGCTCAGCAAAACAGCAAGATTGACCCATCGAGGGAACAGAGACTCTTCTGCACATCAGCCTGTAATAAAGTAGTTGAGAAAGCTCAGAGCTAGTTTATGCTCTGTCCGTGCAGGAAATTAGCACAATGACCTTCTACCTGGCATCATCAATGCAAAACTAGAGTGCCACCAAGGTCAGTGATTATACATATACACAGCAGCTGTGCTATCACTCTTAATATTTGTCTCCTGGCATAGGAAAATTCAAACTATACAGCAATAGAAGAGAGCTGCAGAACTGGAGGTGGTTAAAATTGCCTTTGTTTTCTTTTCAAGCCTATAATATTTTTTGCATTTGGAGTGTGCAGCAATAAACTGCTGACTGATTCCACATATGTGAAAAATATTTTTTAAAATATGTTTATAATAAAAATAAAGAATAATTACTGGAACTGCAGCAACAATTACTTGCCTGCCTCTCACATTTACCTTAAAATTTACGATGAGACCCAACACTGAAAAATGATAAATACAATCTTATTTCATTTTGCTGATCAACAGCAATCAGATAATGTGCTATTACGTGAGATACAATCAATACAACAGGAAAATTATAGAGAGATGTTATTGCTACTTACTGGGTACTTCTATTGATATTTTAAATGTATGATTAGAATAATGACTCATTTGCCTTTCATCATAGAAGCCTAAGGCTTCAGTCCTTGGGTTTAGACCTCCAGGAGCAAAAGCGATAACTTTTTTTCTGACGGTCATTCCAGGAAGAACGATTTCCCCACCCACTGTACAGGGATTTGAAATCACTCCAAAATGCCACCCTTTAAAAGGAGTTCAAATTAAAAACAAAGACACAAGCAAACAAACAAAAATAAATACAGATTTCCACACTGTTAAGAAAAGCATAACATTTAAAGCCCTAAGCAAAACCGTATTTCTATCCTGTCTGTGCTGGAAGGGCTCGAACAATAAGTGTTTTCACATTACTTCTCATACCTTGGACTTTATTCAGGTAGATATTTATGCATGTTTATAATCTCATTAAAGGCTTACTCACTGATGAGCTCACTCTATTTCAGGATGTGCTTTGTTTCTCCTGCCATGATTCCTTTTGAGTTGTACTTTAGAGATAAAATATAAAAGTTACAGCATAAGTAGCCTAATAGGATGCTCCATCTGTGATGCTGACAGTATAAGGTGCTTCAGAAGACATAATAAAGCCTCAAGGGGAAATTTCCTTCTAACTTCAGGCAGTTAGCAGATGTCATTCTTTCTCTTCAAAACAAATCAAAGCCAAATTATCTAATTTTTGAAACCTATCTGATGTATCTTGGCGGTTTCATTTTCCCTTCAAAACCATTCTCTTGGAATATTTCTACAAACTTAATCAAGTTTAAATTCATTAGTTAGAGCTGCTGGATTGAATGGATTCATTAATCCCAAACCACAAGCCCCAAAAGAATCCATAAGGTCAAGGTTTAAGGACAGCAGTAGAGGAAAGAATCCACATTACTCTGCTTTTTCTGGGAGGGAGAGGTCTTGGCCACTCCATGGAGCATAAATAGCTACCATAAATAAAAGGGGGGAAAACACCGTAGAAAATGTGTGGTTTATTGGAGGGCCAATATGTAAGTAGCAATTAGCAGATAGCAACCACTTTAGTATTGCTAAAAATAAAAATCACAAACTGAAATGTAGACAAAAGCTTTAAAATGTACTCTAATTCTTTCATCATACAATTCAGGCACCATCTCACAAATCTCTGTTTCAAGAAACTCAGCATCTTCTGCACTCTTTCACTCCTTAAATACAAGTAGCTGAAATTCAAACTTTTTTTTGTACCACTGGACCAGAGAGAAACATAAAAATGTTTTGAAGTTAATAAAATTCTTCATCAACTTTGATATTAAATGCTCCAAATTTTACTGTTGAGTTTCATTCACTAGATGTACTGAGAAGCTTTCACCAGAAATATCCATGGCTCACAAACCACGGAAGCGTATTCCTTGTCCAAGTCACTACCACATATATTTACAGAACCATAGAATGGGCTGGGCTGGAAGGGACCTCTGAAGGTCATCTATTCCAAGCCCCTCTGCAGTAAGCAGGGGCATACTCAGCTAGATCGGGCTGTCCAGAGTCCTGCTGATCCTCACTTTGAATATCCCCAGAGATGTGGCTCCAACCACCTCCTTGGGCGACCTGTTCCAGTTTTCCACTATTCTCGTCGTAAGGAACATGTTTCTAATATTCAATCTAAATCTGCTCTTCTCTAGTTTGAAGCCATTCCCCTCATTCTATCACTACAAACAGTCTCTCTCCATACTTCTTGTAGGCTCCCTTCAGGTACTGGAAGGCTGCTATTAGGTCTCCCCAGAGCCTCCCCGTTTCCAGGCTGTACAACCCCGGCTCCCTCAGCCTGTCCTTGTAGCAGAGGTGCTCCAACCCCCTGATCTTTTATACTGTCTCTGAATTTGGCTTCCAATACCAGTTCCAGTCTCACAATATTTTTCTGAGGTTTTAGGAGTGCTCTATCTTATAGAATTACCAGTACTATAAAAAAAGAGGTGTGAGTAAAGTAAAGGGACTTCAGGAAGAATTATCAATCACACAAAAATTAAATGAGCCCTAGTGATAGGAAACACACAGTATATGAAAGAGTCATAGTGAAGTGAGCCAGGGCACATAAAACATCTGCCCATGAAAGCTGTGATCTCCCCCAAGCATTGCCTGGGAGCCTGCTCAAGGAATCTGAGCAAAGACAAGCAAGGGAAGTTATTCGTTCTCATTTGACCTACTTCAACTTCTAATTAGCATTTGGTAATTGGCTGGAAAAAGTCCAACTTCTTGCCCAGTAGATGCTCTTCAGGTATGCTGAATGCTTTTGGTTAACACCTGGGAATATGGCAATCTGTACTAAGTGATTTAGGAATACAAATCTCACTGTAATTAAGTGGAATCCAAGTACCTAACAGCCAGGGAATTTTAATAATCCCAAATGTTACACCATATTGAAATGGAGGATATGAAAAAGCTGCCAGTGTAACTCCAGCGAACAGCGAGGAAAGGAAGGCAAAAAGATCTTTCTATTCCTTTCCACTTTTCAGCATTAACAGATCATCAAATCTGAAAGATTTTGCAAAAGCTTTGTAGGAGGTGGGGCAGAAAATAAACTAAGAGAAAATAAATGGCTTTAAAATCAATTTTAAGGTAAGTATTTTTAAGGACAAATTTTCATTTTGGATAGAAGAGGCAACAGCAGGAATATTCTGGAAAAAAAAAAAAACACAACAAAACAAGGTTAAAGGATAGGGAAAATCCAGATAATTACTACAAAACACAACTTAGTCAAGCTACATTTCTGCTTTTCTGTAAGGAACAGCGTTGAAGTAACAACAATTTACCAGAGTGGTAAATGAAATCCATCTGTCTGCTCTGCAAATCTCAATCTGAGCAAGTATCCCAAGGCACACCATCAAGTTTGAAAAAGCCCTAGCTGAATAAATCTGACCCTTAAGAATCCATTCAGCTGAGAAACAACGATACTCAGTCTGTGCAGAAACCATTATAGTTAGTTAGGTGTTTCTTCTGATGGTGGATTATTTATTGTGTTTATCCTCTTGGTTTTTTTTCTTTTTAACTAAATTGTCCCAATGCTTAGTCAAGATGAACATCCTAAGACACCACAAAAAACTTTGCAACAGGGTTAGCAGCCTCAACAAGAAACTAATGACAAACAGCACTGTGTATGCTGTCTCCCATTAGCTGAACTGATGTAGGCAGCATTAACTGGTAAACAAGTAATTATATTTTTACACCAAGAAAAAGTATAACCACTGTAGAAGTCAAATAACAAGTAGACTGCAATTTCCATAGCACCAGTCAGGAAGTTCACACTTCAGTGTAGCTTGACTTGATAGTGGAAGGCTAACTGTATTCTTCCAGTTTCATTAAATAAGGGAAAGAAAGGTTTTTCTGGAGATGGAGAAATGTTGTACTACCGAATCTTACCCATTCCAAAGTTCTTATTGAGACTGAGGATTTGAGGTCAAGCCCCTAGTTTCAGAAAGTTAATCAAGTGATTAAACTTTGACTACACATTTCAGGGATAAAGTTCTTCCAATTGAGCTTAAGCTCAGCATGTGTGACAGAATTAAAATTTACTAAATCCTCACATCCCTGAAAGTCTTCTGTTTGAAACAAAACTGATGAGGTGGTGTTACTATACCAACCTTACACCGTACGTAATTAACACAATGACAGGTTAATTGCATTCAATTGCCTCTCCTGTTCACAGTGGCTGCTGTATATTTGAGAAAATAAAAGTTAATTTACAACCTGTTCCTGTAACTGCAAATGTAAATACTCAGCTCAGTTCTGTTTTGCTTTATAGAGATTAATACATGTGTATTGATCTACCCACATGCATCCACTTGAAACCAAGGCCACTAATTAGGTCCTAAATATGCCAGGAAATTCGAGTTTCAGTTACGGGTTCTGCCACAAATGTGAGATGCACTTTAAAAGCTGAGAGAGCACAGCAAGTAGCACTGAGCTCCACTTCACAGCAGCTAAGCAAAACTTGGGGGGGAAGAAAACTTTTGTTTTTAAACTTCAGTAAATTCTTCTACAAAACCTTTCTTACATATCCCTTGGACATATTTTTCCCTCACAAAAGTATTCCAGCATAGTCATAGGACTTATTTATAAGTCCTTATTAGTCCTTTATGAGGACTTATTTATTTCCAGGCAACAGGCACCAGAACAAGAGGACACAGTCTCAAGCTGTGCCAGGGGAGGTTTAGGCTGGAGGTTAGGAAGAAGTTCTTCACAGAAAGAGTTATTGGCCATTGGAATGTGCTGCCCAGGGAGGTGGTGGAGTCACTGGAGGTGTTCAGGAAGAGACTGGATGGGGTGCTTTGTGCCATGGTTTAGTTGATTAGATGGTGTTGGGTGATAAGTTGGACTCCATGATCTCAAAGGTCTTTTCCAACCTGGTTAATCCTATTCTATCCTATCCTATCCTATCCTATCCTATCCTATCCTATCCTATCCTATCCTATCCTATCCTATTCTTGCTACAAAGAAATAAAGCTATAATGTTAGGTCTTCATACCATAACCCATGCCCACTGGTGTAATTGAGGTTGAAAGCAGAGAGCAGGGAGAAGAGGTTCTGTTTGCAGCTCAAGTCAAGCTGCAAATTTTAGAGATTTTAGAAAAATTTTCAAGTTAGACAAATACCAAAGAATGCCCCAAATCCTTTTGCTTTTGCAAAGAGAAAACAAAAGGGCAAACCAGAAAACCCAAAATCTATCCCTCAAATGTTTAAATGTCCCTTGGTTACAACAAAAACCTTGTAGAGCTTCTTGAAAATACAGTTCAGTTGCAACTATTGCAGCCATGTTTGCACAAGCTGAAAGAAAAGTATTGAGCAGAACCAGTCTCTTGATATCCTCTAACACAAAGAGGTAGACCATCTTTTAGAGGTGTGCAGTTAGCTCTAAACGTTGGATGAGCTATTACTCTGCAGTGCTCTTAACTTGCTGTGTGGTCTTAATCCACATAGCTGCTGAAGTGTCTGTGAATTGCAGGCATTATCTGCGTGTCTGTCACTCGCAGTTCAACTCTCATGTGACTTCTGTGACAACAGCCAGGTCACCGTGTGATGCCATCTTTAAGTACTGCTGAGAGTGGTCTTGCTGCCAGTCAGGCTGCTTAGTTCAGGTTGCACACCGATGATTTAGTCTGAGGCTATAATGTCTGAAGCTAGACCTCCAACTCCAAAGCTGTTCTGCAGCTCACAAGATTCTATATTCAGCTGCGCCACTGCTCAGTCCCTGAGCCTCTCGGAATATTTCTTGTTTGTGGTATCTGCCTATTAATATTTCATAGGTAAGCAGTTCAAAACCCAAACTGATTTAGGCCTTGTTTCTTATAACACACAGGATTCTGTTCCACATGTTCCACGTGTTCTTTATATTCACTGTGCAATAGAAAGCAATATATATGTAACACAACACACAATACCTAGTAGCATAAAGAAATACACTTACCTGGACAAAAAGAAAAATGGGGAAACAAATACAAATAACAAAAAATACCCAAACAGATGATCCTCTCACCACTGAAAGGATAAAAAACCCAATAATTTATTTTCCATGGCTTTCCTCACTGTTCTAGATAGTCTTCCTACAAATTAATACATCCCTAATGTCTTCTGAAGCTTCCAACTTTTCTTAGACTCTTCAGTCTTAGAAGGAAACCTTGTGCTTTTCACCTTGCATTTCTCTCACAGTTTCCTACAGTTTTCTGTGACTGACAGGAAACTTTCCTACATTCGTTTGCCCTCCCTTCCCCCCTTCTCCATTCTTGCAACTTCATTCTCTACTCCCACAAACACCAGAGAAGAGGTGTGGGAGATCAGACTGGGTGTTTAACGGTGGCATGTTCCTTACCTCTAACAGCTGTACAGGTTGAGCAAAGTCTGTTCTCCCTCATTCCCCTGCCTACAATTAATCATTCCTTACCCCTCTTAGTTATGTTGGCAAAAATACTTTTTTGAGGCTACAAAATGAGTAAATGGATCTTGGACAGAATTTATCCTGGAAAAAAAAAAGTGTGCAGAATAAAAGAATGAACTGGTAAATTCAACAGCTGCTTAGTTTGATGATGCAGCAGAGGGGAGGGCCTACAGAAGTGTTGTTTCAAAGTACTCTTGATAAAATGCCAGTGAAGCTGCTGTAACTAGGAGATATGGATTGCAAATCATTATCTACATGTTGCTTTATGCAAGTGCATCTTCTAACAGATCATTATTTTTGTCAAATGAGAATAAAAAAGAAAACTAAAGGATTTAAATAAACACAAGTCTCCCAAATGTACAAACACCAAATGATAGCAAAGGCTTTGACAGTGGGAGCACAAGATGATAACAAGGCTCCCAGTGCTATAAACACAAATCAGAAATGGTTAATCACTAGTCACCAAGGCAGTGCAACCTTCTGATCTGGGGGAAGGGGGGAAAAAAAGTTTTACCAGTGAATAAAGCTGTAGTTAACAGACTGTGTCAGAAAAACAGTGAGCATGAACCAAAGCAGACCTTGACTGTGGAGGAAGAAACACCCCAGGATCAACATGATATTCTTTCTTCCAAAAAGAAGACAGAAGTTGTCAACACCAACATCAATTTCTAGTCAAGAACTTGGTGCTGGTGAGTCACCACACGTGGCAGGGTGATATTGTATATTTGTGTACACATTCATTGCATTCCATTTCTGCTTGTAAATACAGCTTTCATCTGCTTCTGCAGCTGAGTTAGCTGTGGTTTCTTTGTGTGTGTGGGGGGGAACTTTCTCACCCTGCCACACCATTATACCATCCTGCTGTTAAGATAAGAGCACTACTACCAGTCTTAGCCCCTGAGGGGCTTTAAGAAAGGTAAGGGTAATGGCAGAGAAAGGGGTGTGCATAAAAAGTTTGTTTGCTCAGTCCCACCTGTGTCACTATTAGGAATGAGCTGTTAGAGTTGCAAAATTTGATCTATAAGTATTAATATAATTGTAACAAGACTAACAGTTGTTTGAGTAGACTTAAAACCTACAAGATTAAGAACAAATTCTTGGGTTTGCATAGAGTTAAAGCAAATGCTTGATATGCAACCTGCTCTCAAGGGCTGACTGTTAAACTGAAATGCAAAGTTGTGTCTTGAGATTAGATAAACTTGCCCTGATGCCTAATTCTCATCTTTATCCTTTTGATTCTGCAGCTTAATGAACAGGAAGAAAAAGGCTGCTGGATGTTCTCCAGAGCACTTCCCTGCCATGTTCAGTAATGAAAGAATGAATAGTACTGTCTTTAAAGTCATTCTTAAGCAACTATTTTCAAAGAGAAAGAATATACCATACATCTCTAAACTACCGCTTCACACTATGCTAAAAAACGTCTAAAGCTTCTGCTTCGGCTTTCACTGTATTCTCAGTTTAAAGAAGTACAGAAAGGTGCAAATTAAATGAAAGTTTAAACAGTTGTAAACAGTGCAATATAGCTCTGAACCTAAATATTTCTGTAGATTTACCTGGGTTCGAAATGATCTGAAAAAATGGTCAGCAACGTTGCTAGGGAATGTGTTGAGATTTTATACAGCATGTCCAATATCAGTGCTGCTTTGTTTTCCCTGTCTCCTCCCCTAAAATCCTGCCTAAGACACTGTCAGTGCTTCAGGGTTTTTACATCACTTTACCACATAAAGAGAACAGAAAGAGAGATTCTATATACACATATGCCAGGCTATTTTTTATTCTTACAGATCCCATGGTCCTAAAGCAAAGCTGGGCATGAAAACTTTGCAAGCAATCACTTCTTCTGATTTTTGGCTTTTGTTTTTTTCTCCCAGGAAATAATTCAGAGATAAAAGCTGATGCAAAGAGACAGCAAGCATTCTTGCTGCTCATTACCATACTCTCAAACTGCACTTGCATAACCAAGCTAACAAAATTACAAGACTAAAAGATTGGTTATGCATCACATAAAAGAACTCGGGAAATTACATAATGACAGTGTTGACCTACTGAGGTGACTGCAAGATAAGATTTAAATGCTTCACATTTTGAAAATGTTTATTTGACAACTCTCTTAAGGATTCCCCACACTAGGAACACAATCTGTGGAATGCATGAAGAACTGAATATGATTATTTTTGGTTTCCAACAACACTTTCTCTGTACTGTAAAAGTGAAACTTCAGCCGCACGAGGTGCAAGCTATGAACAATGAATATAACATTACATTCCAGGTGGCCAGGAAGGCCAAGGGCATCCTGGCCTGCATCAGAAACAGTGTGGCCAGCAGGAGCAGGGAGGTCATTCTGCCCTGTGCTCAGCACTGGTTAGGCCACACCTCGAGTTCTGTGTCCAGCTCTAGGCCCTTCAATTTAAGAAGGACATTGAGACACTTGAACGTGTCCAGAGAAGGGCAACAAAGCTGGGAGAGGTCTGGAGCACAGCCCTGTGAGGAGAGGCTGAGGGAGCTGGGGTTGCTTAGCCTAGAGAAGAGGAGGATCAGGGGAGACCTTATTGCTGTCTACGACTACCTGAAGGGAGGCTGTAGCCAGGTGGGAGTTGGTCTCTTCTCCCAGGCAACCAGCACCAGAACACGAGGACACAGTCTCAAGCTGTGCCAGGGGAGGTTTAGGCTCAAGGTGAGGAGAAAGAAGGTGTTCAAGAGGGGATTGGATGTGGCACTTAGTGCCATGGTTTAGTCAGTCATGAGGTGTTAGGACACAGGTTGGACTGGATGATGTCTGAGGTCTTTTCTAATCTTACTGATTCTATGAGTCTATGATTTGTTTAGCATTTCTATGAAATACATTCTCTAAAATACACTCTTACTGACTATGTTAGTAAGAGTGAACATTAGGAAATCACTCAAATGAAAACGTGCTGCCTATTCAAAACTATATCCTAATTTGAAAAAAGCAAGAAACCAAACAGCCTAACACAAATAATGGCTGATAGATTCTTTGAATATCTGCATACATATTTGAGGAGTTATCAATAATTGCCTTTCCTGATTTCCTGTTTCAAATCCAGTCATCATAAATTTATACCAGCCTTTTTTGCTAAATTGCTTCTGGCAATCATTATTCCTTCCTGAGGAACATAAATGTTTTATATTTAAGTGCTGAAGAAAGAGATTTGGCTTAAGAGCATTCTCAAAACCATGAGTAGAGCCAGTAATTTAGCTTTAAATGAAAACCTGTGGAGGTATCACAAATGGTGGGGTGCTGGGGGGGAACAACACCGTGAAGCAGTACAGATTTGGGGTTGACCTGCTGGAAAGCAGCTCTACAGACAAGGACCTTGGAGTCCTGGTGGACAGTGAGTTATCCATGGGACAACAATGTGCCCCTGTGGCCAAGAAGTCCCATGGTATCCTGGGGTGCATTAAGAACAATGTGGCCAGCAGGTCAAGGGAAGTTCCTCTGCCCCTCTATTCTGCTCTGGTGAGAAATGCCTGGGGTATTGTGTCCAGTTCTGAGCTCACAGTTCAAGAGGGACAGGGATATAGTGGACAGTGTCCAATGGAGGGCTATGAGGATGATTAAGGGACTGGAACACCTAACATTTGAGGAAAGACTGAGAGACCTAGGGCTGTTTAGCCTGGAGAAGAGAAGATTGAGAGGGCAGCTTATTAATATTTACAAATACCTGAAAGGTGGCTGTCAAGAGGCAGGGGCCATTTACTTTTCACAGAATTGTCAGCGTTGGAAAGCACCTCAAGGATCACCTAGTTCCAACATCCCTGCCATGGGCAGGGACACCTCACACCAGATCAGTTTGCCAGAGCCACATCCAGCCTGGCCTCAAAAACACCTAGGGATGGGACTTCCACCATCTCTTTGGGCAACCTGCTCCAGTGTCTCACCACCCGCACGAGGAAGAACTTCTTCCTAACATCAGATCTAAATCCACCTTCCTCTAGTTTGGAGCCATACTCCCCAGTCCTATCACTCCCTGACACTCTAAAAAGTCCCTCCCCAGTTTTCTTGTAGCCCCCTTCAAACTCTGGAAGGCCACAATAAGGTCTTCTCAGAGCCTTCTCTTCTCCAAACTGAACAACACCAACTCTCTCAGTCTCTCTTCATACGAGAGGAGCTCCAGCCCTCTGGTCATCCTCGTGGCCCTTCTCTGGACACATTCCAGCATGTCCAGATCTTTCTTGTAATAGGGGCTCCAGAACTCCAGTACTCCAGGTGGGGTCTCATGAGAGTGGAGTAGAGGGGGAGAATCATCTCCCTCGACCTGCTGGCTATGCTTCTCTTGATGCAGCCCAGGATGTGACTGGCTTTCTGGGCTGCAAGTGCTCACTGCTGGCTCATGTTGAACTTCTCATTCACCAACATCCCCAAGTCCTCTTTTTCAGGGCTGCTCTCAAGTCAGTTGCTGCCCAGCCTATATCACTACCTGGGATTGCCCTGACCCAGATGCAGGACTCAGCACTTGGTCTTGTTCAACCTCATGAGGTTGGCATGGCCCACTTCTCCAGCCCTAAAAGGTCCCTCTGGATGCCATACCTTCCCTCCAGCATGTCTGCTGCACCACACAGCTTGGTGTCCTCAGCAAACTGCACTCAATGCCAGGGTCCATGTCACCAACAAAGATGCTAAACAAGACTGGTCCCAGGACTGATCCCTGAGGGATTCCACTTATCACTGACCTCCACAATGGATACAAACTGGAACACAGGAAGTTCCACCACAAGATGAGGAAAGAGTTCTTTACTGTAAGGGTGATGGAACACTGGAACAGGCTGCCCAGAGAGACTGTGGAGTCTCCTCCTCTAGACATTTTCAAGACCCATCTGGATGTGTTTGTGTGTGACCTGCCCTAGATGATCCTGCTTTGGCAGGGTGGTTGGACACAACCATCCCTCAAGGTCTCTTCCAACCTCTACCATTCTATGGTTCTGTGGTTCCAATATGCTAACCCTCTGCACTGTGCTATTGTGTCACTATATTATGTGGACTCCAAAGAGCAGTAGAAGTAACGCAAGGGCAGAAAGGTAGTCAGTCCTGAGATTGTTGCCAGCTTGGCAACCACCTTTTCCTTTTGTTTTTTTTTTTTTCACTTGACACAGAAAAGCTGCCAGACTTTAATGAATGGAATAGACATCAAAATTAAATAAATTTCCAGTGATAGCAGTTTCAGAGAACATAACAAACTGCGGTTACACCTAAAAGTGGTAACTGTTTTGTATTCATTTTGTGGTATGATTGGACAAGCACATAGAAATCAATACTTTCCTTCTTTTCCTTTAAGTGATGAAGTCCTGCATTCTTATTTTTTTTTGTATCACTAGATTTTAAAAGCAAAGGTTCTGTGCAGATTAAACCTTCTGACATCCTTGCCATTATAAAAATACTGAAGTTGCTATTTTTTACAATTCTATGGACAGGTTCAGGAGGCTGAAAGTTAAGTCAATGTAAAGCTTCAATCTGAGATGAGAAAAGGCTTCAATAACATATCACTGATAACACAAGACAATGAAATAATACACACACTTACCAAAAAAATTAACCACTACATGTAGAATGTGTAATCACTTAGCCAAATAGTGCACTGAATTAAACCAGGGCATGAGAGTTGTAGACACTTATCCTCAGTTTTGAGAAAGAACACCCACAGCAGTTTATATTATTAGTATGAAAAGCTTGTACTAGGAACTGAACATTTTAAATAAAGAAGAACTTTATGAATGAACATACCTGGAATGCTAGTGAAAAAATACACACCACACCCAAGTGCACTACGTGAAAACTTGATGAAACAAGAGAGAGTGAGGCTACACGAGGCAAATGTTTCCAGCCAGCAGCACAGTGAGGAGCTACCCAACCACCACAGAGACAGGGAAATACTTCTCCGGTGATTTCAGCAGGCATCCCGTTCTGTCTAAGCAAGATTCCATACATAGACACTGAAGGACTGGATCCAGCTAACCACATCTGGAGCAGGAGAGGAAAAAAAGGAAAAAAGAAAAAAAAAGGGGGGCAAAATAAAAGAAAGAGAAAATAATAATAGAAATAATAATAAAACCAATTTAGAAAAGGGGAGGATTGATCTAGATTTTGTGAGAAAAACCAAAAGAACTAAATCAGATTCTACTGCTAGGTGGTCCAAGATTGTACAAAATGTAAATGCCAGCGACCTGCAAACAGCATCCCACAGAGCTCTGGGCCCCTCAGTTTAGGAAGGAGGTTGTCTTGCTGGAACGTGTCCAGAGAAGGGCAACGAAGTTGGTGAGGGGTTTGGAACACAGCCCTATGAGGAGAGGCTGAGGGAGCTGGGGTTGCTTAGCCTGGAGAAGAGGAGGCTCAGGGGAGACCTTATTGCTCTCTACAACTACCTGAAAGGAGGTTGTAGCCAGGCAGAGATTGGGCTCTTCTCCCAGGCAGCCAGTACCAGAAGAAGAGGACACAGTCTCAGGCTGCGCCAGGGGAGGTTTAGGCTGGATGTTAAGAAGTTCTATACAGAGAGAGTGATTGCCCATTGGAATGTGCTACCTATGGAGGTGGTGGAGTCACCTTCATTGGAGGTGTTCAGGAGGAGACTTGATGGGGTGCTTGGTGCCATGGGTTAGTTGTTTAGGTGGGCTGGATTGGTTGATGGGTTGGACGTGATGATCTTGAAGGTCTCTTCCAACCTGGTGTATTGTATTGTATTGTAGTTCTATAGAGCACAAGTCTCTTAGCTCCAGCACATGCACACTACTGACATATAAGCCCTTCTTGAACAGATCGCGGCCCTGCAAACATGCTGCCATGGCCCATGGTCATAGGTGGATGGGTAGAAGGGGTTTTCAAGGACCTTGTCCTTCGTACTGTTGAGGCATCATTTCCCTCAAAAATTCTGAAACTATTAGTATTTATGACCAAAATTTAGATGCACAGAACAGAGACTGATATTGGAAAATGAGAAAAGTGAACTACAAGGCAGATGGCCACAGAAGAAGCCAAGAATGCAAAAATTATGTGTTCAGAGAAGAAATTATGAAGGATTTTTCAACACCAAGGAAGGCTAAAGAGGGCAATAGTCTCAGAATTATTCCAAGAATATGAAATAAATATGGTTACATTGTTCATTTACCTTTTGGCCACCCCTATGCCACTGTGACAGTTTGCTGGAGCTGTGAGCCACAGGAAATAAAACAAGAATGTGAAAGAGAAACAATACCAAATAAAGAATGAACTTTCTTCTATCACGCCTTTAGGTCACAAGGAAGGAAACACAAGTGGTAGTCCAGATTATTTTTGTTTGGCAAAGGAGTCAGCAAAATGCAAGGGTGGAATATATTATTATGATTATTAAAGGATAAATGTTGATGGAGAGGAAGTAGAGAAAAAATATGTATTGTTCTCTGTGTCCTAAGACTTCAGTACTTCTATAGTTGAACATTTTATTTAAAGCTGTAATGAACGACCTAAGTCACGATATGAGACACCTTTTGATATAGGAAATTATGCCTGTCCTTGGAGGCTGCAAAGTTTAACTGGTTTATAAGTACTTCATACTTATGATCCTGACAGCAGGTTGCCTTAGGCCTCATTTCCACTTAATTCAGAAAAGCAACATTCCTTATTCATGCACTGTCTGATCAAAGGCATACATTTAGCACCACACACGTTAAAAGAAAGCACATTTTGATTATATTTCTTATAGCTCAATGAGAAACTGAACACGATTCATGCAAAATGTATTAGGTTCAGGTCATATTGTTTTTGCAATCTGTTCACAAAGTTCCCTGGCCAAATTCATAGCATTCAAAACAGAAATGAAAAAAACCTTATGGTATGATATGGATACAGAATGGCATAAATGCAGGAATAACAATCACTGAGTGGAAAGAAGTGGGAGGTGAGGCTTCTTACTTTTCTTGAGTGGTTCATGCTTGCATTATTTACATTATCTGCATGCAGATTAAATGCACTTTGGGCATAAAGGTTTCCAGGCATTCCCATAATTGTGTTAGTGTTGATGGATCTTTGGGCAGTCACAAGAATGTGCGGGGAAAGCAAAATGCCAATTACTTTGCCTTGAGTATTATGGGCAGATTGCTTGCATTGAGACAAGTTTGTGTGTACCATCAGTCAAGTGTACTGCCTGTCAAGTACATAACAAAGTTCTCCTGTAACCACCAGAGTAGAATAAGGTCAAGTCAATCACATTATATTTCTAGGATGTTTAAAATACCCAATACACCTCATACAGCCACTGACAAAACAAATATGTTACAGTTACATATATTAGTATATTTCAAATGATAATATTCTCTTGATATTTGGTGTGACAGCCTACCTGACCTTTGGTGTCTCTCAAGAGTTTTGCAGTCAAGGTGCCCCAGTTCCCAGCTGTTTCATGGCATAGGTAAGGCAGAATATGAAATATTTCACAGCTTAACACCAAACCAAATTCTGGATTCATTTTGCTGTGCTGAAACTAATAAAATGCAGTTTGATTTAGTCAAAGACACAACTATGGAAGATTCTAAGGACCTGTGATCTGGCAGTGTTTCTGGACTAGAACTAATGTGATGGAACTCAAGACAAGCACCATCCCAGAGTATACTGTTCTGGCACTAGCTCTATTTTATTTGTATTTCAAGTTTGTTATGCTTGATAAACTGAGTGTTACCAGGAACACTTCATTTGTTTTACTTCCAGCTGCTGCAGAGGAGACAGGCAAAAGTGCATTCAATACAGTATCGAAGGAGTTTTGTTTGCTTAATTTCTTACTTCTGTTAAGTAACCATTTGCCTACAAACCCAGGAAAATGGCAGAAGTTGTTCACATTTCAGTTTCACATGAATACAATTTAAAAAAAAAAACAATAACCTTACAGCCATCTTGATGACAAAAGTTGGAATTCTCAATTTTAGAATGTTTGCAACTCCCTGCTTAACAAGTCAATGCCTGCTAACAGTCTGCTGTCCACTCAACAACAAACATAATTGCCTTAGGTACAGGTGTAAAATCTCAACTTAAAGCTGCAATTTTCCAGTAGACGTTTTTGCTTTGGGAGTTTCTCTTATGTAATCATAGTCAAAGAAATCCTAGCACAACTCACAACTTAATTTCTGATATATTTCAAGTGAGAAATCTGAATGAGAAACAGCTTGAAGATAAATTATTGTCTGGTTCTTAGGTCGGGTTTACAGGTGTTTTTCTAAACAGTTTTCTCTTTGGATCCCTGAGAGCAGGAGCTGAAACGATGTGTCCTCTTTAGTCTAAAGAATGAATCCCTACATGCAGATCTATTTCATCCCTGAAGTACCTTGCACAGTCCTTTATTTTTTGACAGCCTCTCACTGGTTGTCACTGAGAGTCTCTCTTTTTCTCATATTCAGTATAGATTACAGTATCAGCTCTGTTAGTTCAGAATATCAGTTTTGCCCTAGCACATTATTAACTATCACTTTCTTGCACTTTTTCCTAAGACCTGTAAGACAACAAAAATCCTAATATCGACAAAGTTGGATATTTTTTTCCCTCTGTGAAAGAGAAGATTCTTTAAACCTCGGTGCAAGGTTTTAAGGAGAACAAGGGGTGGCTTTAGGAGAAACTGCAATGGAGTCTTTGAAATAATATTTGCCTAGAACAGTATTTTCCAAATCAGCATTTCTGGCCTTGCCTCTGGACAAGCTATTCATTTTTGTCTGGCTTCAGTCCTTTTAACAAAGGCTCTGCCTCGTGAACTGCTGTTTCAGCTTCCCTTGCTCACAGTACGCATGGCTCAGCAGGCATAAAAAGCCGAGGAGCCCAGACAGGCTGGGCTGCAGTCAGTGCTGGATTGCCCAGCATGAAGTACTGCAACGCCAGGACTATCAGCACCAAGCGGCTTGTGCAAGATCCTCTTACTTTCTATTGTTGCCCATTATATGTCATACATCTTACTGGATACATGCTTCCTCCAGCTGCATAAAGCCAAGGGTGTGTTCTTTCAGGTATTTAGTCTTGACTCAAGTTCTGACTACTTCTTTTTTCCTTTCCTACTGATTCCTCATGTTAATTAAAAATGAAATTAACTTTCTGATTTGCTTTTTCAGTGAGGCAAAAGGAATTCATCACCTCTGCCACAAACTGATACAGTACAGCAAGAAAAAACTTGTATATACATATTTGGAAAACTTACAACACACTTTATGTCACTAGTCGACATATGAATAATTCAGATTCAATTACTCAGTGACAGAGCCACCACACAATCTGCAAAACTTTAATTTGTTCTTTCTTAGTGCAAGGGAAGACAGCCTGCTCTATTCAGCATCCAAAACAGTGTGGTAGATAGAAACAGGAATAGCACATTTCATGGCAAACAGGAGGACAAGCAAAGGAGGTTGTTTTCTTGTGTGGGTCTTGGCTCCTGGCACTGAAGTTGAATAAAGTCTAAGCATAGATGAACATTCTGATTGTGCCTGCAGAGTAGCAGCTTGATTAGGCCCTCAACTACAAAAAAAAACCCAAATTCTTAAGATGAGACACTTCCTAAAAATGCACAGATAATATTGCAAACAAGTATGTCTTTCCTAAGAGGGAAGAAGCTGAAGGGAGACCTGCTGCTGTCATTAAAACTCAACTGAAAAAAAACAAAACCAACCCCACAAAAAAACAACCAAGCAAGCAACCAAGCAAGCAAGCAAGCAACAACAACCAACCAACCAAACAAGCAAGCAAGCAAAAACCAAAACAAAAACCCAGGAAATCCCATAACCCACAAACACACAAACCAACTTAGATCTAAGCACCTACATCTCAGTCTTTGCCAGAGGACAGAAAGTCCTCTTCCCATTGGAAGAAGAAACACAAGTCGATAAACCAGTCACTAGAAAATAGGCAGCCAGTCTGGGGCAGCGTTGTGACATTCATTAAGTACTTCATAAATGGGTTCAAAGTCTTATCACTTTTATTAAATTTGATTTTTACTTACAGAATGAAAACATGAAAGCTTAAAACATTTAAATACTAAAAAATAAGGAGGTAAGAACAAAGGTCAGCATCCCTTTGAAGTGCAAAAAGTAACTCGGGTTATTGTCCAATTTAATTTTTAAGTAAGAGAGAAGTCTTAGCATAGATACAGAAAAAAGATAAATGGTGACAAATTTACACTGAAGTAATGATAAGGCTATCAATCTATATCAAACTTCAGGAAGATCTGGTGATTCTTTGTTACCACACAATGATGGGTTTAAGCAAGTAAGCTTGGTTTACCCCAGGGCAATCATTTATCTGTTGGAAACACTTGCATTTGGAACATTTTAGTACTTTGGTTTTTAACCAACCAAACATACCTAACCTGTGCTTAACTCTGGTAAAGCTGTGATTCCAACTGCCTGTCTCTAGGAAAGGAAAAGGTCACTGTAATCCCAACAGCAGAAAACCCAAGAAAGCTAATGATTCTGCTCCTCACAGAAGAAACAGGCTTTGAATGCTTAGCCTGGGAAAGGGACATGCAGCATTTGGGTTGATGATTAAACTCCACAAAACAGCATTTAAAGGTAGATTTCACATTAATTAATTATTTTTTCTGTCCTGGTGATTATTCATTCATCACTTTTACTCTTCCAGTCATGAAGTAAAAACTCTGTATTTATGTATTAGGAAATTCTCTTTCACATTTAAATTCAGTTCTTTCCTAGCTCCTAGTTCTTTATTAGCTTTGAAACTAGTGTCAAAGCTTTGAATCAAAGATTCAGTAACTTGATCTGAAAAAGCATTTGTTGAAGAGTGAAACCTCTGTTAAATGAAAGGAGCAATTCTAATTGTTAGGAAAGGAACACATGACATATGTATTTTGTATGAATATCCTGAAGTATGGCATTGAAACGATTCAAATTATACTGAAGATTTTAAAGCTAGAAATATCTAGCCATGAGTGTCATGGAACATTATTTGGGGTTTGCTTTTAACATATTAGTAGTGAACTGCTCCCAAGCATCCTGAAAGCAACTGTCTAAGAAAACAGGATTTAGTGATCGATTCTACACGGTACAGGAATAAACAGAAATCATCTGAAAAAGAAGTTAGTTCTTAAATAAATACTGTAAAAAAGGGAAAAGTTAGAAGTGGAAAAACAAACACACACCCCCAAAACCAAACACCAACCAAAAAATGCAAATAAAAGCAGTGCTTGCACTACTGCCAAGATTATTCAAAATTATTCAGATTTGTTTTCTAAGAGGTGATTTTGGTAGTTGTGATAAATTCAACTGAAATGTGATGTATGCAAACTAGAATCAAATGAACTGGGTTATCTGCAAATTGCAATACATCTTATTTGCTATTTCCTTGCATGCAAAAGCAAAGATAAGGTTTTAAAAGGTATGGGCAGTATTACAATTTATTACTGCAGCACAATCATGACCTGCTGTATAAAGCAATTATACAACTGCAAAAAAAAAATGCCTGTGTAATTATGCTTTCTAGTTTGGGTTCATTTGTACCTATACTCCAGAAACTTAGTTTCACCAGCCCTAAATTCTCAAGTCCACGTACTGGAGATAACTTTCAAAGGCTTCGGTTAGGTTTACAATGATACCTGGAGCGGGCTGCAGACAGGCTGACACAGCTATTCAGAAGTGTGAACTGATTCTGTTTCTCAAAACAGGTGCTAATGAAAAAGCAAAACTGTAACAATTTAGAAGTTAGTGTTAATTGTTTCACTGCTGAAAATCACAGGAGAAAAAAGTCACTAGTCAATCTCTTGTTATTAAATGCAGCAGCAAGCAGTGACACTGTGGATGGAGAAGACAATAACATCCTTCTCTCAGAGGCTGCTGGAGGTGGGAATGGGCAATGAATAATTTCTCATCAAGGATGTAGAGTAGTAAGTGTCTTACTCCAGGATGGAAGTGAGAGGAACAGATATAAATTTATGGAACTGCCTTTTAGCTGTGGCATAATAGGAACAAATGAATCAATGAAACAGTCTTGGGGGGGAAAAAAAAAATATCTCTTAATGGTTATTTATCAGTGCTTATAAAATGATGTTTGCAGTGACTGCCCAAACAGGGTACAAACAAAGCAATGACATACTGGGCTTATGCCAGGTCTCCTGCATGTCACTATTGCAAGGCTAGGAATATTTCACACATCTTGTTCCCCCTTTGCTTTTCTCCTGCTGTTTGCTCACCTCTGGGAGCAGCCATCTCTGACAAAACATATTTCTGTCCACCTGAACCTGAAGGAAAGGTAAGCCAGGTCTGGTTTCCCTTGTCACCCCAACAGAGCAGCATGCAGGATGTGGCAAACAGAAACTACAGGCTGGAGATTATCAAAGAAAATGTCCAATCCTCTCCTTATAAATCAGTGTCTGAACCACCTGTGGATAACATAAGCCTGGCCTGTAGAAGTTAAAATTCTTTCTGAAGTGCAACCTTCATTTTTTTATCAGTGTGTTAATTAATACACTTCAAGTTCTCAACTACTCCATATTAAAATTCATCACTGGTAGTTATTAGCATTCAAATACCACACTCACTTAAACCAGGTGCTATTTTCTTTACAACACAATGAGCACAACATTACATAATTGCACAAAAGTTGTTTTAGATACTTAAAACTTAGTTCCCTTCCAACAGTGTGTGGTAAATTACTGATTGCAGTCAATTAAACCATAAAGTGGTTTTATGCTACAAGATTCTTTCAGCTATAAGAAATTGCTAGCAAAAGATATAAAGAAACCTAACCCACACAGACACATTCATTTTTGTTTCAGTAACAGCACACCTTGCACACAGTGGATAAGCCATAGAGAGTCCCTAAAACCAAAACCATTCTGGCACCTGTGTAACTGCAGTATGAGTTATTACATTACTGTACAGCAGAATACTCTGTCGTCAATTTCAGCCTTTTTTGGAGGCTGATTTTAGTTCATGGCGAGTAAGCAAACAAACATTTCCAGATATATAAACCACAAAAAAATCCAAGCCACAAAAGCAATTTTCCTGCCTCTTTGCAGGACAAATAGAAAGCAGACAGTGGTTTTTCTAGCAATAAATTTGGCAATCTGTATTCCCTTCTAGAGATTTGGCCTTGTACAATATTTTCATTTATCTGCCATTACCTGCAATACCATCCACAAGGTCTCCAGATAGTTAACCACTAATTTTTGACTTACTTTGTGAATTAAATGCAAAATTAGATTGTTTAATGTGTCTTGTGTGACTCTGTACAACATCACTACTGGGAATTTTCTGAAAAGCATCGAGCAGTGTTGCTTGTTAGTTTGAGCCCTCAATATCAAAGTGAGAGCTTGAAAAAAAAAGAGTCTTCAGACAATGTTGCCATTCTAAATGGAAACAGGGGAGAGCAGTCTAATCAACCAAGTTCAGCACATAACCGATAGAACAATGAAGACCAAGCATAATGAATCGAGTGTCTATGTTAGTTGATTCTGCCAAGTGCCCTTTCATTAATAACAGGCCATACTTCTACAGTTTGTCAATAGGTATGTTCAATAGACAGCCTTTGAAAAAGAGTAATCACTGCTTCTAACAAGCAGATCACTCTAGGAACTGTGTTGCTCAAACATTCCAGGAAAACACTTCACCACTGAAACAAGAATAATGCCACTTTCAATTTCACCATCTCCTGTTTGCTACCATTAAGCTGCACTGAGACCTCAGAGCTCCGTGGTCATAATCATCTATAAGAATGGCTGATCCTCATGAAAACCACTGTATGCAGAAGTGAGAGAAGAATGAAGAGCAGGACTAAACTGTGCCTTGGTCTCAGCCCAACTTGCAGTCAGGACATACACTTAAATTGGTCAAGAAATTGTCTCTGGGTGCCAGCGGAGCTGTCTGGAACTCAATAGAGTGAGCGTATTTACTGCTTTTCTCACTGAGCTTTTGAAAGGATTAGATAGCTAATATTTTAAAACCTTTAAAAGATTAAAAAAGAAGAAAAAAATAAAAGGAAGAAAATAAGGGGAAAGAAACCTGCAGAAGCTTTTGCAGAACTACCTTGCAAGTTTTAGCTGTTCCCAGACCTCACTTAATTAACTCAATTTGTTTACATTTCCTGGCATGACAAAGACATACTTCAGTTTTCAGAAATTAAGATGAATACTGTATTTGGCCCCTCTAATATTGCAAATCTATACTACTACACAAACAACACCTATTGTGGTTTATGGCAGTCTGGAACTTACGACATTACCTTAAGCATCAACAGAAGGGAAAAAAATCTACTTAGCAAATGTTTTAAACAAGCACTCACAATGTAGATTTCAAAGTGCTCAGCAAATCTGTGGGAAAATGCTATGCAAATGAAACAACTGAACCTTTGTTACTGATAGAGAGCACTCAGATCCCAGGTTTCAGCAGCATACTAAACAGATTACTGGAACTGAGACCAACAGAAGTCACAACTGTTGTCAGCTTAATTTCCAGAATTTTACAGAAGATGGAAATGTCTATTGTTTTTCAAAGAGGTGTGGCTCACCAATGAGTTACCACAAATTATTTCCCACAGCCTGTTCTTCCCTAGGTTCTCTTAGGTTTTTACTTCTCAAACAGGCAGCATTACCATATAGCGACTCCACTTGAAAACAAAGTAGAATTTTATTTAAAGAAAAAATAAGTTTGCAAACGAAAAAAAAAAAGCAGCTATAATTATTTATGCTCTTATATACTGATTCAACCTCTAAACCATCTTTTCCAAAGTCTAAATACAATTTTTAGACAGATACAGAAAGGTACTTCTTCATACAAACACATTTCAAGTGGGGGAGATACTGTTTTAAACACACTTTGAAGGACTGGTGGGTTTGTGCACTGCATACTGAGGTTTCCAAAAGCAGCTCATTTGATTTTGAAGAGATACAAATAAAGAGTTGAGACAACCAAACCATAGGAATTCAGTAGTAGAGTATTGCACACAATCAGCAGTAAGCACCTATTATGCTGATATACAAAGCGTTTCACTTAGAGAAATATTGAATTTTGGAGATCTGAATATGTTTATTTGCTGCTGTATGTGCACTGAATTAGTTTCATGCCTTAGAGTACTCAATAATACTGCATTTTCCATTATTTGCTCATTATTTCATTCCTTATTTAATCTTCTACAAGATACTTGCCATTGGTACTCCAGGAATAACAGTTTAGTACCATTCTCCTATTCAGTATTCGCTCAAACAGCGATACTTAATAGCTGCAGGATTCAAGTGACACAGACATTAGAACATCATTTTAGACTCATAGACATTAGGAAGAAAGAATAAAATCCCTAAACAACTAATCTATCATTTTATGGATGTTCCCCACTGCAGCATTTACCAGGTGCCTGCTCTAATGAACTTAACATTTTCCAATTCAGCTGCTGAGAGCCTAACCTACAGCCTTAGCAGCTCACAGGCTGCACCAGCTGCTAATGTCCTCCTGCGTCACCCTCTTACACGGCTTACACACATTAGGTTTGCTCTTGATTACCACTCCTACTTTCAGCTTTTTTTCCACTTAATAGCTTCCAAGTTTCTTTAAGTATGTTATCCATCTTCCAAATTCTTCTCACAAGATCTAATTTGGCTGCATGTTCTGGAAGCTGTGGCACTTCTGCCAGTATTTCTCATCTCTCCGTAGGCCTTCTATAATTTTTTTTAAACTTTCAAGCATTTCTATCCCCTCACAACTCAGGAGCACACACTAATTTTATTAGCGTGCCATTAACGCCCTCTCCCAGATCACTAATAAAGATGTTAAAATTCCTGGTTCTAGCAGTGATCCCTGCGGTACCCTCAAGCATTCTTTGTTTGTAATCTTTCAGCCAGTTTTCAATCCACATGACAGTGTTCCTATCCAAGCCAATTTGAATTAATTTTGCAAGTAAGACTTAGCAAAGCAACAGACAACCTGTTATCAAAAATCCAAATTTGCTACACTGATTCCTTCCCCTCCCCCACCCCCCCACCAAATTGTGTAGGGTTTTTTAAACCAATTAAGAGAGTGAGCCTTATTTGCCATATTCATTGGCAACTATATGCTATGTACTCGTTATACTACAAATAAATTCCTAAACTTCGACGTCTTTCTATTAAAACATGATACAAAAGCACTCTAAATTACGATGGATGCAAATGGATGGTATTCAGTAGTTCCAAACTCTTTTATCTTCATTTATAAGAGATTCTAAGAACAGCTACAAGCATCAGGTCGAAAAAATCCATTTTTAAATGGAACAAGGAGGTTGTTTAGGCTGAAGAAGAAAAGGGTAAGGGGAGATCTTATTGCTTTCTACAACTACCTGAAAGGAGGTTATAGTGAGGCCAGTGTAGGTCTTTCGTCTCAAGTAACTAGTGACAGCCCAAGCAGACACTTGTGCTAGACGAGGTTTAGATTGAATATTAGGAAAAACTTATTTACTGAAAGAGGGGTGAGGCATCAGAACAGGCTGCCCAGGGAGCTGGCGGAGTTGCCATCCCTGGAGGTTTTCAGGAAGCATGTAGATTTGGCGCTTTAGGATGCAGTGTAGTGGTCATGGTACTTGGGTTATGGCTAGACTTGATCTTAAAAGTCTCTGCCAACCTTCATGATTCCATAAAAATGGGTTACCTAGTTTTAATAATATTCACCTCAATAAACTGAAGTACAAATGTAATCTCAATTCCTGTAAGAATCTCCCCATAATAATTGTGATGGAATGACAATGTCACACAGAATCACAGAACATATCCTGCTTGAAAAGAACTCAAAGATCTTTCAGTCAAACTTTTGATCCAGTACTAAACCACATCCACTCCACCACTGCCCTGGGCAGACCATTCCAATGTTTGATAACCCTTTCAGTGAAGAAGTATTTCCTAACATCTAGCCTAAACCTGCCCTGGCTCAGTTTATAACCGTTTCCTCTAGTCCTGTCACTTGCCACCAAGGAGAAGATGCTGGCCCCCTCCTTGCTTCAGGCACTTTGGAGAGCAATACCATGTGCCCTCACTTCCTCTTTTCCAGACTGAACAATCCCAGCTCCCTCCCTCAGACACTCCTTGTAGGTCATGTGCTCCAGACCCTTCATAAGCCTCAATGTCCTTCTCTGGACATTCTTCAGCACGTCAATATCCTTCCTATAGCGAGGGGCCCAGAACTGAACACAATGCTCAAGTTGTGGCCTCATCAGTGCCGAGTACAGGGGAGAAGGTCACCTCCCTGTTGATGTCCACGAAATATTTCTCCTGCTTCATATTAATGGCAACATGCCTTCCTCCTAGGGGAGGAAGCAGCCAGCGGGCTTTTGCTGCTGTATAGTGCTGTGGAAGTTAGGTATGAGTAGACACAATGAGGAAGTATTTAGTTCTTTGTTATTGGAGTCAACAACACATGGTGGAGAAATAACTAAACTGTTCTTCCTCCATTTTTTCTTTTTTCAATCTCTACTAAGGTTCTCTTCAAGTAGTAGTTGTTCATGACTCTTGTTCTTGTAAATTTCCTGCTCTCAGAAGATTTTATTCGTTCTTCCCTGCTTCTTCTACTCCCTCTTGCTTCTATAGAGCTTCCTGGTAGCCTACTCAGAACCTTCATTGCTGGACAGTGCTAAGTGCTATTCAGGCTTCACGATCCTGTCAAAATAGAGTCAGTTTAAATAAAATAAAGAAAGAATAGCTGAAATCAGCAGCAGGGCCTAGCAGTACAATGCCAATGGAATGGAAACCCTTCTGGTCTTGTTCTTTACAGATCTGCTAGGCCTGGTGGCTGTGTGACACCTGAAAGAAGAAACCTGTGTGGATAGAGAAGTGCAAAGAACTGGATCCTGGAGATTCTTCCTCTCTGTGACTACAACCACAGACATTTTTCTCACTCACTGAAATTGAGGAAAGCAGCCACCTGTTTTTATCCTCCAGCACTTAATTCTGATGAAACAGAAACTCATATGCAGGCCTATCCTTCCCTCTAATGAAATGAAAAAGTTCCAAATCCTCGCTTTCAAAAGGTCCTTTCACTTTTTCTTTTCAGGTAATTCTACCTCCAAAGGATATTCTTGTACATTACCAGGATGAAGTATTTCATTCTAGAATGTATTACCTGTTGCTAATACTCCGTAAACATTTTTCCATAGGTCTCAAATTTAAATCTCAGGGATTTTTGTTGAGCAATTTATGTAGGTACAAGTTCCTTAAAGTGTCCTTTGGGGACACCTGTCTTCCCAATTTCATCATTTCAAGTGAATATAATGCTGGTGTCCCTAGGTAAAAGTCATGATGCAATTCTATCCGACAGTTGCTATACTTTGTGCGGTGTGGGTGTGAGAGCTAATTTTGTCCTTAGATTCAGAGGCTTCATTAACAGTCTTAACACATTCACTGCAGCTTTCTAAATCCTTTTAGGCTTTAACACTTAAGCTACTGCAAACAAAAATGCTAAAAGTTCATATACAGAAAATGCTATTTCTCTAACCCAAATGAAACAGATCTTTCAGATAAGGTTAAATGCCACATTCAGCAGCATCATTCTACCGAAATGAAATTTATGAGGAATTAATTTTAGCTAATAAAGGCTGTAAAACACCGTTGGACAAGCTATCCTGATGTAAAATATGTGAAACTCTGAACTGAGATGCATAAAGAGAGAGTGGAAATTAGGTGCCAATTGTATGCAGGCATATGAACGTCAGCGTAGCACATAATGCCATTTTGCCGTTACGAGTTGTTATGCTGAGAATTTCATTATGTGGCAATATATTGTGCACAATATTCAGCAATTAAAATGTGAAAGAATACTTTTGCTTCCCTGAAGGGCTGGTATTTTTCCTAGCTTTAAAATGTTTCATACAATGAGATAAACTTTAACTACTGGGAACAAACAAACAGACTGAAACAAGACCCACCCAAACTGAAAACCAAAACAAACCACAGAATCTTGAAATCCTCAGTAACATTTTCCTAATATAGGTCATTGACAGGATACAAGAAAAAGTTAAGCCTTCATGTGGGTCATGCAAAGCTTCCATACAAAAGAGTATACTCATCAACTGATGCATGTTGCATAGGAAACCATGTCTATTCATCATGTATTTTTCTTAAAGGCTGTACATAGCAACAAATGGTAATACAGCCAACCAGTCTCCTATATGCTGCTGTTTGGAAGCTGTGAGAATGAAAATTCTCCATCCAGAATCCAACTACATTTCAAATTAATGTGAAAAGTTATAGCTACACTTACAGCTTCTGTAAAACAGGGAAGCTTTATGATGATCTTGATATTACTTGCCAATTCATTTCTATTCCTTTTTATGCTCGCTAAGCCTAAGTTGAAGTCTCCTTCTATCTGATTTTGACTTTCTGATTGAAACAATGTAAGAAATTTTGAATTATGGAAGAATTTCATTTCAGGTAGAATTGCTCCACGTTATTTCTAACAGTTGCAAAATGCTTTGCCTGTAACTTTCTTTCCATTAGCAGTGAGGGATGGCTGGAATAAGAGTAATTTCCTTGAGAATCTGGAGGCTCTTGTTCACAGTGTGTCATGTCCAGTCATATGCATAATTTGCCAATATATTCCGAAAGGACAAAATTGCCCCCTTGTACAAACTACATACATTTGGGAGAGGAATTAGAAGATTACATGAAACAACAAAAACAAGGCAGAAAGACTGGCAAGTTCAGATTCCTCTCTGTTCAATAAACAGAAATATGTTGTCACAGAAAGGAGAAGAGAGACAAGGGAAACTGAGATTCATTTTTCTTGCTCTTAAGAACTAAACCTGTCTGGAGAGAAACTTGCAGAGGAGAAAAGAAAAATATTATTTTCCTGCTAGTCTTCAGAATTTCCCTATGTTTTCATTATCTGTTTCCTCTAAGTTGAATGAAGATGCATGCTGACCTCCCCCCTACAAAACTGGAATAAAACTACCTATTCCCTGCAATCCAGTTACCTGGAGGGACTATGTTTTATATGTGGCCTAACCATTCTTGAGATGCACCGGTAGGTCATGTGCAGGGCTTTTATTTCACTGATGACAGATTTCAGACCAGGAAACAGGTTCTCACATTCTCTCCATCAGCTAAAATGGTGAAATTTTATCTTCATCCTCATCTCAGAATTTCTTCTGTCTTGGTTTTCCTCCTCTTCACCAGAAAACTGACAGAGAGGTAGGCTACAGCCTGACTGAATTTACTTTGGGTAAAGGTTATTAATCCCATATAACATGAACTTCTTTGAGAAACTAACCTTTACTTAGATTAGTAATGTGTATAGCACAAAACATATTGCTTGAATGGCTCTGACAAGTCTTTTCCACATTTACTGAAATATATAGCCAAAATGACAATAAGTTGGATTAAAAATAATGTGCTAAATATATTAAATATAATGTATTCTGTGATTCAGTTTTCAGTGCTTGACAGGATTTTGATCTCCTAAAATACAGTATCAATTAATAATTAAAGATTTTATTCAGAGGAATTTCTCTTTCTGGGTTGGATTACTGCCATCCAGCTAGGGTAAATGTGACTATGAATGCAACTATGCTTTTTGTGACTATTTGTGGCTATGTATGGGAAAGAAGAATTTAAGCAGAGTTGGTGATTCTCACACTAACATCACAGACAATGTGAACAACAGATACACTACTGCTGCGGCCATAAAAGCTGCCTGGAAGAAATGCAGTTCTGTGCTTTCTATTACTGAATGACAATTCTTTGTTTTGATTTGTTGTTGTTGTTGGGTGGGTTTTTTATGTTTTGAGAAACATTTCTAATGCTGCTTCTCCTGATGTTCTATGAAGCTTTTAAACCTTTTCCTGTTCCATTTGGTCTCTGAAAAAGGGAAGGTTAAGATAACAGAAGAAAAGCAAACTATGACTGGTCTATTTCAAGAGGGTTTTCTTGCTCTCAAATGCTTTCTGGGCAAAAGAATCATCCCAAAGCTGTGAGCTATACCATGGTTAGGTCACTTACTTTAGCAGGAACTTAGTAAAACATGACAAGTGAAGGGCCAAGTGGCAGGTTCTGGTTTTCAGCAGAGTGAAGAATGGTGGCCTGTCAGTAGGTGCAGTACAGTGCTGGTTAAACTAATGCAGCTCCGCTCACAAAGAGAGACCAGGGAGAGGTAAATTCACAGTACAGGCTTAAGCTTTGCTGTATGATAGCAAGAGAATGTGGGTCACTGAAACAACATTTATCTGCAGTCTCAATGTGCCTGAAACAGAAACCCTGTCTAAGTGGATTCAGAGGAACTTTACCTCCATAGAAGACAGGTTTAGCCAGACACAGTGCATCAGGGAGTGAGAGCACCGGAATGCAGAAGTCCACAGATGTTGATAAGAACTTGATGATAAACAAGTTCAAGAAACAGCCTCTGTCACCTCTGTCATTTGGAAACTGCAGGTGTAACTCAGCAATAATGTTGCAATCTTAATGTGTAAATACATGAAAAAAAATCAGGGCTTACAGTGATTTATCAAATCCCAGGATGATAAGGAGAAAAGGCACTGGTATAGCTGGAAACAGAATGGGGGGAAAATTACAAACACCACAAAAAAACCCAAACAAACAACAACAAAAACCAAAACCCAAAAAACCCCAAAGGTAGGAAAGGCAAAAGTTAAGATGAGGCAGACAAGGAAAAAGAACTTTTGCGAAGGATCAATCTTTTGGGAGAAAAATCAGAGGACTAAGCAGCAGGGAGAGATAATTGTTGCTGAAGAGACACAGACACAGAGATTTTCAGCAGTTGCAGACCAAACCCTTAAGGACTGTTTAAGAGAAGAAGAAACTATGAAAAATAATCACAAAATAATCTTCTAAAGAAAACTCATTAGTGAAGTGGTCTCTGTGTGAGAGTGTGTGTTCACATTTCTTATCTTGAGTTTAGTAATATTGCTTCTGCTTACCAGTGAGTTTGATGGGCAAAGGTTGCTGTCCCTCAAGGACTGCAGAGTAAATGCACATTTAATTCCACAAAACTCACACTGACTTGGCATCGGTAAAGGTGGATCCATGCGGTCATCTGATGGCTTTGGCATGGACTTCATCCACCTGCCAGCTGGTGTGAGACTTCCCAGTGTTCTTGATGTGAACATCCATTGCAAACAGCTTCAATCAAGTTGGACAACTTTCTATCCCTTCTCTTCATCTTCTGGCAGAACATAAAGCTGTTCTCAGAAGTGTTGATTCTTTGCCAAAGGTTTAGCAGTATTGAGGGCAAAACCAGTTTTGCTTTCTGTTAATTGTTGTGAAGCTTTCTTTACTTTAAAACTTTTCTAGTCTGAAGGCAATGAGGACAGCTGTATTCTCATTGAACTCTCCAGATAAAAAGTGCAAAATGCTCTGGAATGAGAAGTGCTATGGAATCATAAAAGATTACAGGATGAACTTCCACATCTGTCAGTCCCTACACATGAAGAGAGGTGCTTTATTGGGCCATCTTGCAAATGATTTATGTAACTCCCTCAGTCTTCACAGTAACCAGTATCAGTCAACATGGATGGCAATTAAACAGAACAATTTTTAACCAATTATGTTCTAGTGGTGTCAGTATGTCAGAAGAACAAGAGAAGAGTAAGAATTGCCTTGCAAAAGAAGCGTGATATTCAGGATAATCAAACCAAAGTGACAGAAAATTAAAATAATGAAGGTTCAACCAATATGTTTAAGGTTTTAAAAGAGAGAAATATACACTGACTGTAAAGAAAAATGACAGGAAAACTAACATCTATGAGTAAGAGCCAGATAGGAGACTGCCAGAGCTCATAACATTGAACCGATCAGAAATGCTAGCATTAAATCAAAAGTGTGGCCTGATCAATAGAGCAATACACAGCTAGCATCTGGATTGGCTTTGCATGCAGCAGCTTAGGTTGGGAAACTGAATTCCTAGATCTTCCATGTCTTCCTTTTCAAAGTGAGAGGATCCATTACTGGACATAGGGGCAGTTGACTAAAATCCTGTATCCTGTTCACTAGACATAGACCTGACATAAGTGCACCTCAGTGTATCAGGGCAAGTGGTAAAGAGAGTGGAACTCTCCACCATCAAGTTGAAAAATCATCCTTGTATTATTCCTGAGGCTAAGGAGATCACCCCCACTCGATTTCAAAACTGAGCTCTTGTCCCAGACTCAAAAAGACCACAATTAAACTATGCCAAAGCAAAGACAAACATACATCTGACATCTGATTATTGTTATATGCCCTTTCTTTAACCGTTTTGACTTATCAGCACAACAGTGACCCTTTCATATTCTCAGTCTGATGTTAATTAGTATTTGAATTGGTATTCACTCTTTATATGCTTATAAAACAAACCAAACCAACCAACCAAACAATACATTGAAAACCACCAACCTACCTTGATTGTACAACTTTTATTTCTTCGCAGCACCAAATCTTCAGACAAACTGAAATCACGTTTGTGACAATGATCAAGTAACAATAACTTGAGAGACACACAAATGTCCCAGCAAAGCTGGTAGCACAGTATATGGTTGAAATAATATCAACTATCAAACAGTTCTTGTGGTGAGAAATCAAAATAACACTTCCATATTCTCTCAGGTGTGAAGACAGTCTGGTATTCAAAGGCAGCCTATAACTGTTAATCAAATTGGTGTCTTTTCCCCCCTCTGTGCTTCGGTTTTCAGTCTTTGCAAAGTTGTGCAATCCCCCTCCAGCACAGAGTTTGAGTTATTAAAATGAAAATAAAGTATCTGTAAAACCTTACTATAACTTTCTAAATGTAAGTAGATGTGCAAGCAGTTGTTTTAAAAAGTACTACTAGGAATCCAATGATCCAGTTGTGCTCCAGAGGCAAGTACTCAGAACCTACTCAGAACTTGAAAGTCAGTCTAAGGAAGGGAAGAATTGCTAGACACACAAGATCAACGCAGGAGCATTAAGTGCATAAATAATGACTCTAACAAATATTATGTTTAAATAACTGACTTCAAAACTGCTGAAACAGCTACTGCACAAAGTATGAAAAACAAGTACCATCCATCAGTATAATTTTACTGCAGTGACTTCTTGATGCTAGTGTCTTTTTATACTCCTCAGGAACCCACTAAAGACACATTGATTGAAGTACCAGCATTAGCTACAAAGGATATTCTTTTCAATCTGATCTACTCTGGGAGCGTAAGTAAATGGAATGCAGATGAATTGTCTCTTCAACAGAGAAAAAAAATGAATTGGAGCACCTCTCCTCTGGTGTTCTGTGACACACTTTTTCACACAAGGTTTGTCCTAGTTATACTTTTTCTTTTTATATCCTAAAGAGACAATTAAAGTCAATCACATGGCTCTCCATTGCCATAAACAGAGAAATGAATCTGCCACAGCTTGAATTACTGTTACAATACACTTAGAGTAAATTATCTGCTCAGGGATGACAGAAATCCTGCCAATTACACAAAATTATTTTGGCCTCTTAAGTGTCCTCAGATTATTATTGGAAACACTGACCTCCTGGATTTCAGTATTTGAGATTTAGAAAGTGTAAGCTCACATTCTGCATCTAGAACACCTTGGTACACAGCTTGTAACAAACCTAAGTCATTTTGAAAAGTAAAGACCATTCTGCAAACTGCATGAACTTGGCTTAAACTATTTAAATTCTAACCATTAGCACTTTCATCATCCACAGTGTACCACTAAACAAACCATTACCACCCTAAGGACAGGTTTGGCTTCTGCGTAGCAGATCTTTCTCACAATATGGTTTTGGGTTGGTTTGGGCTTGTTTGGGTTGGGGTTTGGTGGTTTTTTTTTTTCAAATTCTGAAGATCCTCACCAAAAGGATTAGCATTAAACCAATTTGCAATAGTAGTATTTCTGAACAAAGACCTCTTATCACAGGGTAACCAACATTGGTGAGCTAACCTTGGTGGTGCTGCAACATTTGCAATTTTCCAGCATAATCAATTAACTAATGATGATGTGTTTTGTCACAGAATGTTGTAATGCAGGGAGGACTTGGCATTTTTTTTCTTCTTTCTGTGAAAGAAAATATCTACTTTTACTATTACACAGAAGTATTCAAACATGGGTCACTGACTCACAAGGGAATTACTCAACAATAAAAACTAATAGCAGACATTTATATAGCACTGCAGCTCACACGTAACGACCTCCAGGTTTGTTATAAGTATTACTTCTCACAAAGAAATTCCAGTGAGCATCCTAGCTTTCAAGAGTTTTATTGCAACAAGGTTCATGAAGAAAAGAATTCATTTCAAATCTTCCAGAAGAGGTAGCCTAGCATATTACAGCAGTGATACTAATCACTCTGGGTAAATAAAAGATAAAAAGAAAAAAAATGCACAAAGTTAAACATCATCGGATAGAAATTTTGTTTCAAGTTTCACAAATTATTAGCAGGGAGAAAGGACCTGCATGCAGGTATATGCACAAAGCTATGCATTACTTCATGCTTTCAAGCTTATCTCCAGTCACATGCACAATCAAAGCAATGAAACAACAAGCACCTAAACAAAATCCACAACAGTGAAAGAAGAGACGCCAAAACTTTGGGGTGTCCTGACAAATACAGCAGAGAATAGAAGCTGAGATGCTAGACATCTGAAGAAGGCTGCAGCTACTACTGTGCAAATTCTTTATGCATTAAACTATGTTACTCTATAGGATTTGGAAAAAATCTGGAAGTGAAAGCAATTGAGCTTTTACATGGACCAGGTGAAGCATTCCTGCAAGTGGAAGATATTTGCTTCACTTTTAATGACAGGAGTGCCTATGAGCTAAAACTCCCCAAGAATTTTGGCAACTATCTGACCACTGAGAAGTTTGAATCACAGACTAATTAAGTTGGACAGGACCTTCAGAAGTCATCTGGTCCAAACCTTTGCCCACAGCAGGGGTGACTGCAGTCATACTGCGTAGTTAGAGGGCTGCAATTTGAAACAAACTGATGTTCATTCCTATGAATAGCCATTTCTAGCCACTACAGTATCAAGCACTGACATTAAACATGGAGAATAAAAGAACAAATATTTCAACATAAGCTTACATTTGAGAATAGTCAATCTCAAAGTCTTCAGAGGAATAGAATAGAATAGAATGCAATAGAATAGAATGCAATAGAATAGAATAGACCAGACCAGGTTGGAAAAGACCTTCAAGATCATAAAGTCCAACCTATCACCTTGAAACCAGTCAACACAGACTAGTAAACATGTCACAATAAACTTTACTGAAAGAAGGGGATAAATAAAAATTATTTATGACTATAAAGTGTAAACTACAATTTAAGGAAAACCCAGCTTAATTTCTCTCCAGAACCTCATATTTCCTTGCAGCAGTATTTAAGACTTAGTGGTACATTACTTTTAAAAAAAATCTACTGAAGATTTGTATTTCTTCCCACAGAAGCTATCAAAACCCACTAGAGGTGTGATCAATAATCAATACACATATTAAATTAATTGGTTCACATTTTATCTCTGCATCAAAACACAATCAAATTAGGCATAAAAAAGCATCAGCATCAGGATAAAGACTTAAGGAATTCTACCAACGTATTCCCGTTCCTACTTCAAGGAATAATGGCTAAATTCCTGACGAATAAAGTGGTCTCAGGTATGTAAACTCAAGCAATTTCATGTGTGTAAGCTTTAAATCCCAGATTTTTGGACAGAGCCTCTTTCTAACAGCAACAGCTGAAGCAACACTAAAACTAAATCAAAAGTGAAAGATATATGCACAACCTCAGCATCTCCTTTTCCCTCTGTCTGTCCAGAAAAGCAGAAAAGCCTGCATGACTAGTACGATTTATTTCAATTATTAACTTCAACAAAAAAAAGAGGAAACATTTTTCAGACTGCTGAGTGTTGTTAATGGTTAAAAGACAGTAACATCTGAAAATAATAATGACTAATGAACAATGTATCTGCAGGATATTTGATGCTTAACTGGTTTTGAATGCATCTTATGTCACTGCGGATGATGCAGGCTGTCACACATAAGAAGCTCCAGTCAACGTCACAAATTCCATAAAGTATAGTTCCAGGATCAGCTTCATATGTTCTGAAGACATATTTCACTTGAAGCTAAAAGAATTACTTACTTTTATAGGCTGAATTTACTTACACAACAGGAAACAGTACCTGCACACCCACACACACATATATACACTCAGATCCATGTCTGTGCATATGCAGAACATTTTATAAACAGCACAACCAGGAAATGATTCAATTTTGAGACTGTTTTCTTCTTCCTTCAGACGTGTATAAAAACCTAATAAAACCCTGCAGCTTTGAGCCATTTGCTTGCTGTAAATCAATTTGGAGTTTTTCAAATTTAATAGAGAGAGACAAGGGATTGTCAGAAAGTTTTCAAGTGAGGTTTCATTCCAAGTAAAAGTGAAACATATAGATTTGTCAAATTAAAAGGAAAACTTGGTCCAAAAGTCAATGAATTCCATACATGTGGTTTCTATGCTGAGTATGCTACCTGACAGCACAGCCATGCTGCCTCTCCTCAAGTCAAACATCACTGCAGAAACTAGGTAAGAATGGACAAGTATTATGTCCCATCTCTCCAAGCCTGTGTCATTTAGACCTCTGTCAACCAACTATTTGAGTAAAATAAAAATACACAGCAGTCAATTCCTAAAACAGAGCATGGGGAAAAGAGCTGGCAACTAAAATTCAAAAGAGACCTGCAAACACTACTGGGCTGTTCAGTCATTCTAGATCTGGTCTGGTAGCAACCGAACAAGGGGTGCCTTCCCTCTAGCTCCCTCCAGAGACCATGAAACACGGGGTGACTGGAACTGGAGGATACATTGCTTCAATCAACCTGGGAATATTTGTTTATTTCCAGCTATAATTTTCATTGCTTAATTTCCACCATAATATGAGAGGCAGATTTAAAATAAATGCTTCTAATTGCTTGACTGACCACTGTTCTGGGAAATAAATCAAACCAAGTTAAAAACTGGTTAGTCTTACTCTTAGATCCCACTTATTCCACAATAATTATTTTTTTACCCTTTTTCCCTATGTGAAAAAAACAAAACCTGATGGTAAAAAAGGTACTCCATTCTCATAGTGGAGACAGAGACCAGGTGACTCTGGCCAGCCTGATCCAGTGTAGGGTGTCCCTGCCCATGGCAGGGGGGTTGGAACTAGATGACCCTTGTGGTCCCTTCCAACCCTGACTGATACTGTGATACTGTGAAAACCATACAACTCATTCCAGGAACACAAGAAGAATCAGAATGCATCTATCATGCAAGCAGCAAAACAGGTTTCACTTGGGTTTCCTCCAACAGAAATGAAGTACATAACAATATAAACCATGTAGCAAATCAGCCAGTACCACACAGAGAAAAAGACTTTTAAAAAAGGATTGGGAAAATTTGATAAAACAATCAAAAATGGACTCCTAAACCAGAAATTATAACAACAAAAAACAGGTTAAATATTCAAAAAATTCAGTCTTAAGTATTAGAGTGAAGAGTTGGTACAACAGTAAAACAAGACCAAAAAATCAAGTAGAAAACATTTAGCCAAAGACAAATGCCCTCTGTTAATATGCTTAAGGGTAATGATTTATGCAGCACACATTTAAACAACTTGTATTTTTTTTTAGCTGTCTATAATGTGTTTATAATATGCCACTTCATAATCAGAAGAGAGCTGCTTCTTCAGAGAATGAAATTTTGGCTGATACAATTCACTTAGAAGTGGACTGCACTAAATTTGATTTACCTTTGTATATCACTAATGTGTAGCCAATGAATCTCACCCCAAAGTCAGTCATGCATCAGCCTTGCTCTGGTCATATGTGAAAAGCTTTGTAATCAGATATGGACAGGAGCTTGGTCATTTAAATAGTAGAAATCAATAATCACACCATTCTTTCTTTGATGGCACTATTCTAACATGCCTTGAGCTGTCCTGGTGGGTGTGCTATGCAGGCTTGAGACAGTTCTGAGTCTGCTATTTTAAGTAAAACATTTTATCCAAGTCTTATTCCCTTCTAAAGATGCTATTGAATGAACCTTGTGAATCAGCCAATCCACTTGTGAGCATCTCCCTAGCTCCCCAAACCTCTTTGTTATCCCAAAAAAGAAGTTTTTCATTGTCACTTATGTTATGCACAGGGACTGCACCAGACTTGCACCTCAAACACCTTTCCATGCTTCTCTATGCATTTCCCAAATGTTTAATTTTCTTTGCCTATTTTACCTTAAGAACATTGTACTATATTTCTAGAAATATCTCTGTCCCTATTCATCAACTCACTTTTCGTTTCCCACTTGCCCCCTAGGGTCAATCTCAGATCTCTTTAGGACAGCATTCTCTCTTGTCATTATTATCCCAGTCATGTACCTCTTCTGTTTTGCTTAGAAGCCATTTGCAACCAGATGGAGCAAATCCTCCTATGCCTTCATACAGCTTTCACAAATACAGCATTAGTGTACTTTTTAAAGGCATTTATTGGTTCTATGTAAACATACATTAATGAAAATAAGATGATGGTCTGCACTGGAGTGCAGGATGCAGTAGAACATTGATGTGAATCACTTAGGTTAGACGCATCAATAATTGAGGAACATTGACAGTCTATAACTATTTATACTTCTTCAGTGAATCCTGTAACACAGAAAAATATCTGAATGCATTATGTCTGCATCCTAAACAATAATAAGTAACAATTACTTTCCTTGAATTAGCAGAGGTTTTAAGGAAGGATGTAGACTGTGCTAAAATCAATTTTGCATCAAGTTCTTGTGCCAAAGGAAAACAAGCCACATCATTAGAGTATTTCATGAAAGGCACACAAACACAATATCCTCTTCTGTGTCCAACTGAAAAAAATAAACAAAAATGAAGTGAAAGTAAGGAAGATAAAGACAAGAAAAGGTCTGGGAGAAGAAATAAGAAAGAAGTATATATATTACTGCCTCCAAATGAACACTTAGTTACACACAGATTCATCCAAGGGATCGGAAGGAATTAAACACCAAATTCTCTACACTTCTGCAGGGAGAAAAATGCACCAAATACATCTAGTGGCAGCAGGAAGACATGAGTCCACTTCTTAAACACAGAGGCATTAAAAAATAATAATAATGGTGAGTTAGCAGTTAGTTAGTTTAGAAACTAAAAGAGACAATCATAATGATAGATATAAGTTAAATGTACAGTGGTGCTTTGGGGTGGTTGTTGGGGGTTTTTAGTTTTTTTTCCTATGCTAGAAGTATGTTCTGACAACTAGGAGCTGGCACAAGTTTTGATTTAAAGAGTGCTTACAGCTGGCTGATTAAATATTTGTGGCACTCAGTACTAAAAAAGGAAAATGCAAGTGAATAATGAATGGGTCTCTCTATCTATTTTGTTGATGCTATTAAAATGCTTATACAAATTGTGTTCGGTGAAATCCCGTGAGTCATGGAAAGGCACATTGCTTACAGGAGCCGGGTCACAGCCTGGACTCGATGATCTCAAAGCTCTTTTCCAACCTGGTTAATTCTGCATTCTGTATAAATTCATGGTTAGAATTCAACCCTCATGGATGAACAGAGAGGGATGTTACCGTTAGGATCAAACTTAAGCCAAAAGTGTGGAAAACAGGACGACTGCTTTCAGCCAGAGTGATCCCCAACTTTGGTTTAATCTGGAATGGAGGAAATTACTTTGACCTCTGTCCACTGTCTTTCTCTCCACTGAAGTGAAGGATTTGATAGTCAAATGACACGTTAGACACCTCATGAGTCTCTTCCAGCTCTTCCAGCTATCCTTGCCAGAACTTTAAGGTAGCTATATTTAAATACCAGTTTGATGTTGGTAGACTTCTGCTGTGGCTTTTTTAATGATCACAGAGTAAGATAATGGGAATGAGGGAAAAACAAACTATTCTTCAATAAAAACAGAACCAATCTTCTTTTAGAACTAAAATGTGAAGATCCCCTACACAGTAAGAGTCAACAAACAATACCCTGAAAACCATTTTGCACCCACAAAATACACATGGTCATGGTAGATCATAGAAGCTCATTTGACAATTGATTCCTAGGTAAAAATAAAAGGAAATTATGGCACAACTGTGTAGACCATAAGGTGCAATTAAGCATTTATTAGCATTTAATTGTTATTAATCATGCAATTTTCTGTCATAAATCACCAATTAGACACAATATGCTGTGCTTAATAGGTTTACGTAAAACTCCTGTGTGTTTGCATAGATGTGCACACACACACACACACACACACACACACATTCACAAAAATAACTTATTCACAGAGAATCGCAGAAGTCAGACTGGAAGGGACCCCAGGGCTCTCCTGGTCCAACCTTTCTAGGTAATATGAGATGTCCCGGAAGCCTGTCAAGCTCAATCTCCAAAGCGCACCCTTCCTAAGATCCACTCTAACCCTGCTCTCCCTTCAAACCACCTGCCCCTGTCCTGTCTCGAGACACCCTCATGAAAAATCCCTCTGCAGCCTTCCTGTAGGATCCCTTCAGGGTTTGGAAAGCAGCTGAAGCTGGATATGAAAACATTCCTACACTAACAAATATTCTGAGACGATAACCTGCAGATGATTATGTGAGATGAAGGCAAGGAATCCACTGCTTCCCCTGGAACATTTTTCTGATGTCTAACTTTCTCATAATGAAAAATTTTCTTCTGGACTCCAATCAAAACCTCCCTAGCAGTAAGCTGTACCCATAACCCCTTGTCTTTTCCATGCGATTCCTTGTAAAAAGGGCATCTCCATCCTCCTATAGATACCCATTATATACTGGTAAATGATAATTAGGTCTTCCTTAAGCCTTCTCTTCTCAAGGCTGAACAAGCTCAGTTCTTTCAGCCTTTTCTCATTTGGCACATCTTCCAGTCCTCTGATAATTCTCTTGGCTCTTCTTTGAACACTTTCTAGATGTCCACATCTTTTCCTTTTTTATATGGAGACCAAAACTGTACTCCAGCTGTGGTCTGATATGTGCTGAATTGAGTGGGACAATGACTCTTGATCTCTGCTGGTGATGCCTTTCTAATGCAATCCAGCGTCCTGTTGGCTTTCTTTGCTGCTGCAGCATGCTGTTCACTCATGCTGAGCTTGTTGTCCATCAACACCCCCAGGTATCTTTCCACAGGGCTGCCCTCCATCCAGGTGAATCCATCTGAGCTGCAGCTCTGAGTTATGTATTCCTGGGTGTGAGATGGTAAATTTGTTGAACTTCATGGTCTTCCTGGAGGGTGCCTCATCCTTCCAGAGTTTTGACCTCCTCAGTCATTTTGAAGTCATAATTATTAATTAAAATAGATATTAAACACTTTTAATAGTTTCATAATTAGATGGTTACCTTTCCCCAATCCTTTCACTGTTTACTTTTGGAAGAGTAAAGACAGTCCTGCTGAAGACTATGAAACTGACATCCCTGGAAACCAAAACCCTTTCTTGATCCTGAGGGCAGCTACAGCTCAGGAAACTGCAAAAGTTTCCTCAGACAATGACTCCAAAATGTCTCAGCCTTGTCCTGGAATGCTGGACTGTCCTTGACCTCTTGCAGAGATTGCTGAAACCAGTGCCAATTACTGTCAGTTTTGTTGGTTTATTCTGCAGTGTAGACACCTGTAGACCATGAAATGGAACAAGATTGCAATTGCTTTCACACAGGTCACCATGCAGCCATCAGCTGGCAACAACTGCCACTCATTACCTACAGAAAATATGATCAGATTGACAGCACAGAGATGAAAGTCACTGCTTTCCCTCCCCATGAATGTGAAGTATTTGTTTCTCCCCATGAAAGGAGCCAGTCCTTCCCTTCTTCAGATATTTATACTGTCACCCAAATCTGTTTAAAAAGGCCATAAAATGCATGCCTATACTGTATTAAACAAGTGGAAACACAGAGCAATTTGTCTACAATAATGAATGTTCTCAACCCACTTGTTCTTCAATAGGGAATGAAAAGACGATATACATGTGCGGTGCAAGAGCAAATGGGGGGGAAGAGAAGGGAGTCATTTAGGTAGTGTTCTGGCAGCTTAATCAAGATGCTGGCAGACTAATGGCAGGAAAAATCTGTAAGTCAGATGCCCCTCACAACTGCACCCAGCACAACTGCATCTTTGTGATACCAGGTCCAGAAACGCATGTCACGTAGAGCAGAAATCTTTCAGGAGATCAGTTCTTATGCAAACTGATAAAGAATAGTTAAAGTATTATGAAGAGAGTATTCTGCTAGTTGAAATTCCAAATAACAAGTAAGTGGATCATGTTAACAAGGTGTTCCCTCACAAAGTAAACTTCAATGCAGACCAAACACGGTATCAAGGAGCACTTGTACAAGTCACAAGTAGTGCAAGGCCTGACAACATTCTACACTGAATATCACAGATTGGAACTTCAGTAATTTCTTCTTACCATCCTCTCATCATATGTCAGAAAATTATTATACCTTCTGTTTAGTAATACCTGACATGCAGATGGCTGTCTCCAAACCCTAAGCTCACATGAACAGCTTTCCTTTGATCTACTACCCCTGGAGAGTCCCACAGATGAGGCCAGAAACAGATCTTTTCACCCTGCTGAAAATGTTTCCAAAGCAGTCTCCCTTTCTTCCTTAGCAAGAATTAAACATTTAGCCTAATAACAGAAGATAGCCTAGGTGAAGAAAATGGTCTAATAATAATAATTTAAAAAACTAAAAACAAAAACCAACCACAAAACCTCTCATAGATACACATCCAAATAATCCAAATAATCAGAAAGAAAACAAAACAACTGAGATGTTGGTGAGTGGAGATCATCTTCTAAGGCCACAAGTACTTTTATTTTTGTCAGTCTTGCCTTACAAACAAAGTTCACAAATCTCAAAGAACAAAATGATTGTCAGAAGGACCTTTCCTCCAAGCAAGGAGGAGCATGCACAGAGAAACGCTGTTGGTATTAAGTTGCTAACTCTCTTAACAATATTTTTCAAGAGTAGGTTCTGTAACTGCTAAAAGTCATTTGCTAATGTCTTAAAAAAGAACAACCAAAACCAAAGCCAAACCAAAAGGAACCAACAACCAAAACAAAACAAACCATCAACCTACTACAATGAAAAATGAAGTCAGTATTCCACTCCTCCAGGCAGAACCAAGCCAAATGGAGAATTTGATAAGTCTGTATTCCTTTATCTGCTTTTCAGCTGTATAGGTTTTGTTTGTTTGCTTTTAACCTACGCAGGGGCTCTTTCATTTGTTTCTCACTTCTGGTTTACCTTAAGACTGTGACACTTGCTCCAGTTGCTACAAATGACAGCACGTTGCATTCAACCTATCACAACACCTCATGTCTGCCAATAAAAGTCATTAAAACGTTGAAAAAGCTAATTTTGTTACAGGAGCAATGTTATCCTAGCTTCTATCCCCTCTCCCCCAATCAAGCACCTATGCAATTTATGAAAAATCAAAAAGGGAGAAATCTTTGTGAAAAGGTGGCTCAGTATTTGTTATTAATAGCTGTTGACATTTAAATATTTGAAAGTCATGAATTTTTATGATTTTGCATAACCTTTGTCATTTGTCGTCTTCACCATATGAAACTCATTTCATTATGTGGATGCCTTGTCTGAATAATGCTGCAGGGCTGCAACTGCGTGAGTGCCCTTGAAAGGAAGATGAACTTGTTATTTAACAAATCTAGTGGCACAATGTCCCAAAATGGATTAATGCATGGTTCTCATTTCACTTTTGTCCAGTTACTTTAAAAGAGCTTTTAATTCCAACCTTCCCCAGATTTATCAAGTGTTTATTATTAACCAAAGAAAACATGGAGTAAGAATGGATAGCATGGAGTAAGAATGTTAGCAACTACAGTAATTATTAAATGGCTATTAAAAATGGCAAGTAACTTCAGTTGTTGCTTGCACACTGAAAAAGTCCAGTAAGTTGATTCTTTTCTATTTCAGGTTGATCAACATTAGATCAAGTATCTCAACCAATATTATTGTTCTATTATGCTTCATTCTTCTACTAATTGCCAATGTTGATGGGATTCTGGCCAGTCTGGGAAAAAAGTAATCTCACATGCACTCTGAATCTCCTCAGTAGCACCTTGTACCCATTACCCCTTCTTCATGATGTGGCTCCTTTGTAAAAAGGGAGTCTCCCTCTTCATGATAGATGTCCTTTATGTACTTGTAAATGACTATGAGGTCTCCCCTAAGCCTTCTCTTCTCAAGGCTGAAGAAACTCAGCTCTCTCAGCATTCCTTCATAGGTATTACCTCACTCTAAACTCCACTTTAGCATTCAGTATCATCTTAACTATCACTGCAGTAATTCTATTTTCTTTGCACCTCTGCAAAATACAGAAAGAATATTGGGAGACAGATTTTTTTTTTTTAAACCATAATATATAATACAACCAGTTCTGTAAAATTGAGACATTTCAATTGAAAATTCCTTTCTTATTCGTTACAGGCCATACTGTAAATACTGCTGCTTTGCTTCAGCCTGAGTCTTATCACAAGCATTTTAATTTTCAATTAAGATGGAGAGAAGGAACCCTAGAAGTCAAAACATAAAAACAAGAAAATAAAGGTTGTCAAGCTGAAGATTAAATATAGACAGTTCTACAGAAAAGATCAGTATATGAGTGAGGCAGAGCCCAGTTTCCAGCCAGCATGGATTCAGGAAGGGCAGGTCCTGCCTCACCAACCTGATCTCCTTCTATGCCCAGGTGACTGCCTGGTGGATGTGGGGCAGGCTGTGGATGGAGTCTGCCTGGACTTCAGCAAGGCCATGACACCATCCCCCACAGCAAACTCCTGGCCAAGCTGTCAGCCGCTGGCTTGGACAGCAGCACTCTGAGCTGGGTTAGGAACTGGCTGGAGGCTGAGCCCAGAGCGTGGTGGTGAATGGTGCCACAGCCAGCTGGCAGCCAGGCACTAGTGGTGTCTGGTGTGCTGGGCCCCATCCTGTTCAATATCTTTATTGATGATCTGGATGAGGGGATTGAGTCCATCATCAATAAGTTTGCAGATGACACCAAGCTGGGGGCAGGTGTTGATCTGTTAGAAGGTAGGAGAGCTCTGCAGAGGGACCTTGCCAGGCTGGACAGATGGGCAGAGTCCAAGGGCATAAGACTGAATACATCTAAGTGCCAGGTTCTACACATTGGCCACAGCAACCCCAGGCAGTGCTACAGGCTGGGGTCAGAGTGGCTGGAGAGCAGCCAGGCAGAAAGGGACCTGGGGGTGCTCATTGATTGTAGGCTGAACATGAGCCGGCAGTGTGCCCAGGTGGTCAACAAGGCCAATGGCATCCTGGCCTGCATCAGGAACTGTGTGGCCAGCAGGAGCAGGGAGGTCATTCTGCCTCTGCTCAGCACTGGTTAGGCCACCCCTTGAGTCCTGGGTCCACTTCTGGGGCCCTCAGTTTAGGAAAGATGTTGAGTTGCTGGAAGGTGTCCAGAGAAGGGCAACAATACTGGGGAGGGGTCTAGAGCACAGCCCAGTGAGGAGAGGCTGAGGGAGCTGGGGTTGCTTAGCCTGGAGAAGAGGAGGCTCAGGGGAGGTTGTAGACAGGCGGGGGGTGGCAACTCTTCTCCCAGGCAACCAGCACCAGAACAAGAGGACACAGCCTCAGGCTGCACTAGGGGGAGGTTTAGGCTGGATGTTAGGAAGAAGTTCTTCCCAGCAAGAGAGATTGGCCACTGGAATGTGCTGCCCGGGGAGGTGGTGAAGTCAGCATCGCTGGAGGCAGCTGAAATGTTTCCACTTAAAATAAATAGTCCAGAATAAATCAAGGTTTCTGAATTACTTCAACAGATATTTCACCCTCTGAATAGCTCCACTGATAAAAAAGTTTCCCATGTGTAGATTTTTCTCTTTTACAGTTTACAACAGTCTCAGCTCAAGCCTCTCTCTTCCTACATTCTTGTACAAAGTCTCAGACAACCCAGTCTTCTGGACAACTCTAAACTACAACTAATGCATACTAAAGCATCATGAAAATTAAACATAGAATTCCCAGAAGGCAACCAGACTGACACTACTTTAAAATTTCAGTACATTCAAACTTCAGAGGGCTGCATAATAAAATTCCTAAATGATTGATTTAATGCACTAATTGTTGCAATGAGGACTGCAGAGGAAAGGCACTGACAGAATACATAAGCATCTTCTGAGTGATATAGCCAGGTGTGAAGAAAATGTAAGTGACTCCTGGTATGTCCCAAAGAAAGAAGAATATGAATTAGTACAAGTGAAATCCAAATGTATTACATTGCCTTTTTTCCTTGCAATAAAGTAAGATGAGAAATATGGAACTGTATGTTTTGTGCAGGCCCATTTATTCCACTACACACTAAATGCCGCTGCCTGCAGTTTATTCCTTCCTGTATCACCACTGCAGTTATCACCTACAGTTCTTGTCCATGTTAAATATCTCACAGATTTCTCTACACCAATGGAGAAGCTTCATCTAATTACATTTGTCAATGCAGATCCACGGGTTTTTTTTCAACTTTTCTCTTTATTATGTGCAAGTCCTGATCTAAGCCTAAAGCACAAAGGCAATCAATGCTGAAGAATGAGTAGAAATGGTTTCTTTATTCCACTCTTCACTGAATAGAAAGTTTCCATTATCTCCCTCAACATCTTCACTCTATCAATTTGACAGGGGCACACGTTTCTACAGTCTGCAGCCTTCACTCTGGAACTGTATACAGCTTTTCTATCTTCCTCTAATATAAAAGAAAAATGATAAATGATAAAGTCTAGGGAAAGCTTCTTGTCTTCCATCACCAAGTATTGTCTCGCTTTTCTTTTAATTGCTTCTTTAGTGAAGTATAGAACAGAAATAGACAAAATAACCAGTGTCAGTCAAAACATACATTAGCTTTTGTGTTTTATGTACTTGGACAAGCAGAAAGAGACATCATTACAGCACAAGAAATGCTAATCTAGTTAAAACAGTATGAAAGCCACCTATTACAAAATGTATACTATAACATCCCAGTGGGTTTTGACTGATCATTGTACCCCTAAAATACGTTTATTTAAAAGGGGATCATTATTTATGGTGCATCACTCAAAGATAATTGGAACAAAACAACAACAGAAGAAAGTTCATTCAACTAAGCAACATTTTATCAAGCCTAAGACATTAAGACAACACACTGCTACATGTAAAAGCAAGCACCAAACATCCAGGAAAGTACTCACATTGACAACAGTATTTTAAAATCAATCAATCAATCAATTAAAATAATAATTACAAACCACCAAAAATCCCCAACCAACCACCACCAAATCAAGCAAACAAAACCACCCAAACACCCCACCATGACCCTAGTGCACTGTGCTGTTCAGTCCTTCCTAGGATGATTTCTGATTTACAGTGCAAGGATCCTGCATCTGCAAGAATCCAATATGCCAACAATGATCTATTTTGCTTTTGTTTTCTCCTTATTGGATCTTTACATTTCTGGCCTTCAGGCTTTAATGGAGACACAGTTTACCATAGAGTGGTGATGAGCTGTGGCACTGTCTGTTTACACGTCCCTGTAATCCTTTTGAACTCATTGCCTTTTACACATTTGCTCATTATGAGTCTCCTGTGGACCTAACTTTCTAAAACTGAAGTTTTCCCAAACTAAAAAATTATACTGCTTTACTCTTTTATTGATTTTTTTCATTCATAATAGCTCACAAATCTGAATCATAGATCTGGATATTAAGAAGTCTTATGCATAAGTTCTGGGGAGAGCATGTGGTTTGTTTCTAACTCCCCTTCAAGTCCCACTGGGGCAGCAGAAAAGTAAAGATGAAGGCAAGGGCTTGAATGAACACTGTACTGAAAAGCAGAGCTAGAAACCTTTCCTACCACTCAATTCTCCTTCGCCACACCCTCTACACCAACCCAACTTTTTCTCCTTTCCACCTTCTCATACTGGCAGTTGCCAGTCCTATAAGCACATGGTAGCTCTAGTGGGACATGGTACTACAGAAAAGATACTGCACCAACAGCCACAGGCAGGCAATGACTGAGCATGGTATCCATCTCCAGCCACTTGCTATTCCTCTCATTTTTGCAAATGAGAAGCTGCTACAGCAATTACTTCAAGTTGCACTGTGGAAAACAAAGAGCAAGGAGTAGAAGACAAGATGCTGACAGAGAGTGGTAATTTAGGCTCAGGATTAGCAGGGCAGTTATCTCAAAACTGCAGTGGCAATCAAAATTATTAGGTGATAATAACACATACTTTTAGAATTATGATACTACAGTGTTATTGCTGTGTTGCCCAGTACTTCTTAAATGATCAATAAAGCAGACCTCTTAATATAAAATTATCCCCCTAAATGGGAACTAAATTTATACAATCTTCCATTACCTCATTTTAAAAGCTAAAACAACGTGGCACAAGCCTCTGTCTCTACTGCCTCGCTTGATCAAGCTATTCCGTTAGTTTTCAGACAGACAATAGATCTTAGAAACTCAGTTTCTCTAGCGTTCTGCAGGCTTCTTATGCAGAGATAGCTGAAAGCTTGCCTTGCCGTGTTGAAGAACACATAAATGTTACTTTCACAGAGCAGATTACTTTGAAACCTTTATTACATAAATCGAAATACATAATCTACTAATCAGCACACAGACTCTGCAAAGCAGCTGCTGTCCCTCATAGCTTTGGTGAGCTACCCTGCCTACATTGAATACAGCCATAGATAATGGGAAGTAGAGGTACTCCTGGACAAAGTATCTCCAAAAAGCACTGTCTGTGACCTTATTTTATCTACACTGAATACTCAGATTATCTACTCACTGCCTAATACTCTAAGTATTCAACTGATATTGGTTAATCAAAGCACTCACATGATTACTGGACTGAAAGACACACACAGAGTATCTAATGTAAAGTATTTGTCATAATTTTATAAAGAAACAGATGTCATTTAAGTTCATTTTTGCTACCACTGTTTTCAATGAAAGTGTTCAGTACACCTCTCCGCCTTATATATCATATATTTGTCATATCAAATACAGGACTTATTGGGTAGAGACACTTCAAAAGCTAACAGGACCCCAGAATATTTTGATTAAAATGTACATCTAACTGAGCTTCAAAATATAGGTTGGATTCAGAATATAAACAAACAAACAAACAAAAAATTGCTCATGTAACAAAGCATGGTAAAGTTTTGCAATGCAACTCTTGTCTCCATAGGAAATTATTTCACAGGGTCAGTGCTCTCAGAGTTGGCTGGTTTTGTTCAATTATTCCATTTTGTTTTCATCTTTGGGCTTTATATCTGGAACACCATCATTAAATACCAGGTTATGATGAAAAGTTGTTTCAGTGCCCCAGTGCACAGATCACATGCTCTTATTGAGCTCCTTGCCCTTTTGTACCTCCTCTTCCTCCCTCCCATCTTCAAATAAGTACAGGTTGATCTTTTCCCTGATCTTTCTGTAAAAAGCAATCTATAATATTGACCTCCAAGAAGCTGCTAGCAATTAGATTTCCCAAGGGGCTACCGGAGTGAAGCCAATGTCAGATGATTCAGGAATTGTAAATATTCCAGGGACTTTTCTGAATAAAACTTCTTTACCTGATACATGTGCCACGCAAGAGAGTCAGTCACTAGCACAAGTCCCAAAGTTACCTTTCCCTACAACTCAGACTGCTGCTCTGTGTTGCAAGATGTCAGAGAGTCCTTAATTCCTTCAAGCACCGCCTCTGCCAACATTTCTACTGATCATAGAAGCTTTATATATCTCAAATGCAAATCATCTCCTTTAGGTGGTTGGAAGTTTTTGCCTTCTGTATTGATGAAAGTGGGGACAAAGTACCTATAGAGTCCTGTGTAGAGATCATTTTTATTATTCATAAAACCCCCATCATTATTTAGAGAAAATGCCCTCAATGATTCCATCAAGTCATACTGGAAATACTTGCTTACACTCTCTCAACCTCTTATTTATGATAAATTATTTGTAAGACAGCGCATCTTAGGAACTGCAAACTACCATTCAGTAGCCACCAGAGGTTAAGCACTTCTTGAGAAGTTTCTGAATAGAAAACTAATTTCCCTACATACCCAAGCTCTGCTATTCGTTATTAAATTACTCCAGAAGAACAATACTGGTCTGTTTGGTTTTCCACCTTGAGAGCAGAAGCCCTAGCTTGGGGTCCAGACCAATTTTCAGATTAATCCTTTTGTTGTATCTCTGATATTTTACAAAGCATTCTTCCCAAAAGATTTTATCTCCCAAACACTATAATAAAGCCTATTCAGGAAAGAGTCAGTAGACTTCAGGCTATCCTAACCTCCTCTTTCTTTTGATGGACTGAACTAGAGGCTGCTGAGGTGTAAAGATCTTGATACTAGAAGACTCTCCAGGTATTTAGAATGTATAAATTGGAGAGACCTCCTGTCCTTGAGGTAACTTTCTTTGAGATGATTAGGGGAAAACTGGTGAAGTATGTTTTCAGCCATCAGCATGGAAGTCCTTTTGTGGGCATGGCAAATAATGCAGCATATTTTAGAATATTACAGCACCCATTTATTCAAACACAAATGTATTCCTGAAGCCAGTAAGAAGGCTCTGGCATATACTTGTGTGCAAAATTTTAATCACAGATGGATGTGTCAAAGAGCCTGTTTGCTTGTGCCTGCATGGTTAAAGAAGAGGTCTACAATCAATTGCAGCACTTGCTGCTTGCTAAGCAACCTCCTTGGGTGTAGTTATGTGGAAGTGATTTATGGAAGGGAGCCACTCAGTAATTGCATTCTTGGCTTTTTAGGAAAATGAAAATTCATACAGTGGACAGCAACTCCTTAATGCAATGGAGTGGAAGGACAACTTCTGAAATTTGTCATATTTAAGTTACAAAAGAAAGTTAGATTTTTTTTTCTTTCTTTAATCTTTACAATCCAGTATTTGTAACATCTTCCAACTTCTCTTTTTCCTTAATAAACCAAACCAAAACACAAAACCCAGCAAACACCACAAAACAAGAATAAATCAGCTGCTAATATAAGTTTAGAACATGAAATTACAAGTGAAAAAGACTAAAAAGCATCCTTCAAAATAAGATGTTTTACTTAAAAAAGAAAGGGGGGGGGAAGGAAGGGGAAAAGAAGGGAGGAGGGAGCCAAAGCCCCCATACTGGAAGATCTTTCTATCAAAGATGGACAGGCTAAAATTGACAATTCCCTGAACTACAAATATCAATTTCCCTCATATTTCTGAGTGAAAAGGTACTAGAAAGTTTTCTGAGGTTTTCCAGTTAGAGCTGATAGTTATACACTCAGAACAGAACATAGGAGCATGTAAAAAATAGAGGAAAAATCCACACAAAAATTAAGAATCAATCATGTCTTGATTACACAAAAAAAGTAATAAAGTCTTAGTATTGCAAAACCATCCCAATGAACCAAACAACTGGGGAAAAACAAACCAAAACAACACAACAGCAACAAAACCGCCAACCGCTGCCACACACCCCCATCAACCCCCCAAAATAAAGCCCCAAACAACAAACCCAAACCAAAAAACCCACAAAGAAACCAAACAAGACAAACAAAAAACCCATTGAAAAAGCCTCTTGGTATTACCACCCACTGGATGATGCTTTAGGGAGCATTTACTGAATGCAAAATCCAAGTCAGATTACTGTAGCATAAAACACTAATCTGCTTAAAGCGTTCACTACAGTACAGAAGGCACCAGCCTCCTTTGCCCTTATTTATGGCATAAATCTTAATCTGAAATGAAGGCAAGAGAAAGGCATCATTCCTCTACTGGATGTCCCATGAGATGAATGCACAGAATGATTTTGTGTTGTCAAAGCCGGTGGAGAACATCACTTCAGAGCCAAAGATCTGGCACAGCTAATGTTAGCCTGAACTACTCAGTTTGGTATTACTCAAAATTCTTTGTAATGACCAGAAGGGAACCCAATAGACTGAATTATTCTATTGTAATCACTGAGCAGAAGATGATAAAATAGAGATGGCAACAAAACCAGCATAGTAGCAGCAATCCATGATCCAATTGTGCAAAACACGTGTCCTAAGAAGCCAATCAAGAGATGAAACAGTAGGCTGTTCTGAACACGCTGCATCTGGCATTTTATACCAGATATCTATATTGAAAATTACTCCACACTGGCATTGATGAAAACAGAACTAAAATTAGAAAGAAATATGACCCTTCTTGCTATTCAGTCAGCTTTGGGGATTTGAGTAATAATTGGTTTGTCTTTGGCACTTCTATTCTAGGCCAGATCAAACAAACCATGGAGAAGGATACAGAGGTTTTCAAAACACTTGAAGTTTCTATTGATTCCTGCTGCTTTCTGAAACTGATCTAGAGTTTTATGACAGCATTCTCAGACATCCCTTTCTTTTCCTCCCCTCCTCCTCCCCCACCCCCTCCCACCTGATTCCTTAACTATATTACTGAAAAGGATTTTGATTTAGCTTGTGAAGACTTCCTACTGCAGCACTGCTGTGAGTCCATGAGCAAAAAGTCTGGTGAAATTCACCACTAAGGACATGGAAAATTCAGTTCTGGCACAGCTAGCTGGAACGATTGAAAACTTACTGCACCAGATGCTCATTACCGAATCTGTTTAGTCATTTCACCACAAAGGTATTTGGATTTGCTAGGAGCCATACTGTGATTTGAAGAACAACATTTTTGATAAACCCATTAATTCAGCTACAAAGGCACTAATCAACAGTAAGGTGGCAACTTTTTTAAACAGCTACTTTTACTGCAAGTGAAATAATGAGTCTGTACCTTAAAATGGATTGATCTTGGCATGCATGTGCCTTGCCTTTTAGTTAGTAGTAAAATACATATGCTAACCCTTCGCTCCTCTATGACAACATCTGCAAACAGGCCAGCATAGCAGTAGGAACAAAATTTTTGAGCTGATTTTGACTTTCTTCCATCTGAAACATTTTCAAGAAGGGTTTCCCTGTATCAAAGAACAATCAAACCCAGCAAACTGCCACCTCTGCATTCAAAACAGTAATGAGGAACTTTTCAAACTGACTTGCCAAATACGCTAATATTTTTGTTGCAGCTTAAATATCTTTCATATAAAAATAAATAAATAAATACAGAGCATGGCTGTCGTCACTCTTCCGAGGAAGTTAAGATCACTTTTAACTTCATTATTTAGCATTAACACTTCAGCGCTACCGAATCCATGAAAGAAGTGAAGTATTATACAGATTTATTCTGCGCTGTCACTTCTGCCCTCAAAGAATGAGAGAATTGCTTGCTGTAGGATCAAAGTCTCAATTACTTTTTCCTACTGTCCAGTGAAGCTACAAAGCAGTCAAGAAAGTAAAGCTAATTCGTACTGAAGAGGAGAATGGAAAATTAAAACTTGCGGTGAGAAAAAGGAGGAACGAATAGTAGAGAGAGAATTGCTACATGCCTAAAAGATGGTGACGTGGAAAGAAGCAAACCAGAAAGCTAGAAAAGAATATGTCAGAATTTATAGAGAGAAAAGACAGCAAAAAAAGGAAATATGTTCAGTCAAATATAATTTTCTCATTAAGAGTTCCAACCAATAGATTATAGGGTCAGGATTAAGAAGCTACAGCATGTGACAAGAAAGTAAAAGTGCATTGTTTAAATGTCTAACACTGCATCGAGTGCAGTCATTTGGAGGACAAAAATAGAGAGAAGATCGATGAAATACTTTTCAACTAGCACAATTTACCAGCCAAGGAGGGGTAATACTAATTCACTTCAAAAAGTACCCCCTCTAACCCTGAGGTCTAACAAGTGTACAAACTATGGTTGTCCAAAATAATAACAAACTAGACCCACACGAGCTCACACAGCTCTTCGAATGCATCTCCCATGAAACCCTCAGAAGTTCCTTATGGCGAATGCAGTTCAGTCAATGCATCCAACTGCATGCCACTGCTTTTGCTCATTGAGATTAAGTTCAAAACAATTTGCCTGATGTATTTGTGATCAGAGGGTAACATTTTATTAATAAATCATACACACTGTCCACGAAAGGGCATTGTTTTTCATTCTGTTTAATGGACTGTATCGCAGAGACCACACTCATGTCTGAAACCTGTCATTATTTCCCTAAAACAGCAGTGAGCGAAATGATCCTGTTTATGTAGAGGGGAAAAAATACACAACACACACACACTAAACCACACACAAGCCCCCTCCCCCTCAGAAAAAAAAAAACAAACACACCAAACAAACCCACAAACAACAAAAAACCACCACAAGGCAATCACAACATTAAACAAAACAAACTAACAAAACCCAAACCACTAGCAAAATCATTTGGCAAAATAAAAGGGGGAAAAGTCAAAACCCAAGCAAACCCCTTTCAGAGCACAACTGCCAACCTTAGCCAAGTCTGTTGCCTAGAAATAAAACTGTAGGTATCTTGGTTTTCCTAACATTGTACAGAGATTTTAATTTTCCAGGGAAGCTCCATAAACAGTAACTTATATCACACGAATAGGTCCTTGATTTGACAGTAAATTAAAGCTAAATGACTACTTAGAGTAGTCATTCTTACTAGACATGCTTACTAGACAGACTAGACAACTAGGTGCTTGACACATTACCTAACTGCTTGTTAGAAGACATTATGTATAAGAAATCAAGGACCTGGATGACACTAACCTAACAAAATTAAGTTGCTTGTCTACTTTTAGCTCCAGACTGCAAGTCTGCAGTAATTAACTCCAGTGCAGGCAACTGCAAATGTTTTGAAAAGTCAAAAATGCTTTTATAGTTAAAAATACTTAGGACCTGATCTAATGTTAAAAAGCTAAGAGTTATGCAATACTGGACATTATGTAGAATACAGTAGGATAGGAAGCTGAAAGTTTCATGTAGAATATTACTAGAGTTGTTGAAACATGAGAGTGGAAATCAATCACTAATATTCTATGGGGAAAAAAAAAACAAAACCAACCAACCAAAAAACCATTCTGAGAACAGCAGCTACCTCTTAGCAAAGCCTAAGGTTTTCCATCACTACTCTTAACACCACTTTGAAAAATGTAACAGTTTGGGAAATATTGGTCTAATCAAAAGTAGATTTGGCCAATCTCTGACCAAAAGCACAGAGAATGCTACAATGTTGTGTTAATGTCTGTGTGGTGCTTATGATCCCTCATCTTGCGTTTAGAAGAAACATGTTTTGGCTCCTCCTCTGCTTCACACAGCAGCAGCACTTGAACCTCAGGTCTCCATAAACACACAAGTGCCGGCTGCTACTGACTACTCTCTGGAAAGCCTCTTTGTTTCCTGTTGAAGCGCTTGGCACTTCCTAAAACAATATTTGTCTCAAAGTTTCCACATGCTGTGAAAATAAGGACACTACTAAATTATTTATCTGATCCATCTTTCTGTGCAGCCTCATACATTTTGAATTATTTATATTAAAAAAAAAAAAAAACCTAGACAGAAAAAAAACAGAATATAAACTTCTCTCATTCCTGCGCTGGCAAAACAGATTCATTTGTGTTTCTTTTAAAAACCAACCAACCAAACAAAACCAAAACCCAACAAGCAACTCAATAATCCATATATATTTAGTAAGGTATGAAAGCCAGTTGAGAAAGATGAAAATGAACTCCCTGGATGAAAGCTATAGCAGAGCAGAACAGAAAGAGCCTGGAGTGAGGAAAGCAGGGAGAAACAACAGCTCAGAAGTCACCGTCACTGAAAGGGGCACCCAACTAGCACAATTCCAGCTTTGCTTTGTAATTGTCTTCACTGAAAAATAACCCCAAACATATGACAATCATGGAAAGGAGCATCAAAGTAACTAAAGAGTCTGCCCAAACTGGCAACTTCATAATTTAGATGCTTTGATTCTATCTCACTTCCTGCATAGTACTAACTGGGCTAGAGTTTACCGGGAGGAATAACAAGTAAGTTTAATGTAAGATATTCAGTGGCTCTTGAAATGCTCAGCTGCCTTTCTTGAGCTAACCCAGAGGGTTGCCTTTTGTATTCTGTAAGGTGCCTACTTTCTGAAGTCAAAAGTACCCAACTTTTTTAACTTCTTTTATTCCTTTAATATCAAATTGAGCTTCTATATTAACACACTGTTTTACCTCCCAGTGAATACCATCTCAGTGATCTTATGTTCCCTCCTTGCCATCTCCTTATTATCATCTTGCTCCTGCACAGCACTGTACCTTGGAAGCTGAATGAAGGATAATATATTTTATTTATAATGGAACTCACATAGCATATTTTCTGTGCTTTAAGTAATAAAACAAAAACATAACAAGATGTTCAATTAAATTGCAGATCATAGACAAAGTACATAGTGCCCCTAGCAACAGCTTCCATTCACTGCACAGAAATACGCTGCAGACATGACAAATCTTTGTGAAGTTTCTTTTTGTCATTACTGTCTGTATACTGTCTGCTTAATGCAGACTGTCATTACATGGTAGCTTTGATATGGAGAAATATTGAGTGTTGTATACCTATGTGCAAAGCTGCTAGCAACAAACTCACTCTTTCAGCAGAGCTATCATGAACCCCATGCTGTATAATTTCCTCTTTAAACTTGAATTCTGCATGTTCTTTGTTCCTCCCTGGCCCACTTGACCAACGAGCTGCAGCTCATCCCATATTGCTGGCCAGAATCAATCTTCCAGGGTAGTGGAGTGCAGAGATGACTCCAGAGCATTTCAGCTTGAATTCACAGTTCACCAGGTATGTGAAGCTGCTTCAATCCTTGTTTCGCAAGGCAGCTCCCACTTGGCTTTAAGCCTCTCCCTTCAACCCTTCTCTGCACTTCTGCCCTCAGCCCTGCCCCATCCAGCTGCAGTGTCCCTTGCTGTTCCTACACCAGCTGCTGTTGCTCTTCCAGCCTCGCTTGATCCTATTCCTAATGCTGCCATTATGGATCTCCCAACTTTACAGGCTTGAGTCGTATCTGTCTGTTGGTGCACATGCATTTTCAGTCACTATTGACTCCAGGTCTTCATCTTGAATAAATGATTCTCATTTTTTGTTCACAATGATCTGCTATACTAAGCCATTGTACTCTGTTTTCCATTCCTCCCTGGGCTGCCCTATACGTAATAGCTGATAACACGCACAGGAAATCCTGAATGGAATCATTTTCACATATACACAAACAGGTAGCTTGCCTTATTTAAATGCAGCCTCTGTGGCACACAACATGCCAGTGCAAAGGCCAACTTGTCACCTCTCAGTGCAACCCTATAAAACCACCTGAAATTTGAGGTGCATTAACCTATGCTGTGAATTACCATTGATACTAGATTCTACCTAGTGTATATGGAAAATCTATGAAGGTAATGAAAAAGGATTCAAAGGAGGAAACCACACTTCATACACAACCAGGAACTGATAGGAAAAAAAAATACCAGATTTCAAGTACACTACAAAGACCTTCTCCTGAGTATCTAGATACCACCAAACCAAAGCATTTAAAAGAAAATTAAAATAGTGACAGCTTTTGTTTAGGGATACTAAAAGTTCTGCAACTGGTGCCAAGGACTGTTCCCTACAAAGTATAGATAAGCTTCAATGTGGTCTTTGATTCACAAGATTTGCAGATACTGTTGAATAAATCATTGGATTTACAGTTGCTGAGATCTCAATAATGCTCCATAAGTAGTAATTCCATATACAGGAAACTTACATCTGAAGAGTCTAAAGTCTTAGACTTATTTTATTGTCTCACTTTTAAGTACAATGAACACAATCTAAAGGATTTCTTTGCCTAAGGAATAAAAGTGTAAAAAAATAGCCTTTTTTAAAATTAAATACACATTTGCCTAGAATGAAGAAACACAGAAACCCCCCAAAACCTTAAAAGAACACCAAAAACCATCTCCAGTAGGAACAGAGGAAGTTACAGATCACCAGAGCACCACACAATTTATTTTTTCAGTTTATTCTACTTTCAATCAGATTAAACCAAAGCAGAATCATAGTGCTCAAAAGCCTGCTGAAGTCAAACTCAATTGCAAACTGGGGCAAATAATGAACTGTTAAAGTTATCTGCACATCAGAGAAAATAATTATTGAATTATATTTTAGATACTCCCTTTTTTATTGGACACAATCATGACTGCTTGCTTGTTGAGAGCCTTCACAATGTGTGTAGTTTGGCTGTACCTTCATTTTGTAGCTGCAGGACAGCACGAGTACAATGCTTCTGTTTTCTGATAGAGGCAATTTTGTGTCGCCTGGTTTTTAAACAAAGGTTTGGGAAGAGGGCCCTGTTTCCAGCAGCTGCTTTTAGATTCAGGCAGTCTACAGCTTAATTAACGCTACAAGACAACCTCAAAGGGCTGGGGGGGAAGAGAGAGGAGTGTGGCCTTCTATGAACAGGTGACAGCATTAATAGATGAGGGGCGAGCAACTGATGTCGTTTACCTGGACCTGAGCAAAGCCTTTGACACTGTCCCACACCACATCCTGGTCTCCAAGCTGGTGACACACGGGTTTGATGGATGGACCACCAGATGGATAAGGAACTGGCTTGATGGCCGCACCCAAAGAGTGGCTGTCAATGGGTCCATGTCCCAGTGGAGGCCAGTGACAAGCGGAGTCCCTCAGGGATCAGTCCTGGGACCAGTCTTGTTCAACATCTTTGTGGGGTGACATGGACAGTGGCATTGAGTGCACCCTCAGCAAGTTTGCTGATGACACCAAGCTGTGTGGTGCAGCAGACACGCTGGAGGGAAGGGATGCCATCCAGAGGGACCTTGACAGGCTGGAGAGGTGGGCACAGGCCAACCTCATGAGCTTCAACAAGACCAAGTGCAGGGTCCTGCATCTGGGTCGAGGCAATCCCAGGCACAAATACAGGCTGGGCAGTGACTGGCTGGGGAGCAGCCCAGAGGAGAGAGACTTGGGGGTGCTGGTGGACGAGAAGCTCAACATGAGCTCTCAATGTGCACTTGCAGCCCAGAAAGCCAATCAGATCCTGGGCTGCATCAGGAGAAGTGTGGCCAGCAGGTCAAGGGAGGTGATTCTCCCCCTCTACTCAGCTCTGGTGAGACCCCACCTGGAGTACTGCGTCCAGTTCTGGAGCCCCTATTACAAGAGGGATCTGGAGGTGCTGGAGCGTGTCCAGAGAAGGGCCACGAGGATGATCAGAGGGCTGGAGCACCTCTCCTATGAGGACAGACTGAAGGAGTTGGAGCTGTTCAGCCTGGAGAAGAGAAGGCTCCGAGGTGACCTCATTGTGGCCTTCCAGTATCTGAAGGGGGCCTACAAGAAGGCTGGGGAGGGACTTTTCAGACTATCAGGGAGTGATAGGACTAGGGGGAATGGGATGAAGCTGGAGGTGGGGAGATTCAGGCTGGATGTGAGGAGAAGTTCTTCACCGTGAGAGTGGTGAAGGCCTGGAATGGGTTGTCCAGGGAGGTGGTTGAGGCCCCGTCCCTTGCGGTGTTTAAGACCAGGCTGGACGAGGCTCTGTCCAGCCTGATCTAGGGTAGAGTGTCCCTGCCCATGGCAGGGGGGTTGGAACTAGATGATCCTTGTGGTCCCTTCCAACCCTAACTGAAACTATGAAACTATGAAACCTACTGGATGGAAGGATGGATATGTTCTGATTCGTTCTTAAAGAACTGAAGATCTAATCAGTTTTAACTCTGAATTAATGAAGAGTTCATATCAAGTTTTTCATGACCAAAGAGAAATAACAACCTGGGTACCTGAGGGATTTTGTTTGGGCTTGGGTTTGCATGGGGCTTTTTTTGGTTGTTTGTGTTTTGTTTGTTTTTTCTAAGGTTTTTAATTTTTGAGGATAAAATATCTCCAGTATTTACAAAACAACCATTTTCCACTCCTGGTGCAGGTTAGTAATACAAGCAAAGACACGAAGAATAATTTTCACATGGAAACACGGCTGCCGTGATTGATTGAGATGTCAGAAGATGTCATTCCTCTAGAAACTTTTTTAAGGCAGCTATAATTATAGAATAGAACTCATCCTAGGTACAGAATTCTGCAGCTTGAAAAACAACATATTCCCTCTAGACATTTAGTAGTTACTTAACTCAGCAGCAATGAAAATAGTAAAACGGCATTGATACTTTCAAACAGATTTCTTCCTAAGAATATTTATTAACACATCTAAGCTAATATTTCACTTCCTATTGCTCTGCTTTTGAGCTCCATTACACGCAATTCAGCTTATTTCTGCAGAACATATGAAGAATAAAATCTCTTCTGCATTCAAGAGAAGAAAGTTACCAATATTTTGGGACTGCTATTATCCTGTAAGAGTCTTCTCCAACAGCTAATTTAGGCTGCCATAAAAGCAACAGATTTTTTTGAAACACTGTTTTTGTGCTAGAAGCTACTGATAGAGAAAAGAACCTATTTTGTATTCCATGTTAATTTTCTTTTTACTGGACTACCTTTTTCAGATCTTTGTTTCTAGATAGGCTCCAATCTAGTATTATGTGCATAACCTCCATACTTCCTCTTATGAGCCTGCTTTACACTTATCTATATAAGAAAATGTATGCTAATGTGAATAGCTCCAAATGACAGAACTATTAAGAGAACAGGCAATAAACTATAAGTTCAGTTACCACATTTGGTGGATTTGCATACCCAAATATTTGCACATAAATATGAAACACCTCTGAAGTCTGCAAGCAACATTCACTTCACATTTGAATTCAGTTTGGTTCAATTTGTAGGTTATATGCTGTAGCTAGTATCTGAGGAATCACTGAATGAAAATAGTACAACATTGAATAATTTCACCTGGGGTGAATCACTGACCCTCAAAAGCAAGATTTCCATTCACTCCCATGAGCCTTATCACTTTGTTCACAGGATCACAGGATGTTAGGTGTACAAAGGGACCTCTGGAGGTCTTCAAGTCCAACCCTGCTGCCAGAGCAGGTCCATAGAATCTAGTGCAGGATGCACAGGAATGCATTCAGATGCAACCTAGTGCAGGATGCACAGGAATGCATTCAGATGGAGACTCTACAATCTCTTTGGGAAGTCTGTTCCAGTGCCCATGACCCTTACAGTGAAGAAGTTCTTGTTCATGTTGAGGTGGAACTTCCTGCACCATAGTTTACATCCACTGCCCCTTGATCTATCTCAGGGCACAAGTGAGAAGATCCTTAGTCTTTTCCACTCCTGACTAAAAAGTCCCAGGGCTTTCAGCCTTTCCTTATGAGGATCACAGGATATTAGGGGTTGGAAGGGACCTCTCTAATTGTTTCCCTACACTAGCTCGCAACAGCCTGAAACACCTGATACTATTCAGCCTTCTTTATATGAACTTTTTCATGTTTGGGAAAACAACCGACCCAAAGACCACACCACGTCAAAATTCTCATTTTCTAGATGGAAGCATGCTGTTTTCACATTGTACAAATACCACTGTACAAGTGTCATTGAATAAGCCCAGTCTTTCTAGCTTTACCATATGAAGCAGAGAAGAATTACTGGTAGAGCACACATCAGGCTTCCAAGAGAATCTAAGAGAACAATGTCTACAGGCACATTTTAAACACTTCCTTCCACCTAAAAATATTTAAAGCAACAGGCATTTGGCAATGGCAGCATCCATGGTCACACCACCCTCCTACGGTCACAAAAAAAGCGCCCCCAAACAACATAAAACAAAATCACTAAGTTAACACAACACACTTTAAACTTTAATGTCGCAAACTATTTCAACTACCATTTAAATAAATGTTACTTTGTGGGAAATAACAGCTGAGGTTTTTACAACTTTAAAGTGTTTTAATGTATTTGTCTACAGCAGTGTTCATTTAATTCCCCACTGGTATGAAAGATGTTTCCAATGGAAGCAATTGTGGCCACTGGAGATACCGCACAATGAGTTCCATTAGGCCAGGAATTACAACAGAAGCCTTTGCTTCTAGTTTTTCCAGTCACACATATAAAAAGGAAATTCAGTGTAAGTCAACCATTCTTTTTATAAGTCTTTCAGAAAAACAAACAAACAAATATTATGGGTTTGTCTGGGGCTTTCTTGTGTGTCTGTTTCAGTTACAACAAACACATGAAAGATGGAAATTACAACTAAGGAATATTATACCACAAACAAAACCCCAAAACCCACTGCCTGACAACTTCTGCAGAGCCAGTGTAACCACAGCATAATGTTGACCATTAACAAAATTCAAAGTACAGCATGTGTATTCCTCAATGTAGTATCTAAAAGCACAGCAGGTTTCTAAATCTATGAAAATACTTTCTAAGTTAATTCAGAGAACTGTGACTTTTAGTTTACTTTCATGTGCAATTGTTCCTCTCTAAATCAAAACATGCTAACATCTAGAAACACATCAAAATTTGCAACTCTGCCCCCAACACAGAATTTAAACAAAGTGACAGAACAGTCACAAAACTCTGTGAAACCATCCAAGCATTGCCATTAAAAAACTACTTTTATTCAGTTGTATGTTTTTGTACTGTATTAATATAGTATCCAATTAAAATGCTGCAGGAGTTACTACCAATTATTCACTTTTGCTTATGTGCTCATGTAAAAAAAATAAGAAAAATCCATGTAGTATTTTTCTTACTTACCCACAGCATACTATAGAAAAGCATTAAGCATACTTGACAACCAGGAATTCTGGTAACCTTCAGTTACTCACCTAGGAAAACAGAAGAAAACACATAAACAGTCTTTGTATGAGAGGAAGATGACAGCAGTAATTTGCAGTGCACAGAACAAGCTCCTAAATCTAGGAGACTTTTGATAAAGATATTTACTTTATCTCTAAATCTAAGTTAAAAGGAGGGAGATGAACATATTCCATATAGCATGGCAGATCACAATAGAACAGTTAGGCAGAGTTGCATTTCTCTGAAATCCAGACAGTTTGCTCATGCACAGTGCTGACACAGTACCGCTCTGCTACCACAGCACCGCTCTGCTACCACAGCACCGCTCTGCTACCACAGTACCGCTCTGCTACCACAGCACCGCTCTGCTACCACAGCACTGCTCTGCTACCACAGCACTGCTCTGCTGCCACAGCACTGCTCTGCTACCACAGTACTGCTCTGCTACCACAGCACTGCTCTGCTGCCACAGCACTGCTCTGCTACCACAGTACTGCTCTGCTACCACAGCACTGCTCTGCTGCCACAGCACTGCTCTGCTACCACAGCACTGCTCTGCTACTACAGTACCGCTCTGCTACCACAGCACCGCTCTGCTACCACAGTACCGCTCTGCTACCACAGCACCGCTCTGCTACCACAGTACCGCTCTGCTGCCACAGCACTGCTCTGCTACCACAGCACTGCTCTGCTGCCACAGCACTGCTCTGCTACCACAGCACTGCTCTGCTACCACAGCACTGCTCTGCTGCCACAGTACTGCTCTGCTGCCACAGCACTGCTCTGCTACCACAGCACTGCTCTGCTACCACAGCACTGCTCTGCTACCACAGCACCGCTCTGCTACCACAGTACCGCTCTGCTACCACAGCACCGCTCTGCTACCACAGCACTGCTCTGCTACCACAGCACCGCTCTGCTACCACAGTACCGCTCCGCTACCACAAGGGGAGCCTCAACATCTTCTAAAAGCAAGCGGATAGAGTCTGTGTTCAGAACACACTGCCTACAGCAAAATTATAACAAATTCTCTTTTGTGACTACAAGAATCACCTTCAAGGTATCCCGTGAAGCCTGGTGGGAGATCCAAAGTTTTGCCTCTTAAAATTAGACATTTTTTTCTGAACTGGAGTGTTTATACATTTTTATTTTACTCTCTCTCTAACAGAATAGGGAACATACTGTGCTTTAGGTAATGCCAAATAAGTATCAAAAATAGTGTGCTCTTCCAGAGGGTTAAGGCATTTAGCATTTGTTATTGATCAATGTGAACAGAAAACACTGACGAATATCAGAAAAGGTTTCTTTATGGATGGATATGCATAAGTCACACTTATTTTAGAAGAGACCAACCCAAAACCCAAAGCAAACAACAAAACTCAGATCTCAAAAGTTTAAAGTCCATAGGAAATTTATCTAACACAATGACAGCAAATGAAATAGCACCTTTACCAAAGAAACTGTAATATATTAAACAGAAATAGTGTTAGCTTTAGGAATGGCTATGTCTTTCCACATTTGGGAGATTTTGCCAATGAGTTGCACTACGAAGGATGTCACAAAATTTGCTAGAAACTGAGCATTAATGAAAAAGCTTAACAAGCTGCTAGGTCTCTGCACAAGTAAAGGAAGTTTATAAGCAGTGTGACTTTTCTGTAGTAGCTTAAAAAAGGTTAAAATGTCCAAGTAAATGTGTTTGACGTGATTCACTTCATTTTTTAATGCTGGTATAGAAAGTAACTTGAATTACTCAGGCTCTTGAATGCTACTAATAGTTGTCATCTTCTGTTAAGGCTTCTGCGTATTTTCTACTGCCCAACTAATGTGTACCATCATGACCACAAGCAACCTAAAGTACAGCTTTTCACAATATAACTCAGAAAACCCTAAAGCATCCCAGCTGTTGCCTCAAGGGTGACAATAGCAACGCACTGATACACATTTCAGTACATGGACAGCCAGTGATTTATTTCACAACTCTCACTTTAGTGCCCTGAGGTCTAGATGCAGTCTGCTTAACCGACAGTGTGGTGCAAAGCCGCCCAGACTAAGTAGGATAAACTTTGCACAATCCAAAAGACCTGCAGTCACTTCCAGTGGCTTGCAGATGACTATTGACAACACTTCTGTTGAATCTCTGCCGCTGCTCATTGTACAAATACAAAATCCTCAGCTCTCTTGCAGAGGTCCTTCAGCAAAAGCTTTAAAATACTACAGGACCCAGGAGGTTAGACAGGCTTACTATGGGGATAACTTAGCACATTTTCTATCGCAGCATCTCTTAGATGTCATGGTAGGCTCCTGTATGCACCCGTGTTTAGATGAAGATTTTGGTTTTTTTTCTGGAGTGCAACTCCATATTTGAACAGGCTTTACACTACTTTTCTAAGAGAGTTCATAACAGTGTTGTCACAATCTAAAGAGTACATCATATTTTATTATCAGAATGGTCAATGTTTCTGCATGACAATAGCCAGTTTTTACTCTAACACAGTTCAGGCTAATATGTCTCATGTTCTAGGACCTGAATACATGACTGCAAGTCTAGAATGAAATAATGTGTTCCCTGTCTCACCGTTGAAGAAAAGACTACAAGCCATCTATTTAGTTTTTATAATGTAATATTGTATGTAAGGAGCTCTTAAAATGTGGTCAGTACCAGTAGAATTGTGATCTCCAACAGCTAACTTTCCAAAGTAGTGGTATTTTGAAACAAAGCTAGCAAATACAGAGCTTACTGAACTTTAGAAAACACAAAACTCATGGCATCAGCATAAAACACTCTCTGGTGAGATAAAGCTCTTTCCTAAGCAAGCCATTGAAAATCAATACCAATAGAATTTAAAACTGTATTTAGCATTATCATGTGGTCTAATGAAAGACATCACATTTCTGCTGTGAAGCCAAACCATGAAATGCATCTCTCCACATCCGGTCTCCAGAAAAGCAAACAACAAAACCAGCAAAGAACAGGTTTGTGAGGTTCTAATACATGCTGTCTTGGGTTTGTTGCTACAGCACTACTAGCTGGAGCTGCTGTTGGTTTAAATACGAATCATTCTTTTTAAACCAGCTACTACACAGAAATGTACTTTACAGACATCCAAAACAGCAGCATCTTTGAGCAAGTGCTTCAAATTATATCAGCATTGCAGGAAAGAAAAAAAACCCACAACTCCAAACTTCAAAGCAACTGCATTTTCCAGTGCTATGCTTTTGTGATTTTCCAGTGTCAGACTATTAATGTGACAGCAAATTGTAGTCATTAGTCAAAAACAGTCAGTAAAATGGTTTACACGCTCAAAGTGACCTTGAAAGTGTCTTGAAAAATATTGATAGTCAAAACAATTGCTGTTTCATGATTGCTCCTGACTAAATTAAATCATACTTCAACTGAAAACCAGAACTAAATCTCATGGGGAAAAAAAAAATCCACACCTGGGTGTTACTTTCAAATGTACATGGGACTGTATGGGAAACCTGAACACAAACCCATGTAGCCAATTAGAAACATATCTGAAGTTTAAAGACTCTCAAAGACAAACAAACTGGTATACTGGCACAGCAATTGCACTGCTACACTGTAGGATAACTACACATAGTTATCTCCTGAGAAACAAAGAATTTTCCACACAGTTATTAATTGGAGCACTGTATAAAAATAATTCCAAAGGGCTCTGATTAGAAATGGAAATCCCACAGCATTGGGTAAACTTCAGTTTTCTTAATCTAAGCTTTTATATTGATTGTGTGTCTTACTGAGATGGCTGTGGTTTATTATTATTGTCATTATTATCATTATGCAGGAGGGGGTGAGGGGATGGAGAAGCAATGTGGGGAAAGGTGCATTTGTCAACAATAAAGTTTGGGGGGTTGGGGGTTTTTTATATTGTTACACAGAATTATGTTACTGCTACTTTGTGAGGGGCAATTCATGACTTCTCTGACAACTATCCCAAAGTGACTTGCAGAGAAACAGTTATGGTTAACTCACAGATCATGATGATGATGCACAGAGTTGTCCTGTTTCAGAGCAGCAAACATACAGCTCTACAGTAATGCAGTACTGCTGGCATACAGATAAGGGAAAAAAATGCTGAAAAATTGATTCTTTCCTTTTTTTCCATACCCCTGCTCTTTATACCTCATTCCATTTTCCATCTTTCCTATTCCCCCTCATATGCTCATCTCACTGTACACACTCTCAGAACTCTTTCTTTCAGATGCTCATCATCCTACTTTTTGAGTTACCCTCAGAGATCTCACATATTTCTGGTATTATCAAACTCTTTCTCTTGATTACAATGAATTTGTAATTGCTTTATGTCATGGATTGAGTTGAATCTGATGCTGCTATTCATATGATGCTGCAGACATGCCAGCTTCAAAAAATGGAAGTGCTGGCTGGAGCAAAGTTATTATGGAGCTTGAAGATCAGATTGCAACACAGGCAGCTTCCCACTCCAGTGCCTGCTTCTGGGGTCCATGTTCTTGGGCACTGGGTTTTTTTTGCTGGGAGGGTGGCAGGACAAGGAGGAATGGAGGAGCAGTTTTTTGGCTTAGGCTTTTGGCTTCCTTCCTTCTGCTTGCTGCTGCCTTGCACTGTGCTTTTTCAGCAAACAGGCTAAGGTAATTATGCATTTTGCACTATGTTCATCTGATTTGGATCAGTAAACTGTGTTCCTATCACTATTATTTTGTTTGGTTTTCTGTTTGTTTTTTTGGCTCAATCCCAAGTGTTGGTGTGTTACTTGTCCTTCACTTCTGTGTTGGGAAACTAGACAGGTTAACCCCCTAGTCTGGTTTGACCCTTTTTGTTCCAATTCAAACCATTACACTTTGTAATTTTGGCTATCTAGCATTTTTTCTGCATGCACCTCATTGAAATCATTAAGTAAATACTACACTTTGCCTGTCTAATTCCACTGAAGATACATGCACCCTGAATAGCATGCTCTGCTTGGGAAGGCATAGCTAGAATGTAAATAGCTTCATTCCCAACTACAGACACATTCAATTGGACTTCCACAGCTAATGTTATTATTGCCATCATGATAAATCCCACTCCCAAAGAATACACAATTAGCTTTCAAATGAAAGGACACGTGAAGTAGCTTAAACCAAATATGTCTATTTCCTAAAAAGCAAATGAAAATCATGATACAAAGGTCAGTATTAGTAATTATTGATCATTTCAAAAGAAGAGTGCAGATGTGTATAATTTAATTCCAAGGACACACCTAGTTCCTTGGAGTTTTATCTAAAAGTAAATATATGCACAGTGTTAGCAGACTATCATTTCAGGTTTTAACCAAAACAGAAGAAAAATTAAAACTCCCATAGTGCTAAAGGTTAGGATTTTCAGATATTACTGCTTCTAAGCATCTTCTTGCTACACCATCTTACAATAATGCTCAGTGTCCAAGCTACCTAAAATAAGGAATCCTACCATTTGTAAAACTATAGCAGAATCATGGAATACCATCTTGGATGTGATCTCAAGAATCATGTGGTTCAACTTTTTGGCAAAAGCAGAATCTAGTTAAGAGGGCCCCATATCCTGTCCAGCTAAACCTCAGAAGCATCCAATGTCAGGGAATCCTCCCTTTATCTCTCTGGAAGGATTGTTCCAATGGCTGATTTTTCTCATGGTGAAAAATTTTCCGCGTGTCCAATCAGAATCTCCCCAAGAGCAGCTTGCAGCCATTACCCCTCAGCTCTGCCATGTGGCTCCTCAGAAAAAAGGAGTGTCTACCTTGCCCTGTAACCAGCCTTCCAACACTGGAAAATGGTCTCCCCTGAGTCATCTTTTTTCAAACCTGAGCCAAACAAATTCTCTCTGCCTTTCCTCACAGGGCAGGCTACTCAGTCCTTTGATAATCGTTGTGGCTTTCCTCAGGAACCACTCCAGCAGATCCACCACTGATCTTGTTTTGTACAGTGGAGACCATAACTGATCACAGTATTCCAGGTGTGTCCTGACAAGCACTGAGTGGGAAAATGACTTCTTTATCTCTCATGATGATGCCTTTGCTGACACAGCCTAGCTCATATTGAGCTTGATCATCAGGACACACAAGTCCCTTTCCACAAAGGTGCCAGGTAGTTCTCAGCCTGCACTGCACTCCTGGATTATGTTTTCCCAGGTGCAAGAACGACATCAGCTATGCAGCAAAAACAACAAAACAAACATGGCACAACAAGGCACAGAGCTCTTCCTCTCTACTGGAACTCAGCTCAAAAGCAGAGAGTTGTTCTGAGGTTCTTTTTGTTTGTTTGGGTTTTTTTCATCTGTGTTTTTGTGTGTGTGGTTTTGAGAGATGCATTTTTGTTTTGGAGTTGGGTTTTTTTGACACATAACAGCCTGTATAAAACATTACATAATGCAGACTGGCAGTTGTTGCAGAGAAAGCGCTGGGTTACTTCTCGTCAACACCTCTTCAGTGCAAAAGACAGAAAAATTACTTACTCAGATGAGGCAATTTATGTCAAAGTTTAAAGAGAAAATATTCTCTGGTGTGGGCTTCAATTGTAGAAAACCTAGAAATAAGCTTGAAGTGTATCTCTAAAGTCAGAATTCAGCTGTCTATATATGCAAAATCACGTGACAACTGCATTTTCATAGCAGAGGCTTCCAGTCAATTAAGTATTTAAGAAATCACTGAAATAATTGAAGTGAGTTCTCTTTTCAAGACTACAAAAATTGTTCAGAGGTTTCTTTCTCTTCTAATTATCGTTCTACAGACTCTTCAAACTTCCAGTGCAATTAACCTTAATGAAAGTTTTTGTGATTTAAAGATAAATTTTGGTTATCCTAGACAACATATAGCCTTCCCAAAAGGCTGAGTAGTGATAGTCTTCACATAACTTTTCACATGCTGATGCTCTTCCCAAGTGAATGATATAAATTAGTTATTGATTGCATTGCCTTCTCTGCCAAACATTCAACATGGGATTTTGGGAATTTTTGTGAGTAAGTAACAGGTATTTACCATTATAGATGTATGAACTCTTTTGCCACTCAATAAAGCTAGTGAAACACTAGTAAAGATGGAAGAACTGTCAGGTTTCATGTGCTATTCAAAATCCATGACATACAGTACCAGCAGGAATGATGGATCTCTGCTCTGAGAAAAGTAAACCTCCTCAAGCAGGATGGAGGTATGTACATTTCGGTGGCAAGAGCCAGGAACTGCCATGACAAGGGCCAAGGCCATGGCAAATTAACTTCATTTTGGTGACCCTCTGAGGAAACAAGCAGCTAATGACAGAGGAAAAACTGAACAATAAATGCAAATTCATTGTTTAGCCAGCGTGTTCTCTCGACAATTCCACCAGGCGTTCCAAAGCGGTAGGACAAATCAACACACGTAACACAGAAAATCTCTAAGAACTTGCAGTCAACTGAACGATGAGAGCTTAGTGCTTGAGCTAAGTGCAACTGGTTTTCTAAACATTAAAAATAAAAAACCAACCCAACCAACTCTCCAATTACTTAAAATCAATCAGAATTAGGAATATAATTTTGTGAATAATTATCTCCTTATATTTTGCATGATTTTCTTCAGAGATACAAGGCCATTTGTGTACTATTAGGCTCTTCCAAGCACAGTGTGCTGCTTTCATCTGTGTACGATATGGATGACAGAACACAAGAAAGTAACTGCAATTATCAAAAGATAAGTGTGTGGTAAAATTAAAGTATTGGATCAAAGCTTTCCTATGTTTGTCAAATGCATTTGGAAACATACTGTATGGCTTAAGAGTACAGAAGACTAAAAACAGTCCATGTGTGTTCAGACCACAGAGGTGCTCTTGAAAATGGACTAGATCTTTTACTTGATTGCTTACATTAGTGTTCTAAGATCTTCATATCACTGAGAGATTTTCTCAGTCTAGTGACAGTCACAGTGACATCAGCATCACTTCAAAATGCATGGCTCTATCAGTTTGCTTTTTAAAGTTGACAGCATTTAAATTCACAAAGATTAAAAGGGAGTCCAGTTTTTCTTCCTAAATTTAGTCTTTATCACAGAATGTCAGAGGCTGGAAGAGACCTCAAGAGATCATCAAGTCCAATCCCCCTGCCAAAAGCAGGATAACCTAGGGAAGTCCACACAGGAATACATCCCAGTGGGTTTTGAAACTCTCCAGAAAAAGAGACTCCATAACCTCTCTGGGCAGCCTGTTCCAATGTTCCACCACCTTCACTGTAAAGAAGTTTCTCCTCATGCTGAAGTGGAACCTATGTTCAAGTTTGTATCCACTGTTCCTTACTACTGTGCACCACCAAAGAGATTGTCCCCCTCCACTTGACACCCCCCTCCTCCCAGATATTTATACACCTTGAGGAGATCTCCTCTCAGCCTTCTCAAGACTAAACAGCCCCAGGTCTCTCAGTCTCTCTTCATAGGGGAGATGTTTGTGTTCCCTAATCATCCTCATAACTCTCCATTAGACTCTCTCCAGCAGATACCTGTCTCTCTTGGGAAACCCAAAACTGAACACAGTGGTAATTAATTGACCCTCTGTACTTAAAAGCTAGGGGCTTAGATGTTTGTATTTGTCAGAGATTTATTTATTTTATTTTATGTATTTATGTATTTATATTTTAAACCTACACAAGAGCTCTTTAACTTTTCAGTGGCAAGAGCCTAACAGAAGAACTTAGGTAGTATGATAGTCTGCCAGATACCATTGCCTTCCTTCATGCTTGCTGGACTGACATTGAGCCCAGTAATGCTTGACACACCTTGCTGTGCGGTAACCTGAATTGTACTGCACGTGGTGAGGAGCAGATTCAGTTACAATCACCACTGTTCCAACAGCAGTCTTTTCCAGCTCCAGGATGGCCTGGACACTGGATGTGCAGAGAAAAATCACTTCATTTTCTGTCAGAATTCTGAGGCTTCTGCTGACTTAGCTGTTGAATTTACTCCAGGGGTACAGGACGGCTCTTGAATTTACTCCACAGATGCAGGCCAACAAGGGAGCAACATTTAAGAGATTTTAAATACTCCTTTACATACTTAGTTTCTAATTTTGTCTCTTGATTTCCACAGTACTTTAAGCTACAGTGAGATGAGTGAGATCAGTGACATGCAATAAGGGGAAACAAGATAATATTTAAAAGTAGGGTTTACAAGCCCAGAGGGATATTTCTTCATTCAGTGTCAGGTGTAACCTACAAAAAGATAGCCACAGCATATGCAGCAGCTACCTAATAAATGCATACAAGGTTTTCAAACCAGCAGCCTTTTAAAATCTTTGCTATTGTGTCTGAATTGTGGTTTTAGAATCTATCTTATGTAAGGAACAGAGAGAAGAGGAATTTGCTTCTCATCCCACTAAACCAGCTTCCTTCAGTGGAAAGCTATCCACTGATGCCTCGGAATGCTATTTTTAAGTAGCACTTGACGTGCTTGTTGTTACAACTGCTCCTAGCACCTGGGGAAATTTGCAGCTGAGAAGGCCTAACAATTTAAAAATAACTGAATCACAGCTTATTTGTAATTTCAAATAATATAATCACCTGTATTTAGTACTGCACATATTTAGACAAGCTGCCTGTCTCTGTTCCTAACCACCTATTTCCCTCTGTCACCTTAAACTTGACATTTTTCAATTCCAAATACTGAGATGATGTTTTTTCCCTTGGATGACTTGTCATTCAAATCATATTAAAAAAAAAATAATTTATAGATACCTTTTTACTCTTTGTCTAGCAAAATTTGCACTAACATCATACTGTTGCCATTTGCTGCATATGTGAACATTGCAGCTATGTATAAAGTTTTGCAAATGCTTGATTGAATAGTTCACCTAAGTTAAAAAAGTAACAAAAATAACCAATAACCCCCTCCAAAAAAAAAAAAATAAATTTTGTTAAAAAAAAAAAACAACACCACAAAGAAAGGATTAAAAAAACCCAAAAGCAGAAACCCTCCTGCCTTTCTGTTGAAGTAATTTTCGGCTGTATGTACATTTTTCCAAGCTACCTAGTGAAAAAGGCAGTTCTGGCTTCACGCTTTTCACTTTACCTTCCATTCCTTTTTCTACAACTTAATCCACTGCTATACTATTGTCCAATTAGATGAGAAGCTCAGTATCAGCCACCAGTGGAGCTGCTCTCATATGAGGACAGGCTGAGAGAGTTGTGGTGGTTCAGTTTGGAGAAGAGAAGGCTCCAAGGAGACCTTCTTGTGGCCTTCCAGTATCTGGAGGGGGCCTACAAGAAAGCTGAGGAGGGACTTTTGAGGGTGTCAGGGAGTGATAGACTAGGGGAATGGAACAAAAATAGAAATGGGTAATTCAGATTGGATGTTAGGAAGAAGTTCTTCCCCATGAGGCTGGTGAGACACTGGAACAGGTTGCCCAGGGAGGTGGTGGAAGCCTCATCCCTGGAAGTTTTTAAGGCCAGGCTGGATGTGGCTCTGGGCAACCTGATCTAGTGTCCCTGCCCATGGCAGGGGGGGGTTGGAACTAGATGATCCTTGAGGTCCCTCCCAACCCTGACAATTCTGTGATATGTGACACACCCCCTACAACAATCCCTGTTAAAGTTTGGTTCCAAATCACTGACAATAAGAGGGGTTCAATTTAAGGTCTTTAATGTGTGAAATGTAACTACAAACCAAACAGAGTTTCAAGAGTCATGGGATATCTTTTACACACAGACTGCATTACTCAAGATCTTTAGATGAAAGCCAATGAAAAATATGAAACTGCCACTCTTTCCTGCTTCTTTCCCTGATGCCTTCCTTCACTGCTTATTTTTCTTTCTGGTAACTTTGTTTGGGCAGGGGAAGGTGTTGTGAGTTTGGGGCTGGTAGATTTTAGGCTACAGGTTTTTACATCAATCATTTTAATTTTTTTTTTTAACTGATTTTTTTTAACCTTTTTTTCAGCAGCACACATGGAGGATAGGAGCAGGTGAAGGAGTCAAAGCTTTATTCTCAGGACAACTCTGACAAATGTTGTTCAGAAACTATACCACGGGATCCATGTCTCTGGTTGGAAAGGCTTTACTAAATCTGATCAGAGAAGGCTTACGGAAGTTTGTATATTAGAGATAAAATATGACTGGACTTGCCCTTCTTGTGGATGGGCACCACGTTGGCAGCTTCCAGTCTTCTGGGACCTCTCCAGTGAGCCAGGACTGCTGAAAAATGATGGAGAGCGGCTTGGCCAGCTCATCTGCCAGCTCTCTCAGCACCCTAGGATGGATCCCATCCGGTCCCATGGCCTTGTGGGGGTCCAAGCGGCTCAGAAGATCTCTAACTACCTCCTGGAGCAGTGGGAAACTATGCAGCTCCCTGGCTCCTTCTGCCAGCTCTGCAGGCCAGCTGTCTGGAAGATGTTCTGCCATGCTAGGATAGATTGAGGCAAAGAAGGCGTTAAGTACCTCTGCCTTTTCCTTATCCTTTGTTACAACGTTCCCCTCCGTGTCAACCAAGGAGTGGAGGTTGTCCTTGCCCTTCCTCTTGCTATTGATGTATTTATAGAAGGATTTTTTGTTGTCCTTCACAGCAGAGGCCAGTCTAAGTTCTAAATGGGCTTTTGCCTCCCTAACTTTCTTCCTACATGTCCTACATGTGCCAAAGCAAAACAGAGCTGAAGTCAGTTTTGCAGAGTTAGTTTTGGAATAATAATTAAGCACCAAACAAAACAACAACAACAACCCCACAAAAGCACCCAACTCACTCATGCAAGGGGTCCAAAACAAGAACAAAAGCGTAAGCAGGTTTTCCAAGCCAAGGGTCCTGGGGCATTTTCACACAGAACTAAGGCGAGTGGTGAAATAGCCATGTGAAAAGGCTGCTTGGCAGGATGGCTGCCTCACTAAACAGCAAAACACAGTCAACAACATACAATATGGATTTAAAACAATTCCTCTGGACATACTAGACAGGCTTGAAACACATTCAGTCAGTACCTGAACTTACAACAGCCCAGCTACACAACCCTGTAAACATATGAACAGCACAACTGGTGCCAGATTCTGAAGCTGCTGTTGGGTATACAGATCTTTAATTTATGCACCCATTAACTCACATCCTGCCTAGTGAGCTACTTCATTAGGTTTCCAAGTGAAGTAAATGTTTATTCTCAAGAATGGCAGGTACAATGGATATTCATTAAAGTTAAAAACATTATCTAGGATATTTGAAGAGTTCTAGACAGGCAGATAAATTCTATTCAAGTGGGTTTAGGGTTTGAAATTGTGTGTTGGTTTTTTGTTGTTTTGGGTGGGGGGTTGGTTGCTTTTGGTTGGTTTTGTTAGGTTCAGGGTGGGGTGGTATTTCATGGGTTTGATTTTCTTTGGGGTTTTTTTGTGTTTGGGTTTTTTTTGTGGGGTTTTTTTTTGTTAGTTGCTTGTTTGGTTGGTTTTGTTTGGTTGTTCTTTTCTGATTTTTTCTTGGAGGGCTTTTTTTCAAGGGAGGAATGTTTGGGTTTTTTCAGATGGAACCTATAATGGGACTAAAAGTTGATCAGAACCTTGAGGGGAAAGTGTTTAGACAGTCTCCTTTACTGAATTACTCCAAAAGATCAACAATCAGAGAAGACAGATTTTGTTAGCATATAAACTAGGATGCTTAAACTTTCACACAGAGAATATGCCACCAACTGGAGTAACAGAACCTATCCCAGGGCACTCCTGTCCCTCAGAAGCTTTACATTCCCACCTTGCAAAGGTCTGTATCTTCATTTTGTTCATATGAGCAGTCTGCAAGCATTTTCAAGCAAGCTGCTGCTCTTACCCCTTTTTGCCTTTCCATCTGCTAACCCACCTCCCTGCACCTCTTATCCTCATGGTTCATTGGTCTTTGGAGGAAGAAAGCAATTCTTCCAGGCATTTCCACCATATTTCTCTTTTCTTAAAACAATATAACGTTGCAAACTGAGAAAAAATGAAATGCATGCTCCGAGTTATACAGCCAACTCAGGCTGCAAATTTGGTCCAACCTGGAACATGAATGGGAGTCCCCACATCATATCACCAGAAGACCTTCTTCTGTGGGGAAAAAAACAGAATGGAAATGTCAGTCTAGGTCTTTGGGATGAGCTTTTGAAAAACTGAAATGCTGAATATAATCCAGCAGGTCTCTCATTCCCTCAGTATCAATGGAAAGCTTCTAAATATCCTGGATTTATAAACATCTTTTATGAATGCCTAGCCAACAAGGAGAAAATTGATGTTTCCCTTTTCCCACCTTAGTCTAAGTAAGAGCTACAGACGAGAATAAGTAAAGCACGTCCGAAAGATTACACTAAGGAACTAGCAAAGCAGAAACCTGCAGTCATCAAAAAAAAAAGCACTCTGGATCTAGCAGAAAGCAACAAACTGCCTGCAGCTGGCCAGCACATCATCTCCCTGTGTTCTGACAAGAAGCAAAGAGGCACAGAGAAAGCCTGGAGATTCACAGCCCCTGTAGATGCGAAGCTCAGGGGACTAGCTCAAGCATGTGTACTCTATTAGTTTTGGCACGCATTGTCTTACATGCATTTTTTGTTTAAATCATTATACTTTGATGTGACTGATTGTTCAAATAGCAACATCTTTACCAAGACAGAAGAAAAACTTCAGCACCACAGCTAAACCAGGTCATCAAAGCTACTGAAACAGACACTGGCCCAGGATTCCATCTACATGAACCAGTGCTTAGACAGGTAGGGCCTCAACAATTAAGACTCACAAAACCACGGCTTACACAAAGCAGAGAACCAGTGGCAAAGTGTATTTCCTGCCTGTGGCAGTTGCAGGACATTGTTCAGAATACCGCTGGGGGACCAATTAAAAAAAAATAAATTAAAAAATCCTCCAATTTGAATATAGAAATATCAATTGCAAGCCATGAATGGTGCATCCAAGGCATGTGCTGAGGAACACTCTAAAATAGTATGAAGAGACATCACACACGGATCTGCACCTTTCAATATAATTTCCATCACACAGGAATATTTTGTGTAAAGTATACTTTATTTTAGCACTATGTTTCCCAATAGCATACCTGATCACGCCCACAGCTCTCCAGTTTGTGATCTCCTATGGCATGACCATTGCTTTTGTGTTGTCAGCAGTCAGGATGTTACTTTTGATATCAAAGTAAAGCCATTCAGTGAATTCTGAATGAGGAGTTTACAATGGTTATCTTATGGTCCCCCTAAAATAATTTTTAACATTGACCTCCCCCCCCAAAAAATATGTGTCATGATTCATATGTCCCTGACACAATACACACACACACAGACACACAATGCAAAGAAAGAACTGGATTAGTAAGTGCCCAGAGTTTCAGGAAAACTAGGATTGCTGCCAACTTCCAACGGTCCCAAGCTTAAGCATGAAGTGCACCAAAAATGTAATCATTGCCATTCCCTATCTCATTGCCTTCCACCACTTAAGAATTCTTAGAAGTGCATGCCATAAGGGAAGGGCCTTCAGCCTTTCAGTGATCTGAATCACTGAACACCAACCAATTAACTGAAGTGGACCAACAGCAGTTCACTGCCTTTTAATGGTCAAGCTATTTTATGTTAAGTACAAAACCATGGATTTTAAAAAGCAAATGTAATGCCCAGTTTAAAAAAAAGAGAAGTTTCTCTAAGATATTGAGATACTCTGGAACTACTACAGCTAATAATCAAACATCTTCTTTTCTTTTTGTCTGATGAAATCTACCCTGAATGAAGACAACATTTTACAGAAAGTAGCTGCAGGACTCAAGGCATGTAGGTATCCTGGATTTTCCATCTAACAGAATGAGAGGGAAATGAAGGAAAAGCAAACACACACACACACACAATACTGAAGCAAAGATATTCAGAAAGTTACTTTCCCATATACTTGATGAATTCTGCATTTCTGCTGTTGTCTTCCCAAATATTGTTCTTTAAATCGGATTTTTACTGGCAGAGGTCTGTCCTACACCTTCGAAGGGTTTGATGTGTTTGGAGTCACATGTCTAATGGTCTGAACGGAGATGTTCTTCTCTGCCATTTACAGAAAGAGAGGAATTGTTGGAAACCCACGCACTAAAAACAAAGTATTCTCTACAGCCTCAAGTTTAAAAGTCATTTTCCTCACCCAAAGAGGTGAGCAGAGCTTTTGTTTTCTTCAAAACATTCCAGATCTCTAGTCTTGTCTACAGCTCCACAGGTTACTGAAATTACTCTTATTTCCTCTGTTAAAAGACAGTGTGTAGGAATTGTGACAGACCTCAATTAATGTTGCACACACCTTCTAAGTAACTGTGCTTTTTACACAAAGCACTTAAAACTTAAATTCTATGAATATCATTATTGTAATTTTTTTATGCCATTTTGCAGGCAGTCATTTAATATCTTTCCACTTTGGTAACTACAACATGTGAGAACAAGCTCCAGTAAACACATTTGTTTGCTTTTAAATTAGAAGCTTAACTACATTAACATAATGATTTGACAAGGTTAATTCGCAGGATTCTTATGCCTAAAACTCAACTAAATTCATACTCCTTCAAACTCTTCAGAGGAAAAAAATGATTAAAGTATAATTTAAAAATCCCTAGAGTTCTGCAGCAAGTCATTTCATCTACCAAGTATGTATGTTTCAGACAGAGAAAACCATGCTGCTGACACTGTAAACTTTAGATTCTTAAAACAGACTTTTAAGCCACAAGAATATGTCAGTATTACTGACAGCATAGAAGTACAAAATGTAGCCAGCAATGTTAACAGGCAAATTAACATTTCCAAATGGAATCTGACAATAGATTTCACTTCAAATCGTGAGATGCTCTTAACTACCTCCTTAGGACATTTAAGGTAAAAAGCTGAACTGGAGTTTTATAACTTTTCTGGGTTTCCCTATTCCATTGCAGGAAGATGGATGGCATGAAACAAGGGCAATATTATTATTTTTTTTAACCCTGCAATGAGTCAGAAAATAGATCATAAAAAAAAAAGAGAGGTGTTTAAGAGGAGACTGGATGAGGCACTTAGTGCCACGGTCTAGTTGATTAGATAGGGTTGGGTGATCGGTTGGACTTGATTTTGGAGGTCTCTTCCAACCTGTTTGATTCTGTATGATTCTGGGAAGAGTGATTTACCCTTTGTATTTGGACTACAAACTAATTGCTTAAAATGTATATCTAGGAAAGATCTGAAATACTTTTAAATAGTGGCTTTTACTTGCATGGGAGTTTTGGAGGGTTTGGTATTTGTTTGCATTTTTTTACTTTCTTCTTCCCTAATCATGCTGGTGGGAAAGAATTCCACTTCCTTTTACAATGATTTGGTTGATGGGGGGTTCGTGGCTTTTGTTAATTTACTAGTAAAATAATTTATATTCTTGTACAGGAATGAAAAGGACACTTTACCTAGACCTTATCGAAAGAAGCTTAAGCAATTTAATCACCATATAAAGCAATCATCCAGTAATACAAAAGTCCCTCCATAAACAAATGCAAACTCTTCTCTCAACATATGAAAAGGTCTTAACTGTGTTTTGTGCAGTTTTGAATTCAAATAGTGTTTGGAAGTTTTTTATCTGAGAGAAGAATTCTGAGAATTTAAGGTAGTTGACATTTCAAAGCAAAACACTAATTTTGTAAAAAATGGGATGGGATGGGATAATTAACAAGGTTGGAAAAAACCTTTGAGATCATCAATTCCAACCTATCACCCAACACCATCTAATCAACTAAACCATGGCACCAACTGCCCATGGAGGTGGTGGAGTCACCTTCATTGGAGGTGTTCAGGAGGAGACTTGATGGGGTGCTTGGTGCCATGGTTAGTTGTTTAGGTGGGTTGGATTGGTTGATGGGTTGGACGTGATGATCTTGAAGGTCTCTTCCAACCTGGTTTATTGTATTATTGTACTATACCTCCAGTGATGGTGACTCCACCACCTCCCTGGGCAGCCTAATAATTCAAATCCTTGAATGAATTCAGTAGGATTTTCTTATCTTTTTCACAAATATCCAAATTTATGTTCATCTGAGAGACTAATGAGAGAACTGTCTCAGGGAAAAGACTCAAAGCTGAAAACTTCTAGTAAATTATACATTTGTACCAAAATGCATTATTAAAATACTAGCAATTCCAACATTTTTTGTTCTAATACTATTTGCAAATTATGATGATTGATTTGGTAGTCAAGAATCTTCCACTAAGTTAAAATCTACAGCATGATTAATGAATCAAGTTTTGTGGGATCATGTTCCTTTTTATTTTTTCCTGTTATTTTACAAACAGTGGGATTGATAGACTTTCAAGCACTTTTCATATCTTGTCTGTGGGTTTTGCTTGTTTGTTTGCTTGCTTTGTTGCTTTATTTTGCTGGTTTTGCTGCCTTCTCATACAGTCTCAAGCTGCGCCAGGGGAGGTTTAGACTGGATGTTAGGAGGAAGTTCTATACAGAGAGAGTGATTGTCCATTGGAATGGTCTGCCCAGGGAGGTGGTGGAGTCACCGTCATTGGAGGTGTTCAGGAGGAGACTTGCTGGGGTGCTTGGTGCCATGAACTAGTTGTTTGGGTGGGTTGGATTGGTTGATAGGTTGGACATGATGATCTTGAAGGTCTCTTCCAACCTGGTTTCTTGTATTTTATTTCTATTTTGTGGCTGTTGTTTTTTTTTCTGTTTGGTTGGCTGGGTTGTGGGTTTTTTGCAGATTTTTGGTTGGGGAGGGCAGCAAATGCAGTTAATATTATATGAATGGCCTTAATTAGTCTTGGCAAATTAAGCAATATGATCTTTAATTATTAGCTTGTTTCCTGCCAAACTAAATATACTCTGTTCCACTGGCATTAGTATATACCCATTAATCTTGCACATAACCCCAAAGTAGTTTCAAAATATCCAAACTGAAAATGAAATATTAACCTACTGTCGAGCATTTTGTATCTTATGCTCTTGACAGTGAGGCTGCGGTCCGTGGAGGCACACTTGAGGAAAGCTTGCCACTTGTGAACTGCTGGGAATTCCGTAGCGCTGCTGCTGCTGCTGGAATCGCACTGTGACACGATACTTAACTGAACGCTACACTTTCACAGGTTAACACCAAAACCCTACATGCTGCTGAAATGTTTTACAGTTTTCCATGAGACAGACGTGGCTCTTTGTGTGCAGCGCTCATTTGAGTCGGTGATTCTGTCATGGGAAACACGCGTTCGTGGTTCAACAGAGAAGTTTGTTGATTAACCAGACCTGACAGATTTTAACCTCCAGTACTTTAATCCTCTGCCAATATCAACGATGCAATTTCTACTTTGCTAAACATTTTAATTTGAAATAAATATATTTTTTTGTTTCCATCATCTGGAACACAAGCTTCATGGGAAAGCTTTTGTGAATTGTAGCGCATAAAAAATGTATAGAACAGGTTTGAAACCCTGGCTGAATTGATTTTATATATATTTTTTAGTACTGCAATGCATTATGCATTTTAATTACTAGCTAAAAAAAAAAGATTAACTTTTCTTCAGGAATGCATAAACATTATGAATATCTACAAAGTCTTATCAGTGATCTGCAGTGATATGTGAGAATTTGCATACATACCAAAAATTGAATGCACTTAAAAATCCCTTCAGGCTTTTAAATTCTTTTCCCTACCTTTTAATTTTCAACCTAAAAGTCAGGAAGGAACAAGAGAAAAATATTCATCTGTAGTCTACCACATCACATCTGTGATACAAGCAATAGGATTTTTACACTGGGAAAAAGAGAAATAAACCTAATAATTATAATACAGATTTATTTGTATTATTAGAATATCAGCACCACCACAAGAGCTGAGAATGAAACCTGAAGACCGCTAAAATTGGGAAGAGCATCTACCACTTTGAAGACCTTGACAATCAGTTAAATATTCACATAATTTCATTTCTTCCTTCCTACATTCTAAAAAGAGCTGAGCTGTAAAGTTTCTTTTACTCTTGTGAATCCTAACACATTTGCTGAAGTTTCCTTCTGTGATACTGCAAACTCATTTTTAAGTATTTGCAGTGAAAATGGTCTAGTATTTTATATATAGTTTGGCTCTCTTACAGCTGTAAGAATTATGAAAGTCATACTTCTATTTCAACTTTCTTGCCATTATCACAGTAGTGCAAGACAACAGCACAGATGTTGTGAGCTTTTCTTTGAAATATATATTAAAAAAAAAAAAAACGAAACAATCCCAAACTTAGTTTTTAATACTGAATTCTGTCTGAAGAGCCTAGAATGTTCCTGTAGTTTATTAACATCTCCCTTATCACTTAACAGGGCAAACGTTATCCAGATTTTCATACTCATATTTGTAGGGTTCATGAATACATTCATTTGGCCATAAACTTGAACATAAGAAGTTCCACCTAAACATGAGAAGGAAATTCTTTACTCTGAGGGTGGCAGAGCACTGCAGAAGGCTGCCCAGAGAGGTGTTGGAGGCTCCACTGCTGGAGACTCAAGACCCACCTAGACATGCTCCCATGTGATCTGCTTTAGGTGATCCTGCTCTGGCAGGGCGCTTGGACTCAATCTTCAGAGATTCCAAACCCTACTGTTCTGTGATTAAGGAAATAATAATAGAAAGAACACCTACTTTTTTAAAGAATGAAAGGGAAGCTATTTTTAAATATTTAAGAAAAAGCTTCTCAAGATCTCCAGAAGCTATTAAAATGTATCTAACTAAAAAATGAGTGATTACAGATATAGATATCTATAGAGGTATAGATAGTTCTGTCAACACTCAAAGTTTCCACTAAGGAATGAAGCTTATTTCTGTGGTTCATCTGTGCTCTGTAGCAGCACAGAGAAGCAATGTCGTGTCTGCACTGAAGGGCTCCTTATTTTTCTCAGCACTAGAGGCAGGTAACAGTGCGCTCAGATAACATCCTTACCTTTCAGATGAGAAAATATTCTGAAGAGCTAATTTCATGAATAGAAAGATGCACAGACAATTATGGAAAAGAAAGACTCGCAGAGCAGTTCATTTTACTTTGCTTACTGTAAAAATCTTCAGATGAATAGCAATAAACAGCTAAATGGATACAGAAACCAGTCGGCTCTGTTCTCCGGGCAAACATTTTCTACGGCAATGATTTCCTATGATTGTTTACAAAATGAATTCTACAATTGTTCTTTTTATTGCAGCATGTGAAAGAAGCAGAAAACCTACTGGAGATCTATTGTAGTACAAGAAAAACAACTGCTTTTGAGGCTTATTAAGTAATACTTTCAGACCTGACAATCCTGCTTAGAAGGTTAAGTGGATAATGGTGCTTATGTTAATCTCCGTCAAATATTTTTGCCTTTAAAAGTATTTAAAAACTCACATAACTTGTCATAAAGCTGCCTGGAGTTGCAACCAGCATTAAGTACTAATCAAATGAGGTATTTTTATTGACAAAATTTGCATGTTGATAGACATCTTACCTTTAAGGAAACATCATGAACTTCAATTTAAGGATCTATATGTTTCTGGTTTGGCAATTATAATGTATTGATCTCTTTCTTGCCCTGGCAGAGTTCTGCTATCATGGCAGATTTTCTAATTTATTTTTTTTACACCACATTTATTCTAAGATAATGTTCTATTCCCCCTGAAAATAATTATCTAGAAGACACAAACTAGAGCTTGTCTGTGTAAAATCCAAGTACTTGTAAACATTAACTCTATCATTTAAACCAAGTGTTCTCTTATTTCCAATTAATTCAAGTTTTGACAAAAAACTGTATACCAACTCAGCATCAAAAAAGCCCCAAAGATTTCATGTCTGTCAGCAACTATTTATTCTTGGTCAGCTTTCCAAAACAGATGAATCATGCTGTCAAATACAGAACTTTGTTCTGAAATATGTTGGGCTACCTTGCAGCTATCTTCATATCACATCCTAGTAAAGATATGGGGGGAAAAAATATTACTACACTAACAAATTAGTGATAAAAAGTGAGTACTGCTAAAGAAATTATTTCATATGACAATGAAGCATATGTTCTACCTGGTTGGTAGGGGGGGGTGGTCACTTCTCCCTGGCAACCAGCCGCAGAATAAGAGGACACAGTCTCAAGCTGCACCAGGGGAGGTTTAGGTTGGATGTTAGGAAGAAGTTCTTCACAGAAAGAGCGATTGGCCATTGGAATGTGCTGCCCTGGGAGGTGGTGGAGTCACCATCACTGGAGGTGTTTAGGAAGAGACTGAATGGGGTGCTTGGTGCCATGGTTTAGCTGATTAGATAGTGTTGGATGATAGGTTGGACTCGATCTCAAAGGTCTCTTCCAACCTGGTTAATTCTATTCCATTCTGATATAGAGTTGAGTATTTCTGTTTGGTTTTAGAGGAAAAACAACAACAACAACAAAACAATCTAGCTATAGAGCTTCATTTCATGACTTTTTTTTCATTCAAGGTAAGACCAATATATCCCCAATAGGAAAAAAAAAAGGATCTACAATGTGTGTGGTAGGGAAGAGACTGAATCCTTTCAGGCACTCCTCTTTCTGTCTCAGAAAGCACTTCATGCTATTATTCAACCTTGTATTGAAAATAAATCTATTTTCTAATTCATTTATTACTAGATATTACCAGAATTTCATTTACATCTCATGTATTTATTTACATGGAGCTCTAAACATAGACTTCTTGAACAGGAGAAGGTAGGATAACGTTTCAGTACAGAATTCTTTTTCTCCTTTCCTCTTCTCAACATAATACCCCTTTTCAGAGTTCCTGGAGGTTCTTCAGACTCTTCAGCATTTGTATTTATTTTCAGTTAAAGTGTACATCAAGAAGGCTTTTTGAATTATCTGCAAGTAAGGGAAATAATTCACTTAGGTATGAAACAAAACAATAAAAAAGTTGAGTTCAAGCTGGATAAAAAGAGAAAGCTTCAGAACAAATTGAACAGCTGTGCTACTGTAGTATTGGGAGAAGCTTGAAGACTGAGCTTTTGACTTGGGAATTTAACAAGTTTTCTTTGGCTTTCTTGATTTTCCTACACTGACAATTCAGGCACCACAATTCTACAAAAACTGCAAAGAGAGAATACTGGACAGGTTTTGCTCTTTGGTAGCTCCTAATTTCTTCCAATCTGGTCCAACTATGGGTGAAATGGACATGTAGAGAAACAATTGTACTCTTAAGCAGTTCATTTTCTTCCACAAAGAATGTAAGACTAACAGAAAACCAATTCCCACATACTCAGTTATGCCTCCACTGATGGCTAAAGAAAAAAATAAATACAAAATATAGGTTTCTTTTGTATCCAGGGGCTCTGTATTGTCTTCACTTTCCAACAACCTGCAGTTTGGTATTAATGCCATTCAGCCTGGAGAAAAGGCTCTGGGGAGCCTTGTTCTCTTCTCCCAGGCATCCAGCGCCAGCACAAGAGGACACAGTCCCAAGCTGTGCCAGGGGAAGTTTAGGTTGGAGGTGAGGAGAAAGTTCTTCACAGAAAAAGTAATTAGCCATTGGAATGTGCTGCCCAGGGAGGTGGTGGAGTCCCTGTCCCTGGAGGTGTTCAAAAAAGGTTTGGATGTGGCACTTGAAGCCATGGTTTAGTAGTCATGAGGTGTTGGGTGATAGGTTGGGCTTGATGATCTCTGAGGTCTTTTCCAATCTTATTGATTCTACGATTCTAGCAGCCTTCCAGTATCTGAAAGGGGCCTACAAGGAGGCCAAGAAGGGACTTTTTACGAGGACAAGAGGGAATGGATTGAAGCCTGAGGAGGGTAGATTTAGACTAGATATTAAAAAGAAATTATTTACAGTAAGGGTTGTGAGACACTTGAAGAGGTTGCCCAGGAAGGTCATGGATGTCACCTGCCTAGAGGAGGTCAAGGACAGGCTGGATGAGACCTTGGGCAATCTGGTCTAATGGAGGCTGTCCCAGCCAACGCCAGGCAGATTAGAACTTGAGGATCTTTAAGGTCCCTTCCAACCCAAATGGTTCTATGAATCTATGATGTGCCTGTTAATTTGTGTGATCACTTTCTGAGTTCATGTTTAGGCAACTGTAGTATCCTGAATCCACACAATTCACAGTAACTGTTGAGTTTGTGAATAGGCAGTTCCTTTTAATTTAAAGCATTTCCTGAGATTTTCATTTTATTATAGCCAAATTACTGTTCTGTGAATATGTTTATTGCTCTTTTCCACATTCTTCACAGTTGCATGCTACCATATTACACCTTTCTCAGCTCTCTCTCTCTCTGGTCAAAGTGCACTACTACCTCAAATGGAAAATCTTCCAAAATTGCAATCTTCATTATCATGTTGTGTGACTTCCTGGGTTTTAACTTACAGCTGTTCAAGATTGGGTGACTCATGAATTTCAAACCACATACCCTTCCTGTCTCTCTTGTGCTTGATAGCATTTCCCTTCTGAAATTCAATAACAGCATCTGAACACTAGGTTTACCTTTTCAGGTAACTACCCAGATCATCATCTTTTCCCCGCACGAATAGTGACAGTGGCTAATTTGGAGGCTGTCATTCCCATAGAGTTGGATTTTCAAGCTTATTTTTAACATCATAATCATTTTGCTTTTTAAATTCTGCACATGTGCATTGGTCTCTTCTCCCAGGCAACCAGCACTAGAACAAGAGGATACAGTCTCAAGCTGTGCCAGGGGAGGTTTAGGCTGGATGTCAGGAAGGAGTTCTTCGCAGAAAGAGAGATTGGCCATTGGAATGTGCTGCCCAGGGAGGTGGTGGAGTCACCATCACTGGAAGTGTTTAGGAAGAGACTGGATGGGGTGCTTGGTGCCATGGTTTAGTTGATTAGATGGTGTTGCTTGATAGGTTGGACTTGATGTCCTCAAAGGTCTTTTCCTACCTGGTCTATTCTATTCTATTCTATTCTATTCTATTCTATTCTATTCTATTCTATTCTATTCTATTCTATTCTATTCTAGGATTGTTATTTAGTTAATGTCAAATATGGTTCTTTGTTCTGTGTCAGGCACTTTGAAGTTTTTTTTGTTTGTTTGTTCTGTTTTGTTTGTTGTTTTTTCCCCCATTAAGTTATTCTGGAATGGTATCATTAAAACACTAATGTGAATATTGGCTTTCCTCTCTTTGATTGTTTGGGGGGTTTTTGCATTGTGTTGGGTTTTTTTTTCCTAATTTAATCTTCCTTGAATAGATTTTGAATGACTTTTCCTTGCTGCTTCATAATTAATATATTCTTTATGTGCTTCAGATTAATTTTTCCTTGTTTAGAGATTTTAATTTCATAGGAATAGGTTTTATAAAAGGCATTCAAAAGTACTTGTAATTTTCTTTCTTCAGATTTACCACAGGGACCCTTACTTGTGAAGACAACTCATAAATATAAAGCAGTTTATTTAAGCTGGATTTCAGGCCTGGTTTAGTGCAAAATAGAGCTATGCATAAAAGGAAGATTCTTTCCATTTCTCTACTTAATATATTTGTAATAGTGAACTAAAATAAAAGACCAAGATGTGTTTGACTGTGTTACCCAGAAGGGTGGAATTTAGGCAATGTATGTGGGTGGGAGGTAACCTGCAGATTCCACTGATCTCTGAATGGGACTCAGTCCATGGTCCTGGAAGGGGATTTTCTGTCTCTCTTATTATGTCAATCCAGGGGCATCTCATTTCTAAGTTGCAATCTTCAAGGGAAAGTGGTGAATTACAGGCAGAACTGATCTGATCTTTTTAACTGGAAAATTTCTCTCTGAATGCCGCAGTCTTAAAAGCTAAGGGGAAAAACTATTTTATTCGAAGATAAAGTAAATACTGCTAGTGTTGAGACCTTGCTTATGCACAGTAAGGTCTTAAGGCTGGATTTTGAAAAAAAAAAGAATGTGATACAAAAATGAAAACATGGTTTGATAATTCATCATTTTTAGTTGTAACATGACTCCAGTGATGGTGACTCCACCACCTCCCTGGGCAGCACATTCCAATGGCCAGTCTCTCTTTCTGTGAAGAACTTCTTCCTAACATCCAGCCTAAACCTCCCCTGGCACAGCGTGAGACTGTATCCTCTTGTTCTGGTGCTGTTTGCCTGGGAGAAGAGACCAATGCACATGTGCAGAAAAGCTGAAGGCTGAACAAATATGGCTTCATTTCTGCAGTGACATCTATGCTGGCAAATGCCTGCTACAACTCTGCTCCACAATGGCTTATGGCTCTCACAGAATGATGGAGACTAGATTTCACACTATCAATCCCTCTTGCTCCCGTCACCTGAGCACAGAAGATGACTGATCTAAGAAGTTTTTAACTAGGTATGGCCATAACTATTTCCATATCTAGTGACACATTTAATCCACAATAGTAAGAGATTAACCTGCTTTCTACAGATCAGACTTGCACACGCTTTTAGATGGAGCTTAAAGGTTATTTGAAGTAACTACCCAGCACAATTTCAGCATTGTGGCTGCTGTCTGCAAATATGCGACGCGTCACAAAATGCCTTTATTAGCTAGGCAAACTGCCTCTGCTTCTGGAAGGCAGATACATTTGGTATTGCACATTTTATTGTGAGACAGGTGAGTTCTTACAAAGGCACAGGAACCAGGGAGGGGGTTTTTTTTAGATCTTCCAAAAATAATGTTTGTATTTTTAATTTATTACTTAAACATGAAAATATGGGACATGGAAAGTTCATTACCTCAAGACAGGAAGAGCACTAATACACCACAAATGCATCCAGAATTCAAGTGCCTTGCTCACACCTGAGGTGTTTTGGTTTCTTTTAAACAGCCAAAAACCCAACACAAAAAAAACCCAAAATGCAAAAAAAAATCCCAAAAAGCCACAGCCCCAAAATGCCCAAAACCAACCAAAACCAAAGCACCAACACCAAAAAAAGCCAACAACAAGCACCAAATTTTACATCAAAATAAATGACCACACAGTTTCAGTTTCTTGAAACTTCAGTTGAATCAAGTAGTACACTTCAGAGATGCTTTTGCAAAGAACAGGAGAGCAAAATAAGTTATAAAAGCTACAACACTAAAAAGTATTCAAGAGGCTGACTTTAGAAAGACAGAGTGTACAACAGTGTATTGTTATGTTTGCATTGTATTTCATGTACTGCATTTAGCAACAAGTGCACTTAACTACTGTTCCTCTATGGTTTGATTTGACTGTATTCCTACTGTGCATGTGAAAAGGCTTTTAAAGATACCAAAAGGAAATGAAGTCAAGCAAGAGGCACTGTGTTCTAGGAACAAAACCGCTCCACTGTTTCTCAAACAAAGCCTATTTGTGTCAGGAATCCTTTTATATTCATCAAAATATTGTTAATAAATTCAAACCACACACGTACAACTGGTTCAATTCAGTCATTGTCTTGAACACCACACACAGAATAATACAGATGAGTTTAACTTAAATAAGGTACCGCATGGAACAGGCAATCGATACACAGCCTACTGCTAATCCGTCTCAGCAAGGATTCTTGCTATCCATTACTGTAACTCCCCTGTTCCACTTTGATAGAGGCACTAACAACAGGTCAGCACTAATCCACCCAAAATTACTACTAATTTTGTAATCCTCTGCAACCTGACAGTCAAGAACACAAAAAGGGGCTGCTGTCCTTGTAATACCCGCAAAAAGGGTGACTTCAGTAAAAATAGATAAATGGTATTTGAATGTAAAATATCACGGACCTATAAGACTCAAATGTGAAGATACAAAGAGCAGTTCTTCCCATCAGTCAGCTTTCTGTACTGGTATTGCAGTGTAAATGACACTTCACAGGGTTCCAAAGTTATAATAAGGGGGGTGGTGGTGGGGGGGGTGTAGTAATTTCACCTTGCAACACATGAACTTTACATTGCCTATGGCAATATCCAAAAGATCTGGTGTCACCCACTCCTACTAAGCAGAATAGTTATGAGAGGGGTTTGGAATTTCTCCAAATGAATAAACAGCAGTTTTCAGCCTCAAGTGTTAGTATTTTTATAGTCCTAGTAGGCTCCATGGTTTGGGAGAAGACTTGTTCTTATCAAAAACTGTAAGAGTATTTTTCAATGAAAAAAAAAAATCTAAAATAAAACTTTAAGACCATTTCTCCCATAAACCCGAGCAAAAATTCTATCATTCTGAGCTATTTAGCTCTACCAATACGCTTCAAACCACATATAGACTCTGTAAAAAATTGCAGAGCATCTCCTACACAATACAATCCTAAAACTTATCCTTTTTAAAATGTGTCACTTTCTGACATATGATGAAGATGCAATTTTGTAATCACTGACATCTGCTTCCCATTTATGACAAGATTTGAAAGGATAAATCTCATGCTTTATGAAGTAGACAGTGCTTAAAATGGTATTATATAAAATTACTCTATAAATGAAGACTTGTGGTGAAGTTCTGTAGCAAATGGTTTTCTATGTTTGTGATATGTCCTAAAATGATAATTAAGTAGATTGTATTGGGATACAATCGACATTACTGATCCACACATCATAAAGCAGATAGTCATTTCACTGCTTATATGCCAATATCAGACAGACTTGTAGAGCAACTTACTCTTGGTTGCTTTGGGTTTTTATTCTTACATTGTGGGAGTTTTTTCCAATCACAAATCCATACACAAAAATTATTAAGGCTCATAGAACATCACAGCTGCATTGAAGATTATTCAGCTAAGAAAATGAAGCAGCAAGAAAAAAAATTGTAATTAACCACCAACAAAAAATATCTTAAACTCTTTCATCAAGGTTTACATTTACTGTCTTTCAGGTAATAAATGACAGCAATCACCCTTTGACAGATTGGAAGTGCATAAAGTCAAAGAGAAAATATTCTCATTTGCAACATATGAAATCAGAGCGGCTTTACTAGATTAAAGCAAATAATCCTGATGCATCTGGGCTAGCTATAACTGCAACTGCTTCCATTAAATTCATAAACAGTAAAACAGAACTGACTATAAAAAAAGGCTCAATGAAAAGTTTACATACACAAACAGTTATTAGAAAATGAAAATCAAAGATGAGTGCTGTCTTTCACTTTGGTAGTGCTTTCAGACAGAGATGCCCAAAAGGTAGTTTATACCTACAAAACTTCCAGTGGCTTAAAATACAGAGTATGTACCCACTTATGTCAGTGGTGATGTGCCCATGTTTATCAAAACAAAAAATTCCTGACTGGCACAGCTACAATATTGGAGAAAAAACAGATTTATTGGGCAGCACAAAAATGCAATGATAAGGCCTTTTGTTGTTGTTGTGGTAGCTAGTGGTAGTTCACCATGATCTGAGATAATTTTTGAAGTTCCCAGATCATGTTTTGAAAGCATGAAGAAAAACAGGTTAGACCTAAACACTTGCCTGCAAAATAACATTAATATTTGAGATTCCTATTGTCCTTTCCCCATCTGAAAAAAAAAACAAACCCAAAACATAAAATTTTACTTCCTATCACAGCTGCCAGTTCATTACTTAGAACATATCCTTGAACATTGCTATGAAGTACATGTTATTTCAATACATTTGTGACTGTTATACTTGCATTAATATACAGAGCAAGTCAAATAGACTGTTTTAAGGTCTCCATGGTATTCACACACACACTGTGCCGCCGTTGCTGCCCCATATCTGTAAGAACTAGGACTGTCTGAATAGGCCCAATGCCTTTATAACATGCCTGCTGTCACAAAGGCTTTGTAACTTCCACAGAGCTATTCCACAGGAAGTATCACCCAAGTGTATAGCACAAAAGATCAAGCTGAGCAATCACACTGAATCAATTCAGCCTTCTCTAGATTTTAACCCTGTATTTCCACCCAACAGACTAACAGCTTCTTCCCATATGAATTCTTCCAACCTAACACACCTTCACTCTCCCTAACATCCACATCCCCACATTCTCCTTTTTCTTTCACCACCCATAATAACACCTTGAGCTGCAACAACAGCTACCTGACAGTTGAAAACTACGTGTGTGCTGATGGTTGAATCATGTATGTGATTAGTCGACAGGCCAAACACAGCAGTTAACTGTAACCTCTGCTCGTGGGAGCAATAATAGGAGTTTCTCCTTTCCTTCAAATATAAGCCAGATCACAAGGTGGCCAAAAAAAACCAAGCAAGGCAGTGAGGGGGAGTGAATCATAAATGGCCGAACTGTGTAAACTTCACTTTCAGAGTCATTGCTACATTATGTTAGAAAGAAAAAAGATCCAACAAATTCAAAACAAATCTAAAAAGAGTCTTTAAAGTTACAAAACCTTTCTTCTGGAAAACTAAGCTTTCTGTCATTTTCACCTCCAGGAGGCCTGAATATTACCAATAAAACAACAAACAAACCCCATCAACAAACCTACAACTCAAAGGGTCTGCATCGTGGACAGCCAGAGTGTTATTTATGCATTCAGTATCCTCTGCCTGATTATTGAATTGGTCTTTATAGCTTGAACGTAAATTCTTAATAAAAAGATTAAGAAACATATATAAAAATACATTATGCTACATCCATCAGGGGAAAAAACAAACACAAAACAAACCAAAAAACAACCACCAAAACCTCCAACCCAACAAAAACAAAACGCCCACAACAAAACAAAAAACAACCCAACCCCCCACAAAATAACAGCAGAAAACAACCAAATAAACCCCCACAATCACAAGCAACAACAACAACTACTACTACTACTACTAATAATAAATAATAATAATAATAAAACCCAACAAACCACAAACAGCAACAGAAACCCCCACACAAACCAAAACCAAAATTAAACAAGTGAACAAACAGGTCAACAAATCCAAACCACCTCTCAACAACAACTAAGCTAAGTCAGAAAATTCCACCTCCTCCGTATTTTGGGGACACCTAATTACAAAGTAGATGCTACTAAAAGGAAATGGGGGGAAAAAAAAGGTGAAAAAGAATTTTAAAAAGAAAAAAAAATAGAAAGACTAAAAAAAAAACCCAAAACCAAACAAGCCAATCATCCTATGAAAACTTCCATTTCAGAAAGCTAGGACTCAATTCCCAGCACAAACTCATATATAATTCAATACAAGATCAGCTTCTCGAATGTAGTTTACAGCATTATGCCTAAGTGGTAGTTGAATTGATTTCCAATTCAAGTGAGAAATTAAGTTAACCTCAACCTCCCAGCAGACAAGTACATTCTAGTAGAGTATGAGAAACATCTACAGGTTTCTGTGGTTAACACAAAACCCACTTGCTAACGTGATAGAAAGAACACTGTAAAAGTCCAATCTTCCTCCCAAACAGCCTCCAAAGATCACCTTCTCCAGCATAACAGATAGTCCCTTTCCCACCAGATGAAGATCCAGCTATAATATATTTGCACTCTCAGACTGCAGAGCTATTGTTTAGAAAAACTGGAAACAATGTGGTTGCCTCTGACTTCGCACAGTAAAAACTATTTCCAACTATTTTGATGGATACTTCAGCAGAACCACAGAAGACTATTTCAGCTCTCACACAGCAAATCATCATTAGCACTTTCAACAAGGCCACAAACATGGTGCACCCTAACTACAATTTCATTTCCTGCCTTGATCTTTCTTCAGGAATCAGGAAAAAAAATTAAAAGGATGAAAGTGAAAACACACAAAATATTCACCAATGTGTAGGAAGCACTAAGGGTCATAGCACATAGATGAAACAGTATAAATGAAACCTAATAAATGAAGATCAGTTACTTTGAAAATAAAATGTGGAAAATATACTTTTGATACAAGCTATTCAAGAGAGTAAAAAATTTATAGAGCATACTTCTTCCTCTTACATCCACTCACCACTTAAAGGAAGAGAGCAGTGACAGTTTACTTAAGAATTGTGAAGATCACACTGAAAAATGGTAAGTATTCCTATGCAAAATTACATACACAGAATAAATGCCCTTCAGCTTCATAATGGCTACACAGACGATGAAAACCTTTTGAAAGCCAGGCTATTCAAAATATTAAGGTTCAGAAAATCTAAAGTATTTGTGTGGTCTCCAGTATGTTATTACTATTCCTGTTATTTACCTAAGGGTTTTACTTCTCTTGAGGAAATAAAAGTCAGACTGTGGCTGATCCACGTAACATTTCCCGTGCTGGAACGTTAAAGCTCTGCTCAGAAATGAGGTTTCCATATTAGAAAAAAAATCCGCTAGGAAGAGGACTTGCAAATTATCAGCAAAACATCTCTGCAGGATTAGCTGAATGGTTCATAAATACTTGCTCTCCTAAAATTAATTTCTGAACACAAAGGACTAAATTAGTTGAAAAGACTGAGATTAATACACCACACTCTTCACTGAATCTGCAACCATGGGCCCATACTTTAGAAGATTAAGTAGTTGCTGACTGCTAAAAAGCTTCTTAATTTGCCTGATACGATCTAAATAAACTGAAGTATGAACACTGCCTCTTCTCATCAATCAAACAACTGATCAAAAATGTTTCTTACTATTTGCTAGCAAGTAAGTTTTCAGAGACTGTCCATGAATGAACAGAGCTATCCAAATGAACGCTACACTGAGCGCAAGTGCTCTAAAGTAGTGTTCTAGGAAGGATTGAACAGCCACCCGCTGAACAACATGCATTCAGGTTCCTCATGAGAAAACTGGTTAATTATTGAGAAAACAGAGTAAATCACCACTTCTTGTAATATGTACATTCAGATCTATGTTTTCTTCCTGATACCTACTAAAGTCAAAGACAGTACTGCACTGCCATGTTGTCTACCGCACTTTTTTGTAACATAACAAAATACATCCCTGTGCAAGACAGTAGTTTTGATCTAAATGGAGATCTCTCAGATCACCAGAAATATTGCATGGCTACATTTTTGATAAGTGTTTGGAGCTTCTTTTTTTAGGCCAATACATTACTTTTTAAATTATTATTTAAAATGTGTGGACGTGAGGGAAGAAATCAGAGACTGGATTTCAGCAAACATAGAACCGCCTGGGATTAATCGCCTGCATACGCTCTGCCCTCACCCCCATCGAATGGCAGAAAGGATACAAGCCCAGGTACACGCTGAGAAACGGCGTGACAATTAAACAACGTTGAAAAAAGATAATTCCACAACCATACACCCTCACCCTCAAAACAAAACACATCCCCACCTCCCCCCACCCCCAAAAAAACCCCAACTACCCACAAAACACCAACCAAACAAAAAAACCCTTGATATGGAATTGAATCACGTTAAAGACTTCTTATTATTTTGTGGCATATTTGCATGTCAGAGATCAATTATAATTCCCTGTGTTCTGACACTTACTAAAGCGAATAACTGCTTCATATGTGTATGATAATTACCCAGCACAACTGACCTGTACTCTCAAAATTAGGGAAAAAGCCTTTATCTTAACCTCTTTGTTACCTGTTTGGGTAAGACTAAGCAGCAGGCTGATGTGCCAGCATTTATTTTGAAATCTTCTCCATTGTGTGTTTACACAAACCATTGTTTACAGAAGCCATTGTTTGTTTATACAAGACCTGGAGCAAAGATACCAGGAAAACAGCACTTTGTGGGCACTTTGATTTTCATGCATCTGTATTTAATTCATGCTATCTGAGCTCATCACACATATCACTGATGAGCAGCCACCTTATCCTTAAATTACAAGTTATAATGACAGACAGCCGATAAGTCAAAGCTCAAGTACAGAAACATTAATGAAACCTCAAGGGAATAGAGAAATAAACACAGCATTCCATATTACCTGATACATGTTCTCATAATAAGCTTGGCTGACAATATTAAGAGAAAGATGTGTACAAGAAAAAAATCTATTCTAAAATTCTGCCTAAAAATTATTTTTTTTTACATTTTGTGAACAATTTTTAATCATTTTTCTTCCGTGCTGCCTAAAGTTATCTTTTACTACAAGCAGTTTTATTTTGAAGTAAGAGGCAGGGCTTCTTTGGTATCCCCTGGATTTTGTTATAGTCTAGAGCAAGTATACAGACATTTCTTCTCCTATCTGCAAACACAGCTCTTTCTGCAAGTGTATAATCAACACTGTGTAATTGTTGTGCATTTTCTGGGATTATACACATTTGAAAAAGCTGGTTTAGCGCTGGTGTTGACAGAACAACGCTGCAAAAGCAGGCACACCAGCACAGACCTTGTCCTGTGCAATTTCCCCCCTCGGCTTTGCAGGATATCTCCTTACATTAATCCCTTAAAAGCTGCTTAGGGGAGGGGAAAAAAAATAAAACCTGCCTCACCTCGAGTTGTTTTAGACAAATATCAATACAAACTCTAACTTTGTGGACTTTTACACAAGCAGCCTGATTGCTGGCCGTTGACTCTCTTGCTGTGATAAGGATATTCCAGTAAATCAGGTCCTTAAAACCATGGAGCTGATTTATGTGGTGAGCCATGCAAGAACTGCTGTGCCTGTTGCAATTGGTAGTATGCTGCTCAGCAGCAGCACAGAAATGTACCAGAGCAGGATGCCATCTCAGCCTACTGCTTCTACAACTGCTGTTATGCTAACCTTCTCTGATAATAGTTTCAACAACCTCATTTTAATCTCTGTGTGATACAGCCTGCAGGACTTTAAAAGGATAAAAAAAATTGCATGTATTTTTCCATCAAAAACATGTTTTTATCAAATTTGGGTCTGTTCAGAACAGTTTGAAAACGTTTTCCATCTTGCTAAGTTTCAAGATACTTCACTAGGACTTTTCCATTTTGCTAAAACTTTACTTCTCCTTTTTTTTTCCCTATTTGACTTTTGCTGTATTTCAATCTATAACATTTTGGGTTTTGAAAATCAAATAGGAATGATTCAACATCAGTTAGGCAAAAAGACTTCAATACCTCCAAGAATGAAATTATCAGGGTGTTATTTCCACAGTAAGCAGAGCCCTTCTCCTGAATTGAAGTGAAACTTCAATAGCAGACTTTCATATGGAACAGTAATTGCTTTCCAACTCATTGTGCCAGAAACAAACCAGGAGAAATAGTAAATTCCTTTTATGCTCTCCTAAATCTGCCTCCCAGTCATTCTTTCCTGTCACCTGCATGCCATCTTTGACTACATTCTCTACATTGCCTGAACCTCTCAGGAGCATCCACATTTCTGTTTTTTTTAAATCTGTGGCAACCTCCTCCTTCAATTGCTGCTGCACCTACATACTCCATTATCAGCTTTTGTTTTCCCATTTTGGATTAGGTACATGAGACAATCATTTTGCTGTCTTACAGTCACGTGAATGGAATTTGGCTATACCTGAAAGATTTCATGCTATAAGGATTCAAAAGAGTGAAATATCAACTGTTACAAGCCAAAACAATAGAAACCACCACATAATAACCTATATTCAAGCTATGGTATGGATGTTGTCACTGATGCTTACTAAACATGTCATTTCAGTTGCAGGTATAATTAGCAGACAGAATCAAGCAGCTGTCCTGCTTGCAGTCCAGAGGGAAGGGGAAGAAAGAAGAAAAAAAACTATTAATTTACACCAAAGTGTGCTAAACAAATGTCCACACAAAACCAGCAATAAAAACATCTAAACAATATATACTGAGGATTTTTCTCAGCTCCTGGAATAAACTGTGGTTCAGTTGTTGCAGCTACACAGAACAGCGACTCTATTCAAGGTGTGCAGCAGTGAATGTGGGCTCAAGGAGTAAACAAATTCCTTTTCATGCAAATGGTAACAGTGTTCCACATGTTGATAAGCAGTGTGGTGGCTGAAGGATAACAAAGATCCCCACTGCCATTGTGCAGCATAGCCACACTTTACAAAAGTTGCATAGTGAAGGTGTAAAGTGTCTTTTTTTGACTAATTCTACCTGAAATGACCTTAGGCAAGCTTCAGTCAATCCAGGTGAATGATATATCTCAGGGCAGGAAACCCTGATTTCTAATAAAGATTGTTAATGACAATCAGTAGAAGATCTTGGACTTGATGATCTTTGAGGTCTCTTCCAACCTTGGTGATTCTGTGATTCTGTGATCTAGGACTACTATACCAAACCCTTACATGCAAAGTTCACTGAATTTTCAAGTAGGCTACAGTGCACTCTTTACATTTACATTTAACATAAAACACTTTTGTAATTAGAAGTCCTAAAAGGACCACTAGATCTGTCACTCTGAACTCCTGCAGTCCACAGGGCATCACTTCATACAAAGAATGTTCATCAAGGCCAAACTGACAGAACACACAAAGGATTCTAGTACTTGGCAAACTGTACCTTCATCACAGCCAGATTACAGAAGAGAGCAAGGCACCATCACACAGCTACCCCCTCAGTCTTGGAAACTGGTGACCACATGGCAACCCATCCATCTTTTCTCTTCCTCATTCTGGTTCCAGCTCTTTTCCTTCCCAAGTCAAATATGCTTTTAACTTGCCACCAGTGTTGTTTTTGCTGATGCTTTTCAATCTGTTGCCAGCCACTTTCATTTTCCTGCCTGTGCAGTAGACAGAAAACTTGATACTTAACCAGTTAACACTCCTTGGATTCATCCTGGGATTCAGCCTGGTGAAAGAAGGCCTTCCCAAGCTTTAACCATTTACTGGCTGGTGCAAGCTGCTCAGGAGACAACAGCATACTGTGTGTTTGTAAGCTATTGCTGACTTTCATTCCCTCAGACCTCGGGATTTTTCCCATGTAAAAGTAAAAACCTAGTGCATTCCACTCTTGTTGCCAAATTCCATCAGAGCTGCTGGTGGCCAGAAAGGCACGAGAACACAGATTGTTACAGCCAGCACACAAGCTCAGACATCTCATACAACACTTCTGTTTGAGAAGCAGAATTAAAAGTCCATTGGTTGCCCCAGTTCTTACAACAATGTGCAACTATTTACAGATGCCACTTCATTGTCCTGCCTTCTTTTTGAAGACATATGAGTTTAACAATTTGGCACCTGACACTCAGGCAGAGAGCTTCACTGGGACTGAAGATTCTCATATTAACTCTACACACAGTCTCCAGACAGCACTCCCTGCTTCTGAGTCAGCTGTGCTGACCACAGCAGTGCACAGCTGTAAGGTAAGCAGCAGACCAGTGAACACATGGGGTCCAACCTCACTTCACCCTGAATATTCAGAAGCCCTGGAGGCTCCACCTGTTACTGCATCATGCAGGTCTGAGGTGTGAAAAGTAAGCCTATCACTGACACTTCCCCAGAAGAGAAAGCTGATTCACCTTCTTTCCACCTGTGCATATGAGCTGTTCTTAATCCAGCTGAAATAAGAATTTACAAACACTACCTGCTATCTGGTCTACATCAGCATATATTATCTCTTTTCACTTGTTCTTTCCTTAAGGCACTGACTAAGTGTCTTTCATTTTTGGTATGAAGGAATATTTTTCCACTTTTCTTAGCTGATATCTAGTATTAAACTGGCATCTATACACCTGAAATTTAAAAAAGAAAAAGAAAAAGAAATAATAATAAAAAAAGGACATCTAGTGACTAGAAGAAGACTGGATGGGGTGGTTGGTGCCATGATCTAGTTGTTTAGGTGGGTTGGATTGGTTGATAGGTTGGACGCGATGATCCTGAAGGTCTCTTCCAACCTGGTTTATTGTTATTGTATTGTTAGTAGATACTTAACCTGACACTTTGGGCATGTACCTTAATCTTCCCCTTGTCTCAAAATCCCCACTTGGAAAATGAAGAACAGTGGGGAATGTTTTGACTAGTGTTTATAAACAATGTCAGACTCTCAGCAGGCTTGAATGAAAATGAAGCCTGGCATTAAAGGAAGAAATGTTGACAAATGAAAAACATACAAACTTAAAACATCTGATACGAAAGCGTAGCATTGCTTTGTCTAATCTTGGTTTCTCTGAGCTGAAATAACCACATCAAAAGAGACAAAGGGTAAGAGAAACAGCTGCAGCACAACATTCTTTGTGCATGTATTTGTGCTATTTACTTAATAGTCTGTTTATGGGGGGAAGGAGGAGATCTATTTGCAACACTGCTTTCACATAGAAAGAGAAAAAAAGATAATGAGAACCTAGCTCCTCAGTCTTCATTGCCTAAAATCCAAAAACTCTTTCACTACAAACTCTTCCAATGCAGGAATGGAAAAGAATTTGTTTAGAAAAGGTTTGTTTGGGTTATTAAACAGAATCTTCACAATGACTGGAGCTGAAGGCAAGCTTAAAGTTGCCTCCTAAGAAGTGAACACTTTATGCCAGCTCAATGAAAGACTGCATAGGTAGGTAGGTAGGTCGGTAGGTAGGGAGGTAGGTAAGTTACATTGCCATCCATACAACAGAGACATGTTTACAGATATTACATTTTTATTTTAAACTTGTTTGATAAACCTTCAGCAATGGTAAAGACAACTTGTTTTCTTTCCCAGAACTCTGCCCCACCTGTAAGACTTTGAGGGATGGGGTGAAGAAAGAATGAAACCAAGAGGCATGCTACTTTCCATCCATCTATGAACATTTCACACCTTGAGCTAAAACACAAACTTCTTCCTATTTTATTATCAACTTATACCTAGGGTCTATAACCTAATGTCATGAACTTCATAGAAATATTCCATAAAATCTGTGCTATGCTTTTCATGTTTTCCAGTTCATTAGAATTAGGCTCTCTTTTCAACTTCTTACTCAGAGAAAGGAGAATCTTTCGATCACTTTCCTGCACAGCACAGAAAAGATACAGTAAATGCACAGAACCAGCACCTGACAGCCATTGCCATTCTGCTGAGGTACTGCTATAGACTTAGGTTTCCTTCTCCTATTTTTATTTTAGGATCTAAACCAATAAAAAGAGAGGAACAATTTGCTGGTAATGCTGTCTTGCAAATGAACTAATTGATGTACACAAATCCTTCCCATGAATCTAAAATAACGGAATTAAGCAAATTTCCAATGCATTACAAGGTCTGCATATATTAAAACCACTTCACACATTCATTCACACATTTGCTATAGTGTTTCTGGGGTCTCTTAATATTCAGAGTTTGAGAAGCTGTAAAAGACTAAGTCTTTACCAGCAAGAATTTGTCACACATCGATAACACTTGAAATTTCAAAGCAATATACTAATATCTGCTAAAGCAATAATTTTCAGTAATTATGAATTTTAGTCAATACCTATAACACCAAATTTAAAGAATTCACTAAATTATTCCAATACTGAAACATACAAAACCTCAGATAGAAAATGTACAACGTTCAGAGAGCTAACACATGCTGAGGGTATTTGTTCATTTTTAAACAATACCAAAGGCTGGGATGGGTTGGGAAGAAGGACAGGGAAACTAACAGAAAACCACTCAAAAACTGCCCAGCTCACTCCTCCACTTTTCATCAGCATAATAAGAGACATGAAGCATTATTTCTTGCTTTTATTGTCATTTCTAGTAGTTGCGACTCAGTGGCCACAAGAGACAATCTAGAGCTAGCAGATTGCACATGCATAATTGGAAAAAATGCAACTGTAAGCTTATAGTTGATATTACACTAAAAGAAAGAAAAAAAAAACAAAACCAAAAACCAAAGCCAAACAAACAAAAAAACCAGGGAAAAATCAACCAAAAAAACCCCAAACAAAACCAACCAACCAACCAAAAAAACCCCAACCAAACGAACCAAAAAACCCCACCCCAAACACACACACACTTAAAAAAAAACCAACATCAAAAGTAAAAATAAACCAAAACACCAAAAAACCCCAAAGGTCAAACTATTCTAAACATAGATTTCCATAGACTTGCTCTCTTTAGAATGAATTTTACAGACCATACTCCAAAACTATTAGGGTTGTTTTGCCACTCACTGAAGCAAAGTTCCACACATAACACTGACATACCCTTTCAGTACTTAAAGCAGTTTGAGTGAACTGTAGAAGGCAAAGTTACCTTTACACATCTGGCCTTATAAAAGACAAAAAAAGAAGAACTCCATTAGGCTTTTTAGGAAATAAAATGGGTTTCATTGAGTGTTTTCAGTGTTGTAATACACCAATGTATGAGATAAGATCCTCCAGATCTTATTAGAGTAGAAAATTTTGTATTGGGTAAGTGACCCTTCTGCTGTTCATGCTGAGCAGGAGGTGTATCCTAGCAGCTACTATTGCACTTTTCATTCACACACACAGAAGAAATAAAATAAATCTCCACCACTCACTGAGCTGAGGTAAGAGCATTCTTATATATTTTCACTTTTATGGGCATTTCAGAATGCTAAGTACTTTCTGAATGAAGCAATTTACATCCATTTATTCATGTAGAGATTATGGTCAACTGTTACCAAGAGGAGTAACTGATGATGTCGTCTTCCAATTAGTTTTTTATTATGAATTCTCATAGGATTATAAAACCCAATAGCCACAAAAATTTCTAAGCTGGAGACCAAGAATTTCCATTTACCAGCCTTAATATAATACAATATAATACAATACACCAGGTTGGAAGAGACCTTCAAGATCATCACGTCCAACCCATCAACCAATCCAACCCACCTAAAATACAATACAGTACCATACAGTACAATACAGTACAAAAGAGTACAATACAGTACAATACAGTACAATACAACCCACCTAAACAACTAAAAAAAAATCTAAACCCTGGCACCAAGCACCCCATCAAGCCTCTTCTTGAATACCTCCAATGAAGGTGACTCCACCACTTCCACAGGCAGCTGATTCCAGTGGGCAATCACTCTCTCAGTATAGAACTTCTTCCTAACTTCAAGTCTAAACCTGCCCTGGCGCAGCCTGAGACTGTGTCCTCTTGTTCTGGTACTGGCTGCCTGGGAGAAGAGACCAACCTCCGCCTGGCTACAACCTCCCTTCAGGTAGTTGTAGAGAGCAATAAGGTCACCCCTCAGTCTCCTCTTCTCCAGGCTAAGCAACCCCAACTCCCTCAGCCTTTCCTCATAGGGCTTGTCTTCCAAACCCCTCACCAACTTTGTTGCCCTTCTCTGGACACGCTCCAGTAAGACAACATCTTTCTTAAACTGAGGGGCCCAGAACTGGACACAGTACTCAAGGTGCGGCCTAACCAGTGCAGTGTACAGGGGCAGAATGACCTCCCTGCTCCTGCTGACCACACTGTTCCTGATGCAGGCCAAGATGCCATTGGCCTTCTTGGCTGCCTGGGCACACTGCAGGCTCATGTTCAACCTACAATCAACCAGCACCCCCAGGTCCCTCTCTGCCTGGCCGCTCTCCAACCACTCTGACCCCCAGCCTGTAGCACTGCATGGGGTTGTTGTGGCCAATGTGCAGAACCCGGCACTTGGATGTGTTCAATCTCCTGCCCTTGGCCTCTGCCCATCTGTCCAGCCTGTCGAGGTCCCTCTGCAAAGCCTCTCTGCCCTCCAGCAGATCAACTACTGCCCCCAGCTTGGTGTCGTCCGCAAATTTACTGATGATGGACTCAATGCCCTCATCCAGATCATCAATAAAGATGTTGAAGAGCATGGGGCCCAGCACCGATCCCTGGGGCACACCACTAGTGACTGGCCGCCAGCCGGATGTGGCACCATTCACCACCACTCTCTGGGCTCGGCCCTCCAGCCAGTTCCTAACCCAACGCAGTGTGCTCCCATCCATTTAAAGCTGTTCTTCACTACAGTTTTGTGCACCTTCCTCCTCAGCTACCCAGAATTGTTCTTTTTTAGACATAATTAGATCATCTTAAATCATATTCTCCTGGTTTAGTGCTGCATGTGTCGCACAGCAATGAGAATTCTCTCTCTACCAGCCCTCCCCACTCGTCTTTTTTTTTTAAAGCATTAGCCTTTAGGCACTGTGTATGTCTCATAGAATCCCTCATGATTTTCTGTCACCACAGTATGCTTCTGTGAGCAGTACACTATTCTTTTGTTTTCAGAGAGTGCACTAGCAGAATGTGATGCTTCTCAGGTAAATACAAATCTGTGTGTAAGCACTGCTTCATAATAAACTCCCTAGAATATTTTCAACAATTAGTTTTATTATTTATAAAAAACATTTTCCCTATATCTCCTCAAGCAAATCACAGAGATTAAAATGAGAGTGCAGGATACATGAAGACACTGGAAAGTGTAGGTAACCATGCAAAAGTATGCAGTGTTCTGGGTCATTCCACTTCCACACATTAGGACTACCTGTTGGCAAAATTACCTTTGCACTAATTTCCTTCTCAGGAGGAACAGCTCATTACAGGAACAAGAACACACTTCTAAGTGTGCTTTATCCCAAAAGCCCTCCAACAAACAAAGCCCAAAACCCCATTAACACACACACACAAAAGAACCATCCCCACCAACAAAACCAAACCCCTAAACCAAAACCAGAATCACACCAAAGAAAAGAAAGACAATACCAAAAAGGAAACAAAATACCCAACACCTTATAAAACAAAATCAAATTTCCTAGGCTGTATTCTTCTGGGTAATTCTAGCTTATACATAATGGACAATGAAAGTCTATCTACACATTGGGAAGCTGAAATGCTGCTGATAGTTCTAAAACCCAGCAGAATGCGAAGCAGGAAAGCATGTCACGTATTCAGCTTGGCTGTAGAAGTTACTTAACTATAATGTTTGCCATTCAACTATACAGTCTGAAGATTGTATTACAGAAAAGAGTAATTAAAAGTTACCACATACAGAGACCCAGGACTGCAGAAGAATGAAAATTCTTCCTTTATGAGAAAGAGGGTCACAGTTGCAAGAATCCAAAAGTAGTTGGTGTCTGCTTAGATCAAGAAAACAAAAATTGTTTCACCTGGGCATGAAATTAATATCTTCAAACGTAATGCCAGTTTAACAAAACCCTAAGTTTGTTCTAATGGCTTTTTGCTTTAGTAACAACATATTTTTTTAATTAAAAAAAACCAAAAAGTTAAGACACTTCTAAAACCAGTTTGCCAGAAGTTCTGCCTTGGCTAGCTAGCATAATGTAACTGAAGAGTATCAGCCTGAGGTCAGAATGGCACGCTCCACAGTGGTCTTTGGTTTTCTGCAGAAGACACTGTTCCACAGAGAGCAGTGAATGGTTGTGGGAGGTTGATTACCAAGGAAGCTAAATACACTTGACTCATTTAAAACTTCGATGAGGCATGGTGGCAGATAGACGTGATTGAACAGAGCTTGAGGAGAGCAGCTTTACCCTATGGAGTGGTGAGGCTGCAGATCCTGTTCCCGGCCACTTCTAGCATGCTAATTTTTAGGTATTTCTCTAAGACAAAGAGCAGATAGGCATTTAAGTTTTATGCTTGGCTTGCTCCCAGTGCTTTAGGGCAATCTCATCATAAACCATATGAAGCTTAGTGTTTCTTTTTTGTTGGTTTTTTTTTCCCCTCTCCAAGCACTTTGTTTTACTTCCATCTTAAAAGACATTTCTTTCAAAGAGCTGCCTGCTTAAACAGCATCTGTTTTGAAGCACAACAGCAACTGACAACCCTACCAAAATATGTCATACATGCTTGGTGCTTGCTTCACATTTTTTTGCTCAAAGCATAACAAACCTTGTAGCTGTTCTTAAAGAACACATGGCGTTGTTTCCGATGCCAATATGGATGTAAGACTCAAGTCTCTGAATAAGAGAGAAAAGTATACATAAGGTAAGCTGTTTTGGAGACCAAGTAGACTCAAAACACATATTTGTGAGAAACCAGAAATTTAGGATGGGGTACAGAAGCTACTGGAGTAAAGCAAGTAAGATGTCTGGGCAATAAGCCTCCATTATGAATATTCTGTAACACACAGACCATGGCAAAAATACGAGTAGTACTTGCAAAAGTACCAAAATGCCTAATTCTGAACTTCAGATTTTCTTTCCCAAGGGTGTATTTGCATGTGCATTCTGCATCTGGTTATCATGCAGTCCCATCTAGGTTTATGTTAGACAATTCTGGTCTGGAAATCATGACAGAAAGACCATGCCTCTGCTAATCACCTGCCTTTCTCAAACAGTAAACACAGCCCAGTGTTATGCTGATCTGACCTGCACAGCTTCTCCACAGGACTTCGGCTCCATGTGAAAGGTTTGTAGCCTACAAGTAGTGGTCTAGATCCATTCATGTAAATCTAAAAGCAAGTCTGTACATAACGAAACTAAGCAGTCTGAAAAATAAACCTAGAATGGAAGTTTCACAAAGGCAGCACTATGAAGCAATTATTTGCTCTAGTCCTCTCTGTTAAAGCATGAGAGACAGGTCAGAAGAAAAAATACAGCAGCTGACTTTGCAAAAACATCACAAGTTTGCAGATGAATATCCTTTGTTATCTAATAATACACACTTAGAATCATAGAATCAACAAGGTTGGCTTAAAGTGCTTCAGGGAGAGTTGCTGCCTGTGCAGAATCCTTGAGATTCAAGATGAACCTAGAAGAAACACCAACAGTGCCAGCAACAGTACACACAGGAATCTAACAAAGGTCTCACCACATTAATTAGAAAAATAAAAGGTGAAAAGGGAATCTGCAAAAATGAAGTACTACTGAATTTGCATATGCCAGAGACCTCTCAAGAAAATCAAACAGAAGAAACCAAATGAAAGAAATGCAGCTACAGCATGCAAGTCACCATGTTCCAAAGACCCTGCCAAAACACATTAATATCTCACTGAAAACTCCAAATTCTAACTAATCATATTAACATAGTCATTAGATGCTGTCAATGGGTAATTAAATATATTTGCAGTTGTGCAGGCTGTGGGCATTCATCCAGGTAACCAAGTGTTCACAGAGGGAAGCATCAGCTTTATCACAGAAATGTCTTTCAATGAAATTGTTTCATGTGGCCAACCGGAGCAGTGATTCTTTTTTACCGCTTTGTACTTTGCCACAAATCCTTGCATCCTTGGCCATTCCCTGCAGAAATAAAAAGTTGTTTGAGCAGGCATTTTTTTATTAAAAAAAAAAAAAGCCATTGGAATAATAATCAAGTTTGCAGCTTGGGTCTCCTGTGTTAACAGAATGAGATTGCCAGTCTTAGAATCGAACAAGTTTATCATACAGAAAAAAGCACAGTCACCACATCATTCTTCTACAAATTCCTTGCTTACAACTACAGTATTTCAACTGTGCAAAAAACCTGAAGCTTTAGTGTTCCATTTCAGGACAGCAGACTGTCAGAACCTACAATTCCTGAAGGAAATGACAGCATCCCTTTGCCATACACACTACGGTACAGGGTCTCATAGGAAGCCACAGTTAGAAGGCAACTAGAATTTGATTCACAAAATGATGGCCTTTCCATTTAGCTGCATCAAGTGAAGCACACTTACGAAGTGTGCAGGTCCAGCTCTTCACATCGACAAGTTTCAAAACAGAGTTTACAGAATACATAGCTGGGTTTACAGTCATTGGTCCCCCATGAAAGGAACTGTAAAGGAGGAGGAGCAATGCTATCGGCTTTCAGTCAAACCAATTCCTCTCAAGTAATGAATCCAAAAAATAGGAAATCATGAAGGTGCATGTGGGCACTACTGCTAATATAAAACATCAGGCAGATTAAAGGACAAGAAACTGCAAGAACAACACAAAAGTACTTATAGGTTATAAGGACGAAATAAACCTATTGCATCTTGGCATACCAGCCATATAAAAGCTAACCCATAAATATATATCTAGGCTGTGTAACAGAGAAAGTTACTTTAGACATTGTGAACAGTTGCTGATCCAGAAGGGAGGAAGGATGGAAAGATACCAACCCTCACTGTATGCTGTAACAAGGTGAGAAAATAGTCCTATTTCATGTGCCCTCTTACCTCACCTATTCGCCCATCATAAGGTCTTCTGGGACTTTGGCTATATCATAATCATAGAATCATAGAATCAATAAGGTTAGAAGAGACCTCAAAGATCATCAAGTCCAACCTGTCACCCAACACCTCATGACTACTAAACCCTGGGTTCAAGTGCCATGTCCAATCCCCTCTTAAACACCTCCAGTAATGTGTATCTTCCTGTTCACTAGAAGTATTTTGTGGCTGACTAACAGTAGCTGGTTTTATTGTGGCAATCAGAAGATGATGTTACTACAATGCTACAATCAGCATTTTACCATAACCTAGAACTCAATGGCTTGTATAATTGCTCTACATTCTCACTGAAATATACATTGGAGGTGCATCAGTATTTCTGCTTCACAGCAGACCTGAGCAAACAAAAATTAGTTTGAAGCTCTTAACATCATGCAATAAACACAAACCATTTTACATAGAGGGAAAGATTCTTTATCACACCTTCTCTATGTAAATGTTTATGCAGTTAATGGTACCTACAAGGGAAAGAACAATACCAAAGAACTTGAAATGCAGATCAACCAAACTACTCTTTCTTTCATGGAAAGAGAGATTGGCCATTGGAATGTGCTGCCCAGGGAGGTGGTGGAGTCACCATCACTGGAGGTGTTCAGGAAGAGACTGGATGGGGTGCTTGGTGCCACGGCTGAGTTGATTAGATGGTGTTGGATGACAGGTTGGACTTGATGATCTCGAAGGTCCTTTCCAACCTGGTTAATTCTATTCTATTCTATACAGGAAGTTTTACTACTACAAAAACAAGCCTTGCCAGAATCACTTCTCATAACTTTTCTGTCTTTGACTGCACAATGGCCCAATCTGCATTTTTATTATGTCACATAAAAAGAAGAACACACTTTTCAACATGTGACAAGAATAACTAAGGACTGATATGCTGTAAACTGGTTTCAATAACTTCAGCAAGGGAATTTTAAAAATGAATATTCTTTGGCTGTTACACTACTTTCCTCCTCAAAATAGTATCTTCCATGTAATATTGCTTTGTCCTCCACAAGTGGAGGAAAAAGAAACTTCTGGGGAAACAAAACAAAACAACACAAAGCAAAAACCAGGACTGTTAGAGGCCTAAGACAGAGTAATTGTGTTCATGCTAACAAAAGAAATTGGTTGTACAGCCACCTCTAAACAGTGGAAGGGCTTATAAACAGAAGACACTGCTAACATAAAGAGTATTGCACTTGCAGTTTGTAGTGCACTCTAGATAAATGAATATAATCAAAATCACCAATATGCTCTATACTTCTACCCTAAAATAAGGCTTTGCCTATAGCACTCTTGGATGTATCCACTTCCCATTTTCAAGTGAAAGTGCAGAAGACAATTTACAATTGTTATCTCCTACCAGTGATAGTCTACCATTTGCTGTTCAATTTTTAAGTCTGTTTATGTCTTCTGTCACACAAAAACCTGTAATTAAGGATTTTTAGATTCCAGGTTGAACTAAAAATGACCATAAACTACATTAACACACTCTGAGCAGTTCAGAGTGAAAAAACACTTCATTAGTGACATTATGCTTGTCATTTTTAGCCACCTACAATAACTTATTAGAATCTGATAATACTGCAGGTGTGGTAAAGGAAGATAACCAAGCCAGAGGCTTTTTAAGGCATTTCAGCATGTTTTGTGCAGCCTCTTTTTATTTAATTTTTTTAGAAAAGTAATTCATAATTCATGGCTCCTAACATTGTCATTCTCAAACTCTTAGTTAGACAAAACCAGCGCTAATTAAAAGAGAACATTTCAGTTGGAAAAGACATACAGTGGTCATCTAGTCCAACTGCTTGACCACTTGAGGGGTGACGAAAAGCAAAAGCATATTATTAAGGACATTGTTCAAATATTTCTTAAGCATGGACAAGCTTGGAACATCAACCACCCCTCTATGAGGCCTGTTCCAGTGTTTGATCGATTGATTTCCAATTAAGGCTGTTACATTCACATTTCAAGCCTGAGATAACTAAGCTTCTTTCCCCACAGAGAAAATGGTTAACCCAATGTTTATCTAGATAATTATGTCTACAGATAAACAGAAGGATATAAATTAAATAATCATTATTAAAATAATAATAATGATGATGATAAAAACCTGAAATGAAGTATTTAGGATTTAATTTAGCAATTAAAATGAGAACCACAGAAACCTACATTTATGTGTTACATGCAGACAATGTGGACATTTGTGTTCTTTTTCCTGGCAAAATCTTGAAATGATTTCCATTAGCTTCACTTTTGTGGCACCATGGAATGTTGTATTTGAAACTCTTCTATTTTTATTAAAATCACTGCACTTAGGCCTCACCTCCAGTGACCTGCCTTCCCTGAGTCAGACACTGAAATGCATGTGCTATCAACAAGAAGCCCTCTGAACTTCATAATTTGAGGTCAGAACGATCAGCTCTAAGTCTAGATTAGCGCAAAGAAGTTTTTGTTTGGTAATATGGAGGGGTGAGATTTAAATTGCAAATGCAAAAAGCAAGAGAAGCTGAGAAATTCAGTTAAATTTCCTGTTGGCTGTTTCACACCAGGGGAAACCAAAGAAAGGCATAAAACGTGCAAATATAACTGCAAATCATAATTTTTTTTAGTCTGGATATAACTGGTCTTTTACAGAGTCACAGACTGCATAGTGTTGGAAGGACCCTTGAAGACCATTTTGTTCAGACCCCCTGCAGTGAGCAGGGACACCTCCAACTAGATCAGGCTACTAACCCTTCTCAACAGTCTTTCCTGTAGGTCTTGTTGATACTGATGGTGTTGAAGCACACATTCTGTGTGCTTCAACAAACAAACAAACAAAGTCCACAGAAGCGTGTTTGCTCCTGCCATCCTAGACAAAGACCAGACCAACATCATTCTGGGTCCCACTGTGTCAGAGGATGCAGCTGGGACACGGCCTGAAGAAATCCACCAGGATGAAGAGTAACTGAGGCACTGTAGCCTAGAGCACCCCAACCTCAGGTTTAACCACTGATACCATACACTTTAAATATAATCTATTTTGGATTACTTGTGACCAACTTGACTCTACCCTGAGAAATTGACTTCAGCAGTTATAAACATTGCCCTGCAATTTATACTTCAGAGGAATCTGACTTTAAAGAAATAAAATAAATATTTAAGAAACAATAGCAAACATTTGTACACATGAGAAACCATAACTCGAGGTTGCAAAACCAGGCTTTTCAAATGAGAAAGACATAGAACAAAGACTTTTTTCCAAGGGCATGGCCTTCAGTCAGGCCTTATTTTTCCTTTTATAGTTAGCTTGTTTTGGAAAAAAATATGTATGCCACACGAGTTGTCATTTCCACCTAAAACTATGCATTTGAAACTCCAGTCTGAAGGTTTGTAAAGGGTTTACCTTAGTAATTAAACATATGTAAATACTTATAATACAAAACAAAATGAAACAAACAAGCCCCGAACAAAACAATGCCAATCCAACCAACCCCCCCACGTGTTTCCTGTATTCCCTTATATTACTGCTTAGTTCCTGCGTTAATTCTCTGGCAGTGGGGTTTGAACTTCAGCTGAAGCGTTTTTACACACAAGTAGGGCATTCTTGTAATTGCTTACCTTTGAATGTATTCTCTGGCATTTAATGAGATGCACAATTAGTGCATTTGCTCCATGGTGTGAACTCATGCTGAAGTCATTCCTTCAGTAGGGACACTGAGTAAGCACACCCTCCCTTCACTCTTTGAGACTACTACCTGCTTATCCAATTAAGTTCTATTCAAAAAAAACCAAACATGTATTAGTGTCTAATTTATAAATAGGAAAACAGCAGACAAGGGGAAGGGGAGGGGAGGTTTCCAACAAGTAAGCCTTTTACACCTATTGGCGGATAAAGGGAGCAATTAACAAAGGACAAGGCTAAGTAACCTTTCCAAAAACAAACCTTATGAAATCCAAGGATGCACTTCATTGCCTGGTAAGTAGGTAGAATAGGATATTCTTAAGAAAGAGAAATTCAGTTTTACCTTTGAAGTGTCTATTGTCCAGGAATTCATGTATAGAAAAATATACTATGTAATAAGTACTTTTAGCATCAGAACTGAATTCTTTCAATGTCTTATTACACTGAAAAAATGTTTCCTACACACAACCTTTTTCAGCTTTGCTTCACCAAAAGTTTGATGGTTTAAGGGCAAGTAGCATTCAAAATAAGAACTATTTTTTTAATGCCACCCTGTGGTTGTTTGCTCTGGAAAAGTCACAACCACATGGCTGCTGTAGCTTACCTGTAGATATGACCAAAAGAAACTGCAGTGCAGCAAGCTTCATCTAACACAAAAAGACACTGTTGAGAATTATTGATTTCTAGTTCAAAACTGGACAATATTTTTCTTAACCTATATTGGCTCACTTTACTCACTCACTCAAACACTTCAACTTCCCTGCAAGAAAGACATGTGTTTTAGAAACCTCTTCATCTCCAGTGGCGCTTGATTCACTCACAAATACTTTCTTATATTTAACTCTCCTCAGAGGTTTTCAATCCATTAAAGAACAATCATTATATTACTTCAAGCTATTTTATTTCTTTTGTCCCCTCCAATATCTACACTTATCACATCCACAGAAATCCTTTGCTCTGCCTTAAATGCCCTCCTTTCAGAGCACCCCTAAACATTTAGTAATACATTTACTTGTTCTTCATATTCTTTAACTGTCTTTCAACTATGCAGCATCTTCATCACCATTGCCATTTATCTACTCAGCATTTTAAAAACCTGTCTTTAGCATTAGATTCCTCCTGCCTTCCTGTAGACAAAGGATGAAAAAACCTAAGCTTCCCCTCTCTTATGGCCCTGCATTGCTTCAATATTTGAAGTCTTCAATTTCTGCAGTTGCTTTAGTGACTTTGAGTGTGATTTGCCAATGATACTCAAGAAGACTCATTTTGCAGTTGAGCTTAGCATACTTTCTTTTGCACAGGAAAACTGAAATTGATTCCCAAATATCATAAGCAATGCATATCAATAACTAGAAATTCTGCATTAAGGTATTTTGTTTGGTGAGTCAAATGAACTCCACAAGAATGGAAACAGATGCATAAAAAAAAAAAGAAAACAAACCAACCCAATAAAAACCACCCAGCAAAGTTCCTTCCTTGTAAGCCAAACTCTGAATCATCTGAACATTACATAGGGGACGACTACATAACCTTTTTTTTTTTGTTCAAATATTAATAATATAGCTGGGGGTGGGGGAGGGGGAAGTAGGTCAGATTCAGGAGGACCTCAGTGGTCTGTGCATTAAGTTCTAAATAGAAAATCACGGAACCACACAAAACATCTAGTTGGAAGAGACCTCTAAGATCACCCAGTCCAACCTTCAACCCAGCGCTGAAGGATCAACACTAAACCATGTCCCAAAACTCCAGGTGCACACACTGCTCAAACACCTCCAGGGATGGCGACTCCACTACTGCCCTGGGCAGACCATTCCAGGGTTTGACAACTCTGTGAAGAAGTATTTCCTGAACCTCCCCTCACACAGCTTGAAACCACTTCCTCTAGTCCTGTCACTTGCCCCCTTCATGTTCCAGCCTCCCTTGACAAAATGATGCCCTACAGGACATTTTCAGTAGTTCATGGAAATAGTTGAAGAATTTTAAGAGAGAAAAATATTCTGGTTTTTTGTTATTTTACTGTTGTTTGCATACTACTACTGTATGATTCTTTCAGCACCATGGAAAACAAGATGAGTACTTGCTTAGCAGCTGGCTGAAACAACCACATTAGCTTAAGAAGAACACCATGATCTAAATCCTGGAGAAGCAGTGGTGGCAAATATTTACAAGGTCTTTATGTTTGGAAGCCAAACAGGAGTAGGAAAGCATCAAACTAGTGAAGGTTTATCATCTTTTTTTTTTCCCCCAAAGATACATTTAAATAAATGATAATGAAATACTGAATCAGCATCAGTATCAATATACTGAAAAGCAATCTTACCTGGTTAAAAACATGCCAACATGTGGGTTGGACCAGGTACCTTTCATTATCCCTTCCAAACCAAATCATTCTATGATTTAATAACTTGATGATAAAACTAGTATCAATTGGAAAAAGTGATAAAACTTCTCCTGTCTCTATAATCAGCCAACCAATGAATAACATGTTTTAAAACTTGAGTCAGGGTGAAAAGGTTATGGCTGGAAACAATGACACTCGAGCTTAGAGGTGGAGGAGAGAATTGTAGGACTCTGAGGAAAAACTAAAAGACAGAACAGCACCACACATCTAGCATTTCTTCATTCCATTTAAAAGCCCAGGATGTTCATTAAAAACAAACCAAGCACACACCTAGGTCATGCAGCTACAAAGACTCCTACAAGATAAACCACCAAAAAAGAGAGAAACATCCTTCCTTCCCACAAAGAAATAGCACCAAAATCATGGGAAGCAGCGTAACTGAAGACAACCAGTAAAGAAAGGCCAATGTGGTTTAATGTGTTTTACTGGGCATAAAGGAGAGAAAATGAAAAGGAGATTTAAAAGGAAAAAACAAAAGAGCAGCAATCATTTGGCCTTAAATTCCTTCTCTTTTATATTCTCCATAATTACTAAAATAGCCAAAGGATGGCCAACATAGTACTTCGTCCTTGTAACAAAAACAGTTCCAGGAAGGGTTATCTAAATGTCACAGTCAAAATAAATGCAAGTCTGCAATCTAATCAGGAAGCCATTGCCAGTAACATTCATCAGCAAGAAAGAATTTAGCCATAGATAATTCCAGTGTTTCATACCGAGAGGCTGAGTTTTCCAAATCTGAAATTCTCAGCCCATTCCATTTTCTTTGTCTCCTTCCTGAGAAAGATTTTTTTTAATTATCTGTAATATTTTGGTTTTATGAAGCCTTAATGAAAGATACTCAAAAAGATTAATTTATTAGTAGCAGATGACCTCTTATTTCTCATTTTCCTGATCTGTTTTTTTTTCCAAAACATCGTTAGAAATTAATGGTGTGAATAAAAAATATCAATGCAATAAATAAATGCAGGCTGATGCACCAGAGGCTGTTCCAAACGTGACTTACTGCTACAGATTGTTTTACTTCCCACAAAACTAAAATGAGGTGGAAAAAATTACTTATCACAGATCAGAGCACTTGAAAATGTATATGCACATGTGTACATATTACACTCCCATGACCTGCTTATGACCCTCCTGATTACAAGAATTTACCCTCCACTGATCTCATGTCTTTCCAGGTCACTGCAACTGACGCCCAAGCATTTAAGGTAGAGTGAGCTAACAAAGTTTGTAAAGAAAACAAAACCAAAACCAAAATACAAACAAAGCAACCCCCACACATACCCCAAAAAAAGGAACAATTAACAATCTAACTGAAAAAAACCACCTAAAGCAAACATAGACACACGTGCAGCTTTGGAAGAGTTCTGGAAGCAAAATTCAAAGGGGGAGAATAGAATAGAATAGAATAGAATAGAATAGAATAGAATAGAATAGAATAGAATAGAATAGACCAGACCAGACCAGACCAGGTTGGAAGAGACCTTCAAGATCATCGCGTCCAACCTATTATCCAACAGCACCTAATCACCTAAACTATGCAACCAATTACTACTTTATGATAGCATAAGCCAGAATACCTATTTATCTTGAAAGAATGAAAAATGATTTCACTATATTTTGGCAACATTAGGCAACATAGACTAAAGCTAGGTGGAAGCACTGAAGCAGGCAAGATAAGCATGAGTTGCACCATAGACCTGGAAATGACATTTGCTCTGGTAGGAAGTCCAGCTGAGTTGTGTTGTGAAAGGGCAGCTGAGAACATCATTAAAAGCTGTGGCTATTTCAGAGACGATGAAGTGAAGGGGATGAAAATGATGAAGAAGAAAAGCGGAAAGGGAAATCTATGTTGAATGCTAGATTCGGCTACTCAAATCCTCTGTAAGGATCTGATGTAATCTCCAGTGTTTGAAATCATTAATTTGAGTATGGAATTAAGACAGATTAAATAGTAAGGAAGGACTGCTTCCAGCTGCTAGACATGACTGGAAAATGACCCATTCACATCTGAAAGAATCACAGGATCCACCTATTTCTTATTAGACGTGTGGGTCTTAAAGTCACAGAAAACAGAGCATCCAACTAACTAGTAAGAATCCTTCAATCACTACAAAGTCTAAGTGACAGTACTAGACTCTTAGACAAACCTTAAAGGAGTCACAATAGATCAAAAAGAGAAAGCTAGAAAGATACACACAATTATACAATATTTAGCAATCAAAAGAGACACAAACCAAACCGCAAACAGACCTGTACTCTGGCTCTGCCTCACAATCTGTGATCAAACGAGGAAAGGCCAGAATGGGCCTAAGTGATAAATAGAGCCATTCAGCCATATACCTTCATTCAATTAAGAACTACTTATCCCAAGAGGGTTTACCTTCCCTTCATCTCAGCAAACTGGCAGCATATCAGTGAGTCTGAGTCAGCAATACATAGAATCACAGAATTGCTTAGGCTGGAAGATCAAGACCAACCATTAACCTTGCACTCCAAGTCCACCACTACACTATGTCACTAAATATTACTTCCCACACATATTGTCTATATAAGCAGTGTCATCCAAAAATTATCCTGATAGCATTCTATGATGCCATAACTAAATGGGTAGATTCAGGGAGACCAGTGGATGTGGTCTATCTTGACCTTAGCAAGGCCTTTGACACCGTATCCCATGACATCTCAGTGAGCAAGCTCAAGAAGTGTGGGATGGAAGAGCAAACAGTGAGGTGGATTAGGAACTGATTACAAGATAGAGTTCAAAGAGTGGTGATCAATGGCACCAGGTCCAGTTGGAGAGCTGTAACTAGTGGAGTGCCCCAGGGATCACTGCTAGGACTAGTTCAACATCTCCATCAATGACATTGATGAGGGAACAGAGTGGTCAGCAAGTTTGCTGATGATACCAAACTGGGAGGCTTGGCTGATACATCTGAAGGCCGTGCGACCATCCAACAAGATACGGACAGACTGGAGAGCTGGGCAGAGAGGAACCAAATGAGGTTCAACAAGGATAAGTGCAGAGTCCTGCATCTGGGAAGGAATAATAAGCTGCATCAGTACAGGTTAGGAGGTGATCTGCTGGAGAGCAGCCCTGTGGAGAGTGACCTGAGAGTCCTGGTAGATAACAAGTTCTCCATGGGACAGCAATGTGCCCTTGTGGCCAAGAAGGCCGATGGCATCCTGGGGTGCATTAAGAGGAGCGTGTCTAGCAGATCAAGGGAGATTCTTCTTCCCCTCTGCCCTGGCAAGATCTCATCTTGAGTACTGCATTCAGTTTTGGGCTCCCCAGTTTAAAAGGAACAGGGATCTGCAGGAGAGGGTTCAGCAGAGGGCAGTGAGGATGATTAGAGGACTGGAGCACTGCCCTATAAGAAGAGGCTGAGGGACCTGGAGCTTTTTAGTCTGGAGGAGAGAAGACTTAAAGGGGATTTAATAAATATTTATAAATGAGGGCTGGGGGTCAGGAGGGAGAGGACAGGCTCTGCTCACTAGGGATAGGACAAGGAGCAATGGATGCAAGCTGCAGCACAGAAGGTTCCACCTCAACACAAGGGGGAACTTCTTTAGTGTGACTGTGAGGGTCAGAGCACTGGAACAGGCTGCCCAGAGAGATTGTGGTGTCTCCTTCTCTGGAGATTTTCAAGGTCCATCTAAATGCATTCCTCTGTGACCTGAACTAGATTGTATGGTCCTGTTCTGGCAAGAGGGTTGGACTTGCTGATCTCTTTGGGTCCTTTCCAAACCCTAACATCCTGTGATCCTGGAAAGTAGTAAGCTGTACATATCAACACAAGAATTAATACCAGCCCTGCTTGGATTCCCTCCATACTTTCTCAGACATAGATGATGATTATAGGATACCTTGTTTCAAGCACTGTTTAGATATTGTTTCATACCTGACTGTCTTATGGTTTTTACAAATGTTTTATTTGTACCAATAATTTTGAAGAATAATAGGTATTTTAGAAAAGAATTAACCAGGTTGGAAGAGACCTTTGAGATCAAGTCCAACCTATCACCCAACACCATCTAATCAACTAAACCATGGCACCAAGTGCCCTACCCAGTCTCTTTCTAAACCACTCCAGTGCTGGCAACTCAACCACCTCCCAGGGCAGCCCATTCCAATGGCCAATCTATGAAGGACTTCTTCCTAACATCCAGGAATGTACATTTTGATGTTTTACATGCTACCATCTTCCTCCACCACTATTTAGCTTCCTGGTGTCTCATACATTGAGCTAAAAATAAGTTACAAATAGCTCTAAACACCATCATCCCACTTCCAATCTATGGACTAAGTTGATCAGAACTAAGAGCCTTTAGTAGCCTGTTTCCTGGGCAGTTTGAGACTTAGATACTGCTTATTATTACTGATATTAACCATGATGTTTGAACTTTCTGAACCCTTCTGTTAACCATTCAATACTAAAAGGACTCTTCTGTCTCCTTGTAATTTTATAGTTAAGGCTGGGGTCTTGGTCTGGCCAGGGAAAGAGACTCAGTTCTTTTGAATATTCTTGTCTTACGAAATTAGAGGCAGAAACGAGGCCAAAATATCAACAGCAAGGCTATTTATTAACAGAATAAAGTGGATGGAACAGAAGAAGGGAGAGAAGTGGAAAGGAATTCTATTACCACACCCCCCACCCCCCAAGATGGTTTGGGTCTGTGGAGGAAGGCTGCTGCCACTTCGGCACAGAGGAGATGTCATCCTTGTTGGCTGTGCTGTCCTCCCCTGGAGGTGGGGAGGGAGAGATCCCAAAGTCCAAGTCCTTCTCTGAGCAACCTCTTCAGCTCCATGAGTTGCAGCAGGCAGAACTTGGGTCATGGAGACAGGCTTCCTCCTGGTCTGCTGCTTCCAGGCTCCACAGTGATGTCTTTTCTCCTGTGCCTGCCCTCTTCTCTCCTACTTCTCCATTTTTCTTCTCCTGAGCAGGTATAGCTCAGGGCTTTTATATAGTTTAGGTATGTCCAGGTGGTGATTCCAATGTTCTTTTGCACCATCCTCCCTTTCCAGGGTAGCTGATGGGTAGAGATGATCTTGTCTATGCACAGTGCAGAGAGTCCTTATCCAGTGGTGTCTGCCCAATACACATCTGATGTCTTGGCAAGAAGCAAAGGTGATTTTATCTTTGTTGATTCATAAAAGAGAAACAAGATTTAGTCTCTTACAGCTGGTTGATCACATCACTCAATTACCCTATTAAACAGTTCTCAAAGGTGCCTCCAACGATACATCAGCTATAATTCTCAAAGAGGCATCAGGTTTCTCTGACATCTATTTGAAGGTACTTAAGCTTAAAGGATATGAAAGACTTCTGAATTTTAGGGCAAGTAACTCACCAATATGTGTGGGTGGGGGGAAAAAGCCAAAAACATAAACCAAAAAATGAGAACCCCAATTCAGTTTGCTTTCTGTAGTTTTGCATAGGACTGTATCCAGGTTTGCCTGTGATTAGTACTGTTGCTGAATAAAAAGACATGAATCCTATCTGGTTTGAACACAAGTATTTTCAGATGTACCTGTGCACACAAAGATAGTTTTATTTGTAAAATGTTGGGAGAATAAGCTATTATCTCTATAATGCCTGCTTTGGTTTTGACATCTTACTGTATTGCCACACATACCCTACCAAAAAAACTACTAAATAAAAACATGGTCTATTTTCTGGTATAGAAAAACAACAACTTTAAGTGATGTTAACCTTCTTTGACCAAGGTACTCTTTTTAGCCACAGCAATAGTGGATGATTTCCCCCACCCCCAGGTAATATTATACAGGGTATGCTCATCTGACAGGAAACTGTAGTGTTAACAAGTGCTCCTTTGAGATAAAAATTAACTTGGCCAGCTCTGTAATGGGTAAAATATTATTCAAATCTAGTAGATCTTTGTTAACATGGTATGAGGGAGAACATATTAGGCTAATAATCTTTCAAGTTTTTTGTTTAACAGCCATTCTCAAGTTGGAAAGGAAAAACAGCCGAGTACATATTAATTTTCACTGAAAGTTATCTGATAATAAATGACCCATTAGTTTGCTCATAATTCTGTCAGTTATTACAGTCTTTAGGTTCTGAATGACTGTAAATTACTATAATTGGTTTGCAGGACAAGAGATAAATTTGACTTGCTCAATTGCAGATTCACTAAAATAATTTTGAACATTAAAATCATTTTAGAACAAAACAGTCATGAGAAAAATTTAACAAAACAAAGAGAATGGTAATAGAAGCAGCGTTAATGGTTTGATTTTTAAATGCAGACTGATTACTGAAAATTACTAGTCCACTTTGAAGTTTAGTCCTAATGTTGTATGAATTATCTGGCACATGATTCTTCCCAGAATCAATCTTTGCACTGATATTTAAAAGGAGAAGGTGGCTGAGGGAAAAATAGACCTCGGATAGTTCTACACATGCTGCACAAATATGAAGCTCTGCTGAGCATTTAACCTTCCCCTGAAATGCTTCCTTTTAGACACTAAAATATTAATACACCAGAGGAAACTGAGAATGCTGAAGTTTGCATGGAAACTTTTAAAAGTTACTTCTGTCTTGTTAGGCTGCAACACATTTCCAAGATTCTAACAGTTCAGAAGTCTTCCAAACCTTTAAATTGGAATTGATTTGGTTTTATTGTTTGTTGGTCCTAGCTCAAACTATGAAATTGAAGGCAATATGACAATGACTGTGGTGCAGAGATTAAGAAGTGTTTCAGAAATCTTTTTCTTTGGATTTAATCTTGCCACTTCAACAAATCCCAACGAGTAACTACACCGATCCTTCAAAGTGAAAAATGTGATAACATCTGCGCTGCCTTGACCTCCCTTCTGTTTAGTTGCTACACAGAGGGGGAAAGCAGTGTAGTCTCAATGTTTATCTTGCTGTTAGGATCAGAAAGCACTTCAGTTCCAATTTTGGTGCTCTAATTGCTCTTAAGAGAGCACAAATCAAACTGCTATTGTGCATTAGAGTATAGTAGGCCTTTTCTTAGGTGGCATACCAGTATTCCTGGACTTGACAGGTTATTAGATCTTTTTTTCCTGTGCAGTGCTCTCAACAATGCATCCTCGTCTCAGAAACTTTTGGCAAAGGCAGGGAAAGGTACCAAGTAGCAAGCACAGCCTGTCACAGATGTATGGCAAACGTGTTAAAACTAAGTTTCAGGCCAAAAAGTTCCCATATTTCCATGGATACTTACAGTCTGTTATTGTGACCAGTTCTAAACCTAAAGAACCAGTCTTTTCATCGCATTAGGATTTGGTTCACAGTGAGTAAGGTTTAGATTAGAATCCACAGTAATACCCTGAATGGCAAATCTGTGAAGAAAAGGAACTGCAAACAATTTTTTTTTTCTGAGCTGGAGCGAAGAGGCCTGGGTGAGCCTTAAATTTCTTTCCCACAGCCATACTCTCTAGAGCAGAGCCTATGAAAGACACATGCTAAATGAGAGTATGTTCTTCCAGCAGTCGAGCACTCCCCAGATAACAGGAATAAGCTACCGAGTTATTTCTGCAGAAGAAACTACTGCATAGACTATCAAGCCTTCAGCCTGAAAGAGACATGATGGGTTGAAGGAGGATATTGCATGATTTTGACAGGAGTTTAATGCAAAGAATTAATAGTAAACCTGCTTTCTCTCCATAAAGAGCTAGGGCACATCAAATCACTACTCCTTTAAATGAGTCCTTCAACAGCTATAAAACGCAAAGCATTTTTTCTCTAGGAGAGGTCTGAAAAAATTGACATAAAAATCAGAGCCTACATGTATCACCAAGGAAAGAGACACACAGCCCTTTATCTCCCCAGGAATTACATCAGAGACTATTGCATTAATGAGGATGCAGATGTATGAGAACTCCAGGTGGAAGCGCTTGTGCAGGCCCAGGACTGCTGATGTGCTGTGCCATCAACTTCACAGGCACCACAGGTGATCTGGACATATTTTGTCTAGAGCCTTTAGTTACCTGCATTTAGCAGGAATAACAGTGCTTAAAAAAAGCTAAATTTTAAGAAATCATTCTTCCACAGACTCAATTTTTTTCTGAGACACAGAAATTGTGAGGGCAGCCATATTTGCAGTTGACTATGTATTCAAAGTCTGGGAACACGTTACTGTTTGGGGGGGAAGGAAAAGGAAATGGGCAATCCTAGGCAAAACAACAGCTCCTTCTCTAGAACCCACTCCCTTTAGCAAAAGTCAATAATCCTTCCCTTTAATACCTTTATTTTCCCCAAACATTTAACCATCAGACTAACATTGACTGTTGATATTTGTTTGTCAGTACACAACAGGATTAGCACTTTGAAATAATGCAAATGAAACAGAATGCATCCCAAAGACAGAAATCCTTAAATGATAACAAAAATGAAAAGTTAGTTTTGATTTTCACACTCCAGAACGCCAGGTTATAAATGCTCTACAGCAAATTGGAAGAAAACTGAAGAGGAACTGGTTAACTGAGCTAAAGGTCATGCTCAAAAATTCTAATCACTCTTAACTGAGCAATTACAGCTAGGGTAAATGTTTAAAAATTCACACTTCTATAGTGCTTTTGTCATTAATCTGCTGTTGCCCACCTGGAAATAAAATCTTTCCAGAAAACAGATTTTTCAGAAGCTGAATAATTTAATGAGGAGGAGGAAAGAATGAAAGAAAAATATCAAGAACATGGGGTTGAGGATTTTCAGAAAGATTGTGTTAAAGCTTTGTTACTTTCATTAACTAGAATTCAACTGGTTTGTTTAGAATTTTATCTTGAAAGAATAATTTCAGTGAAAATATATAAGTGCCCACTTATTTTTTGCTTCTGCCTTCATTGGGGAGAATGTTTGTTGCTATTGCTCTTAATTATGTCAAAAGTGAAAACTAAAACAACATAAGAGATGTACAGCATCCTGTTAGAGTTCCTTTTACAATAATGGTATATAACCAAGCCTAATGACCCACATTGTTGGTTCTCTCCCCCACCCCCTTCTTTTTTTAAGCTCAAATTTACAGAAAAAAGCTCTTAAAAAGGCTTACACTTATATGACATTGAAAACAACAGTATCATACTGGAAAACCATTAAAGCTAATAAAGAGAGATGCACCAGCACTTCTGAATTCTCCTCATTCATAAGTATGTGTTCTTATGCATTCTATACTGAAAAATAGCTTTATCTTTCTCTGACTTGAGTACTGAAGTGTGTCTCTACCTTCAGTGTCCTATCTCAGCACTCTAGAAACATCATTTTTACCAAAGAATTCCATTAGGTAAAGGTATATCTTGTTTAATAGTCCCCATCTTTAAAGACAGATACAGCATCACCGTTCAAAACTATGTATTTCAGTGGCCCATTAAGGTTTCTGCAACTTCACAACCACCAACTGTCTCTTTATACATCCACTCCAAAGAATGTATTATTTTCTACGTTCACAGCTAAGGTATTTGGGGACTTTTATTATTGTTATTAGTTTGGTTGGTTGTTTAAATTATGGATACTCAACACGTTTGCTGCTCTGTTTGGGTGCCAATGCGCTGGCTTTCCTAACCGTGATTGATTAGAAAAAACATTGCTAGACAATACTTCTGTGAAGAGGAGTTCAGAAAGGTCTAACACCATGATACTTTTCCACACACTGATTAAAAAAAGGTCAAAATAGAAATCACACTGACTGGTTTAAATAAAACACCACAAGATTTCCACTCATTTTTCATCCCTTCTTACACTGGCACATCAGTCAGCTCATCACTAGATTCAATTTGGCCAACGTCAGATGTTGATTTCATCCTCATTAGCATGGGCATTACTTCATGTCAAGGCAACAAGTGTCCTATAGCTATAAAGTCCTAGTGTGACTGGTTGCAGGTTAAGGATACCTGGCTCCAGACATAAAGCCAAGAAGGGGTGCTAGCCTGCATTTTGGGTCTCTAAACCAAGTGATTTTCTGGCAAAAGGCAACTACTACAAAATTCCAAAGGGATTTTAAGGCATCTACTTCCAGGACATAAGTAAAGCTGCTTATATCATGCAAATGCTGATATTTCAAACCTAGCTTTGCTACCACTGACAAGACTAGTGGTTCTCTTATCCCTCTTGCTTTCATGCCATTCTTTTAGTCCTGCTTATTTCACATCAAATACTACACAACCATGAAAAAGCCTCTATTACTAAAATAGCCTCCATCACTAAATTACCCAGGGCATAAAGCCTTAGCCAGATAGTTATAAAATTCTGGTTCCTATTTCCTTCCACTGGATTTATATGGAAACCAAGCAGAAGGAGCATGAAATAGACCAGCCTAGAACAACACAGGATACAGTACCCCTCTGAGACTTCCTTCAATTTGATGGGAGGGGGAAAAAAAAAACAAACCCAAACCAACAAAACTAGTAATATGATTCTCATTTTGAAGTCTCTTAAGTCTGAAATAGGATATTGATTCTTCAGTGTTGCACCAATTTAAGACTGTGATCCTGCCAGAACACAACACTGCCCATAGCTATGAGTTCTAAGAATTTGCTTTCCCTCAGATTTCCAGAAGCTAAGTTCAGTCATTCATCCTTCTTGTGCTGGTGTCTGAAAACCTACTCCAAGACATCTACAATGCAAGCAACTAGATATTTATGTCATTCGTAAGTGAATGCTGCTTTGGGGACATAAATGGGAAGCTGTTCCAAACAACTTCAAAACTAGAAACCCTGAGAACAGCTCCATATTCTAGAATGGCTTATATTGGAAGACCATAATTTTTCTTCTCCTTCATTTATCTGTTCCATCCACTACATGACTTTCAATTTCAATTTACAGGAGAAACCCTGGAGATAACAGCTTTTTTAGGCTGGATGTTAGGAAGAAGTTCCTCACAGATAAAGTGATTGGCCATTGGAATGTGCTGCCCAGGGAGGTGGTGGAGTCACCATCACTGGAGGTGTTTAGGAAGCGGCTGGTTGAGGCACTCGATGCCATGGTTTAGTTGAATAGATAGTGTTGGATGATAGGTTGGACTCTATGATCTCAAAGGTCTTTTCCAACCTGGCTAAATCTATTCTATTCTAATATTAATCCTAAAACCAACTCACACATGGATAAACTTTCTTAGCTCTCATTCATTCTCTGAATACCATCCATCCTTTGCATTAGGTTAAGAACCCAGAGAAAGATACTGCACAAAAATGTAATTAGGGATAGCTATAATGCATACTCACAGGAAGAAGGAGGGGCTAATTAAAAGTGAAAAAGTAGCAGACTCTGGCATTCTTGATACAAGATTATAACTTAGAACAGCTGTGTGAACCAGCAGAGAGAAATGGAACACACATTTTCTGTTAGTGGATTTCATGGCTACCTGCCAACATCTAACAGTCCCAGGAATTATGGATTCCCTTCCAGATTCTTCAAGCACTTCAAGACCTCTTTTGCCTTTCCTAACAAAGCTTATCACCCTCAATTAATTTTCTTTGATTCAGTCCGTAGTGGTTTGCTCCCTTATGTATCACGTTCCCTATTTTCCACTTCGGGTGGGAATAACAGGTTCATTTTTCATCCATATCCAACCAACACACTATGCTAAGCTACCCCTACTGCCACCTAAGGTGATTTCAAATATTAAAGTGCATGTTACACAGCCATGCTTCAGTCCAATTGCTTCCTCTCTTGAACGTGCAGTTCAAACATGGCAAAAATGGAAAGAAGTAATTCTTTTTCTAAACTTCACTTGAAAGCTTAATGGCACAATAGAGATGGAATGAGAATCCAAGTCTGCAGACTATATGTAAGCACCCTTATTGATGTGCATGATTATAGGAAGACTTCAGCTACCTTTAGTAGCTGTTGTTTTTTCCTGTATAAGATGCCTCATTTACCTCTGTTGGTAAGGGTCATACTAAATTAACAAGTCTGTTGTTTTTCTTCCCAATTCAGGTTGCCATTGAGTGACGAATGAAGGCATGAACCCCACTGCCATATAGCAAAGATTCCAGAAATGCTGAGGGCAGAGAATCTCAGAAGGTCTCCCCAGAAGTCCTTTATTGCTGCGTTGTAGAATCCCCAGCATCACAGAGTCTTGGAAACCAACTTACAACCAAAGTCCTGGAAGCCCTTAACAGAGGAAAAGTTACTAACAGAAGTAGAAATCCCAAGAGTATCCCTAGCAGCATCTCTTCACCAAAGCCCAGACCAGAAGTAGCAGCAAGCTACCAAAAGCAGAAGTCCCTAGCAGCCCTAATCCCACAATCCGCCTTACAGCTCTGAGTGGCCGTTTTTATACTCTTTGTTATTAATCATTAACCAGTAAAACCCATCCATATATATAAGCCAAGATCTTTTCCCAGTAAGAGGTGCCAGCATGTCCAGGAGGTGGCTTCTGCAGCACCTTCCAATCCAAAGGTACCAACGTGAGGATGTTGTTAGCACACAGGGAATGTTACTGCTCTGCTCTACAGAGTGCTATAAGGAACTGGTCACCTAAAGACTCATGCACTCTGCGTGCATCCAACAGCTCTCCTCAGAACAGCGGTTGCAACAGTATCTACTCAAAGAAAGAAGAGAAAAGGGAAGAGAAAGGGAAAGAAAAGAAAGAAAGGGGGGGAAAAAAGGAAGAAAGAGAAAAGGAAAAAAAAAAAAATTCCTGCCTGGAGAGTGCATACAGAGAAAGGAGCAGAACTTCAGACAGAGTTTTCAGTGTAATTTCACAGGAGCTGAATGGAGATGTAATGACAAGTCAAGACTGTTTTTCTGGGAGTCACTGACAAAGGATGGTACTTATCTGCAATTGATAGTAGTACTGTAAAGCAGGTTGCTTATGTGTAATGGACACTTGCTCACACATCTGAGGTACAGTGAGGGGAAAGGTTCACAGGTGCTAACAATCAGGATATGTAAGCTGGCTCACTACAGAGGAACAAGAAAAACTGACTGACCAAGACAGCACAGAAAAGAGAACCCCTAGGGATTTTCCAAGCCAAAAGCAGGTATGTCCAATCTGATACCATGGGCAGAGACCCATTCTGCAGTGTGCAAATTATTTGCATGACCATTCTGCTCCATGCTTATTTTTCAGTGCAAATTGTGTTTCCAGGTTACATAAAAACATGGGAAGAGAAGAATCTGAAAATATCCTTTGTTAAAGGTTCCCACTATTATCTCAATCAGATAGAAGAAGAACTTATGGACACCTCAGAGACAAGTTGGAGAGGCCTGTGCTAATTTTTCAGGCAGCTGTTACAGTATATTTCTAATGCAGTGATGACTCTTTAGCTGGTATTGTGACCACACCGATTCAGAAGGGAAAAAAGGAAACAAAAAAAAAAGGTAGAAGAGGATGCCTAAGATTCCTTAAAGCTAAAAGTTACTTTAGCAGTTAACAGCTCACTAAAACACCAACTTATAAATCACACCTTGAGATTTAAAAACACAGAAACCACAAATATGACTACAATGGTTCTTCTCACTCAGAAAATCTTAGAGCACGCTTCTCACATTTTACCTGTTAACCTGCTTCAATTACTGTACCTTGAAAGAAGTTTTCTTTGTTTCACAGACAGTCTCTGAGTGAATTTTCCACAGTGAAGCCTCTCCAATCTTGCCAATAGTTCCACTTACTTTCTGTAGGCGAGTTTCTCAGGAGCTAGCAGGCCTGGGGCTGTCTGTGCTGGCTGCTGTAAAGTGCAGGCTGGAGGGAAGGTATTTCAGGTCCTGAAGGCTGCAGCAGGTTCTACGCAGTGGTGCCATCAGTGGAGTTCTCCAGTTGTGCTACGCATGCTCCAGGTGACAGCAAGCATTCTCTGCTTTCTGCCAGGGTGCAGTGCTAGCAAGCCTTAACTGCTAGTTCACTGCCCCTCACTGCTCATTTGTAACTTCAGTCCCCAGTGAGGAAACCCAGCACCCATGGGTGATATTGGAGTAGTCATCAATCCTAGCCCTAACAGCCGGGGGGCCACCAGGCCCCCCGGCCTTTGAAGTCACCACCACCAACACCCAGTGTGCACCATGGGTACTCACCAGTGATGAGAGGAGGATCCTCAGCCCATAATGGGCTCAGCTTAGGGCTTCTGCCCTTCCTGGTGGGGATTAAATAGGGGAGTAGGAAGGGAGGGCAAAGTGGCCACACTTGGGATGGGCGGAGATTCCAACAAAGCCCAGGTGCTCTGAGTTTGAGGGGAAAAAGGGATAAAAAGGGGGAAATGAGGTGGGTAGAAAAGGGGCAGACTGTGAAACCAGTGGTGTTGAGAAAGAATGGGTATTAAAATAACATTCAGGTAGGAGTTATTGACTTGCAGTGAGTGCTTGATGCTTAATATGGTTACTTTCAGGATGTTCCACTACACTTGGATATTAGATAATTTATTGACACACCCAACCATGATTTTGACAGGCCAGTATTAAGTTCAATAAATAAAAATCCCCCCACACATTCTGCTAAGGTAATTGTATAATGTGACCCTCTCAGCACACCCTTATCTCAGCCCAGAAGGGTTTTTTGGGGGTTGTTTTCCCACCCATCTGGGGGGAAGGGCTTGCTTCTGAGAGCAGGCTGTGTGAAGCCAGTACACTGCTGGGCTGAAGAGGAGCCAATGGGTTTAGCTGGCAGAGTTGAACTTTCCCACAGCTAAACAGGAACAGTCCCTGCCCCAATGAACCCTGTGGTCTCTCCTGTGTGAGTATGGAGACAATGTGAGCATGAGATGGAAACCCTTTGTTCTACAGGCACAAGTGCATGAGTTACAAGGAAAAAGTAAAGAGGAGAGTTCTGCCAGCAGGAGAGCTGCACTGCTCTACCGTGAATGTTCTCTGGTCCTAGTACATGGGCAGCAGATCCAAATCTGCGTAGAGGAAGACCTGGATGAGGCACTTGGTGCCATGGTTTAGTTGATTAGATGGTGCTGGGTGATAGGTTGGACTTGATTGCAAAGGTTTTTTCCAACCTTGATTCTGTGATTCTGACCTATTTCCCACCTTTTTTCAGCTGAGACAACCCCAACTTACACTACTGCTCCTATCTTGTTCAATCCTTCTCTTTCACATCACTTTATTCCTGTTTCAAAATATTTCTGACAAATCACAGAATTAATTTGTACCTTTAGTGTTTTTCCATTGTTCCCCTCCTGCCTCCTAACACTTACACTCAGTCCAGCACTAGTACTGAAAATATATGTTGCTATATTTAAGCCATTGATCAAGGTATGTAACTGTATTCTATGTAAAGACATAATTATTAGTATTTGTGAAGAATGGTCATACTACAAAACTAAGCTATGAAAATTCAATTTGTCCAGATACTGTAGACAATACCCCACAAAAAAAACACCAAAAAACAACCCCCCACACACCACAATCACACACCCCACAATCACACACCACACAATCACACACACCACAATCACACAACAAAAATGCCACAATTAAAAAAAAAAAGCTGGCAAGAAACAGATGTTCCTCTTGCTTTTTATAGGAACAGGAAGAAAAAGAACCAGCAAGGTGTATTATTTTGAGCAGTTCCTCCTTCGGGTCTTGATGAGCTGAAAGGCATTCAGCTGGGTTGCAGCACACAGCAAGCCCTTGAAGTGTCTGCTGCAGCAGTGGAATGTGATTCTTCTACCTCTGGAGGCACAGCAAAATTCAGAAAAGCCTGGGTGAGGCACTTCGTGCCACGGTCTGCTTGATTGGATAGGGCAGGGTAATAGGCTGAACTGGATGATCTTGGAGGTCTTTTCCAACCTGGTTGATTCTATGATTCTATGATTCCTTCTCAAATCATTTGTGCAGTGTTCAGGAGACTGTGATATAATCAGATTTTAATCATATATCATCCAGATTTCCAGTATGTATATTAATATTGTTTCCTGTCAAGACAGATGATTGCTTAAAGCTGTGGAACAGATGTGGTAACTGGGAAAACTTATTTGAAGTTCAAATTTTTCTGCAAATGACTTGATTTGCTTTATTCTCTCTCCTTTTATCCCAGCAAAGTGTATTACCTAGTGTAACATAAACTACCTGAAAGTACACACATCTTGAGGCTATATGGCAAATGCAGCTGCAAGCATCTCAGAAGCCCAGCTGTCCCAAGAATGCTGTGCAAAACCCATACACAGCTAAAACTGAAGAAGTCAGTCAGCAAACATCCATTTCCAGGGTAATAAAGAAACCAAGAACTTTACAACACACTACACCAAGCTGTCAGAATAAAAGATTTAGGGCATGTATATAACCCTTCCCTTGATTTCTGTGTCCTTGAAGGCAGATTCCTCACTTCCAATTTTCAGTTTGGGTAGTTTCCATCTGAGCTGAAGTGTCTGAAGCCCTCTCATGTGTCTGCTTGCCAAGCTCAGAAACAGCTCCCACTTCAGGAGCTCTACCACCTCTCATCTTCATAGGCATAACATGGTACCATCAATAATTTACATTGCAATCAAGGGATAATTAGATTAAATGTGAATCATTTTGGACAACAGTTGCAAGCTGAGGGCACAAATTCCCCACATTTTTAATCCGTTGAACCAAAATCCATTCCAAAAAGACATAAATCTACATCCTTCATACAGATCCCAAATAGATGTTCCTTAGGTGATTTAAAGAGAAGACAGAAATATTTTGTACCCTCTTGTATCAGTGCATCTGTACAATTTACAGAGTGATGTTCCTCCATCATATGGAAACAGGAGAAGTTTAAGAGTTTAGAAGAACAAAATCACTTTAACACAAGTGCTCACAAATCTGTTTCAGTGAGTGGAAATTTCCTTGAGGCTACATTTGCTGGTGTGTTTCCTGAGTGAGCTAAACTGAACCACCCAGGTTCAAACTGACTTGAGAGCATCCAAACACAGACATGTTTCTGTAAAGTAACATCTGCTTAAAGATCACACATTGAAATTCAGCTAAACTGGAGGTTTTGAGTGAGGAATTGCTGAACCTCACCAGCTACTCAGTTTGGCTCTCAAATTTCTTTTCTCTCATTCAATCCCTTGTCTTCCATCAAATATGGATGTTTGTTGCACTCAGCTTCAGCTCTCAAGTGTCTGCTATATGCAACAGCACAAGCTATGTTTGCTATGTTCATAAATTTGCAACAGAGAGTCACTCACTCCCCTCTGCCTCAGGCCACAAATGCAGCATACAAATTCCAAGAGAAATCCCATCAAAAGCGCTGCAAGCTGAGGGTGGCCATTCGTTCAGCACCCCAAAAGCAGTGCTGTTTCCCTTACCCACGTAGGCTATTTCCTACATGGGTATGGGTAAAGACTTCATTTTAGTTTGTTTAAGTCTTTGTTGAATGAAGTAAAAAAATACACAAAAAATTAGCATGGCTAACAATAAATTCTTGGCCCTGTATGCACATGGTTGGTTTCCCTTTGCCCACAACAAGAGGGAGCCTGACTGAGGTAGGAAAATAAATCCTTTGCAATTTCAACATGATTTGGGCACTTTGAGAGCTTCAGTTAGGATTCATGTACCAGGGGAAAACAGTGCAGGTGAGTATGCCAGCTGTACCAAGGTGACAGGTAAGGATATCTGCTGTTCTTTGCAAAGCTTGAAACGAGATAGTCATGGAAAAGCCCTCATCCCAGCCTCCCTCTGAAGGCTGAAGTTAGGAAAGTATGCAGCAAAAGAAAACTCCAACCTACAAAGATAAGTGTATGCTCTGTCACAATGTCAGTTCCTGACATGAAGTTTAGACAGAGGCAGCATTTTATAGAGTCATGAACTTTATCAGACTGTCAGTCATGCATTCTCTAAACTGGAACTCTGTAATCAGGTAAATGTGGGGGGTTTTTTTTTTTCTTTAAGTCTATTTTAGGATTCAAACAACTATTAAAAAAAAAAAGTCATAGAATTGTTTCAATTGGAAGACCTCCAAGATCATCAAGTCCAACCTTTGACCTAAGCCCACCATTAAACCATGTCCCAAAGTGCCATGTCCATGGTTCTTGAACACTGGCAGGGATGGTGACTCCACCAATTCCCTGGGCAACCTACTCCAATGCTTGATCACTCTTTCAATAAAGAAATGTTTACTAATAATCCTCCCCTGGCACAACTTAAGGCCATTTCCTCTCTACCTATCACCTGATACTAGGGAGAAGAGGCTGACCCCCATCTCACTACATCCTCCTTTCAGGTACTTGTAGAGAGAATGAGGTCTTCCCTCAGCCTCCTCTTCTTCAGACTAAATCCCAGTTCCCTCAGCCACTGCTCATATGACTTGTTCTCTAGACCCTTCACCAGCTTTGTTGCTCTTCTCTGGACACACTCCAGCAACTCATTGTCTTTCCTGTAGTGAGGGACCCAAAGCTGAATACAGTAGTGGAGAGGCAGCCTCACTGGTGCCAAGTACAGGGGCATGATTGCTTCCCAGTCCTGCTGGCCACACCATTCCTGATACAGGCCAGGATGTTGGTGGCCTTGTAGGAATTTTTCCAGCCACTCTCACCCAAACTTACTGTAGCAGTAAGTGCAGATGTTGTGACCCAAGTGAAGGATCTGGCATTTGACTTTCTAAACTTCATACAACTCACCAATGTGAGGCTCAGGGATAACCTTGGCTCATGGTGAGTGAAGATCAGGTTTGTGACCATCTGAAGAACCTGAAAGCATTTGAGTCCATGGGACCCAATGGGATACACTCAGGGGTGCTGAGGGAGCTGGGGAGGAGGTTGCTAAAGTGCTCTCTATTATATTCCAAAAGTCCTGGCAGCCCAGGGAGGTCCCCACTGACTGGGAAAAGGGAAACCTAATCCCCATTTTCAGAAAGGGAAAGAGGGATGACCCAGGGAACTATAGGCCAGGCAGTCTCACCTCTGTGCCTGGTAAGATGATGGAGCACATCCTCTTGGAGGCACTGCTGAGGCAGAAGAATAATGAAGAGGTGGTTTGGTTTGCTTTGGGGCTTTTCCCAAGTTAACCTGCATTTTTTGCATCACCTACTTAGTAATTTCTGCAAAAGACAATACAAACTGTGTGCATGACTACAGTATTTACCCATAGATTCCCCTTCCCACAAGGTATTAGTAATTCCAAAACCACAGTTCACATTAAAATGTAAAACATTAACTTGTATTACTTCTGGCTTTTAAGTAGCTTTTTGACTTAGCAAAAAATAAATGTTTACTTCTTAACTACCTATGAAACTGATGTGACCACTAGTTTATATTAACTTTACCATCAAAGCTGTATAAATTAACTGACAAAAAGAGGAACATGTCAAGCATCTTGAAAGATATTAAGCTCCATCATTTCAAATGCTCTAGTAAAATTCATTTTTAAACACCTTGAAAATCATAAAAAAATGCAATACATTTAACATTCCCTAATGACTTAGTAAATCTTAGAAAGTCAGTGTGCATGTCAGTTCTCCAGAACTATTCACAAACAAGAGAGACCTTTCACACCAAGGAGCTTGTTTCAAATCCCCAAACTGACAATCTGCCAGAATTGAAAACAGCAGGACAAATAATAATTGGGTATCTGTTTGCATATTAATGACCAATATTCAGCCTAAAAAAAAATGAAACCATGTTATTTCAATCCCAATGGTAGATAAAGATATACTGCGTTTAAAGCTTGACAATTTTAGCAGCTGCAGAGCGGTGCAAACACTGCAGAGACTACAGAGCATGCCAAAGCAGTGTTCTGACTGGCACTACTGAAGATTACTTCAGAAGCCCATAAAACATTCCTAGATAATGACATATATTTCCCTTCTGCAAATTCAAGCTGCTGGTTCTCACCGACACACAGCTTTGCCGGTGCCACGATAAAGAACTCCTACACATAACCACAGGGAACCTCTGTTTTCACCATTCCAGTCAAAACAAGTAAACAAATAAAACCAAACACATGCACACTTGTGTTAGCCTTCCACAAATGTACCCTTTAAGATCTGCATTTCTTCAGAAAGTGTCTGGCATCTGCAAAACAAGTCAACACTTCAGTGTGGCCAGCAGGAGCAGGGAGGGCATTCTGCCCCTGTACACTGCACTGGTTAGGCTGCACCTCGAGTACTGTGTCCAGTTCTGGGCCCCTCAGTTTAGGAAGGAGGTTGACTTGCTGGAGCGTGTCCAGAGAAGGGCAACAAAGTTGGTGAGGGGTTTGGAACACAGCCCTATGAGGAGCGGCTGAGGGAGCTGGGGTTGCTTAGCCTGGGGAGAAGGAGACTCAGGGGTGACCTTATTGCTCTCTACAACTATCTGAAGAGAGGTTGTAGCCAGGCAGAGGTTGGTCTCTTCTCCCAGGCAGCCAGTACCAGAACAAGAGGACACAGTCTCAGGCTGCACCAGGGCAAGTTTAGGCTGGAGGTTAGGAGGAAGTTTTACACAGAGAGAGTGATTGCCCATTGGAATCGGCTGCCCGGGGAGGTGGTGAAGTCGCCGTCACTGGAGGTGTTCAGGAGGAGATTTGATAGGGTGCTTGGTTGCATGGTTGAGTTGATTAGGTGGTGTTGGATGACAGGTTGGACATGATGATCTTGAGGGTCTCTTCCAACCTGGTTAATTCTATTCAAATAGCAAGAGCATTCTATGGAGTAGACAGTGTAGTTTTCTCCCCACAGAGCCTTCCATCAGTAAGCACTAAAACCAATCAAATATTAATTGGAAAAGAATCTAAACTTGATCTGTAAGCAGGTACTTTTTCACTAAAGGGATATAGCATGGCAGTCATTTTGTTATGAATTGGGAGAACAAGTATCTGGTTTATGGCAAGGTTCACTATTTTCACAGTTGAGAGGGATGACTACCAAGAAATCTCCCTGTTCATTCTAAAGCAAAACCTAAAGTATATTAACATCAGGAAATTACCTCCCAACTGCTACATCTGACTGTGAGTAACCATGGCAGTAAAAAAAAGCAACACAATGAAGTTACAGGCCTGCATGTGCTACCCAAATCAACTAACCTCCTTAGCTTGCTTTCTATAGCACTGAGCCCATAAAGGCTATTAGTTAAAGCTGAAAAACTGGCACTTTGACTTCCCAGAATTTTGGATATTATGAGTGGTTTCAGAGGAACTGGTGGATGGATATAAGAAACTGCATTTTAGCAGGGCTTCTGTGTAACCTCAACCAATTCCTCTTCCAGGGTGTTTGGTTATTTGACCTTTTTTTCCCCTCACCACCCCTACCCCCCCCCCCCCACCCCCCTCTTTATGTCCAAACAATTTCCTTTCAGTTTGTAGAAACTATCATTCTCATTAGGTTGCAATAGGTGCTTTTCCCCACTTAGAGGGAGTAATGTAAGCTTGAAATAGCTATTTCACCATTTCAGTGGTACTGAATTATACCTTGCTGCTATCATAAAAATATCTTGTCCTGTGACTATTTTAGTTTGATGACATCCCCACCTCTCTCCCGTTCTTCATAAAGCAGAATGGGTATAATCTGCAGTGTTAACCAGCACACCAGAAAAGCCTGTATTTCCTTGGACATGGTACAAATTAATCTGTCAATAAGGGAAGACGTTGAGGGTTCAGAAGCTAAGTCTACCTTCCTTGGAATTCCTTCTGTGTATGCATGACCAAGGCATGCATCAAATTATTTAGCTACAACCAATGTAATTTGTACAAGAATATTAATGGGTGAAAAAGTACAGAAATGTAGGCTCAAACTCTACAAGATTAAGGTACTCAGGATAAGATCTATGGCATTCAGTTGTATTTTGCACACTTTAATAACAGCTAGAAAGCAAGTATTTGAAAATATTTTCAGTGAAGTAAAAGAATCCGGTCATGGTAAAGCAGATTCAGCCTATCCTGTCCTTTGCAGCTGCTCCCTCCCTCACTGCATGGCAGGCTATTAGGAAACTGTGCTCATTAAAAGAATAACCAATAGAATATAAGAACTGATGCAGACAAGTACTAAAGTCCATCGATTCCTTTCACATGCTTATTAGCGTTCCCAAAAGGCATAGGGATCCTCGGCATGAGCTGGTTGTTTGTATAATCCTGTAAAAGAAAGCAGTCACCATTTCAATTCTTTCCAAATACTCAGTTTACAACCCAATATAATAAATATCTTCATAAATCTTCCAGCTCTGTGTGAAAATTCTTCTCAGCAGTGTATAGTCAAGAGAACAAAGAGAACAATTAGGGGTGGAAAGATTGTGTGCATTTGTTTTCTTCTCAAGGCAGTATTTTTTTCCCTCTTATGAACATTTTTTTTCCTCATTGCAAATTAAGCCTATATCTAAAGCTACAGATTCAGAAGGCTCCATTTTATTTTTGTTTTTTTTTTTATTTAGGCCTTCTTACTAATATCTGCTTAGGAAAAAAATTCTTTGACATCACTGAAGTTTTCAGAAAGAAAATAGTAACATTTGGTCTGTGATGTGAGCAGAGGAAAGGCTTTTGTACTATCAATCCAAGTTTTGGAGACCCAGAAAGATGAGCTTAAAATTAAGAAAATTTGCCTTAAAATCCTTGGAAGTTTCAGTAAGTGTGGAGAAAGAGAACAGCAAAGGTACTGCAACAGCCCAACTGTGGGATGAGAATCAGACTAAGACTCTTGACAAATAAAACGTATCTTTCAACATAATAAGCCATGATGGTAGTGTAGCTCCTAAAAGCTAATGTCTATTTTCAGACAAATTACCTCTGGGAAAGGGAAAAGGCAAATTAAAAAAGAGGCAAATTCACATTTATGGTAAAAATGTACTTGTAACCTATAGGAAGTTTTTGGTTCTTGAAAAGCTTTTTCCTTTCCAAAAGGCAGGCTGATAAAAGACAAAAAAGACTCTTAATGTGATATTTACATGGTGATGCAGGTGATGCTCTTTAGTAACTGGATTTAGATGACTAACTCATTTCATTTAGGCCATTGGACAGATGGTCACAACTTTCAATCATGTCCAACCTCATGACAGTTCAGACTCATGACCAAGAGGTAAAAAGCTCTGTATGCCATTAATAATCTTCATGCCATCTGTTCTCTATAAATGGAGACACTCTAGGACAATTCCCAACATATTTTTTATGATAATATTTATTTCAAATCTTTCCAGGAGCTTAGCACCAAGTTTCCCTCATTTGGCAGACATTTTTTTTTTCATTTCAATTAGGTAAGCAACCACACCAGTAATTCCTATTTAAGAAACTGTAGCTGGCAGAGCACTCTGCACCTCAGTTTGCACACCTCAGTTAAGAAGTAGTATTCTTGCAGAGTTTCTTCAGAGTATTTTTTACAAAGCACATCACAAGTGTGTACCTTCCATACATGAACAGAGAGGAGTGTTTGTGCTTCACCCTTCAGAGTAATGCAATTGGAAAGCTAAACACCTGAAGCTAGAATTTGTGAAGTTTGTTGACCTCACAAATTTGAATGCAAATTCTGAAGCCACTTTAGCAGAAAAATAGTTGAAATTATACAATTGTGCTGAACATTCTCAACAGCACACATGGATTTCACATTCCCAGTTGCAATAAGCTGACCTCGGCCAGCTGCTACCCACTGAGCTGCTCTCTCACTCCCTCTTCTCATCAGTAGAAGAAATAAGGGGGAAGATGGAAGAGATTGTGAGTCGAGATGAAGACATGGAGATGACTTACCAATTTCCATCACAGGCAAATCAGACTTTACTAGGGGGTAATTATTTTAATTGCCTATTAAAATAGAGTTGCATAGTGAGAAGCAAAGGCAAAAAACTGGAACACCTTCTCCCCCCACTGCACACCTTTGCTCCTTCATTCCTGACTCCTCTATCTCCTAACCCCTGAGCAGCTTGGACAGCAATCTACAGTCAGTCTCCAGCTCCACTCTGCTGCTCTTTCCTCCTCACACTTTTGCCCTTCTCCAATGTGGGCCCTTCCCACAGGCTGCAGTCCTTGGGGATAAAGTTTCTCCAGTTTGGGCTCTCCATGGGTGGAGTCACCATCACTGGAAGTGTTAAAGAAGAGCCTGGATGAGGCACTTGGTGCCACGGTTTAGTTGATTAGATGGCATTGGGTGATAGGTTGGACTTGATGATCTTGAAGGTCTTTTCCAACCTGGTTAATTCTGTGTTCTGTATTCATGTACCTCTCTACAGGCTGGCAGGGAATACCTGCCCCACTGTGGTCACCCTAGGAGCTGCAGGGGAATCCCTGCTTTGACACCTTGGTGTCTGTAGGGCTCTTTCCCCTTACCACCTGTGCACCATTTCGCCCTTTCTTACACAGACTTTCCCCCTGGTACCACAATCATGTCTGCAGGGCTCAGCCATTCTCTGCTGTGGGTCTGCTGGAACCGGCTCTGTCCAGCACAGGGCAGCCATGGCCTTTCCTCACAGAGGCCACCCTGCAGACCTTGGCCAGCACTGGGCACTCACACTCAGTATAACAGTTAAGACTCAGATGTCTGATGTCACCAACTCAATCTAGACTTCTTTTTTTAATTATTCTTTGCCTGTAAGATTTAAAACTCATCTTAACAATAACTAAGTTATCCTCAAAATGTATGCTAGTTGCTTCCACTTTCCTTCTTTTTACATATTCCCAAGCTCCCATAGTAATTAGCAACTAGTAGCTCGTTCCAGGATGAGGAAAAAACTTGTGCCAATGCCACCTCTAGATGAGAAGCACAATGGAAGAAATAAGACATACAAAACATTGTCTTGTTTACAGGCAAGCACAGCAGTCTGCCTCCACTCTTTCCGAGTGACAGAGACATCGTGCACAGTAACAGGCACCCAACCTGTTCTGCTAATGACTCAAGGATGCAAGCAGGCAAAGGCATTGCAGGATGGCTCTAACGTGCATAGGCTCATTGGAACTAAATACTCTATTATGAGAGGTTTTAACTCCACATAGCCTTTTCCCTTTTCCTTCTGACGGTTATCTGAAGTCCTGATAAAGCAAGCTGATAGATCCAAGTGCCACGCTCCATAGATCATGGCAGCAACAGTAGAGGTAAAGCTTTTAGGAACATGCAGCAGAGTATCAGTCCTAGGTCTGGGTAAGCTTTCAAACGAGGCAAGGTTCTCATCCCATGGTGACCTTTTCCTCTCTTCATTTCCTGCCATTCTCTGGAAGGTTATTCTGCAACACACCAAGATTGCTGTGAAATAACAACCAACTTGAAGAACTAGCAGAAGTAAAAAAATCAACCCCCAAAACCATGCCTCCAGCACAAAAAGAGTGAAACACTCCCCACTGGAGGGCATCTGAGAGAAGGACAAAGAGGTGTTCCTCAATTTATATCAAAGAAAGCAAATCACTTCACTCTGACCAAACACAATGGTTTTCTATCAACAAGTTACATATCTCTGAATACATGACTAAAATATGCATTGTCCTCAAGATGATCAGTAGTACTCAAGTGAAAATGTAAGAAAACCCTAAAACGAGATCTTAAACTCCAAAGAACAGACCTGATCCCCACCAAACCTTGCCAATTAGAAGACCTTTCAAGCAGCAGCTATGGAAACAGCAAGCCTTCTTATTATCTTCCTGTATGTTAGAGTTTCAAGAATTCACATCTGGAGTTCCAGGATAATGATCCTATTTTCTAATAAGTGATGTGCACTGCATAATCTCACAGAAGATACAACTCTGGTTCAGAGTCTGTGGCAATGCAGCCTGATACAACAGTTGCATTTTATACAGACAAACGATCTGTGGAGGCAGGGGGCATTTATGCCTCCTCACCCCTCCTGCTCCCATTCAATTTTTGTCTTTAAAGACTTTCTGCCATTATCATAGCCACAGCATCCTCAGTGGTGCAAGCATAACAACAACAGGTAGAAGCTGAAACAAGGGAAGTTCATTCTGGGTCTAAGGAGGATCTTACTCCTGCTGAGGGCAGGTAGGCAGGCAGCAATATGGGTTGCCTAGAAAGCCTGTGCAATCTCAGTTCTTGGAGGCTCTCAAGACCCTACTGAATCAAGACCTGAGCAATGTGGTGTTAACTTGCAGCTTATTCTTCTTTCAGATCACTAGGACAGATCAGAAAACTCCCAAGGTCCCTTCTGGCTGGAGCTATCTTATCTTGATCATTGTTGGAATTTTGGAAACAGCTTGTATAAAATTTTTCTCAGCTGACAGACAGGCAGAGTCCAAGGGCATGAGATTGAGCACATCCAAGTGCCAGGTTCTACACATTGACCACAACAACCTCATGCAGTGCTACAGGCTGGGGTCAGAGTGGCTGGAGAGCAGCGGGCAGAGAGGGACCTGGGGGTACTGGTTGGTAGTAAGCAGTACATGAGCCAGGAGTGTGCCCAGGTGGCCAAGAAGGCCAATGGCATCCTGGCCTGCATCAGGAACAGTGTGGCCAGCAGGAGCAGGGAGGTCATTCTGCTCTGCTCAGCACTGGTTAGGCCACACCTTGAGTCCTGTATCCAGTTCTGGACCCCTCAGTTTAGGAAAGATGTTGTCTTGCTGGAAGTGTCCAGAGAAGGGCAACAAAGCTGGGGAGGGGTTTGGAACACAGCCCTATGAGGAAAGGCTGAGGGAGTTGGGGTTGCTTAGCCTGGAGAAGAGGAGGCTCAGGGGAGACCTTCTTGCTCTCTACAACTACCTGAAAGGAGGTTGTAGCCAGGTGGGGGTTGGTCTCTTCTCCCAGGCATCCAGCACCAGAACAAGAGGACACAGTCTCAAGCTGTGCCAGGGGAGGTTTAGGCTGGATGTTAGGAAGAGGTTCTTCACAGAAAGAGTGATTGGCCATTGGAATGTGCTGCCTGGGGAGGTGATGGAGTCACCATCACTGGAGGTGTTTAGGAAGAGACTGGATGGGGCACTTCATGCCATGGTTCAGCTGGTTAGATGGTGTTGGATGATAGGTTGGACTCGATGATCTCAAAGGTCTTTTCCAACCTGGTTAATTCGATTGTATTCTATTGTATTTTATCCTATCCTATCCTATCCTATCCTATCCTATCCTATCCTATCCTATCCATTAACCTGCAGTCAAGGCTCTTGCAATACTTGTGAAGCAGGACATTTTAATTATGGGCAAATGCAGTCATTTTACATGTACCTGGCCAACTGAGGGAGACAGCACTGTTTCCAAGTTAGTTTCACTGAAGTGGTGAAAAATGACAGCATTTCTTCAAAATGGATCATGAACCAGAATTATTTATTTGTCTCTTTTTTTGTATGTTCTAAACACAGATTATTTAAAACAAAATAAAAATCAAGTATTTGCCAATAAATATAACCAGGCCAACTTACACTGCAGATTCCCCAAACCTTCAAATCAATTGAAGTATTTTTCATAATTAAAGAGATTACAGTAAAAACATCTGCTTCAACTGGATGTTTTCCCAAGCATTTACAATTCAAATCTGGCTGCATTGTTAAAAAAAAAAAAAAAGAAAGAAGAAGAAAAAATTCAAACTCCAAGAAAACAAAAAACCATCAAACACAAACTAGCCCCACAGCCAAACAAAAAAGAAAGCACAAAAGCCACCCCACCGGCAGGAGTCACAATAAAATATAACAAACTAGCCATCAGAGGAGAACATGACCAACTCTCTACTTCTGCCACAGCAAACTCAAGAGTGATTTCACTCTCAGAAGTTACTGGTGTTTGAAATGACATCTTTATGCAATGTTTGAAAACAAAACCAAAAAAAGAGTCCAGTTTGAAGCCTATAGCCAGCAAGGTTCCCCAGAGATCAGTACTGGGTCCAGTTTTGTTCAGTATCTTCATCGACAACCTGGATGAGGGGATTGAGTGTACCCTCAGCAAGTCTGATGATGATATGAAACTGGGAGATGTGGCTGACACTCTGGAAGGCTGTGCTGCCATCCAGTGAGATCTGGAGAGGCTGGAGAGCTGGGTGGAGATGAACCTCATGAAGTTCAATAAGGACAAGTGCATTTTTGATAACAATAGGGTATGTTTTCTAGCACAAAGAAACTCCAACAACCAACTTTCATAGACAATATTTTGCACTATTTCCTGTTGCACTTGAACTCAGGATACACACATGGATAACATTTGGTCTCTCAATGAACACGAGAAAATAAGAAACAGACTGATTTTTATACAAACATAACTTATAGCAAATAAAGAAATTAGTCTATTTCTCATCAAATGCTCAAAGATTTCAGTCATCATGCTTGGACAGTCTAATGGATCCAAAACAAGTATCCTGAAATTACAAAAAACCAGTAAAGGTACTGAAACAAATGGCAATGAGAGATTTTTAAGACCTCCAGAGAAATACTCCAGCCAAAAGGAAGCACTATGGGAATATGGGAACTAAGGAAAGCTATGCTAAGGCACATGGAGGACAGAGAGGTGATATGAGACACCTAGCTTGGCTTAACTGAAGGCAAACCCTGCCAGACCATTCTAGTGGCTTTCTACAATGGAATCACTTCAGTGCACAAGGGAAGGGGAATGGATGTCATCTATCTGGACTTCTCCAAGGCCTCTGACACAGTCCCCCCACACCATCCTTATATCTAAGCTGAAGAGACATGGATTAGAATTGGCTGGATGATCACATTCAGAATTTAGTGGTCAGTGGCTTGATGTTCATATGAATATGGGTAACAAGTGGTGTCCTGGCAGGGCTGGGGCCAGTGCTGTTTAGTATCTTTATCGCTGATACAGTCAGTGTGACTGAGTGTGTCTTCAGCGAGTTGGCAGATGTGACACCAAGAGGAGTGGTTAATATGCCAGAGGGGCAGGATGTTAGCCAGAGGTACCTGGATAAGCTGGAGCAGTAGGATCAGGTGGACCTCATGAGATTCAACATGGCCAAGTACAAGGTCCTGCACCTGGGTCAGGACAATCCTCACTATCAATATAGGCTGGGGGATGGTGTGATAAGGAGCTGCCCTGACACTGGAAAAGGTTGCCAGTGAAGCTGATGGGAGGCACCATCCCTGAAGGCATTCAAGGTCAGGTTTAACAGGGCTCTCAGCAATGTGATCTAGTTGGTGATGTCCCTGTTTATTGGAGAGGTTGGACTAGATGACCTCTAGAAGTCCCTCCCAACACAGTGCATTCTACAATTCTAACTGCAGAGGTAACCAGACAGTTAAACTCACAAGAGTTACAATCTTCAAATGACAGTTCAGAAACCATGGCTAATAAATATTAAACTATTTCATACAAAACAGTTTTTCTTCAAGGAAAAGGCTCACAGATTCTAAACTTGAGTATAAAAAAAAAACCACCCTTGAACCTGGCACCAAATTGAAATCTGCAGGTCCAGGAGCAGCAGGAGACATATATAATGACATAGCTACAGTATTAGCACATTTGAAGGCCTGGGACAAATATGATCTCATTACAGAAATGAAGCAGCCTGTGCTACTGTACACCTCCCTGCATTTTCTGCATTGTACATTTACTGAAATACACACCATTAAGAAAGGAAAGTTTACAGAACTTAGAGAAGACAAGAACATAAGGTATTAAATAATACATACATAGCCATAGAAACAACAAATACAGGCTCACTGAGGCCTGAGCATGCAGATCTCACTCATTAGCTGCAGTAACGACTAGCATCTCTTTAAGCCTGTGGAGTTCACTGAGCAAAAATATTTGCCCAAAGAGTATTTTCAGAATTCATAATTAAAATTCACCAAAATGTAAATTTCCTTGAAAGAGGATTTCTCTACAGCTGCATGGAGAAAGAAAAGAAGCTAGGCAATAGTGGAGAAGGATGACACACTCCTCTGCTTCTGGGTGCATAGCAGAAGTCATTCTCTCATTTTCCTGCTGACGTTTTCTGAATGTTCCAGGGGCCTTTCATCAGAATGTCAGGGTTGAGACTGGTGAATGGCTGGCTGTACCACCAGCTCAACTTCAGCTCCTGCTGGCAACAGAATCTTTAATAATTGGTACAGATTAACTTTGGAGCAGGAGAGATGGCACCACAAAGAGAAGCTCTGCTGACTGCATGTGGAAGAAAAACAAATGAAGAAAAGCATGCCTGCTATTCTAAGTAATCCATTTTAAGTAATCCAGCTAAAGCTGGACAAAGACGCAGTGAGAAAGGGATGTGAATTGTAATAGGCAATTAAGCACTCAAAAGCAGAACTGGTTTTGTGATGGAGTAGTTTTTACAAGTAGAAACAGACCTTCCTTAAAGTGGCAGTGAGTTGTAATGCTGTTGTGTATTTGCTTTCAAACCCTTACTTTCTGTCTCTTTGTTTATTCCCAGTTTGATTTCTCTGTTGCAGGCAAAATACTGTTTTACAGGGCAGGATTTGTGAAACGGCAGGTTGCTGTAATGAATTCTGATGGCAGTCTTGTGACATCCTTCCAAACTTGGCTCTTTTCAAAAACACCAACAACGACCCAAACACAAGCCTCAACTTCTGAATGCATTTACCTAACAAACAAACAAAACAAAAAAACCCAAACAAAAAAAAAACCCACACCTACTGCTCTTATACTAACTGACAGTGATTTATACCTTAAAGAACAACATAAGGAGCTTGCTCACTCTACAAGAAAAGATTAAGCTATTTTTAGCTTGCAATCCCACAGACTCTAACCTGGATATTCACTTAAGTTTTCTGCCCATGGTAAAAAAGTTGTCACAGAGAAACTACTTTCCTGCAGCTGTCTGTGGAACCTCACTCTACAGTGAGCTTCCACAAGCACAGCTCGACAGGCACGCCAGCGTTACTCACATTCAACTGGTAAGAGGCATAAACCACAATTTCTACAGACACAGCTGTTAGCTGTTAATCTGAAATAGCAGATTCTTCCTGAAATGAAGTAGACCTAGGTAAGCCTCACAGAATTCAGGAAAATATTGGTTTTTAATCGATTTAAACACTAAACATATAGGAAACATGCCAAGGTACATCATCTTTCCAGGTAACTATCTTCCATGGCTTTAATTACCTTTAATTCTAAATTAATTCAATTATTACCAGCATGTTTTAAACAGTCTTTTCCTTTGCACCTGTACGCTCCCATATTCTGAGCATGTGCCAGCAAGGGCACAGAGCCCAACCTCTTTTCAATTACTGAAAAACACAGAAATTAATTATTTTATTACCTGTGCACTGTTACATTTTATAACAAATTTAAAATAGTCAAGCCTATAAAAGATTTTTTTTATAGACAGATGTGAACAAATTGTTTGCACTGACAGTGTGAGCTCTGCCCACTGAACACAGACAATGTTGAACCCAAATCTGTTAATTCTTGCAGAAAGACGGGATGCATCAGACTAAATGTTCATTGCTTACAGCTGATTTACAGAACGGAGAGCATCTGCCTCATGTGTGCCCACTACACATTGTGAAACTATATTACACAACACACTATCATGTGCAGAGCAGAATAACTCAGTTTATGTAGTGTATTAACTAAAAATACTAGTGCTGCATTTTAAGCCGCTGAAACCTTTGCCAGTGCCTATGAAGAGGGAAACAGTGGTCCCCTGTTCTCAGTAAAGGACACTGCTGAACCTGTTACTCTCACTACTCAGCTAACAGGACGCCATATATCACACATTCCCATTTCTCATTTGCCTGCATCAAGTGAGCATGTCTCACAGATGCCTAGAACTTCTTCTGTAGCTACTAATCTCGTCAGAGGTGTCATGCAAAACTTGAAAACAAAAATCCCCAAAACTTAGCAGCTGAAGTGCTGACTGTAGCATGCTATCCAAGGAAAGATACTGTTTTGTCTAGGTTCAATTTGAGTAAATTAGTAGAAACTGTAACTAAGAACAGGTCAGCAGGCTTGAGAGTTAAACTCTGACATACTACATAAAAGCCATCATGGCTTTTGCAAAGGGGACTGACACCTCACAAAGCTATTGCAGTTTCCTCAAGGTGTCAAGTCACGGGGACTACTGTGAAAGGCAAAATCTTCCAAGGATGTCAATGGCCAACACTTGGGTCGGTAGCACATGTTGTAAACACGATGTAAACAAAGAGGTCACTGATGGAAATCCGGAAGGATTGGCACTGAAATCTGAGATGCTCAATTAAGTGCTTTAGATATAGCTAGTCCATTATTAAGAGATGAAAAAGAAAGTAAATTAATTAGCTGATAATATAGCTATTGAAGATGATAAAGATGACTGAGTAAGACCAAACACCTAATTAAAGGGGAACATCACCTGTAACAGAGGAAGTAACTCCATCACAACTTATGGATGCTGAGATAATATTCTTGGAAAGTTTCTCCAAAGATCTTCACCTCGCTCTTATTTTCTTTTGGCATACTCCCCACCCCGTTTCCACTGGAGCAGCGTGAATCCCCAGGTGACTAACCATTTAGCTCAGATAGCAACAGGCATTCTGTTTTCATAAAAGATTTTGCAAGGAAAAACAGAAGTCTCACATCGTGTGAAGCAGACACCTAATTGCACCAAGACTGATTTTGCACCACATACAGATCTTCAAATTATTTGCATCATTTGGTTATTTATCCAAATCATTTAGACTCAGTTTAGACTGTCTATACTATCAGAAAGGTCACATTAGAATAATGGAGACAGCTGTTATGGGTAGTATATTAACAGCGCTGCTTCTGCTGCATCGTTTTGTGAAAAGGATTGCTTCTGCGTTGCTTGAGCTGTCTGTGACAAAATCCCCTCGTCTGACCTCTGCACAGGCAGCACATCATGAACTTTCACTTTTAAAGCAGATTTTTTTTCCTCCCTTGGTCACTAAGCAGCATCTATTTCACTGTATCATACCTTAAGCCAGACGGAAGAGATTGCAGCTACTCGGCTAGGGAGTAGACTCCTTTAATGTTCATATTTATCCAATATATAAATGTTAGGCCACACCTTGAGTCCTGTGTCCAGTTCTGGGCCCCTCAGTTTAGGAAGGAGGTTGACTTGCTGGAGTGTGTCCAGAGAAGGGCAACAAAGTTGGTGAGGGGTTTGGAACACAAGCCCTATCAGGAGAGGCTGAGGGAGCTGGGGTTGCTTAGCCTGGAGAAGAGGAGACTCAGGGGTGACCTTATTGCTCTCTACAACTCCCTGAAGGGAGGCTGTAGCCAGGTGGGGATTGGGCTCTTCTCCCAGGCATCCAGCACCAGAACAAGAGGACACAGTCTCAAGCTGCACCAGGGGAGGTTTAGGCTGGATGTTAGGAAGAAGTTCTTCACAGAAAGAGAGATTGGCCATTGGAATGTGCTGCCCAGGGAGGTGGTGGAGTCACCATCACTGGAGGTGTTTAGGAAGAGACTGGATGGGGCACTTCATGCCATGGTTCAGTTGGTTAGATGGTGTTGGGTGATAGGTTGGACTCGAAGATCTCACATGTCTTTTCCAACCTGGTTAATTCTATTCTATTCTATTCTATTCTGATCAGCAACAGAAAATGGATATTTAAGGCAATACTGACCACAATTTTAAGTTTAAAAAACATAAATTAAAACTTATAAAGTTTTATGGTGGTTGGGATTTGTCCCTCCAACAGAATATACTCCTTGCTGTGCAACACATCACAGCTGGCCTGTTAATTTCCATTTTAAATTGCCTTTATATCTACAAACTGGAAACAACAGTAGTTGTTCCACGGTTTGTTAAATGAACTGCAAGTCCATATGTCTGCTCCCTGCACTGGGCAAAACAGCGGGGACCATAGCACAGAGTCGTTGTAGTAGAATGTGTGGATAAGTATGAATCATATTGGAAAAGTCAAAATGGATTTTTTTCAGAAAGCCTGGAAGCACACTGTAGCTCTGTAAGGACCAACAAGCACAGGGACTTTACAAACATTTCCCAAGGCTTTCAAACAAAGCCAAAATTATTCACCATGGTTTTGGGTTTGGGGTTTTGTTTGTTTGTTTGTTGGGGGTTTTTTGTGTGTGTGTGTTTTTTTCTTTCATTTGTTTGGTTTTGTTTGGGGTTCTTTTGTTTGGTTGGTTGGTTTTGTTTCTTTTGTTTGGGTTTTGTTTGTTTGTGGGTTTGTTTGCTTGTTTGTTTTAAAATGAAAGCAGAAGACCACCTGGGATAACAAGAAAGGCAGGAGCCACAGATTGCAAATCCTTGCAGTTAATTTCAAAACATGTAAAAAAGGCCAGTGAGGAGCAGTCAACATGGCTTTACAGCACGCGACTCCAATTTCCCCCCGTGACAAAAGGCCGGGCCGGGCAGATGAGGAAGCGCAGCGAATGCAGGACACGTTGACTTTCTGAAAGCTTTTGACTGTCTCGCACGGCATTCCGCTTCCATAGCTGAGGAAGCCTTCCAACTGACAAGTGAAAACACCAAATTAAGTGACTCACAAGAGATTCCTCTGGCACTGTGAATAAAGCAGAGGGGCATGGAAAGTATTCTGTACTGTTTGAACAATGCATTTAATACTTTAGATACAATATTAAAATCATTTGAACTTTAAATATGTACTATAAAGAAGCGCTGTGGCTCAATGGCAAAAAGCATACATAGTGTAGAAAGAAAAGCAAATATCTAGATATTAACTTGAGTATTAAAAGACACCTCCAGAACAGCAATCTAATTCAGGAAATAGGTTACCAGTCATTATCTCCTTCGCTCCTGTCTAAAATCCTTCTTTTCACTTATAAGCAGGAACTTTTTAGGAAAGCTACATGAAATGAAAGTAGTTCAGTGAACTCCAATTTGGTGGTGTTTTTTGTTTGCTCGTTTGAAACATTTCCTAGTTCTCTGGAGTTAAGCAAGAACAAGGTTGTTTGGTTCCATCTGACAATTTAGAGGAGCCCAGGAAGCGTCAGTAAGAATTGTGGCTAATGAGCCAACCACATCAAATAGTAAGCCATCTGATTACCAATCTTTAATAAAGGTTAAAACCAATGTATCAGCAGGGCAGATTTATCAAAACAAAGTGTTTTGACAGACCTCAATCGGTTTTCTTTTGAGAATTTGTCTCTTGGGCACTTTCCATTTTCATCTGGAATGGAAAAAATTACAAATACTTTCCCCTAGGAAACGCCGCCTTTGGCTAGGTCTCGAATCAGATCCACGGGCAATGACGAAAGGAGCAACACAAAAACAAACACAAAACACCGTATCTGATGTCTTCCAACTCCTACTTCACCATTGTCAAAAGGAAGTTAGACAGGAATGTACTAGTATTCCCAGAAGAGAAATTATCTGTACTGCCTGCCCAACGGTCCGTCTGAAGCTCCACTTCAAGCACTTTCATTGATCGCAGTTGTCTAGACAAACTGGTGTACTGGTGTCTGATAGCCAATTCCCTCATGCCACCCTCCTTGTTTTACTTTGTTTTCATGTCAGTTAATTGTTTACACACAATACTGGCCTTTTCTGGTATTAAGCATAGTTCCTACTTTCACAGCTAAATAGAGTTATTCTAGGCTGTGCCAAAAAGCTACAGTACACTATTCAGTAAAATTAGAACAAACAGGAAAATTTGTCATCACATAAAATGCAGCACTAATTCATTCTTCATGACTGGGAAAATGTAATTACACAGCATTTCCAATATAAAAGACTCTGCTGTGTGAACTTAAACATTTTACAACTTCCAACTAATTAAAAATGTATTTTGAAAGTGAATGGTTTGAGAATGTTGTATAAATTAAGGATGTGAGAAGAGTAACAGACTATTCAATCACGTTTCTTTTCGATCAACCAAAATGGGATACAAAGTACTGTTTCCAAGGTTTCCAAATACACCAAGGTCAAATGGAATCACATAAAATGAATGACAGAATAAATATAATTCTGAATAAATTACTGAACAAACTACTGAAAGTCACCACTATGAACACGTAAGAAGGGTAGAGTTAAGATTCAGCCAAATTGTCTCATCTGAAACATACAACACAAAATCACAAATCACGAAGGTTTGGGACAGAAGGGACCTCCAAAGGTTATCTAGTCCAACACCCCTGCAGTGTAGTGGGACATCCTCCACTAAATCAGGTTGCCCAGAGCCCAATCAAGCCTGATCTTGAGTATCTTGATGCGGTCTTGATGGGCAACCTGTTCCAGTGTTCCACTATGCTCATGGTAAAGAACTTGTTCTTAACAACCAACCTAAATCTGTTCTTCTCTAGTTTGAAGCCATTGCCCCTTGTCCTATCACTGCAGGCCTTTGTAAACAGTCCCTCTCCAGCCTTCCTGTAGGCCCCCTTCAGGTACTCAAAGGCCACTATAAGGTATCACAGTATCACAGTATCACTAAGGTTGGAAGAGACCTCGAAGATCATCGAGTCCAACCTGTCACCATAGACCCCATGACTAGACCATGGCACCAAGTGCCATGTCTAATCCCCTCTTGAACACCTCCAGGTATCCCAACAGCCTTCTCTTCTCCAGGCTGGACAACCTCAGGTCCCCCAGCCTGGCCTTATAGAAGTGTTCCAGACCTCTCATCATTTTTGTGGCCCTCCTCTAGACCTGCTCCATCAGGTCCATGTCCTTATGTTGAGGACACCAGGGCCAGATGCAGTACTCCAGGTGAGGTCTTAGCAGAGTGCAATTACTCTTCACTGAAAATATAAGAAATAGAACAATAGAGAAAATATCCTTGGAATCAGCTTTCTGAGTTGAGTTTGGAGGCCAGCTGACTGCTTTTTCTATCTAAATGCTTTGGCTAGAGTGGGAGGTTTTGTAATAACTGACCTGGAAGTCTCAATATGGTAAGAAGAGGAAGAATTAATTCCCAAAAATGGGAATGTCTTCTTTCTCAAAGGAATTGCACAGGATGTCTTCTTTCCTCCTCATTTAAGTAATTTCAGCTCAGCATCCTTCCATTGTTTTCAAACAGGGCCAATAGCTAACCTGTACTGAATGCAAGCAGGGAACCATGAAGAACTCCACCGAAAGGCAATATCACTTAAAACTTTGTGTTATTTTTAGGCTGCTAATACTTATAAAAAATACTGGAAGAATATTTATCAAAGCCATTACATTCAAGTTCCCCTAACTGTGCAACAATGTAAGCCTGGAACCATCACTTTAGTGGTCAGAAATAAAGTATTTTACTCGTAGGGCATGCTCTTTGGAGAATCAGTTTGGTTTTCACAACATATCCCAGCTGCAGATTGGGTTCTCCAACGCCATTAAAAAATGCCAGTGTTATACATTCCTCATTCCTCTTGTTTCTCTCATTTTACTACTATTACATGAGGTCTGCCCTGAACTGGGACAATTCTTTATTCTAGCAGTGATGAGTAATCACACCCCTTCACTTGGCAGGTATTAGCTCTTTCAGAAACAGGAAACAAATCTGGAAACTGTATCATTTTGAGAAAATTATCAAGACAGGCCCCAAAATTATGAAGAATGTCTTAATTTCAAACAAGACTGCTAAAACTTGCAAAAGCCATATTTAATAGAGTCCAATGATATTTACATCATTTTAATTATTATTTATTTATTTAGCAGTGAGGAGTCCAAGCTAACAGTAAAGGTCCAGTCTGCATAAAGCATCAGAGGAAAGAGCAGTTCAAAAGAAGAGTAATTTAAAAGCAGAGGATGTAATTTAAACATAGTGTTCAGGAAAACAAGGAAGTAGCACTTCAATTCATTCCACAGGTCTCAGCTTTCATTTGTCAAGAAACATATTCACCCAACCCAGACAGTCAAGACTCACTATCACATCAGGTATCAAGAGATGTTGGCTATAATCCTCCTTCTACATTTACTGATACTTTTCCAAAAAGTGACTCGGATTTACAGCGGTGACTTAGCATTTACAGCTTCCCAGAGAAGAGACTGATTATGAAAGCAAACTGCAGGTCTCCCAAGCAAAAATGCAAATGTCATGCAGAAAACATAGCACACAAAAAAAAAAGGCAACTTCCATTTTTTGCCTTAAGAAGATTCACAGTGTAATTCTTCTAGAACTCAGCTGTCCTGTATCAAACTAGAGACTCTGATACTGCTCTCCATTTCTTTTCTCCTCGTGTTGATTCAGCAATAAACTTAAAATACTGGAGGTGACATAAAAAGAAAAAACAAACACAAAAACACAACAAAAAAAAAGACCCAAGCAAACAAAAAAGGAAGAAAACCCAAACAAACAAAACCAAAAGCACTTTATTCTCTAATCTAGCCAAACTCCAAAGGAGCTGGCCTGGGGAGGTTTAGACTGGATGTTAGGAAGAGATTCTTCATAGTGAGAGTGATTGCCCATTGGAATGGGCTGCCCAGGGGTGGTGGAGTCACCATTATTGGAGGTGTTTAGGAGGAGACTGGATGGGGTGCTTGGTGCCATGGTTTAGTTGATTAGATGGTGTTGGATGATGGGTTGGACTCGATGATCTAGAAGGTCTTGTCCAACCTGGTCCTATTCTATTCTATTCTATTCTATTCTATTCTATTCTATTCTATTCTATTCTATTCTATTCTATTCTATTCTCTATTCTCTTCTATTCCTTCCAGCTTGGTTTCCTTCTCCTATACCCTTTTCTCTTAGAAAACTCCTCAGTTCTTTCAGCTTCTAAAATACAGATCATTAGCAGAAGTGAATGGCCATTAAAGTTACTAAATAAGAAACCTTTACACTCAAAGAAATAAAGCTTTGGATTTGCCCTTTTAAAATAGGCACTAGGAATACAGATCATATGGATACTAATACAGAAAACCTCAGTTCTCCTTTGTAAGAACAAGAAATACATTTATGATCTATTATAGCTCATGGAGTCTCTGTACCTACAGCTTGTGCTACTTGCAGAGTACTGCAAAAAGTGTAATATAAATTATATTCCGTGTTGGAGAGGTGGATTAGCATCTCTTTTTGCACAGCTTTAATGCACTGCCTTTTCAATATTGTTTCTTAAATAGAGACCTAATTTTCTAATGAAATTCTGGAAAATGCTAAATACTATCAAAATGTCTTAGAGGTGATTAACATTTTATGAAATCAGAAATTTCAAGGCACACTGCCTGGGGAGGTTGCTTTCCACTGCCTGTAAGTTCAACAAAGATTGCTATCATGTTAGCAATTATATGAAGACTTGGGTGAAGAGGAAGGAAACAGCCTTTCCATGCCCAGGTTTCCATGTCTCTTTTCTCTGTAATAGGAAGCCTGAATGCATTTTGGAGCACTGGCTTGAGGGAGAAATCTGAGAGTGCCTCTGCCAAGAGTATATGAGAGCTCTCACCTGGAGCCTGGTCTATGGAGGCTTCCAGCTGCCGGCTGAAGGACTGGTAGATTTCCAGAGTGCAGATAATAATTAAGAAACTGCCAAGCTCTTCAGCACATCACCTTCATCTCATCTGCTGCACATCAGATATTTACACTTTTCCAATTATTTTTGGAGAATTTTATTTTAAATGTGGGGAAAATCATTTAACCCAAACTGGAAAAACAAAGCCATAATAATAATAATAATAATAAACACTTTGAAAAACAGCTACTTACAGGCTTGTACATATTTCCTGTGAATTAGAAATAAAGCTGTTACCCTGAAACCCAAGGCTTCTGATGAGACACAGTTACACATAGTTTAGTATCAGGAATTCTTTCCATGGCAGAAAAGTCCAGAGATCTTTGCCTTTTTTCCCTGCCTCTCAAGCTGGAGACAGGAAACTTCATTCACTCCTTCTCTGACTGCATTCCCTGTACTAATAGCTTTTTGGACCAGGACATGGAAGACACTCTGGCCTGGGTGGAAACATGGACAGCATGTTATGCATAAAACCTGTCTGCATCCTAAATGTCTCTCTGCCATGCTCTATCCAAGAGATTAATGAGACAGATTTCCTCTCTGTCTGTTGCTCTGCATGTTTGTGTTCCATGCTGAAATCATAAAGAGCTTCAGGGCAGAATTAATAAAAATTGATTAAAGCACACTAGATCTCTATTTTTTTCTTCATTTGTTCCCAGAAAATATGTTGATGCATCACATTAAATCTAATTAGTCAAAGGAAATTTTAGGATGTTTTAAATATCCTAATTACTACTATTTTTTCTTTTAATAGCTTGCATTCTAAGGCCAAGATGGATATCAATTTATTTTTCCCCCAGGAATTCTTATCATAGCTACACATTTTCTTGATACTCTTAGCACTGAAAACACAAGAGTAAGGGACAGGTAAAGAGTCTTCCATTGGAAAGACTCAAAAAAAATAACTTTACTTTGCTCATTACGTGGCATAAGCATTCAATCCACCAACCCAAAAGATGAAGAAATGGATAGATACTACACACAAAGAGAAACGTCCAGAATCTTGGGGAAGTCAGGAGAGAGAAAGAAGAAAAGCTATAATGATATTTCTAAATTCACAGGGCACAGAACTGCAGAGTTCAAGCTGAAGTGAGGACTTATCCTTTCGAGAGCAGATTTGTGAGATCAGATTTAAATCTGCTTTACTGTTTTCCCCAAGGACTTCCAATGCCTAGCAGCAGCCAGAAGGTGCTGTTGTGATTCTTTGTATGTCTCCTGACCACAGGGATTCCACAGGGATTCTCAGCAACTCCAGCACTCAGGTCTTCCGACTTTACAGCCCCTAGGGCAGGTACGCTGTAGGAATGGGTATTGCCAGACACTGTTTTTCCAACAAGATACATTTTTCCCAAAGCAAAATTTTGGATTTTGTTTAGCAAAGTATCACAGGCATTCTTTGCATGTCCAGAAACAGACTTGTCAGCTCTCTCATTTCCAAACAGGTTCTTTACAGCCAGAGAGGCAAATTCATTATACCAAGCTATAGCCTTCAAGCTGATGCATATGCTTGTGAGCACTTCACCTACCAAGTGCTGTGCATCACTTTGACTAACTCTATTTACTTCTCTATTTAAATCTGTAATGTCATAAGAGACTTTCAGTTCTTCTCTCAAAAATACACACTTATAGTACTTCTTTTCTTCATAAACATGTCAGCATTACTTTCATATTTAAAATATCTATACAAGTTTACATGGAAAAACATCTGTCCTTTAATTCCCCACCCCCTGCACACTTTAAAATAATTCCAGCTGCACAGCACTCCAATCCTATTTTCCCTAAGCTTGATGTTAATCTTATGCCTAGGATGATGTTTGTTTTCTGTCTCAGGGTCCCAAAATGTAAACAGATTTCTTCCACAAATGCTCTTCTTTAAAAAGGAACTATTCAGAATAAAAGGAATGCTAAATAAATTACAATTTCTAGTTCACCTTAATAGTAGACATGTCCAACCATAACAGGCATTAAAACAAACTACAACGAAACCCAACAGATCTATTTAGATATCCAATGTACAAAACCTATTTGTTACATCAGACACACGAAAAAATAATAGCTTTTTTTCCATTTAGTTTCCAAAATGAACAGCCTTGAAGGCAAAAATACACACTTGTCAGGATGAGCTCCCCAATTCGAATGCCAATTTTGCACAACACAACTCCGTATGCAATGAGGATTATAAAATAGTTTTTCAGGGTCAAGAGACATTTCAGGGCAAAAAGCTAAATTTACCTCCTCTGAATCCACGATAAAGAACAGGAATCCATTAACATAGCAAGAATATCTGCATTGCATCTGTTTTCAACAGACTTGACTAATCTGAACTGCATTTTATAAGTGTATATTCCCCATTTATTGAAGAAATAGATGACTGATTAGAGAGATCTATGTTTGGATTTGCATGGCACACAAGGGAAAAAAGGGAGAAAAGGGTTAAAAAGAGGGGGGAAAGGGGGGAAAGAAAAAAAGAAAAAGAAGAAAGAAAAAAGGAAACAAAAAACCCCAGAAAAGATAAATCAGAAAAGAGGCAAAAAAAAGGGGGAAAAAAAAAAAAAGAAAAAAAAGGAAAGAAAAAGCTGGTCACATTGCAGAAGTAGTAAGTATGAAGTAAGAAAAACTACCAGGGAATTAAGTTGCTAGGATACTCATCACTAATGTGAAAACAGATATAGCAATTAATGTAAAACTATACTTTCAGGATGTAAGAACAAAACCATTTATCAGACTGAGCTAAGTAATTAAATGGAATATTGAAAACAGAAGTAAATGAAAGAAAGTTTGTAATGCTACACAGTCAATTTGCTATCAAAAGCTTGAAAGGTCAGTTGATACAAAGACGTATCAGTTTGACAGTAAGTAAGCAGATTAAAGCCTACATTTTCCCTTACAACATCAACATGATTTCCTGTGTTGGAAATGTGTAGTTTGCGGAGGTTCTCAGCGTTATTGAGAAGCACAGGCTAGTAAAAGGCAAGCGCTCAAACCACAGAACAATTTCAGTGCCAAAACCTGTGTGGCGGCCTCGAGCACAGTTACAGCAGGACTCCTCCAGTGAAGCCGCATGGATAACGACTAAATACTACACCAGACAAATTCCCTAATAGGAAGAAGTAAATTTGCTTCCTTCTCCTCCAGAGTTTTAATCCCCTTTAATTTTCCAAACTAAAGCCAGCTGAGATCTCTCTATCAGTACTCAGATCTCCATCTCATTAGAGTATATAAAAGTACCCAAACTCTCCTTCCTTAACGGTACCAAACTAATGTTTATTCAGCAATGAATTTGGATACAGCTATGTGAGGTACAGAATGATTAGAACGCTCAGCAAATGACCATGTTATTAATACCTTTATTACTATTCTACATAAAATTAATACCTTTATTACTATTCTACATAAATACTTTTTATTTCCAACATATTTCCCAGTCTTATTCAAGTATGTCCTTAGACATGGTTTCTGTTTTGTCTGGGAAAAAAGAAAAGTAATATTTTCAACATGAGGAAGGCCTCAAGAGCAAGGTTTTTTTGTTTCACTTGATCTTTCCACTTCCATTTTTCTTCACTTAGATCATAGCCTGCACACTGGTGTAACCTCACTCAAGGGCCTGATGATATTCAGGGGTCCTGGGTAGCTGGAAGCAAGTGTGGCATGGACACCTCAGCTACCTGCAGTGACGCCCCTACCCAAAACGAATAAGGCTGAGGATCCTGAAGAGAGATGTCACATCATAAATGTTATAAAAGTTATGTCACACACATGTCACAAAAAAAATAAAACAAACAGAAAAACCAGCGCCCCAGGGAAGTCCTCAAAAGAAAAGGTTTTTATCTGCTGGTTTTGTGCATTTGAGAACCTTTTGTGAAATAGTTTCGGATAAATGCAAGTGTCAAAGCAGGAACTCAGTTTTATAAGGGGATGTCTGCAGAAGGATTAGACAATAGCCATATGTTCACTGGAAACATCCCATTGCTCTAAGCAAATGTTAGGACAACTCAGACAACACTTTCTATGTGCACGTGTCTAAAGGGAGAATAAAGAAACACACCGATAACGTTGTGTCTTTCAAAATGCATGCCAACTGCACCTTTGAACTCAAACTATTAACGTGATTCAAATGAGAGGAAAACAGAAAAAATCTTTATAACTAGTATTTTTTTAAGTCATTCAGATGCTTCAAGTCAATACCTGCATTAAAGAAATATCCTGGCCACACCAGTGAATTGACACCTATGATTACAGTCTACAAGCACAGAAATGAAGCAGTCTACTTAAGAGACACCAAAGCAGATTGAGCATTGAAATTAATTAGCCACAGCTCCTAAAAGCCACAGACAGACTTGCTATCCCCCATCACACTACGCAGCAGACATATGCTGTATATAGTCATGAAAAAAACCCTTTCACTTTTCTACTTATAAACGGAGAAAGCTGATGAAGAACAAATACCAAATACAGGTACATGCATGGGCAAACAAGTGATAAAAAGCTCAGTCTTACCTTGCAATTTTAATCATTACAACAGAGTGGTTATAACCATACCTTGGCTATGGAATTACTATTTTCATAACTTACATGTTCCCTATGCATAATTTTATTAGCAGAGATTAACAGCAGTTTTGTGTTTCTATCACTTCTAGCTGTACTTACTAATATGTAAAAACAATATTCTCCTTGCATATTCATATTAAGTGGTACAAAAATGGAGCATCTTCTCACATAAAACTACTCTCTTGTAGCAATTTTACAGTCCAAAAGCCCACAGTTCTCAAAAAAGAAGCCATTTGAGTTCTCAAACCAAGTAAACATTCTTCATCAAATTCAACACCAGCACTAAAGTCTAACTATTTTATAAATAAAACTCCTCAGGCCTTGCACTAGAGTCCAATAAGACACTGCCACGTAGAGTTGAGAGCAGATGCAGCCCAGGGAGCACTGGCACTTGCACTGTCAGACACCTGTCTGCAAGACCCAGCAGGGGGAAAGAAGAGGCCGACTGGGGTGTGGAGATCCAATGAGCTGCAGCTAAATTTCAGCAAGATAATCCATGCAAATTCATTGTATCAGTGAGCAACAGCAAAAGCCTTTTAACTTCACAAAAGTTATGTGCCTGTTGAATTCTGATACCCTGACATTGAATAAAATATTTTCTTTAATTTTTAGATAGAATCTTCAAGATAGTAATTATCTGCAAGTACACATGCAAATGGCTGGTTTAGAGATTGTGACAACAGAACTTGGGAAGTTATTTTTCGCTGTTTAAGGTCCAGTACTTTGAAAGAATGAGCTCTCAGTGGAATCTGATACCCCTTCTTTTCCTCAGTCAAAAGCTGCTCAAATTCCCTACTCCCCAATACTCCTTGCATTACAAAAGCATCTGCAGTGCTGTAAGAGTCTGCTCCTTGAACACAACATTCTCTCTCTCCATTAGCAGGTTCTGCTTCAAACTACCATTGAACCAGACGGGCTGCTCTTATAAGCCAGCTTGCCAGCTTGTTCATGACCAACAGATGGGTCATAAACTTTGAGGCAGCTAAAAGAAGGTATGAAAGTGGCAAAGTAGTTCTAATAAGCCAGGAGGAAGCTACCTTCACAATAGAATCTGGTGAGCTGCCCTCTTTATGCTCCCAATTACACAACTGATGGATGAGTGAAAAAAAAGGAAAGGAAAACAAAAAGTTTGCTTTGAATTACTTGACTTACTTTGACATGTAGAAAAGTATGCCCATGTCTTCTACTGTTTTAATTGGCACTTTCACCTGAAAGATCTAAAATGCCCAAAAGAGGAAGAGGGAGAGGGAAGTGTTAGCTTGGGGGGTGTTTTTTTTAAAAAACTTCTCCATTTGACAAGCAATTTCAGACAAACTGTAAGGATGCATAACAAAATAATATTCTTAACTCATGCAAAAGTCAGAAATGAAGCTGAGGAAAAAGCTAGACAGAAGTTCTTCCTGATCTTTCCTGGATTACTAGCAGAAAATCGGAGTTTACTGCACAGTTTATAACAATGTGAGCTCTCCAAATCTTCTCTATTTAGACAATTATTTTACTATCTTTTATTTACATACCTTTAGAAAAAAAAAATCCATTATTTCAAAGTAACATAGTATCTGTATTTGAAACAGGTTTGGTTGATTTTTTTACTTACACATATTTAGCACACTGTGTTGACTGATTGAGGTCTTTGTAATGGTTACCCAAGCTAAGCATCATCTTATCAAAACAGAGTGTTAATATATGTAAAAAAACCCAATCTAAACTCAACTATGCTTCTGGCTCACGTTTATTTTTTTGCAGCATGTGTGGTACAGTCAAAGCAACACAATTTGAAATAATGAAAAACTATATATGGACTTTATAAAACTGGTTTAGCATTTGTAGGTATGAACTATTTTAAAAGTTGACACATGTATGAAACAAATTATTCGACATTATCAAATCTGCAAATTTTGGCAGGCGTAAAATCATTCTACGTAGCACAAGAGACAACCTAAGATGCCTTCAAATTGGAGCAAGATGATCTTAGTGTCCCAGAACACTATGTGCAAAGACATACGCAGATCAATAGCACTCCAACTAGGTCCTGAACTCCAAACTCAAGGATTAAACTTTCATCAGTGCCAGAGTCATCTGCTTATGCTGTTATATCACTAGAAGGGACAAAGAACACATTGTTTGTTTGTACTCCTACATACTGAAGGAGTTGGGGCTGTTCAGTCTGGAGAAGAGAAGGCTCTGAGGTGACCTCATTGTGGCCTTCCAGTATCTGAAGGGGGCCTACAAGAAGGCTGGGGAGGGACTTTTCAGGCTATCAGGGAGTGATAGGACTAGGGGGAATGGAATGAAGGTGGAGGTGGGGAGATTCAGGCTAGATGTGAGGAGGAAGTTCTGCACCGTGAGAGTGGTGAGGCCCTGGAATGGGTTGTTGAGGAAGGTGGTTGAGGCCCTGTCCCTGGGGGTGTTTAAGACCAGGCTGGATGAGGCTCTGGCCAGCCTGATCTAGTGTAGAGTGTCCCTGCCCATGGCAGGGGGGTTGGAACTAGATGATCCTTGTGGTCCCTTCCAACCCTAACTGAAACTATGAAACTATGAAACTATGTTCTTGCATGAGCCATTTTAACGCTGCTGATAATAATAGTATAACAATACAAAAAGTAGGATAAGTTGTCCTAAGCACATTGTATGAACGGTTTGTTCCATCCTCTCTAAATGGGCCCACAGCCATTGCCTTCGCCCTCTGTCTGTATTCCACAACTCTTGCCTCCTCACCACACACTGCAGCCTCTCTTGCCTCTTGCTATGACCCAGTCTTGCTACCATACCCTCTTCCTCACAGCTTCTGTTTTCCTATCCTGCAAACACTGTTTTCCTCACCACTCTCTCTGCTACAGTTCCTTCACTAACCTTCACCACTCCCTGAAGGTGGTTTGTCACCTCCTCCCTGCCTCCTCCTGCAGCTCTTTCCATGTGAGCAAGTGCAGAATCAAACACGTGCAGAGACGGACCTACCTGCGCCTCTGGAGCTGCTTCTTCTCAAAGCCACCAAGCACGCACATTGAGGCACATGGCCAAATGCAAAGGTGAGCAACACTGCACGCTCCACCTATCACCCTGAAAAAAGCCTGATAGAAGACACAGTAGCTGAAGATGCTGACTAACACTGCCATCCAACTGATCTGTAATTCCAAGTATTTAGAGCTTAAAATTGCAGAACAACTGCATCCTGGCAAAGTCAGAAATGACAACAAACTTGGTCAGTTTCCCAAGCAAAGTTGTTTAGAAACAATGTAGGAGGTTAGTGATCTCTCTGGCAACTGATACTGTTAAAACAAACAATGAGTCAGTCTTTAATTTGTCATCCTCGGTCTAATAACTTAAGTAAGTTAAATAACCTTTTTAATGTGTGTCTGGATTTTGTATGATATTAACAGATGTCCTTTGTGGTAAACACGGCAAGTAACCACAATTATGAACTTTCTGTTGTTTTCTAGTCTTTCCAACTTTCTTTCTAGTCCTTTCCAACTTTCTTTCTAGTCCTTTCCAATATCAGAGTATATCTTTGATAGTGTTCTGGTGGAAATGGATTGGTCACCTGATCCTATTGTCTTTTCTTCAGTAACTATGATGGAAAGGAATGTTCTGAACCATTGTCTTGGTGGTTACTGAAAGAACATAACTTTAAACTGACTTGTAGAAAAATATGAATCTGAGTACTACATAATGATTGTACAAGGCAGCCGTTCTGCTGTCTAACTTGCCTAAGCACACTGTGGTTTCTGATTAAACTCTTTAGATTTGCTCTAATATACTCTGCAAAGGAAGCACTTCAGAAATCTGAGTAAGCAAACGAGAATCTGAAGATTGCTTCTGAATCTTGTTAGAATACATGTTCAGTAACAAACTATTCTAGGAGAATTTACGTATGTATGCACACGGGAGCACACTTCATGCCCACGTACTCACAATATTCATCTATACAATAAATCCGAAGAAGGAACGTGAGTACCTAGATTTAATTCCATCCACTATGTGCTTTTTACAAGTTTATTTTAATGAACAATAAATTTTACAGCTGTAAACTTTAGGGGGGAACAAGTGTTAAGTCAAAAAACTTCAGCCTCAATCATGTTACATGAAACTAAGAGAAGTAAACAGGTGATGAGGTGTATTTCCTTTTGTACTCATAAAAACAAACAAACACACAAACAAGTATAATTCAATACATCAAATATTCCTAACCTATTTGTTGAAACTTATACATACACACACATGCATATACACACACATTAATGCAATTTCTATCATAATAAGCTTTTATATGTTGAGAACTTACATTTGTTTAAATAAACAACTACAGGTGGTCAAGAATCTCTTTCAAAACTGCATGCACCAACAGTGAATGAAGCCTTGAAAATTAATGTAATGCCAATATACTGTTCCCAGGTGAAAAACAGCTTTAGTTCAGTAAAAATATTAACATTATACTAAGCAGTAATTTCTTTATATTTGTATCCATGAGATGGTGTTGGATGATAGGTTGGACACGATGATCTTGAAGGTCTCTTCCAACCTGGTCTGGTCTATTCTACTTCTATTTTACTTCTATTCTATTCTACTTCTATTCTATTCCAAAACCACACCAAAAAATTTCCTGCAAGTCTGAAAAACCCTGTATTTTATGTTAGTCAAAGGCAGGAGTGAATGCTAACAGCCAGTTAAATAGTAAAAATAAAATGCAATCTGTCTTCCCTTGTGATTTCAACCCACCAAAGAATTCAGGAAGGAGATATTTCTTCTTAAATTCAGTCTTTACTGGCAATATGATGGTTTTGATCTGTAGGCAGACACTACCAGAAGTTAATTCATTTCTAGAGTTTTCAACATTCCTGATATACACTGAAGAAGATGCAGTACCAGTACCAGGAATAAGGAAATCTGATTGAGATGCAATTTTTGCCATAATGCATCAACTAGAGGTTACATTATCTTACACAATTTTTAAGCACCTAAAGCAGAGTGTGGAATATAACCTTGGAATGACAACTAGAAAGCATTTAAGATTAAACTAGAAGATGAACAAAACCAAGCCTGAAATAAAAGAATTTTCATTTCAGAAGGACAAAATGAAGAACTAAAGCATCTGCACCAAGCCCACTAAAATGTGGAAGATGCTTGGATTCTGCATTTTCCCAAGAGCTTCTCTGGAAAGAGCAGCTGAAAATGAAGAAACCCACAAACCTACTGGAGAAGCTTCTGACTTTACTGAATAGACAGCTACCTCAATAGACAGACCAGTTGAAAACGAGAATAACAGAAAATACAACCATAAAAAGAAGATAAGAATACATTAATGCTTACAATGGGAAAAAGAACTATCAACAAGTCTTTCAAATAATAAACATAACAAAAGATTGAAGAAGGAAAAAGTATTTTTTATTTAAAAAGTAATGCAAATTTCATATTCTGCATCAGAAGCTGCAGGATACTGACATGTTGGACATACTAAAAAAAACTAAATTAAAAATGCTATCTTCTATTATTGCAAATACAATGTGACAATCAAATACTCCCAGATCGTCCAAAGACAGCAATATTACATTTGAAATTGAGGGGTTTGGAACACAAACCCTACGAGGAAAGGCTGAGGGAGCTGGGGTTGCTTAGCCTGGAGAAAAGGAGACTCAGGGGTGACCTTATTGCTCTCTACAACTACCTGAAGGGAGGTTGTAGCCAGGCAGAGGTTGGTCTCTTCTCCCAGGCAGCCAGTACCAGAACAAGAGGACACAGTCTCAGGCTGCGCCAGGGGAGGTTTAGGCTGGATGTTAGGAAGAAGTTCTATACAGAGAGAGTGATTGCCCATTGGAATGGGCTGCCCGTGGAGGTGGTGGAGTCACCATCACTGGAGGTGTTCAGGAGGAGACTTGATGGGGTGCTTGGTGTCATGGGTTAGTCGTTTAGGTGGGATGGATTGGTTGATGGGTTGGACACGATGATCTTGAAGGTCTCTTCCAACCTGGTGTATTATATTGCATATTATTGTACACAGAGTATGTGGAAAATAAGTTCTACTGGCTTCTGTTTATTTCTGGAGACCCTCAGATTGATCTTTGGACAAACTTAATTCAGCAGTCTCATGGACAACACTTACCACTTAGGTGAGAAGCAGCTAATTAAATTTACTGATGATAAACCCAGGAAGAACTATCAGTAGAGGGAGAAAGCACCATTTAACATCTAGAAAAAACTTCATGACTTAAAGCACTGGAGCAATAAAACTGTCTGAAATTAGAAATTGGAGCTATTAATTTCTTTTGCATGCTACACAGAGTTTCCTGTTTTAAGATGACAGCTTAAGACTTGGAAGCAAAGCAAAACAAAATTAAAAAATAAAATTAAACCTCAGAAGGGTGAGCTCCAAACGTGACCGTGCCTGCAAATTTCAAATGCAGCAATGCAGCAGCAGTGGACATTAAAAATAAGGAAGGATTAGTAACAAAAAGTCCTAATCTTATTTAGAAATGAATTCTGAGTTCATAGAAGGGGCTATATTATGGGCAGCTTAGACTTAGTTCTTAGTTCTTAGGGTTCTTAGTAAGTTCTTAGTTCTTAGGGTCTCATCAGACTAAGAGATTAGTGCCGATATATATTCTGAAAACTATTAGCACAGGCTCTGTTCATAAAGGGATATTCATTCTGTGGCTTGAGGCTAGTCAACCACACAGCATTTGGAATGGAAGTATGCAATACTTGTCACTATGTGAGAGCCGGATTGAGGAAGTTGTTCAAGTTGTTCTGAAATGAGACACAGGAAGCACCAGGCACAGAAACAAGCAAATCATGAGTATTAAAGAGGTCCCACATAGGCAAAAAGAAAAAAATAAGAAGCAAGACAACATCAATCTGCACAATATCTTTAATAATAATCAAATTGTGACTGCACATTTTCTAGTCTAAAGAATATTTTATTGAAGAAACTATCTGGAGCAAGAGCACGGGCAAAACATGGTACACCTTCATTCTAATGAAGAACTTCTCAACTATGTTCCAATTTGGTTATGCCTAAAGTGTGCATTGGGGCCCAACTAGGCACACACAGCAGGGGTCTTCACTTTTCTTTTCCATCTGAAATTACTCGTTATATTCCTACACCTTACAGCAGGCAGTCCCCTCAGCTCCATGCCTCCAATCACATACTCTCTTTATCTCACTTCTGCCCTATTATTGTACATCCTTCTCTCCCTCTCCTTTCCCCCATTCTTTTCAGAACTTTTTGCCTCTTGCTATTTCTTAATTCACTATGTATTTCACCTTATCATGTAAATGGAACTACCATGGAACTACCTGCTAAGCATCAGGCAGTGCTCATCAGGGTTAGGCCTTTGTCTATGACCTGACCAAGAATCAACAGGAAAAGTGGTTGCAGTAGCAAACACAAATGCTGTGGGTCCAGTATTACCCTTGTACAGCAGTCTGCTTGTGCTTTTTGCAGGTTCAAACTTTAGTTCAAAAGTCTGTAAAGTTGTGCTGAGCTATACCCAGGTAATTCTCCAGAGATCTGGAATTTTAGGATGCCAATTGTGTTGGCATAAAGAAACTGTTACTCATTCAAACTGAAGCTATGAAACATTTACCACCTCTACTAGTCCTTTTCCTTTTATTTTCCTTACCTCTTTTTTTTTTTTACTAACTGTCTTTCCCAATTTTTCAATTTTTTGGCAGTCCTTGTCATCATGAGCAGGACAGATCTGCTTATTCAATTTAGTTGTATCTTCTCGTCTGTCTGCTACCTCAGTCTTTCTCCCAGATATCTCCCCAGCTGACAGAGAAATACTCATCAGAAACATGAACACGTTTTGTGTAGTTGAGCACCGTTAAGTGCAAAAACTGGCAATAAATAATTCTTCCACCGGCTTACAGTTCCATGCACTACACACTACCTCAAAATGTAACTTTCCCCACTAAGGATAAAAAGTAATGCACTACATACTTCAGTAGTGGGATCAACAGAATAAAAGCAAAACGCTCCCATAGAACCCACACACAATCCACAATCACTTCTTATACCTGACATTATCCAGGAAGGTGGGATATAGGTTTTTTGCAGCTATGTTAAGATCCATGCCATTATAGGAGATGTTTTGGACAGATGGCCTCTGAGAGAAACGGCAACGGATATATAAAGCCGTCCTTCAAAAAGTAAAAACCATTAGGCATTTGGCCACAAAGTAAAACTAGGTCTTAAGAGACAAGGTACTGTCCAGGAAAACTGCAGTGACATTGTAAGATACTGGAAGTATCAGCACCAGAACAAGAGGACACAGCCTCAAGCTGTGCCAGGGGAGGCTGCCCGTGGAGGCGGTGGAGTCACCTTCATTGGAGGTGTTCAGGAAGAGGCTTGATGGGGTGCTTGGTGCCACGGTTTAGTTGTTTAAGTGGGTTGGATTGTATTGTATTTAGGTGGGTTGGATTGGTTGATGGGTTGGACGTGATGATCTTGAAGGTCTCTTCCAACCTGGTGGTGTATTGTATTGTATTGTTTAGTCTGGATGTTAGGAAGAAGTTCTTCACAGAAAGAGAGATTGGCCAATGGAATGTGCTGCCCAGGGAGGTGGTGGAATCACTGTCCCTGGAGGTGTTCAAGAGGCAACTGGACGTGGCACTTGAAGCCATGGTTTAGTAGTCATGAGGTGTTGAGTGACAGGTTGGACTTGACGATCTCTGAGGTCTTTTCCAACCTTATTGATTCTATGATATGTTGCTGCTCACTGTTCAAACAAAGAAGCTGAAGCTATGAAAACTTTCATCTGCTTTCATCTGTTTATATTTTTAGCAAAAAACTAGGGAAGCAAATCAAAATTTGAAGTATCTTCTTGATGGACTTTCATTGTGTTGTTAGAAGAGTGGTTAGAGAGGGAGATGGGAATAATGCAAGGGGGTTTGTTTGTCTGAGACTAAGCAAAACTGAGTTTATGATCTTTTTCCTCATTGCAGCAAATTCTTGAATTCTTACAAACTTTTTTTCATGCAACAGTTTGAAAATTTTGAGAACAATTACATAGACATTATATAGATAACATGATATCATGGGATGAAATCTGATCCCAAGTTCAAGCTTCTAAAAAAAAAAAACCAAACAGTAACATGAAACAAGTTCAGAGGTTTGCTAGAGAATGAAGAGCAGCATCACCGTCAGGAACCCCCCAGCCACAAACTTTGGTATTCTGTACAAAACTGGTTTTATACTCTTACTCTTTTATTATTATTATTCATATAGAATCATAGAATGCATTGAGTTGAAAGGGGCCTTCAAATCTAGTTTAACATCCCTGCAATGAGCAGGGACATCTTTGACTAGATCAGATTGCTCAGGACCCATTGAGTTTGGCCTTGAATGTCTCCAGCAATGGGTCTCCAGCACGCTTCTGGGCAGCATGTTCCACTATTTTGCTACCTTCATTGTGAAGGGAAGCTCCTAATATCCAACCTAAATCTACCTTGTTCTAGTTGAAAACAATTGCCCCTTGTCTTTCTCTAAGTAGTCTCTCCCCAGCTTCCCTGTAGGTTCCCTTCAGGTATTGAAATGTAACTATACAATCTCCCTGGAGCCTTCTCTTCTCCAGGATGATCAATATCAACTCTCCCAGGCCATCTTCATAGGAGAGGTGTTCCAGCCATCTGATCATCTTCATATCCCTCCTCTGGACCTGCTCTAGGAGCTCCATGTCCTCCTGTGTTGAGCACTGCAGAGCAGGACACAGGACTCCAGGTGAGGTCTCACCAGAGTAGTAGTGGAATCACTTCTCTCGATTTGCTGGCCACATTTCTTTGATGCAGCCCGGGATATGATTTGCCCTCTAGCCTGCAAATGCACATTGCTGGATCATGTCCAGATTCTCATCCACCATTATCCCCATGTCCTTTTCTGCAGGGCTGCTCCCAACCTCATCATCCCCCAGTCTGTATTGATAATAGTTTGCTTACTTCTAGACTCTTTGCCACTTAACTATCAACAATAATCAGATTTCTGAACAGAGGTCAGGAGTATTTTAATTTCTTAGAAAATCCTAGTGTTTCCCTAATTCTTTGAATCCTCCTTAAGAACAGTCTAATCTAGTAGTTCTAGTGATCAAATCACAATGAATCAACACTAGAAGAGGGCATTTTTCCATTTTAAAGAATAAAAATGCCCTTATCACACAAATGTCTGAGCAAGGCTGTTAAAATCCAGTGCTCATGTCAAGCTCAACTAATTACAGTTTGTTACTAGCTGCTAAAACCAGCGTTGTCTAGGAGAATGCAAAGGATCAAGTTGGGATTTAATCTTCCACCTCTTCCACCTGACTATAGCGATGTCTTCCATCCTTGCAAATCTCATTCTTCTCCCCACGTGCTTACTCCATGCACACTCAGCTCTGTAAATAAACAAGATGAGCCTTTAAACAAGGTGCATTCAGACGATCTGCTTTGGCAGCTTTCCTCCTTTGGAGTCTAAGGAAGCCAATAATAAAGACAATATATCTGACACTGAAAATTTAGTGGATGCACTTACAATACATAATAAAATTTATACTCTCATATTTTATTAGAAGTATTACCTTTTAACCTTGCTAGCAAAAAGCCTAATCTTTTACAAGAGAATTACTGCTAACAAAGAAATCTCAAAGAAAGAAAGAAAACAATTATTAAACCAAATTTAGGGTAAAACTAGAGGCATTCAAGTGACCTCCTGGTGTTGTAAATTTTAGGTTGCTTGTGTGAAAAGCAGAAGACACATTAACATTTGTGTTTGTTAACATTTCAAACTACCTTTTTTAGGATTCACAGATATCAAATGCTTGCAAAACAAGTGAAAAGCTTACAAGTACATTATTTCCATTTTTGCATCTTATATGGGAGTCTAAGACACTTGCAACTTTTAACATATGAACTTCTGCAGCTACAATCAATAAAGAATTTAACAGAAACTAATGAAAATAGCCTCATTTAAATAATGACAAGCAGAAATCCACCCACCCATTCCATAGAAATTATTTATGTCTCTTGAGTGAGGAACATGTATCTCATTAAAGTAGGGGAAAAGACTGGAATGGAGTACCAGCTTTAACGTTCAGCATTAACCAGATGACCCTTAATGTATTAACTTTGAATTAACTTCGATAGTAGAACAACCCAACTCTTCTCAAACTTCTGTATGTGAATTTCTACTTACCAGAAAGGGTAATGCACTTCTGTAAGCTGCTCTACATCTCACTCAAAACTGAATTTTAGCATGTATCTTTAGCATTCTGCTGTATCACTTTATATGACAGATATTCTAGATAGAAACCCAGAGCACTGTTTAGATCTGGTTCAGTACAGTGGGAGCATGATTTGATATTAAAAAATATCACTGAAAGGGACACTTCTTGTGCTAACAAGAAGTTAAATGGTTGCATTTGTGACCACAAGAGAAGAAAGAGTGCATTGAAGATGAATTGCAAAGGCCTGATCAGCTCAGCACCATGATGGCTCTAGTTCATAGATTCATAGAATGGTCTGTGTGGGAAGCGATCTTAAAGACCATCTAGTTCCAACCCCCCTGCCATCGGCAGGGACACCCTCCACTACACCAGGTTGTACAAATTCCCAGCCTTGTTTGGAGAGCTCTACTTTCAGCCTCATAACCTAGATATGCTATAAGCTGATGAACTTTAACCACTTGGAAGATTTACTTAATATAGATTAAGTCAGGCTCAGCTCAGCACTAGTGGCTGTGCAGAATAAAGACTCTGTTTTACTTCATACTTTGTCACATTGTATTTTGTGACGAGCAAGCCCCAAATTGAAAACATTGACAGATGATCCAGCAGTAAGACAAAACATTTAAAGGACTGATAATCATCATGTAGCAAACGTTTCAGGTGGCTAAAAGCGTCATAATTCTATCACTTAATATATTTTAGTAGTCGCACAATCTCAGCAACCCTCCTTTTCAAGGGGTGGGAGAAGAGGTTTTTATCTGCTGGCATCACCCAAAAATTTTAAAGCATGAACAAATACAAACTGAAAAATAGCCACTTTGGGATGAAGCTGCTCACAAGTAAGCAGATAAATTGTCATGTTATATGTATGAGGTTTCAATACTGCAATTACTTAGGACATAGAGTTTATGCAGTCAGAAAATTGAAACAATGGCAACACCCTTGTATGACTGAGTAGCTCTTCACATACTGTAACAGCATCCTTGAATTTTCAGAAACATGAATACAGCACACACATGGACTGTAGCTACAATTCAAACTGCAATTGCAATACACAGGGAGTAACCAGTACACAGTACTAGACAAGAACATTGATACCACACTTAGGTGTCTCACAACAAAAACAAAGAGAGCAGCAAACAATACCATCTCCCACAGATTAAAAGAGACAGTGATCTTTGATTCAGCTTAGATAACTGGTTTAATGTCAGAAGAGTTGGACTTCATTATTTTATTTATTCTATAATTGTTCCAGCACACAGTTAAAATTCTTCAGTGGTAGAGGGTGGCCAGCAAAAATAACTCCAACAACTTGTTTCCTGGGTACTGGGAATATTTACACACAGTCAACTAAACAACTGAATTGCATTTGTCACACAACATGCCACAATTGCCCTATCTTCTCAATCATTTATTTACAGTTCTGACGCAGACACATAAGCAGAATTCTGTGTCCATCTTATAATTTCCATTTAATTCCACTCTGTTTGCAATAGTATACACAGAAAGAGGTTTGCAAGAGGAATTAATCATGACAAACACTATGAAACAACTCTGGGAACAAAAAATATGTATCAATCATAAGCCTGTATAGTTGTACAGCTCAGTTTAATGAGAATTGATGAACCTGTTAAAGTTATGCCCAAAGGTTTAATTTTAATGAGTCCCATGATTAGGGAAAAGAAGAGGAAACTATTCAGTTTATTCTAAATATTAAATATTGACTTTAAATTATATATTTGGAAGGAAGATTTCAGGGGTTTTTATTTTGCCCCTTTGAGTGTTAACAGCAAGTTTAAATTCTCTATGCACATCTCTTTAGTAGTATTATGCACTCAAGTACATCTTGTCTAAAGCTGAGGTGAAGAATCAAAGTCATACTCTTCACTAAAGTTATACTAAAGAGTTCTGCTTTAAAAATATTTAGGAGTAAACAGTCATTGTAGCTGTGGCAAGTGAAAAACAAAGTGAAAGTTGTTGCAAAGACCAGAAGGAAGTGTCGAAGACCTTAAAGTGGTGCAGCCACAGTGAAAGCAGAGATATTGTTATGAAAACCAAGGTAATTCTCTATTGTACCTTCTTCACAATGGAAGTTAATCTTGGTTGTCCTTTTTACTAAAGTAGACATTAATGTTTAGAGTTATCTGCATTATCCTTCCTCAGATTCACACAAGCCCTTTCAAATAATAATAAAGCATTACTTTGCCTTATGGACGAGACAAAAACAAACTATGGATTGAATTTTCATGTGAGAGTGAGCTCCTCAAATTTTGCCCTGAGACAGACTGTAATTAAATGTTTGTTCAGACTTCCTCTTCTTCAACTGATTTAATACATTGATAATAAGTCTTATGTCAGCACACTGACCCTAGAAAGCTAGGCGGTGCAGGGCTAAGCGATGAAGAAGCAAATGTGAAAGGGGATAAAAGCTGAAGGGAATACAAATCATAGCAGACCTCGGAAATCAAAGAATGCTGAAGAAAAAAAATTTCTCACAAACAAAAATGCAAAAGATTTCATGGTTTCTTTACATTGTGGTATCTCCTTGGATTAGAATAGTAACCCTATATATGGTGTTATCTTGCAATTAATATATAAATTATTCATTGCAATGTAATCTGTAGGGGAAAAAACCCTACAGCACTCATTTCAAACAAAAAAGCTACCTGATCTAGTTCAGGTCTCTCCCTGGACTGATAATACCTGGGGGGCCACAACACAGAGAAAAACAACATAGCATTATTTTAATGTTCTCAGAAAGGAAATCCGAGTTGCACTGATGCTCTTGAAATTGTTGTGTCTCCCAGAAAATGCACAGAACAGATGACATAAATTCAGCTTCATTTCTGATTTGCTCCATTTTGAAATAATAAACCTCTCTCCTCAGATCGCAAGATCAACAAATGTGCACTTTCTAAAAGCTATTTCTGAATATTTTAGAAAGCACAAGGCACTTTCAGTGCAACTGGCTTAAACAGCATCTGCAACTTGGCAAAATCTCACAGTAAAACAGCTGTAGCTTTGGCAGCCACCATCACTGGAGGTGTTTAAGAGACTGGATGAGGCACTTGGTGCCATGGTTTAGTTAATTAGATGGTGTTGGATGATAGGTCAGACTTGATGATCTCAAAGGTTTTTCCCAACATGGTCTATTCTATTCTATTCTATTCTATTCTATTCTATTCTATTCTATTCTATTCTATTCTATTCTATTCTTCTAACACCTTAGTCCCTCACATGTTCATGCTTAGTTGTTTAGAAAGGAGTGCACTGGTTCTTCATTTCTTTATTGACAGCCCAAACCTGTCTAGAAAACAGCATGCAAACTGTCATTTTTAGTTGTTTTTAATCAGATTAATTGAAATGAATAACTACTTGAAATGAATTCTCTCTTTCCAGCCAAATGCTCTTAGGAGGACACCTGCATGTAAGAGGACTTGATTCAGGGTTCCAGCACTTCCCTGAGAAAGAGAAAATACCGCAAAAATGCAGTACCTGAACTATTCATGACTATGTGCTAATCCACCAGCCAAGCCAGAGGTTGTGGGAGCAAGCAGGAGCTTCTTCATGTAGCCAGTTGAATGATTTTCAGTTCATAACACACATTCAGAAATCTTCTGCACACTTGTACCTAATTACAGTTAGCAGTGTGCACTCTATTAACAAACACCTTTTAAAAGTAAATAGTCTGAAAACTCAGGCAAATTGAACCACTACCTCTGATACACAATTCTGGAATAAGAAAATGCTATGCACCAAATTAATTAGGTTAATCCATTATTGTTAATAGCTATTAGTGGTGCACACCAAAAATGTTGTGCTAAGTATGTTAACATACTACTCAAATGTGGCTTCTGCTTCAGTGCAAAGAATACTTGATTGTCAGGAATTAAAAGGGATTGCTGTTGTTGTTGTTAATTAGAGTTGGTTTAGGGTTTCTTTCCAGTTTTGAAAATAAAGCCTCTCCTGGAAATGTTGTTGTGACACAGAGAGTGTAAAACAAACAAACAAAAAACCCCACCAAAACAAAAAACCACAACCAAACACCAAGGAGAATAATTACTTTTATTATTGTTGGTATTATTTATATATTTTACAAAAATTCCTAATCTGAGTCAAGTAAAAGCATTTTATGCTTACTCATGAACCACCAAAAGGTGCAAAACACACTGTCTGCTTCAGACTCCACTCTACATTGCAGCACTTCAGAAGGAATAAAGGAAAGAAACTGGGAAAAAGAACACTCTCATTTGTGAATGTTACCAGCTACAGCCTAGTTTTTGAATGAGCAATTACCTACTTAGGGCAGACACATTTATAGCTTTGACCTAACTACAGCATATTTTCATCACTTTTTCAGTTTTCCCTTATTTCTTTATCTTCCATCTGTTCTTTCAGCATTCCTGTTCAAGCAGTGGGCAATGAGAGGCATTCTCTACCAAAGTGCTACATTCTGAATTTGGATTCTAATTAGACATTTATTATTCTGCTGCATCATTGAACACATATGCAACAAATCTATCTGGATCTCATGTAGTTTATTGCAATTTAACTTCACTATTTCCCATTCCTGCGTTAATGGCATTGAGAAGACAGTGATTAAAACCTTTTATTTTTTGCAAATGGAAGAAAATTTAACAAATTGGTTTTCTTGATTAATTGTGGTTTATACACTGCAACTACACAGTTACAAATTTAATCCAGCTATTATTGATGACCTCACTGTGCTGATAACAAGTCAGCTCCAAAATGTTTTAAGAAATGCACAACAGAAAAGGATTGAAAGGTTCACACATCTAAGCATGCTGAACTGATCTAACCAAATAACTTTGAATATGCAGCAATGTAAAGGGTCAAAAAGATTATCAGAATTCACTCTAAAGTCATTCAAGCTCAGGATAAAAGAACATATATCACCATGCTGAATAAAACTAAGCCTTTTGTTGGATGCAAACCTTTTTACACAAAATAAAAAGTATTGTACTGGGCAGTTATTAGCTCACAAAGTAACATCCTCAATGACAACAGAGTAACTCCCTCAAACGTTTAAGATAGCTAAATTCATTCCTGAAAAGTAGTAGCCTGGCGCTCAGTCCATACTTAAGAATTCAGCTAAACTACAAAGATGAAAGAACAGCACCACCTAGTTCTCTATTTAAAAGTGTTCAAATATTATCATCCATTGATTTATTTCTGTAATCTATATTCACATATGTGTGTGTATTCTACAATGAAATCTGTCAGATTTCCAAAGGAAACATTAGTAACAAGTTTGTCAGGAGTTATTAAACCATCTGATGTAGATGCTTTGCAAGTGTATTCTGGAAAAATAAAAATAAAGCCTTCAAATGCAAAAATGCTAGAGACTTGGAAAAATAAAATACTGTTCTGAAGCACAATAAACACTGAATGAATTGCTCATCCATCCCTAATATTACTTGTGGGAACATTTCTCTAATTTAAGCAAAACTGTGTTTCTATTGATTCCCCTGTACAGCAGTCTGACATTTTACAGTAACTATATGTGTTCCAGATGCAAAAAAATATATTCATTATACATGCATCACAAAAGCCTCAGGAACACGTTTTAAACACTGGTTATAGCTCATGCAGGTTGCTTCATATTTCCTACTTTGCAAACCACAGAAACAGGGTAGGCATTTTAGTTGTTAGACTGAAAATTTTCACATCAAGAACTTCCCCGCTGAAGAATGTTCAGATATCCATCTCTTACTCAGGAGGTTCACTATGACAAAACAAACAGCACCTAAGAGGCTGCCAACTCCTACCATGTGGACATCTTCACCGAATAAGAATAAGAATAAGAATAAGAATAAGAATAAACCAGGTTGGAAGAGACCTTCAAGATCATCGCATCCAACCTATCAACCAATCCAACCCACCTAAACAACTCAACCATGGTTTTACTAGCATAGCTGCCTGTGTTTCAATTTGATAATCATGTGCAGGACACCTATTTTTCTAGCCATACAAGCTTTTCTACAATCCCACTCAGATAAACAAGCATAACAGCAGTGGATCTTTCTGAAGACATCCTCCATTTTGAGATTGCTATTCACCAGTCAGTTCTGGTTCCATATACTAACACACACTGCACTTGGTATTTTCTGTAAGGCTCTTAATTGAAATAAAGCACAAGTGACACTATGACTGGTTTGGAAAGTGATGCCTTTCACACCGTGCTGGCATGTCTTGTAACATCACAGACAAAATGGGAGTTAACCACACCCACAAAGAATTTTAGCTGCGCTTGAACAAAACGTTTGAACCAAATAATTGATTTATCTGACTTAAACCAAGGAAAATTAAATACAGCCACTTTGAAATGATCTCATGCAGCACATTTGTATCAGTCTGCTGACGTTCATCTAAATGCCTTTTTTTGATGTGTTTTTTAAGTGGAGAGTCATAGCAGGAGAAAGATGAAAAGGTGTGCTCATATCCTGCAAGCCTGAAGTCATGGCATGTTTTGTTCCAGCCTAATCTTCATCTATAGAAATACAGAATCTTAGAATGGCTTGAGTTAGAAGCAATGTTAAAGAACACCTAGTTCCAACCCCCCTGCCACAGGCAGCGACACCTCCCACTAGACCAGGTTGCTCAAAGCCTCATCCAGCATACATACCTTGCTCTTTCACAGCAAAGGCATTTGTGGTAACTCTGAAGGAGATGTTTTATTCCTAGAGAAAGTAGTTGCCCCATTCCTTGTCCCTATCTGTCTACCTACCTACATATCACCCATGGAGCCTGCTTGCCACTGGTTAATGACAGGTTAATGCACAATACAATCAATTGAAGAGACCTTCAAGATCTCACGTCCAACCCATCAACCAATCCAACCTATTCATACAGTCTAGATCTGAAGGTCTTCTGGTATTCTAGTCTAGCCTAGTCTATTCTATGCAGGATCCAAAACCGGGGCCTTTAGACTCGGGGTCCCTTCACGCACTCAAGTTTGCAGCAGCAAACAGAAGGAACGAACAAAGCTTGGTTTTATTGTCAGCTATCCTAGGCAGAAAAGGCCTGCAGGGAGATTACCCTACATCTGTAACCAACTAGTCACCTATTTTAACATTTCCTTCTGAAGAAGCTGTCTTTGTGCAAGAAGTTCAGATGATAAGGGGGGGAAGCCTGTGACATTAACAAGTCATTAAACAGCATTTTTTTTCCCCAGTTCTGTTTTCCTGCTGGGATTTACATTGTATATCAGTTTGCAGTAGGCATAATCTAATGAACAATCAATGCATCTGAACTTCCAAATCCTGCAATACAAATTTCACAGTAAATGAATATTCCCTATAGGACATGTTCAACTGCCTTCTTTATCCAGATTTCCTATCATTCCATTTTGCATCAGATGAAGAAAAAAAATGTAATTTTACAGAACATAAGTATCACTTGCTTTCCTAAGACCAAAGCAAATCTGCAAAATCTGATACAGTTATTATTCCCAACATCCAAAGACAGTTTGGGAAATTGTGCAATCATGTTATTTTACATGACACCTCCCCCCACCCAAGTATTAGTTACACAGATAGGCAAAAGCCTGGTCATTTAATCTTATATTACAAGATACATAACAGGACAGCAAAAAAAGGCACATATATCTATACCCATTATGTTCCTTCCCCACCACCCCCAAAATTCACCACTCAGAACACCAAGCAATGATTTGTAATTTGAAAACCAAGGATGACTTAGAAAGGAGAAAACATTTTAGTCTGATCCAATTCTAAAACTCAACTTACATTGTGGGGAAAATGTTGAATTTATGTGAGCCCTGGACCATTCTTCAAGGGGTAAATGAAACTTACTCACTCTAACAGTCTATATTTTGCATTTTACATATCAAAAAGAAGCATTAACCAGTACAGGTACTGAGGAGAGTTGTGTGGAACACTTGACCAAAAAAAAATTGCAAGGAAGATAAGGAGAATGTTCTGATAAAGCTGGGCAAATAGTCACGGTGTTAGCCCATACTCCACTTACCCACTACTTGATACACATTGTCTTGATCATGTTTGTTTATGCATGCAACAGTCATGATATGTCCTAAGACTGCAGCATGTTAGATTCAGGATCCCAGTCTCTAGAGGAAAATCATTGCTAACTTCCTTTTATTCCAAAAGATGAGACATGCTCTCTTTGAGCATGTAACATCCTAGTAATGATCAGACTTGATATTTAGGTTCTGAAAAACTTCCCCTTGTTAGATGTTGCTAATTTTGCTACAACTTATTTTAATTTAAAACTGAAAGGATTCCCATTCAACTGCACGGATACAATGCTTTTGTTCACCAGAATGACCATTATGCAAGATGGCATGTACAGTTTCCTCCATAGTAGTCCAAGCCTCACCTATTTGTCGTAGTATTACAAGGCCACACTATACAGGCCTGGACACAACAATAATACTGTTAGAAATCAAGAAGTGAAGTGGAAAAGTTAAAAAATTGTGAAGCTAGGAGGAAATTGCAATGCCATGCTTACTTAGTGAACCAGACGTTCCACATATCACTTAAACTCATGAAAAATTGCAACAGCAGTTAAGGTTTCCTCCAAACAGGCAGAAAAGAAGCTTTTTCCCCCTCATTTTCACTACTATTATTTTAGATGTTAACAAAGGAATTAGTGTACAGGAAATACTACAATATATTCCAGCCATATAATACCGTTTTATAACCTGCCAAAGATTTGAGATACTGTTCAACCTCGGTTATGGATCAGTTTGGTGAGCAATACCGCTCGTCACTAGAGTTTTTCTTCAACTTTGCAAACAGCTGCAGTTTGACTTGTATATGTATACACACACACACCCCTATATACACATTTGAAGATACAAACAATTTAGTCCAGTCAATGAACTGAAGCATGAGGAAGTGTTTTTATACATAAAACAAAGTTTTATTTTCTTTGTATGAAGTGTGTAAAGCAATGGAGACTTCTTCGCTGTTGTTCAATTTACGTCCGTCATTGTATCACAATGAAGCACCAATTAGCACGTCAAGATTTAAGCTTCGTATGTGAAAAATATATTAACACTCAAAGAAGAAAAGAACTGAAAGGCCTTTGAAAAGGAAAAATATAAAATGACCTTGACACTGTATATATTCTGTACCATTTGATTTCTCCTGCTTCAACTCATGTCTTTTCACTTCATTAGGGACTAACCAGAACAGCCTTTCCGCCTTATAGCGTAGCAGGAATAAAACCAGGTCAAGTTACACTGTTAATCCAGCAGATGTAGGTCAGTTAGGGATAAATAACAGAACAAATGGAAAATACCAAAGCACCTACTACAACAACTGCTGCTGTGAAGCAATTTGGCCTTATTCTCTTCAGAGCTGTCAGTCAGTTGCAGCTGTAGAGTTTCCAATGTGCAGTTTTGAAAAGCCAAAGTTTTAAGACTTAAACTGTCAGTACAGCTTTGCTGGCCTACTCAGCTTCTGCCACAAGAAGTGACAAAATGCAGTGCATTGTATATTGATGATATCCAGCAAGGCAAAAGTGTGTTTTCGTATGCGGTCGATCATAATGTTTGCACACAACAGCACGCTTGGGATACTTTCACTAAGATTTGGCAACTGAATTACCATTATTACAGTCATTTGATTAATACTGGGGTACACAAGAAATTTTAAATGGAGCTGGAATAATTTCTCCTATAACATAAGTAAAGTCTCCTTTGCACTATCCTTCACGTCCAACAAAGACAGATGGTCAGCAAACTGTTTGCAGAAAGATGATGATAGAGGGGATATCAAAACTGTGCAGCCAACCACTACACTGTGTATATGATGATACCTGCTGTTTTACAAATAACCTAAACTGTTCCAACTCCAGTCACAGAACGAAGAATAAGCTGGAGAGGAGTTCAGGAATGTGTATCTCTGTTAACAAAACTTACAACAGATAAACATTAAGCTCTGCAAGAGCTTCAGGGATTCTAATTGAGAAACACAGACTAACATTAATTACTTTTCTGAAATGGAAGAGCAGCTGCCCATGGACCACTAATATTCTTTAAGAGCTATCTAAGAAAGAGAATCATAAAATAAGTATTACAAAACAAAATCGGTAGGAATGTCAAACTATATCAAAAGTGATTTGCTGCTACTTAAAATGGGAAAGCTATAAAAGTATTCACACTCTCCAAGTACCCTTTGGTTAAACTAGAAATCAAATAGAACTCAATTTACAGTTAGGAAGTAACGATCTTTCTCCCAAAATCCCAAACTTGTCATGCAGCAAAAATGCTCCTGAAGAAGGCTTACACAGAACTGAAGACCTCTGTTTTGCAAATAAAAGGACAGGAAATAATTGAAGCATGATTTTATTTTTCACATTTACAGATGTCAGGGAAAGAAGACAGAATTACAGGCAGGCTAATCTTGTTAAGACACAGAGAGTCTTCCAGTCCTTGTACAACAAAAACAACTACCTACATTCTTCACTAAATCCTTTATGCCTGTTCCAAGTTATCCATGTCCTACACACAAAGCATCAGTATGAAGAGAGCACTGGAAGATGCAATACACAACCTCCACTGTTAGCACTCTGTTTAGTCACTGAAATAAGTGTTCTCTGTTTCATTTTCTCCCCTTTTAAAATGATATTATGACAGTCCTATGCGTTGAGTGACATTTAAAGCACCTGTCCTGAGCTCATTGTGCATTAACTGCAGAAAAAAATATAAATGTTTGGAGTTTATTTTCCATTTTCACTTACAAAATGGGGAAGCATCCTGAAATGAGTTTTTTGGGGGGGAGGGAAGGAAAAATCAACACAACCCACATAAAAAAAACACAAAAACCCCAAAAGGCACCACATTCAGAACCCTGGCAAAGGTATCAACATTCATTCTTGGAAAGACCCTATGATTTTCAAAACATTTTCATTAGGTAGAGAAAGATAAGGTGTTCAAGGGCAGATTCCTGAGAGAAATCATTGTACAAGTTACTCCTTGCCACTGGAATTTGATATTCGCCTTTCTTCCTTCTAAACACACATCAAAAACTCCTTTGGAAGAAGGGATATGCTCATTAAGATCATACTTAATACTCGTACAGTCCCAGAGGAGACATGTACTAAACTATGTCTAATAGTTTTACCATTCCGCACTTGTTTTGAAATGTGTATTTTACCAAAGCATGTCAGGGATATCCTCCCCAGAGAAGACTCTCCATTGTTTGGAGTGTCTAATGGAATTAATCTGCTGTTAGATTAGAGAGTTAAAATACAATTGAAGTATTCCTTCTTTCTCTTGGAGGAGTCATTAAGAGGACAGTGACAGCACTTTCTATTCCTACTTTTCAAATGTTAGATGAAGAGAGAATCATCATTATAATACAGTCAACCACACTCTGGTTATATTGCTATTCTCTTGGCAAATACCTGAAGTCCATCACCATTTGTGAAAAAGAAAATAAATAATTCAAAATCCAATCTTGACATTACATAGCAATATTAAAAGATTAAATCTTTGGTGAAAAGAGTAAGGGCAATCATATTCAACACATTTTGTCAACAGTAGGATCAGGACAAAGTGATGGGAAAGGTAATTATGAGAACTAGGGCTTCTATAATAATAAGATATGGCTTAGACACATTTCGAGTACAATGGAATTGCAACCAACAAGCAAATAAGCTGAGAATTAGAGGAAGATTCATAGTTTTGCATTTCTGAAATTAATTAATTTTATAAAGAATCTTTAAAACACAACAAAGAAGCAGACATGAAAAATGGTCAACAGAGGCACTCTCCTTGATCAATGTTTCCATGAAGTTACTTCTTCAATGAGATGCTTCAAAACTGTTCACTGTTGATTCAGTAACCGAAATTTGATAGAAGTTTTGAGTAAGGGTGATAAATATCAGCCTGAATGATCCTTCTTCATGCATTCCTCAGAGAACCCTGTCATCATCATCAATGGGAATTCTGCACTGCTTGCTTACTTGCAAAATTGAATATGGACAGCTGTAAGATGCCAATCAATAAAAATATATGAACAAAGCAAGCAAAATAATTTGAAAAAAATATGAACTAGCCAGATAACACAACAGCTAGTAAGCCTACCAAGACCTGGTTAAACGGAGACCTTATTGCTGCCTATAACTGCCTGAAGGCTGGTTGTAGCCGGGGGGGGGTTGGTCTCTTCTCCCAGGCAACCAGCACCACAGCAAGAGGACAGAGTCTCAAGCTGCACCAGAGGAAGTTTAGGCTCGAGGTGAGGAGAAAGCTTCACTGAGAGTCTCGTTAGCCATTGGAATGGGCTGCCCAGGAGGTGGTGGAGTCACCATCCCTGGAGGTGTTCAAGAGGGGACTGGACGTGGCACTTGGTGCCATGGTTTAGTCATGAGGTCTGTGGCGACAGGTTGGACTTGATGATCTTTGAGGTCTCTTCCAACCTTGGCGATTCTGTGACACAAGTCATTTGAAGAGAGCCATCCTCACAGAGTTTACAGGATTACTAGATACCTTTGATTTTCTGTAGGCTGTATTAGGATAACAACAGTTAGGTGTCAAGACAATCTCTATGGATACAGCATGGGGTTTCCAAAATTTTGCTATAGAAATCCTACTGAAAACTCACAAGAGAATCTAGATATACAAGATACTGAGAAATGTCTGATGACTTTGTGTTAAATCAGCTTAGATTTTCTGAGGAGTGGTCATCTACACATCAGCTGGTTGGAATTTTTATTTTTTTTTTTAGATCCTGCTTGCAATATGTCTGGTCTTGGGAAAGCCTCATCCATAAGCAGCTATCTGTCTTCACTGATTTGCTACATCAGTGATCACAGTTTCAAACAAATTAAAGTGGCCCTACATTGTTTTCATGAGTAGATACGTTGCAAGCATTTGAAGTGTCTGAGCAAACCACGTTGAGAAGATCTGCCTAGTGTTGCTAGAGAACCGAAAGTAGGTATTTGCTACCACGCACAGCACTACCCAGGTCTTCTCAGAAGCAGAGCACATTAAGCCATTAGATGCCATTTGCATTATCACACAGCAGGGGGCTACAGCAGCTACAATTCCTGGATAATCTTAACCCATATCTGTATACTGTGAACCCAACAAAATTACTTTCAGTGTTACAGTTTCTCACATGGTAACTCTGTACAATAAAGAATTTACTTTCCTGGTTGCATGAAAAGGGCTCTGATGAGGTACTTGAGTTATTTTAAATACATGCTGTCCTCCAGCTGTTAAATTTTGTCAAAGGCTAAATAGGTGAAGTAGAAAAAATAATTGGAATGAAACAAAAAGTAAGATTGACTTTAAAGATATGTAATAGTTTAACCCCTTGGGATATCATTTAGGTACTCCAGAATCATTACAGTGCACAAACTAAGAACAACAGCAGCCAGAGATCCTACTATTTTCACAGCAAATGCTGGAGAGGGCAGAGCAGACTAATACTATACCCGAACTCAGCTGACAAACTGTTTTTCAGCTCAACATGTTATTACTCCCTTTTCCACCTCCAACGCTCCCTTTTCACAGCATGCAGTTGACACTGGACTCTTTTACTTCTTGTTTGCCTCCTTTCCAAAGAGACTGCTTGCTGTTAATGCTATTCCATGCACAAGCTGAGAAGCATTATTCTATGTCCTCTTCCCTCAGCTGATGCTTCATCAATACTCAGGACAGACTCCTTAAGCAAGTCTCCCCACAGATCCTGCCAGAAAGGCATACTCCCATACAGGACATACGTCAGCTTGACTCTTTGTCATCTTGTCTGTAAACTTAATTAGCTTCAGTACTGCTTCAAACCCTCAGAAGAGAAATCTTATTCACATACAGAGATAACAAAACACCCGAGTATCCCATGGCCCACAAACACGTAACTAGAGAAATGTAACAAATCCATTGAGCCACTTCAAAACAGTTTGGGGAAGCAAAGCAAGCCAACAGAAAAGGCTACTTTTAAATGCAGTTATAAAGATGCCAACAAGAAATGTGTCTAATAAGGTAACTGCCTGCCAGTTGAACCAAAACAAGCGGCAGGAACTGAGACAAAACATTTATGAAGTAGCACTACAAGGCAGACCAAAAGAATCTGATATTGGTAAACACAGTTACTGATTGCAACAGTTTCTCCTAAAAAATATTTACTCATCTTCCCTATTCTCCTTTACCTTAAGAGAAAATACTAGAACTTATTTGCACTGACTCCTGTCATCTGGGGTTATTTATATGCATCACCACCACCCTCCTGGTTGTTTTTTTTTCTTTTTTCCTCCTGGTAGCAGTGCTCAGAAAAAATGCCTTCTGAAACAGGGCTCTGCTGAAGTGTGGTATATTCAGTGCCTAAGTATTTTTGATTGAAGTTTGAATCAGGAGCCGAAGAAACAATTGTGTTGGAAACTAAAAAGAAGGGTAAGTTTTACACACACAGAAGGCAAGCTGGGTAACATGTGAAGCATCGCTTTTCCCCATCTGCAAGGACAGGCCCAATCTGGTTATTTTCACAGAGTCAGATTTGTATTACCCCCCTTTCCTTGCAACATGTTTTTTACCTGATCCAGTTCACAGAGTTTCATTTTGCCTGGCACACTCCCTGAGCTGCTGTGAAAGACATCACTGTTTTTAATCACTGGTTTACTCTCAAAGCTGCGATGTGCTGAATGCAGCTGATTGCATCCTAGGAAGGATCAAATCCTCCTCCTCCAGCAGCAGCCCCGATTTTATTGGTGACAGAAAGTCAGTCCAGACGCTTCTCCCCCCCTCCCCCCCCGCCTTCCTCTGCAGGGCAATGAATTGACAATTCACAGGGAAATGTAAAAGGCAGAGAGGAGCCAACCCCCAGGTGCAGCCCGCCACACATGCCCCAATAAATAATCTTGTATAGCACCAACACAGCGGCTCCTTGTGCAGTGACGTACAGGGCAACTCATAAACATTGGTAAAGAATACAAATAATCTGCCCGATGAAACTGTCCTTTGCAGCTGCCAAATGCACTCCCCCCAGCCCTCCCTTCAATCCTCGCCTTCACGACTGGTAACTTCCTCGGGAGGTGGAGCAGGGGCACTCGGAGGTTTCTGGCCGATTCGGGGCAGGGGGGCGGGCATGAAGCTTCGTGTTTCGGGGACCCTGGTGGCTGTCTCTGCTCCCGCTACGGGCTGCCAGCCGCAACTCCCTCCGGAGATCTCCCTACACATGACGCAGCCGAGGGAAAGGCGAAATACATTAAACTTGACGCGAAAAGGCATGACGGAGGCGAGAGGAAAAAATAAAATCTTGCAAGGTCACTTAGTTTTAATCGTCGCTTCCGATTCTCCCTGCCAAAGTGAGATACCCCGCACGCCAGCCCAGGGAAGGGGAGAGGTTCGCCTCACCGACCCCCGCAGCCGCCCTCAGGAGGGGCCGCCCGCAAGTAAGTGGCTGCGCGGCGGCTCCCTGACCCCGTTTACACCCGCCGGGCCGCGCGGCCGGCGCTCCCGTTGCCGCGACCCTCGCACCTGCTCGTCACCTCATCCCCGCCCCACCCCGCGCGGGGGATGGGGAGAGAGGGGGCTTCGCCGCCATCCCGCCGCCGATGAGGGGGCAAACGGCGACAGCACAGCAGCGCGGGCTTGGCTGCCGACTTGCCCTCCCTCGTTAAAGCGAGAGAGGTGTGGGGGAAGATCACCCGCAGGCAGACGCGCCAGTCACCGGCACCCGAGCAGCACGGCGCGCGTTCCCCTCCGCGGCGGCCGCTACCCTTTACTCGGACGGATAACGTTAATTAGGGGGAGCGGCGGCGGTGGTGCGGAGGGAAGAGAAGGCGGCAGTGGGGAGGAGGGGGAGAGGAATACATCTAGTCTGGAAACTAGCTGCAAGATGAGCCAGCTGGGGCAGGATGAAGGGATCCGCTTCTGAACCCCCGGCTCAGCCGATTACCCTACGTATGTATCTCATACCTCACATACAGACACGCATTCCGCCGGCGGCGCGAGCGAGGAACGGACACCCCTCCATCTCCCCACATCTCCTCCTCCCCCGTCTCCCCGCCCGGGAGGCACGGCTGGAGCCCGCACGTTTTCCCCGGGATGCTGTTGCAGCGCACAAGATGCTGCTGCGGCTGCACTCGCACTTTCGGGGGCACGCTTGCGGCGGGCGAGCGGGGAGGTGACAGAGAGTTGAAGAGGTGGCTGTAGGGGCTGGCGAGCGACTGAAGGCGACGGGGATAGGGGAAGAAGCGCGGAGGGCGAACGAGGGCGGGAAGCTGACTGGGGAAGGGGCAGGAAGGGTTAACAACCGTGGCGCTTTAGCGCTGGATAGCGCTACCCGAGCGGGCGGCGGGGGGCGCCTGGGGAGGAGAGGGCGGCGGGGAAGGGGGGAAGCCGCTAGAGGGTCGAGGGAGGCGACGGGGGGATGGGCGGGGGCGGGCAGGGGGGGCTGGGATGCCCCGGGCCGTGGCGGTGCCCCCTGGGGTCCCTCCCTTTCCGCGCGTGGGGCAAGGGTGGGGAGAAGGCGGTACCTTGGACGAGGATCCCGCAGAGGCTGTAGAAGCGCAGGAGCGCGCCGGGCTTCAGCCGCATCCTGGGGGCTCCCCTCGGGCTGGGTGGGCGCCAGGCACGCAGATCCGCAGCCTCCCGCCGCTTCGCTCTCCGGGCGCTTCCTTCCCCCCGCAGGAGCCGCCGCCGCCGCCGCCGCCTCCGCCGCAGTGTCTCCCTCGCTGTATCCAGTGGGGTGAGGAGGAGGAGGAGGACCAGGGTCGCGGGGGTGGATTGGGGAGGGAGGAGGAGGAGGGGGGAGCGGCTCTATCCGCTAGCTCCGGCGCTTGCTGGGCAGGTTCAGGTTCTCCCCCGCGGAGCGGTGCCAGGTGCCCCTGCTGGCTCCTCTTTCCCCTGCCAGCGTATCCCTCTGCCTGTCCACTCGCCTCGCCTGTCCCGTCCCGTCCCGCTGGCGGGCGGGGAGGCTGCTCCGCTCCCAGCCGCTTCCCAGCTCGAGACACAAGGGCAATCTCCGCTTGCGAGGCTCCCCTGGCCTTGCCCCGCCCCTTTCTGCCGGGATCCCCGCCTCTCGCCCCGCCCCCAGCGACACACCCCGGCCCTCCCTGCTCCCTGGGCACGCCTCTGCCACCGCCTTGGCCACGCCTCCGAGGCTTGACACACCCCTCGGCCCCCGCACCGCCCCCTCAGGTGGGTGTGTAACAAGCATCGGTAGACGTCCAATAGAAAGTCCCGAGATCGGACAGAGTGCCAATGAGGCGGTGGCAGAGGAGGTGCGCGGTGCCAGGTTACAAAACAAACGGGCGTTTCTCAGTCTTCAGCCGCCGGAGAGGTGCCAGACCCTACTCCTCCGCCGGTGAGTGGCAGTCGATTCGGGCCAATCGGGAGGAGAGCCGGCTCCGTGGCGTTTCTCCAACCAATGGACGACAGGGGAGGCAGAGGAGACAGGCGCGAGGCGCTGTCCAGACCCGGTCCTGAAGTGGCTGCTGGCGGCGCACGCGGCGAGGCGCGGGGCTTGCCGGCACCGGCAGCAGGAGCCTGAGGAGAGAAGGCAGCGCCTCGGGCAGTGCGCAGCGGGCGGCGGGGCGGGGGTGGTGTTCCCAGCTGCCACACCCGGCGGGGAGTGCAGCTACGGGGAAGCCGCTCACGCCGCTTCCGAAAGAGAAGCGGCAGGTGTCCCTCGCTGCGCGCCCTGGCCTTCAGCCCCCCGGGAGCCGGCTGCGCCGCCAGCGTTAGCGAGCGTTAGCGAGTCCCGGGGCCGGAGCGGCGCTGGGCGGCATCCTCAGGCGGTGAAGCGGGGCGCCTCGCGGATAGCAGTCTTCGGCGGCAGGGCGAGAGGCACGGGAGCCTGGGCCGGCGGCGCGGTAGGCGTTAGCTGGCGGGGCGCTCCCATCCTGGCGGCGTATGGGGGAGCGGGACGAGGAGCCCTGCGGAAGGCAGGGCCGGGCGGTGGGGGCGAGGGTCTGGAACAGCAGCGCGAATCCAGCCGGCTGCCCCGCAGGCGTGACCAACTTCCAGGTGACCGAGAAGGGAGTGACTGGGCCACTAGACAGGGCAGTAGCGCCTCTCAGACCGCTACCGACCAGCTTCTCCTCATCGCCGGCTGGACAGAAACGGAAGTACTCGCGCAATACGGCCGCTGCTGTGCAAAGGACCCACCCGGGCTGCTTCGGTCCGTGTAAGGCAGACGTAAAGCCCCTTCTCCTCCCTCTGCTTTTCCTCCCGTCTCCCTGAAAGCAGCAGATGAAGAAAGATTGGCTGAGCCTCCGGTATCCTCAGAATTAAACATGTCTGGATACGTTCACAGCAGTAGCAGTAAGAGCAGCTCCTCCCGTGAGGTACCCAGAGAATAAAAAAAAAAAAAAAAAAAGACTCTTTACAGTGTTGTCTGTGCTCTGAGTGGCGTGGAGAAAGTTTATTTCAAGGCTTCCTTTGGAAGGGCGTGTAGCAGTCATCTAGTAATCCTAAATTGCTTACGGTCTCAAAGACAAGACACAATGTATGAGATCCAAAACCGCAGGCAACTTCAGGTTTGCATATCTGGTGTTTAGCACAATATCATTTACCCTTTGCCAAAACCTGTCGGTGAAATCCGAATAATTTATTTGTAAGTTGCTGGATCTGTCTGCAAATGTCTGCGAGGGGGAATTTTGCTGCCCTATCTTGAAGAAAGCAGGATTCCCCTGCACTCAAATGTTTATAATGATCAGGTAGTTTCTCCACTTCTGGTTCCACCCTTTTTTTCTGATGAGGTTTGCTCTCCAACATGAAGCAGTACATTTCTCACAGCGCTCCTCTGAATTTCTACATTGATGTCCCATTCTTCAACACCAAAGAGCTTTAGTGAGATAAGTGATGAAATAGACTTACCTATAGGAGAGAGCAGTTCTTTAAAAGCTTATTTCTCTAAACAGTGCAATGTTTCTGATCATTGAGGAAGTACTAGCAGTTGTCAACTTCGCCTTAAAGAGCTTGCACTACAGTGGGATCTGGAAAGTTCTGTATATGTAGTCATATCTTGTATTTTTTTCATACGCAAGTGATGATTATGCTTAGCAACAGCCGAAACTGCATCAGGATGTGCATTGAGCTCCCTCTCTCCAAAAGATGTCCACACACAGTACAGAATCAATCTACAGATTTACATTTTAAATTTACTGTTTGTATGATTTTGTGTCAAATGAATATTGTGCACATCTCCATGCCTTAAGCAGTTTACTTGAAGACTATCAAAAATGTTGTGCTAGAATGTTCCCTAGAACAGGGAAGCATTTAGAGTCTGTCTCTGGTGGATGAGTAGATACTGGTTTTACTCAGGCTGCTGAAAAGAGTAGAAAATAGGCAAAAGGTTTTACCACTATTCTTAGGGTTTGGTACATGTAAACAAGTAATGAATGATGAATGATTCTCCAAGTGTTCTAGGTGTCTCACAATAAGGAACAAGCCATCACTTTTAAGGCAGCAAATGCTCAAAACTTGCATCTTTTTGGTTGGGGGGTGTGAAATTAGAAAACCCATTCTGAATTACTGAAAATAATTCAAATTCTTCACTAAAGCTGGACTGTAATCTATCCTGAAGTGCTTTTGCAGTGAAGGTGGCAACTGGCATCTCTTCAACATTTGACAAAACATACTTACAATTGTAGTCTTCACAGTATCGCCAAGGTTGGAAGAGACCTCGAAGATCATTGAGTCTAACCTATCACCACAGACCCCATGACTAGACCATGGCACCAAGTGCCACATTCAGTCCCCTCTTGAACACCTCCAGGGATGGTGACTCCACCACCCCCCGGGCAGCCCATTCCAATGGCGAACCACTCTCTCGGTGAAGAACTTTACAGTCTTACTCCATTCAGTGTTATAGGAAGGATATATTCCTAGCTTAGTGACTAGAAACTGTGAAAAGGCCCCCTGGCAGGTGTAAGAATGAAGCACCTGTTTGTAGGTCATGGAGGGTTCCAAGCACATGCCATTTTGCCACATCAGCATGTTTGGAAAACCTGGCCTGCATGTTTAAAAACACCAGCTGACTTTTTCCTCCCAGAACCCAGTACCGTGGATATTACATCACACCCCATGTCAGAAGCATAACCAGAAAGGACAATTCTCACCATTTGCTTCTGGCTCAAGTGGTTCTAAAATGAGCTAGCAATGTGTTGATAGGAAACTGGTTCTCAGGGAGGGTTTACATGACTCCTCTTCATCACACAGCAGATATCTTTACTCAGCATTAGAAAATGAAACCTGAGGTTCCAGCTCCACCAATGAACCATTGCAGCAGGGAGGAGTATCAAGAGGTCTTTGTGCTGCGTATGCTGAAGCAACTTTTCTGTCCATTTTTTCAAAAGAGAAGTCCCAGCCAGAAGCCCCTGGTTATTTTGATAACTATATATATGAAAAAATAATCATTCCAATCATTAGAACTGAGGGGTATGATATTGTAGTTCTGATTAATGCAGCTATGTTAATTTGACATAAATATAAGATCACATGACATTCAGTGGCACCTCACATCTAAACCTAACCTAAATGAGACAGAACTTTGTAACTGGCCTGAGGAGCTGGGGCTCATACACACAATCCCCAGTGGCCTCATTACTTCCAGACCAAAAGGGCAACAGCCACTGTTCTGGAAATACATTTCAGAACACAGTGAAAATTAATACCCTAAATTTCATCAGGAGATAAGTCTGAAAACTAGGTGCAGAAGGTAAACATTTTATCAGAACAAGAAAAAAGTTCTTCTGCATTATCCTGATTGCCATCAAAGTGATATAAATACTGCTAATGTTAGATAAAGCAAAAGGATCTAATCTTTAATCAGGACTCAGCACCTTCCCTCTCACTGAGCTGGTAAATAGCAAGTTGTCCAGCCTCCACCACACTTTCATCACAGGTCTTATATTGTGTTCTCCTACCTCTAGTATTTTTTCTTCTTTCTGTTGACTCAAAACCCAACAAACCATTCCTCTAGCAGAGCAGCCCGTGCTCTTAATTGTTTCCTCTCAATTATTCCCTGTTCATCCTTTTCTAGAGGGCACAGATTTCACAGGTTTCAGTGAACAGCTGATGAAACTGTACAGCCCCAACAGACAGCTCAGAGTGCAAATCACTTCATGTCCTGAGCCACTACATGCTTTGTTACTTTGCTTGCACCTTTTGTTTTTTTCTTTCCCTCCTGATCAGTGAGACTTTGGTGTTCTCTCTGAAAACAGAGAAAGGAGCCATCTGTATTATACTGGATGTTTACCTCTACAGTTTGCCTTGAAAGACAAGCAAAATCTGAAGTGAGAACCGTGTTTTTAATGATGCTTCTTGATAGTATCAGTGGACAACTGCTAGGAAAAGGAAATGATACCCAAGGAAAGTTTATTTATTTGACAAAACATTATGGTCCCATTGAATTCAGCGAACAGTGCAAGATGGAGAGAGTGTTTAAGAATAGAATAGCATAGCATAGCATAGCATAGCATAGAATAGAATAGAATAGAATAGAATAGAATAGAATAGAATAGAATAGAATAGAATAGAATAGAATAGACCAGGTTGGAACAGACTCTCAAGATCATTGTGTCCAACCTATCATCCAACACCACCTAATCAACTAAACCATGGCACCAAGCACCCCATCAAGTCTCCTCCTGAACACCTCCAGTGATGGCGACTCCACCACCTCCCTGGGCATCCCATTCCAAAGGGCAATCACTCTCTCTGTATAGAACTTCCTCCTAACCTCCAGCCTAAACCTCCCCTGGTGCAGCCTGAGACTGTGTCCTCTTGTTCTGGTGCTGGTTGCCTGGGAGAAGAGACCAACCTCTGCCTGTCTACAATCTCCCTTCAGGTAGTTGTAGAGAGCAAGAAGGTCACCCCTGAGTCTCCTCTTCTCCAGGCTAAGCAATCCCAGCTCCCTCAGCCTCTCCTCATAGGGCTTGTGTTCCAAACCCCTCACCAACTTTGTTGCCCTTCTCTGGACACACTCCAGCAAGTCAACCTCCTTCCTAAACTGAGGGGCCCAGAACTGGACACAGTACTCGAGGTGCAGCCTAACCAGTGCAGTGTCCAGGGGCAGAATGACCTCCCTGCTCCTGCTGGCCACACTGTTCCTGATGCAGGCCAGGATGCCATTGGCCCTCCTGGCTGCCTGGGCACACTGCAGGCTCATGTTCAGCCTACCATCAACCAGCACCCCCAGGTCCCTCTCTGCCTGGGAGTGAGAGAAGAGTGAAACTTCCAGTATTACAGGCTGTGAAAGATCTCTAAAAACATTTGTTCTTCATCATGTCCTATAATATATATATATTTTAAGTACATTTTGTAGAATCTAGAAGGTAGTGAAGAAATAGTCAAAATATGATTGCAGAGTTCCAACTCCAAAAAAAGCCCCACAGAAAAAAAAAGGTATGGAGAAGGCAAGCTGGTAGTGACAGAAGTTAGAGACAGATTCTATCCTGACTTGCAATACTGCTAACACTCACAACCACATTTAAAATAGTAATTTGGAAAGTGAGACCTATTTACATGGCTCAACACAAAAATGTTGTGACAAAACCCCCGTGCAGCTGCCATCTAGCCTTTAAGAAACACCTGCTTGGATAGCAGCCGACTCATGCAGTAGCAAGTCCTTAATTCTTTTATTTGCCCACTCCTACCTGAAAGCGGCAGCATGTCTTCCCTGTGGTGGAGGGTCCCCCCACTGAAACCGATATTTACCATCACAGAAAGTGCATTTCCCTGCTCAGTGCACGGGCCTCTATGGTCATCAGAGAATCAGATGTACTTCAACTGAAATGTGTGTATTTCTGGTTTATGTTACCCCTTTGCCACACCTCAGCAGCCAGGACAGGAGAGCTCGTTTTCTGTTCGGTTTGGGTGAGAAAGGCTTTGTGGTGGAGGAGGGTTGCCGATGTTTTAAATTATGTGGGTTTGGTTTGAGCTGATCCCTAACAGAAAATCAGGTAGCATTTACTTACCAGATGCTAGCAAAAATGCGTTGGTTTGAACAAACACTGTAACTACTAATTTAGCTAAATCTATCCAACTGTGAAAATGTATTGGCGTGAATAAAAATATAGAGACATGAAGCGCATTGCATTTTTTTTTGTTTGAAAAATTTGGCTTCAGCAAAGAGCAATTGAAGTTTGAAAATATGCTCCCCAGAAGAAATGTGTTCATTTCCATAAAACATATTGGTGTGTAAATATACAGTATGTATCGGTTCCAGAGCCATATTACAAATTCAGTGAAACTGTGCTCTGTGTTAGTAGGATGAATCAAGTAAAAAGGATTGCATGCTGCAATTACTACATATGAAATATGTGTGGGATGAAATTCCATTTATAAAGCAATTATAAATGTAAGATATTTCCCTGGCTTTTGTAGGAGAAAAAAAATACATCTATAGTGCACACTGTCAAGGCAATGCCGATGCAAGGTAAACCAAGGTCATACAAAACTGGTATCACCCACATTGAAAAGTACCTAATGTACACTTCGAGTTCATGAAAGCAATTGCAAAGGAGAATTACCAACGGTGAGTGGAAGCGGAATTATCTTAGTATCTGACCTCTCATTCAGACAGTTTGTGGAATGAAGGGACACAAAAAATGGTCTTGGCAAGACAGAATCATAAAATCCTAGGGATTGGAAGGGACCTCTGGAGATCATCTACTTCAACCCCACTGCTAATGCAGGTACATGTAGATCAGGTTGCACCGGAATGTGTCCAGGCAGGTTTTGAAAGTCTCCAGAGAAGGAGACTCCACAACCTCTCTGTGCAACCTGTTCCAGTGCTCCAGCACCCTTAGAGTGAGGAAGCTTCTCCTTTAATTCAAGTGAAACCTTCTGTGTCCTAGTTTGTACCCATCGCTCCTTGTCTTATCACTGGGCACCACTGAGAAGAGCCCAGCCCCATCCTAATGACCTCCACCTTTTAGATATTTATATGCAAATATAAATATTTGCCCCGGGTCTCTCAGTTTGTCCTTGTAAGAGAGGTGTTCCAATCCTCTAATAATCTTTGTGACCCTCTGTTGGACTCTCTCCAGTAGTTCCCTTCCCCTCTCAAGCTAGGGAACCGAGAACTGGACACAATACTACAGGTGTGGTGTCACCACCTCAACCTGCTGGACACACTCTTCTTAATGTGCTCCATAATGTTATTGTCCTTCTTGACCGCAAGGACGCACTGCTTCCTTGTGCTATCCTGAACTTCACCATCTTATGGTCACTGCAGCCAAGGATGCCTCCAACCTTCACATTCCTGACCAGACCTTCTTTGTTCTTTAGCACAAGGTCCAGCAGTGCACCTCTCCTACCTGTGTCAAACAGTTATCATCAGTGCACTTCAGGAACCTGCACCAGAACTCATGATTCTCCACACTTTCTAGTTAGATCCTTCTTCTCCTAAGTGTTGCAAAATTTGCAACATTTTATTATGTCCTGTGTCTTCTATCAGCAACAAAGCAGCAACTTCTTGAAGACATTTTAAAGTTATTTACCCCAAAGCACAAGATTATAGACTTTAACACCTCTTACACTTTTATTATGATGTAAGAGCATATCATGTACATTAGTTTACCGTAATGGATGAACATGGTTATTTAGAATACATCCTAGTTAACATCTTTGAAATGCATATTTATCCACTTAACTATTGTTGTTATTTCTGATGCTTCATAGTCGTTAATTGGTTTGTGGTTTATTACTTATGCACAGATTACGTGATGAGTTGAAACAAACCTCTCTTTCACCCAGCAGAGATGACAAAGAAACATTCAGACCCTCAGTAAACAGGAAGTTGTTCATTCTGTGGACCATAATGTCATCCATTTTACTCTCTTAAGAGCATCTTTGATTACCAGCACCAGTATATTTGCAATGATTTTCTCTAACATCCTCGTTAACTTTTTCAGACTAAGGTCTTCACATTAGTTCATCCTCAACTGAAAATGTTTTCCAACACTGAAAGTGTTTTACCTCAAAGAATTGAACAAATACATTGTTGTGCACATGCTAAAGACTCCTAAAATCTTTGTTCTAGCACACTAATGCTTTAAAAATGGCTCAGAATGGATCAGAAAAAGAGTGTATCTTTTACAATCTGTGTGAAAATCAACCCAAAGCCCAGGGAAAATAAAAACGCACACAACTGACTTAATAGATCATAGCCTTCAAAATTTCTACACATAACATCCCTGCTCAGCATTCTCCTAAGACTCAGGATGATTTTAGCCATGCAATACAGCCATCCAGCCAGTCTGTACTGCAATTTTACAGAAATACATGCATATGCTGTATGTGAGGACCTTACAGTCAGGAGAAGTTCATAATGAAAGAAATTAACTTATAGAATGTTTATGTTGCTTTTGTATTTTTATGTGGAAAACTACATTTACACAATAGCTTTGCTGTCTGTTTTCTTCCACTTCTCATCCCTCTGTAGTCCAGTTCCACCCATCCTCTGCATAACACAGAGCCTTGCTCTCTTTCAGCCCAAGGAGTAGCTCTATGGATGATTCATGGTTTGGGAGAAAAGGAAGACCTGTAATTTATTAGCTGGAAAAAAAATTGGGAAATTTATAATCAATATGGCAGAGGTCTGAAAGAAGAGCAAAAGACAGGCTAAGTGTAATTGAATGATGCCTTTGAGAACTGAATTATGTTTCACTATGGCACACAGTTCCTCTGTGATGCTAGGTAACTCACTTACACCAAATGTTTTTACAGTGGTAATAAATTGATATTAAAGTTCCTTTTCTGTTTCCAACTTCATACCAAAAAGTCATGCCTGCAGAAGTGTAAAGTACTGCAGATGTTCTAAAGCCAGTGTGAACTGAACTGGGAACAGGCAGAGCTGTGTAATGAAAGCTGGCCACTTGGAATTAGTGGTTACCTTTGACATTAATCTTAATTAAAAACTTCATTATAATGTATCTGCAGAACGAGGACAAATTAAGGTTGCATAGGCAAATCTGAATCCTGGCATTCCTTAAGCCTATGCCTTTTCAATTTCAGTGATGTTAGCATGTCTTTGTATATCTATTTGGTCATTTACTTTTCAGTTATTTTCTTTCATTCTTCCTTTGTTAGCTTATTAGCTTTGATTTACTTACTCCTTTGAAATATTTCCTAACATTTACAAATCTGTTATATATCAGAAGTGTGATCATCAGAAATGAAGTCAGTGAAAGAGTCAGTTTTTTTCCCTGAAGAGTTTGAGTCTCTTGGGTCAAGCCAATACATCACAAATGAACACAGACATTGTGATTACTAAGATAAATAACGCATTGATGGTGACTTCAGTCATCTTTGATATAAAAAAGAACAAAGTAGTGGAAGTGTATTTAGAAAAAATAAAACTGAAGGAATTATGCAAAATGCAGCAACTTGTCAGTTTCTGTTGAAGGTATTTCTTGATTCAGGGTAGGTGAGAGAGGCCTATTACTGGGATCACTTAGTTGGCAGGTAAAACTTCTAATTGTGTTGAAGCAGGACATTGTAATTTGTGATCACTGGTACGTATGTGATATCAAATACAAGCATGTATAAGTTTGATAAATTTATTTATATGAAGTCTACCAGTGGTGAAATTCTGGATCTAGACCTAGGGCATAACCAGCCCTGTTAATGTATTTTTTAATGAACAAGCACAGAAGTGAGCATGGCTTATTTTTCAATGCTCTTCTACATAATGATGCAGTAAAGCACTTCATTATATCACTTGCCATTGTGATATAGGACAGTCAAGTCAAACAGCTTTGCTTCCAGGTAGAAACTAGAAGCAAAAATGAAAGAAAATATACATAGCAGTATCTGCAGCCATTAGGAGATGCATTATTTGTTTTCCCACAGAAAGACTGCAATGCAGGAGATTTAATGGGTTGGCATCCATAATTCAAATTTCTATTGCAGTGAGCTACAACAGTTATAAGGGAAAATGTTTGTGATAAAGAAATACAAGAAACTATTAAAAGATTTTCAAGGTGCTTGTACGTGTTAAAGCACATCTAAGTTCTCTGATAATCACAAAATTGCTTTGTGGCAAGTGCATTTGGTTGCCATTAATAATTCAGCTTTTAGGTGATGGTACTAACAGCACTTTAAAATAGGGACACAGAAAGCAAGATTTTTCTTCTTATGGATCTAACTTATTTCCTGAGTTGTTTTATTAATGCCAGGACTGTATTGTAGCCTTTAATCAGTAAATGTTTTAGTGATAGATAAGAGTAAAATGAGTTAGGCTGAAAATCAACCCTTGCTAGAGGCTGTGGATAGAAACACTGTTAAGCAGGGACAAATACAAAATGTCATATTTCAAGATTGGGTTTTTTTCTGAGTTTCAGTTGTCTGAAATGTTTCACTTGCAACAGAGAATTTGCTTCTCTTCCTGAAATAATTGGATGAACTATGTCTCAATTTTGAAGATGAGAATTATTTTTATAGTACCAAACTATGGAAAGTCACTAAATAAAACTATTCTGCATGTGTAGCCTTAGTTTTTCCTCTGAAAGTATAGAGAATGAAATTAACGAATTATATCTGAGCAGCAGGCTATCGGCAGGAGGCTGGTTTCCTCCCTGCAGCAGAAATCAATTTGATTTTCTTCTGTATTTATAGCCTTTGCATTTCACAGAGGGCAAAACAGGTTAACTGCACAATTACAATATCTCACTTTAACAGTATACAATAACTATTTATTATATAAGAAGGTAAGTTGAAGAGAAAAAATTAAGAAATCTTATTGACGTTCAGTTCGTGCATTCTGTTCGGGCACCTGCTGCAGGAGGAAGATGGAAGGTAAGAGCAGATATTTTCCAATATTTATGTTCCAAAATATGGCTTGGCATATGAAAATGCTTCGGCACATCAAAGCTAATTACCACTGTAACATTCTGAAATACATGCCTATCTTTCTTTTAAAAAGATCTTAATTTCTTCAGATATTTATAGAAGATTAAACTTCCAGGACAGAGATTCTCTTTGTCCTTCGTATATGTTTCACACATGACATTTCCAAAAGCAATGACAAATTGTACATGGGCTCCAAGTTTGCTCACTGCTTCAGTAGAATCTGGGAAGATGTGATTCATCCTTTCTATGTCTCCTACAACAAAAGCACAGTTTGAGACTGTTAACCATGTGTTGCATAAGAGAGAATTTGAAGTTTGCAGTGGTTGGACTTTGTGGTGTTATTGTCTCATCATTTCTACAAAGGATTATACACTTTTGTTATGACTTGTTTAGATGTCGTTGAGTGTACTCGAATAGTGCTGAAAAAAACCTTACAGCTTCTTGATTGTTCAAGTACTTGGTTTCTGTCTTTGCATCCTGAAGTAGATTTCTGGTGGTGTTGAATCAAATTCAAGAGTGATCTTCTCTTAGAAATGAGCCTAACCCATTGCTGTGCTGTGGTTTGTGCATATACATTTGCAGACAGAAGTGGATGGGGTGCTACTTGTAGAAAATATTAATACTTTCATTTCATTTCTAAAAATTCATATGCAACTAGTGTGGAAGCCAAAGTAGTCACTCAGATGACTATTTACTGAGCATTGCAGATCTTTCAGTGTATGGAAATTATAGCAGCTAGCAGTTCAAACACTGAGCCATTTCTCCATACTCAACAAGAAGTCAGTGACTATAGCCTCTGTCTTTCATTTCCTTTACAGCTGACCACCACAGTACAGTAGTAGATCAAGATGGCCTGAAAGTCACTGCAAGTGAAAGCACTAGAACAGTCTGGAACAACTCCTGGATGCTTCACTGGGTTAAGAACTGGCTGGATGGCTGGGTGGAAAGCATAATGGTGAACAGAGTTAAACCCAGTTGGCACCCAGTCACCGGTGGTGTTCCCCTGGGCTCAGTGTTGGGGCCAGTTCTCTTTACTATCTTTAGCAATGAACAGGTGTTATGAGAAGCAGCTGAAGAAACTGGGATTGTTTAGTCTGAAGAGTAGGGTGCATAGAGACCTCATTTAACTTGAAAAGAGGCTGTAGTGAGGTGGGGGGTCAGTCTCTTGTCCCTAGCATCAGGTGATAGGATGAGACAAAATGGCCTGAAATTGTGCCTGGGGGACTTTAGATTGGATATTAGTAAAAAATTCTTTACTGAAAGAGTGCTCAGGCATTGGAATAGGTTGCCCAAGGAGCTGGTGGAGTTACCATCCCTGGAGGCTTTCAAGAGACATGTAAACATGGCACTTTGGGAGATGGTTTAATACCCATGGTGGTCTTGGTGGTTAGACTCAGAGGTCTTTTCCAACTGAAACAATTCTATGATTCTAACTGTGCAGCAGCTCTATTTCCCTGTAGCTGTTAGGTCTGGTTTCCTTTCCAATCTTTAAAACTGACAGCACTCAGCTGCTTTTCCAGATTCAGACTGTGGGGAAATACTAAGGCATAGGTACATTTGGGTGTGTCATTTTTTTATCCTACATGCTGTTACACAGAATCTTCAGATCATCTACTCTTCCTGTGCTTTGTACAGCACCATGGAGAGATCTTGGAAGTGTACAAGCTAGATGTCTTTTCTATGAAACTAAATCATGATATAAGATAGACAATACACTTTACTCATTTCACCAGATCATAGGCATTTAATACACAAAACCAGACTACAGCTGACTTCAGGAAACCTTCCCCACCCACATGCTTATAATATTTTCAGAACAAACATTTTGGTTATTTTGGTTATGCAGAGCCATTGAATATTATTATGGCTAGTTACTCAGAGGCATACACATATCCTTATCTACGTGGATTTCTTCAAACAAAATTTAATTGCACCAGTTTCATTATCGAAGGCACAATGTGATTTTGGTGTGTTTTCAGAAATACAGGAAGGAACAGGAAAGAAACCAAAACCAAAACCAAAACCGTTTGATTTGCAAAGATTTTTGTAGGCTTAGCATGAAATTGTCTTCCTTCACTGACAGCTTTTCCTTCGGGTCACTTGTAGTATATGCAATTGCTTTCCAAAACCTGTGTTTTCTAGAGTGTTGAGGGTTTTTTTGCAGACCGTGGGGCTCTGTCAAGGAGTTTAAATCTTCCTTATTTTTAACACCGGAAAACCAAGAGCGAGCAAATCCTGGATTTTCCAAGTAGCAGTTCAAGCTAATTTCATTCTCAGTAGGAACACAAGCGTTTTGCTATTTCCACAGTGAAAGGACCCTAAGTTTTTCCCCTTTGGTCATGGTGCTACTTGGGTTATCAGTACCTGTAAAGACATGTGTTGCACAGCCAAGTTCTGACTGAATTCGACTTGGGACCCTGTCTGAAGCTGATGAAATTTTTGCCAACCGGCAAGTAGCACGAAGATCAGCATGCAAGGGCACGAAGAAATAAAGCAACAAAAATAATTGTAAGGAGTATAATTTAGAGGAAACAAATGACAGATGTGTGTACCTAATAGCTTAATAGGGGATTAATTTAATGACAACACCTAAGGATTAAAAACTGAAAAGAAAAATGCCTGTTCCTTGATGCTTTCTTTCTCCTTAATATTCTCCTGCCGGGTTGAATGTTTTGGGATGGAAATTTTTATATCGTGGGACTGAGTGGTCATTTCTGGATTTAATTGCTTCACAATTGCATCCATAGGTGTGTGAGGCATCCATAAATGTTAATTATTTCAACACTGCAATACTTTGTTTTCACAATTACATTTACAGGCTAAATACTTCTCTACACTGTTTTAAGAAGTTCCCTTTCCATTTTTGTTATGAGAGAGTGTTGTTAGAGCATGTCCTGAATATGTCAGTTGTATAATACAACTGACAGTTAGCATCTGTCCCTCTTGGAAAAGGTTTACCAATGTTGGGCAGTGATGTACAGGTGCATCACCCACTTTCCACATGACTTCATTGACATTCATGCTTAAACAATCAGAAATTTCTGAGCTCTTCTTCTGGTGTGAATGTGTCCATGGTCAAGCTGTTTGGTTTTCCAGCTTTTCTCCCATGTGGTGATAGTGTTTAGTATTTAATTACTTTTTTTTTTTTCCCTATGATGCTGCTCTTTTTTCAGTTGTTGAGAGTTTCTGTGCTTCCTATTTGATGAGCTTAGCATGTGGAGAGAACGCTGTGTTCAAATAGCAGAAGATGCTGTTGATTTTCATATAATACCATTGTCCAAAAATCAGGATAATGAACTGTGCCAAATTATCATTTCTACAACAACTATGCAGTATTTCCAACTGCAGGAGTCATAGGAGTGTGAAGCATGCTCCTCAAATAGTGAGCACTGCCTAAAAATTGCCAGGATCATGCTGTAGCACATGTCAGAATGAAGAATATTGAAAGGAACCCCATGTTTGGCTACCACACTAGTTGAGATGTGAAATTCAGTGAATTTTCCAGAATGCAGCTTTGCAGCCTAGAATATAAACAAACAGACAAGGAACAGTTTCTATTTAGGCTGACCAAAGAAAGATGTCGTACGGCAGTCCAGAGCTGTGTATGCTTTATGCTTTAGGGAAAAATTGTATCTGTTGGTCTCAAATTAGTGGGAATAACTTCAGTCTGGCTGTAGTAATGAACATAGCAGGAAGAACAGTCATTAGCAGCCACAGAACTAACTGTTATTAGGAATGTCCATATGAATTAAAAAGAAGAGGGAAAGCAGAATGGTACTTAAAATGTTCAATTAACATACCAGACTCCAGCATGAAGGTTATGTAGTCAAGAATATTGCTGTGTAGCACTGTGAATGCCTTGGTATCTGTAGGGAAATCTTATGGAAGGTCAGAAATTAATGAAAATCCAATATTCCTATACCATTTAGGTCTCTGAAGATAACTAGCTCAAAATATTTCCGTGTTTATGTTCTTGCTTCTAGGGGATTTTCCTGTGTGAGACCTAAATTCTCTTACATGTTTGAATGGGAAATGCTATTGATACGCTACAGCCCAATGGCTTCCTTCACAAGTTCTTAGTTCCAGTGAAAGGCACACAGATTCTGCAAATTATCCAAGAACAGTTTTGTTTAGTAATCCTGCAGAGGGATTTCGTCTGTCTTTTATGTGATGCATCCATTTATACAGTACAGAATTTGCTATACATTTTCACTCACTGAATAAAATTCTGTACTTGTGTGATGCTGAGTAACATGTTACTGTAGAGAGCATAAAAAAGCTTGCCCTATTTCCCCTTCTCTTTGTGGTCCTGGTCATCTTGTCTTACACTTTCTGCATCGAAATACATAGCCCATTACTGCTGCTAGTTTTTCCAGCAACTTCTGTATACTGCTGTATTTTTTCATGTTGATTTGTCCTTCTTCATTCTGTGTTTTGTCATCAACATGTTATAGCAATTTCTCTCTCATTCCCCTATCAACTGAACAAGATAGTCTGCAATGATCGTGTGGCACTCCTTTAGCAACCTCTTCCCAACTCCACTTGTTTTCCCAATATATATTAATTTAGACCATTAACTATAGGATGTCTTGAAGCTAACAAAATCAAATGGCATGCTTTATATTGGAGAAAAATGTACTCAAACTGAATCTTTGCTGAACTCTTTTAGTTTTTCTTTCCATATCCATGTGTACTACAGCCATTAATTTTCATCTGCAAATGAGCTTCTCTTTCAATACAGCTGATTTTTGTTTGTTTTTCTTTCTCTCTTTTTTTATTTCATGCTTATTAATCTTACAATTAAATTTAATATAATAACAGTAAAACCAGAATCGTAATTGATCTCTTTCTAATGAATCAAAGCCTTGGTGAAATGCTGAGGATGCTTTACTGATGTCTTTGTGAAAGTCTGTTGTCCTGGTGTCCTTTTCATATCTCCTCAGCATGATGCAGAACTGGATAGCACAGCTTTCAAAGGTATTAAATGAGTAAAAAATGTAGCATATGTTCAAATGTAAATGGTCCCATTAACTCCTGTGGCCTTTACATGAATTGTTCCACTGAGCTGGAGCTACACCCCTTCACCGTTTCATATGAATGGATGTTCTGGTCCATGTGGGATAATATGATGGATTAGGAGCTATGCAAGTTTAATCTTCAGCTGGAACTTGCTGAAATATCTGCTTCATTATTCAGACTCTGAACAAAAGAAAACAAAATGCAGGAGATTTGAATTTGAAGTTCTGTTTTGATCAAATTGTGTAGAGTCTTGCTAAACGTTCACAGAAAAAGCCCATGCTAGGGGCGTGTGCTAGCTGCGGCCTGTTTTCATTAAATGGCAATCAAATAAATGTTGAGCTCTTTACAGCCAGCAACCCAGGATGTAGACAGCCACAGTTTGAATAGAGGCTCTAGCTAGCAACCATTTGCCATCAGTGTTTGGACTGGTTGAATAGAGAATGTGACATAATATTTATGGTGTCTCTTGGTCAACTAACACTTGTCATTTAAAGAAAAATAAATCACTGCAATCATTTGATTATAGTCCTAACTCCTTCAAACAAAGTTCTGTCAAGTAGTATCAGATAGAAAAAAAATGATAAATTAATGAATTCTAATGATTTTTTTCCTACTTCCCCAGCTACTAATAATATCAAATAACCAAGAGAAATGGGGGGGAAAAATGGTTTGCATTTAAAGCCATATCAAATCACAAAGATAAGATTTCTCCATCATTAATTCACCTTTCTTAGATTTGTGGATATAAATTGGAATGGGAAGATTAAATGCTTTAACTTTTTGCAGATTAAATTTTGCACAAGTGTTAGAGCTGCTGTTTCATTTCTTACTACTTAGTACTTTCATATGGGTTGCCTCAAACAGTGTTTTTCACTCTGTAGGGGAAAAAAGGCAAAACAAGCCCAGTGATGAAAAGTGGGTATATAGGTTTACCCATTATAAGAGATTTGAATTAATTCTGGTTTTTGCAGCATTAAAGATTATTTGTAGTGCTGAGTTCCAAATTAGAGCAATTTATGACCAATCTTTCTCAGTTTTATTCCATGACAGGAGATCACTTGAAGTGGGAAAGCAAGTAGTTTCAGTATCCAGATGTCTGGAGAGGAAGAAAACAAACCAGTCTAGCATTTGTTTGTTTGTTTTTTTCAAGACCACATCTGATGACCATCCAGGAAGTTGGCTTATTACAAAATATAGTTACTGACCCATCACATTTTAGAGTAGAATGTTAATATGTTCTATACCATGTGCTGCTTTCTACCTGGTCTTGCTATAGAAAGCCCCAGTGAGAGATTATTTTCCTTTTTGCTAACACATCTGCTTTAACCTGTTCACAGGAGAGCTGGAAACTGCGTTAGGAGTGTTCTAAGACGGCAGTGAAGTTTCTTAGTAGCATCTGAGAGAATCATGTTTAGCAGCTTTAAGAATCACACTCTAGGCAGTGATACTGAATAAAATCCTGAGACAGTGTGAGAATCAAGCAGGCAATAGGCTTCCAATACATAGGAGATTTAGAAGTTCTCTAACCTGCAGATATGGTATTGCTTACAGCATAATATTATATTAACATTTAGCAAATAATGTTGAAATCCTTTCAGAAATATCTCAAGTATTTACCTGTAAGAACTGTCAATTTGATTTGTTAGATTATTTAATTGTTAGGCATTATGCATGCACTTAATTTATGACTCTAGATGTAGAAAACATCTTGGTTTCAGCAACTGCTTAACTGCAGAGTTATGAAAGACATAAGCTGTAAATAAATAAAAAATAAAGGAATTAAAACACTAAGCTTGGATAAAAGCAGCTGATGGAAGACTTCCCATGTAACAACCTAGAAATATGGGAAGTATCCAATTATGTTATTCCAGAATTCCATCTGTCTCAAGACTAAACAGCTCCAGGGATCTCAGTCACTCTTCATAGGGGAGATGCTCAAGCCCCCTAATCATCCTCATGGCTCTCCGTTGGATTCTCTCCAGCAGTTCTCTGTCTTTCTTGAACTGGGGACCCCAAAACTGGATGGAGTATTCCAGATGTGGGGTCATCAGGGAAGAGTAGAGAGTTAGAACTTCCCTAGGCCTGCTGGACACACTTTTCTTGATGCACCCCAGGATACCATTGTCTCTCTTGGCCACAAGGGCACATTGCTGTTCCATGGAGAACTTGCTGTCCTCCAGCACGCCAAGGTCTTTCTGCTGTCCAGCAGGACACCCCCTAACCCATACTGGTGCATCTTGTTATTCCTCCCCAGATGCAGGCCCCTGCACTTGATTTATCAGTGTTTCACTAGAAAACCAGGCAGTGACTAGGCAATGCCTCAATGGAAGTTGCCTATCTCTGTGTGTTTGTGTACATGTTAGAGGAAAGGGGAGGAAGGGGCAGTATGTGTGTATAACACAAAGGAGGTGGTTTGTTTCTGTCACATATACTGTCTTCTGCATTTGCTGATACTGGTTTCCATTCCTCATTTTGGTCTAACAGTTGTATACAGGGAGATGTTAGGTTATGGTTGGACTTGATGATCTTAAGGCCTTTTCTAATCAGGCAACTCTATGATATCAGGCAACTCTATGATATTTGTAATGTCTATAAGCTATAAAGATGTATTTCAGGCAATTGTATAGAATTGCTTCAAGTTTTAAAGCTCCTATTTGTATAGCAAAATTTATTCAGAACATGGTTTAGTGGTCATGGTAGTGTTGGGTTGATGGTTTGACTTCATGATCTTAGAGGTCTTTTCCAACCTTAATGATTGTATGAATTTTCTATGTCATTTTGTATGAGATTCTTCTGTGACTGTTAGGAATCTGTTCTAGCCTTCTCTGGTTTTGATTAATTTTGCATCAGCATCAAAGGCTTTGTCACATCATCATTCACTCATCCAGTTAGCCCTAGAGTATCCCTCTTTCCAAGCTTCTCTGTTTCTACTACAATACTCTTTTTACTGAGAATGTTTTCTGACCTTGACTGTTGTTTATGTGATTTTTCTTGTTATATTTCTGTGTATTGAGTACTGTAAAGAATTTTTTACCCATAAAAAAGAACCATTTTTCCCAGGCCATATCTTTGATGCTACACTTAACACTGTGATGAAGGTCTCCTGAGGTATTGCAGTTTATATCAATTAAATGACATTTTATTGCATGACACAACCTCACACTTATTTTATTTTACTGCCTGCTCCCCAGAGAAGTGGTCACAGCACCAAGCTGTCTGAATGACACCCTTACTCCTATGGTTTAGTTTTAGGTAGTCCTATGTGAAACAGGGTGTTGGAGAACCATAGAATCACTTATGCTGGAAAAGGTTTTTTAAGATCACCAAGTCTGAATGTTAACCTAGCACAACTAATTCCACTACAAAAATATGTTCCTAAGCACCAGAGTTGCACATCTTCTACATTTCTGCAGGGATGGTGACTCCACTGCTTCCCTGTGCAGCCTGTTCCAATGCTTTACAATATCTTCAATTCAGAATTTTTTTCCTAACCTCCAACCTAAACCTCCCCTGCCACAACTATTTCCTCTTCTTGCACCACTTCTTTCTAAGGCAAAGAGGCTGTCACCCATTTTGCTTCCCTAATAGTAGTTTTCGATACATCATATGCACTATATGAATAACTAACTGCTGGAGAAACAAAACAAAGCAAAACAAAACAAAACAAAATACTTTTGAAATTGTATGAAGACATAACCTTAAAGAAATCTTTTACTTACATTAGGATATTGAAAACCACCTTAATGTGTAGAGAATACTTCTTTCCACTTTTGCTCATTTTTCTCTTCAAGAGTTTTTTCACCTTTATTATCTTCCTATCAGAGATGTTTTGTGTATAATGTTAAAATTGGAAAATAAAGATATTCTTACTTTTTCTATCATGATAGATGTAAAGGAGCATATTCTGTGCATGCTGCACAGGGAGTTAAGCATGCGATTTCCATTTATAATGAAGCACCCAGAGAATTTACCCTTGAGAAGTACATGCATAGGCATCATGAGCATTAATCTTTAAAGTTGTCCAGCATTCCTCAACAACTTTCTTATCCAGAAACTGTATGATACATAAGAATTTCATTTCCCACTGAAACAGTTGGAATTCATATGATTCAGCTTACACAAAGAAATGTCATACAGAGGCAGGAGTCTTCTCTGCTGTACCTGCCACAGAGTTTAGTGTCCAGACCTTTTCACTGCCCTCCATACATGTGCATCTTGTTCAGGCCTAGTGCTTACTTTAAGATTTACTTTAAGGTATGTATTTTCCAGGCAAGAATTAAGCTAATCATTGTTGCTGTCAGGTGTGGCAGTATCTTAGGCAGCCTATAAAACTTGCATCTGTTGTTATAGAAGTGGTGGTGCTGTACAGAGGCGGTAGCAAGTTCTAGCAAATTCTGAAGATTACTGCTCTTAGGAATTTGCTTGAACTTGTCACCACTTCTGTACCTAGGTATGAGGATAAGGATGCTTGTTTCCTTTTTTCCTTATCTAACAATCTATCCCTCTGCATAGTTAGGCAATGAGGTGCTTTGGCCCTGGCCGAGGGCAGAATGTCTACCAAAGCCAGTCAAGATAGAAGCAATTCAATGGGGCAAGAGCAAAGGCTACTTGTGGAAACAAGAGCAAACAAAAGTATTTTCTGCTTCCCATTAGCAGATGATGTGCGGGCACTCCTTGGAAATCAGGGCTTCAATGCACCTAGTGGTTGCTCAAGAAGACAAACACCATTAACGAATGCTCCCACCCTTCTTTCACCTAGCCTTTGTGTGTGAGCTGATGTCATATGTTATGGAATGCCCCTTGGGTCAGTTTGGATCAGTTGGCCCAGCTGTGTCCCCTCCCAAGACTTTGCCTGTCTCTCAGCCTACTTATTCGTTTGGTGGAGGGAGGGGGAGTGTTGGAAAAGCTCAGCCTTGATGCTGTGCAAGCACTGCTCAGGGGTAGCCAAAACACTGGTGTATTATAGAACTAACTCCATGGCAGCCCAACTCAATACAGGCTACAATCCTGTAAATAAATACTCAGGTATGTACTTCCCACTGTAAGAAGTGTTACTAATAGGATGCACAGCAATGGAGTTGAGACTACATGTTAACATTTGAAGGATTAGGGTCTTTGTTTTTTAGTAAACTGGCAAAGTCTGAAAAAATCTTAAGACCTTGATGAAAAATGCTGTTTTTCATTGATGACTCATATTTGTAGGTGTAGGTGCATTCAAACAGAAAGAAAATACATCCAGCCTGTTTTTTCTTTAAGTGAAAGCTTCTCTAAACAACTCAATGATCTAAGTCCAAAAAATAGTACATACTGTCGTTCAAAATATCTACAGGGCATGTCTGAAACAAAAGTAGCATCTGTAGCGTTAGACAGAACAATCTGAAAGTAGTTTATGAAGGCATGTTCTTATTCCATATTAGCTTTATGCTCTTTTCCTAGGCAAAAGGGAAACAAATAACCTTGTCTATGAACCTGTATTAAGGACTGGACTTTCATTGGTTTGGGTTTTTTTTTTTGTGGACTTGCACTAAAATTCAGTTGTGGTAGTCATGAAAACTGAGGCTTTTGAAAAAGCTTACTATTAGTGTTCATGCAGCTTGCTTTACTTGTCACATACAAAATGTGGGGGTTTATACTTTACAGCATGTCCTGGTAACATAACATTTTATAGCCGACTTACAAACTGGATTCGCTATCAGATTCACAGTTTGATTAGCTGATATCTAGACAGAGAAAGATGTTTCAGCTTTTTGATGGAAGGTTTCACACCACCAGTAGAACTGAAGCAGAAACATGAGTATTTAAGAGTGGGTGGTTTGGGGTTTTTTGTGTCTGTAATTTGTTTGGTGCAAAGCCCCCAGCTGTTAAACTTTCTTAAGTGAGAAAGATACAAAACTTCCTTGTGTGTCCTTGATTTTTAAAGTTATCACCCGATTTGGTCTTGAAGCTACCACTTCACACATGCTTTATTCTCTAGCTTTTAGACATTTACTTTAGAATAGAAAGAAGAAAAAATTAGTGACCCTATACCATTTCCGAGCACACTCTTCTCTTACGATGTTATTTGTTTCTCTCCAGCTTGGGTTGGTTTTGTTGAGCTAGCTTGATTGAGTTAGGCTGGGGGCATGCAGTAGATTGTAGAGAGGATCAGTCTTTCTGGAAAAGAAGTCCTCTATGACATCAAACGATTCCGACTTGACTTTAAACAGCACCTCTTTCCTGGTTAACAATTTTCTTCTTACAATGAGATCAAGCAGAGAAGTTTCTAAATTCAAGATAGCCATCCCTGGAGAATCAAGCAGTGACAGCAAACTCTAGGTAGCATCATTCTCAATTGCTTTGAGACTTATTTAAGAAAAATGACAAAATAACACTGTTTCTCTGAAAGCAGAGTAGTCTGAATAATCTGCCTTCTATTTCAGTAAGTTACAGAATAGTACACATGTTCCAGTGAGTCTCAGTGAACAGAAGGGAGGACTTAAAAAAGACAGGCAAATAACATTTAGCAGTTTAACTGCCTATAATCTTACCCCAGTTTTAACAGATGGCTTTCATAGTCTTACTGTGCATCACTAAAAAGCTGGCATATAGCCTCAGTGTTGTTAAATTCCAATATTGTATTAAATACATGGTGTATTCAGTATGTGGGAGTGTGTGTATAAACATATTACCTGCCTGGAAGATGCATCATATGAAAAGCCACCTCTGACAATTCTTGTGATAACACTGGTAAGATAGCATCAATAGCAAGAGGAAGGGCAAGGACAACCTCCACTCCTTGGTTGACACGGAGGGGAAGGTTGTAACAAAGGATGAGGAAAAGGCAGAGGTACTTAACACCTTCTTTGCTTCAATCTATCCTAGCATGGTAGAACATCTTCCAGACAGCTGGCCTGCAGAGCTGGCAGAAGGAGCCAGGGAGCTGCATAGTTTCCCGCTGCTCCAGGAGGTAGTTAGAGATCTTCTGAGCCGCTTGGACCCCCACAAGGCCATGGGACCAGATGGGATCCATCCTAGGGTGCTGAGAGAGCTGGCAGATGAGCTGGCCAAGCCGCTCTCCATCATTTTTCAGCAGTCCTGGCTCACTGGAGAGGTCCCAGAAGACTGGAAGCTGCCAACGTGGTGCCCATCCACAAGAAGGGCCGGTTGGATGAGCCAGGGAATTATAGGCCTGTCAGCCTGACCTCAGTGCCAGGCAAGATTATGGAACAGCTCATCTTGAGTGCGATCATGCAGCACTTACAGGATGGCCAAGGGATCAGGCCTAGCCAGCATGGCTTTAGGAAGGGCAGGTCCTGCTTGACCAACCTGATCTCCTTCTATGATCAGGTGACCCGCCTGGTTGATGTGGGGAGGCCTGTGGATGTGGTCTACCTGGACCTCAGCAAGGCCTTTGACACCGTCCCCCACAGCAAACTCTTGGCCAAGCTGGCAGCCCATGGCTTGAATGGGAGCACACTGCGTTGGGTTAGGAACTGGCTGGAGGGCCGAGCCCAGAGAGTGGTGGTGAATGGTGCCACATCCGGCTGGCGGCCAGTCACTAGTGGTGTGCCCCAGGGATCGGTGCTGGGCCCCATGCTCTTCAGCATCTTTATTGATGATCTGGATGAGGGCATTGAGTCCATCATCAGTAAATTTGCAGACGACACCAAGCTGGGGGCAGTAGTTGATCTGCTGGAGGGCAGAGAGGCTTTGCAGAGGGACCTCGACAGGCTGGACAGATGGGCAGAATCCAACGGCATGAGATTGAACACATCCAAGTGCCGGGTTCTGCACATTGGCCACAACAACCCCATGCAGTGCTACAGGCTGGGGTCAGAGTGGTTGGAGAGCGGCCAGGCAGAGAGGGACCTGGGGGTGCTGGTTGATTGTAGGTTGAACATGAGCCTGCAGTGTGCCCAGGCAGCCAAGAAGGCCAATGGCATCCTAGCCTGCATCAGAAACAGTGTGGCCAGCAGGAGCAGGGAGGTCATTCTGCCCCTGTACACTGCACTGGTTAGGCCGCACCTTGAGTACTGTGTCCAGTTCTGGGCCCCTCAGTTTAGGAAAGATGTTGTCTTACTGGAGCGTGTCCAGAGAAGGGCAACAAAGTTGGTGAGGGGTTTGGAAGACAAGCCCTATGAGGAGAGGCTGAGGGAGCTGGGGTTGCTTAGCCTGGAGAAGAGGAGACTGAGGGGTGACCTTATTGCTCTCTACAACTACCTGAAGGGAGGTTGTAGCCAGGCGGAGGTTGGTCTCTTCTCCCAGGCAGCCAGTACCAGAACAAGAGGACACAGTCTCAGGCTGCGCCAGGGCAGGTTTAGACTTGAAGTTAGGAAGAAGTTCTATACTGAGAGAGTGATTGCCCACTGGAATCAGCTGCCTGTGGAAGTGGTGGAGTCACCTTCATTGGAGGTATTCAAGAAGAGGCTTGATGGGGTGCTTGGTGCCAGGGTTTAGGTTTTTTTTTAGTTGTTTAGGTGGGTTGTATTGTACTGTATTGTACTGTATTGTACTCTTTTGTACTGTATTGTACTGTATGGTACTGTATTGTATTTTAGGTGGGTTGGATTGGTTGATGGGTTGGACGTGATGATCTTGAAGGTCTCTTCCAACCTGGTGTATTGTATTGTATTGTATTGTATTGTAAGATGCTAGCAAGATTCATTCCCTTGGATTTCTTAACCAGGCACCAGCCTTCATGCCCCTGGCCATTATTTCCCAAGACCTCACTTGTTTCACAGAAAGAGTAAGAGGTGAATTCATGAAGAAACCTGTATTTCTACTACATATTTTTTGTATTTGTGCCTCCTGTTAAGAGATGTAATTTATTACATAAACGCTGAAACAAGGGCCCAACGTCAGCAGCATGGGGTTTGTGGTCACTCACTGGAGGAGGGGAGCTGTGGATGTGCAACAGCTAGGGAATAGCAGGTACAGCTGTATGCATGCTCCTGTAAACACACCAGTTACAGCTGTTTAAAGCTTCCCATATGTAGAAGCTTTAACTTCTGTAATGGTTTCAAAAAAACATATTTAGAGGCAGTAGGCAAAAGTATGTCAAAAGCCAACAGCTACCTATACCTGTCCTATAAGCAGAATGTAAGAGCATCTCACACTGCAACACTATATTGAGGACTGAGCAAATGAGACTAAGCGACATTGTCAGAGACACAGACTATAGAAAAATGTGATGGGTATGGGGTTTAGAAGGACACCCTGCATATTGTTGTTATTATTATTATTATTATCATTATTATTATTATTAATGCAAACTTCTTCTCCTACTTTTTAATCATAGGTATATGAGTTTGACTTAGACAACACAATTAGCTACACAGGGTTATTAGCCTATTTGTGTAAGGGGAAACTTAGGAAATGCATAGGGGACTTCCAGCCCCTCTCTGATGGATTTAAGAGAGGCCATAGAACTTTAAAACTATGGCAAAAACATAAACCTGAAGGGGTGCCTTTTGAAAAACTGTGGTGGAAATGCCCCCTATACATCTTACATCTAGGTGTTTCTTTCCTCCATTCTTACAGTAAGCTAGTTCTGACAACCTCTCCTGCTAAGCTGGCAGCTCTGTTGAGAGGCAGTCACAGAATGTTGCCTGTTCTATAAACAGTTTTCAGTGGAACAAAAGCCACCCTGACATTAAACAGAGAAGTTGCAACTCTGCTTTATTTTAAAGGTCTAACTGAGGTTGCCTTGGGAAGACAGTAATCATTTTCCATTGTTCCCTTCAAAACTGAAGCTAGATTTACAGTATCATATACTTTTTCAAAAAATGGAAACTGAACTGAAGAGAGAAACAATGTCATGGTCAGAGAAAACTAAAGGCAAAGAGGGGTTCAAAGAGACTGTAGAAACACCCAGAGAAAGCCTGGAGGAGATTGCAAGTACTGCTGCTGCTCGCATTGCCTTCACATTTTCCTTTCATACTTTCAGAATTTCCTGCTTAGTCTGTGAAGCACAGCAAATGCTGCCCACTTCCCGAAAGGCCATCTTAATTTCAACCCAGTGAATTTAAACTGAAGTAGCATCCAGTAAGTTGAAAACCAATACAACGCCAAAGCCAATGCAAACCCAAACTGAGGCTTGATTTATGCAGAGAATCCACTGCATGAAACTCAGCGAAAGATGAAGAATAAAATCATTAGGTAGGCTGACTTAAGAATTTGGCAACTGGCTCTCCAGAGACCTAATTTGTATGAAGTCTGCCTTGTGAAATCACACGTAAGCAGGGAGAAAAGTAATTTGTAAGACTGGACAATTTTCAGATTACTGGGACACTTGACTCAAAAACATCATCTTTCTGAGACAATTTGTAAAGCTAGTGAAAGTGCCATAAAAACCAAAAAAGAACAACAAAAAAGCCAGAAGATCCAACAGCACCTTTCTTTTTCTCTTTTTTGACACACAGAAATGATAAGAACCCATCATAACTCATTACATTTTGATCATGCAAAGAAGGTGGTGTCACTGTGTAAGGAGGGCTGGCAAGGATTCATAGCAGAAAAGTGGGTAGGAATAGACAGGAATAATGCATTCATCTATAGTTTAAAACAATGTTTTCATATTTCATTTGTCCCAAATGTGAATTCTTACCTTTTGCCAACTCAGATAGGAGGGATAAAATCAGCAGTGTAGCTCCAAAGAGAGAATGATGAAAAGAAAGTATTCATAGTTCCAAACTGACTAGAAAGCAGCAAGATTAAATCAGACAAATCAAGCATCGTGGTAACTGTTTTACACTGTTATGCTTCTTTACACCTATAATTAATTGAATGTCAATTCTTATTTTCAGTGGGATAGCCAAGTAATTTGGATTCAAAATAAAAGATGCTTGCAGTAAAGTACTTCAGTGCATACTGTTTGATATTGCTGAGAAGCTGCTGCTAACAGAAGGAATAACTTATTGCTGGACTCAGAAAGTTAATTCCTCAGAAAGGAAATGCCTCCCTCCCTCCCTTCTTTCCTCCCTCCCTTCTTTCCTCCCTTCTTTCCTCCCTCCTTCTGAATTCCTTCCTCCCTTCCAAATTCCTTCCTTCCTTACGAATTCCTTCCTTCTTAATTCATTCCCTCCTTCCTTCCATTACTGAAAAGTAATAAATCAATCTTAACTAATGCCCAGGACTTTAGCTACCACGGAGGCTAAAATCCCAAAACACACTGGCATCCTGACCACAGCAGAACTGTCACAATGGGAGACCTTAGCTCAGAGGTTTGAAATGACAAACACCCATTCAGGTGAACAAATATACCTGTAGTGACATTTATGACCAGAATCTACTCAGCAAGTAAAATACCCAACTAAGTTAATACTACATCTGCCAGAACTGAAATAGTTTTAAGCCTATGTATCTTTGACTTCAGTAGGCTTAACTCCTGATGGATTTACCATTCTCTAACACATTGTTTGAAGTGATTCTAATTTTAGGTGTTACATGAAATAGTTCTTTTTATGGTGCATGTGTACCAGTTCTGGAAGCTTTAGGCATGCTATCCAGTCTACTGGTAATTATCACATTCATTCATCCAACGCAAACTTTGATGTTCAAAATAATACACAGATGAGATAATCCTTCACTCAGCTGCATGGTCAATAGGTGGAGAACCTACTATACAGACAAGAATAAAACATTAACTATGATTCGTAGTAAACTTATTATTAGTCCACTTTCTCTCCACACTATTGAAGAACAGGTGTGCTTCTGCAAACACTTCTGTTTCTTTTAATGCCGTGTTTCTCTTGGATTTAGACTGTGTGTTCACTCTGCTGCTCACTCTGGGTAACAGCTGTTCTCTTGTTTTGATGTCCTCCTTCTCTGCAGAAGGATTTTCCTCAGGAGATACTCATGATATTCCAGAAAGGGGTTTTTTTGTGGATACATTCCCCTATCTAGAATTTTCTCACAAATGAGATTACTCTGTCTCTGCTAGTTTTACAAATGAAAAGAAAATAAAGGGGAGAACAAAATCGGCTTGGTAGCTTCTCTTCAATTGCAATTCACCCTGAAGTACTACAGCATGCCAGGAACAGTGGTCACCGATATTGTGATGGCTTAAGCCTTAACTGGGACTTAAGAGCTCAGATGGGGGCAAGGCTGAGAATCTCTCCCCTGCTCCCCCCTCCTCCCTCTCAGCAGAGAGGGAAAAAAGGGGAAAGGAGCAAATCCACCAAACAATAATTTGGAGTTGGCTTGGAAGTAGAGAGGTAAACAGTTTTTCTTTAAACAAAGCAAAACAATATATATCTCAATAACAGGTAAGTTTCAAAAGGGCAAGGAACAAGGATGGATGGGAGGGGGACAAATAGGAAGAATACAAAACCAGGCTTTTCTCTGAAGAGGCGTGGAGGCAGCAGGGAGAAGGATCAGGCCCGACCACGTGGCAGAGGAGCAGGAGGGCAGCTGCAGTAGCTCTCCTCCAGGAGGGGCAGGAGCCAAAAGGAGAGCTAATGACCCCAATGCCTCCCCTTTTATACCCTAGCTGGGCAGGGAGGGGGCAGTGGTTCAATTAAAAAACTCTGTTCAGAAGTACAGGGGAGAAATCCATCAGTAGCAGAGTCAAATACCTAAATATATGAAAGAAATACCTTTTAAAAACATTAATTATTAAAAGACAATGGCACAACCTCTGAATTACTACAGTAATATAGAATTCAAAATTACTTCAAGATATTAATTTAGTCTGCTCAGTGATAAAAAAATTAAATATAGGATAGAATAGAATAGAATAGCATAGAATAGAATAGAATAGAATGTGGTGTTGGTTGTTTTTTTCCCAAGCTATGATTTTTTGCTAATATTTCAACATTTATTGTTAGAAAATGTTCTCCCAATGTTCAAAGGGAGTCTTTGCTGTGAATGAAGATTGTAGCCTGTTGATCTTCCCCAGTTTCCTGGAAAATGGTTGATTCTAAACCTGGGTGTAGTGCCACTCCTTTATTTGAGTGTGAGTCCTCTTCAAAACTTCTCTTTTCTGGACTGAACTTTATTCACCATCATGTATTTTGAAACCTACCCTTGGTGAAGGATTTGGTTAATGCTGCAAGCAGGTGCTAATCTCCATAGCCTCTGAAATGCTTTGAAATCTGCTGTGTAACAACTATATAATACAATACACCAGGTTGAAAGAGACCTTCAAGTTCACCACATCCAAGCCATCAACCAATCCAACCCACCTACACAACTAAACCATGCAGCCAAGCACCCCATCAAGTCTCCTCCTGAACACCTCCAATGAAGGTGACTCGACCACTTCCATGGGTAGCTGGTTCCAATGGGCAATCACTCTCTCTGTATAGAACTTCTTCCTAACCTCCAGCCTAAACCTGCCCTGGTGCAGCCTGAGACTGTGTCCTCTTGTTCTGGTACTGGCTGCCTGGGAGAAGAGACCAACCTCTGCCTGGCTACAACCTCCCTTCAGGTACTTGTAGAGAGCAATAAGGTGACCCCTCAGTCTCCTCTTCTCCAGGCTAAGCAACCCCAGCTCCCTCAGCCTCTCCTCATAGGGCTTGTGTCCCAGGAAACTAGTCTTTCTCTTGGTAGTTACTAACGCTGCGATATGCACTGGCAGTTATTGGTTAATGTAATGGGATTTCACATGCTGGGAAACCTTTAAGGCAGCCATATTTATTTGTTCTCTTAACTCTAGGAAGATTAGGAGTCAAATTGAAAACATAATAGAGACAAAAACTCTGAAAAGTAACATCTGCAACATCTGAATTGGAGTTTTGCAAACTTCCTGACTTTTACAATAGGTAAGACTTAGAGAGATTCAGACACCAGGACTGTAATAGCCTTTTATGCAGGAGAATATTTAAAAAACCTGGTTTGTTCTGTGAGTTCTTTTATTTACCCCAAAGTACACCAGGGATTTTGAAATCAATGCTGTAAGAGGATGTAGATGAAAGTATTTTGCATCCAGCATTTACTTTTTATACACAATTCAGGATAACGGTATCAAAAAGTAAGGATGATATACACATGAGGAGAGAATGAGGTTTACCAAACCACAGGATGCACCAACTGCTTAAGTCCTGCCCATTTTCATTAATTGAGTATTGATACTGTGGTAAATGTCAGGGCTTAGAGTGAAAATTCATGTCACTGGGCAATTCGCCTTCTTCCCAAATACTTGACAAATTGTGAATACACAGGAACATGTGTCGATTACTTTCCCTTTGATCTTGCTTCACGTCTGCTACCACATTCATAAAATGGTTCTGAAGTGTGTGATTCACACTTGGGTTTTTGGTGAGTGCAGAGTCAGCAGTATATTGCAAATACAACTTTTTTTCAGGTGGTACTATGAATATTTTGTTATTTCGCTGACTCGTGAATTTCTGCTGTGGTGTTTTGTGAATTATGCTCTCAGTCTGTTCAAGTCTTTCCACGACTTGTGTGCTTTCTTCTGGAAAAGTGAAAATACTAAGAATCACTTTCATCTACAAACCAGATGCAAGGGGCATTTACAAGGATCAGCAGCTGCCAAATGGCAGGCTGCAGGTTGGCAGGCTGCTTCTCTGAACTGAATTCATTTCCCCATGCACCACTTGATCACCCTCTACAGTGAATATAGTGGCTTGAATGTGATTTCACCCAGAGTGTAGTGGTGACTGTACTACTCCTACAATAGTACATTATTAAGATTGATTTAAAACTGTGTTATTTCCCTGAATTTTTATTTATGATAGCTGTCACTGAGATGTTTGGACTCATTCCTGTGCAGCCTACCCTAGGGGATCCTGCTTTTGGCAGGGGGCTTGGACTCAATGATCTCTGGAGGTCTTTTCCAACCTGTAACATTTTGTGATTCTGTGATTCAGCTTTTTGCTCTTCTCCTGGCTTATTCTTCATACAGGAAGTACAAAGCAATTTTGTTCAGAAGGAAGTGGCACCATATAAGATGTCTGCTGTTTATTCCATAGTGATCCATAAGGTGTTTTGTGCCTTCATCACATCTGCAAGTTTATTTGCTGCAGCAGCCTAATGATCACATGCTTCCCCCAGATTACAATTTCAGTCAGCTTCTGTACCTTTTTGATACTGAGTGTTTTCCTTGCAGTGATGCTATTTGCATTATGCATTTCTCTGCTGCATCCTGTGGCTGCTCTGCAAGCACAGCTGCCCTCACCTGACTCCTGGCCTACCAGGTCAGAGTTCTTGCCAAGCTCCATCTGTATCACCTCAAAGGAAAGATGTTGAATTGTGCACCTGCACCTCCTTTGAATATCTGAGGTAATTTTGCTGCTCTGGCAAATGCTATGGCATAAACAGATTATTTTTTTTCCTGATTTTTTGGGGTGGTTTTTTTGTTTTGTTTTATTTTGTGTTGGTTTATTTGTTTGGTTGGCTTTATCTGGGGTGTCTGCTGTTGTTTTGGGGTCTTGATTTGTTTTGTTTCATTCATAGAAGTAAGTCTGGAAATTGACCACTTTTTGCCTTTTTTGAGGCATGAGTCATACTCATACTACTGTGCTGTATCATCAAGAATGCTGTTGACATGTGCTTGAGTGATGCAGTTTGAATTTCAGATTTTACCTGCACTAAGCTTTAGCTGATGAAAGCATTGCCCCTCTCCTGCTCTTACACAGCCATTGGTATGATTCTGTGCAATCTCAGCCCTGCCTGGCTTTCTGGCAATGCCTCTGCCATGTCCTGTTGGCCTAGAGCTCTCTGTAGAAGGAACGTTGTTTCTGCAATGTTTGCTTATGTACCAACTTATTTTCAGGTGAGAACTTGTTTTCTTTCAAATTTATAGAGATCCATTGATTAATCACTTGTTAATTATCATTAATTGTTCTCATGCACAAATATTTAGCATTTTATTAAAATATAGAGTAGCTTTATCCACAAGCTTTGTGTTAACTCTTGCAAATTGTTTATTCTTTTTCTGTAATAGTCATAATTTGAAATCATTCAGCTATATCTTTTCTGTTATTTCTGTGTCAATTTCTTTCTGAGCTGCAGCATTGATACTTTTAAAGTGAAACTGCTTTCTTTATATTTGCTTGTGTTCCATGCTTGTGGGGGGGGGTTTGTGCATGTGTGGTTTTGTATTGTTTGTTTGGGGGTGGGTTTATTTGTTTGGGTTTTGTTCTCTTCTTCTCTGTGCTACTTAACACCTTGTGTCTGGGTTGGCTACCCACAGCTCAACCATAGCTATCCAGTTTGCTGAGGGACTCCCCTGTTCAACTGTATGTTGAGAAGTAGACATTTGACTTTGGGCACAATACAGGCACAATTTAGGCTGTGATCTTCTTTCACAAGATATAAAGCTTCCATCAATTTGCTACACTAGGAAGTACTTTTGACATTGAGAATTTATCAGTTTTAATTTGCTGATCCTTTACAAATTCATATTCATAGCTAATTAATGTCAATATAGAGCTATTCCTTTCCCTCTTCGCCCTATTGTTTCCTTTCACAGCTCTTACCTGCAGCAGTGTATGTCTGCATCTTTTGACAATATTATAACATTTGGCCTCAGGGATTCAAAATCTTCTATTTAATATGGTAGACTGGATACAGTTGTACACCTTCTTGGAACTGTTGAAGCTCTTGGCAGATAGCTAGGTCTGGTGAGGATACACTGACATTTCTGCTTTAGGGAGAACATTTATTCTTCCAACACTTTGTCAAACTCTCTAGCTACCATGCTATAGATAGCACAATTTAATTTCTTCCTACGTCTTTTTTGTTGTTGTTTGTTTCTTGCTGCTCCTTGAAGCTTGCTCTGCCCTTGATGGAACTTCTGTAGCACCTTGTTTCTCATCCTGTAGCTTTTTCTTTTTGCCCTTTATGCGGATATCAGAACCAGTTCCAAGATCCTGGCTTTGATCCTTTCCTTAGTGAGACTGTAGGAGAAGTCAGCGCACAGGATTTGCAGTGAATCCCTCTCTCTACTATTTTTTCCTGTCTGGTACACTCATTTGATTTATGTACAGTGCTGGTTTTTTCCTACTCCTGTTGTCATCATCTGCCTTAATAACACAGGTCTGGCTATGGATGCTGTTATTAGTCTCACATGCTTACATAGTTTGGAGCCGTTATCATCTCTGTGGAAGAAAGGGAACTGGATGAGTCAAACATGGATTTCAGAGGAAGAAGTCTATGAGTCACAGTACTTTATTCTTCTGCCTTTAACTTCTCAGCCCCTAACACACAGAGTGTAAACTTACAAAATTTCTGTGCTGCCTTTCCTATTGACTTCTGTGATATGAAACTATTGCTTGAATAGTTCAGTTATATCCCCAAATCAAACTTTAAATCTTTATCCATGCTCATTACATTGCCTAAAGATCATAGCCCTACAGAATGTATCCGTTTGGCGGTGGCTACCTTCTCATTTTGACTGGTAAATGCCTTTAGAGTGAATTTTCTCAGAGGGATGACACAAATTGTGAAACTATATCTTCATTATTATTTTTCACCTATATATATAATGATACATTAAGTATAATAAGGATTATGCATATAATACATATTGGGGGAAAAAAGAAAATGCTCTTTCTGAGACTTAAAAATAGGAATATGGCATTTTATTACTGCTAAGCATCATTCTGTCACACAAGTAGTTTTGCTCTTGTGATTCTGCATCGGTAAGATCCTGTATGAAAGTCATGTAATTGACAATGTCTATAAAAGAATATATTGCCAGGAATTTCTTCACCACTTTTGGAATGTTCTTAGATTCAATTCTAATGAAAATTTGTTGCAATTGTCAGTTTTAAGCCAGGCAGCCAGAAGAAAGTCAATGCAAAAAAACCCCAAACCTTATGGAAGACGTTTAAAAGAATAGAGTGCGCCTATGAATGATGCCAGCATAACTCTGTGGGTTGATAGGCAGAGGATACACTGGGACACTGGAACAGGACAAGCAGCTGGGAGGGCACATGTGGTCACAGCCACATCCCAGAAAGATTGGAGGAACTTGGGTGTGGGGTCTCAAACCCAGAGGGGGAAATTGGAGAATCATTGTTTAAAGGGAATAGCACTGGAGAACATGCTAGAGAAAAGAACCATGGTGCAACAGGTTACCAAGTCTGCATGTCTTGCACTCCAGTAGCAGGAGCAGCTGTTCTGCCAGTAAGTTTGGGGATTTTTTGTTTTCCTTTTTTTTCCCCCCATTCCCTTGATTGGACTGCTTATTTATGTAACACAAAGGCAATTATGATCCATTCAATTATAACCAATTTACAAATGACCTAAAATCACTACTCATGATGCATTCTATTTTTATTACTAGAAAGATTGTTACTAATGACCAAATTTCTTCAAGCCCTAAGTCCAGACTCCTCTCTGTTCCTGTGGTTTGTGTAACCTTGTGTTCAGCAGCATTATTACCTTTTGGCACTTTCCCCATCTTTTACATGCACTTCTTAAATCTTGTCTTTAAGAGTTTTGATTCTCTATGGTACACTGCAAAAAGAATTTCTGAGCACAGCATAATATTTGACACATGAACTTCCACCACAAGGTTTGCCTTGTAAGAACATGGGCAGGTGCGCTTCAGGTGAGAATCCGATTTTCTTAGAGGTAGAATTGTCAAATCAAGGGTAATTCAACTTGGAAGGGGCCTCAGGAAGTCTCAAGTTCAATCCCTTGAGCTACAAGGTCAGACCAGGTTGTCTGTCTAGTCATGCCTCAAACCTCCAAGAACAGAAACTGCACAACCTCTCTGGGCGACTTGCTCCACTGCCTGACTAACCCCCTGGGGTAAATCTCATCCTCTCTTATTTCAGCTTATACTCTGTCTTTTGGGCATCCACTGTGCACCACTGACAGGACAAGGGGCAATGGACACAACTGGAGCACAGGAGGTTCCATGTAAATATAAGGAAAAAAATCTTTGCTTTGAAGGTGACAGAGCACTGGAACAGGCTGCCCAGAGACGTTGTAGAGTCTCAGTCTACAGAGGTATTCAAAACTTGCCTGGACACATTCCTGTGTGATTTAATGTAAGTGATCCTGCTCTAGAAGGGAGTTTGGACCGTATGTTCTTTACAGGTCCCTTCCAACACCTACCATTCAGTGATTCTGTGATTTCACCAGCAAAGCACAATTTTTCAGGGTGCTGATGTTTATTGGCTTGTTTTTAAGGCTCCTGAACTTGTTAAAATGAAGTTCCATGGTGTCTTATTTCCCTCTCAATGCTTTCATTCTTCAGTGGAAGCAAGACTCTGCTTTTCTTACGGAACAATATACACTCCTTCATTTAATTTATCTGTGTATACTTTCTAGCATCAGAAACTGACTGTTGTAATAAGAAAACTGCGTGACGGAGCTTGTGAGTAAACAAAATTCTCAGTCCAACGTCATTGCCTTTTCCTGAAACCAGCTTTGCCAATATAACTAATGACTTGGCAAAATAAGGGAATTCCACGAGCCTGCACTTCATTATGATGTATGGAACAGATGTAAAAAGTTCATGGTGACTTAGCTTGCTGTGGTTTATTTCTAAGTAGTTTTGCTGGGTTTTTTTGAAACTGCGTCGTGGAACCCGAGAAACAACAGATTGTCCCCGGCCCCCATCGACCCCACGGGAATGACGATGGCAAAAGGAAGTCTGTTGCCACCTGTGTGCATGACACCACTTCAGGCTGTTCTTTATTCTTCTGCCGCTTTGATGTTATGGTTGACTTGACATATAGGGAAGAGCTTGCTAAAATACCAGGGTGTGCTAGCATAAGCACGCTATCTAAAGAACACTGGGCACTCCTACAGAAAGCACGATGGCTCAGTGTGTTTTCCCACAAACAAATGCCATTCCATACCCCCTCTAGTGTAGGCCACTCTCACAATCTGGACCTTATACTTTTAATTTTGAAGAACTTACTTTCTCTCCCTCCTCCAATTTATGCCTTGCATGCATGTATTCTGTGCACTGCTGGACTTGGCTTTGGACTCCGTGGGAGCTCATCTGCCACCACAGGCTATTGTACATTTTGTAAAACACAGCGGAGCTGATAAAAAGGAAAAAGGGCATCTAGGTGAATGCCAGAAGCAGCCCTCAGGTTTCATGAGCCTCCTGAAAATAAGACAGGGATAAGAATATGCTTTCATCCCTTGATGCTAGTGTATCATAATGTGACTACTTTAGACTCCTAAGGCTCTGTATCACCAACATCAGTAACTTTTTTAAAGCTATCTCTTAGCTATGTGACTATTGTGGGAAGCCTATTAAAAACCACCATCTCTGCCAAATCCACAATTAAATTCCTCCTTATCCAAACAGTGAGCTATTAGAACATAAATGGCTTTCATGTCATATAAGAGATCCTGCAGTAGGTGACTAAGTCACAGAATCATAGAATCAATAAGGTTGGAAAAGACCTCAAAGATCATCAAGTCCAACCTGTCACCCAAGACCTCATGACTACTAAACCGTGGCTTCAAGTGCCATGTCCAATCCCTTTTTGAACACCTCCAGGGATGGTGACTCCACCACCTTCCTGGGCAGCCCATTCCAATGGCTAACAGTATAACTTTCCCCCAGGGACTTACCCCTCTTTGCCTTGAGAGGATCCTTAGATCAACTTGTAAATGTGTATAAATATTTATTCTGACTATGTTCCTAAATAGGTTTTTTTCAAGGCAGGAAAGCTGGAAGAATTCTATCCCCAAAAGAATGTACAATGGAGAGAAGTTTGTTTCAAACTTGTCTCTGTAACTGAATAGGTAAAACAAACTGCAATTCAAACCCCACACATTACAATAGACACAGCAGGGAGGAAGTGTGTCACTTGAGAGTGTTTCACATGTGGATTCCTCAGGACGATCTCCACGTGATACTTTTAATACCATGTCACAGTATCACAGTCTCACCAAGGTTGGAAGAGACCTCAAAGATCATCGCGTCCAACCTGTCACCACAGACCTCATGACTAGACCATGGCACCAAGCGCCACATCCAATCCCCTCTTGAACACCTCCAGGGATGGTAACACCACCACCTCCCTGGGCAGCACATCCAATGACGAATGACTCCATGAAAAACTTCTTCCTCACCTCGAGCCTAAAGATATGTCAGATATAAACATTTGTAAACATTGGCTTAGCACATGGACAGATTGTTTGGTTTTGTCCATTTACCATGAAGTAATATTTTACTCGGATAACTTCCATCCCATTGTTGCTAATTGTTCTGCAGATAGGAAATACTTGCTTAGGCAAGCACTGCTTTTTGATCAAATGAAAATAGCTTGCTTGGGTAAATGAGCTCATGGCTAGATCAATTGTTTATCCATTTTCTTTGCCTTTTATTCTGTCTGCAAGCCATCGAATGTACGTCTGTCCATTCATCGATCACTGTAGAAAGAAAACAAGTGCCATTCTTCAAGCCCCCTGGCCCAGATGTTATCTCATAGACCACTCCCTGACTCCCTGGGATTTCCAAATTTATGACCATTCAGTGTCAAGTGCTCAAGGAAGGTTCTCATCTGTACTGAAAACTTTGTAACTCTCAAAGAAAGGCTTAATTGGTGTCTGAATTGCTTTCTTTTACTTAGTACTGCACTTAGAATTTAAAATGTTTTCTGTTTTCCTTCCTGCCTCCTTTCTCTGTCTTTCAGGACTGTTTGAGGTGATCAGACCTTGCTAGGGCTGCCTACTGGGCTCTTACTGTTAGAGACTGCTGCTATTCAATAGATTATTGCTGTTATTGGCTGTTCATATATCTCTGATTGACATTGTATTATTGCTGACAGTAAAAGCCTTGGGCGTATGCATGCTATTAGCTGTGTTAGTGATGACTGGTATACCTGCTGCTGGTGGTTTGTGTGGCATTTGTGGTCATCTGCAAAAAGGTAGAGAAATTGAGAGGATTATTCTGCTATGTCCTTGGAATCTTATGAGCCATGGTGGTGATCTCTATGCACCTGAAGACCGGCTTCCCCTTTAGGCTGGACAATTGTGTATGATTGCTAATTTTGTATTCGGATTCAAGTTCAGAGAGATTGATCCATTTAATGAACACCTTTTGCAAACCAAAAAAAATCTTACAAACCTATGGACTTTATTTTTTTCCATTAACAGTTTCCTTTTGGTGACTTTCAAAGCATTTAAAGCAACTGCAGTGAGATTGTAAACAGCATTATGTTCCTTAAATATATGAAGGGCATTTCTAGATATCATTGTGTAGTGCTGGGACTGAAAGCTAGCAGTGAAGCATCTAAGCAGCACTCAGATTCTTCAGAATTTGTGTAGCAAGGCCCTTGGAAGATTACATGCTCTTTTCCATTACACTTGACCTCTGCCACTTTTCATCATAGTATTTTCACATCTAATGATTTCTTTGACCTATGAGAGTAAACTGGTGGTAACTGAAAACCTTATTTTGTGACTCTATCTATCCTTTTTTGAATTGTTCTAATCTTAACTCTGATGGGAAGAGCAATGAAAAATGCCTGCAAGTCTCCATCGATACCCGTGGTAATGCTTATTTTTCATCCTGGAACTGTAAGTCTTAAGACTTACTGTGTGACTCACTTAATTCACTTAGCTTTGATCTGCTTCACTTTCTGACTTTTTCTTTCTTTCTTTCTGTTTTCTTTTCTTTCTGTTTTCCTCCTGACTGCTGAGGACAAATCTTCAGCTATGACCTTCCTGGACTAATTTGCACATTTTTATTTTCATCAAATAACTAGGGAGCTATAGGTTGTGATAACTATGGCTCTTTGATTGATGTAGAGAGGGTATATTTCTAGAAACTTCTGAACCAGGTTTTCAACTATAATTTAGCAGCAAGACATGTCTTTCCAGCCTAGATAGCTGAGGTAGTAAGCTAAGACCTCTTACAAAGCAAGTTTTCTGGAAAAGGAATGTAAGACTTCTGCAGGGCTGAAGAGAGAGCTTGGTGCCTAGTTCTCAGTTCTCTTATGTGTCTTAGAAAATGGTTCCCTTTGTTAAGGTCTAGAAGGACTAGAAATTCAATCAGAAAAGTTCTTAGGATGTATGTTTTAGAATCTCCTCTACAAAAATATCCTGCTGTGTCGGAAAAAAAGAGTTAATGTTCCAAGCACTCTTACCCTGCTGTCATTTAGTTCCTTGAGAGTGTTGTTATACTTCCACTTTTTTATCACTGTATCTTCTCTGATTTGGATTTACAAGGTTGAAATGGAAAGCATTTACAAGCATGATCTCATATCAGCTGGAAAGTCTAAAGACAAGGTTTGATTGTATCACACTGAGATTGCCTAGCAAATAAAGAGGATGACTAAGGAGGAAGCATTTTCCGTGTCTGTCATTCTTTCCTTTTGAAATGCTCTTTATCTTTTAGCATTAGTGAAATAAGTGAAAAGCAACACCTCATACCTAAGAAATCAGCTTTTAATTTAAAAGATAGAAGCATAAGAAATTTTATCTCATTCCTGATGTATTTTTGAAAAATGAAAGTCAACCTTCTGCAGATGATCTTGGTTTATTGTCACAGGAGGGATCAATTACAGCAATAGAAATAGACAGTTACATTTCTCTATATGATTGAATATATTTCTGTATATATTTTATATATGTATATATATTTCTATTTTCTTTCCCTGAAAATAGATGATACAATTTGTGAAGGTGGGCATTTCTCTCTATAATACAAGAGCTAAATGTTCTGTTGAAAGTCACTGGACTAATAGCTGTGGAAGCACAATCTATTTAATTAGCATACAAAACTCAAGCAATAACATTTTGGTCTGTTGGGGTTTTTTTTTATATACCCTGTTCTACAGTCTCAGCTCTGCTCTGGGGGTAACCATCTGTATCTCAAGAATATAGTTTATCTACCCATAACCATGAAGTTTTAATCAACTTGCACTTCATTAGTGAAGACAAAGTACTAAATGACTCTAAACTGTCCCTATAGTCTTAAGCTTCATCAATAAGCAACAAGATCGAGTGCAGGGTCCTGCATCTGGGTCGAGGCAACCCCAGGCACAAATCCAGGCTGGGCAGGGACTGGCTGGAGAGCAGCCCAGAGGAGAGAGACTTGGGGGTGCTGGGGGAGGAGAAGCTCACCAGGAGCTCTCAGGGTGCACTTGCAGCCCGGAAAGCCAATCAGATCCTGGGCTGCAGCAGGAGAAGTGTGGCCAGCAGGGCAAGGGAGGGGATTCCCCCCCTCTGCTCAGCTCTGCTGAGACCCCACCTGGAGTACTGCCTCCAGTTCTGGAGCCCCTATTGCAAGAGGGATCTGGAGGTGCTGGAAGGTGTCCAGAGAAGGGCCACGAGGATGATCAGAGGGCTGGAGCACCTCTGCTGTGAGGACAGACTGAAGGAGTTGGGGCTGTTCAGTCTGGAGAAAAGGCTCCAAGGTGACCTCATTGTGGCCTTCCAGTATCTGAAGGGAGCCTACAAGAAGGCTGGGGAGGGACTTTTCAGGCTCTCAGGTAGTGATAGGACTAGGGGGAATGGAGTGAAGGTGGAGGTGGGGAGATTCAGGCTGGATGTGAGGAGGAAGTTCTTCCCCATGAGAGTGGTGAAGCCCTGGAATGGGTTATCCAGGGAGGTGGTTGAGGCCCTGTCCCTGGAGGTGTTTAAGCCCAGGCTGGATGAGGCTCTGTCCAGCCTGATCTAGTGTGGGGTGTCCCTGCCCATGGCAAGGGGTTGGAACTAGCTGATCCTTGTGGTCCCTTCCAACCCTGACTGATTCTATGATACTATGATACCATGATACTAGGATACTATGATCTTGCTCACAGATTTTGCCTTTTATAATTTTTTTTTTAGAAAGACAAAGATTTCACATGGGCACAAAACTGGCATTAGAGGACTGTCCTGGTCAAAGCTGTGATTTAATTTTGGGTTAGTTTGTGTGAAATGCCATTTCAGTAAGAATCAGATGGATCTATTATTAGAAAATATCTTCCCACATAGAAGGATGGGTTGACCACCAAAGACTACTATATATGGTCAGATAGTTTGGGTGCATGTGCACATTGCACGTGTCCATCAGTGCACATTTTCTTCTTATAGACATAAGCTTTAAGGTTTTGTGGTGTTTGGTTTTGTTTTGTTTTGGTTTTTTCACAATCTCACTAAACAAATGATTTTAAATGTAATATGCATAGTAGTTTTTCCACTTCCATGGATATTGATTCTATCTTTATTTAATCCACATGGCTTTCACAAATAAATCTCAACTTCTAAATTGAGAAAGGAGTGGTTTGACATTTCTTGTTTATAGTCAGGGAGAAATAAATTATCTGTGATGTTCTTGTAATATTGTCTGTAAGCTCTGGAGATACTAATGCTAATTTCATATTTTTTATACTCCAGGATAATCTGTTCTGTGGTTTTGAGCATTGCTGACACACAATGTTCAGAGGGTTTTTCCTTAGTGAAGCCTGTTGTTTAGTCTTGCTATCACCAAGGCTTGTTATCATTTATCCTGCTCATTCAGCTGTAAGGTTCAATCACTGTCCATCAAGTTTCCTTAATGCCTCATGTCTTCACTTGCCTGAAACTCTGATAGTTTCCTATTTTTATTTAGTAGCATAATCTGCTTTTAGCTTAGAAAGATACTATCTGATCCTGTGTGCATGAACATTTACAGCTTACATTGTATTATGGTGTCATGTTTAGCACGCAGGAGACTGAAAAACAAATGAAGTGCAAGGGTAAAGCAAAAAGGGAAAACTGTGGAACAGAATATAAGAGGGAATAAATATTTCAAGATAAGATTTCTAATAATTTTTCTTTTGTCTATGAGGCCTTCTACAGACAGCTGGAAGTAGTCTTAGTGCTTATGGGTGACTTCAATTGCCCTGATAGTTGTTGGCAAAGCCATACAGCTAGGCATACTCAGTCCTGAAGGCTCTTTCAGTGTATTGACGATAACTTCCCTAACACAAGTGGTGGAAGACCCATCGAAGAGAGGTGTGCTGCTAGACCTGGCATTAATTAACAGAAAAGATCTGTTCAAGCGTGTGAAGATTCTGGAAGCAAGAGAGAAAGCCTGGAAGAATGAGTACTCTCCACGGGTCAGTGAGGACTGGGTTAGAGGTCAGTTGGGTAAACTGAACACCCATGAATTCATGGGCCCTGATGGGATGCCCTTATGAGTATGAAGGAGCTGTGTGGTATTTCTGCAAGAACTGTGAAAAATATAGTGACCTTGATCCAGATGGTCTGACCACAGTGAACTGAAATACAAACTGACAGACCAGTCTGTGAGGAGATGACCACGGCCGCAGGGTCGGCCAAGTGCCCATGAGCTGCAGAGCCGGCGGCTAATTACTAAGGAGTTCGTGCATGGTGTATTCCACTTGCCCACAACCTACCCTGCTGAAGCCCACTGTTTTATCTTTCTTTTAACAGGTGGTTTTCTTCCCAACTGTCTTTCCCATCTGCTTCAAGGATACAGCGTTTTGTTACTTTTCACTCCCATCCTTTCTCATACAATCCAGGGTACAACACCTCTCACCACACCCCGGGCTCCCATACAGATATGAAGGCCAGCTAAGCATCCCATTAGCTAATCCCTGGCTTCCCACGGAGCTGGCTGACATTGTTGCTTTACCACTCTCCATTATTTTTGAAAGATCATGGAGAACAGGAGAGGTGTACAAGGACTGGAGGAGGAAAGCCAGTGTCACTCCAGCCTTCACAAGGGGCAAGAAAACAGAACCAGGAAACTACAGACCAGCCAGCCTCACCTCTGCCCCTGGAAAAGTGATAGAGCAGCTTGTTCTGGAAGCCATCTCTAACCACATGGAAGTAAAGAAGGTTATCAGGAGAAGCCAACATGGATATACCAAGGGTATATCTAATCTGATAGCCTTCTATGATCATCTGACTGAATGGGCAGATGAAAGGAGAGCAGTAGATGTTTTCTACTTCGACTTTAGCAAGGCTTTTGACACTGTCTCCCATTACATTCTCATAGGTAAACTCAAGAAACATGGGTGAGGTGAGTGGACAGTGAGGTGGATTGAAAACTGGCTAAACAACAGAGGTCAGAGGAGTGTGACCAACGGCAGAGCCCAGTCAGAGACCTGTGGCTAGTGGTGTTCCACAGGAGTCAGTACTGAACCCAGTCTTGTTCAGTATCTTCATGGCTGAAGGGACAGACTGTACCCTCAGCAAGTTTGATGATGATAAACAACTGTGAGGATTGCCTGATACACCAGAAGGCTGTTTTTCTGTCTGCTAGCAGTTCATGTTATTTTTATGTAATACTGTTTTGATGAAAAATAAGTAAGTGATAAGAATGTTTTAAAACAGCTTTACAAATTCCAGTTTTGTACCTACTCACATGCTCAAGTTTTCTGCTTTAGTTACATCCAAGCTGAAAACCAAATCCAATGCTCTGAACTTTTTTTGTTGCTGATTATATACAAAGCACAGAAGGGACTGCATCTCACATCATAATGGTTCTGTTGTTCTGTTCAGTAGGTAAAGGACATGTATGAGAATGGCCATGTAAATGTGACTTGCCATTTAACTTTTGAACTAAAATGTCAACAACCACTGTAGAAGGTGCACCACTTACAAGAAGCAAAATGGATACTAGCCAAGATATGATACATGGGATGTGTGCTTTACGTGACCAGAGAGATTCACTTTCAGGAAGGGTTTGGAGAAAACACACTGCTAGTAAAACTCACTGGTTTGTGCTGTTGACAACCTTCCTCTTTCTCCAGATACAATAAATGTTTGGTTGTGGGTTTGGTTTTTTTGTTGGTTTGGGTTGAGTGTTTCTTTGTTTGGTGTTTGGTTTTGTGTGGGGTTTTTTGTTTGTTGTTTTTGGTGTTTTTTTTCCCATGCAGCCATCTGTTGGCTATTTGCTTGTTAATGCAGCCAGGGTGCTGTAGGCCTTTTTTCCTGCAAGGGTATGCTGCTGTTTCAAGTCGGGCTTGCTGTCTACCAAGACCCTAAAGTTATAGAATAGAATAGAATAGAATAGAATAGAATAGAATAGAATAGAATAGAATAGAATAGAATAGAATAGAATAGAATAAGAGAGGAGTAGAATTAACCAGGTTGGAAAAGACTTTTGAGATCATTGAGTCCAACCTATCACCCAACACCATCTAATCAACTAAACCATGGCACCAAGCACCCCATCCAGTCTCTTCCTAAACACCTCCAGTGATGGTGACTCCACCACCTTCCTGGGCAACACATTCCAATGGCCAATCTCTCTTTCTATGAAGAACTTCTTCCTAACATCCAGCCTAAACCCTCCTCTGGTGCAGCTTTCTTTATCCTTCATTGTCTTTGTAGGTGCCATGATTTGGAGTAAACACTGTCCAGAAGCATTAAAGGAGCATAAGGCTGCACTGTGAAAAGGAATCGGTAGAAAAGTGACATTGAGGTCAATATTCCTGCACATCCCACGTGCTTCAATCTTGTTACTGATTTTTCTTGAGTGATTTCATTACCTGACAGAAGAGAGAAACCCCAGCTTTTATTATCCCAGAGAACTGTAATTTTCCTACCTGTTAAACTGAACGGTTGTGCCACGTTCCCATGATTTCTGTGAGTTTTTAATTTATTAGGAAATCCCATTTGTGCTGTCTCCTGGGATAAGACAAGGAGAGGTCATTTAACAGCAAAACGCCTAAAAGAATCTGTCTCAGCAAAAAGAGAGGGAGTTATAAGCGAAGGAGAAAGTCTAATCACTCCGTGGCTGTTTATAGCTCCAAATTTTAAAGTATCTAATAAATGTACAGTGCCCTGATAAAGGGTTCTTAAACCCAGACCAGACAAACAAATCCCTCCTCCCCAAATAAGCAGAGCAGTTCCTGCCCCAATAACTAGTATATAAATAAGCCATTTTTGATGCTAACATCAATTAATTTGCTGGAAAACACAGAGCTCTTTTGCAAAGACTGCTGAATTTCCAGCACTTTCGAAGGGCAGTGTCCAAGCCCTGTGACACCTTTGCCATTTCCCTGCTTTGTTATTATTTTCCTATGATTTTTGTGTCGATAGGTAATAAATGCCCCAGCCTGGTTTAGAAATCAGTTGCTTCCTTTCCTGAAATCTCTCTGAAGCATGATAGCACATATCAATTCCACATCACACCACTGAAAAAAAAAATGACAGCCAACATCCTTCCCACAAGAGACAAATTTTAAATAGAATTGGAGCTTACTCTGAAACTGCTTGGAAGAACAAAACTGGCAGTGAAGTGAGCATGAATGTGCACTCCTCTGACCTTGAGGCAGCACCCCTGGGAGGCATAAACAGTGAAATGTAGATGACCAAAAAACCCCTCAGTATTACAGCTAGTGTGGCATTGAAGATGCATTTTTCTATGAGATGTTTTAAAGACTTTCTCTAATAACACTTGAAGAAATACATGAAGTCTAAAAATATCACGTTAGAGTTTCAAGTGAATAATACTGGTTTAAAAAAAACGTTAAAAAGAACTTCATATTTATTTCTAGTTTATTATGCCATTTCTCTATTGTTGATAGGATGATACACATTATAGATTGTCCTCAGTAAGTATGTAATGGGTTTTCTTAAAAAACACTTGTAATAATTGACTTGTCACCATCCATTTAGTGACTTCAACATGCAAGAAGCAATACTCTGGATGCCTTCTCATGTCTCACATTTTTTGGCACATTAAGATGGACAGAGCAACTGCTCACACAAAATGACTTATCTGAAAATGATCACTACCCTCACTGAATCAAAATTCATGATTCTCTTCTGTGGCTGCTCATCTGTGTACTTTCCTTTAAAGTCCAAGCCAGTTGCTGATGAACTACATACTGGATAGAAAGACTGAAGTACCATTCGTTCTGGAAAGTACTCAGAATCATAGAATGGTCTGGGCTGGAAGGGACATCCCCAATCAGACCAGGCTGCCCAGGGCCTCATCGAGCCTCACCTTGAATATCTCCAGGGAAGAGGCCTCAGCCACCTGCCTGGGCATCGAAGGATATACATGAAAGACCAAAAGCAAGATGCCCATTCACCCATGTATTTGCTATTCTGCCCTTCTCATGACGCACTCCAAGATTTCTGTCCTGCTTTTTAAGTTCAGTACTTCTATCTGAAGGACATCAAGAGATGGTTTTAACACATTGTGCAAATGAGAGGGCAGCTTCTCTGTTGTAGTCCATGAAAACTATTATTGCAGATTGATTGTTAACTTTTTCCAAGCAGGCAGTTTTATCTCACAGTAGGATCTTCTCCCCCCTTCACAGACTTAGAGTTAAAAATAGCCTGTAGTTTGCACAGTTTTTGTTGTATTTTCTCTTAGCATGTAACCAATATTTGGATAAGAACCACATTGCACTTCCCCACTCACTTTTTAAAAAAGAATCCATTTTTGCTACCAAATGTTTCTGAAGAGAACTTTAATCATTTATTTCATCCTCTACAGTATTCCTGTATTTCAACAACTTGTAATCAAATCTTTGGGAGCTATGAAGGAAACAATGCTACATACCCACCCACTGATCTTCATTTTGCTCTACTCATTTATTGGCAAATAAAAGCTAACCTACTTGTGCTGACAGGTTTTGCTGGTTATTTGTTTAACAGAGCCTCGGGCTGTTCAGCCATTTACTATTCTAGCTGAAGGCAGTTGTGGCATTTTTATCTGCCAGGCAATAATAACCATTACCTTGTTCTGTGCTACATGTTGTCTAGGACAAGTGCACTACCTTTATTGGTTAATATGTAAACCCTCAAATGTTATTAGGCTTTTTTTGATGATAAGAAAACAAACATAAATAAGCCAGCAGTCTGACTATCACACTGTGCACGGTTTGGATATCTTTTGAAATATCACTCACATTGCTATGAAATAGGTATGAACTAGAAAATATTCCTGGAAGGTGTTTCAAGTCAAATCTTGAAACTCACACTGCTAGAGATGTTTCTGTCAGCTAGAAGCACAAAACCTGCAATCATTAGGCTTTAGTCCCTAACCAATAATGAAAGCAACTGGATTTCAGAAGCTGTCAAGAATGTATTACATACTGATACGAAATAAATATGTATTAAATGTTATGTACCTCTAAACAAGTGTTTATTTCTCCCTTCATATGGTATGGATTTTTGTGTGAAGTGATGTTTGTTTTGCAGAAAATGTCCCTGAGACACTTTAATATGCTGCATGCTTCCAGAGGAAGATTCTAGTGACAAAAAGGATAACTTCCCTTTCAGTGACCTAGTGAATGCTGCAGCTAGGCTGCTTATAATATTGGAATGGCACATTTATCTGTATCTTTGAGTACCTTTTCACTCCACCATAACCTGTAGTGTAGACACATGCCATTTTCAGATGTTTGGGACTACACAGTCCCTGTTTTAGAAGAATGCAATGTGATACAGAAGATTGCAATGCTCAATGTGCAGCCATGGCACATCCAATCTGTACTCCTCTCCTTAGATGCATCGAGCCTGTGAAACAGCAGGAAACATACCATGTCTCCAGCTGTTCTGAAAATACCAGCTCTGTGTATGGAATGTATTAGCAACCTGAAAAGCCCCTCCTGGGCAGTTAATATTTATTTGATTAATGGGTAAACGATTTTCTTGGATATTTTATTGCTATTTTCAGAGATTACCCTGTCCACAAATGCAGCACTAAGGAAAGAGAAGGATACAAGGAAGTCTCAATAAAAGCCTGATGCAGCAATCAGCAGAGTCAACCACACACTCTTAAGAAGCAGTAAATTTTGCTCTGCAACACCACCTCCTGCTATTGCAAGCATTCACTAGCGTTTGGAATAGTATCTATAACTCAAGCTGGACTCCTTGTACTGAAACTGAAACAAAGAACCGTCTAAGCGAAGCAGACAGGATGATCACCTTGTAGCCATGTTGGGATCTGGTGGATATGTAATATATATTTACCCAACTGAGTAGACGACGTTTTGCATCCCACAGCAAGAGCCTGAAACTAAAGCAATTTTACTGAAATGTAAGGCTGAGTTTGGCTTAAATCCTGTAGATACATAATATCAGTATACCAACAAACCTTCATTTAGCCTGAGCCTGAATCACAAATGCTATTATCATGTACTTACTCTGTATGCTAATGTCATTTGTTTAGTGAGACAGCTTTAGCAGCACATTTTGGAGTTTCTCCATGGTCTCTTGTTTACTCTGCCTCAGACACTGTTTTCACCTCATATTTGGTACATTCTGATCCATAATGTACAGAATGGTAAAGTTGTTTTGGCGAGAAACTGCCAGGAAACCCTAACTGACATTGTGAGTGATAGAGTGTCTTTGGTGATATTCTATCCCTAAATTAATCTCCATGGAAGTAGTCTTCCTTGATACAGATGCATGAGTTTAGTTGGAAGCATCTGCTCTTTTCCAGAGACGTTCATGCATTTGAAATAATGCCGTTTAAGGAATGAGCTTCGTGTTTTCTGATCTCTTTTGGATCCAAGCTCCATGGAAGTTGTCAGCTACAAAGCTTCCAAATCCTAACTTTATTTGGAGCTACTTGCATAGCTCTTTTACATTCCCCTGGAAATCTTTGCCATGATGAATATTTTCCATGTAGAAGCCTTTCCCATGGTCCCTTCAGGATCCAAATTTAAAATCTAAAAATTACTTCTTTTTTTTTTTCCTTCTCACAAGAAACAAAATACACTTTAAAAGTCCTGTAACATTTTTTATTTCGTTGGGATGTATCAATGAGGAAACTACTCTGAAATATCCCTTTGGAAAAAAGATCAATAAAAAGAGCTCTAAGCTTGCTTTCTCCTGTGGAAGAATTAGATTTTTGATAAAATCACATTTTACTGTGAGAAATTAATCTTGAAATAAATGAGAAGAGTTTCCATAATATTGCAACTTTTTACCATAAACCAGACTCTAACATGACCCAGCTACTAATGGAAATTAACGGAGTAATTATTGTCTTCTCTCTAAGATTGTTATTTCTTTCTCTGAATTCCAAGTGCATGCAATACAGAGAAAAAATGCAACTGTACATCATGACAACGCTCACACTTCTGTACAGGCAAACCAAAAGCCATCAACTAGGCAAAAAGGTTGGCTTTTTAATCTTAAGCTTAAAACTATGCTCTCACCTGGAGTCTGGAAATTGCAGTAGAGATCAGGGTTGTTGGAGCCAAACCTTGGGTTTGTATAATTAACTTAGCAATGCTGCCTGTTCTGGTAGCGTAGTGTTTAAGCTAATTATGGGAGTAATACCATTTGTACGTAATCTAATAATTCATTATCATCAAAGTGAATTTCCAGTTATTACTAATTGTAAGAGCCATTAGGTTTTTTCCTCAGGAGTTTTCTACTGCATCAATCCACCCATTAACTACACAAATGATTTTTCAGATGTTTTCAACATAGTCAGACTTTGAGGATGACCACAAAGAGTGCAGTAAAACACCTCTCATGTGCCAATATTTACCGAGTATCCCAGTTCCTTTTGCCATGGATGGCTACAGCACCATCTGCAAGGAAATAGAGTGGCTTCCTGTACCTGCGGGTTTGTATCTAATCAGATGTGCTACCTGCAAATCCTTATCTGTGTCCTTAGGCTCAGATATGATGACAAAACTTTGATCTTAGATAACCTTTCTGCAAGAAACATCCTCTGTGGATTTTTCAAAGTGTATTTTTTACGGAAGAATTATGTTTTGAAATATAATTGAAGATCTGCAGGAATCATCTTCCTGTTGGGAAAGATGCACAGTGCTTTTTTCATTACTGCCTAGATCTTTCTCATATTCCATTCCACCATCCTCTCTTAGTATTATTTTTAGGAGGATTTTTCTTTGTGATCCTCTGTGACTTGCACATGGGGCATAAGATGGCAGTTTCCTTAATTACTGTGGTCAGTTTACTTTACATTAGGAAGAATCTGTCTTCACATTTAATTTTCTAATTAAAAGACCAAACTCAGACCTGCTGTGGGTAAGTATTGTATGTTAATTTCACTGGAAACATTAAGCCTGGTGATACCCCAGAGTGTGTCTCAGAGAGAAGCATAGCACAAAGAAAATCCAAACCTGTTTGTATTGCTGCTGTTAATAAAACAGCTTAGTTTCAAAGATAGAAATGTTCTAATCTATTGAGTGAGAAATTAGGGGTTACAGAAGCCTGAATTATTACTGTGTGTATTACTTTTATTACAGAACATATGCATCTCTGATCAACATCTTCTTAGTTGGATGCTTTCGGTAAAGGCAGCTGAAAATAATTCTTACTGTGTGAGAGATCTGTTTCTGATCAGACGTCTTAAGCACCACATTCTTCCTCTCTAGTGGCCAAAATCCACCACAAGTAGTAATCCCTTCTTTATAAGAAGAGATATCAAATCCCCTCCAACTGTTCTCTGTTGAGAAAAAGCTGCAGGCAGCCTTCTGTATCCTATAGATGGTACAAGTACCTGGATTATTCCGTACCTGGCTTAGATTGTTCTCTCCTCTGTTTCATTCCTTCTCACAGACAAAATATCTCCCAATGGTTTGTGAATATTTTCTAACATCTAATTAGAACAGAGCTCATCAAACATTTTCTCTTTCTTCTGTGCAATGTCATTACTGCCTATGGATCATGGGTTCAGCACAGGAGCTCTGGATTCTCAAATGACTTATCTCTCTTGCTCAAAGACTTGCACACATAGCGTGCCCCCAAGATATTTTAGAAGCATTTAGAGCAAAAGAAGCTTTTCATATCCTTACGACCTCATTAACTTTTAACAAAAACAGAGGAAAATTCAACTGCTGTTTAATGTCAGGCAGGCAAACAGCACTGACACTATGCAGCCTGGGAAGAATCAACATTGCTTTTCAAGGGATCTGTGGTGTGACTAGTAACTCCAGTGATCAGGAATCAGAGCAGAAACTCTTGGCACAAATATTTAATATTAAGGTTAAGTTTATGGCCAGGCCCTTTATTCACCAGTGATAAGAAGGAGAAAGATGGTGCATCACAAAGATACATAGATTTGATGCATACAACGCAGATTTCGGTGAAACATTGGAGATGAGTATCTCCTGTGCTGTATTTTAGGTCAGAGAATAAAAGCCAGCTAATAACACTCCGAAGAATTAAGGTATAATTATTTGTGTGTGTGTGTGTATTAAAATATGGCATTTTTTAATCACTGCATCAGTTCCTAAGACTGTGTGGAAGTTCAGATTTCTAGCCTCAAAAGAAAGCACATTTGTTTTGATGCAAGCAAAATAAATTACTCACAAGTCAGAAAAAAAGAAAAAATTCTTAGCTGTTTTTTGTCTTTTTGTTTTGTTTTGTTGTTTTTGTGGTTTGTTGTTTTTTTTTTACCCCCAGTTCCTTCTCTCACTTGGCTTAAAAGTTCAATAATATAAAAAAAATCACTCGTTGATGTGTTACTGTTTTCTAAGTAGTTACCAGATATAAATGTCCTGTCTTTTCTCTGACCAAGGAATCATTACAGCTGCAGCAACTAAGAGGCTCAGGAAATTTAAGTTTTCCTTACTGCTGCCATGCACAGAAGAAATGTGATTCTTATGCTGGCTTTCTTGTGATTATTCTGATAATGCAAAAGCTCACTGAGTTACTTCATGTATTTCAAGACCCTGTTCATTTCTCAGAGGAAGGTAAAGAAAGGCAGGTTCAATAATTCAGCCTCGTGATAGATACCTGCTAGGTGCTGAGCACTTGCTGGAAAATTAGAGAAATGAACAGGGAGATGGCACTGAAATAGATAATAGTTTACAGCTGTGGGGGAGCCAGCCCTAATGTATGAAAAAGTAAATAAGAATAAAGCAATAATTTAATAGAGATTGACTACTACAGCAGGGTGCTGACAAAATGGGAACACTCCTAATAAAGGGAGCTGTTCCGGTCATCGGCGGTCTCTAGCAGGGACTTCAATCTTTAGTTCCTTTTCTACTCCTGATGGGCAAAGAACGCCCTTCTGCAGCTGATTTCACCTGTCTGCTCAATCGCCTGCTCCCCCTTTGAAGTCAGAATTATCTAATTTCTCAGTTAAATCCAATGTCAGAAGAATTGTGTAAGACACATTGAACATTCAGTGCCTCAGCAGAGTGTTTTTTCCCTCATTGATTTTGTAGACAGTTTTCCTTTCAATGTCCCTTTTCTCTTTGAGAGGCTTACTGAGTTTTGGTGTGGGCCTTTTTTGTTTGGTTGGTTGGGTTTTTTTCCACAATGCCAAAATAGCATCTCAGCGAGTGTTAATTATACTTCAGCAGAACAACCAGTAAACAACTACTTTGGAGAGAAAGCAGAGTTTACAGTTTACTTGTGTTCTTTTGGGGTTTTGTTGTTGGGGTTTTGGTGGTGGTTTTGTTTGTATGTTTGTTTTGTTGGAGGTTTTGTTTTGTTGGAGGTTTTGTTTGTTCGTTTGTTTTGTATTGACATTTAGTATCACACAGCAAGCCCAGAAGACAGCAAACCTTTATTTTTGAGGAATGGAATGTGGGTGGGTATCTTCTCAGCTGAAAAGCATCTGGGGGCTCTGATGGACATCTGAATCAATAATGAGACAGCAGTGTGTCCAGGTGGCCAAGAAAGACAACAGCATCTTGGCCTGTATCAAAAACTCTGTGGCCAGCAGGAGTAGGGAGTGATTGTCTTCCTGTACTCAGCACTGGTGAGGCTGCTGCTTTGAGTACTGTGCTCAGTTTTGGGCACCACAGTACAAGAGAGACATTGAGGTGCTAGAGCAAGTCCAGAGAAGGGCAGTGAAGCTTGTGAGGGGTTTGGAGAACAGGTCTTATGAGAAGTGGCTGAGGGAGATGGGGTTTAGTCTGGAAAAGAGCTTATAGTTCTCCACAATACCTGACAGAAGATTGCAGTGAGGTGGGTTTTGGTCTCTTCTCTCAAGTAACTAGCAATAATACAGGAGGAAATGGCCTCAGGTTGTGCCGGGGGGAGGGTTAGATTGGATATTAGGGGGAAAAAAGTCTCTCCTCAATGAGTGGTCAGGCACTGGAACAAGCTGCCCAGGGAAGTGGTGGAGTCACTATCCCTGGAGGTTTAAAGAAACCAACACCTGTAGACATGGCATTTCAGGACAGGGTTTAGTGGTCATAGTAGCATTGGGTTGATGGTTGGACTTGATGACCTTAGAGGTCTTTTCCAACCTTAACTCTGTGATTCTATGAATTTTGCATGCCACAGTTGGAATGGACAGCAGTGTAAATTCTAACTCCCATTTTAACAAGATTAGGAAGAAGTAAAAGTAAGTGGTCAGAGGGCTGGACTGAACAGGTTGCCCAGGGAATCTGTGGATCATTGGAATTGTTCAAGGCCAGGTTAGAAAGGAGAAGTGAGAAGCAAAACAGTACTTTGCCATAAAACACCTACAAGATTTTCATGACACTTCTAGGACAATGACTCCTGATGTTAAATTGTCCACATTTGGAGAATTTTGTATACTTTCAGACCAGGAGAATGTAAGAAAATGTCCTTGCAAAAAGCACAAGACACATCTAGGGGTGCGGTGCTACTTTGGGTTCAAGCCCTTAGACACTGGCCTGTAGCACAGCATGAAAACAGCAGCTGCTTCATTACTTTAGCAGGGGATAATCATGCAATGGTCTTTTTTACGTGGAAACTCTCCCAGTTTTTAATCAGCTTGGAGGAAGATACTTTTCCCAGAAAAGCTTTTTTAACACCCATTGAGATAAACTGAAAAATTAGTATTGATCCGAACAAGAATGAGATCAGAAGCATACTGGGGGAAATGACACATATATTTATATAGTAGTTAATGCAGGAAAGCAATTAGTTCCTTGCTTGAAAATGTAGTACAAATTTAGCAACTCTTCCTCACCAACAATTAGCCAGGTAACTTCTTTTTTTTTTTTTTTCAATTCTATTCTGTCTTACATGTTAAAGAGATTTCCTGGTTAGTCTGTATGTACCACACTAGCTCCCATGGTTTCTCTAGAGCTGAAACTGCCTTCCACGACACCAATAAAGAGAAAAATGGCAAGGTTTATGTGATTATTTATACAAACTATTGACTATTATGTAGGAGACAAGAAAAATGATTTGATGTCAATGACGATACGATGCAACTTTGGCTGAAAGAGAAGCAGAGTGCTTTGCAGGAATGAAGTCTGAGCTGGACTCTATTACCAGCAAGCTGACTTACGAGAAGATTTGACATCCAGTCTAATCAGATTAAGCGAGAGCAAAGATTAGTCATGAAATACTAAGGCTGACAAACTGCAAATATGTGCTGATGAAAGCCAAACACACTCGCTCTTTGCTGATCTTTTGGCTCAATATGGTAAGTGACAATGAAGATCGAGAGTGGAGACAAACCCACAAATAACAGATTGTGGAAGTACGAAAAGTTATTGTACCTTTCAGCATCTCCTTATTGTCAACACATTCATCTCCTGAGGTGTGTGAGATCTTGAGATATCCATTTTCACCTTAGATAAGCTGCCAAATGTATGTGAAATGAACAGCGCAGCCATGTCCATCTGAATGGCGAGGCGCCCAGCTTCGAAGGCATACCTTTGAAACAAACACTGAAGCGCAAGGACTCCTCTGAGTGATTCACTGCAGCCTTTTCTTTTTCCAGGTTTTCACCTGGTTATGTACCAGAATTAAATCTGCTCAATGGATTGGGTAGGTGCTCTGTATACTGGTGAAGGTGAGCTTTTAGCAAATACCTAGAAAGATCTTGTTCAAATTAGTAGGTCAAATTGCATGTGACATAGACAAAGCATGAGCTCCGCTGTGCATCTTTCAGCAAACCACTACCAGAGGCTATAGCTGTACCAGTAGGAAACACAACCAGCTTGTGACCCTGAGGGCAAGTGATGACACAGCTTGCATCCCTATATCTCTTTTCCTTCCTGAATAGGATTGTCTTATCAATACTACCTATCAAGAACCTGAATATACCCCTAGGACATAGCTGACTTTGTTGAAGGTTAGTGTTGGTATACAGCTGTACAATTGGAGTATCGTGTGACAGAGATGTGTCCCCCCTTCTCTTGACAGCTGCACTGCAGTTCAGGCCTTCAACCTTGGTCTTTGCCTGAGCTCTGCTGCAGCTCTGCCTGTGCTTAGCCATGCACCAGCAGACCCATCCTCAGCCTCTGTCCCTGCCCCAATTGGTGACTTCCCATCTGAAACCTTCATCATCACCAGAGCCTTGCCTGACAACCACTGAGCTGTTGACTGATCTTGAGTATTGCCACCAGACCCACTCTGCTCCTCTTCCTTGCATGTCACCAGATTGCACCCTCACTGTACTTGCCTTGGTGTTGTTACAAGCCTCCTGGCTCGCCTTCTGCTCTGGAGCTGCTGGTATGGCACATACAGCCTTTTCTTACATACTACATTGCATATTACACAAAAATATCTAACTAGAATTTATTTTCTGCAACGTCTTCTACAAAGAATGCCACCAGGTAGTTTTCTTAGCAATATGCTATCAAAATATATACCAGATTTCAGTACAGATTTTACGTTTTTCCTGTTTGAAAGCAACCTGAAAAGGTCCTCGTTCTGCATGCAGAAGTGCCTTCTGGCTGATATCTAGCTCTTGTTTCAGGAGGTAGAAAAGGGAGATAGAGAGGTTTTATGTATAAAGTTGAAACTTCCCTGTCTTTGAAGAGGAGTTTCTGTCACAAGGAGATAAACACTTTCTTTCCAAGGTCTATGTGGTATCCAGAAGAACTCAGTTTACTCCCAGGGTTTCCTAATATTTCTTTATCAGGAATATTCTTTATCAGGAATGTTTCTTCTGACCAGAAAGGTTCATTCATTCTGTTGCACTATTTAATATTTTAGTAACTAAATGTTGCTAAATGTCATTATCGATGACATATGTGGATGGCACAAGGACTACTAAACTAAGCTGCAGGAAAAGAACACATGCTTTATTGTTAGCACAGTGGCTGCAGATAACCAATATGCTTTTTCATATGACCAAGTATAAAAACATATCTCTCAAAAAGTAAAAAATGCAGGCAAACCTGAAGGATGGAAATTCTGCAGAAGAGCTGGAGGAATAATCAGCTGTTTCAAGTTCCCAGTGCCACACTGTTATTCAGATGTATTCTGAAAGAGAGACTAAACTATTTTTCCCTTATTTTCCCCCCTATTTTTAATGCTGAAGTAATTGATTCAGAAATACTCTGTTAGTTTCTCATTGATTCCTGTTTTATAAAAGAGTCAGGACTCTGGAGGAATTCCAACAACTAAGACAATAATTTTAAAAAATTGGAAAATATATCTCATAATGGAAAAAAAAAAACAAAACAACAAAGAATCAAATTAATGAATTTTATGAAGCAGAAATTATATTATATATATCTATATCTATATAGATATATCAATATAGAGATATATACCTATATATCTATATCTGTATATAGCTATATAGATATATCTATATAGATATAGATATATTATTTAACACTTTATTAATACATTTCAGCTTCATAGGACACTGGGGTTATACAAGTGGAATAGAATAAACCAGGTTGGAAGAGACCTTTGAGATCATCGTGTCCAACTTATCAACTAATCCAACCCACCTAAACAACTAACCCATGGCACCAAGCACCCCATCAAGTCTCCTCCTGAACACCTCCAATGAAGGTGACTCCACCACCTCCCTGGGCAGCCCATTCCAATGGGCAATCACTCCCTCTGTGTAGAACTTCTTCCTAATATCCAGCCTAAACCTCCCCTGGCACATCCTGAGACTGTGTCCTCTTGTCCTATATAGCGATCAAAAACTGGCATCAGCTAGTAAATTGTTTAAGTTCTAGTCCTAGTGACTAGAATTAGTCTTCATTTTACATCATAAATGTTTTATATACCATCTTAAAACTGAAGGCAAGACATTTCATACACAAGGTATTTCTGAGACATAGACTATTCAGAATTTCAGGAAGTGATTTATTTATATTTTTATCATAAGGGGGTTTGGGCCAAAAAAACCAAAACCACAACAAACCCAACGTCTTAGCAGTACTTCTTGCAGCTGTCCAAAGATCCATCATATTTATCAACAGATTGGAGGTGAAGAGCCAAAAGCCACAGAATAGAGATCTTTTCAGATCTTTGAAAAATATACAACATTAAGCATTTCTCATAGGCTTTTTAGACACTGGATCCAATGTGGGGATTCTTAGTCCAATAAAATGAGACTGACCTCAGCCTACAACAATTTTTATCGTGTAAAGCAAATGCTTCTGTTCCCCTAACAAGAAACTGATACTATGAATATTTGTAAATGCAGCCATACCAGCTTTTTGCCTAAACAGCCAGATAAAATGAATACCATGTTGCTAGCTTGCCTGTGAGGCAAAAGGCTCAACATCACAAACAACGCTGTATCTCCTGTCCAGATTAACACAGCCACCCTTAGGAACGCCGACTTCCGTTCACTCCAGGGTGAGAGAATTGCAGCCACCAGGAAAACAACTAGAGAAAACCTTAGAACAAAATAAGTTAATTTTCTGTACTCTCTGCTAAAAGTACTACTTACATTCTATACAATATAACTTTTGACTTACAGAAACAGTGGTTTAAAGGTATTGAATTGATAGCAGCAATGTTTAAGCAGGAACTCTTATTTCCCCAAATATAAGGAAATGTGCTGGGATACTGGTCCCTTGATTTGTGACCACGTAAGATGAGAGTGGTAAGGTAACAATTATTTGATTGTATGAACCAAATTCTTCTGGTACACTGCTTAAGCAGGTCGTGTTTAAATCGCTATGTAGAAACTGTCGTGTAAAAGCTGCGGAATCAGGGAAAAGTGCAGGAGCCCGCTGATGCTAACTGCTCCTGAGCTGCTCCCTGCATGCCAGGAAGATCAAGCTGACATCATGCTGGATTGCTAGTTCAAAAAAGAATAATCTTGGAGAGTGATTGTAACAGTCTGTTTCAAAAGCAGCAACATTACCATGGAACTAGACTGACTTGATATCATTATTTATTCTATTTGAACAGAATAAGTGATAGTATCTGTTCATTATTTTGCCAGACTTGATGTATCTGGGCTTTTATCTCTTATGGGACTATTATGATGGCTAATTTTAATAGATAATAAATCGTGTACAGCTTCGCCACACAAGTGGATTTGATAATCAAAATACCTGCTGCTATTTCACCAGCACTTGTAAGTACCATGCTTTTGAAATTTTTGAGATTAGAAATAAAATGTTTCACTACTTCTTGAAATACCAAAATTTGCTGTTTTCTTTAGGGTTCCCTTGAGTTCCTGTGAGTTAAAAATAGATGCCCTGGGGCTCTCCTAAGAGTTTCTGCCCCCGAGCTGGGCTGGGTCAGGCCAAGCCAGGACTGGTGACTGGGGTCAGCCATAGCCAAGCCATCCTCAGGCACTGCCTGGTTAAGTGCCAACGAGCATCACATTCAAAGGTATTTTTATGTCATTCATACCAAAATGTGTGCTGCTTTAGCAAATAAACAATGTTTAATACTATGGTAGTTACTGCTGTGGTGACCATCATTGTGTGGCTTTAGGAAGATAATGCCCTCCAGACTTTCGTGCATTTTGCATTTAACTTCTGCCTCTCAGAGAAAATGACAGAGGGAAAGGCTGTGCCTGGCCACACCAGCACCTCCTCACCTGCTGCCTGAGCTTGTGTTGAGGGAGTCCGGCCGAGGCTGGGATTCCCACTCCCCCAACGGAAGAAAATGCACTCGCTAATTGTTCAGCTTTGCTCGCCGGGAGCCTGGCAGGGGAGGAGCTGCCTGGTCTTGAATCACTGAAATGTGTAAGCAGTGAGGCTGAGTGAAGGTCTTAGGCCCGGATGAAAACATACCTCATCCTTTTCAGAAACTGATCCATGCATAAGCAGGCAGCTGCCTGAAGCACTGTGAGCGACTTGCCAGGGAACCAGGGGAAAGTACGAGGAGGTGCCTATTAAACAAGCTCTGAAGTAAACTCATAGATTTATATTCTGCTTGCTTTGTTCCTATCATTTTGTCCATCAGCATGCGAATTACATCAATTCAGGCTCCCGAGGCCTCATTCTCATTTATAAGAAGGGCACTTCACATCACTCTGGTAATATAAAGAGGCATTAAAAAGGGGAGTAATTTATATTTACATTATTTTTATGGCTCTGCTCCTATTAGAATGGTGTAAAGTGGCATTAAGAGAAACCATTATCAGGCTCCTTAGTGTCTTTACTTACAAACTCCCAGGGATTACAATTCAGAGCGTAAATGACTGAGGCAGCATAAGTGAGCACATCTAAAAAAGGCATCTGTGCCATAAGGTACGTATTAGAAAGGCCAGGGGAAAGTACTAGCTTAAATTTGCTAAACACATAAACACCTCAAATGTAAGATCTGCTGGAGTAATGGCATTAAATTATCTGGAAGCTGTTAACCTCTTTCGTAAGCCCAGTACTGAAAATATGTTACTAATACTGGAAGGCTATTCACCAGCAAATAAACTTGAGACAAATATATTTCCTACTGGAAGTATACAACACCACAGGACTCTCAGAAAAGTTGTCAAGGATTTATAACAGGTACAAAATTGTTGAACTTGGGGACTGAACACTCTTCCTGCTGACCTGGGATGAACAGAGGGAATAATGCTGGCAATGCCCATCATCCTCTTATGTGAATGCCTCCATAAATCCAGTACATTCATGAATGTTATATATCTCTCAATTAGTAATACCCTGATAAGCTGGTCTAACTGTGCACTTTTGTTCTTACAAGTAGGAAGAGAACAGCGTTTCAGCATTGAGAATTAGTTTCCAGATGTTAACCATTACTAAAACCTGTGAACTCCCCAGTTATTTCCATATTGTTGGCAGATGCTGTCTCACAGAGAATAAAGAATACAGAATTAACCAGGTTGGAAAAGACCTTTGAGATCATCAAGTCCAACCTATCACCCAACACCATCTACCATCAACTAAACCATGGCAGTAAGTGACCAACAGTTCTTATGAACACCTACCACATTCACCTCTAACTTGTAGTGTTTGGCACTAAAACAGAACCACCAAATAGAGTAAAAAATATTGTCTGAGGTCTGCAGCTTGTTCATCTCTTCCCATTCAGTATCTCTGTTAGTTATTTTCTTTCATTAGGTATCATACTTATTAGGACCAATTTTCTTGTTGCTTGTAGATGCCTTTCTCTAATCTAAGTCAGTTTTCAATTCACTGTGTCTTTATGTGTGTCTCCTCCAGCTTCAGTGTCACCTATGTGATTAAAAAAATACCCCAAACACTTGAGAAAAAAGAAAAAAAGTGTAAAGCCAGCAGGATGCACAGAGTCTGGTTGAATAAAAATCCTCAAACCAATACCCACAAACCCCACCTTCTTAAATCCTGAAACTAACTGGACTTTGAGAGAGCTACATGAACAGTAACTGAACACTAATAAATCTTTTTGTTCATAAAAAGGCAAACCTCCTCTTCTGTCTAGATTGGTCCATGGATCATACCTATAATTCATTAACAATAATTCAGCCATGTAGAAAACCAATTCACCAATCTGCAGCAATTAAAACTTACCAGAGCCTGAGACAAGCAGAGTACCTATACAAGAAAATGTTGAAACCAAATCATACAATTGCTCACTCATATTTCTCAGACATCAGAAATACACCTATGCACCTATTCAGCAGCAACTCAGCATGTTTTGACATTTTTTGGGAGTGTTTCTAACGATGTGTGTTCAGTTTTCAGTCATATGGAAGATACTAAATTTCTGCATTCAAATCTCTTCCACTAACTGCTCCCACAATAAAAGGAAAGTGCTGAGGGGATATAAAAAAAGAAAAGCCAGCCTCTGCTGTTGCTAGAAATGTGAAAACCTTCGCTCCCCATGGCTGCCTTCCAGGAGGAAGAGCCTGAGTGCTTTCTGTGGCTTAGGTGTTTTGCAACATGGATTATGTTCTGGACACTGTCTGTGGGACTACTGTTAGTGGCCCACCTGCAGAAGCCTAAGAAAACTATTCTTTCCTTAGAAAGAAGATAATGATGCTGTGGTTCCAAATGTAATTAGCATTTGGACTTTCTTCAGTTCTCTAATGTTGCTGAAAGGAACAAACTTCTTGGAGATTGGGGCAGCAAGCTAATCCTCCACCCCTTGAACCTGCCAGGATTATAAACAACAAGTAGACACATAGGCTACGTGGCTATACTTCAAGGGGCAGCAACAACATGATGAATTCTTCCATTTTGAACTGTAGCAAGAGCTGTTGTCTAGCCCCTGTAAATGTGCATCACTCTTTTACTTACTGGAATTTCTTGATGTAGGAACACAGTTACAGTGAAAACTATTCCAGCTAAGCTGAACAATTAATAAATTTGCTTTACTTTTTTTGCTTTCAATCACTATTCTCCAAGGAATTCTTGGACTATTCCACTGTTCTCAGATTAAACATCTAGGACAATAAAGAGCTGTAAAGTTTATGTGCCTCTTGGGAACAAGTAGCCAGAGATGGTTGTGTCCATCAAATCTCTGTTCACATCAATGGAACAGTCAAGTGATCTTAAAATAGCAAAAATTCCATTAGCTTTGTTCATAGCAGTGTTTCTTGCAGCTTTACAGTCCAAGGATAACAGCAAGCGAACACTTAAACATCCATCATTCATAGCGGGTCTTACAGTGTCTAATCTCAACTTCAGCACAAAGATCTTTCCTTTGAGACTCACAAATTCATAACAGAATTAATAGACTAGACTAGACTAGACTAGAATTAACCAGGTTGGAAAAGACCTTTGAGATCATCAAGTCCAACCTATCACCCAACACCATCTAATCAACTAAACCATGGCAGCAAGTGCCTCATCTAGTCTCCTCTTAAAACACCTTCAGTGATGGTGACTCCACCACCTCCCTGGGCAGCACATCCCAACAGCCAATCTCTCTTTCTGTGAAGAACTTCTTCCTAACATCCAGCCTAAGATGTCTGCTATTGCCTGCTGTTATTGGTTTAAGCTGATAAACATGTCATTGTTTGCTTTCAGTTTCAGGCCTGATATTCCTGTCAAATTTATATCCTCAGACTGACTGCTATAAATAAAGCTTCTGAAATTGTCTGGCTAAAGCAGGGCCTGCCACACAGCAGTTTGTGAAAATTCATTACAGGAGTAAAATGTAAATATTTTTTAGGAGCTATAAATTAGAACAAGGTGTCTGTTTTATCTAGACATGGAAGTATTTTCTGGAAAATACTTTCCAAAGCACTTTTAATGTTTTTAACAAAATAATTCCCTCTTTACCTGGAATTTTCTAATTTATCATATACACTTACCTATCTGCATGTGAATCTACACAGCTGAATTAGCTCAGAAAAACTGCTAAGGGAGTGAACTTAATTGCTCAGCAGTTGTGATGGCGTATTTTACCTGTGCTGTTCAGCTACTTGTCATAGCAAGTATCTGTACCAAGCAACTAGAAGCCATATTGGTTCAGTTTATTTCTTTCACAGTAGGATTTTTCCATACTATTTTTATTATAAGAATGAAATTTTGCATACATTTTTACCAGAATAACAATTCACTGTTACCCAAAGAAGAAGATGTCAATCTTCTCCCAGGCAGCCAGCACCAGAACAAGAGGACACAGTCTCAAACTGTGCCAGGGAAAGTTAAGGTTTGGGGTGAGGAGAGAGTTCTTCACAGAAAGAGTCATTCACCATTGGAGTGTGCTGCCCAGGGAGGTGGTGGAGTCACCATCCCTGGAGGTGTTCAAAAAGGGATTGGATGTGGCACTTGGTGCCATGGTTTAGTAGTCATCAGGTGTTGGGTGACAGGTTGGATGTGATGATCTTTGAGGTCTTTTCCAACCTTGTTGATTCTATGATTCTTGTGCTAGCTTTAGTATGCTTGGCCACTTGTGAGTTGAATAGACTGGGGGAGCAACCTAGCAACCTTCAGAGACTGCATAAGGTAAACGTGAAAGTATCTGTGTAGAAATGGGAAAGAATCTCAGCTTTTAAGCACAGTATTCTTCTGCATTATGTATCAAGGCTCTGAACCTAGACATTAAGGCAAGTAGCAGAAAAGTGGACTGTGAGCTTGGTTGCTAATCTGAATCATGAAATAAAAACATTAGAGGCTGAAGCTTTTTCTCCTTTTAAATTATTTTTTTTCACAATTATTTGTAATTTAATTAAGAATGAAATGCTTTTTATATCATGGTATTATTTAATATTCTTCAACCTCTTAAGGCATAAGGTCAAATATAACCCAGATTTTCACAACTAAAATGTAAAGCTACTAGTTAAAATGGAACAGGAAATACTCTAAAAATTACTGAAATTTAGATTTCCCTTCCCCTTTTTCTGCAAATCTGAAGACAAAATTGCAAATACTTTCTCTCTTACACTTTCCAATTCAAATGAGTTCATTAACTGATTTCATAATTCATGTCCACCTTGAGTCATTGTAGTTTACAACTGCACTATGCAATGGGCGGCTGTGTGTCGTACCATTTATGTATGTGTGTGCGTGGGGGGTCGTTTTAAAGCTGTTTGTTTGGGGGTTTTCTTGTTTGCAGATCAGAACATGCCACATGCAAGGTAAAAAAAGGCTTCCAGCATCAAATTTTTATTAAATCATTTCTCTCAAGCATAGTTCTTTAACTTTGCAGTAGAAAACCCAAATTTGGCAGAAGAATAGTCAATTGGTCCAAGAGAGTTTTGCTGTCTCTAAGAAGATTCCTCTCAATTTGTCTGGGGCATAAACCTCTGGAAATTATTATTTACATCTGCTAGGTAGTGCATGGTCAGGAGCCTGACAAGATCTTTTTGAGCTCTGTATCGCTACTGAAGCCCCTCCAGAACAAAGGCTGTGGTACATGCCAGAATCAGAGAAAATGCTATCAATCTCTACCAGGCTTCCTGTATATTCTGTGCGCAGCTACGTGTTCCAAAAGCCCACACTGTTCCTCCAGGCATTATCCAAATATCCTCCAGGTTATGAAAATAGGCTGTGCGAGTCTCATACATGCAATTCAGAAATTACACAGAGACAGCCTGCTGCTGCCTTAATTTGCTGAAAATTGAAGTGAAAACTAGAGGAACTTGTCCCTCAAGAGCGAGCTAAAAAAGCCAGATTCCAGGGCGGCAGGACTCCTCCAAACGATGCCCATGCCTTTCAGCGGAAAAACGCCAAATCCCTGCCCTCGCCTGTGCTGAGCATAGCTCCTGAATGAGGCTCACTTATGGCATTATTTATTTACAAAGCAAGGCAAATTAAGGGGGTTTCACTATACTTATTTCTAGTATTTTTAGACCATCTGTCTTAGCCTCTTCTGTTTTAGTCTTTAAATAATTTTTAAAACTGGATTTCTTCAGCTGCGGTGTTAGTGAGGGTGGTGAGGTAACATATATCCATTTCTAATGATCGTGCAAATTTCAGCCTGGCAGTGCTAATTATCTAGAATATGTTCAAAATAGAGAAGAATAGCAGCCCTCCTTTGAAGGAATTCAAACACCTGGATCACTTTTCTCTGCAGTCTATGATTTGCCCTTCTGTCCTGTGTAAATCTATTCTCCCTGCTGAAACATTTAAATTAGCTTCAATGTCTTATTTGTGGGGATGCATCCTCATGTGGTGAAAAGAAACCTCATTCAATGGGTTGCTGAGAGCTACTTCAGTTTTCACCAGAATGAATCTGGTTGAAAACGCTATTTTTCCCATTCTCTCACTTAACTCACATTCATAACATAAAACTGAGTGTGGTTTGTATGCTGGTTGCTCAGTGAAGCCAAATCAGTATCTTGAAATTCTGAGTTAATTCATTTACACTGTGATCCTCATTTAAATTCTTGTATTAAGCATTGACGGTGGCAGCGGTGCTGCACACAGGTTATCTTGTCATTTCCTGGCACTGGATTTAAACCATGGTACCTATTGTGGGGTGCTCCAAACCCCCTTCCCCCACCTCCCTCTGTGGAGGTTCGAATGGGGGAAGACAAAGGCGTGAAACTGCCTTCCCCTCCCCCCGGGGACTGGAGCAGGGACAGGTAAAAAGGATGCCTTTTCTTCCCGCTGGGAGCTGAAGTCCCTCACTTGTATTCACCCACGCTGGGACTGGGAATCGTGACTGGCTGGGTTCTTCGCACCCAGTATATATTGGCACTGGACGCGTTGTCTAGGGAAATCTTAAACAGAGTGACCAGAAAGTGGTCTTGGACTCGCTCAGGACTCGGTTTCCTGGGATTCATGCTGGGACTCACTGGATTCATGGTGACATTAGCCAGTAGCACCTGAGCCTGGCATCTCCTGCTTCCTGTCTTGTGCTGGAGTGACCCTGCCTGCTGTAAACTATGGCTGTTGGCTGGAAACACACCAGCACTGCAGCTTCTCTTGCACTGCTCAGACAGCACTGCTCCACAAGATTTGCCTCATGGAAGTCGTGTCTAAGGACACTTTAACTTTGGTTAACCCTTAACCCTTAACCCTTTTCCTCTGGATTTATGCTGCCTGACCCACAAATTGGATGATAAAGGTTGCAGTTCTGGAGGCTGCCACCAAGAAGAAATCTAGGGACCACCTCCAAATTCCTACTTCATCCTCGTGAGTAAAATCCAACTCATTGGCTTTCCCTGGGGGTCCTGGCTTGCCTCTGATTTTGTAAGTGGGGTAAAGCTATTTTGTAGCTTAGCCTTTTCCATTTTCTGAATTCTCTAAATTGCACTAAAGTTGCCCATAAGCATCCTGGTAGAATTTGTGACCGAACAGAAGCTGTAAATAAAATTTAACCCATTTTGTACATAACTGGGGGGGCAGGGCTTTGGGGAAAATAAAGATAACTATATTTTACAATTCCCACCTCATTAATTTAATCCAAATGAAAACATAGAATGGTGCAGCATGGCTCGGGCTTCTCTAGAGTCAAATTCTTTCAGTACAAAGGATGCATAATTGCTGGAATTGATGTGGCTTGGGCACAGGAAAATTGCAAAAATCCAGAGCAGATTAGGGCAAAATCTGCTGAAAATGCTGAGGATTTGCTCTGTGATTCCACAGCTGAATACTATGCTGTGGTCCTGGGTTCAGTGGTAGTCCAGGCAGAGGATGAATTTGCAATTTATGAGGACAAAATTTGGACTTTGGAAAAGGAATTAAAGGATGAAAAGGCACAAAACCAGAATCTGTGGGAAACAGTGGTTATGCAGATTGAAGGATCTGCAGATACCTTAAAGGCACAGGCAGAACTGAGAACCATGCTGGGACTAGCCCAGCCAGACAACTGGCCAGCGACTCCCCACTCAGCACAGGACCCTCGCGATTCGAAACTGTGGGAACTGGGACAGACTTTTCGTCAGATAATGCTGGGAAGTGGACCCTAGTGAATCGCACAGAAGAGACTCTGTTGCTGTTACTGAGGACCCTGTAGAGTCTGCCCCCCACGCCACAAACAGCTGAAATTAAGTCATGCAAAAAGTCCAAGTCCAAACCAGAGAGGGACTCTCCTGTGCTGAGCTGTGAGGAGAGTTTATAGAATAGAATAGAATAGAATAGAATAGAATAGAATAGAATAGAATAGAATAGAATAGAATAGAATAGAATAGAATAGAATAGAATAGAGCAGTTTGGAAGAGACCTTTGAGATCATTGAGTCCAACCTACCACCCAACACTATCTAATCAACTAAACCATGGCACCAAGCACCCCATCCAGTCTCTTCCTAAACACCTCCAGTGATGGTGACTCCCCCACCTCCCTGGGCAGCACATTCCAATGGCCAATCTCTCTTTCTATGAAGCATTTCTTCCTAACATCCAGCCTAAACATCCCCTGGCACAGCTTGAGACTGTGTCCTCCTGTTCTGAGTTGTGGTGAGGAAGACATTATTGGACAGAAAAGTGTGCGTCCAGTGGCCACAGTTCCATGGAGATCCACCAGCGTGCAGCTCAGTAAGGTACGTATTCAACACATGAGGGAGTCAGATGAATCTGTTGCAGGTTATGTTTATCAGATGTCCCACCCTGGGGGAGAAAAAAAAGTCTCTCTTTGGACTCAGAAGCAGCAGCTGGGGACTGGGGGTATGACATATTTTTGACTCATGAACCAGAAGGCTTGCCCAGCCTGACTGCATGATTAGCATATTGGGCTTGCAGTTTTCACCTGGTTTACAGAGGTGAACTGTCAGATTTGGAGGTTACCAGCTCCTCTGAAGTGACCAGGGCACTGTATAGGCTTGCCTGCATACTGGCAATTTATGAAAGAGGGAAACATGAATCTCTGTTAAGTGCACCAGTTGACTCAGACCAGTCACATCTGGTTATGCTTGGGTTGCCTGCACATTTGCAGGGACGTGCCTCAGCAAATATGGAGGCAATTGAAAAGGCAATAGAGAGGAATCACAAATCAAAAGATTCTTGGGAACAAGTCATGACATGGACTGAGCTTTTGTTGGATCTGCCTGCACACAGCCACAAGTTCGGCTTTTGCAATCATGGAGGCAAATGCTCTGGTGAGAGAAGCTATAGTGGTTCTGGTAAAAGTAAAGCCGAGGCAGCACCACAGGACAAGTGAGCTGTTCATGCCATAAACCTGTCCCTTCCCACAGCAAGTGGCCCTAGCAGTCCAGACATCTACAGGTGCTGACGTTCTGGACAAAAGAGGGAGCAGGGCATGTGGAGAAACTGTCTGCATGGATCCCACAGGTCTTATTCACCCCAGGAGGGCTGGTAGAAGCAGGTGCTAGCTCTGGGGGTGCCTGAAGTGGCCCTTAAAGCCAATGCCTGACTGGTCTCTGGCCAGTGCCACCAGTGCAGCTACAGGGGCTCAGACAATTGAGACCATTAAACATTGGTTTAGCATCCTGCCAATGCCTGAGAGCATCCAGAGCATTACATGGGTGTTCCATACTCCATATTACTCCCTGGCAAATGTCATTGTAGGGAGAACCAATGGCCTGATCAAGAGGCATGGTATCAACAACGGCACTGTGAGGACAAAAAGCTCAGCCAGAAGGTGAAAAGATGAGCCTTTGAAAGACTGGCAATAATTAAGGTGAATAATGTCCTCTGAGCAACTGAATGTCAAAAAGCAAAGTTACACTTGATTCATGCTCTCTTTCAAATATGCCTGTCTATTAAGTAATGGTTTTAACCAAAGACACGTCAAGAACCATGCTCTTTCTCTGACAGGGACTGCAAAAGGAAGCCTGCATTGTAGATTATTTGGATGCTTACTCCGGGGATTTATGGACTGGGTACTGTACCTGGAATGCATCAATATTCCCTACATATCCTGTCCTAGTAACATTATAGTACATCTGGCATTGCAGCATTATTTCCAAAATGTGCTTTTGCAGTATTTATTTATTGTTGAAGTTATCTAAATAAAAAAGATTCTGATCTGCTCATGAGAATTCTGCATCTTCAAACTTTATCTGTTAGAGTTAGAAACCACATTCAGCTTAGGACACGGACTCGGTTTTACTCCCACTTACCCTACATCCCTCCCAATCAATAGTCAAGATGTCAATAGATTTCTTCTAATATTTATTTGAATAATAAACTGATTCATAGCTTTTATTAACTAGTTAAAAATTAGTATGGCAACATCTGTGTTTTAGTGGAAATACCAACTTTGGTTCTCCCTTGCTCAAACCTTACACAGCCTACTTAAAGAGATTTAGAAGTGCTGGTAAGAAAAGAGGTAAATGCCTTGGGAAAAAAAAAAGTCCTGTTTTCTTGTATTGGGTTCATTCTCCTCAGAGCATCCTTCTAGTACTGTGTTTTGCAGCACTGTAACTGATACACAGCAGTGTTTTTGTTGCTGCTGAACAAGCATCCAGGCTGTGTTTTTCCAACATTTCCCTGCCCTGGAAGTATGCTGCGGGGTGGGCAATATCTTGGGAGGGGACCCAGCTGAGCCAGCTGACCCAAACTGGCCAAAGGGTTATTCCATGCCATACAATGTCAGCTCAGATATAAGAACTAAGTAAAAGAAGGAAGTGTGGGGATAGTCATCCATGGTGTTTGTCCTCCAGGGGAACCATCATGTGTAGAAAGCCCTGCGTCCTGAGGCTGACCACTGTCTGTGATGGGAAGTAGAGATTAACATTGTCATTAAATTGCTTCCATCTTAGAGATGGCTTTTGTTGTATTTTCCCTTCTTCCCTGTCCATTTCAAGCCAGGGCCTTGAAAAAGAAGAAAACACATTTGTTGGTTTTTTCCATGTAGGCATTCTTGCACCTGTTACATATTTAAAACCTCTACAAGGTTTACAATGAGCACATAGCAAATGACTGGTTCTTTCCGCTGCTGTTTGAATCAAAGACCACTTAAGGCAGAAAATACCATTATCACACTGTACAACAACACACCTTAGAACTATAATAAATATTAGCTTTCAATTGCTGCAATTTGTGACTCAGTAATTTTAAATGGCTCCACTAGTTTTCCATGTAGAAGCAAACTATGCACTGCTCCCAAAACAATACTTTTCTTTGGGAACATGGGAGACAGCACCATGGTTCTTGAAAAGGTTTAACCATTGAGACAGAACACATCAAGCCAAATATATTTATGAATCAATTTACACCTGAGATGAATGTGATTCTCTTTCTTGAGACTCCATAAGTCACATCTTTCTTTGGACTTCAGAAGGAAAGATAAAATGTGTATCTAAATACAATTTATACTTGGCTAAAAGAACATTTTGGAGACTGTGGGACTTCTTAATAATGTGGGATCAGGCAAAAAGCTGTAACGTGCTGTGCCTCCTATTGGCCTAGTCTCATTTTAAAAGTTAACAGGGCACCCTATAGATTTCAGGACTGACTACAAAGCAAGTAAAGCCACAGCTGAGTTGGAGGACAGATGTAATCAAAATAAACATCATGTATGTAAAAGGTGAGTCTTGCTGCAAGATGTAGTGTCCAAAATGGGTCCAAACTCACATTCTTCTCGTCCAGGCACTGATCTAATTACCAGTCTATAGACTGGTTTCTGTGTGCATGGGAGAGAGGAAAAGGCATTTTCTAGTTTCACCTCCTAAGTTGATTTGGTTAGCACAAACCCAGGATTTACCGAAGTCCACGTAACGTGGAAAATGCCATTCTCACGCTTTATAATAGGCCTCAGTCCTATTTCATCCTCTTTTCTGAGACTTCACAAGTAAAGCTAGTGATGGACACACTGTTAGCTGCACTGGGAGTACTCAAAACCAATGCTGCCCCATCTCAAAAAGCCCTGAGGGCAATTTTAGCTGTCCTCAGAACTGAAACTTTCTATTTCTATTTAGGAAAATAGAACAAAAATAATTTGAAGGGGATTTTTTTTTTCCTTTTCAAATAAATCTCTTGAGTTAATTAAAAACTTTCCCTAATGACTGTTTAGATTTGAACAGAAACTTAGAATTTTCAAATAAATGAGCTCACCTAAGTTTTACTTAAAGAACCACTTCAACTACTGTTGAAGCACTAAAAGAAAATGAAGATAGCCAAGAAAGTGTAACCTGACACCAAATAATGGAAAGGTAACTTATAGGGGTCTGTAAACCAAATAAATAATGGCTAAATTATAATTAATGCTAGCCAGACTGGTTAGATGTGCTTTCCATCAAGATTAAAGGTTAAAAAAAATGTATTGATCCATTATACCTGACTTTCCCCAGGTGACTTGCTATTGGATGACATTAAGGTTCAGAAGTTTGCATATATTTATATAAAGAATTGATTAGGTGGATGAAAGACTTGACAGATCTTATGATCTAAGAGGATGGGAGGGTCTGCATTGGGAATGCCAATAATTCACTGCTGGCTACATGGTCAAAATAAGGTGTGGACCATATCATTAGCCAAGAATAAATGCTAACACTTTCTGCAGGATAGATAGTACATAAATTATTGCATTGAGGAGAGAAAAATGTGGGACTGTGCAAGAAGATGAGGAATAATGGAGATTGAAAGTCTCAATAAGAACAATAAGAACTTGAATTTGGTGTTGGCCTTTTTCTTTTTGTTTTTTAGTTTTTCTAATCAACTTGGATTTGTTTGGGGTTTGGTTTTTTTTTTTTGAGAGGATCTCAGGCTCAAGTCTAATTTACTCTTTTAAGTGAATTTTAGGTTTATTAGCAATTTTAAGTGAATCTTTTAAGATTATTATCACATGTTGTCTCTGTGTCTAAAAATACAGGAAGAAAAATAATGAACTGAAGGCCACCTATTACAAACTTCAGTACTAGTCAAAGATAGTGCAGGGTTTTGGTTTTACTGGTACTACTTCTCATGCACAGATTTGCAAAACTGCAATTTTTAAGTGTCAGAATTTGACAAAGTTTGGACTGATCTGCAAGGAAATGGAAATATTCATCCCTCTGGCTCACATTATCAGATCTTTGTTCCAGTGCATGACACCTGAGGATCTCCCGAAGTTGAGGGGCTTTATGAGGGGGCAGGCAGGAGAAGGATGAGGAAGGTTATTATTTTGTCAATGTCTGAACACATAACCCTTCATACAGATCTCAGCAGGTTTAAAGTAATGAAACCTTCTGCCTTTGAGTCAAAAATGTGAGGTAGCTTCAGTATGAAGTGTGGCTGTAATTACCTTCTCAGAATGTGTAAATAAAGGGCAGTCAGTGAAACTTGATCTCCTGCAATTCCCTAGATGGTTACGCTTATATCGGCGTGACTGCATTTAACAGACACTCATAACAGACACAAGAGGCAGAGATCCTGTGATATTTTGCCAAAAAAATTATGACCAAAAGGAGTCTTTTACATTATCAAATCTAAGTCCCTGGATAGTAATTTGGCCAGCTGTAATATGCAAATTACTTCAGACACTTTAAAACCCCACAATTAAATTCCTATAATCGCAAGAAACACCACACACCAGAAATAAACAAATACCTCTTCACTGTAAGATTTGGTTAGTGGTGGCCCATGCTTCATCTGCATAGTTACAAAATGTTCACACTGGGGTTTCCACTTCATAAATCCTTAGTTTTATGCAAACGTAATGACAGCCACTCTTGCCAAAGCTGGCACTGATTATCCATGTTGAAAAACTGGTCATGACAAATGCTAGTTTGTTTTGGGACACCAGGTTTCCCTTCCTTCATTGCCTATTCTACTAATTGCAGGAATGATAGGTTTCAACATCAAAATAACTCTTTAATAATTCCATGTTGATTAAAGCCTGTTGTTTGGGGTTTTTTGGGTTGGTGGTTTTGGTTTTTTTGGTGTATTTTGGCAGCCATACTCTTATTTAGAGAGACCTTGTGCCTCAGCAGTCCTATGATTTCAAGGTGCTACTCCCAGAATAAAGTGCTAATCAATAAGATAAGGGAGGTCAGACATAAATAATTAATTGTGCTAAGTAGGGAAAATAACTGTATGATGCCCTTGGTACTTTTTTGTCTTTAAACAATGGTATAAAGATGCAGAAGAACATGCAAGACATACAAATCTTCAGTGATTTTAGAAGTTCCTTCCTGAGCTTTTCTGGTCATAACCTCCTGAAATTCGGGGTACTTAACTTATTCGAGATGCTGGCTTCATCTTGTACAGCTCACAAGCTTTGCAGAATTTCTTTCACATGCTTAAACAGGCCATCTAGTGCCTGCAGGATCCTTCAGCATTAGGACTTTGCACCTCTATTTGGCAAAGCAGAAATAACTGTACTTGTACAGACTCAGCTGGTGTCAACAAGCTCCCTGGTTAATTGGAAATTAGGGATTAATTTGACTAGGGCTTAAAGTGCCATTACATAAAAGTAATTTCTGTATTCATGACCCTCAAGTTTTTGTGCCCATATGATTACATTCCTTGGGTTACTTTGTTATATTCCTCTTTCTCTGCCTTTACTCTTTGTTCTGGCTGGCTTTTTTCATCATAATACTCTTCAAACATCCCTCTGTAATGAGCCTGTACATCTTACTGCAATCAATCTTCCATTAGTCACTCACCAGACTGAGGATCCCTGATGCCATAGGCTGACAAATAAATCCCTTATCCCTTTGAGTGTAAAACACTTGAAGGAAACAAACCACTAATGTTAAGAACACTAATTCCTACTGATTTCTAAGACCTTTAGTTCCCATTAATTTGTTTAGTACAAATGATCACTGCACCACTTATCTTAAAAGGACTCTTGTATCAGGTAGTATTGACTAGAGTAGTTGACTGCCTAACTAAATGGTTTGCAGAAAGTGTTTTTTAAATGATTATTATTAAGGAGCAAATTTAGATTAGGATTTGTGTGTGTGATCAGTATCTCGTGTGTATGATGTATGTTTTGGAAGGTCTATGAGGTTTCCCAAAGAGATCGACTTGTTAAGATATCCCTCTTGACTTTCACCATGGAGCAGCATTAGAATAATTTACCCACTTTTAGCAAGGACAATTTGTAGGTGTTATACCTCAAAAAATCCCTAGATATAGACTAAATCCTGTCCCATCTAGTCACGTTACTGGTCCTATTTATGTAGGAAGAGGAAGGAGGAGATAGATGACTTTTATGTGGGAAAATAAATATAGCTGGGAAAAGGTCCCATTGAATTAAAGAAACCAAGGAAAGAAAAGCATCTGTTACAACACTGCTGAGTGTTTACATTCCAAAAGGAAAAGCTGTGACAGACATTTAATATGTACCCTTGCTGGGGGCCATGAGTTGATCACACAGTTCTGTGAATTCTTATGCAAATATTCTTTCAATGAAGAGAAGAGGCAAAACACACAGAAGTACTAAGGAAGGTTTCCTTCAAAAACAGACATGTTCTCTTTAAACAGTATTTCAACAGCAGTTAGCTATCTCCAGGACATCTATAAGTACCTAAGATTGATAGGGATACTATTGAAGTTGCAATATGTATTGAATTATTGAAGACTTACTTTAATGACAGAGGAGCAACCTCAGTGTTAGCTACGTTCACATATAACACTACAATACATTGCTGCAAAAATTCTGGTGTGCTCTCTCTCAGCTCTATTAAAATGCTCATTAGAGCTGTGACATTGTGTATTTCACTTTCTAATGGGCTTGTGAGAAAAACATAATAGTATGACTCTACAGCAGGATCTTCTCTGCCATCTTACTTTCCTCTCCGCTGTAATTGTATCTCCTCCCCTAGCCCTAGATGGCAGGGAGCAGCAGCTAGCCTGGCACGGGTGGGAGCTTGGTCTTGCCATACAGCGTTCACCAAAAAGGGAAGAACCATTGAAATCTTCACATCAGAGTCCTTAACAAATTAATTTTTTAGCAAAAAGGAGGAGACTGGTAAATTCATGCCCACTTGTGTGGGCCTGTGCCAAAACTAGCTAACACTCTTAGAAAGCTGTCAAATTCCCCCTTCTTTAACCATGGTTGACATTCTTTAAACTCATAGAATGGAATGGAACGGAATGGAATAGAATGGAATAGAATAGAATAGAATAGAATAGAATAGAATAGAATAGAATAGAATAGAATAGAATAGAATAGAATAGAATAGAATAGAATAGAATAGCATTAACCAGGTTGGAAAAGACCTTCAAGATCATCAAGTCCAACCTGTCACCTAACACCATCTAATCAACTAAACTCTTAGCTGCTGGTGAGAGACAATGCAGTTCTGCTGAGATACTGAATATGCACATACAAAAGCATATAAGGAATTTGAATCTAAACCAGAGAAAATGCAAGTAGATTCTCCAATAGTGGAAGGAAATGCAATTGTCTTATTCATTCCTTTAGTATCAGTTGTGTCTTGATACTGTTCTAATCATTCTGATTGTGTATTCTCTCCAAACCTCCATGAATACTTTTTGTAGATACACTACTGGATTGGCTGTTATCAGTTTATAGCTTTATGAAAACATTCTGCTAAGCCAAGTGTGCTCATAAGTCTGCATCATTTCCTTACCTCAATTATCTTGGCCAATTGTAAATTCAAATGGTAGCACAAAATGACTTCTTGATTCAAAATATATGTTCAAAATGCAGCTTTTCTGTAGAGAATTTGAAACAAAATTCTGAGGTAAAAATTTTTGCTTTGGTATGATTTTGATAGGATTTCTGGCATCTCCTTGTGGAAATTTTAGTGCAGACACTGGCTGCACTGCAGTAAATTCCCACTTTCCAACAAGGAAGAAGAAAACATTTGTGTCTTTAACTGCCTTCCCAGATCAAGCGATGATACAAGGGAAAAACAGTGAGATAGCTCTAGAAACTGAGGATCAAGGTTTTTCTTTCACCAAAGCATGAAGCTGGGATTCATAAACAAGCAGAAAACAGTTCACAAAGGAACAGCCTCATGTTTTAGTTGGTGATAGAAGCTAAGTAATAAGAAAGGGCAATTGAATCATATGAGGTGCTGACAGTGGAAGCAAAAAGCACTGATCAGCAAGGAACTGAAGTAACTTATTATAATAATAACCAAGAGCACAAGCTTATGTTTTTAAACTGTGTGGCAACTGCTCTTTGGACACACAAAAATAAGGCTTCCTTTGAAGCCATCTTAGAAGCGCTGCAGTTTCATGCCTTTCATGCTTCAAAACTTGCATCATTATGGGAACATCACACTAATAATCAAAGGGATTTCTTTTTACTTCCTCTCCTCCCTTGTGATCAAGGATCCATATACACATCTATGTTAAGTTGCTAAAGAACAGTTTAAAAGTTTTTGATATTTATCATATCCTGACTCAGACCAGTACACAAATTTTTCATCTGTCACTTTGCTATCATAGAATTGTTAGGGTTGGAAGGGACCTCAAGGATCATCTAGTGCCAACCCCCCTGCCATGGGCAGGGACACCTCGCACTAGATCAGGTTGCCCAGAGCCACATCCAGCCTGGCCTATCATAAGTCAATACTAAGGTGACAATGAGATGTTAGAAAGTCATTCAGCTTTCACATTGAACAATTTAAAGCTGTAGGTGACTAGAGTAAATCACGGATATCTCTTTCAAATTACTCCTAGCAATCTGTTCTTAAAATCAAACCCAAACTCTTAGTTTATCCGAGACGTGCATGGACACCCAATGTTTTGCCTGTGTCACCAAATTTAGACATGCAGTTTCATAACTTTGATCCTCCAAAAATATTCTTTCTCACTTTGCAGAGTGCATTTATCTGTCTAAAATATGAGAAAAAGGAGGGGGGGAGGAAATTGTGTCACAGTTTAAGTCCAGTAGTTAACTGACACTGTGTCCTTCACTTGTGTTATTGTATCTTTTTCCTCCTTTCTACAACAGTGACAAGACTTGTCAAGAAACTGAATTTTGCATTGCTCACTTTTGCCCAGGTATGACAGAACTGACTGTATGTGCCTTTCTTACTGTAAATACATTTACTGTTTTTGTTGTTATTTTACTTTTTACAAGTAACCTCTATTTGGCATAACTCATCATTTTCAGAAGTCTCTGTGATCTATAAACTTGGAGGAACTTATTCCATGGCTTTGAAAATGCCTCTCATGTATCATTTGTTTACTGAATATACCAGGTGGGGAAGCTGCCAGGTCCTAGTAGTGTTTCTATATTTGAGGACTGTGGTCCATTAGTATTGTTGTTCCTTCCAAGAGGTGGTGAAAAGTTGTCCAAATTTGAGGTGTGTACAGGCCATCAACTGCGCGGTAACCACAACACTAATTTTTCCTCAACAGGAACCACAGGTAATTAAATATGATAAGCAGTTCTTAAATGAAAAGCTACACAGTTAACAAGTGGGTGTAAATGAGTCAGGTATCCAGTCATTCTTTCTGGGCTCTCTTCATCCCACAGCGGGTTGCATTTGCAGCTTCTGGAAAGAGGGGAGCGGGATGGTTGAATGAAGAGCAAAAGAAGGAGCTCTTGGTCTTGTGAGTCATATTCCCTAACAACAAAAAGCATCAGAGTCAAGAATGTTGTAATACTACAATTTGGAGCTTGTGTGAAATCAGTGACAACTGCTGGACAGGGTAAGTGATAACACTGTTCCTTGTGAACTCTGTAAATAATTTAATGGTTGGATTTTCTGCAAAATTTTTATAATGCCTCCTCCCTTCCACTGGGAGATCATTAAAATGGGCATTTTGCATTGATGAAGGCTAAAATGGAGTTCTAAAGAACTTGTCCTCTGGCAGAGCAGAAATGGACAAGATCTAACCCCATCAAATTAATGAGGACTGAAAGTCAAGGCTATTTATGACCAGGAGGTGTCAGACTAGGAGATAAAAGTCTGTACTTCCTAAGTGCTACTGAATTATTTCTATTTAGTGTCATGAAGATACCAGATTTTAGCTTGAATCCCAGAGAAAAAAAGGACCCTGAGCTGTTCTTGAGTCCTCTGACAACATATTACAAGGAGCTGAGCCGATGAAGTTCACTTGTGCAGTTGCACGCAATGTAACTGCTCTGTAGATTAGAGGGGGTTTTACATTTTAAGTTTGTTAAGCTTCACTAACACCAAAGTTCAGTTTAAAATATGCTGTAACTTGGCAGAAGTACAGTGAGCTGGAATTTAAAAGGGCCTTTAGTAACACATGACAAGACAGTAATGAAAGATGGGTTGTTAAATCAGAGTCATGAGGGTTTCTAATTTTCTTAGACGTTTAGCTTCCCCTGCATCCCCCCTCCAGGTTTATGAGGTCTTCTTTTAGTCACCTCTAGTTCCTCAGAGATGTTAGAAGTCACTGTAGTGTGGGGTTTGTGTGATTAGATGAAACTGCTTGTACCAGAGTCCTTATTCCATTCCTTCACCAGGACACTGGAATGTGAACAGGTCCCTTTCTGACAGGCAAGCCATTCTCCATTTCTTGAAACCATAATCTTTCCTTCCTGCCTTCTTTCTTTGTCCTCACACTCCTTCTGTTCCACCGTGTTTCTGTCTTTCCCATGTTTCATCATTGTATAGAATGTCTTGTTATAAAGCACATGCAGTCAGTGGTTCATGGTCTAATGTGAAGAAGAATCTTACTGAACCTTGTCATCCTAGCCTTCAACCCCTATCCCTTGATCTGTCATACCCAAACTTCTTTTGCTATCACAAATGACAGTTTTGTTGAATCTCTGAGAACAAATAGGTCCTCCTCACGTGCCTTGCATTTCAATTAATAAGATTGTTACACAGTTACTTTAGGTTATGACTAATGAACTGCAAACAAACCCCCACCCCCCACCCCAAATAGCCTGTATAAGATCAGAAATCATCCACATTTTCTAAGGGTGAAAACATAATTCCACAAAATGCTGGTGCTGATGAATGTGAAACTTTGGGACCACGATATTTGTAGACAACCTTTACATACCTTATACTGCTTGTGAAGCCTACCACTACTGCATATGCAGGAAAACACACCCTCCAGTAAGGATGCTCAGTGCATATTTTATTTCTTTGAGATGTACTATGCAGTAAAACTGTTGCATGCTAGAGGAAAAGATAACTAAGATGAAGGGATAACCATTGGTTCTATTGTGAGATGTACTATGCAGTAAAACTGTTGCATGCTAAAGAGAACTAAGATGAAGGGATACACATTGGTTCTATTATGCTGTCCTAGAACTACAACAAAAATCAAAGAGGCTTTTTATTTTATTTATTAGAAGAGGTTTCCATTGGACTCTTGAAATATGTGGTATTTGAAGATCAAATGTGTCTACTTGTCTCCTTTTTTCCATGCAAGATTAATTGAAGAATCTACAAAGAATATGCTGAGCATCTTCAGGTATTTCCTAGACTTCTCCACTGTAAAGATATCAAAAAGAAATGAATTCCTGTACTGTAGTCTTATAAGACACATACTTTCAATAAACATCAATGAAAACTGTGTGTATTATCTGTTAAGTTCAGAGTCAATCTCTCCTTTCAGTGATTTGTGAAAAGCCTGGGCATTGTGAAAGTAAATACTGAATTTCTAGAAATAAAGAAGCAGAGCTTGAGTCTGTATCAATCCTTTGCCAGGTGGTAGAGCAGCTTGTTGCAGCAGTTAAAAGTCACAGCCATATGGCTCTGATCCACTGCAACTGCTACAATGCAAAGAAAAGTTTGGAAAACAGGGAAAAAAAAGATGAATGAATGAGTGAAGAAGCAGTCAGTTACTTTGACAAATGTAACAAGGGCTGCACTGAAAAACGAAATAGCCTCAATCTGTAGAGTTTGATAACCATCTACTTTAAAAAGAATAAACAAACAGGAACTTCCAGCTCCAGAAAGACATCTAGGCAGATGGACCCTTATGTTTGTGTGACTCCTCAACATAACTGATGGATATATAAGCACAGAAGTTCACATGGCCTGATACTCCTGTCTATCATAGGGAATAACCCAGCATGGAACACATGGAGGCTTGGGTGGATTCTGTCTTTGGCAGAGGTGAAGAATAGAAAAACTGAAACAGCTGATCCATGGATTCCAGGGAAGTAAAAAGAACTATGCTGATTACACCAAACAAAGACCTACCCCGTGTGTTCGAATTTCACCTATGAATACAGTTGAATATTAGCATCTGTCCCCTTCCCACCCCTCCTAAAGCTTTTACAGTTAATAATCTAATAGAAAAGTATTTCTGTGCCATTTTGTGCCATTATAGCAGTTTTCTGAAAGTCTTGGCAAATAGCTCAAGAGTATTCTAATTCTTTGAATGAAGGGTACACTCTCCTTGACAGAGATGGAAAGTAAGGCTAAAATACTATTGTTAATAATTATTATTAATAATAATAAATATTATTACTATATTACTACTACTACTACTACTACTAAAACAACTACATCAAAAATTGCTAATACTTCCTGACAGGGTGGTAAGTTTGTGCCTGTTTTGAGAGGAACATAACTACTTCCCCTAGACCCCCCAGGAAGACAGAACAGCTTTTATAATCAGTAAGCAAAGTGTTAGCACAAAGAAGTAGGATGCCTATCCTTTAAGTGTTAAACTGGCCAGATCAAAGTGCAGTGGACTCACACACACCTCTCCTCCTACCCAGTGTGTTTGCTTGTTGGTCCTGACTCTGACTTTATTTCTTCTGTGCTGCTGCTTACTGCACTGTAGCACACTCTACCCAGCCTTCCTCAGTCTTCATGAACATAGTCATTCCTGGGTCCCAGCTGCTGCTGTTGACCTAGAAGATATAAATCACTCTACATGTTCTTAATTTTTATGACCTTGTCCATGGTTCATTTAAGTCTGCAGTATCCTTTATAATGCCTGTGCTGAAATCCTGAATTATATAGCCCTGGGTACAGATACTGTCACCTGGTGAATGTAAGGTTTTCTTCTAAACTTACACACCTGGAAATATACTTGAGGACTAAGTAGCACTGACTGTGAGCGAGCTCATGGCTAGGTTTGAAGCAACTTGCAAATCTTCTATGTGAAAATATTTAGCACTTTTTTATATACAAGTTTAAAGGAAAAGGGATTTTATATTGTATAGAAATACAGTTTGTGTATACCTAGCAACATCACCAAGCAGTCAACATTCCTAGCTAACATAAGTACTGATCTGTACTGGAGTTTATTGCAGCCCCATAGTCATACCCAGTTGGTAATTTTAAATCCAAGAAGTTCGGCAACTCTTGGAAGAATTTGTCCTCCTCAAAGAAAAACAAAGCAAAACACACCTAAAACTCAAGATGTAGTGCATAAAATGAAACTGCCAACGTGTGGAAAGATCAGCATTCCCCTTTTTGTTGTTTTTTTTTTCTCTTGCTGTGATTCACAAGTTGCAGATTTTCAAAAGTTTTAATCCAGAATTTTAAGTATGAGCAATAAAACAAATTTCAAAAGAAAGCAAAGCTGCACAAACTGTTCCTTTTGCTATGTTGTCATCTTGGCAGTATTACATCATTAATGCTCTTTTCATGTGACAATTGTAGCTCTTAAATGTGTGCTATGTTTTGGTTCAAAGCTTGCACTGCACTAAGCAGGCTAAGATCTCAGACATTTTAATTAGAGAAAATTTGATTTTAATCTCTTCTATCCGAGTGTAAAAATGCTGATTCGACGAGTTCCTGACTGTTGATTTTCTATTTGCATAATGTGATTGCAAGAAAAGAAAAGGGCTTCTCACTCTCTCACAAAAATCCCCTAATCGAGTGGCTCAACAATGGCATCGTGCAGCTACTGGGCCAGCAGGAGAACATTTAGATATTTGGTTATAAAGGTGTTGAAAAAGAAATGTGATAATATGCTGATGATACAATCACTGCACTGAGTTGATTGAAAATCTCACATTCAGAAGTAGTTCTGTTCAAATAAGAACTTAATTAAATTTAAAAGGCTTGGTCTTTTGAGAAAGGAGAGACAAAGGAAACCATTTGGTGAAACAAGTTCTTTGGGGCCTTACAGCTGGGGATGGTGAAGCAAGTTCTTTAGGGTCTTAAAGTGGGGGGATATCTAAGCCTCTGATATTGATAATGCTTATTTAGGGATTGTTCGTGGATCAAAAAATTTTGGCTGAATACTCCAGGTGCTAACACATTAGCTTAAACTAGACCAGACTAGACTCGACCAGACTAGACTAGACTAGACTAGACCAGACTAGACTAGACTAGACCAGGCTGGAAAAGACCTTCAAGATGATCCAACCATCTGATCAACTAAACCATGGCACCAAGCACCTCCTGCAGTCTCTTCCTAAACACCTCCAGTGATGGTGACTCCACCACCTTCCTGGGCAGCACATTCCAATGGCCAATCTCTCTTTCTGTGAAGAACTTCTTCCTAACATCCAGCCTGAACCTCCCCTGGCACAGCTTGAGACTGTGTCCTCTTGTTCTGGTGCTGGTTGCCTGGGAGAAGAGACAAATTAAACCAGGTGCCCTAAGCAAGAAAAATACTTTCTTTTTTAAACGTTTCTTTTCTGAAATGTACTTTCTACCAATTCTAGGCCGCTTGCATGTCCAGCAGTAGCATTTGCTATTAAGACCACCAAAAACTTTCCCAGTATCATCTATAGGAGCTGAGCCGCTGATTCTCCATACAATGATTAAAGGAGAAAATAGGCCTTGAATCAGCCTTTGTGTACTTTATCTCAGTAACATTTATCTTGACATTGTGATTATTATGCAATTCTTAATCCTTTTTCTGCAGTGCAACCATTCAATAGTCAAAAGAAAGGGAAATGGGATGTGTTATTCTGTTGCTATTGCCAGAGAAATAGCATTCTCTTCAACTGACATACAGATGACAGTTGTTGGGATAAATTATCTATGCCTAATATATTAATATCAAAAGCAGGATAAACTGATGTAGTGTGAAGGGCACAACAATGACGTTAGTGTGCTATCTGAATTATAATTTGAGAGTAATTTTACCCATTTAATGTTTTGTTAAAACGGTTGCATGGAATATGAGAGAAGGGATATTTTCTCCTTTCTGAGATTTATAAAAGCCTTTCCTCTTTTCCTGAGGTCAGCTGCCTGACTAAATAAATGTACTTTTATAAAGCAAGGTGGCAGCAAGAATCTTCTGACAGAAAAAAATGGTCTGCTATGCTCATTTTTCACGAGTGCAGCAAGCAGATGAGATGCTAGCCATGAGCACATTCTGCCTCCGCTCCCTCTGTCTGCATATTGTCCTCACCTTCACCCAACAGTACTGACTGCGTTTGTATCAAAATTGCCACATTTTGTGAACCTCATCGATGTTTTGTACTGGAACATTTTAGCTCTGGTGCTGAAGAAAACCTCATGGCTAACATAGCTTTCAATAACTTTCATCATGTGTAGGATTCAAATTGTGTTTGCCTGAGGGTGTCTCTCTCGAGGGTATATTGGATCATCCTTTATGTCCATCTGATATTTTTCAGGGCATGTTCTTTTTAAAATAAAGGAATTTCTGTCTCTTCCGGTCTTGCCAGAAACGGAGGTCTCGGATAGAGTCCTTCACTTTAGCAAGAATGTGGATTTTGCTTTAATGATGCCTGTCAGCCAATCCTTGATGCAGTTGCCTTTTTCAAAAACCAGTGCATAAGCAAATATCAACTAGGAAACACCCTGAGAATTAAGACCTCTCCACCTATGGCTGCCAGAAGGGAACTAAACAATCTTTAAAGTTTGTAAAATACAAATCAATAGGAAAGCTGTCAGTCAGCGGCAACTTGTTTACAGGCAGGGGAAAAAAAGTCTTTCAAAATGTCTTTAATCTTAAGTTGCTTTATACAGGGAATTGTTTGCTTTGATCTAATTTAAGAAACTAATTCACCTTTAATAAAAATCTCTTCTTGTTAGTGTCTTCAAGGAAGGTGCAAATATTTATGCACAACAATGATTTCCTGAAAATTTGGGTTTTTTCTAATGACACTTTAAATTCTTCATGTTTTCCCCCCTACATTTTTAAGTGTTTCACATGAAGCTAACAGCACATAATCCACTTTGTCTGTTCTGTGACTGACCCTTTCAAATTCAGAATGGTACAGGTTGGAAGGGGTCTCTGGAGATCATCAAGTCCAACACCCCCCCACCAAAGCAGGTTCACCCAGGGCAGGCCACACAGGAACCTGTCCAGCTGGGTTTGTTTTGCTAAACTAGACAGTAGACTAATTTTGCTTGAAGATGCTTCTGGTTCTCCAGCAGTTTGGGCAAGCAAAGGTTACATATGATGTAGTACAGTAGCAACACTCTTACCTAAAACTAATGAATCCAATCCCATCTTGAGGGACATAGGGGACTAATAGCTCTCAAATGATTCTGAAAATCTGACTTTAATTTGTAAAACCTTGTCTAGACTAGGACTACTGTTGCAAGTACTATCAGTTATAAGTTACTGCTGTAAGTTTGTTGGCTAATTCTGATGATAGGAGCAGTGTGTTTGGAATATTTTCCTGCATATTTCCTTCAAGTGATGGGTTTGGTCCCCTTCTTATTTGTGTGCAACTGTTTGCATGACAAGCAATACATGGCATTTCCATTCATTCAGATGTATCACCAGTTTTGCACAAATTCATAAGGAAGCTAGAAGGGGATGAGTAATTAAATCCCTCCTGCCTAAGTATGTTTGTGTGTATGTGTAGAACAGAAGTAATTTGTCTCTGAAAATAAGGCAAATAGAATAAGTTATTTTGAGAGAAATTTGGCACTTCGATCCTGTTTAAAGAGAAAAGAAACCCTGATTAGAGGATGAAAAATGCTCAGAATATCTGGAAATAGTACAGAAGCAGAAATGAAAATATTACACAATTAGAAATTCTAATATTACCAGAATTATTTTGACGCAGCACAATTAACTAAGAGAGCTACTATTAGTAATACTGAAAATGTGTATTTCAAGGAAACAAAAATCATGTTACTATTGTGATAACTATAGGCCATATGTTAAAATTTCTGAATGGAGATCTGGGTTCCTAAAGAATTTTTCAGCTTTATTTCAGCTTGGATAAGGAGGAAAGGAAGACAGAAAGAAAGGAAGACAGAAAGAAAGGAAGACAGAAAGACAAAAGCATGGAGGAGTTTGTGGACAGAAGTCTGTGTATCTTAACACATACACACAGAATTAGACACCATGTTAAAAGCACTTTTTTGCTGCACTTTAAAACATATAAAAATGTTTGAACTATCTTTGTACTTGGAATAGATATATTTACTCTTGTATCAGAATATATATATATATATACACTCACACTCACTACAATACGTGACATTAGCAATCTAGAAATGCCTGTGAGAAAGGAAATTGGACAGGAGGAGAAGTGAGGAGGAGCTTAATGAAAAGTAAAATTACTCCACTTTGTATCTCCTAAACTGTGTCACAGGACAACTTCTTGTCTAGGCAGGGCTGGTGGGCATGTGGTGAGCTAGCTACGACACCTTCACATCTACCATATGTTCATAGAGGTTATAGTTACTATTATTGATGTTCCCAGGCCACCCTTAGTGGATAGTCTTCATAACCTAACAATGTTGACCTGGCAGAACAGAGTTATATGCTGTCCCACTAATGCTGCCTCAAAATGCACAGCTCAAGGCAGGGAGCCATCTAATGCATGCCACTCCTGCCAGCTTGTGCCAGTAGAGAAAATATCAAACTGGTAGTACAAAAGGTCTGGCACAAGGCAGGGAATTCCTCTCTAGGGGCCTGGAGAGCTGCACAGTCCATTCATTACTACCTGTAACTTCAGCAAAGCAACTTTCCCACAAATCTGGTAAAAATGACTGACCATGCTGTTTTGTTTACCCTGCTTAAGGACTACATGTACTGATGACATGCAATGGTGGACAGCAAGCTAGTGTCACACAAACCCAATTCATTGGAAAGTGAGTTTGTGTGTGGAATGTCTCTCAGTGCACTTTCTTTTCTTTATTTATTCTGTAGTCAAAGAGAAGTTGCCAGGGAACACACTCTGCCAGAACTGTACACGAACCCACTCTGACTTCTTTTGGGGGCAAACACAAAACCTTCCTCTAAAAGTTCTTGCTACTGCCAGCACTGTCACTTGCTTAAACCTGCAGATTTCAAACCATCTTCCTTCCTTTTCCTCTCAATAAACTAAATTTTAAAGAAACAACCAACCAAAAACTGACCAAAAAAAAACCCCAAAGACCAAAACCCCTCAAATAAAAGCCTGCTTGAAGCAGAACTTCTATGTTTAACTTGAGAAAGGCTAGCCAGATCCCTTTACCTGGAAGACGGCTGGCTACTGCTGGGGTAGTGATTCTAGGAACTTTTGATTGACATTTTGTTCATGTCATTCATTTCTACTGACTTGAATATACACACAGACTGGCAGAATGGTAATTCTGAAATTACCCACTGCAGCTACATGCAAAAACCCTAAATTTTCAGGAGTCTGATACAGGAGCCAGATGTCTGTGCTTTCTTCAGATATCATCATAATTAATTTTGTGTAAGTGCTGGATGATAACATAATGAAGACATTGACATTGGGGATAATACTCCAGTGGACAAATTACTTTCAGAATTTTGTCTTGTACAAACCACTTGAATTCTTGTCCTTGGAGATAGGGTATTCTTACAAAGAAAAAGCACCTATTTTTTCCATATGTCTGGTATCTTCACTGCAGTCATAACTGCTTGTCAATGATGTAGAAACAGGCAGAGTTGATAAAGGAAGAAGCAAAGCTGGGTCATACAGGAAATGGCTGAATTCGGTACTGCTTTTTATCAGTTTATTTTGACAGAGATCCTTTAAAAGGTATTTTAATCAGCCAGAAAACAAAGGAGTTTATTATAAAACAAATCTCTCAAGCTGATAGGAATCCTTCCTGCTTTTCAATACAGTTGTCATTCTGCAATTCTGCACAAACTGTTATTATGATAGCAGTAACTTAACATACTGAAGTATTGTGGTGGGTTTAGAAGAGGATAGGATAGGATAGGATAGGATAGGATAGGATAGGATAGGATAGGATAGGATAGGGTAGGATAGGATAGGATAGGATAGGATAGGATAGGATAGGATAGGATAGGAGAATAGAATAGAATAGAATAGAATAGAATAGAATAGAATAGAATAGAATAGAATAGAATAGAATAGAATCAACTAAACCATGGCACCAAGTGCCCCATCCAGCCTCTTCCTAAACACCTCCAGTGATGGTGACTCCACCACCTCCCTGGGCAATGGCCAATGGCCAATCTCTCTTTCTGTGAAGAACTTCTTCCTAACCTGGAGCCTAAACCTCCCCTGGCACAGCTTGAGACTGTTCTTTTGTTCTGGTGCTGGTTGCCTGGGAGAAGAGAGCAACCCCCACCTGGCTACAACCTCCCTTCAGGTAGTTGTAGACAGCAATAAGGCTATGCCTTTAAAATTTAGTTACAGATTCTGAGCAGAAAAGTAGAAAAATATGAATACATCACTACTGGGTGTGAAAAAGAAAACACAGGATTATTCTAAACAAATTGATTGGATAAATATCTAGAATAAGAGGAGCTGTACAATAACAACTCTCTTCTCTTCTGATCTCGGCTGTTTTGCTTCACTTGGGAGAGATAATCTGCATGCTTTGGCTGGCCTAACTGACTGCTTCTCTCTCTGCTCCGCTCCACAGGGATGGGGATGGGGGGCAGTGGAACGGCTTCCTGGATCTCTGACCAGGAGGATTTTTGTGTTGTTTGCTAATTGCAGATATATATCACATCTGTTTTCTTGGAATCTGATAAAGAATGATGGTTTCAGATTATTTGGACACAAGGAAACCAGTAATCCATGACAAGTGCTACCCAACTAACTTTGGCTTCCACAACACAGAAGGTACCCAAGGCCAAAGGCAAAGAGCAGAGCTCCATGCAGTGGTCTCTGCTGGTTTTCAGTGGATATTGAATAAGGTGAGTTCAGGTCATACCCATTTGATTAAAATACACCATATAATCTCACTGATGCCAAAATCAGTTTTCATTGGTTTATTTAAATACTCCTTAATATTCAAATTAGCATCTGCATAGTCTGAGGTCTCTTTGTGCAAGCATGCAGCTGAAAACTGCGGCGCTCCTGAGTTTTTCCCTTTCACTGAAAACAGCGAGGCAAAGGCGGCAGCCGTGCCACATCTTTGGCAGCAGGAAAGGTCATTCGTAATCTTTTTTTTTATAGTTAATGGGATGCACCATTGTGATTACACTGAAACCTGAATGCCTCCAGAAAGTTTGACGACTAAACAATTGTGTGTGAGATAACAGAGAAAAATAATTTCCTTTGGAGAATGACCTTTCAGAAATGACTAGTCTACATCTTTTCAGTGATGCCAACATGTCAGCTTCACATTGTGTACAAACCTCCTGTCTCTGCCATATGCAAATATTCTCACTAAAATGGTAAACTAATGCTACACATTGTAATAGTTATTTTTTTCAGAAAGGTTCATCAGATAAAAGCTTTTAAGGGTCTTTGAATACAGAACAGTCTATGTGCTGTCAGCTTAGCCGGTTGATTTTGTTTACAAAATGTCATCATTTCCTTTTCTTCTGAAAAGGACAGATGATAGCACCTTCTGAAGGAGGGAACCACGGGCCAACTCTCAACTTACACTATCAGCAGTGACTTCCATTGTGTCATTCATAGTAGCTTCAATAATAAAAGGAAGTTGTTATATGGGAAAAGAAAAATGGTACAAGTATATCAATATAAATAGGAACATCTAATAGTAGACCTATGATAATTTTCTCATAAAGATTGTCCTGTATTTGTCAGTGCAATTCCTGCACAAATCCTCAAATTCAATTATAGTCAAAATATAAGTCAGAAAAAAACCTGGGGATATGCAACATTAAAGCCTTTCCTCTAGATCAATGAGCAGTGGTCACTAAAGCTTACAGTTAGCAGGCAAAACTATGGAAGACAAATACTTAAAGTATCAACAAATCCTCTTAATGACTAGTCATGACAGTCTTCCTTTTAATTTTAGAAACAAGTTTTGCAACATACTAAATAAATGTTACTTCCATGTGGTAGGCTGAAATTCCCACCCCCCACCCCATCCCCAGTATTAAATTTGCCACACTAGCTCCGTTGGAAGCAAATGAAAGCTGTATTTACCAGCAAAGGCACACTCTACAATGGAATGCAATGGATACATACAAATACACAGCATTTACAATACTCACAGGGATTTACAATTAATAAGCAGCACAAGGACTCCCCTGGTCAAAGACCAGGGAAAGCTAATAGCTTCTCCCTCCCTGCCCTACCTTACCCCCCCAGTACATGAAAGGGACAAGAGACAGAGCAGAGTAGTTTGTATACCAGTCACAACCAAAGTGATACAGCCAAGGTCAGCAAAGCCAGTTAGTATATCCCAGCCCAAAGAAGTGAGAAGAGAGAGAAATCGCGTACATCACTAGCTTAAGTCAGTTATCTTTGCAACAGGAATGTTTAGAACTGTCATCATTTTCCTTTATACACCCAATAGTGATTTATTTACACTTTACTACTTTCTGTTCTAGATCTGTGAAAAAATTTTAAAGGCACAGCCTAAAACTACCACACTTCCATTATAACCTCTAGGAAAAAATTGCATTGATTCTTGTTCACAAAAGCATTTATCTGCCTATTGAGCAAAACAGTTAAACCCCCCCATGCTTCCACTGGGCCTTTTACATGGGATTGATGGCACTGGAATGTACGACAAAATAGATGATAGCGGAATTACCTGGCTAGATCCAACGCACTTAGGCCATATTCTGATGATCTTTGCATCTTTCTAGTTTTCATTTTCTCTTTCACCGTAGAGGTACTCTTTCTTTGTCCATCATAGACTCATGGACATAAATCTCCACTGTTTTGGACATGTATGCCAAAATGACATCTAGATAAAGGTAATGCAGCCATGAAGGAAGAAAGATGCATTTTGAGTCATCAAAACACAAGTACTGAAAGTTCTATGTACTAAAATTACTTCATGAATTAAAACAACATAAATGCACACAGGGCAATAAAATAACACTGTCCTGCAAACAATGCTTTGCATGTGTTTCTTATTGCAGTAAACCAGGCATTAAGAATGGGCTGTCCAATTCCAGGCCCTGGAATGGGTTGTCGAGGGAGGTGGTTGAGGGCCCGTCCCTTGAGGTGTTTAAGACCAGGCTGGATGAGGCTCTGGCCAGCCTGATCTAGTGTAGAGTGTCCCTGCCCATGGCAGGGGGGTTGGAACTAGATGATCCTTGTGGTCCCTTCCAACCCTAACTGAAACTAAGACATTGAACTGCTGGAGCCTGTCCAGAGAAGGGAAATGAAGCTGGTGAAGGGCCTGGAGAAAAGGTCTCATGAGGAGCAGCTGAGGGAACAAAGACTGAGCTTGACTGAACATGCTTTCTGGAATCATGTTATTTTATGGTTATACAGACTAAGATTTTTATGCTGAGAAACCATTTATTTTAGCCAAATTTCAACCGATTACTAGGTGTCAGGTGACCTGTAGGTCTATTTTTTTGCTGTTTTAATTATGACATATAATAATTGAGAACTTTTTAAATTGATGCATTATGTTAATCTAGAATAGTTTCACTTCAACAATATGTATTCAGTATTTGAAATCTTTTCTAAGATTCTGAAATAGAAGCCAATGTATTTTATGTCATACTTCACATCCCTATTATGTTACTTTGTAGTTATATTCTGATCTGAGAATCCAGCTGTGTGCTTTCTTGTTTGAGCATAAAGCCCTTGTTTATTTGGGTTCCTTTGGTATACCATCTCCTTTTGGCACCTGTTCCTCCCAGCAGCAGCAGTTCTTCTTTTCCTTTGTCAGAAAAACGGAAGCATGAGTCATAGTTTAGGAAGCCCTGCATTATTTTATGCATTTAATCACATTATATGTGTGTCTACCCATTCATATTTCATTTCAGTAACTTTCCAGCTCCTTATCCAAGACCAAAAGAATAGCTGTCACAATATTTGACTTCTTGTGATTCCAGTCACAAAATCTAGAGGGACAAAGGTACATCTTAATAATATATTATAATTGGTCCCTTTGCACAATTAATAAGTCAAGTCTTATCAATCAGTGACTTTCTGTTTGTGTAACAAGCACTGCAGACACTATGCAGAGAAAAACCACTGAGAGAAAAACTCTAAAGCTGAGTTAGAAGAATGGATTGAGATTTTTTCTTTGTGATTTTCAAGGGGAGTTCCCGTTCACAGATCTGTGTATGACCTCAGGGAACTGATAATGTGAGCCATCAGCTGCTGTAAAGAGGCAAACAACTATTAGGGCTGATTGGAAGCAAAAGAGTAGTTTTGGAAGCCTGGGCTACCCAGTTGTTTTGCATATTAAGTAGTCAGTGAAAGTAACAGTTATTAACATCTTAGAAAATCCAGCACCATTGCACATCCAGGATGACTTCTTCCAAGCTAAGCATGCAGCAACAGCTTCAGTGTTTCTTCATAAAATACATCCTGAGGAAGGCCACTGCGATGGGGCATAACACACAGCATCTTGGTGTACTTGACATGGTCTAGGTTTAAGTTAGACTGCAGGTGTAATGGTTTAGCACAAGGGCTAAACTCCCTGCTCCCCCAACACAAAACTGATGGGGAAAAAGGAATACACAAAACTCAGGATTCAGATAAAGAGATAAGAATTTAATATAACATGTGATATCATAAGATGCACAATGTGTAATTATCTTTGCTAATTAATTAATCTAATAATACAATGCATGATTACCTTAGCTTAGCCTATTTGCAGAAGCACAGTGAAATACAGGGTGGGGGGAAACAAAGAGCAGAAAACCAAAACCAGCAGCTATGCAACTCCCACTCGTTCTGCCACCGTGCCTGCAGAAGAATGACGACACTCAAGAACCTAGAACCCAGAAGCAGCAACTGGAACAGGAAGCCTCCCATGTTGCAATCTGAACTTCAAGCCCCATACAAGCCCCATAATATTTTGCTCCAGTTAGCACTTTCATTTTTGAAGCTGGCATGACTGCAGCATGGTATGAATAACAGCAACAGGTTCAACTATCCATGACAGCAGGAGTGTGAAGAAGAGATAGGTATCTTTATTATTCCCCCTGTCACCGGCAATGTAGTACTAGAATAGCTGAGGTGCTCCTCAAACAGGCAAAGAGAGTGGGGAGACTATTGGTGCTGCCTTGCCAAAGGAACAGCAAGGACTCGTTCAAGAGAAGTTTCCCTCCTTTAATTTTCACTACTCAGGATGGAGCAATGGTTTATCCACCCCAAACACAGGCATGACTCTTCCCTTCTGGCTTACTTCCAGAATAACACATTCCAGAAACAGCTAAGATCCTCTCATTGGTTGTCTGTTGGTGAAATGCTGGCTGTCAGATGCAGAAATTGACCTTTCTTAGGCACCCCATGAGAAAAGTGCCATGAAGGTAATAACTAAGTCAGTCAAGGGAGGTTTGGAAAGCCTGTATGAATTAGGCAAGCAGAATCTGCCACGACGATTAGAAAAATGGCAGCAATGCATCTGCCTCATCTATTTCTGCCCCTCACCTCTCATCTGGAGATGGCATACTTTTGAAAGTTGTCACTGCTGAAGGTTTGCCAGTTCTGAACAGATTTTGCTTTATGTCATTCAGCAGGCAGTCTGGAACTGGATTATAGCATTTCTAAGGGTTAAATAATTGAGGATAGCTTTTGGGGAGGAGGGAACACAAATGAAACCAAAAGCCTTATGTGAAACCCAACAAATCACATATGCAAATTTTCTGTTTCCTTTTCTATCTTTTGTGCTGCCAAGGGCATTTAGCAGGACAGCCATCGGAGAGTTCATATCCTGCACTTCTCTTCTGGAATTCATGATCTTTTCTTGGAGCATTCTAGAAATTACCACAGCAACTTTTTTTTTCTTATGTCAGATTGGTAAATGAAGAACACACTGCTTTGTATGACTTTTACTGGTTTGCTGTTGGGTTATAGAAGAAAGATAAGAACAACACCGTCAAATAGAATGTAATTGCTGAGCAAACACCACACTTTGATTTAGACTTCCAGTATCTTTATTTAGAATGTTTTGTGAGGGTTGTTGATGGGGCTTTTTTTTTTTGGGGGGGGGGGGGGGGTGTTTGCTCTTTTCATGTCTGAAATGCTTGTGTAACAGCTGAATGTGAAATCTGTCTTGGAGTCAAAAATAATAAGCAACAAAACATTTCCTACTTGGCGGCATAGAATAAACCTTGTCATGTAAGTAGAGAGGACAAGACAGACAAACAGCGTGAATGTATCTTACATGACAGAAAGAGGCAGAACTTGAATCTCTTGAGTCCCAGACTAATACATTAGAAATCTGCCATCTGAATATTTAATATTTAGTTGTGAAGATGTGGAGCAACTTGTGGGCTAAACATCTGGAACAATTCATACTTTCAACTTACTGACACAGCAAAGCAATTGCCTATCAGCTAGAAACTCTTACCTGGCTTTTAAGGGACAGAAAAGGTAAAGTGATGTTAAATCCATGTATCATTAAGCAGGACTGATCATTCAGTCAAGAAGGATGCAGATTTTTTCAGTGCATTAGGCAGTCAATTTGATCACACAAATAGATAAGCTACATACTCACAAGAGCTAATAATATGTTTGCTGAAATATTTATGGAGTTAAATCATTCCATAAATTGTACTGTAGTTCACTAAGATTGTGTCTCTTTAATATGGACAAACTATGCCACAGATGTGAACATTTTTTGAACTTCAAACGCATTTCTTGACCATTCTGATGTACCTAAGCACTTTTTAGTTTAGGGAATGTTCAGTGAAAAAGGAAAAACTTCTTATATCTTGAGGTGATAGGTGAACAAAGGGAAAACTTCTATAGAAATATATCGCAAACTTTCACTTGAGTATAATAAATATCTTAACTCAGGTGGCTGTCAAATGCTGCTTGCAATAGCTTTGGAAAGAAGTAGTTCAGTGCAAAATAGCTTCAGAATGGGAAAACTAAAATGGTATCTTTTCTGGCATGGTTTTCATTGAAATGAGTGTTTATCACTTTAAATCAAAATGAATTCATTTCTTCCAAATCATATAGTGGATGTAAACCCATTCCTCTAACATGTGATCATCCCACACATACTTCAGTTTGTCATTTTTGTCTTTCTTTTTGCAGGTGTTGTTAAAAAAATGCAAAAGCCTCCACTTGCCAAGATGCATGTGTACTTAGCTATTTACAGCTTTAAAGGAGAAAATAAGCCTTCTTAGAATTCTGAAAATGTTGAATTTGTTTTTCCCAGCTGGAGAGTGGGGTTTGCTTCATTTTTACAAATATGTCTATGTCAGAATGTTCTCCAGCTTTATGCCAGAAAACTCTGCTGCGTATTATGGAGTTCAATGGAAGGAGAAGGACTAACTTTGCTTCTGGAAACTGCTACATTCACCTGACTGAAATGGACACGGTGATTTCTGAATATGATCACTCCTGTGGAGCAAAAAGCTTGATTAAGCAGTAATCTCGAGATTTCTCTATACCTGCTTTTTGTGTATCCCCAACAGCTGCACGTGAAAGGTCACATTCCCTCTGAAATATTTCTGCACTACAGTCCTGGGGATGCTACTTGGATTCACATGAGTTCAAGACCATCATGCATAAAGAAAATGAGAATCTGATACACAATTTGAGTATTTGGGCTGTTGTTTTTAGTTTTAGAATGTGTGTGTGTGTGTGTGTGTCCCAGTCAAAAATGAAATTTGGAAAACTCCTTTAATGATGGAAGCAAAAACCTACATACCAACGCTTGCTTTTGCCATCACCGCTTACTGGCCCTCTTTATCCTCCTCTACGCCTACAAATATTCCCATTGCTTTATTTTGCATTTAAAAAAAGATTACTTTACAGCAGTCCTGTGATCTGCAGGATAGGCTTTGCTCTTGAGATATGCACGATCTGACATAATCTAAAGAGGTATACCCTCTTCGGTGCCGATATGAGATAAATAAATATGAGAAGCTGTGATTTAATCTCTTCAGGTAAAGCCATTTTAGTATAATCCTTCTATCCTTGCTTGTTGCAGCTTTTCAAGACTATAAGAACACTTTAAAATTCTGAGGCTAAACTCCTGTGATATATATCTTTTAAGAACTTTTTAAAAATTATATATGAATTTAGTGGGTTTATTTTTCCCACAACAGAATTTTAGCAACACTTTTACTTCACTACTAATAAACACAGTATTTCAGTAACATTTTATGAAACTGCTCTCCTTTTCACTCACAATAAAAATATCGAGACAATCTTAAAAAACACTGTTGGCAATTTAAGAGTTACAATCATATCTGTACATAATTATATGTACAGATAGTAACTCCTTTCATCATTTTACTTTTCCTTCTGCTAGCTGTAAGGGACTGGAAACATACGTGGCTCAACATCGTTGGGAAAATCATTTGGGGTAATCGTTTGGTACAGGGAAGCTTGGAACTTGGCCTTCTGGGGTCAAGTAAGGGAGTTTGAATTCGGGAGCGCTCCTCGTGGGAGTTTAGGACCCTGGAGACTCCGTGGGTGCAAAGGCGAGCGAGAACCCTGGCGACAGAGGCAGTTTTCGAGCCCTGGAGATTGCGTTAGGCTCCACTGACGAATCAGGGCAGGTGGTGGCTCCTTGGCAACAGGGTGAGAAAGGAGCCACTGAATGGCGGGAGGTGGAAAACTGCTTAGCAGTCTGCTTAGGACTGCTTGGGTATTCTGCTAGGGGCAGGTCACTGCCTGCCGGGAGTAGCCGCTGCTAGGAGAAAGCCGTGCCGCCCGGCCGTGCTACCGGCGCGCCCTGCCCGAGGAGAGAGACAGGGCGCTGCTGTCCCGCTCCCCGCCCCCTGGTCACGTCATCACCGCTCGACCACTGCGGTGTTTACACCGGCACCGGCACGGGTTAGGGGCCCTGCTGCGTTTGAGCTTTAATTCTGTTCCCGAGAGTGTAAAGTTAGTCGCATTAAAGGTCCAGTTGGGCATCACTCAGGAGTTCAGCTCAGCCGCCCGCAGTATACACTGGCACGCAAGGGAGTTGTGCTAAGTCACCCGCTGCTGGACAGCGACGCTAGCACATTTCTTCCTTTCAATTCCTCCTGTGCCGCCATCCCCACTGGCTCTCTGCAAGACCCGTGACAACAGAAGTTACATGTTATGATAGTACAGAACACACCTAAGATGAGGTCTAATGTCTGCAAAAGGGAGGAGACTTTTGCCACTGGAGGCCTGCAGATGGAACAAGAAGCACACTTTTGGTCCCACTCACAACAATTAACTTTTGGTATTTTTGAGCCCATAGCCATGCCATGCTCTGTCAGCAGTGCCATACTGCTTCTTACCAACAGCAGTCTTCAGGTATTCCTGAAATGTTGATGAGGGAACCTAACATCTAATGCTCTATGATCAGCCAGTAAATTGATCTATCCTACAGGTATTTATTTAGCAAAACTAAAATTAAGCTATTTAAGTCTTTTTCAACATTGTTAAATCTGAAGCACTAAAGCTGTCAAATTGATTATATCCTGATCTCTCTTCAGATGAAATGCTGTGAGACTCTTGAGTCAGTTCCACAGCCGACCACTGCCAAACGGGGAGGCTTCCTCTTACAGGGCTGCAGAAACAGCTCCTGCTTCACATCCCTCTTTCACATGGTGTGGTTTTGCCCATTTTTGGCTCTACTCAAAATAATCACTAAAAAGATTGATTGCACTAGCTCGGCAGAAAACCAACTGAAATTGTCTCATAGTGAGACCTGAAGTATGTTACATCTAAAGCAAGGTAAACAGAGACAGCATGCAGTAGGGAGCAGTGACAAGGTGTTAGATTGGCTCAAGCTGTCTTGTGTAATTTTGTTTTTTGAGAGTGAAGTGGCACAGCTTTTGTAGCTTGGGTACAAAAAGTAGTGTTAGCTCTGGTCGGTGTATTTGGTTTTAGTTGGGGTTTTTTTGTTGTTGTTTGAGATTTGGGCTGAGTTTGGTTTTTTGTTTGTCTTTGTTGTTGGTTGTTGTTTGGGTTTTTTTCCTGCATGTTAGTGCAAGTAACTCTCATCCATTCAGAGTTTGAAACTATTCAGGGATCCTAGAATTTGGTTTAAAAGAGCTACTAATATGTAATTGAATTTTTAGACTAAGATTTTACATCTCTTATTGTCACTTAACCTAAGTGAGCCAAAGCTTTGAGAAACATATATCTAGTTCTGTCTCCACTCCCTTCTGAAATGAATTACTGAAGATAAAAAAGTTACTAACTTTCAATGTTTTTTTCTTTCAATTTTTAAATAATCAGACTATTGAACCTTTTTGGTTGAGTACTGATCTGTTAGGTAAGACAAAGCTGGAGAAACGTCCCATTTTCCATTGGTCATTCTTTCCTTCTTTTACCCTAAAATAACTATATTTTAAAGATCTTTGAAATTTACTATAGATGATTTTTCATGCTTTTTTTTTAAATGAAATAAACAAAAAAGTAACTGGAAAAATCATGCAGTGTTTTAGTAATGAATATGGCAAACATTTTATTAGAAGAAATGTACAGATCTAAACACATAATAAATACTGCCCTGGATAAACTTGTAGTATAAGTCTATGTACATTAGAGTACAATACAATAGAATAAGATAGGATAGAATGGAATGGAATGGAATGGAATGGAATGGAATGGAATGGAATAGAATAGAATAGAATAGAATAGAATAGAATAGAATAGAATAGAATTAACCAAGTTGGAAAAGACCTTTGAGATCATCAAATCCAACCTATCATCCAACACCATCTAATCAACTAAACCATGGCACCAAGTGCCCCACACAGTCTCTTCCTAAACACCTCCAGGGATGGTGACTCCACCACCTCCCTGGGCAGCACATTCCAATGGGCAATCACTCTTTCTATGAAGAACTTCTTCCTAACATCCAGCCTAAACCTCCCCTGGCACAGCTTGAGACTGTGTCCTCTTGTCCTGGCGCTGGTTGCCTGGGAGAAGAGACCAACCTCCACCTGGCTACAACCTCCTTTCATTAAGCAGTTAAGTTCAAACATACATGGGTACTACAGTAAAACCCTATTTACTTCAGAATCAAAAGTTGCTATACCAACTAATAAAAAAGGCCCCAAAAGGCCACATCTAACAAATAAAATTATAACAAACCAATGTCAGTTATTAAAAACTGTAAAATAAGGTAGTCTTTTAGAAGAAAAGATCTCTATAAGAATTATTGCTAAGAAGTTAGGGCTCAGTTACCTTAATTTTATCTGAGATCTTTGACTCAGGTTAGTTTCAGGGGAAAGTGCATAATTTCTCTGCTTCCTGCTGGTCTGCTGAGCTTTTTTGGGTGGGGGGGGTGTCAGTATTTAGTCATTTCCTGTTAAAAATAGCTGGAATCTGTTTCTGTGGCCACACTACTTGATGCTGGGAAGGATTTTGAGAAAATAGGATAATGTTACTCACACAGAATCTCTGAACTATTTTTTGTAGGGAACAGACAATTGTGTCGCCATTCCTCACACTATACACAAAGACTAACAACACTTTCTACAATGAAACACTAAACATGATTGCCCTGAACTGATCTTACTAGTCCAAAAAGCAGTACAGTACTTTCCTCAACTGATTTTATATCAGTCACACTAATTTATTTCTAATGATATATTTTTTGCTATTTTAATTTTATTACAGACACAAACCTCTTTTAAGATACTGAGCTTTGCAACCAAAAACCTTCACAGAACATTTATTGAAGAACAACAAAATTCCTGTGCACCTTTTCAACATCTCACTGCAACTTTTAAATATTTTTTTTTAGCACTGAAGGCCTTCTTTAGCTTTACCTTAGTTTAAGGTAATTCCAAACTAACACATCACATATACCCACAATTTCTTTCTCTGCATTAATGATGATCAGAGGGCTGGAGCACCTCTCCTATGAGGACAGTCTGAAAGAGTTGGGGCTGTTCAGTCTGGAGAAGAGAAGGCTCCAAGGTGACCTCATTGTGGCCTTCCAGTATCTGAAGGGGGCCTACAAGAGGGATGGAGAGGGACTTCTCGGGATATCAGGTAGTGATAGGACTAGGGGGAATGGAATGAAGCTGGAGGTGGGGAGATTCAGGCTGGATGTGAGAAAGAAGTTCTTCCCCATGAGAGTGGTGAAGCCCAGGAATGGGTTGTCCAGGGAGGTGGTTGAGGCCCCATCCCTGGAGGTGTTTAAGCCCAGGCTGGATGAGGCTCTGGCCAGCCTGATCCAGTGTGGGGTGTCCCTGCCCATGGCACGGGGGGTGGGACTAGATGATCCTTGTGGTCCCTTCCAACCCTGACTGATTCTATGATTCTATGATTAAACTGGAAAGTATGAGATTGTGGATACTTTTTTTTTTCATGTTTATGTAATACACTCTAATGAAATGTTGCATTAAATTGATGGAAACAAGTATATTATCTGTTTGAGTTACAGATCAAATTCTTCTTTTAAATTGTTTTGAGACTAGCAAATGCCTATTTGCTGCCTTTGAATAAAGTTCCTAAATCTGATAGTCAAATTCAACCCTAATGCAAGCTGAATGTCCTCTAGTTTACACTGCAGTGAATTCAACCATTTCAGCTCAATTTTGAAGACTGTCCTTGGGAACTCTTGTAGTATCCAGGCTACAGTAACAACATTTGTTGACATTTCTATTAAATCCTACAGGCTAGATATGCCTTGCTTCTCTGTGATTCTGGAGGAAATCTATTGAAGTCAATGGAGATACATGACTTTAAATAGTTGTACAAGGACAAATGCATCCTGTGAGTTAGAGTAGACAAGGATGAATCCACTGTCCTCATTTAAATTGCAGCTTAAGCCGGTGCCATTCCCTGAAGTTTCCAGCGGTGGAAGAATGGTGCACTAACTCACCATCATCTTGTCAAGTACATTTCTGTGGCTTTTATTAGTTCTGCAATTTAGGTTCAGTATAAAAAGGGCCAATATCTTGATTTATCAGGTTTATGACAATGGTGTTCTTTCTGTGCTGGAGAAGGATGAAAAATACTTTCCTGGGAGTCCAGCTGCTGCATGAGGTAGATATTGTATTGGGATTTCATGAGAAATTCTTTTGAACATTAGATCTTACCCCTTTGTAAGAAACAAATCCCAAATCCTTGCAAGTTTCTTCTTTTCATTTTGCCCCATGTCCTTTAGATATGATAGCTGATGAGCGGGATGCCCCACTTCCATTACTGCATTAGGCTTGAAAAAGCACAGAGAGAGGGAGGGTTTATTTGGGATCTATAATCCCAGACACATAACAGTATTTGTACATAAGAAGCAGGGCAACTCAGCAACTCCATGAAGGCACCCCTCTTGAGGAGTACCAATCCTGCTGAGGAGGGTGGTGCTACACAAATGGAAAGGATAGAAGAGAGAAAGGAAAATGCAGTAATTATCTATTGCTTTGGAGACTCTAACATTGATCAGTTTGATCCTGTGTGCCAGTGTACATAGTAGTGGGCTGTTGTTCAAATGCTGGGGACCTAGATCTGTCAAGGCATTGCAGTGCCCTTACTCCCCAAACAGCCATATCCTGCAGGCCAAAGTGAGCTTAGCTAGATTGGGCCACAGACAGTGATGGGATGGGCTACAGGCAGTGATGGGACTGACCACAGTCTGGTCATTCCTAGACACTGCTGCAGGCCTTGAACCCAGCCAGGAAAGCAGCCACCAGGCTGGGACAGCATCAGGTAAAGAATCAGACACAGTCCAGTGCTTGGTTGCCAAGATCACAATGATAATGCAGATCCTAGGGCAAGCTAGTCTGTGGGTCAGGAGCAGAGTCTGAATCAATGAGGCGATGGTGAGGTGTGTCATATCAGTAACACAGATGCAGTGCATTGCAGCTGGAACCAATCTTCATCCCTCAGCTTAAAAGCAGCCTTCAGGAAAGAGGTATAGATCTTGCTGAGCTTCAGTAGATTCTCTTCTCTGAATGCAGCTGTGCTCTTTCCCAATTAGTCATGAGCCCAGGTGGCCAAAGCTTTAGGAAGGGGAGGATATGATAAGGGCCTTTAGATAGTGTATCTAAATATAATACCTGCATGGAAAAGATAACAGGCAAGTAGCTGGACTGGATTGCTCTACTGTTTTGATTAACAGCAGCTAGAGTTGTAGTCTCTTGTACTTGAAGGATTGTAAAGAAACTCAGACTACTGGAGATTCTCTCTAGATGAAAACTGCTTTGGACCCTTCATCTGAGAGTAAGATAAATCTGTGATAACAGAACTAAAAGCTCTTGCAAAACATGTATTACTGTTCATAGAAACGCTCAAGTGCTTGCTTGTGGGTTTTTTTGTTTGGTGGGGGTTTTTTCCATTCACTGTAATATTTTTCCTCTGTTCCTCTATTTAAAAGTAAGACATTTAGAAAGAGTCAACATATTTACGTTATTTGCTGTAATTTTCTGGATGAGATGACTTACTGTTTCTCTTTCTTAATTCCTATTTATCCATGCACTGCATGATACTTGAAATGAGGCTGATGTTTCTACTGGTAGTTCCTTCAGAACTGGCTGCAAGTTTCAAGTCTGAGCTTTTCAAAATGACCACAGTAGCTTTAACAATGTATTTTTTCCTTGCAAATGAGATCAATTTCACAGTATTAATCTATGAATAACTGTCCAGGGAGATCTTCTTTGGCACTAGCTGAGGGGTACAAAATACTCTTCCCCCTCACAGCATTTCAGAGTGTTTTATGAGCTCTAACTGACACTATCATGTTCAAATCTGAATTTCTTCCAAATGTGAAGTTGACAGCGTGAGCTGCTAATTTACAGTACTTGAGCTGTGCCAAGTGATAGTGACGTTCGCCTAAATTACTCTCCCTTACTAGTTTAACATTACTCTCTGGAAACCAGTCAGACTTGTGTGCCATGTTCTAATGATCTTACTTTGGTTGGTTGATGTCTTAAATATTTACCAAGCAACTAACTTAAGCTTTATTCTTCCATTTTATATTTAATGAAAAAACAAGCTATTGATTTGACACTACAGAAGTGTTTTGTGATTGGATTCCACTACAGCTTTCAGGATGAATATTATGAAATTGGGTATCTGCTCTGATAAGACCTAGCCTGGAGTACTGTGTCCAGCTCATGAACCCTCAACACAGGAGGGATATGGACCGGATAGAGCAGCTCCAGAGGAGGACCATGGAAGTGATCAGGGGACTTGAACACCTCTGCTATGAAGGCAGGCTGAGGGAGCTGCAGTTGTTTTGTATTGTATTGTATCAATGGCATCTGGGCTTCAGAGCAACCGTTACGTGTAGAGCCCTGCTTACCGAGACTGGGCACCGTCTGGTGATGGAAAGCAGAGACTAACAGCTCTCTTCGCTTTTGCTTTCTGTGTACAGCTTTTGCTTGTGTTTGTTATTATTAAATTGCTTCTATCTTATTACTGACTTTTGTTATATTTTCCCCTCTCCCCTGTCCATCTAAGAAGAGGAGTGACAGAGCGGCTTTGGTGGGCCTTTGTCCCCCAGCCAGGGCCAAACCACCATTATAGTTTAAGCTTCCAAGGAATGGTTCTTATTATCTGGTGTTTTAGATGCAGTAGGGAACTGAAAGGATGAGTTTTTAGTGTTTTTTTTTTTCATAAAGAATGTCCTTTTTTCTCCTTTGGCAATTTGGATTATCACTAGCTGTAATAAATAAAGTGATTTCCAAATGGAGTGTGTCTATGCACTATGTTTTGATGTAGTGTGGGCATTATCTTTTATGATATTCAGTTTTGACTTCAACTGCATATTATCATCATTTGAGACAGGCACGTGTAGCTTGGTTGTAACTAAATGAAAATCCAAAGCCTCCTGCTAAGCAAATTTTGCCTCTAACATTTAAATCTCTCCTTCGAAATGCTGCCCTCCAGACCTTGTACATTTAGGCATTTATGCAGTGGCAGAAGCAATTTATTTTTTATTTTTAGTAAATGGCCCTTAAGGCACTTTGTGGAGTTATAACAGAATTAGCAGTTTGGTCACATTTAAAGTGTTGCCTATGAGCAGCAATAACACAACCTTGTTATTTCATTATGAAATCGTATCCAAGCTTCATGTATGTCTTGTTAGGCTGCAGTACAAAGCCCATGATAATCTCATGGGGCTGATCTTTGTGCACGTACTGTAACCCCTCTCTGAAGTACTTACTTAATGTGGGCACAGTAAAATACACAAGGAAGTTCTCTGGACTGATGGAAACAAAACTCTGTGATCCCTGTAGATATTTTCATGTGAAAAATTCTCCAGAATAAGTACTTGTACGTTCATTATTTTTTGGATGATTTCAGAGGTCCATCAGAGGTTAGTATCATAGAAGCTGAACTGTGTTTTGTCTTGTCAAGGTCAAACCAACAAGTGGCCTACGTTGCCTTTCACATAGTAATTGAAAAATCTTATTTGTCAATATTATGCAATTGATCAAAATAGTTTTCCCCCCACCCCTTTCTGGGCCTGAGGAGATTATAAACAAAGGTAGGCTTCCATCACTTGAGGTGCACAAGAGGTATAAACAAACCTGGGTGCTTCAAGTTTTGCTTTTCCACTGTGATCTGAAATGTGCATGGCTTACATCTGGGTCTAGAGCATTGTGCATCAAATATTTCCTTTGGTGTGCTATGTAGTTTGGAGTTTGCACTGTTTTGAAAGCATTAAAAGGGCAGGGGATCCTGTTTGGGTGTCTGCCTGCTCTGTTGTTTGCAGTGAATGAGGGATTTTGCTCTAACTACAGAGGAAGCTGTCCAAAGACAATTTTCCTTTTCATGTAGTGTGTGTGAATGCTTTGCCTCCTGGAATAATTTATCTGTCATTTCCAGAAGCCCCAACAATATAAAATCTTGCTTTCTTAATAACAGAATCAGAGAATGATTTGAGTTGAAGTGACCTCTGAAGACAGTCTAGTCCTATGCTCTGCTATGGGCAGGAGTATCTTTCACTAGATCAGGTTTATAAAAGCTGCCTGTGAAAGATGACCTTGAACACATCCAGTGATGGGGAATCCACAGCTGCTCTGGGTAACCTGGTCAGTGTCTCGCAGTACACTTTTCTTCCTTCTTTATAGTCAATCTAAACCTATCCTCCTTCAGTTTAAAACTGTTGGCCCTTTATCTCATAGTACATTTTAGGGTGGAAAAATAAGAGAAGGGGAAGGGTAATAAACCTGTATAAAAATCCTGTACTGAAGATAGCTTGAGCTGTTAGATTTGCGAGCTTACAGAGAAAGGGAACTTGCAAAATCACTAAAAAACACTTCTAATGTCATGGCATCGTTGTTCATAGGGAGTGCAGATTAAAAGAAAATTGTCAACTGCTTTCTGGTCAAGTGATGTACAAAGAAAAACGCTTATGTGATGCAGTATTTTAAAGAAATACTCCTGAAAGTTCCAACAGCACTAGCCTATAGCAGGTGAGGCTGCTGCAATGTAATTAAGTTTAGCATCCTTGGGAATAAACTGTCTGTGTATTGAGAACAACCTAGCAATATGACACTAGAGGTTCAAGAAGGAAAACAAGAAAATGTATCTAACCTTACCAGGTTATGTCTAACCTGATATATCTAACCTGTATCAGAGCAGAAATAAATAGGCTTCACAGTGAAAGGTTTGGGGAGGTTAAGCTGATCATATTTTTCAGAAGGTATACAGATTTAGTCAAAATGGGAGAAAGAATAAATGCAGTGTGCTTAAAGGGCAAGTTCCAAAACATACCTTCAATATCATTCTATAAATAAGATCTAGCAAAGTGTTGGTCAAAAGTGAAAGAGAGATCCCATAAGTCTTAAAGATTTCCAAGGCAATGCATGATGCTGGGGTGATCCTACTGAAGCAGTCCTTTTGGTTTTGATGATTTGGCACCAATTCAGTGGTCTCATTGGAGCTTGCTTTCATCTCAACTTGGCCTCATCAACAGAGGTGGTGGAGTCATGTAACATTCCTGTAACAGTAACATCTTCCAAACAATCTGTTCTGCAAAGTCATTTTAGATGAGCCTACTGGTGGTGAATGGTGCCACAGCCAGCTGGCAGACAGTCATCAGTGGTGTCCCCCAGGGATCAGTGCCAGGCCCCATCCTGTTCAATGTCTTTATTGATGATCTGGATGGGGGATTGAGTCCATCATCAGTAAATTTGCAGATGACACCAAGCTGGGGCAGGTGTTGATCTGTTAGAGGGTAGGAGAGCTCTGCAGAGGGACTTTGCCAGGCTGGACAGATGGGCAGAGTCCAAGGGCATCTAAGTGGCTGGAGAGTGGCCAGGCAGAAAGGGACCTGGGGGTACTGTTTGACAGCAGCTGAACAAGAGCCAGCTGCATGCCCAGGTGGCCAAGAAGGCCAATGGCATCCTGGCCTGTATCAGGAGTAGCGTGGCCAGCAGGAGCAGGGAAGTCATTCTGCCCCTGTACTCATCACTGGTTAGGCTACACCTTGAGTCCTGTGTCCAGTTCTGGGTTAGGAAAGATGTTGAGTTGCTGGAAGGTGTCCAGAGAAGGGCAACAAAGCTGGGGAGGGGTTTGGAGCACAGCCCTGTGAGGAGAGGCTGAGGGAGCTGGGGTTGCTTAGCCTGGAGAAGAGGAGGCTCAGGGGAGATGTTATTGCTCTCTACAACGACCTGAAGGGAGGTTGTAGCCAGGTGGGGGTTGATCTCCTCCCAGCACCAGAACAAGAGGACACAGTCTCAAGCTGCACCAGGGGAGGTTTAGGCTGGATGTTAGGAAGAAGTTCTTCACAGACAGAGAGGTTGGCTGTTGGAATGTGCTGCCCAGGGATGTGGTGGAGTCACCATCCCTGGAGGTTTAGGAAGAGACTATCAGTGAATTCAAAACTCCACATATACATTGTTCTCTTTTGCTCACAAGCTGATTTTGGCAGAACCATGAGGGGCCTCTTAGTTTTTCCTGGTCAATGTAATTTGAAGCTCTTGATGAAGATATGGAATCACAGAACCACAGTTACCACTGATACTTTTTGTCTCATTCTGCTGTATGGATATAATAGTTTGTTGCTGATCAAATGTATTGTAATCTGTACCAATATGGATAAGTAGAACATGTCTGAAGGGGACCTACAGGAAGGCTGGGGAATGACTGTTTCAAAGGGCTTGTAGTGATAGGATGAAGGGCAATGGTTTTAAACTGAAGTGTGGCAGAGTTAAGTTAGACATAAGGAAGAAGTTCTTTTCAGTGAGAGCGGTAAAACACTGGCACAGGTGGCCACAGGTGGCCCAGGGATGTAGTTGAGGCCCTGTCCCTGGAGACATTCAAGACCAGACTTGGTGTGGCCCTGGGCAGCCTGATCTAGTTGGAGATGTCCCTGCTCCCTGCAGGAGGATTAGACAAGATGAACTTTGAGGGTCCCTTCCAACCCAATGCAATCAGTGAATCTGTTAATTAGTTTCAAGATGGTCAAGGGTTCCCACTGAGTAGAGCCTATGATTTTGGTTCATGTTTTACAAAACGTTTGGGAGAGGATAGAGCTTACATACTTTGTCTCAAGCACAGAATGCTGTCTTGATCTGAAGTATACACAGCTGTGTATGCATGTACTTGCACACACACATTAACAAATAGGCAGCAGCTTCTTGGGGAAGATGACATAAAAGTACTTGTCTTTAAAGTGTAATAAATGTGGCTTGAATTTGTGCTTCAGATATAGCTATACCTTTTAAATATCTGCTTGTATAATGATGCATTTGTCTTCATTGATTTGATTTTTTCCCCAGTAGTTGCAGAGTTAATTCATGACTGAATTCAATGAAGATTGTCAAAGAGCAAGAAGTAAATTAATGGTAATGATTAAAAATTATGAATGAAAAGCAGAAGACAGACAATGTGACTGTAAATCAAACCTTTTGTTTGTCCAAAGGCTAACAGTTGTTATCTTTTCCATGTCAGATTTTCTACAGATAATTATATGACATGTAAAAAGGAAAGAAAGGGCTTCAGAGAAGCAAAATTTATAGCTGATACTAAATTAGTGAGGCTAGTCAAGTATAATGAATCCTGAAAACACTCTGAAGTAAATAATAAGGTTAAATGAATAGGCAGTAGGATGGATAATGTGATTTGTTCCTAACAGATGTAAGGAAATGCTAACTGGAAAGAGTGATTGGAGTTGTTCATACCTGTGGCATTAAAAAGCAATTGTAACCACTAAGGAAATAAATCCTGCTGGCATTTAAGTTTAAACAACTGAATAGAAACAAAATTGCACAAACAAATTCTTTTCTTATCAAGTGTCTGTAGTCTGAAATATGTGGTATAAGCCACAGTGAGAGATATGGCAGTACTCAGAAGGATGTGCCAGAATGAGGCAGAGCCACAGGAAGCCCAGGGAGGGCCTGCCCTCTGCCCTGGTCCATCCCTGTCCCACAGCCATCAGTGAGCCAGGCCAAGGATAGCGACTGCTGGTGTTGGCACAGCTCAGCCATCAGCAGCTGCTCCTTCAGGCCCTGGGCCCAGCTGTGAGGGAAGACCCTGGCTCAGGCTGGTACTAGTGTTATGCCTGGCTCACCAGAGCCAAGGTTGGGCATGGCCCAATGTCTGGGGCAGTTCCTGGGACACAAGACTCTCCCCCCACCCTTTGATGTGTGGTTTTCCCTCTCTGCCTGCTGGGTGCTGAGACAAGGTTGAACCAGGCGTTCCCCACCACTAAACTCCACCCTGGAACAACATGGGGCTGACTGGCCCAGAGATCTGGCCTGATAAGAGAGATTTCCATGCAATAAGGTGTTTGATTAACCAAGAAAGAAAATCTTCCTTGTTGGTTTTAATCAGTCACCTTCTTTCTGCTGTAGAAATCACTTCTTTCATCCTACAGTTGATCATAAACTGCTTTGGAGCCAAAATGAAACTATGAGTAGGACTCTTTCAAATGCTGTGTAAACACTCCTTGGAAATGTGAAGAGGACTTTTTGTCCAGGGAAGCTCAGGAGCATCCCTCACCTTCATATTCAAATCTCAATTCTTCAATTGCCTAATTTAAATAAAACTTTTGCCATTGATTTTCAAGGACCAAAAAAATTCTTTTTTTAACAGGAGATGAAAAGTTGACAGTCTCTGCTTTAAATGAGAGAGACTTTTCTACAACCCAATTATGTAAATCTCTAGTATGTTCACATTTCAGTGATAACTTCCATTAACTTAAATCTTGGGACAGAGCTTCAACTATTTTGAATTAGCATACAAAAATTGAAAGCATTGCATTGGTGCTGATTTACTGGGAATCTAACTGGAATTTGGTGCCTTAATCATTGAGTTCAGAGCTGGCTTTCAAGATAAATTAATTTACTTAAACTTCACTTTTTAAGAGTTAGTGAAATTGTCTTGCAGTGAATTTACAGCTTTGACAGGAAACATTTATTCGTATCTTTGCATGGGAAACGTAAATTGGTGACATCAAAACCACATGAAAATTGAATAAGAAAACAAAATTTTAGGTGCTTCAAATTGAGTTGAAATTTGTGATCCAATGTAGAAAAAAATGTTAGGAAATCAGATAAGTAAGAGTCTGATGGTTATGTGAATCTGCTTGGGATCCATCAAACAGGTTTCAGTTTCTGGAAAGACAAGTCACGTCGCTGATGTGAAACCATGTCCTCCACTCTTATGGATGTATGCAGGTTGCTCTCTTCCTCTCTCCCTGCTGTTCAAGCTGTTGTTCTTTCATGCAAATAGAACCACATCACTTTGATCATGGACAAGAATAAGCTTCATTTTCAAATGGCCAGGGATGCAGTGGTGTTGCTGTGTGCTCAGTAGTCCAGCTGGAAACAAGGAAAACTGTGAAAACCATTTTGCATGGTTTAAAGATGGGTGGGGGAAAGGTATGTCAAATAGGATCAGAAAATAAATCATCACTATCTTCATAATTTTCTAAGCAATACTTTGCTAAAAGGAATATGATTTGAGCAAAACAATCTTTTAGGGGAAAGCACTGTACCCACAAAGATCTGTTATGTTGAAGAAGGCCAATTCATAAAGCTACTTTCTAGTTCCTTGTACCTGTGCTAAGAAGTAGTTTAAATCAATGGGATTTTAAAATTATTTTTAAGAACTATTAATCTTCCCAAACAATGCTTTAAAATTTATTTCAGAGAAGCAGAGGATTGCTTTGTTTGTAACTAACTTTCTCTCTTTTTGGCTTCCTCGATCTAGCAGATACTAGCTCTGGCCTTCTGCTTGGCTTCGCTGACCTTGGCCGTGTTCTTATTGTGGCTGAGCATTAACAAACAATTCTCTGCTCTTTCTCTCCTCTGTTGTGTATGGGGCAAGGGTAGGGAGCAGGGAAGGGGAAGCCATTGCTGGCTCCCCTGGTTTGTCCAGGGGGGTTCTTGTGCTGTTTATAAATTGTAAATGTCTATCAATATATGTGAATATTGTATAGTTTGTACATATTCATTGCATTTCATTGTAGATTGTAGTTTGCTTGTAAATATGGCTTCATTTACTTCCAGCTGAGCTAGTCTGGCAATTTAATGCTGGGGGGGGGAATATTCAACCCACCACACTGTTGTGGTTTAGCCTCCGGTGATAGCTGATCCCCACACAGCCGCTCACACAACCAGTTTTCCCTCTCCTGTATAAAATCAAGAGGAAGATCAGGAGAAACAGGCAAATATCCCACAGACTGAGATAAGGAGAGCTTAATAGAACAGGACAGAGGTAGAAGAAACAAAAAGGAACAATAATACTGATGAAATACTATATAAAAGTGAGTGATACAAAATGCTATACTGACCGTGATGGCCTGGGCCAGCCTGCACTGTCCATCTTACCCTGCTTTGTTGCAGCTAGTGCTTACTCCAAACACCTGTGCTTGCCCTGGCCACCCCTCCCCTTATGTAATGGGCATGGTACTGCATACTCTACTGCCTGCTTCAACTGGCTGTCTTGGCTGTGGCCCCTCCCTGTCCTACCTGAAACCAGGACATGGAATGGGACATAATTTTAGTCTGGATGTTCTGTATGCCACTCCTCATCTGGTACCCTGCTGTATCATTGTATTATTAGGGTTTTAGTAGTCCAGTTCCATTTATAGCTTGACTAATGTTAAAAATGATAGGAATTGTCTGCTTATTTATAAAGGAGTTAACAAAACCTGTAAGCTGAAATGTGCTAATATTAATCTCTTTCCAGTAAGAATGCTTGGCTAAGGTGTTGCTATTAAAGTTTTATCACTCAGCAAAGAGCAAAACAAACATTCATGCACATGTGTGAAGGAAAAAACCCATCCCACAAGGCAGTGTAATTTCTGCACTGTGTATAGAAGGAATGATATGCAACCATTTGTTCTTTATCTTGCAATTCCAAACTTTGCTTGGTGTCGCTTTGGTAGATCTAAATTTGCATTTGGAGACCACGTGGGTCGTCATCTCAGTATATACTCTCTAACCAAGCCTATGGAAGAACAAATGTCAAGGTTAGCCTTTAAAGACCAGGCTTGAACCTTTTCCCATTCTTACTACTGACCACATATTCACAATTGTTCCCTTGCTTCTGGTGACAGCATTTTTGAGGTTTCCAAAGTTTGGTATTTGGTCGTAAGTGCTGAGTAATGGATTTGTTCATGTGAAATACCCTGGTTTATGCTCTGCCCATCATCGTTTGGTTTTGATATAATTTATCTTTTTTTTCCTTAAAAGGATTCCCCCTCTCCCCCCCCTTATAGTTTTTTCCTTGCCCACAGAAAACATTCCACAGTGGGTGTAAATGCATGTTAGATAGATATTGCTATTTGTCTTGTAGTTTCTTTTTGTTTTGCTTTGGGTTTTTTTAGTCAAATAAATTAGCTTAGCCCTCTTACTGTTTTAACAGCTTCTCATCCAGCCTGAAGATAATTAAGCCAAAGATAAATATTTAAAGTTGTTTTCTTCATGCTAAATTTTGCTTGCTGTATTTCTAGCTGACAACTGAAGCCTGATAAATGAGAGCAAATGTAATCCTAATGACTTTGTGAAATTTGGAGTGATTAATTTATTCAGTTTTGTTGTTAAAGTTTTCCAGTCACAAGTGAGAACATATTTTAGCTAGAGTTAAAACGTGTTGCTGTAACAGTGTTACAGTGGCTGAGGAAAGCAATTTGCTAAGCACAATAAATGCCAAAGATAGAAAGCAAGCGCTTTGGCTATCAACCAAACACTAACCTAGCAGTGAGTTTGTTTAGCACCATTCCAGATGGCTAGAGTTTTCCACAAGTGCTCATCTTTCGCGATCAGTATTATTCTCTAATGTCTCAAATTTATGTCCCAAATTATTCCTGTACATATGCAGATCTGAGCCTTGGTCCTACTTGCTTCTTGCAACAGAAGTATTTCTAATTGTATGCATCGACAGAAATAAAAATGTGATAGAAATAAAACTGTAATATATCGTGATCAAATTGATGAGGAATTGTCAGATGGAACTTGATTCTCCAGTATTTTGTGCAGCCACTTTGGAAAGTGGCTAATTTGCTAGTGTGGTAATTTTCAGGTTTTCGGTCTTCTCACTGGGTGCTCTTCAGGAAAGTGAGACCCAAGGTTCTGTAGACTAGGGATTCCGTTTCAGTGCTTCTAAAATGAAATGAAAAAGCTATTGAAGCGATCACAGCATTTTATGCAGCACGATGTAACTCAATTATGGTAGCAAGTGAATTTGAACAAGTGTGATACCACAGGTATATTAAAACTTTTAGGTACTGGATTTCAGGAGGCTTTTTAATTATTATTCCAATTAATATTTTTTAAAGTCAGAGAAATCCACCTAAGCAAGGTCGATACTCAGTGAAAACTGTCCTTTATTTTTAATGAATGTTTTCCATTTCAGTATATCTTTTTAATAAATAAAGTGCATGATGTTTGTTTGAGCTGTATCGATATATTCATCAAATTCTTTGTTTTGACAGTTTCCCCTCATTATTTTGTGACATGTGACACTGTTGCATGTTTTGTGTAATTTAATAATTTGCATTTTTTTGTCCTTACAGCAGTAACTCCTTCAGTATTCAACGGCAAAAATGCCCCCTGGGAACATCCTGACGAATATGGGAGAACAAAGTGCCAGGAAAAGCATGTGCTAGGAGCACTGCAGTCTCGGCTTTGTGTTTAAAAATGTGTACCAACTCGAACGCATCTGCGCATCACACAGGGAACCGCCGTAGTGCTGCGGGGAAGCAATGAAGTCTGATGTCAAGTGAAGAAGTGTGGTAAGACTTTCAATAGGAAAATTACAGGAGATGAAAGCAGCAATATGCTAAAAGTAAATTAGTCAAAATTTGATTTATTTTTAATAGTACCACTTACCTTTTTTCTCAACCAAGCATACAAGGTGGAGCAGAGAGGCACAAAGTGGTTTTTATACCTCGGAAGGATGAATTTAATGGAAAGAATGATGGGTTTAGATCTGCTCTATTTTTAGATATTTTCTCTTTATGCCATTTTTTTTTCATTTTGATCAGCCAAATTCAGACATCTGTCCCTCAGTATGTCTAGCCAGGGAATTGCTCTGAATTGCATTGTCTGTTTATATTCAGTTCAGCCACAGTTTGATTTTTGTCCTCTTTTTTTCATAGTATCATTCTCCCTACCTCTTACGATACCAAAGCCAGTTTAAGTCAACCTCTGTCAGTGAGATCCAATTACACAAAATCAGAAAAAGTCAGTTGTTTTCTAGTCTAGACCATGAAGTTAGAGTTCTGCTGCCTCTGTATCCTTATGACATTACCCTTTGCCATGAGGATTCTTATGAATCTGTAGCGGTGAAATTATGCACAGTGCAAGGGAGTCAGAAAACTGTTTCCTGAGCTTTGATGATAGCTTGGAATGACACCCCCATTCCTCCCCAATGTAATTTGGCTATCCAAAAGCTCATCCACATTTTAAGACAGAAGTGGTGTTTTTAGTAGCTTTTCTGTGAGTGGGATAATGAGGATAGACATAAAAAAATAGTATGGGGGTAAAAAAGGCATGGATATTATGAGGAAAAAAATAATAGCTGAGACATTTTAGGCCCCACAAACTAGGAATATAGAATCATAGAATCACTAAGGTTGGAAGAGACCTCAAAGATCATCAAGTCTAACCTGTCACCCAAGACCTCATGACTACTAAACCATGGCACAAAGTGTCACGTCCAATCCCCTCTTGAACACCTCCAGGCTGAGTTGGCTAACAACTCTCGCTGTGAAGAACTTTCTCCTCACTTCGAGCCTAAACCTCCCCTAGTGCAGCTTGAGACTGTGTCCTCTTGTTCTGGTGCTGGTTGCCTGGGAGAAGAGACCAACCCCCTCCTGTCTACAACCTCCATTCAGGTAGTTATGGAGAGCAATAAGGTCTCCCCTGAGCCTTCTCTTCTCCAGGCTAAGCAACCCCAGCTCCCTCAGCCTTTCCTCATAGGGCTTGTGCTTGAGGCCTCTCCCCAGCCTCGTTGCCTTTCTCTGGACATGTTCAAGAGTCTCACTGTCCTTCTTAAATTGATGTTGCAGTCATTTAGTACTGACAATGTATTCAGTGGAGAAGTTAAAACATTTAAAAATTGTTGTTTTGCCTTTTTTTCCCCTCCCACAGGGAAAATAAGTACTTTTGTGATAGAGGATTCTACCCACAAGCTGACAGCAAACACCTGTGTATGAGAAAAACAGCTTTGGTGACATTCTTGATGGGAATAAGCCAGTTGTGAATGTTGATTCAAAGTAGCCAGCAGAGAACACAACTTGCTAAAGAGATTTCAAAAGATGCTAAAGAGGGAATATAAATAATTTTTTTATGTAACTTTGCTTTAATCATTTTAAGGTCTGAATTTTATTATGAAAAGTGACAACTGCCATTGGTCTTCAGGGTCAAAACCAGAAGCTGGGTCATGGTATACAGTTACTTTGATCCATATATTCTTAAATAAAAGGAACATACAATTTTATTACTAGTATTTATTTCTTCTCAAGACATGCTGTCTTTATAAGCATGTGCAGTACCTCCCAGAATAATATTTGATGCAATCTATTATCAGTGAACTCACAAATAGGTGACATACAAAAGTCAGGGAAGATCTATCTCTATATCTATCTATAGCTATATCTTCTACAATTAGTAGCAGTTACCACAGGAAATTATTTTTGGATTCATTACTTGACTTCAAAAGGTAAATTAAATATACAGTAGGATTTCTGACCATTTTTAGACAGTTAATCAGAAGAATCTTTCAGCTGGGTGTATATGTTACTGAAAATTCTTTCCACATGTTTTTGGAGAACTCTCCATGCCAGCTGTGTTTCTGGTCAAATTATGCAGTTTAGCATCGTTGATGCATTTCAACTTCCCCCTTTCTTTTCAGCTCCTAAAATGGGAAGATCGGCAGTGCATGTCTTTGCTAGATGGATTGACACCAGAAATCCTGAGCTTCAGTAAGTGAGGAAACTGTGTCATGATTCTAATTTATACCCTCATTGAGCAGATATCAACATATTTTCTTCCTTTCTCAATGTCTCCTTTAAAAGTTTTTTTTTTCCTCTTAGAAAACTCTGGGCACTTTAACCTTTAATGCTATTTTTACTATGGATAGCTATCTACTCATTTACTGTTTTGTTGCTCTAGTTGCAGAGCTTTATTTTCATTAGAAAGTTCCAGAAAGAAGGCTGTAATTTTGTTCACTGTGTCCCATCACTTATTTACACTCCTATCCAGGCAAGTAAATGTGTTTTATGCCACTTGTTCAGTGACTGACCCCTCTTTGGTTGAGTAAATTTGTAGAAATGATTTGTTTGATGAACCTAAAAATATAATGAGCAAAATAAAACTGTGTTTTCAGAACACATGGAATACAGGATGACCTCTTGGGCTCCATCCATAAAGATCATGTAAGTTCTGACATGTATCATATTTTATGGAAATATAGATTCTGACCCAGCTACTCTCCAAGTAACTCTCTTGAAACCATTGGGATACGGTGCCAAAGATAGAAGTGTTTGTAGCAGCTGTTGAATTGAATGAATTGGAGTGCCTGTTGGGAGAAGCATGCAACAGTTAGAGAGACAAAAATCAGAACAGCTGAGACAAACAACTAGAATGGTTTAAGAGTCCTGGGGTGTATGAAGAGGCAAAATTGCTGGATATATTACAAAAGACAGATTATGAGACACCAGTGAATAGAAATCTATCCTGTTAAAATTATTAGAACCAATTGCGGAGTAAAGTGCTGTTTAACATGCACCAGCTGCTACTGCTTCCCCTTTTGCATGGCATGACACATCCTGGGACCATTACATTTCCTCAGCCATATATTCTTGTCAATATCTCTATTCTACTGAACTACTTTGGGATACATCTTTTCATAATCTTTTTAAGATCCTCTCCTTTGATTTCTTCGGTTACATCTTTTGCTCTAGGTCCTCATTTTCGTCCATTCTTCACAGGGGTCATTGTTTACATTATCAGCTAGACTGGGTGGCTTAAGATGTAGGGTTCACGTGAAGGAGTGAGTTAGGCCTTAAAGCCTGAGCATATTTATTTTATATTTGAGTCAGTAACAACTTGGAGGCCTTGCACATAGTAAAATTTGTGTGGTAAATCCAGCATTAGAAAACCAGATGGCAACGAAGAAATTGAAAATAAAACAGATGGGCAATGAATGATATGCAAATTAAATATGGTTTGAAGGATCTTGGGGTCTAATTGTAATTTTAAAGAGTAGGATACCTACTAAGTTAATTTTATAATTTTCATACTATACCTCATTTAATTAATGTGTTCATTTCAACCCCACTCTGCTTTTCCAACTAGGATTTTCTTAGTTTGTAGTTTGACTTTTAACTGAAACAGCATTACCACATTGGTGAGGAATGTAGTTCCTGGATTTACACACAGTATGGCAAATATTAATGAAAAGATTAATAACCTTTTATTAATACAAAAGATTGCCAAAACATATCAAATAGGTTCAATGTACAATTAGAATACATATTTACTATGGGAACGTGCAGTATTCAGGAAGCTATAACACCCCTATGCAAAGCGGTAGGAATATCAGAGAGAGATTCCATCCCCGGGGGTGCAATGGCATTGACCACAGTGGGGGGGAGACTTGACAAGTACTGTTAAGCCAAAGAGGCAATGAGTGATGGTTTAGTTGTTTAGGTGGGTTGGGTGGGTTGGACACGATGATCTTGAAGGCCTCTTCCAATCTGGTTTATTGTATTGTATATACTACAGACTCATGAAGGCACCACCTTGTGGCACCTCTCTCCCACCAGACTAGGAAGCATCTACAGCCCTGCATATTAATTCTTAGAAATAAAATAATTACACTATTTAAAAAAATGTTAATTCATTTTCTTAAATGAATTTTCATTTCCTCACAGCCTGTTCCACCCAAGTGGGGGCTGCTGCTGCTGTGTATTGGAGGGTTTGGGGTGCTTTCATGTGCAGAACAGTCTCAAGCTGTGCCAGGGGAGGTTTAGGCTGGATGTTAGGAAGAAGTTCTTCCCAGAAAGAGATTTGCCATTGGAATGTGCTGCCCAGGGAGGTGGTGGAGTCACCATCACCAGAGGTGTTTAGGAGGAGACTTGATGGGGTGCTTGATGCCATGGTTTAGTTGATTAGATGGTGTTGGATGATGGGTTGGACATGATGGTCTCAAAAGTCCCTTCCAACCTGTTTTATTCTATTCTAAATCATAAGGAACTGTAATTGTTGTTTAAAAAAAAGGCATCACCTTTACTTTTCAAAGCCTTCTATCACAATAAAGAACATGCATAAATCTAGACCAGGCTAATTTTAACTAGAAAGGTGATACCAGTGTCACAACTGAAGAGAAACTAAAAGTGGTAATGTTTGTATGCAATCTCACTTCAGGTACAGACCCAGCCCAACCTGAATCCAAGTCTCAAGAAAAGTCAGTTCCTTTCAGCTGGTCTCATTTTATTCAAATGGAATGGAAATATATTTTTGTATAATAGTTTCAGTTAGGGTTGGAAGGGACCACAAGGATCATCTAGTTCCAACCCCCCTGCCATGGGCAGGGACACTCTACACTAGATCAGGCTGGCCAGAGCCTCATCCAGCCTGGTCTTAAACACCGCAAGGGACAGAGCCTCAACCATGAGAAACTGCATTGCAGAACTCTGCCCCAGAACGTGATGTATGTCCGAGTGCAGCATAAAGATGAAACGAAATAACTGGGAAAAAAATTAAAAACACTTAAAAAAATTCAAGCACATGAAGATACTTTTTTAGCTCAGAGCCCCTTCCCTACTCTTCCTGCCCCACTACCACTTCAGGTAGTTCAGGTGGGAGGCATCCCTTCTAGGAAATATCACTCTTGTTTTTATTCTCTATCCAAATCATCGTTAGTCAAACCATTGTTAGGAGTTGTTTCCAGAAACACTACCCTAGGCTAAATGGACCTTTAATCTTACTGAATTCAGCCACAGATGTACTTTCTTGGTAGCTCTATCTAGAGGTCTTAAATTGGAGCATGGAAGTGATTCACATAATACCACATTAGGAAGAGGTACTGTGAGAGACTAAAGCTTGTCTCTCCTGGTGTGACTCAAAGATAAAATCCCTTGCTGCTTGCCCAGACAATAGCTGCTGTGCGTTGGGCAGCACCACTGGAAGGACTCTTGGAAGGTGCAGAGATAACATTGCTCACCGGACTGCAGCTGGCCTACAACAATGGCCCAAGGGCCCAGCCATCACACCTTCAGGACAGGATCATTTCCAGCCATCAGATACCCCAGGAAAGGACAATGGATTCACCACCTGTTTCCTGATGTGTAATGAGTGTGTGGGTAAGTAGACGGAGAAGGAGGAGGCAGAGGCCTTCCCCCCCTCCATCCAGACAGCTGCCCAAACTCACATGAATACACAGAAAGATTTCCTGGGGAACGATACCTGGACAAAGATGCTTTCCCAGAACGATACCCTGGGGAACAACACCTGGACACTTGCCTGAGGACTAAAAAAATACTGTATAAAAGACTGGAGCAACTACTGGCTTAGGAGAAGAAAACTGCAGCACCACAGGCTGGAAAGCTCACGGGCCAACACAACGGATCCTGGACTCTGAAACCCCTCTCTCCATGCCCTAAGTTCCAGCTGCTGCAACTCATGGAGCTGAAGAAGCTGCCCAGAGGACCACACCCCTTCTACAGCCAACACCTCAGCACCCTTCCTCTACAGACCCAACATCTCCTGCAGCACCATTTACCTTTCCTCCACAGGCTCAAACTGCCTTGGGGGGTTAGGGGTGTGGTAATATAATTGTTTTCCTTTTCCTCTCTTCTCTATTTTCTCTCCCCTTCTGACCCTATTTATGTAATAAATAGCCTAGCTGTTGATATTTTGGCCTCGTTTGTGCCTCTCGTTTCACAACATGGGAATATTCGTTAAAAACCTGAATCTCTTTCCCTCTCTGGAGCGAGACAGGTACTTCACACTCATTCTCCCACTATTTTATCCAAGAAGGTGTGTCTCCTTAATTCATCTCTACAGATGCAAAATATCATTTTCTACTTCCAGTTTCAAAATAATAGTTAGATTGGCTCAGGAAAGTAAAAGGAATTCCTATTGCTTTTCATCTTCTGAGTTGTCCAACTGAAAGCTCATATTTAAAACACATTTGCAGTACTCCTTATGTCTTCATTGCAGAGCTAAGATCATGGATGACTTTGTACAGCGACCACGTGTGATGGTGTACTCCTGTGTGCTTTCCCAGCTTACTCCAGCAGTGAATGATGAATTTTACTAGAATACCTCTCTGGAAAACCAGTGAGCACTATGAAAGCTGCAGTCCTTGTTTCAAAATCCAGTGCAAGTGAAAACTTGATTCTCTCTCTGGAGTGCTACTGTGAAAGTAGTACTTTCTCTGACCCATACAGGTGTGCCTGGCAGCCTATGTTTATATATTGTTTGTAGATCTTTTTCAGGTCTTGATGGTCATAAATGTTCACAGCTGGGGTCTATCAGTCTCACTTTGTCTTTTAGGCCATCAGCCATTTGGTGTCAGTTCACCTTAATTTACTCTGAGGGAATTTTAGAACCTTAGCACAACCCTCCTGCTGCCCAGGCTTGTCTCAGGAGGCCAGGCCATGACACCTGCTCCCTGTCATACTTCCTCTGCCCCACAACACAATCAGTATCCACTGCCTCTTTTCCTCCTTGCTTTATTTTCTCAGTCAGGTGTAGGAAAGGCTGAGCATTTGTCACAATTACTTTCTTGTAATTGTTCTAAAGGTCCTGACCTGGCCACATGCCAAACCATGGTAGAGCTATAGCTGATAATCATTAATAAGTTAGGGAGATTTGATGTTTGCATTGATATAGCTAGAGTGTGCCCCAACCACCAGCCTGGCTACTTCCTGTGAAGAAAAGGTGTGATCCTACCAAAGGCAAGGCTCTCAAGGCCTCCAATTTTTCCAGTGTCCAGATCTCTTCCTGCTTCAGACATCCCCTTTCAGATAGTAGGACTTTAACTGCCTTATTTAGTCAACCAGATGACCTAGAATGATGACTGCTGGTTACAGTGGGATCATGATTATGTAGCATGGTACATTGCCTAGGGAGCGATAAGAATGCCTGTGATCAAATTGTAGTGCTGCTTTTGAAGGACTCTGCCAAAGTATAGGATTCATTTCTTGTAATGGTCTTTTGCACATTATCTGCATGGGAAAAAAACACAGTGTCTTGGTAAGGCTTCTTTTCTGGAGTTAAAGCTCGCTCCAAATGACAGCCCATGAGAAAACCAGCATGCATGGCTCAGGCAAGTGGGACCAAAGACTAAAATTAATCATTAGCCAGATGACAATGTAGACATGGCAATAATTCAGAAGAGTTTAAAATAAACTAACATTTTATATCTTCTAGCAACAGCACTCATTTTTATTTCAGCTGTGTGCCTTCTCATATAACAATATTAGAGATAATTATGGTTATTATAATAAAGTATAATAATACTTGACCATTTTGAGTGATTTTAAAGCACTTTTTGACATTGACTAATTAAGACTCACAGTGTGCTGTGAGGTGGGTAGCAGGTGTTTGTTCATCTCTCTGGATCATGTCACCCACCATAGCAATACAGCTGCTTCTACTTAAGTCTCATTGACTTCTAAATTGTCAGCATGGTTTTCAGTAGATATTTTTCCTTCATTCTCTGCATAGTGTGTAGAACAGTGAAAGCCCTTTCTTACATGACCTCTGTTTTTGATGATACTGGAAGTTTACCTTGTTGTTTAGACCTGTAATGGCTACATCCAGCATGGTAAGAATGAGAGGCTGTGCAGCCGTGTGAACCCAGACCTGCTATGTCACATAAAAAGGGAAGAGAGGCATGAATAACCCCTAGACTACTCAAGAAAGTCACTTCTCAGATGACTCATCTAGGCAATGTTTAGTCAGATGATCAAGTAATTGCAGACTGGCTCCCAAGGGGAAAAAACAACACAACATTGAATCCAGGTTCTGTTGATACTCATGCACACATGGAATAAACAAGGGGCAGAGAAGAATGTTTTCCTTTTCTGTCTTCTCTTTTTCACCTGCCCCCTTAAGCACACATGCTCATGATGCACTTATATTTTCAGATTATTGATGTTGAGGTGGACTAACAGGGTTGCAACATGCTTGTAATAATCATGGCATAATCTGGACTTTTTGCAACAAAATAAAGGGTTTTGAGAAGGATATGAAACAACAGATGCTTGATTAAATTTTTAAAGGGTAAAGTGGAGGATGTAGAGTAAATTTTCTGAACAGTGTACAGAAGACTCAACACAAATGCCATTATTAGTTTATGAGCTATGTGGGTGTTAAGTAATAACAAGATTCCTACACAGGCATTTCTAATATACTGCTATATAAATTTACACCCATGCATTCAATGAGTTTAGACACTGAAAACTGGAATCAGTCTTTTGGTTCTTGTGCAGTATCAAAATTAATGTTATTCTTCATTTTCTGAAGCAGCACAGCACCACATAAAAGGCCTGGTTCTAACTTAAGCCCTTAGGAAATTAATGATTATAGATAATACATTGTGAACTTTAAAAATGGTCAACACATTGCACACATATTACACCAGATAAGCCAAGCGTCTTTGCCCAGGACAGCTCCTACATATCTATCCAGTCAGAAAGTATTGATATTGCATAGCTTGTAAATTCTGTCATGAACAAGGTGAATTTGAATGTGTCAAATTTTCTCTGATCTGAGTGTTTATATGGTCAAATGAGAGATTTTTCTTCCTCATAGGCACTGCAGATTGTAGGAAAAGCAAAACAAATCCTCCCATGGAGCCAGTCAAGAGAACAAAGGTGCTGACAGAACATCTGTGTGCTTCTGGGATCACCATAGTTCCAGATGTTATAGAAGACTAGGCAGAGAGCTGGTGTCCAAAACTGACAAAAAGCTGGAGAGGTGGGCCCAGGTGAACCTCATGAAGTTCAGCAAGCACAAGTTCTGAACCGGGGCTGGGACAATCCTCACTATCAATACAGACTGGGGGACAAGGTGTTAGAATGCAGCCCCGTGAAAGAGGCTTTGGGGGTGCTGATGGACGAGAAGCTGGACATGAGCAGAGTGAGTGCCCTGGCAAGCCAGAAGGCCAATCACATCCTGGGATGCATCAAAAGATGCATTGCCAGCAGACCCAGAGGGGTGATTCTACCACTTGCCGCTGCTTGGTGAGGCCTCACCTGGAGTACTGTGTACAGGTCTGGAGCCCTCAACACAGGAAGGACATGGACCTGATTGAGAGGGTCCAGAGGAGAGCCACAAAAATGATCGGGGGTTAGAACACCTGTGCTATGAGAACAGACTGAGGGAGCTGGGATTGTTTAGCCTGGAGAAGAGGAGCCTTCTAGTACCTGAAAGGGGGTCTACAGGAAGGATGGGGATAGACTGTTTACGAGGACCTGCAGTAATAGGACAAGGGGCAATGGCTTCAAACTAGAGGGACAGATTTAGATTGGATATCATTCTTCACTGTGAGGGTGGTGGAACACTGGAATAGGTTGCCCAGGGAGGTGGTTGAGGTCCCTTCCCTGGAGATATTCAAGGTGAAGCTCAACCAGGCCCTGGGCAGCCTGGTCTAGTTGAGGATGACCCTGCTGACTGCAGGGAGGTGGTCAGACTAGATGACCTTTGGAGGTCCCTTCTGGCCTGAACCATTCTATTGTGTGCTAACTGACACAAAGATGTAAGAAGATTAAATAAGTGAAATACAATTGTCTCTGGCTAGTATTATCAGTATTTTAATGATTTGTGATTAAAAGAATCACAGCATGTCTTTCAGCCAAACTCTAAAAAGCTTCAGAGTAGCAATGAATCAACATCTTGACAATTGTTTAGAAATGCCATTTGCAAGTATCCATACGGGAGTGTTAAGATACTTCATACAAACAACATTAAGTTTAAAGTAAGATAAATTTCTCAGGTTGCATGTGTCTTCTTGCTGTATGTACTACACTTAAGGAAAGGTGTCTAAAAGTATGACAATGAAGCTGAAAGCCTAGTTAAGTAACCCTCTGATATTTATTGGAAGAAAGTGACACATGCTTTTCTGCTGACTGCAATAGGAACTATTGTATCTGCAGTTGCATAGCTATAACAATATCTATTACTTCATAAGATGTTCACAATAAACAGCTTCTGCAAAAGGATCGCTTAACTTCAGTGTGGGCTTAATGGAGTAATCTGATTGTGCCTTCCCAGGAGCTGTGACCACAGAGAACCAGTATTTTCATGAAGAAAGAATAGTATAAGCAGATTCATAATTTTGTTCTGGGAATTAGGATAGTTTCTAACTTCAGTCTTAATTAGCTCTGCTGAAATTCACTTTGGGTTTTGGCAGAGCAGAAAGGTTAAGAGAGAAGTGCCATGCTGGCTTCAATTCTAACTCAAAAATATATAATTTAACTGAAAAAACCCTAACCAAACCCAAACCTGCTTATCTGTTTGTTCCCATTCAGATAAATAACTTGGCACCATAGGACCTTTCTGACAGCAACAGCAAGAATTATCTAATTTGTGGGTGGTTTTTTTTCCCCTCTCTAGAAGTTCTTTAGATTGTTGGTTGGAGAGGATTGTGAGGCTTCTTCCCAGGAATACCGTATTGCTGAGGCAATGTGACATATCTAAGATAGTCCCTTGTATGCAACACCCTTCCCTGTATAATAAATGGCCCAGGCAGTGGTATGTGAAAGCATCCCCATTCCAAACAACCCTTAAGGAACTTAATGTTCTGCATAGAAGTAGTTTCAAGCATATGCTCAGGAACTTTCAGAATTCAGGCTTGGTACCTAGCTTAATACCTGAAAGAATAAAACTATGTGCCATTAACTTTCCTACCCTGTCCCCATAAAAAAAGATCTAACTGATCAATTTAAGTTGTGATGGCTGGCAAAAGATATAGTATTAGAAATGAATCCAATGGCAAGTTTAATGTAGGAAACTCAAGGTAAATTATACTGGGTTTTAGCAGAGTTATGATACGTGCTGTCAGAGGAGATCCTACCAGTCATAACTGCAATGGAGGAGTCAACTATACTTTTTTAGTTAGCTGTTATATCCCCCTTGTTAAAAGAGCAACCTCCAATTCTGTAGAAAGTGTAACAGTGCTAAGAGAAGAGAGAAATCCTGATGTAGAAAGCAGGTGTTTTCACAAGAAACAGTTGTTTTACAAGGTATAAATTCTGTTTGTTTTCTTTGTTCTGATATCTATACCTGTATGCAATCATACTTAAATCTCTCTGCCTAATGTAAACCCTCTCAGTCCCATTTTCTGCTGTTTCTCAATTTTTTTCCTTCTTGCAGTGGATGTTGGCAGTCTAATTACCACTAGCCACAGTTATCACCAGAACTAGAAAATAGGAGTATCTATTCCTTTATGAAGTCTGACTAAAAAAGAAAAACAAAACATAACCCCCCAAACAAACAAAAAAAAAGTCACACAAGAAATTCAAGTACCACCTCCATGTTCTTTGTTTTCATGGCTGTTGTTTCTTTGCAACTAGAGTTTATCTGGCAGTTACCCAAATAAGTTATTTGACTAATAATGTACCTGGATTGCACTGCTTTCCTGGTGTTAGTGACAGTATTCCCCGACACAGCACTACTTAGCCCTTTCGCTCTTTGTTTGCGATTCATAGAAATGAAGCATATATAGATATATTAGATGATTTCATGTGACATTCTGCATTATGGAGCCATCTGTTTTTATGTAATTACCCCAATATTAGGTTAAGTAACTGGTACACAGCAAAGCCATGTTTTCCAGAAGGGCTTTTAGACTTGAATGGAAATCTTCCTGACAGCAAAAATGCATAATTTTGTGTAGTAGTCTGCTCTGATGCATAACTGCATCATCAATTGTATGTGCCTAAATCCTTATTTAAATAAGCCTAAATCTATCCAACCACAGCTTCTTGACATGAGTTTACCAGAGCAAAAATCTTATTGTTATCTATAATTTTCCCTCAGGAAGTATTTATGGCCCATCACCAGTCTTTCCATATTGTCACTGCATAGATGTGTGAGGCAGCTGTCTAACACATGTAAGGAGTTTCTCTATCCTCCCCCCCTTGTCATTAGTGTGACAGACATCCATAGTTTTCAGTGTCCCTTTTTAATAGCTGGGCAGGCACAACAGGATATAATCTTTCATTGCTAACTTCACCACCATTCTTTATCAAGATTAAATTGCTGGATTAATTCTACTCACCATTCCAATGCTTATGCATTAGCAGTTTGTGTATTGTTTAACTTTTTTAATGAAACATTTTTGTTGTAATTTTTTAAGTTGTAAAATTGGATTGAACTACTTTGCTCTTTTAAAATTTAACTCATTTGCAAAGTCTGCAGCATGTAGCATCCCACACTAAATATGGTCTCCTTTATTTCTCTTTTTTTTTAAGCCATAAAAAAAACAAGATGTTCTCAACTCAGTTCATCATACAGAACACAGAATTAACCAGGTTGGAAAAGACCTTTGAGATCATCAAGTCCAACCTATCACTCAACACCATCTAATCAACTAAACCATGGCACCAAGTGCCACATCCAGTCTCTCTATAAACACCTCCAGTGATGGCAACTCCACCACCTCCCTGCGCAGCCCACTCCAATAGCCAATCTCTCTGGAAAAAATTTCTTTCTAACCTCTAGCCTAAACCTCCCCTGGCAAAGCTTGAGACTGTGTCCTCTTGTTCTGGTGCTGGTTGCCTGGGAGAAGAGACCAACCCCCATTTCTTTTTCTCTTCTTTTCCTGCAGCTCCTGTTCCACCACCACCATTCCTGCACCCATCCCAGAGCCAAAGGCAGGACCCTCAACCAGCCAAGATACCACACAGAGGAGCTCAGCCCCAGGAAGGAGGCCCAGCCAGCACCCACAGATGATAGTGCAGCAGTCATCAACCCTATTCCTAACAACCGGGGGGCCACCAGGCCCCCCGGCCTTTGTCACCACCACCATCACCCAGTGCGCACCAGGGGCACTCACCAGCAATGAGAGGAGGATCCTCAGCCCAGATGGGCTCAGCTTAGGGCTTCTGCCTTTCCTGGGGGGCATTAAATAGGGCAGTGGGTGGGGAGGGCCAAGTGGCCACACATGGGGTAGGAGGAGATTGCAACAGAGCCCAGGTGCCCTGGGTTTGAGGGGAAAAAGGGAGAAAATATGGGAAAATGGGCTGGGTGGGGGGGAAAAGGGGCAGACTGTGAAACCAGTGTTGGTGAGAAAGAATGGGGATTAAAATAATATTCAAATATGAATTGTTGACCTGATGTACTTGAAGATGTCCCTGCTCACTGCAGGGGGTTGGACTGGATGACCTTTAAAGGTCTCTTCCATTCTAGGATTCTATGATTCTTCCTAACTGGAACAGGTTGTTCTGTCCAATTTGACCCTAAGTATTTCCAGGGATGGGGATCTCCCACCTCCTTGGGCAACCTGGGCCAGTGCTTTGGCACTCTCGTTGTAAAAAATTTCTCCTTAAATCCAGTGTAAATCTTCCTTTGGTTTAAAACCATCACTCCTTGTCCTGTTGATACAGGCCTTGCTAAAAAGAGTGTCCCCATCTTTCCTGTAGGCCTGGGAGAAGAGACCAACCCCCCCTGGCCACTACCTCCCTTCAGGTAGTTGCAGAGAGCAATAAGGTCTCCTCTGCACCTCCTCTTCTCCAGGCTAAGCAACCCCATCTCCCTCAGCCTCTCCTCACAGGGCTGTGCTCCAGACCCCTCCCCAGCTTTGTTGCCCTTCTCTGGACACGTTGCAGCAATTCAACATCTTTCCTAAGTTGAGAGGCCCAGAACTGGACACAGGACTCAAGGTGTGGCCTAACCAGTGCTGAGTTAGAGGGACAGAATGACTTCCCTGCTCTGCTGGCCACACTGTTCCTGATGCAGGCCAGGATGCCAGTCCAAATAATAACTGCTAGGTACAATCTACCCACCATAGAATGCTATAATCTGTAACATTTTAGAAACTGGTAATGTTCTTTCATGCATTCCTCAAATGGATGTGCTGGAAAATAATTTCTCCTAATAGTTATTATAAAAACATTACTGAGAATTAAGTCCACTTCTTTTGTTTTTCTTTCCAGTTTAACTCTATTCTCAGATGTGGCTATGTCTCTAGAGTATGTCATGGAAGTGCAAATGCATTGTGGATTTCTGTGGTTGTACTAAAATTTTATCTAGTCACTACTGCTGCTTCCATTCACTTCATGTGATGAACAGAGTAATTGCATGTGAGAGCAAGTATACCAGTATATTCAAGAAGAATCATGGCATCTGGTCTGGAATCAGCCACAGATGGGTGTGTATGAACCTTGAGTGTCTTTTATGCAATGCTGAAGGAGAAAAGTGTGTCATCTACATCTTTCCCAGCCTTCTATTTCAACCTTGTTATGACAGATAACAGCTCAAGTACTAGAGAAGCAAGTCGCTTTTGAGATACATCCTCTATTATCTGCTACATGGAACATGAAAATCAACAAACTTGGTGCTAGTGTTTGAAAATATACTAAAAATAGCGTGATGTTGCATGGGGACTTTCTAAAAGCAAGAACTAAATGTGTCCTTGAAATACATTTGTTAGACACGAGAGTTCTGTTTTGCAGACCTCTATATCATGCTAGATTTAAATGAGGTTGGTCTGACTGCATAGAATTGGTGGCTATGATTGTGCGAATGGGTGCATCACAGTAAGAACAGCTCCATTTCTATAAAATGGTGACAGAAAAAGGCTAATACAGGATTTGCTAATAATTCTCACATATTGCTAACAAGCATCTCTTATAGTCTGAACTTTGTGCTTGTATGCAGCAGTTTTCTCTATGTATGTCTAATTAGAGTTAACAATTTATGTGTGTAATTCCTGACAGTTCCATGCTTTTTGTTACTAAATGCACAGGTTCCTCTTAATCACCTTATCTGTCATCCTGATGATGATGCAACACTCTATGGCCCACTGCATGTGTATGGAATGACAAAAATAGCAGAAAAAGAGACTGTGAAGTAAACACAAGATGGTATTATGATATTTCATTACAAACCCATCCATTTTTAATCTGATTTTGATGTCAAATTACAGTCAGAGCCAACAATTTATAGAGGTTTTCTGGTTTGCAACTTCCACGTTTCATCTAATTTGCAAATTGCAGGTAATCAAAATTGTGTATTTTTTAAGATATATTTGCAATTCAGATTGTTGCACTGAATAATATCTGAGGGTGGTCTTTTTCTCTTTTTAAACAGTGTTGTTCAGTTATGTTGCCTGTACAATACTTTGTGTGGAATGGAATATGGCAGTGAGACACAGACTTCTGATGGAAATTAGAAAGCATCATTCTTTAATGCTTTCTGCACTATTTCCTTTCAAATTTCTATTGTAGTGTGAATATTTGTCAATATAGAATATTTGTCCTACCTTAGTGTACAAAGATATACAAATAAAGGAAATAAATTTAACAAGGACAGAGCAGAGAGTGTTCACAGAAATGTGCCCGTTCTTTATCAGTGATTAGCATGAGTAGAATGAGTGCGCCTTCAGTAGGTTCCGCAGACACCACCGAAGTGGGTGGGTGTGTCTGTCTGCTGGAGGACAAGGAGGGTCTGCAGAGAAATCAAGACAGACTGGATAGATGGGCTGATGCTAGCAGTACTGAGATTCACCAAGGTCAACATCAAGTGCTGCACTTGGGCCACAACCACCCAGTGTGACATTACAGGCTTGAGGGAGCGTGGCTGGAAAGCTGCCTGGTGGAGAAGCACCTGGAGGTGTTGATTGATAGCCAAGCTGAACATGAGCCAGGAATGTGCTAAGGTGGCCAAGAAAGCCAATGGCATCCTGGCTAGCCTCAGGAATAGTGTGGCCAACAGGTCTAGGGATGTGACCATCCCCCTCTACTTGGCACTGGTGAGGCCATACTTCAAGTACTGTGTTCGGTTCGGGGCTCCTCACTGCAAGAATTACATTGAATTGCTGGAGCATGCCCAAAGAGGAGCAGCTAAGCTGGTGAAGGACCTTGAACACAAGTCTTGTGGGAAATGGCTGAGGGAACTGGGATTGCCTTCAGAAGAGGGGTCCAAGGGGAAACTTCATCACCCCCTACAACTACCTCAAAGGAGGTTGAAACAAGGTGGGAGTCAGTCTCTTTTTCACATGTATCAAGGGAAGAGAGGAGACAGGCTCGGGTTGTACCAGGAGAGATTCGGGTTGGATGTTAGGGAAAATTTCTTCACTGAATGGCTTATAAAGCACTAGAACACGCTGCCCAGGGAAGTGGTAAAGTCACCATCCCTGGAGGTATGTAAAAGATGCAAGTTCTATGATTCTGTGATTAAACTATTTAGAAAAACTAATTAGAGTCTCCAAAGCTCAACAGTATGTCCTAACTCAATTTTGGTATCAAAGAAAGATGAACCTAAAGTCCTTTGGATGTGAATGTTACACAAATTGCATGAGTTGGACTGCATGAGCAGTCAGTTGTCAGCTCAATGAATAAAGAAAAGTCCAGAGGAACCCAAATGATAATTTCACCAGGAAATATCAACAATCTAAAAAACATGACAATTTTCCTGAGCCTCTAGTAGTTTAACACAAAATTCTAGCTATTCCTTTCTATCATTTACATTTTCAACTCTTTTTCCTGACTTACTTTTGTTTCATTTCTCTGATACGGAATATAACTGGAGGAGGAAATAGGAGGCAAATGAGTCTGCAATCAAAGGCAACAAATGAGGTTGCAATGTTAAAGAGATGTTTTGTGCAATAGTGGGTAATTTTGGTAAGGAATTCGTTTGTCCTTCTCTTCTTGGGTAACATATCAAACCAATGGACTTGTCTAGTCCAGTGCCTGCAGTCTAAACAACCCTTACACAGCTGTTATCCATAATTGCAGCAAGGCAGGACTGAAACAGCAGTCAATATCAAGAGTCAGCTGGTAGCAGAAAGACCTGTGTTGCAGTAAATACTTCAGAACTGCCTGCATTTAAACAAACAAACAAACAAATCCCCACTCCTTATTTTAAAAGAATTTTTCATCTGAGTGAAAAAAATGATTTAACTTTGGCACATTTGAAAGAGCCTCACATGTTTGAATGCAAGATACTTTCTGGTCACACACATTCATGAATTTAAATCTCCACTCCCTTGCATCCTGTATAGGGGCTTATTCCATTTCATGGTGATTGTAACAGTACAAGTATGCTTACATTTGGTAGCATTTAATACCTGTTTTGCATAAAATAAAATATTTTTCCAGATGGTGTTGAGAGAAAATCAATCTGAAAGGCAAAATAATTCATTATTCGAAATAAATTATGGTGCTGTTTGATGTCACAGCTAAGCTAGTGGCAAGCAGCTGACAGAAGGAGTGATCCTGCTCTTCACTCCCCACCTCTGGCCAAGCAATTGTTCCCCTCCCTGTGCTCCATCAGCATCAGGCCCAAGAGTCTGCTGTCAGGATAATAAACCAGGAGAAAATGATTCATGACTTCTTTGCAAAATGTCTTTCTGTGGATTTTTGGATAACTCATTTTCTTTCAGTGGCAGCTGGCTGATAAATTGGATAGCAAACTGTGTCCTTGGTCTGGATCACTAATTGTCTATCTGACCATATCAAAGTGAATAAGGTGTTTGAAGCAGGTGAATCACCTAAGCAAAACTATAAAATCAAGCAAAATGCTTTCTCTTATGTAAACATAAATGCAAACTGTAAAGCTCTTTTTCAATACTATGAAAATTCCTTCTTCAAGCTCAGATGTGTTACCACTGCTACCAAGCTCACATGGCCAATTCTTGTCCATGCTAAAATCCCACCCTTCTTTTGAAAACTTTGTATCAGAATAAAACACTTGGATATGAAGAACATGGCTATATAATAAATATTTCCACTTAATTACCATGCTTGGCTCTTCAGCAACTTCAAGCTGTTTATCCCTAAACCAGGCATAAAATTACTGGTAAAATGAAATTAGTTGAAGGTATCTGCAACAATTTTATAGGAATGAATCAATATTCCTATCTAATATTGAAAAAGACATCCTAACATACTACGGTACTGTGATGATATCATCAAAAAGGTTGGTTGGTAAATTTAAAGGCATTTGTATGAAAAATTCTCTGGCAAAATTCTTCAAAGAAAGGTTGTCATGGATATTTAGGCTCTTATTCTTCAAAGGCTGTTCTAAATGTTATATATTGGTAATGTCACTGATATCAATAGGTATTAAATTATGTAGGTTTGAGATTGGGCCAGTGTATGTGTAAGAGCTAAGAAATTAGTGTAATATAGACTAGACTAGACTAGACTAGACTAGACTAGACTAGAATAGAATAGAATAGACCAGACCAGGTTGGAAGAGACCTTCGAGATCATCGTGTCCAACCCAGTCTCACACTGCGCCAGGGAAAGTTTAGGCTTGAGGTGAGGAGAAAGTTCTTCACTGAGAGAGTCGTTTGCCATTGGAATGTACTGCCCAGGGAGGTGGTGGAGTCACCGTCCCTGGAGGTGTTCAAGAGGGGATTGGATGTGGCACTTGGTGCCATGGTTTAGTCATGAGGTCTGTGGTGACAGGTTGGACTTGATGATCTTTAAGGTCCCTTCCAACCTTGGTGATACTGTGATAGTGTGAACTAGAATAATCTTTTAGTAGTGTTAAAAGACTCTTTGTAAGCAGAGGGTGAAAAGATTACTTGAAAGGAACAATGAATACAAGAACTGGCATAAAAAATGAGTGGCTGCATAAAGATGTCTTCTTATAGATTGTGTTACCATTTCATTGTGAATTTAAAAGCAAGCAGTTCAACATTGGTTGCTTTAAAAACCCTTGCTGGTTTTGTCCATTATTTACTCTATTTTCTAGCAGCTCTTCTGCTCAGATTGTTTCCTAAAGATGATGTGGTTCCCTCTGTATCTTTTTCCAACTTAATTTCTTCTTGTTAGCTTTAATTTTATTTTTTCAAACTATTACTGTAAAACTAAGGTGATTTAAAGTGTTTACTTTAAGCTTTATCTTTTATTTACCTTGGGCACATTTACTCTTCGGCATTTTGCAGTACAATTTTGTTTCACTTTTGAAGCTTCAAGTCTAATCATTGCTTTGTGAAAATGGTTTTCAATCTACTGCTCCCTTGCTAATTGTTTTTTTCATTTATTTTTGTTTTAACAATTCTTGTCCATTATGGCTTTAAAATCACAAAAATATTTTAAGTAATGATAAACTTAATTTTAATGTTAAAAGAATAAAATGCAGGTTTGAAACTCATTTTGGTTTTCACACTGAATGAATCCATCATGTTTGTGCTGAGTTAATAAAATCCAGTAGGATCAAATGTTAAGATATTGATTGCCACCACTAGAAGTCAGATGCTTTTAACCTGTCACACTGGAGTTAAAATAGATGACACTGTTCTGTTTTCTTTTCTATTGTTTATAATTCAGGCGAAATATTTGGGAGATTGCCTTTGAGGCATGGAGACAGTTTAATAAATGTGAAAAGCTAATTTTGATACATGCTTTTTAAGAACTCACCTACAACACCAGATCCATGCAAGTATGGGCCCCTGCTCTTCAACATCTTTATTGATGATCTGGATGAGCGCATTGAGTCCATCATCAGTAAATTTGTGGACGACACCAAGCTGGGGGCAGGAGTTGATCTGCTGGAGGGCAGAGAGGCTTTGCAGAGGGACCTCGACAGGCTGGACAGATGGGCAGAGGCCAAGGGCAGGAGATTGAACACATCCAAGTGCCGGGTTCTGCACAGTAAATTCTGACCTTTGCAGAAATTGAAGATGAAGATAATGTGGAAATTGGAACACATAGGAAAAAAATGGTTAACATATATGCTTCCTTATATGCTGTTGAAAGCAGTTGCCAACACATTAGTTTCTTCCTACAGCAGTACTACCTCCTGCAACTTACATGAAATTCACTGAACTTGTTTGAAGGATTCCTTTTTGAAATCAGAACAATATATGGCAGTATTCATGTTTTGTGCTGCAGAATAAAAGAACACTGAGTGATAAGTCGCAAAGAGGTAATGGATATTTTGTCAAATCCAATACTGGGAAGTTTCTTTTAAAGGATTTGCTCTGACATTGCAAAGGTGCATGGTCCTAAAGAATCAGAAGGGCAAAATTTTCACAGTAGTGCCCTTTAGTCACACAAAGGATAACACTCAGTGTTTTATTCACATTAGATTGATGTCCCCTGTCTTGGGAGCAATCTGACTGAAGACAAGCAAAACAGCTGTAATTACTTCCAACAAAAGTAAAAATGAGAGCAATAGGGAACACAAGGAATAAATGCTGGTTTCTTCACTTAACTACATGTTTCTTTATCAACACAGTTGTATCATCTTTAAGGGCAATAATACATTGGGTCAAGTATCTGCTTTGTAAATAAATTAAATTTAATGAATATTATAATCCAAAATGGTGTATCTTGTCTTCTTATGCCTTAGACAATTTAGTGCTAATTATTCATGGGCAAAAGAACATTGATGGTTGGAGTATTCCCTTGAGTTTATAATGAACAACACAGAAATTGTATAGGTGGGCTAGTCAGCAAGTCCCCTATAACCAAATAAAGTATTTAGACCAGTTAATTAAAAGAAGTCATTAAATGTGCATGCTTGGCAAGAAGCAATTATTGACTAAAAAATCACCTTAAAATACAACTAATTTCAACTCTTTCTTTTTGTTTACTGAGGTCAACAATTCATATTTGAATATTATTTTAATCCCCATTCTTTCTCACCAACACTGGTTTCACAGTCTGCCCCTTTTCCCCCCCACCCAGCCCATTTTCCCATATTTTCTCCCTTTTTCCCCTCAAACCCAGGGCACCTGGGCTCTGTTGCAATCTCCTCCTACCCCATGTGTGGCCACTTGGCCCTCCCCACCCACTGCCCTATTTAATGCCCTCCAGGAAAGGCAGCAGCCCTAAGCTGAGCCCATCTGGGCTGAGGATCCTCCTCTCATTGCTGGTGAGTGCCCCTGGTGCACACTGGGTGATGGTGGTGGTGACAAAGGCCGGGGGGCCTGGTGGCCCCCCGGTTGTTAGGAATAGGGTTGATGACTGCTGCAATATCATCTGTGGGTGCTGGCTGGGCCTCCTTCCTGGGGCTGAGCTCCTCTGTGTGGTATCTTGGCTGGTTGAGGGTCCTGCCTTTGGCTCTGGGATGGGTGCAGGAATGGTGGTGGTGGAGCAGGAGCTGTAAAAAAAAAAAAAAAAAAAAAAAATCAAAACCAAATAAACCCCAAAACAGCACCACCAACAAAATATCACCCACAAAGAAACTGGGGGTTGGTCTCTTCTCCCAGGCAACCAGCACTGGAAGAAGAGGACACAGTCTTAAGCTGCTCCAGGGGAGGTTTAGGCTTGAGATGAGGAGGAAGTTCTTCCTCGAAAGGGAGATTGGTTATTGGGATGTGCTGCCTGGGGAGGTGCTGGAGCCACCATCACTGGAAGTGTTCAAAAAGGGATTGGATGTGGCACTGGAAGCCATGGTTTAGTTAGTCATGAGGTGTTGGGTGATAGGTTGAGCTTCATGATTTCTGGGGTGTTTTCCAGCCTTAGTGATTCTATGATTCTAATCTATGATTAGAGATGACCTCCACAATGAGCTGCTCCATCATCTTTCCAGGGATGGAGGTGAGGCTGACCAGTCTGTGGTTGCCTGGGTCCTCTTTCTTGCCTTTTTTGATGACTGGAGTGACACTTACTTTCTTCCAGTCATCAGGCACCTTTCCAGCTCTCCATGCCTCTTCAAAAGTGATGGAGAAAGCTGGCTGATACCACTGCTGAGCCTCTCTCAGCACTTTATTTTTTGCAAAAAACAGCTTTGTTTTAAACCAGGAAGCCCCCAGTGCTGCTCTTTCCTCACCAAGCTCAACAAAGCAAACCAACAGAAATTAATAAAAGGAAACAAACACTTGCTTAATACATACTGCCACGGGGCCATTAAGGAATTAGCTCAGAAAAAGGAGCTATGAAGAAAAAAGCAATCAAGACAGTGAAAGCATTAACCTAGAGAAATTGTCTGAAGGCACCTAAACACCCTTTTGCCCCTTCTCTGTGGCACTGATAATGTTGTGAGCTGTTGTACTATCCAAAACATGTTGTCTGGTTTGTAATATGGTGAAAACAATCAGTGCTCCTGCACAGTGATCAAGTGTGAGCAGCTGTAATGCTTTCAATGGCTCAGTACTCCTGTGATATGGTATTACAAGCATACTTAGCTTGTGAATAGGCAAACCATTAGCATTTCCTTTCCTTTTGGGGATGCAACTGTAATAAACATCTTTAATATTTAGTTTGATTTATTACCTTGTTAAGCACAGCTAGTGAGGCAACTCCTTAATTTGTGTTAGAATCCAAGGGAAGATTGATAAATTTTAAGTTTACCTTACCTGAAAGCTGTCTTTCTAAACTTAATTTGTAAAAGAAGTTAGAAACTTCACATAGCCTTTCAGGAAGCCTTTTATTTCTTTTCTGTTCCTTTTTTTTCCTTCTTCCCCCCTTAACAATTTTTAGATCATTGTCTTCTGTTCTTTTTGCTTTGGCACTGAACTACTTACATGTTTCTAAATATCTAATTAACTCCAAAATTAAGATAAACACTTCATACCCAAATGGCTTCATTAAACTCAGAACCAATTGTAATGTGGCTACCATCCTAAATATCTGAATAGACAATATTTTACTGTTTGCATGGTACTAATACTAAGAGCTTATTACTAGTTATCTAAGTTTACACACAAAATGTCTCCAAGTGTACATCTGAGAGGTTTATGCTATCACTGAGTGGTCATCATTTTTTCACCCTTAAGAGAAAACATGAAATATCTTTCAAACACAAAAGATTATTTTAGTGTTGAATAAAAGGTTACTCTGCCTTCAACATAAGATATTCTGTAATATAATTGTTTTCATTTCATTTGAGACATACAGTAAACCCCCCTGATTTTGCAATAGAATCACTTTGATTGGAAAAGGCCTTTGTGATCAAGTCCAGCTGTCACCTAACTCTACCAAATCTGGTGCTAAATCATGTGTTTTAGCCCCACACCTGTCTTTAATGTCTATCCCTCTTGGTAAACATGTGGTGCGTTGAGGTTTTCCCCCCAGCATTAACTTTGCCAGACCAACTCAGAAGCAAAGGGAGCTGGATTTACAAGCACAGCCTAGACTCTACAATGGAATACAATGAATATGTACAAAATATACAGGATTTGCAATATTATAGATATTTACAAGTAGCAAGCAACATGAAATGCCCCCTGGTCACAGACCAGGGAAGCTGTTCCACTGCCCCCACCCCCTGGTCAAGAGAGGAGTGGAGTGGGGGGAAAAAAAGCAGTGGGTTAGGCTTAGCCAAGGCCTGCTAACAAGCAGATTCTCTCTCCCAAGTGAAGCAAACAGCCAAGATCAGAAGAGAGGATTGTTATGGTACAGCTCCTCTTATTCTAGATATTTAGCTAATGAATTTGTTTAGAATAATCTTTTGTTTTCCTTTCCACACCCAATAGTGACTTGCTTATATTTTTCTACTTTTCTGCTCTAAATCTGTAAGTAAATGTTAAAGGCATAGCCTTAGACCACCACAACATACTGCCCAAATACTGTTTCTTCTCTGAAGTATCTATAGTAAAACTTGACTGAATTTTCAGGAATACTCTTACTTGAAATGGAATTACTGAATAAATGGGGGGGAGGGGAATTATAGTTTTGCAAAAGATAATCTCAGTTTTCCCCTTGCTTTAGCTAAAATGCTTTTAGTGTTGTTTATACTATTCATTAATATTTGCAAAGCAATTTTAAGTTGAAATAGTAACTAAGGTGATCAGTCACTTATGTGTGTATTTCAAAACATGGCATGCAGAACACTATATAACATTACAGAGAAATTGAGGTTAGCAAGTGTCTTTTCTTTGTGAACTCATTTACATAGAAGCAAATACAGTTTAGTACCCAAGGGGAATTTATTTCCATTTATAATGATGGAAACCTCCCAGGTTGAAAGCAAGCATGCCCCAAGAGCTACTGGAACTAGCTTAATGTTTGTAGCTAATGAAATAATCCTTCTAGAAGAGAAGAGTGTATTCTTTTCCTCAGTAGCCATCTTAGATACACAATTGATTGCAATCACTTAAAACTTGATAGAAATGAATAAATGAATAAATTCTGAATGAGGCTTATTCATGGCAGGTTTTTTAAATAATTTCTGGGTAAACTTCAGAGGTAAGAGAAAATATTTTAGGTGATTGAAATCATTGATCATAAATCTAAGGTTATTAAGTTTGCAATCAATTTAACTTTTACCAGCTCAGTCAAGCTGCACCAGGGAAGTTTAGGCTTGAGGTGAGGAGAAAGCTCCTCACTGAGAGTTGTTTGCCATTGGAATGGGCTGCCTGGGGAGGTGGTGGAGTCACTGTCCCTGGAGGTATTCAAGAGGGGGTTGGATGTGGCTCTTTCTGCCATGGTTTAGTCATGAGGTCTGTGGTGACAGGTTGGACTCAATCTTTGAGTTCTCTTCCAACCTTGGTGATTCTGTGATATGTAGGTGGTGTGTATTGGTAATGCATCTGCAATACTAGATTATGCTGCTGAAGAGATTATAGTCTTTATATTTATCCTATCCAGTAAGTTTTCATAATTTTTTTTATACCCTAGGAATTGAATTTCTCTTTAATTAGGCAAAAGTTAAATATGTGCTATGTAGTTTCTCCAATTAACACTGAAATATGCCATTGCAGTTTCCATAAGCAATACTGCTTACATCTCAATGGTGGCTGCTTCGATGTAGTGTACTAGGCACAAAATCTTTGAAGCCAAGCTAAAAGGGGATATGAGAGTACATGACTCCTCTTTCTTCATTTGGAGACACCAATTCAGTGGAGAACAGGACAGATCTCATGTAAGAAGGAGGACCTCTAGAGCACCAGCACTGTGTCAACTGAGAGGTGCATTTCCATTCCACCCAAACATAATGAGCCCATAATGTAAGGCTGTTTTTTATGGCTTGTGTCCCAGGAGAGTTTGGATACAATAAAAGCAGAGTAGGCATTTAACAAAGCAATTTTGAACATAATATACAGAATTACCCTTTTGGATGATAGAAGGTGTAAATGTTAATGTCTCTGAATTAAAACAATGCATATGAATGGCAGGCTATGGAAAGGAAAAATCTCATGGCATTCCAGTGCAAAGACAACGCCAGTTTCTGAATTCGTTGGTCTACAAGCAGATGATATACCTTGTGTAAGATCTAATGTGGGCAGGAAGCTGTATTCCAGTGTAAATGCACTTCAGTTAAGATTTTTCTAAGAGGTACACTAAGCTGAATCTGCTAAGTTAGCATTGTAAGACAAAGCTAAACTGCCACAAATATACTTTTCCCTGTTCGTGTATGCATTTTGTATCCATCTCCTCCTACAGTCATTATAAGTGGTTTTAATTACCATATTAAAAGGAAGAAGTTTCTGTCTCTATATAAAGAGCAGAGAAGCATATACCTATTATATCCAATGTATAATATAATCTGCTTAATGATGGAGCTCTGAGAGGTGGTGAGTAGGTTGAGGACCATCAGGGAATCTTGGAGTCACACCCTACCCTCCTTGAAAGAAACCCAACAGCCAAAGGGAATTTGTGATATAGAGAACTCCCTGCCCTCTCCTTGTGTGGCTGAATGTGGTGACTTAGAGGATGGCAGGCACTGGCAAGCTCCTCCCTGGCACAGCAGCACTGCAGGCCAGTCTTCCCAGTAACTACCCCGCCTTCTTACCTGCCACTGCAAAGCAGCTATAATGCTCTGCAAGGGGAGGTGAATGATAAGGATGATGGTTCACCCAGCTTGGAGGCACTGCCAAGGTTTAGTCAGTCCATGTCTGTCAAAGTGCCTTCAGTAAAGAATAAGATGGGTCATTGTCGTAGTGACTAATTTCTGAAGGGAGTGGAAGCCCTGATAGCAAAGGCAGACCAGCCCCATGCCTTTAAGTCTGCTGCCTTATGGGGACCTGTGTTAGTGATGTGAGGAGAAAGCTTCCTTTGCTAGTATGGATCTCAGATTACTATCCACTGCTGATCTTTCAGGGAGCCAGCAATGAAGTATTAATGAGAGGTCCAAGGGTGGTGAAGAGACTGCAGGGCCTTGGAACAACTAATTAAGAGATCAGGAGCACAAGTAATGTTCTCCTCTATCCCTGAAGTTGTGGGAAGTGGTGAGGGAATAAGTAAGAGCCAGCAGATCAATGTCCATCTCTGAGCCTGGTGCTACCAACAGGACTTTGAGTTCTTTAATCATGTATTGATTTGTAGGATGCCAGGTCTGCTGGCAACAGAGTTTTCTCAAACAGGGAAAAGGATCCTAGCCCAGGAGCTAGCAGGGCTCAGTGAAAGATCTTTAAACTATGTTTGAAGGGGGTAGGACACAAACCCAGGCTTGCTAGAAATAAGCCTCCAGGCAGCACAGCAATGTTTGAAGGATGGTGTGCTAGTGAGGTCGTTCAGTCTGGTGTGCCAGTGGAGGTGTGGAATGGAGACCTGTGCAGCAGCAAATACACAAGGCTTATTGATTGGTTAGTAACCATGGGAACACCTGAGAACAGTCAGGTAGAAATTATAATTTCTCCCTGCAAAAATGTGATAGAACCATTAGAGCAACTGATGTGCACTTACAGTAATGCACATAGCATGGGACACAAAGCCATTGTGCATCAGGAAAACTATGCTGTAGTGGCCATTATAGAAACATGGTGGGGTGTCTCTCACAACTGGAGGGCTGCAATCAATGGTTAGAAACTCTTCAGCAAGGATAGGCAAGGAAGAAGTGGTAGGGTGCCCTTCATGTTAGGAAGTGGTTTGATGGTATTGAGTTTAATGATGGTGATGAGAAGGTTCAGTATCTATGGGTAAGAATTGGTAAGAACAAGACAGATACTGTGGTGGGAATCTGTTGTAGACTTCCCAGTCAGGATGGAACAACAGGTAAAATATTCTTCAGGCATCTGAGAGAAGTATCATGATAGCTGGCCCTTGTTCTGGTGGAGGCCTTCAAATTCCCTCATGTCTGATGGAAATATAACACAATAGATAAGGATCAGTCCCACAGGCTTCTAGACTGTGTGGAAGATAACTTCCTGACACAGTTGGTGACTGTGCCTTGATGGACTGCTGTTCATGAGCAGAGAAGGTGATGTAATGATTGGGGAACATCTTGGACACACTGATCATGAAATTGTAGAGTTCTCATTTGCTGGAGAAGCAGAGAGGGGAGTCAGCAGAACTTCTACCTGAGACATCCAGTGGGAAAACTGGTCTGTTCTGGAGACTGGTCAACAAGGTTCCTGGGTTCAGTGATCTCAAAGGTCTTTACCAAATGAAACAATTATGATTCTATAACTTATAATTAATGGATAATACAGTGTATAATGTATAGTATGAGATTAATGTCTAATATATGTGCCAATATTAATAACAATAGACCATTGATATATTGGCTGAATGTTTTGGAGAAATTTCTCCATGGAGGATCTGGCAGTAAATCTACTATAAAAAATGTGAACACACAGGTGATGATGCATGACTTTATTGTTGCTTTTATTGACTTTATTGTGGTACAGGACAAATGTGTCAGCAATAAAACATGATGTGAGGATACCAAAATATATGAAGTGATATTTCACTTCATGCATAATGAAGAAGGTTATTGAACTAATGTGTTAAAAATGCATGATTTACAGAGAAATAATGACTTGTTATTTCCTACTTATTTGGCCCCTGTGGCTGAAGCTTAAGGAAAAAACCCCAAGCTTTTCTAATATCATTACTCAGGTCACCTTTAGCAAAAGGCATTCACACTCCTGTGTGAAATACTGTTTGTGAATAGCCAACTGTGGGATTTTATTTCCTGCACTTGAAATATGCCAAATGATTCAAATGATAAGTGTTGCTCTGACTGTCTAGTTAGATTTAAAACTAGGATTACATGGCAGTTGGTAATACCTCTTCTCCAAAGAACTCATCTAGTCTGTACACAATGCCCACCCTCACGAGAAAGTTTCCCTTTTGTCTTGCATCACATTTGACATTAACTTATGTAGTAACACTTCCTGCAAATAAGAAATACAGAAATGAAGGGTTTCTAGGAGTACTACCTTGTTTGGCTGCGACTTTGTTTTGCCAACTGAGAGAGATTTGAACTCCCTATACTCAGTGCAAGCAAAATGGGCAAAAGATTCATGCTGGTGATCTGGGAGCTGCTAAAACACCTTCCAGCTGACCAATGGGGAAACAGAATAGTGTACAGCTTGGGGAATGATTTCTTTCCCTCTTCTTCAATGGAAGTGGCAATATGTATATGAATGTCTAGGACAGGAATGTGCAGATATTGTTTAGACAACTCTGCAATGAATTTGCCATTGTCAAGGGAGTAGTTTTTTTACCTTGTTAAATTTATTTAATGCTTGACTCTAGAATAAGATTTCTGAAGCTTCCTGGTGTATCCTGTATCCTAATGATGACTTTTTAGTGTAGCCCTCACAATAAACCCCAAAGCTTTAACTATGACATGCTCTCTTCTCCAGCATATTTCATTGTTTTTAGTCAAATTGTAAACCCTCAATTTCTATCTCTTTCTGTGGATTGTTATGCTCTGAGGAAAAGCTGAGTATCTGATTTGAGTCCTTTTTTTTTCTTGGAAGAGTCATATTTTCAAAGACAAGATGAGAAGAAGTCATGAGTTAGGAGGAAGATCTTTTTGTTCCGATTTCCAAAGCCGCACAAGCAGTCTGGTTTCTGTTCACAGGGCATGTACAAGCTGGGTGAGGAAGAGACTGTAAATAATTGTGTGTTATATCACTTAAACTGGAATCTCTGGAGTTTCAAAAAGACCTGGAGATAATGTTTCTCCATCAGGAAATGTTGCTGCACGGTAACAGCCATGATACAAAGGTGGCACTGCACAGCTAGGTTACCATGAAACAGGAAGCAAAGGGGATCAAATGAAGACAAGTAAAACATAAGTCTCCTTTATGTGCTGCTTGAATTCTTATCGACCGTCCAGATGCTGCAGCCATACCTTCCTGTGCACTCCCAGGGAAGATTACGGTCCCCTGACTTGCTTCTGCCATCCTCAACCTCTTCGGTGTTGTCCTGGAGGTGTCAGCACAGAGCAGTGCTTTCAACAAACATTCCCTATGCAGCTTGATGGTTCTCCTTGCCTTCCAAGCAAGCTGTCATTTACCTTCTGTCACACAGTCATTAGCTGCATTCATTTGCATGCTTACTTTCTTCATTTAACTTACCAGTGCACTTTTCTGCCCTGGACTGATATACTTGGAAGTCAAAAGTAAGTGTTTTAGGGTTTAACTTGTAAGGTGGCACAAACGCCTACTGTGTTTTATCTTTTTTCCCCCCTGAGACATGAAGATACTGGCTCAGATATATCTGAGCCTGGGGAATCAAATGCCCAGCTGGAACAGACTGCTGTCTCTCACTCGGGCATCATGAGAATGAACAATATTGCATTTCCTGCATGAGACTCCCCCGAGGGATTGAGTCCTGTAGGTGTACTCAGAGCATGCAAAACATACCATGACAAAGGCACAGCTCTCACAAACCAGCGTGGCAGCTGTCATGTTTGTTGAAAAACATGGCTACAAAGGTATGTGATATTTGTTTCCAACACTTCTCTGTCATCCTGAGTACCAGTAGGATGCCTGGATGTTTTTCCATTCTTTTCCCATAAGGTTGCCCACTTAAAATCTCTTACTGTAGACTGTGCTAATCAGCAGATTACTGGCAAGCCTTGCTTTCAAAGCCCTGGTTTGTGGATGCCTCACTTCTGAGAAATTTAAAGATTTAAGCAATAAAATGACAGAGGGAAGGAAAGGTGGGGGGAATCTTTGTCTTTACTGCTCATACTGCCTCTTAGGAGTCCCTGACTTCGGAGATAACAGAAAAAGCCTGGAGGAAGGAATGCTTTCCCTTGGTTGAACCAGCATTGCGCTGTTGTGACCAAGAAGGCCAATGGAATTCTGGGATGTAAGAAGAAACATGTGTCCAACAGATTGAGGGAGGTTCTCTTCCCTCTCTTTTTTTGCCCTGGTGAGGCCTCATCTGGAGTGTCCAGTTCCAGGCCTCCTAATTCAAGAGAGATGGCAGAGGGTACAGCGAAGGGCTACAAAAATGATGAGGCTATTTGAACATCTCTCTTCTGAAGAAAGACTGGGGGACTTGGGTGGGTTAAGCCTAGAGAAGAGGGAGGATCTTGGCAATGGGTGTCAGAAAGGTGGGACCACTCTTTTTTCAGTGGTTCCCCGAGGACAGGACAAATATGAACATAGGAGGCTCCATCTAAACAGGAAGAGGAACTTTACATTGAGCGTGGTGAAGTGCTGGAATGGGCTGCCCATAGAGGTGGTAAACACTCCATTTCTGGGGGCACTCAAAGCCTGCTGGGATGCTGTCCTGTGCAACCTGCTCAAAGTGAACCTGCTCTGGAGAGGAAGTTGAACTAGGTGATCTCCAGAGGTCTCTTCCAACCCCTATAATTCTGTGACTGTGATTCTCTAGGGAGCAGCGGGATGGAGATAAGGGCTGCTCTTGGATTAGGGACACATTTTGGTGTCAATTGCTGGGTTAAATATTGTGGGTGAGGAAAGCAAGAAAACACCTCTGATCTACACTCCAGAGCACTGCAGAGCCAAAAGCACTTTTCCCAGTTCCTGTGTGATTTTAAAATTGTAATCATAAGGATTTTAACAACATTTTTTGGTTTTTTAATAGGGTGTAGAAAGGTGCCAATAAAAACACTATAGTGTGAAACAATAGTTATATTTAATTTTCAGTGCACAGATCTAGTGATTAACTAGATGAAAAACCAATTTGCTTCTATGCATCAAATGTACTGAAAAAATAAGAATTGTGATTTTTTTTGACTTAAGCAAAAAGCACAAAAATAACTATTGTTTCAAGTCACTCTTAGAAGGATTCTGCATAAAGACTTGTTCACTTTTATTTACAAGGTTTGGTTTTTAATTTTCATAGAAAAATGCCACTTAATGTACATATTCTTTTGTGGAAAAATATTGGTACTGATGAAATGGGAGTTCTGAGGCTTTCTCACACTCAGGGTGGAATTTCTGCTTAAAGTGAGTGAGGTGAAGAGAAAGATGTATTGCCAAACAGAGTAAGTGTTTGGGAAACTGACTTAGTCCTGAATTTAGTCCTGAACTCTCTCAGGTGGACATCATAGAGCCCAGGCTAAGAGATCTTCTAGAATGGAATCATAGAATATTAGAGGCTGGAAGGGACCCTTCAAAGATCATCAAGTCCAACCCCCTTACCAAAGCAGGATCACAGAGGGTAGTCTGCACAGGAATGCATCCAGGTGGGTTTTGAAAGTCTCCAGAGAAGGAGACTCCACTCCTCTCTGTGCAGCCTGTTCCAGTGCTTCATCACTGTAAAGAAGTTTCTCCTCATGTTGAGGTGAAATCTTCTATGTTCAGGCCTGACCCTATTGTTTCTTTTCCCATAATTTTGCACCATGGAAAAGATCAGTCTCTCTTCATAGGGGAGGTGCTCAAGTGCCCTAATCATCATCATCATGGCTGTCCAGTGCATTCTCTCCAGCATGTCCCTGTCTCTCTTAAATTGGGGGGTCCAAAACTGGATGCAGTATTCCTGATGTGGTCTCACCAGGGCAGAGTAGAGAGGTGGTAGAACCTCCCTAGACCTGCTGGATGCACTTTTCTTGATGCACCCCAGGATACCATTGGCTCTCTTGGCCACAAGGGCACATTGTTGTTGCATGGAGAACTTGCTGTCCAAGTCAAAGGTAGGTGATATCTACACATACAGATGTTTCTTCGGTCCTAGTATTTGTATGTAGGTTAAGCATTGCTCCCAGTGAGTCAGAATTGAAGAAAGGTTATTGACCTTACCAATAAACACTTTATACTTCTTGGCAATTTTAGTGTGCAATAGACCTATCCATCTCATCAAAATTTTTTAACAGATGTTAGAAGCTTAAAGATTTGTTATAGGGAAAAAACCACAAAACAGAAGCCCCAACAAAAGAGAAGTCCTGAGTAAGTTCATAGGAGAGAGCTCTTGCCCTTTTGCCCCTATTTTTTTTCCCTTTGTCTCTTTATGCACACATTTAAGATGTAATATTTTTTCCCTGACGTTAAAATTCTCGAGAGGCTTGCTATACTTCATTTAGGAAATGACAACTAGAGAATTAGCTTTTTTTAGCTCAGTGTATGCAGCTATGTGCAAACTCATGCATAAACCTAAAGGAAACTCGGATAAAAAGGCTAATCCTTTTTTAGAGCATGAGGGGAAAATAGCAGCCAATAAAAACTGAAGACTTCATGATCCTAATTGCTGAAAGAATGACTTATTTTTCTGTGCCACCTAAGAAGGCAGAAACTTGAGGAGTGGGTAGATCTGTCAGTAACAAAAGATAACTTTACAGTACATCAGCTCTGAGAATTTAATGTACTTGTATTAAAGCATGAGCGTGTGGAGGCGTATGCAGTGACAGGCAGAGGGCTGTGTCTGTTGTGCAAGTGGAATGGAGCCAAGCACAGAAGCTCGGATTTATTTTATGGTGGTGGTGGTTTTTGCCATTGGCTTCAAACTGTCAGTTTACTCTTAGAAAAATTAATTTTCAATTCAGCTAACAACTACTGCTTGCACGACAGAAGTATGTGTAAATGATCTCAGTGTTTAGGAATCACAATCTTGTTGATGGTGTAAAGAGTACTCTTTCTCTGTTCACCTTCCTTCTGTGGTAAGAATCATGTTCCTGCCTTGTCACTTTGATTGTGTTAGTTGCAAGAACCTTCACATCTTTCCATTACCTCCTGCTATTTAACATGTCAGATACTGTTTTGATTCTACCTTCAAGATTCTTTAAGATTCTTTCTTGTCTTCCTATAAACTTGTTTCTCAGTTCTGAAAAAATGACTTTTGTCCTCTGGAAGCTAAGTGATACAAGTTTTCATGGCTTCCCTGCCAAGCCTCCAAACTAATACATTCATGGTATTTTTGAAGATGTCCCTCAAGTGTGGCAGAATGTCTTGACAAACATCAGCTATTGCAGCACTGGTCTGAGGGCAGTTGCTGGGTACATGCTGCAGGGTGCGTGCTCCCTTAGGTGACCAATTCTTTAGCACTGTGCATAGAGCAAATCCACAGCATTCCATGTGTCAAGAGCAACATCCTCACATTGGCACCCTTGGATGGGAACATGCTGCAGAAGCCACCTCCTTGACACGCTGGCACCTCTTATTGGGAAAAGATTTTAGCTTATATATGTGGTTGGGTTTTACTGGTTAAGGGACTGATAACAGACTATAAAAAACAGCCACTGAGCAATAGTCACTTTGGTTAGGGCTTTGGTTAGGGATCTTCGGTTAGGGCTGCTAGGGACTTCTGCTTCTATTAGCCACTTCTGCCAAGGGCTTTGATGTAGGGATGCTGTGAGGGGTATGCTTGGGACTTCTGTTAGCTGCTTCACTTGTTTAGGGCTTCTGGGACTACTTCTGCAAGTGGGACTCTGAGACTCTGTAATGCTGGGGATTCTACAATGCAGCAGTAAAGGACTTCAGAGAAGACTTCCGAGATTCCCTGGAATGCCATTGCTATGCAGCAGTGGGTTAGCGCCTTCATTGTCACCCAGTGGCAGCCTGAATCGGGGGAAGAGCAACAATCAGCAAACTTCACAGAAGTCTCCTTTATCATGCTGTATACAAAAAGCTTAACACATTTGCTAAGACAGTTAGGGGTAGCCATTTAAATGTGATTTACTCAACTGCTTTTACTGATGAAAGAATTTACTGGAGACCTGTGCTGTGCTTAGCTTTGGTTTTGATCAGACATCATCTGCCTTCTCTGGTCTCTTTCACTGTGCCTTTGAGACATTGCTTTTCTTTAACAGTTTAGGCTATGTGAGAAGACCATCTTCTCTTTTTTGTTGACTATTTGAAAGAATGGTTAAACCAGGCAATCAAGCATGAGCTTGTTATACTCATCTTTGTAACATGCAAAAGTCTGGTTTTGTCTGCTAGAAAAATATTCAAGGTCAAATGTTGCAAGAGAAATGTCCAAGGCATTTGAAAAGATTTGAAAGGGACACAATTCATTAAGTTTCTCAAAGGAAATATTACAAAGGAAAGAATAAGCCTATCTGACTCCTAAGTGGAAGGAGAAGCAGGCCAACTGGAATTAGGTGCAATAGGAGCATAGTAAAAATAACAAAAAACTTAGACAAATGTTGTTAAATAGATCAAAACCCAGGATAAAAACAGCAGCTGTTCTGGGAAGGATGACTTGGAATATACGCTACAAATGCCGTATGGAGGAGAAAGCCTTAGTGCCTACAACTGCAATGCCTACAGCAGCAGCTATTTCTCATTTCCTTTCCTCTTCACCCCATTAGCAGCAGCAGCAGGAGTAATATCTCTCAGGAATTTACTATCATATAAGTAAAATAATTTCTTCATTGTAATATTCTGTGTGTGGGATTCCAGTGGCAACTGACAAATAATCTCAAAGGGTGAATAATATTGATAGCTTCTTTCCGTGTGGTTAAAAACAGTCACCTCAGTTTATTTGGAAGTCTTTCAATCAAAACTTTGGTTGAGGTTGTAGCTCTCTTTCTACAAGTACAGTACAGGCAGACCAAGAAATCAGTAGTAGAATGGAAATTAACTCAGTAGAGCAGGGGTATTAGGAGCATTATTAAAAGGGAAAAATAGCTATAAACTCTCCCTGAAGTCTTCTCTCTTGACTGAACATTCTCAATTGTTTCAGCCTGTCTTTAAAGAGAGGTGCCCCAGCCCTCTGACCATCTTTGTGGCCCTCCTCCAGTGGATCCATGTCTTATGTTGGGAGCTCCAGAGCTGGACACAGTAGTCAAGGTGAGCTCTCACCAGAGCAGAGTAGAGTGGCAGAATCACCTCTCTCAACCTGCTGGCTGTGCTTCTTTGATGCATTCCAGGATGCAATTTACTTGTTTATTATATTTTATGAATATATTAATTGGTCTTCTAAGAAAGTTTACATGACCTTGTGAACCATGATGCACTCTTAAATTTTGACCAAGAGAGTGATAAAATCTCCCCTGTAAATGTCTTTAAAAAAATTGTAACAGCATGTTTACTTCTGTTTTCCCAAAACCCAGCAGTTTTAATATGTAAAATACCTGATATATACATTATACATCTATGTAATACATGATACCATATATAGGATACTTGATATAGTGCATGCAAAATATGTAAATGTATACAGATATGCACTAAAATTCCATATACACAATTCTCATCTCAGATGTAAAACTTGTGAAAATTAGCTGTCAGAGTCTTTGGTAAAAATAAGAGGGATAAATAAAAAGGCCAGGATAGGGAGGAAGCTGAGATGATATTCTTTATTCTAGGGCTATGAGGTCCCTTTTGTCTTGAGGCTAATTTTTTTCACACCTGTGTGCAATTCATTCAGGTTAATCCAGAGCTTCAATTCGTAACAAACTTGGAGATGATAACTTGCAGCTGTTCTTTGAGATATGCAGGCCTTTGAAATGTGAAGAACTTGAATGATTCTTGATTTTAAACTGGTAGGTGTTTAGAACAGTTATCTAATCATTAATTTGGATGACTCTGCCTTACTAGTACATAATAAATCATATGGTGAGAAAGAAGATGATCTTTTCCTTCTGAGCAGAGGGAGTGCAGTTTCATCTGTAATACTATTTACATGATTGTGTCAAGGTTTCTGGAAAGAATTAGCAATTAGATTCTATTTTTTCTTTTTCTTCCTTTTTTTCCCCTGTTCAACTAATAAACAACACTTTAAATTTTCCTAAATTTCAAATTTTATGTTAATTTTTCTTAAACTGATCTATTTTTGTTGCTAAATAACTATCTCGCTTTTTGAAGCTTTGTCACTGCATACTTTTGAGAGCCTGATTCTCAGGAAACGGCTTACAAGGGGGTTTCCTCCTCCTTTTCATATTTTTGGGTGGTAAAAGCAGTTTTCTACTCATAAAGAATAAATGTGCCAAAAAATCTTGTCAATTTTTCTGACAGATGTGTATTTTTCCCCATTGAGGGGTTTTTATTTATCCATCCATTTCTTGATGCCTTCCATAGAGATCAAGCTGATCCATCATTTACCACCAGTCCTGGCTCACTGATGGCTGGAAGCTGGCCAGTGTGATGCCCATCCACAGGGCTGGATGGAGGAGCCTGGAAACTCCAGGCCTGTCAGACAGACCTCAGTACCAGGCAAGATTATGGAGCAGATCATCTTGAGTGCAATCACACAGCACCTGCAGGATGGCCAAGGAATCAGATGTAGCCAACATGGATTCAGGAGGGACAGGTCCTGCCTGACCAACCTGATCTTCTTTCATGACTAGGTAACCTGCCTCGTGGGTGTGGGGCAAGCTGTGGATGTAGTCTGCCTGGACTTTGACCCCGTCCCTCATAACAAACTCCTGGCCAAGCTGCCAGCCCAGGGCTTGGACAGCAGCCCTCTGAGCTGGGTTAGCTGAAGGGCCAAGCCCAGAGACCCATGGCAACATTGATAACTGTGGAAAAATCTGGAACTATTTTACAAATGCTCTTGATTGCAAGCATCACTTGGAATGATGGCACAGCTGCTGGGGATTTGCACCTGATGACTATAGTATATAGTACATGCATTTCAAGAGTTATTTCAAACCAACACTAATCAGGATCATAGGCTGAAATTCCATTAACATTTGGAGGATACTTGGCATACTCCTGGAGCACATCTTCATATTTGTTTTTGTCTGAAAGGAATTGAGTTTGTTCACTTCTAGACCTCTTCAGAGTGGCACAAGGCACAGTATGTGGGTGATATGTATCAGAAATACTCACTTGCTGTAGTAAAATGCTTGAGTGGATGGACTCAGTCCAACAGGCTTCCTTTCTATTGCCTCACACTGTGCACTAGTATGCATATAGGATCCATCTCTCCAGCATGGAAATGCTTTAACTTCCCCCTGACTTTACAGGGAAGTGAGCAAGACAGTGAATGATTTAGCACCAGAGAGAGGTCTTGATTTCTTTTCTGAAAAACTGCCACACTGTTTTTAATTTCTTAAAACTCCACAGTCTGAAGTCGACACTAACATAAGCAAAGTCAGTCCAGATGGTTGAGTTTGGTGAAACTAATGGCAGATGAACTGATGTAAACCTGGAATGCTGAGCTGTCTTACAGGCATGCCAGTGTCTCTGCTGGCTAAAATAGCAAGGGAATGTGATAATAAAACTGCTGTTTCTAAAGAGAAGATCAAAAATATATTCCACTAATGAACTAAACTTGAAGTTAAGTATTGGCTCACCCAGTACTTGCTGTGTAATTCCATTTTGTGACCTTTGGCATGTTTACCTGATGCATGTAGACAGTCTTTGGGTGCTGTTTGTGTTGTAGCCACAGCTAGAAGTGTTAGTATTTGTAAGAAGTGCCATGGCATGAGTGTTTTGGACTGTGGTAGCTCAGTGATATCTTCACTGACTCTTATTTCAAGCTCGTGTTCATGACGCGTGTCTTCATGTCGCTTGTCTGCTTCGTGGAAAATGTTTAAGACAAGTGCATGTGCAGTGTCCATACAATGTGGTCCATACTGAGGTTGTTTCAGGTATGATTAATTGAAAAACAGCAACTAACCAGACCTCTCAGAAATCATAAGCTTCTCATTCACAATGAAGTAGCCTTAGTTCTAGGCAATTTTGAAGTACATTTTTTTCCAACAGCACAAAGGACATAGGAACAGGACTGGAAATGTCAACATTGTGAAAAATAGCTGAATGGATATTGGAAATAAAAGTGATTCTTCAGGCCACCTTGTTTTAGTGGGTTCTTTGGATCAGGAATCAATACACATACCACAGGTGCCATTAGGCATGGCTTTGTTTCATTTTGAAAACGCAGACTAGGCTATATAAAATCATAGCAAGGCACAAGCAGAGAGTAAAGCTCAAACTAACTCACCCTAGCCATGCAATGGGGAGCACAGCAGTACCAGAGATAGCTAAGTGGTGGAACTGTCCATCTCCCAGCCAGGTGGATGTCTGCGCAAGACCAGGTCTTGTTGGTAGGACTGGAGAAGTGGTACTCACCCTGCTGTTAGCAGTATCCAGCTTAAATGGGGTCGGAAGGCCGAGATGTCCCAGGAGGCTGGGCCTTGGGGTGAAAGCCCCTCCACAGTACGCAATTGTGTTACATAACCTACATCCCCTATTGTGTGTGTGTGCCCTACTCGGGGGTCGGGGCACCCCCTGCCCAGCAGCTGTCTTTCTCCTCCTCATCTTTTTTCAGGTCTGTTTGTCCTCTACAAGGCATTTGGAGGGCATTTGAGGTGTTCAGAGAGTATTTGCAGTTGGTGGACTAATCAACATGTTCCTAGCACTACTTAGTTTATAAAACAAAGAACTTGCAGGTGCTTGTTTTTCATTGCTTCACCTTCTGTTATCAGGCAACTGGGTGCTTCTGATCAAATACAAATTAACCCATTCATGTTATACACCTGGCCTGAGGTACAGTAGTGAGTTAAGGGGGACAGTGCTGCCATAATTGAGAGTTTCTAGTTCTGTAAATAAAATGGATCTCATCCTGCAGACCAACACTCCATGCATAAAACATTTAGGAGAAAGGTTCTAAACAAGAAAAATTGTAGTGACTTAGAATGCTGTGCCTCCTGGTGGTGTGAGTGTGTTTGTACTGCAGTACGATACAAAATGCACTCACTAGGAGGTGAGATATTCGGCATTTCCACTGAAATAGCCAGAGGCTGTATCTATATGGGAACAAGAACTTAAAAGGAAAGGTATTTGCTAATTAAGCTGGTGTCCATTTTGAAACACTGATTAGTACAGTGCTTTGAGGCTGGGGGGAATGGGGGTTTTTTGATGGTGAAAGGTCAAACAATAGAAAAATAAATATACCAAAGGCCTTTCAGAATACATATTTTTGGGAAGTGAAAATGTTTTAATGAACAACAGTGTGTTGTGTTTGAAGAATATACATCTATTCATCATTTATATGGATATATAGATGCAGCTCTCTTTGCACATTTGCATTTCTCTAGTCTCTTCGTGTGGGGATTTCAGTGCTTCACTGTAGTTTGACAATAAAACATGAACGTGAGCAGAAGCTTTATTTTGAATGGGGATACATGAGCAACGCCTGGGGATAGCTTGCTGTAAATCATGACACACTCCCACCCCCTCAAAGGAAGACAACCAGTTCAGTTCTGTGTCAGCCATAACACAATTAGCCTAAATTCTGCCTAGCATTTGATCTAACTTGTCACATGAGCAACAGCAGTTGAGATACTTTACATACAAACTATCAGGGAAGAAAGCAGGAGAATTCCTGTGCCGTCAGAAAATTGCCTTCTTCATCTCCTAAAAGGTGATTGACTGAAACCGATTTCTTGTAATAAATAAAATGCACCTTGAGGTAAGGAACCTAAACCAAAGACTGCTCATATCTTTGGTGTTCAACATTATTCTAGCTACTTTAAGGAAATCTTACTTGTCTTCGGTATTATAGGTCAGCTTTTAAATTCAAGATCCCATTTTCAGTGAGCCCTGCCAATACCACTCCAGAGGAATGAAGTTAGGCCCTTTTGAATCCAGCTTTAAAATGCAAACCCAGAACCCTTTTCAAGAAATGCAGTCCTGTCTTCAGCTTGATTCCCTTCAGCAGTGTTGCCACAGAACTTTTGCTGCATTTTTAAACTCTTCTTTTCTTAACTGTACATTTGCTCTCCAGAAGCATGGTAGACAAAAATCAATGTCATGTATTGTGATTTTGTTTGTATTGTCAGGAAAGGATAATGGACACACAAAGACAGTCTCTGACACTCGAGTTTTGCATCCAAGTTTATACTTGTGTTTTTTTACTGTAACTCTGAAATGAAACTCTGACTTTGAATTCTGAACACAATTAGTTTGCATGTTACATTGCAATGATCAAAATATTTCTTCACCTGTGAAATTCACCTTTTATACAAGTAGGTTTTAAATCTAGTTTGTGTATCTTTGAGACGACATATGATTATTTACTATGGAAGATATTTGTCTTGTAATTAAAGTTTTTAGAAGTTACTGTCATCTTCACAGATTTGCAAGAAGAAAACAAAGCAAAACAAACCTACTTTAATTTAGAGACTGGATGGGGTGCACGCTGCCATGGTTTAGTTGATTAAATAGTGTTGGCTGAGTGGTTAGACTCTATGATCTCAAAGGTCTCTTCCAAGCTGGTTAATTCTATTCTGTGCTAATGTTGCTGTACATCTTGGACATGCCCAGAATGCTACAGAACAGTGATGACAGTTTGCTACATCCACCTGCTTTCCAATTTCAAACAGTTGCATGTGTTAGTAATGTCAGAATGTTTGCTCCCCTTAATCAGGGACTTAACACCCTGGCACTCATAGGCTGGTAGCTATAGGCTGTCCTTGGTAGCCCAACTATTCTAATTAACGTACTGTAGCAAAATTTTGACTTCAGATTGTTAGTCTTCTATTTTACACTCATGAGTCCATAAGGAACTTGACAAATACTGGTTTTGAAAACCAAGGATTGTCACAAGCTCCCTGTAATTTCTTATTCAACTTCTAATGAAACTGGAACTGAGAAGGTGGATGTCTTCCCTGAGGTCCAGCAGTGCTGATCTCTTCATCAGCAACATATACCTAGAAACAACAGAGCAGTGGAAGAGGTGAGACGTTTGGAGTAACGAGTGAGCTGTGGACATAACTAGGTCCTTTAAAAATGGTTGAAAAACACACCATGCATATTGCAAGAACTGCAACTTCTCAGACTTGACTTGCTCTTGTCTTCATTGCCTTAAGACTCAAACTGAAGAAGTGCTAATGCTCAGAGATGACCTATGCTCATATAGTTTGTCTGTTTTGTTTTTCAGTCAGTACAAGTTTGTTCAGTGTATTAACACTATGGACAAACTCAGAGGAATTAGTGACCTATGGCCCATTTTCCCTTACAGCTTGACTGACAGCTTCTTTATGTCAGCTACTGCAACTGTTTTAATGGAAGACTAATACATGGGTTTTAAATGTGACTAATCCAATGACTTCAAGGAAGCTGACAATTTTTACAGCTTAAGAATCTGAACTGGTAGGAGGAAATATTGAGCTGTTGGCTAACTCTTAAATCAGTCCAGGGGATGTGGAAAGGCACATGAAGGGTTCTGCATAGAATCAATGGATTTCTGGAACTGATTTACAGCCTTTAAACATTAGAGCTTCACTGGATTTTACATTCATTTTCATTTGTCTTTTCTTCCCTTTATTTTTTCAAGTGTTTAATAAGGATCATTCAGAAATACAGTGTGAAAAATGGAGTTTTTCTCCCTCTTGATTTCTTTTTTCACATGAAAGTAAGTATTTTGATTCCCCCCCCCCCCCCCTTCTAAGTGAATCTACCAAAGTGTTTGGAAAATGTGTGATGTTTTGTAAAACTCTGAAAGACTTTAAGTGCAGAGAATAACATCCATTCAACAGAGAAGAGGCTCCAACACTAAAAGCTGCCTAATGCTCTCTGCAGATTCAGCATAAATAAACTGATGTTTGCAAAGAGTGAAACAATGTGAAGGCTTAAGTTTACATTAATTGCTCTTAAAAAGGCAAAGAGGGAGGGGGTGATTTGGTTCATCGTATCCCCCTAAATTGTATTTTGTTGACTTACAGGGACAAAAACTTCAGATCACAGGTTTGATTTTTTTTTAAATAGTTTCAGATAAGAGTCTCAAGCCCATTATTTGGTAGCAATGCCAAAGGAATTCATAAATGTGGCAGTTTTGCTTTCACGGTTTCTATATTTGCAGAAACACTGAAACACGTCATGGATTAAAGTTTAAAAGCACCTTTTGGAACTTTTTTATTGCAGAGAGGCTCAAAAATAATATTTTCATTTTCTTTGTTACATTGCCTTCAAATTCTAAGAATTCATTTGAGCAGATACTAGCATAGTAAAACCTGTATGGATCACAAGAGAGAGCATTTTCTCTGCTTAAAAATACAGGGTACTAGACCTAGTTGATACATGGTGCAGTAATAAAGAAAGTAAATATATATATATATATATAGTTACAGGAATAGCTTACAGCTTAGTGATTACTATGTTTACTGTGGTTACTTTGTTTATGTACTCATGAATCAAGGCAAACACACTTTATTTTGGGTTCATCCTTAATCCGCAGCCAGGCTGTGAAGTAATTCTCTCACATGAGAATTTTTTCCTACTGGCATTTAGCATTTGAGAAACTTGGGGTTTTTCCTTGGTCCATGTTGAATTTGTTAAATGTATGGAAGAATTTGGTGTAAGTGACTAAATCTTGTCTCTCTTGATGTGAATCAACAAAGATAAAACCACCTTTGCTCCTTGCCCAGATGACAGCTGCCCAGGGATGGGATGGTGAAAAGACCCCGTGGAATGTCCAAGGAAAAGATCAGATTGTTGTGAACGACCTGCCTGATGTGTCTGCTCTGTCTGCTGATACCACCCCTGGCAGTCTCATATGCATTAATGTGACTGGAGTGTGGGCCAGGGGATCTGCAATTAACTGAATAAGACACTGAGCCTTAGCAGCTCAGACAGAGAGAAACAGAGAGAGAGAGGAAAAAGACAGACACAGAAAGAAAAAGACATTGCCATGCAGCCTGGAAGCAGCAGACCAGGAACCCTCTCTCTGTGTCCTAAGTTTTGCCTGCTGTAAGAAGAAAAGATGAACTCATGGAGAAGAGAAAGAAGATGTTTACTGAAGACACCACATGTTGGAGGCTGCTCAGAGAAGGACTTGGACTTGAACTTTGGGATCACTCCCTCCCCTCCTCCAGGAAGGACAGCACAAACCAACAAGGATGACAAGCCAAAGGGGCAGCATGCTATCTCAGACCTCCTCCATCCAAATCGTCCTTTCTTGCTCTTTGTCCCTTTCTCTATTCCCCTCCCCCCTCCCTTCTTCTATTCCATCCACTTTATTCTGTTAATAAATAACCTCACTTTTGATATCTGACCTCATTTGTGCCTTTAATTTTGCAACAGGGGAACGTTTAAAAAGAACTGAGTCTCCCTCTCTCTTCCTGACCTGACTTGGTTAAAATGTTCATTTACCCTTTTTGTCTTAAGTTATAGTATGTAACTACGAAATTAAGTAGGTTCTTTGGGCAGGGATATCACTTGTTTAGAGCTAGTATCCTTGTTAGTGCCTGACACCATGAAACATAGGAATAGTTATAACTGGTAATGAAAACATCAGGTGTATGATATGAGCCATTCATGTCATGTTTCGCAAAATCTAGTTGCAAACATTGCTATTTATATTTATTTTTTCTTTAAGTGAAAGACTTAGACTACTCTGCCTTAAAAATGAGTTTATACTATCAGAGACTGTTTCTTTTTACCCCCTTCTCAATAAGGAGTGGAGTCTGAAATGTGTGAAAAAGTAAAGACCAGTGAACAAACTCTCCCATCATGAAAGAAATTGTTGTCTAGTTACAGCTTCCACCCAGGGATTTAACATGCTGAAGTTATGCATTTTAGCTTATGACATTTAATAGACTTATCCCAAACTTTATGGATATAAAGAAAGTCCCATGTTACAGAAGCTTTACTATAGCAAATTAATCCACATTAAAATGTCAAAGAGGTTTGCTTGCACCAGTTTTGGACAAGATTTTGGGTTGCCAGTTGCTTTTCCCATGTCTGTGTCAAACTCATTCATAGTATTCTTGGACAGGTAACTTGTCAAATAATATTGAGCTTGGGTTTGGTTCTGAGTTCCTTATTTCACTGCCCATTTTCTATTTTTTATATATATACCACAGATGTTTCCTTAATTTTTAATATTTTTTTGTTCTCTCAGCTCACCTGATTCTTTCCATGCAGTTTCTTTTGAAGCAGAAGTATTTATACATTTATAAATTGGAGGGGGGGAAAAAATATCATCACTATTTATGCATGATATTCATGCCCCCATTTTCCAGATTTGGAGATTATATTGATCGGTAAGGAGATGACATATGTTCTGTAAATGAAATTCAATCTGTCTGCTATGTCCCAATACTAATTTTCATGAACTTTCATACGTTGCTAAACTCTGTAAGTCCTTTACTTATTGAAAACTTTGTTAATATTGAATGCCCTTTTTTCCAATTACCAGATCCAAACTTTGACCTGGCATGTTTAATAGAGACTGGCTGAGGATTAGTGGTTTCCTGACAGCAGCTGGTACTTGTTCTCCTGATTGCTACTTTTGACATGCATTTGAGTCCCCCCATTAGATTGCCTATATCAGTTTATGGGCTGAATAGAAATAGAATAAGAATAGAATTATAATAGAATAGAATAGGAATTAGAATTGGAATTAGAATAGAATTAGAATAGAATTAGAGTTGGAATTAGAATTAGAATAAGAATTAGAATAGAATTAGGAATTGACCAGACCAGATTGGAAAAGACCTTTGAGATCGTCGAGTCCAATCTATCGTCCAGCACCATCTGATCAACTAACCCATGGCACCAAGCACCCCATCCAGTCTCTTCCTAAACACCTCCAATGATGCTTATTCCACCACCTCCCTGGGCAGCATATTCCAATGGCTAATCTCTCTTCTATGAAGAACTTCTTCCTACCACCCAGCCTAAACCTCCCCTGGCACAGCTGTAGGTGCTCTACATGGCTATTCAAAACATCATTGTCTTCAGTTCAACCTCTATGAGAAATATATTTTACTATTGCAGATCAGACTCATTCCAAGTGAAACAAAATGGTAAGAATCAATACTAGCACTATTAAAAGGTAATCAAATTATCCTTCCCTAACAGTTATCAGACAGCTTGTGTGAGACATTGTATTCTATGCATACTTAGAATAGAGAATTCAATTGGTAATTTAAAATTGCCATCAATCTTCTCTACCAGTTGTTGGATACTGTCATCATTTTTAAGAACCCTTGCAGTGTGTAGGTGTGGATTTTCTTCTGAAGTGATTTATTCCCAGTACTTAGTAGGGTCATTTTTGTCAAATGACTGAGCTTGCAGTATGCTCATTGTACTGTGGCACCATGGCACCAAGTGCCCCATCCAGACTCTTCTTAAACACTTCCAGTGATGGTGACTCTGCCACCTCCCTGGGCAGCACATTCCAATGGCCAATCTCTCTTTCTGTGAAGAATTTCTTCCTAATATCCAGCCTAAACCTCCCCTGCACAGCTTCAGACTGTAAATCCCACCTTCCCAGCCACCAAGACCAAGTACAGCAGTATGAAGGCTGCTGTGCGGAAAATTAACTCCATTTCAGCCAGACCCAGTGCATTATCTGCCCCTTATTCCATATCATTTGTATTGTACTCAGGTCCCATATACTTTAACACACAAGTGTGTGTGTGTGTGTATACATATATATATATACCACATAGAGTGAGGTGTCCCTGCCCATGGCAGCAGGGTTGGAACTACATGATCCTTGAAATCCCTTCCAACCCTGACTGATTCTATGATTCCATGTAGTTTAAGCTGTGAAGTGCTGAGCTGAGCATTAAATAAAACACAACACTGAAATGAATATATTGTTATTAACTAATGTCCCCTGTCCTTTAACAGGCAGATGAGTTGGAATGGCAAGCTTTCAGTAGTGGGTGGGGCTGCAGGGCTAGCTTTTGTGGAAAGCTGTTAGGAACTTCACCCATGATCCGGTGCTTCAAGATGGACTTGCTGATGGCCAAGGCTGAGCACATGGGTGATGGCAGTAGTGCCTCTGTGAATAAAATATTTAAGAAGTGTGGAAAAGTTACTGTGCAAGAGTCATTGCAGCTGGAGAGGGGAGTGAGAATACATGAGAGCAACAACTCTGCAGACCTCAAAGTCAATGAAGAGGAGGGGGAAGGAGGGGCTTCATGGACCATAGCAGAGATTCCCCTGCAGCTTGTGGTGAAGATGACAGTAAGGCAGTCTGTCCATCTGTAACCTGTGGAGGCTAATGGCAGAGTAGATATTCACCTGCAAACTGTGTAAGATTCCATGCAGGAGCAGGTGGACACCTTGAGGAGGCTGTAGAACTGTGGGAAAGGAGCAGGCTCCTGACAGGACGTGTGGACTTGTGAAGAGGAGCCCACACTGGAGCAGGTTTGCTGGAAGGATTTGTGACCCTGTGGGGGATCCACACTGGAGCTGTCTGTTCCTGAAGGACTATACCCTGTGGAAGGGACACACTCTGGAACAGTTTGTGAAGAGAGAACCTGTGGGCAGGACTTGAGTTGGAGAAGTTAATGGAGGATTGAGTTCTGTGGGAGGAATACCATGCTAGAGTGGAGGAAGAGTGTGAGGAGTCCTCATCAGGAGGAAGGAGTGGGATGGTGGGAGAAGACAGAGAAAATGGTGAGTAAAGCTGAGCCTGGGAAGAAGGGAGGGATGAGAGGGGAAGATGTTTGATGGTTTGGTTTTGTTTCTCATTATGCTACTCTGATTTGCTTGGTAATAAGCCAAGCTCATTTTCCCAAGCCGAATCTGTTTTGCCTGTGATGGTGATTTCATAGTTTAGTTTCATAGTTTCAGTTAGGGTTGGAAGGGACCACAAGGATCATCTAGTTCCAACCCCCCTGCCATGGGCAGGGACAACCCACACTAGAGCAGGCTGGCCAGAGCCTCATCCAGCCTGGGCTTAAACACCTCAAGGGACGGGGCCTCAACCACCTCCCTCAACAACCCATTCCAGGGCCTCACCACCCTCACAGTGAAGAACTTCCTCCTCACATCTAGCCTGAATCTCCCCACCTCCAGCTTCATTCCATTCCCCCTAGTCCTATCGCTCCCTGATAGCCTGAGAAGTCCCTCCCCAGCCCTCTTGTAGCCCCCTTCAGATACTGGAAGGCCACAATGAGGTCACCTGGGAGCCTTCTTTTCTCCAGACTGAACAGCCCCAACTCCTTCAGTTTGTCCTCACAGGAGAGGTGCTCCAGCCCTCTGCTCATCCTCGTGGCCCTTCTCTGCACACCTTCCAGCATTGCTGGAAGGATTGCTGAGTGATCTCCCTGTCCTTACCCTGGCTCTTGAGGCTTTAGTTATTTGTTCTGTTCCCTGTCCAGTTGAGGAAGGGAGTGACAACATGGCTTTAGTAGGCACCTGGCATCCAGCCAGGATTGCTCCACCAGTTGTACCTTTTCCTTTCTTTCCCTTATTTTGTTATCCTGCATATAGATATTTTTTTTCAGATATCAGATAAAGGTCAAATAGTGTAACAGTGCTCCAGGAGATGGTGAAGGTAACAAAGACTCAAGAGTATTCATAGAACAGTAGGATTTGTAAGGGAGCCCTGGAGATCGAGTCTGACGTGTGCTTTGGAAGCAGGGTATTAAAATGTCATTCTTTCAATAATGGATAGTTATACATTATAAACAGAGGCAAAGCTGGTATTTGTGTCCATGTTGTACAGGTCAGATGAAACTCCCTTCTTGTCCTGATAACTGCACTTCTAAGTTTTCTCTAATTTTTATAGACATCATTATGAAACTAGAAATCTCAAAGGGATCAGAGGTACTTTTAAAGTGTCTACATCTCCTAAGAACTCAGACTCCATTCTGAACTTTCTGGAGCATGGGTTAGAAGACACAAATTAAGCATCAATTAGAAATAAATATGGAAGAATTTTCTTGCATTTCAGTGGAATTTAATAAATACCTGCCTGAGGCTTTGCTGAATCAAGGATGGGGGTTTTTTTAGGTTCTTTTTATTACCTCTCAACAAAAATGTAGCCCAAGCCTATAGCACTGACCCTCTCTCACCCTTCACCTTGATTATTAATTATCTTAGTGTTGAAATATTATACTCCTTTAATTAAGGGGTTTGTATTTGAGGGGCAAATATGCAACAGAAGAAGAAAACTGATAATATAAAAATATTGTCAAGAAATAAGGAGAAAAGGCCAAGCTATTTCTTTCTTTTCACAACTTTTGTTTTTTTTTTTTCTTCATCCAGGCTTCTGTATTCTCTTTATCCATTTTCCTGCTTCTTGTTTACTTATTGCAGATAAAACCTCATTAGCTTCAGCTCAACAAAATAAGTATATTCTATCAACACGTTTTTTCTATTGAGCAATTCTGTATTATTCCACTTTGCTATTACCTCTTCCTTTTCCACTGACCCCTGTAATCAAAGCTCACTCCAGATGTTTTTGGTGTTAGTTTAGATTCTGTTCTGTCACCATTTTTCCTTAGTGACCAGTAGGATACCTCACTTTCTCCAGAGGAATCAGCCACTACAAAATTGCAGTCAAAGTTTTTTTGAAATGGTTGAAATAGATTATCTGGACAGCAGTAGAAATTATCTAGACAGCATTTTATTTCATATGAGAAAGGTATAAATACTTTTCTGGCATACCTTAACAGCTGCAGACTGGTTCCCTGTTTTTCTAGTGCTTCTGAATAATGGATTCTCTAATAAACATTCTCTCTTAGGTAAGTGTTGTATGTTTTGCAGGTAGATGACAGCCTTGAGTTAACAATGGAAGTGATCTATTTCTGGTAAATCAGTATTCAGCAAACGTCGTTTTAGTTCAGGCCTTTAGTCTCCACTTTTATTTCCTACCCATACAGAACCTTTTGTCTCTCATAGCACAAGTCCAGCTGCCAGTTTTTCATTATTACAGAAATCCTCTATCCTCGGAAAAGAGGTTTTGCTTCATTCTCTGTTCATGACTATGACCTTCTCTAAGACTTTTTCATCTATTTCATGCCCTTACCACAGATATGGATGAAAATCTAGTCGGTTTCTATTAGCAGGATGAATGGAATTGTTCTTCAGTTGTACCCAAGCACTTCTACATTAGATCAAATTGTTTCATGGTTAGCCAGAATGTCTATCATTTTTTTTCCCCTCCCTCTATCACAAGAATTACTGATAAGTCAAATACTGACAGGGGCTCTACTGAAACTGCTGTGGATTTTTTCCCCTAAAGCTATTGCTTGTTGATACTTATATTAATCAATAACACAGTGGGGGTTTTATGGTATTTTTTATGCAAAATTGTGGGATTTTATTTAAAGATGTCAGCATGGATTTAGATGGGAATTCATTATAGGAACTATCAGTGGTTTGATAGCTTGACTTAAAAAATGGTCTTCACGTTTTGTGCTATTTTTTATTCTAGTTTTAATACAAAGGGATCTCTTTTGAAGGCAGTTCCTAATGTAAATGCAATGTGAACATTAAGTCTACGTTATCAATACTCTTTGTTCCTAGCTTTGTTTTTATAATTGTTTACAAGAGGCAGAGCGTTAACAAGCCTGGGAATCTGAGTCAGGAGAATGTGTCAGCTCCAATCTTACAGCAAGATGACTGTAAAACTGCATGTTGCATATAGGAAGCTCATTTTTTAATGGATGTTTTATTCATACAATTTCCAAGTTCAGGGGATGGCTGTGATAGCAGATTTTTAGAAGGGAACTTTGCTCACTTGGAGTGCGTGGCAAGAGATAGGGAATGGCTTCAGTAGGTTAGGATTTTTAGAGATTTCGTGCAGACAGCCCAACAAACAAAAATCTGCCAGTGTGGCTGCTATAATTTGCCTTCCCACTGACACAGGTTGAATTGAATCTATTCATTACTATGCTGGCAACATGCTTGCTTCAAAATGAAAGTGTTAGCCGGAGCAAAGTGTCATGGGGCTTGAAGTTCAGATTGTGACACCAGAGGCTTCCTGTTTCTGGTTGCTGCTTTTGGTTTCCTGGTTTGGGGTTCTGGTCGGGGTTGGTTGTGGGTTGGGGGTGTGGGGTCATTTCATCACTGGCTTCTGATGCTGCTGCTTGTTTTACTGTGCTTTTCTGCTAAATAAGCTGAAGTAATTATACGTTGTGTCATCTCATTATGTTCTTTATCTCAACCCAGAGGGGTTTTTTGGTGTCACTTTCCCTCCTGTTTTTGTGTGAAGGGGAGTTGTGGGAGTAGACTGTGTTAACTCAGGACAGTCTATTTCTGGTATTCCAATGTGCTAATGGCATCTTAATGAGCCTAGCAGGCAGGAGATTGTCATGGTAGGGCCAAACCAGCCCCAGCACAAAACCCAGACAGACCCTGATGTGTCTAGACATGGTCCCCTTCTCTCCCCTCCTTCCTGCAGAAACTCAGGGCAATGCAGGAAAAGGAACAAAGGGGACAGGACCATGCATGTCTGGTACACAACCCTGTATCTGGGGTAAGGGCACGTGTACTGGCCAGAGCTCTTGCCTGACCAGGCCTATGCTTCTGCCTTTTATGACCACAGCCAGGCACAACCCCTTCTCCTTGGGTAGCTAGTATAGAATAAACCAGGCTGGAAGAGACCTTCAAGATCATCGTGTCCAACCTATCATCCAGCTATGTGCTGGCTTCAGTTGCCCTATTGGCCCAATTGAGTCTTGGGCAAGATTTATATACAGGCTGGTTCCTAGTCACCTTGCCTTGCTTAAGGCTTGTCTTGCTTGAACCTGCTTGGATCTGTCTGTAATAGCAACTTAAAAAACCCAACACAACAAAAAATCCCCCCAGCAAACCACCAACAACAAAACCAAAAGCAAAACACCCAAACAAAACAAAACAGTAGAAGAAATATGTATTTGTCTAAGGAAGAAAAACTGAGAAACAGAGTTACATGTGTGAAATCATGATTGCTGTAGCATGAGGTAATGAAATATGTGCCTGCCTGTTTAGTGTGCAGACCTCCCAAGACTTCTGACAACATTCTATGTTCTTTCTACTCCTTGTAAGTAATTGGGTGATGCAAATGACGTGATAAAGTGCACTGCTATCACTTAGCATGACAGCATTACTCTTGTGTTTTGCAAATGAATGTTGTGGTATAAGGATCTGCATGAATTTAAGTCCTGGATATGTGACCGGTATTTGGGCGAGAGATTTGACTTTCAAGATAAAAGAAATGAAATCCTCAAGAATTAACAGTATTTTTGTTACTGTCCTTGTAGGATTTGCCTTTCATGGCATATGTGAAAACATCCCTTAGGCTAATCACATAAAAGTGCTTAAAGATAAAGTATACTTGGAATAAAATTACAGTATCATGATCTTTTTCACAGTATGCCTTTTTGGGAAGGACAGAGATAAGGAGAAGGACAATTGTCCCAGAGAGGAAATAAGATCACAGTTATGTAAAACACTTTTATGCATCTTTTATTTTTGTTTGTTTGCCTGGGCTGGTCCGTTCTGGGCGGGGGGGGGGGGACGGGACTTCTGGTGCTGAGCCCCTTGCCACTGGTGGGCACACAGGGGAGTCTCTCCTCTGGGCACTGATGGTGGCTGTCCTTCTCCCTCCTGCAGTGGCAGGGAGGAGGCAAGATGCAGACTGTCCTTTTGACAGGTTCCCTTAGAGGGCTCGAGCAGTCCCTTGGGATCACAGTCCCTCCTGGAGCTGCTGTTGGGAGTGGGTGGGGAGTGGCAGGTGGTCCCACAGAATGACTGCAGCTGCCTGGTAATATAATTCCTTGCCTCTTCTCTCTCCCTCTTCACTCTATTTTCTCTTTCTCTCTCTCATTCTGATCCATCCACTTTATTCTGTTAATAAATAGCCTCACTGTTGATATTGTGGCCTCGTTTGTGCCTCTAATTTCATAACACAGGAATATTCAGAAGAACTGAGTCTGTTTCCCGCTCTGGATCGAGACATGTGTCTATCATACCAGTGAATCTGTTCCACTGAAAAGATGACTAAAGTTTCTCATTCAAGATTTGTTGTGTATGAGAGATTTTCTGGCCACATTTAAATGTCTTCACTGACATGGATGAAGAAATGGCCAACTGATAATAGGACTCAGGCACAAGGTTTGTAGCTATAATAAAGCAAAAACAAAACAAAAACCTGCCACCCAAAACCTGTGGAGGCTGTGCCAGTTTAGTGTTAATGCTTACTTGGAAGCAAAGTGGTTTGTTGATTGGAAATGTGTTGTAGAATTATTATTGTCGGTTCACTTTTGTTGCTTTCTTGAGACATGGTTTTGAGCACCCTAGTTAATTTCATCCCACAGAGTGCTCTTAAATTAATTGGCAGAAATGAAAAAAAAAAACAAAAAACACAAAAAGCAAACCACAAAAGACCCCACCAGTAAAACAACTTAGAAGATGTTGGCTTATTTCTATGGTGGTTCTGCTATGCACAAAATGTTCTACATACTATACAAGCAGTAATACTTGGAAACTGAAGCTAAACTGCATAGACAGCCTCAAGAAATGAGCTGGTACAGTTCTCCAAGTGTCTATATATCAGCAGTCTGTGATTGTATTTCCAGGTATTTCAAAACTGTGCATGCAAAGTAACTTAATGTCCTGGCTAACATGCCCACTTTTGACTCATTAATATGGAAAATGAGAACTGAAGATACTCGTATTACCTACATTCTTGATGCATATCCTACATTTGAAGTTAATCTAGGATAGGACTCTCTGCAAATTCTCGTTATAAAAATGCCTTATTTTATCCAAATGATGAATAAGAATAATCAGAATATTTTTGGCCCAGTCTATATTACATTGCAACATTACAACTGCACGTAAGTGTGTTGTGCATATCATGTGTACACAGAGTATATGCCATTTACGTGTAAAAGTCTTTATTTTTACAAGCAATTTGTTATTTTGCCATCACAGATTGCAAGTCTCATTAATTTCCTATTTATTCTCTTAATTTCATCCAATGTCATTGTTCTCCATTTAGACTAATTCATTAGAATAATTGCTTTTTGAGTTGAAGAGTCAAATACAATCTTTGTTCACCACAGCAGAGCTAACTGTCCTTACTGTTAGCAGCCCTTTTGGAAACTGTGGTGTTTGAGCAATTGCTGACAGTACTGCAAAAAAAAAATCATGTAAACTAACCCTCACTGTGTTCTTATTGAATTTGTTACAGATAGCCTTATCCACGTGGTAGTCAGACTCCACTTTATTATGGTGATCATCTATTCCAAGTAATTTGCAAAGCGGTAATTTAAAAGTGCAATTGCAGTGTTGCAGCACCTGAGGCCTCGTAGCTCCACACCTAGCACTAAAACTGCTGCTGATTATTCAAACTCCTGTTTGTGTCTTTATTAGAAAGAGTTCCATTTTGTTTCACTTCAATAGCCAGGAGCTGAACCTTGCTTCAATAACACAATAACCATTTGTGGTTGCTCTCTGTGCATACTATTGAAAGGTTTCATTGAAAAATAACCCAAGTATTCAGGAATGTTTTATTTCAGGAATATTTTAGTACATAGTAAGTAATCCTTTGCATCTTAAAATAACAAAACAAAAGCCAAACCAAACCAAAACAACAAAAAAATTGTATTAGAAACATAGCAGGTGATCATCCCCTTATACTTAGCACTGATGAGGCCACACCTTGAGTATTGTGTTCCATTCTGGGCCCCTCATTACAAAAAGGACATTGAAGTGCTGGAGTGTGCCCAGAGATGGCTAATGAGGCTTGTGAAGGGCCTGGAGCACATGGTCTATGAGGAGCATCTGGTTCAATCTGGAAAAGTGGAGGCTGAGGGGAGATCTCATTGCTCTCTACAGCTACCTCAAGGGAGGTTGTACTGAGGAGGGGGCCAGCCTCTTGTCCTTGGTGTCAAGTGACAGGACTAGAGGAAATGGTAACAAGCTGCACCAAGGGAGGTTCAGGCTGAATATTAGGAAATACTTCTTCAGAGAAAGGGTTGTCAAACATGGGAATGGTCTGCCCAGGGCAGTGGTGGAGTCACCATCCCTGCAGGTGTTTAAGCAGTGTGTGGATCTGGAGCTTAGGGACACGGTTTAGTGGTGACCCTTCAGTTCTGGGTCAGAGCTTGGACAGGATGATCTTTGAGTTCTCTTCCAACAGGATGCATTCTTTGATTCTGTATAGAAGATGAAGGTGAATATACAAATATATATACACCTTTTTATGAAAGAAAAAAAGAATGTTATGAAGGGACTTCAGATATCTACCTTCTAAGTGAAAGGGAACTAAATGTGACTGAATTCACTCAGCATCTTGGAAAATCTTAATCATGACTGATTGTGTGAAGCTGATGCCTGAATCAGCAAAAGCATTAAAGGAGCTAGAATCATAGAATCATAGAATCAGTAAGGTTGGAAAAGACCTCAAAGATTACGTCCAACCTATTACCAATTACAAAGAATGATTTGCATTTACAATAGATGGATTTCCCTGAAAATCAACTATTTATACTCTGCCTCAGAAAGTTTTGAGTTTTGTTTGCCTTTTTCAAACTATAGTCAAAAAGGAAAGAAGAATGAGAATAGCAACACAATACAATAATACAAACAACAGGAAGAGACCTTCAAGATGTCCAACCCATCCAATCCACCTAAAATACAATACAGTACCATACAGTACAATACAGTACAAAAGAGTACAATACAGTACAATACAACCCACCTAAAAACTAAAAAAACCTAAACCTGGCAAGCACCCATCAAGCCTCTTCTTGAATACCTCCAATGAAGGTGACTCCACCACTTCCACAGCAGCTGATTCAGTGGGCAATCACTCTCAGTATAGAACTTCTCCTAACTTCAAGTCTAAACTGCCCTGGCGCAGCCTGAACTGTGTCCTCTTGTTCTGGTACTGGCTGCCTGGGAGGAGACCAACCTCCGCCTGGCTACAACCTCCCTTCAGGTAGTTGTAGAGAGCAATAAGGTCACCCTCAGTCTCCTCTTCTCCAGGCTAAGCAACCCCAGCTCCCTCAGCCTCTCCTCATAGGGCTCTTCAAACCCTCACAACTTTGTTGCCCTCTCTGGACACGCTCCAGTAAGACAACATCTTTCCTAAACTGAGGGGCCAGAACTGGACACAGTACTCAAGGTGCGGCCTAACCAGTGCAGTGTACAGGGGCAGAATTGTCTCATGACTAAGTAAACCATGGCTTCAAGTGCCACATTCCATCCTTTTTTGAACACCTCTAGGGACAGTGACTCCACCACCTCCGTGGCAGCATATTCCAATGGCCAATCACTCTTTCTGTGAAGAACTTGCTCCTCACCTCCAGCCTAAACGTCCCCTAGTGGGGAGAGCAATAATGTCTCCCCTGAGCCTCCTCTTCTCCAGGGTAAGCAAGCCCAGCTCCCTCAGCCTCTCCTCACAGGGCTGTGCTCCAAACCCCTCACCAGCCTCATTGTTCCTCTCTGGACATGTTCAAGCATCTCAATATCCTTCTTAAATTGAGGGGTAGGTGTGTCAATATTTTTCACTGGAAGTGAATGCTGTGGTGTGAATCAAATTACTAACTGAAAATTTCTCATGCATTTTACTTCTGTGAAATTATGTGGCTCTAACAGATTGAATTTGAAGTGCTAAACAGACTTAGTTTGAAAATGCAACTGACATTACAGCACTGCTTGGAGGATCTTTGATGCATCTGATAGTTTACATCGTAATTTTGAGATTCCTTATGAACTTCAGCAGAAGAACTTTAGAAGCATTGGCTATAAACAGTTTTGAGAGTTTTGTTTAGCAGTTTTAATATTTAAGTCTTCATTGGTTAAACTACACCTCAATACCTTCTGTGTTAGCTTCCTATTGTTCAATTATTGCTAAAATAAACAACAACAACAAAAGAGATCTGAAAGAAAGCATGTCCACTTGGGTCTGCTTAATAGAACATAACCTTCTTTTAATTAATTTCGGTTTTCTTAAGTTTTGGGGTTTGGTTGTGGGGTTGGTTTGGTTTGGTTGGTTTTTAACTTTAGCATTGTCTCACCCTATTTGTTTACTGCACTAAGATGTATGAGTGACGGTGTTGAAATAGAAATGCAGTAATTGAAGGACTGTGCATACACAACTCAAATTCACATTCCAAGTTTTATTGAAGCTGCTTCCATAGCCATAACCAACAAAAGAAATAAAGTTTATATATGCTTTTAATAAAGTGCCTTTACTGCATAGGTGAAATACAATGTACTGCCAGACTACACCTAGACTATAACTCAAGGAATAAGGAATAAACATTACACTAGCAAAACAATATAAAAGAACCCTTGTTTTTTTTTTGGTGTAGTGATATATAGAAACAGCAAGTAATATTAATGTGTTAATGGAGGAAGATCATGGCTGCTTATCGTGCTTACAGTCACAAGGAAAGGTGAGTCTAGTTGCTTTATATAACTGAGTTCAACAATTTTTCACTGCAATGCAAAGATGTGGAAAAGCAACAAAGCTGATGCTTTAACTTCTAAAACCAACTTAATTTAAAAAAATGGCTGTAGCTGCTTCATAAATACAAAAATCCTCTAAATCTTTGGGTTTTTTTCTGTTTACATAGGTCATAAATGTCGATCAGTCAAAGGTCACTGAAAAGGCAGCCTCTATTTACCAGGTTGTTAGAGTACTCTTTAATACTACTGGTTTTAAATACAAGGACTCAGCAGAAAGTCTGACATGTCAGAGTGTTAAAAGTCATTAGTTAGCTAAAATATTAGTTAGACTAAATGGGTTTATTGTATTTGGGCTTTGGGTTATTTTGTGGGTTTGGTTTGTTTTGTTTTGTTTTCTAGCTAGTCATGCATGTGATCAGTCCCAGCTCTTCAACCACCTCAAATGCATCTTATGAGAGAATGACTACTTTCAGCTTTCATTATTCTTGCCTAAATATTGCTCAGAGAAATGGAATAAGAGTTTTGCAACGTGACATAGTGAGGCAGAGAACATGTTTTAAAATCAGAGTATGCTTGGAAACCTTGAATGAGAGTTAGTAATCTTTTAACAGTGGTTCAGCAAGGATATTTTTATCAAATTTAAACTGCTCAACTTACTCTAGTTTCAGATCAGACCAGAAAAGAAGAATTTTATTACCTTTTGAGATATGAAGTGGTTATGTCTTATTATTGTGGCATAATGTTTTTGATAAGATCCAATTATTTAATTCTGAGTATCACAGAATCACAGAATCACCAAGGTTGGAAGAGACCTCAAAGATCATTAAGTCCAACCTGGCACCACAGACCTCATGACTAAACCATGGCACCAAGTGCCACGTCCAATCCCCTCTTGAACACCTCCAGGGACGGTGACTCCACCACCTCCCTGGGCAGCACATTCCAATGGCGAACAACTCTCTGAAGAACTTTCTCCTCACCTCCAGCCTAAACTTCCCCTGGCACAACTTGAGACTGTGTCCCCTTGTTCTGGTGCTGGTTGCTGAAGAGAAGAGACCAACTCCCTTCTGGCTACAACCTCCCTTCAGGTAGTTGTAGAGAGCAATGAGGTCTCCCCTGAGCCTCCTCTTCTCCAGGCTAAACAACCCCAGCTCCCTCAGCCTCTCCTCATAGGGCTGTGCTCAAGGCCTCTCCCCAGCCTTGTTGCCCTTCTCTGGACACATTCAAGTATCTCGATGTCCTTCTTAAGTTGAGGGGCCCAGAACTGGACACAGGACTCAAGTTGTGGCCTAACCAGTGCCGAGTACAGGGGCACAATGACTTCCCTGCTCCTGCTGACCACACTATTCTTGATGCAGGCCAGGATGCCCTTGGCCTTCTTGGCCACCTGGGCTCCTGCTGGCTGATGTTTAGGCGGCTGTCAGTCAGCACCCCTAGGTCCCTTTCTGTTTGGCAGCTGTATATGTCCTTGTGATAAATTATCTGTTTGTACTCAACCTATCTGATTTACACAAATATTTGCCAAGTTACACAGGACCCTAAGTGAGTCAAATGCTATTGGTATGAAAGTTGAGATGTTCCAGCATGGTTAAAGTTTTTAAAAACTGACGCTAGATATAAATTCATATTTGGGTTTCAGAAGATAATGACGATCAAAGAATATTTTTATGGCCACAAAAGTTGTGATTTTTTTTTTTAACCAACTTCTCCATTTTTCTATCCTGTACTTGAATTTGTACTGTTACCTTTGTGCTGTTTTCAAGGAGGCCAGAAATGGTTTGCTGTTACTAAATTTGCAAATAAGAAATACTGGAGAGTTGTGTTTACTAAATGTACAAATAAGAAGTACCAGAGACTACCTAGGTAGTGTATTTGGGATATACTTTCTGCAGAACAGTGAAGTCCAGATGGCACACAGCTTCACAGATTGCACCACATTGGAAGGGACCCTCAAAGGCCGTCTTGTCCAATCCCCCTGCGGTGAGCAAAGATCTGGCTGCCCAGGACCACACCAAATCTGATCTTGAATGTCTCCAGGGAGAGGGCCTCAACCTCATCCCTGGTCAAGCTGTGCCAGTATTTTACCCCTCTCGTTGTAAAAATTTTCTTCCTTATGTCTAGCCTGCTCCAGTTTAAAACCATTGCCCTTGTCCTATCACTACCAGCCCTTGTAAACAGTCCTTCCTCAGATTTTCTGCAGGTCCCCTTCAGAAACTGAAATGTAGTTACAAGGCCTTCTTGGAGCCCTCTCTTCTTCTGTCTGAACAGCCCAATCCTTTCAGCCTATCTCTTCCAGCCTGGTTTATTCTATTGTATATAAGTGGTGCTCCAGCCCTCTGATCATCTTTGTGGCCTTACTCTGGACCTGCTCCAGCACATCAATGTTTCTCTTGTGTTGAGGTTCCCATAGCTGGGCACAGTACTACAGGGCAGGTCTCACCAGAGCAGTCCTCATCTTTGTCTATTTGACCTGTGTCTGCTTCCCACAAACCCTGGCATATTTCTTTCTAGGCAATCTCTTTTTCTTGGAGAGCTGGCATGTTCCAACCAAAAGGCTTTTAGGTGTAGAAGAGACTTATTTGTCCCCAGTGCTGTGAAACAAGCAGTGATTCAAGCATTACTGTATGACTCTTCCCATCTGCTGCCAGCAGCTTCATCAGCTTCCTTCACCCAGGTTATAAAGGCCTACTATTAAAAATAATAAGAAAAGAGAAACAGTGTCCACCAGAACTTTCATGTCTGTAATACTCTTCATTTGTATAGCCCATTCCATCTGAAAATTTCAGGGTTGTAAACATTAGGTAAGTCTGGCAATATCCTTAATAAACCATTGTGTATTTTTCCCATGAATAAGTGACACAAAGTGACTGTCCCTAGAAACCTAGACAGATATCAGGGAAAAAGTGAAGAATTCTTAGTCAGGAAATCCTGATGTGAGCACAATAAGAACTAGGATCTTCCACAGTCTAATTACAGATCACATGGGAATTAGTTTGTGGACAGTCCCAATGACAGGAGAAGTCTGTCTCAACAACTCCCTTCCATGTACCCATAACAAATAAGCTGTTCAAAATTCAGCAGGTCTTTTTATTTCAGATTAATGCCATGCCACTGTTCAAAACCAAACAATCCCAAAATAATAATGATACTCTCCCAAACCCCAAAAAGCAAAACCAGTTTTGCTATTGTAAGGAAATATCTCCTCTTGCAAGCATATACTTTTGGTATTGACATAACATCACTTCATAGTTTCATAGTTTCATAGTTTCAGTCAGGGTTGGAAGGGACCACAAGGATCATCTAGTTCCAACCCCCCTGCCATGGGCAGGGACACCCACACTAGATCAGGCTGGCCAGAGCCTCATCCAGCCTGGGCTTAAACACCTCCAGGGACAGGGCCTCAACCACCTCCCTCAACAACCCATGCCAGGGCCTCACCACTCTCATGGTGAAGAACTTCCTCCTCACATCCAGCCTGAATCTCCCCACCTCCAGCTTCATTCATTCCCCCTAGTCCTATCACTCCCTGATAGCCTGAAAAGTCCCTCCCCAGCCTTCTTGTAGGCCCCCTTCAGATACTGGAAGGCCACAATGAGGTCACCTCGGAGCCTTCTCTCCTCCAGACTGAACAGCCCCAACTCCTTCAGTCTGTCCTCACAGGAGAGGTGCTCCAGCACTCTGATCATCCTCGTGGCCCTGCTGTGGACACCTTCCAGCACCTCCAGATCCCTTTTGCAATAGGGGCTCCAGAACTGGAGGCAGTACTCCAGGTGGGGTCTCACCAGAGCTGAGTAGAGGGGGAGAATCCCCTCCCTTGCCCTGCTGGCCACACTTCTCCTGCTGCAGCCCAGGCTCTGATTGGCTTTCCGGGCTGCAAGTGCACACTGAGAGCTCCTGGGGAGCTTCTCGTCCACCAGCACCCCCAAGTCTCTCTCCTCTGGGCTGCTTCATAGTGCCAAATAAACAATAGGGTCAAATAAACAAAGAAAATTACTTAATGCTATTGAAAGTATCTCACTTCAAGAGTTACAAAACTGAAGCATATTTCCACTCCTGAATGCCACAGATGATTCTGTTTTAATTACTTTTCATAAAGTCTTTCAACCAATTCTTCAACCTTTAACAGTTACCTGGTTTGAGAGCCATGTAGTAGCAACCTGAGAGGAAGAACAAATCTATAAGGAGAATTATGTTCAGAGAGTTTTGTAATGTACAGGAAAAAAAGACATACCAATGCAAATGGCAGTTCCCAGATGTAGATATCTTATTACAAAGTAATGTGAAGCTGGAAGCAGAGTATCTGAGTTAGAATTCTCTCAGAAGAAAACTGTATTTTCCCCATGATGGAAATTTAAATTGAACAAAAAATTTAAATAAGGAATCAAATTATATCCATTCATTTAAATGATTCTTGGGAACTTTTCCTAGTATATTGATGCCCAAGAAGAATAAAATATCCTGAGTTACATGCACAGCGAGGATGAGGCACTCTGAATTTCCTACTGAGTTCTGCCAACTGTAATCAGTTTAAGATTTTGTTCAAACACTTTAGTTTGCATGCTGGTATAAGACAGCCAAGGAAGGCTATACACTATGGCTGAGAGAGGTGGCCAGTTTTGTGTTGCAATGGACTGCTCAGAGATCTGAGAGTATTGGAAATTGACATCTTGGTAAGTAAGCTTCACAAGTATTTCAAGTATTTGCCTTTCAGGAAGAGGATAACAGCAGAAAATAAAATCAAGAGAGAGCTATGTGTAGCTAGCTGTCCATGGAGTTGTATTTAATCTCAACCCTTTTACAGAGTAGCTACAACAATACAGGAACTGAAAAATTAAATAAAGGAGGATTCTAACCTCTTTAGGCAACTGAATTAATTTTTAAATTGCCTTTAAAAATATAATAACATGGACTATAAAGAAATGAAGGGAAACTTCAAGGGCTGGAGCACCTCTCCTTTGAGGACAGACTGAAGGAGTTGGGGCTGTTCAGTCTGGAGAAGAGAAGGCTCCGAGGTGACCTCATTGTGGCCTTCCAGTATCTGAAGGGGGCCTGCAAGAAGGCTGGGGAGGGACTTCTCAGGACATCAGGTAGTGATAGGACTAAGGGGAATGGAATGAAGCTGGAGGTGGGGAGATTCAGGCTAGATGTGAGGAAGAAGTTCTTCACCATGAGAGTGGTGAAGCCCTGGAATGGGTTATCCAGGGAGGTGGTTGAGGCCCTGTCCCTGGAGGTGTTTAAGAGCAGGCTGGATGAAGCTGTGGCCAGCCTGATCTAGTGTAGGGTGTCCCTGCCTATGGCAGGGGGGTTGGAACTAGATGATCCTTGTGGTCCCTTCCAACCCTGACTGATACTATGATACTATGAACTTATTATTTGAACATGTAGTGAAACATTAATATGGGAATAATTGCAAAACCTGATTTTATCTCAAACGAATCAACAGTTCCAAGTACCCATGTGAATGCATATGTGTGCATTCGTGAATGTGAACCCATATGTGTGCATTCAGGAACGTAGAGTATTGTCTATGTGTTTCAAAATTTATACTCACAGCGTGCTCTGAGAATGCACAACCAAGAGGAAACTTCACAGTGACCATTGACCTGCTGGAGCGTGTCCAGAGAAGAGCAACAAAGTTGGTGAGGGGTTTGGAACACAAGCCCTATGAGGAGAGGCTGAGGGAGCTGGGGTTGCTTAGCCTGGAGAGGAGGAGACTGAGGAGTGACTTTATTGCTCTCTACAACTACCACAAGAGAGGTTGCAGACAGGCAGAGGTTGGTCTCTTCTCCCAGGCAACCAGCACCAGAACAAGAGGACACAGTCTCAGGCTGCACCAGGGGAGGTTTAGGCAGGAGGTTTAGGCTGGATGTTAGGAAGAAGTTTTACAGAGAGAGTGATTGCCCATTGGAATGTGCTGCCCAGGGAGGTGGTGGAGTTGCTGTCACTGCAGGTGTTCAGGAGACTTGATAGGGTGCTTGGTTGCATGGTTTAGTTGATTAGGTGGTATCGGATAATAGGTTGGACGTGATGATCTTGAAGGTCTCTTCCAACCTGGTCTATTCTATTCTATTCTATTCTATTCTATTCTATTCTATTCTATTCTATTCTATTCTATTCTATTCTATTCTATTCTATTCTAAACATCTTAGTTTGCATCAGAGGTCAGACATAAATACCACTAACTAGCTAACAGGAATCTCAACCTGATCAACCCCCACATTTCAACAATGCTGTGTGTCAGATAAATCTGGTAACTGCTGCGCTAATTTTTAAAGACTGCAATTTGTGGGTCAATGCCATAACATTTTTAGTGCATAGCAATCTTGTGCTTTGTAAATCCACGTTTGAAAGTATAACCCCTTTGGGTTGCACATTTGCTGATTCAAAAAAATGTGAACCCAATTCCAGTACTGAGTATCGCTTAGACTTCTTGTTGGATACCACTGTGATTGATGTTATCTCAGACTTTATGTATATGCACAGAGGAAAAATGAGATATGAGTTATGTGCACAAATAAAACCAGAAAAAGTGGGAAATATGTGATGCTGAGGATAAATTTAATACCTTAGACACCCTTTATCAATGCTTTTACTCAAAAAATGTCAACATACATCTTTTAAGTAGCTCTGTTGATAACATTTTAAGTTTGCAAAACATGTTTTGAGAATGTCAGGAGGCTGGCACCAGTCCTTTTTTCAGTGGTGCCCAGTATCAGGACAAGAGTTGATGGACACGAATTTGAACACAGAAAATTCTGTCTAAAGATGAGGAACAGAAATTCATTGAGGGTAGTGGAGCACTGGAACAGGCTGCCCAGAGAGGTGGTGGAGTCTCTTCCTCTAGAGTCTGGAAGACTGCCTGGATGCCTGCCTGTGCAACCTGCTCTGGGTGAACCTGCTTTGGTGGGGAGGTTGGACTAGGTGGTCTCCAGAAGTCCCATCCAAGCCATATCATTCTGTGATTCCCTGACTACTGTTCCGTGTAAGTCACATCCCGGGGCGAAGTAGATCGTGGCTGAGCTGCAACCACTCCATCATTCTTATAATTCCCAACTGTCAAAATCCTCTGCAACCCTTAGGCAATCTTTTAAGGAGTTAAGCCCTTGTCAGGCTCATGTTTTAACAGCTTGGGTGTTTGTAATTCTCTATCCCCATGTGTCATGGTAGGCTGATTGTTTACTAAACAATTTAAAACCTGAGACAGCGCAAAGCGAAGCAGCCCTCCAGTTAGTGTGATTGCACACCGTTTTCTAAATGCTTGTGGCACTTTCAGGCTGATGCTGAGGAAAAATTTTCACAGATTGAGTAGAAAGTTATGGAATGCAAATAAATTACCGATGGATGTAAAAGGGAGAATAATGATAAGGTCTAAATAATCCCTTTGGTCTGATTACTAACATAAAGGTAGTTGGATAAACTAAGTCTCTAGCAGGTACTAGCTGGTGCTTTTGCTTGGCTGTTGCTGACCTTGGCTGCATTCTTGTTGTGGCTAAGTACCAACAAGAGACTCTCTGCTTTTTTAGCTCTTTCCTTTTCTCGTCTAGGGGGGAAAGCTGTTGTTAGCCCCCTGGTTTTGTCCAGGGGAGTTCTTGTGCTGTTTATAAGTTATAATTACATGTAAATATTGTATATTTTGTACATATTAATTGTATTTCATATTTCTAGATTGTAGTGTGCTTCATTTGCTTCCCACCTGAGCTGGTCTGGCAATTCTATTTTGGGGGCATTTTTCCAAATTAGTTGGGGGGTAATTTTCCACCCACCACAATGCTGGACAAATATGGGGCAGGAAAATAAAGCCAAGATTGCTAAGTACTAAGGGACCACCTCAGCATTAGGAATCCTTTTAGATGTTGAAGGTTGTAACAGTATCACAGAAAAACATCACTCAGTTTTTGGCCTTTTATTGTGGAAGAATCCACTTGTGGCCACAGCTGGGGGAAAAAAATTAGGGCAGGATCATCTGACTTCTTTGACCATTCCTAATACTTTTCCTGTAGTTATATGTACTTTCCCACATGACTGAATGGAGAAAGGTAAGATGTTTTATAACATTTATAAGAAAGTTCAGGGCAGGAACTATATCTTTATACACTGGATTTTAATTGCTTTAAGGTCCTCAGAATTTTGAAGATTCTGACTGTTAGGACTAACAATGCTCTGGAAAAAAAATTGGCATTGATGCTAAATTGAAAGATGTGGTTCACTGTGTATAAACTCTTTAGTAGACTTAGATTTTCAGGCAGTTTGAACCACATTGGGGAAACAAACAAAAAAAGATGATGCAAACTGGGGTAAAGAGAAAGTGATCTTTTGTATTAATATCTTTAATAGTGTTTGAATTGTCTGTGATGATGACACCAGACAATACTGATGTGAGAAAAATTGAGAATGCACTTGATTGTAAAGCTGTTGAAAATCTTCATAAGATTTAGAAAGACAGTCAGAGGTAGGAAAAGAGGTGCTGCCCTTCTAAAAGGACATCTAGAGGACACAGTCTCAAGCTGAACCAGGGGAAGTTTAGACTGGATGTTAGGAAGAAATTCTTCACAGAGAGAGAGATTGGCCATTGGAATGGGCTGCCCAGGGAGGTGGTGGAGTCACCATCACTGGAGGTGTTTAGGAGGAGACTTGATAGGGTGCTTGGTTGCATGGTTTAGTTGATTAGGTGGGTTGGATGCAATGATCTTGAAGGTCTCTTCCAACCTAGTCTGTTCTGATTCTATTCTATTCTACTCTACTCTACTCTACTCTACTCTACTCTACTCTACTCTACTCTACTCTACTCTACTCTACTCTACTCTACTCTATTCCCCTATCCTATCCTATCCTATCCTATCCTATCCTATCCTATCCTATCCTATCCTATCCTATCCTATCCTAAAAGTAAACCCTATTTAGTGGCTGAAGACAGAGTCATTCATTCAAGATACTCTGGAAAATTACTGTGGTGAACTTTCAAATCTGGTGCTGGATGTTTATATTTTCAGAAATGACTTCACAAAAGAGTACACTACTAGGAACCTCTCTTGTAAAGGAGAGCTTTGAGATTTGGAGTCTATGAAGTTTGTATAACTCCAAGCATGGCTTTATGATTTCCAAACACCATCTGAGCAATCTGAAAAAGGAAATAAAATCTCTGAGAAGATAGATATAGTTCTGTGCAAGGTGGTACTTATACATAAAGTAAGAAAAATTCCATTGTTATCTATATCTATATCTATATCTATATCTATATCTATATCTAAAATCTCTTCTAAATGACCCTGTTTTGTTCTTGGGTTTGCCCTTGCAATGAAGAGAAGAAGTTTTATGTTTTAAAGCATGCTGTGCAACTGTAGCAAAATCAATAATGTGCTGCAATATGTACACTTGTCCTAAAAAGGCCCTGATCTACAATTCCCATCGTTCTTTGTAGCCTGTGCTCCCCTGTTAGACCATCAAATCACATCTGAGAAGTGCTGAGCATTGTTGAACCCCTGAAAAATTTTTCTGAGTGGCTCAGTACAAGGATTCTCAGCACAGGTGTTTGTGTAATTATGATACATTAGGAAAACTCCTTGTTCAGTGGCCTTCAAGCTACCTAGAGAGTAAATTCCAGAATAAGCAGAATGTTTAACAGGGATGAATACATATGAGCAAGATTGCAGCAATCACCTTCTACAGGGTGTATGGACATCTTACTTTCACAGGTCAAGGCACCACTCACTTGAAAGTGGTTCTTGCATGCAAAGTAATAGACACTATGGCATCTTTCTCCACCTCCTTCATTAGCAGGCAAGTCAGAAAAGAGCACTCAAGACAGACTAAGTAGTTGAGCAATCGCTGCACAAAGAGGCAGCGGAAAATGCTACAGTTGCTCCAGCAGCAAGGATTGTCTTTGAGACTCTGATCAGGACCATTACATTTCTGCAAAGGACGAGGAAAGAGGACTCTGAAAAACACTTGAGTTAAATTATCCTCGTAACAGCAGAAAGCTGGCCATTTATTTATATTAAAATGAAGGTGAATTGTGATTTTATAGATTTCTGTACATGTAGGCAGAGGCTGGCCCCAAAGAGAGCACTAACAGCAGCCCCCTCCCCTCAATAAATACAAATGATGAATTGAAGAATGAATATGCCCATACAATTTCCATTCAATGCCATTTCGCCTTAGAAGTCACTAGAACTGGATAGAACTAGATAAACAACTAGATGAAACTGTCTCCACACTATTAAGAAGACATTTTAAATAATTTAATCATAAGCAAATGTCAGAGTATTTTTGCAATCAAAACTACATACTGCACCCTGTGTACCTTAAGCATTTTTTAAGGACATTAGAGAAAATCTCAAATCACAGCATGCTTCCAAAGTAAGGGTAATATGCATTTTTAGCCCCATTTCACAGATGAGAAACGGAAGTGCAATAACAAGAAATAAGCCTCCCAAGAACATCAAACACTTTGACTGAAACTTCCATCTAGCCAAGCTCTCTGCTTCTGACATGTGAGATGGGACAGAGTGGCACCTTTCCAGGTACCTACCCTGCATGTGAGTTAGAGGCTGTAAAGCCAGCAGTGTGCCCAGCAGTGTGCCCAGGTGGCCAAGAGGGCCAACGGCATCCTGGCCTGCATTAGGAACAGTGTGGCCAGCAGGAGCAGGGAGGTCATTGTGCCCCTGTACTCTGCACTGGTTAGGCCACACCTTGAGTACTGTGTCCAGTTCTGGGCCCCTCAGTTTATGAAGGACATCGAGACACTTGAACGTGTCCAGAGAAGGGCAACAAGGCTGGGGAGAGGCCTTGAGCACAGCCCTGTGAGGAGAGGCTGAGAGAGCTGGGGTTGTTTAGCCTGGAGAAGAGGAGGCTCAGGGGAGACCTCATTGCTCTCTATAACTACCTGAAAGGTGGTTGTAGCCAGGAAGGTGTTGGTCTCTTTTCTCTAGCAACCAGTACCAGAACAAGGGGACACAGTCTCAAGCTGTGCCAGGGGAAGTTTAGGCTGTAATTATACTGTAATTATAGCACTGTAGGAGCAGCCCATAAAGGTCTCTTTTCCATGACACAGGCTAATCTTCTTTCAAACCCATTCCAGCTCCAAAGAATTGCATGGCAGTGAAGTCTACAACACAAACTGGGAAAGATTTTGTTGTGCTGAAAAAGTATGTACTTATGCTGTAACCCTTGCATCTGCTAAGGTCATGGTTCTTAAAGGGAAAAAAAACATAGACGTTCCCTCCCTGCCCCCCCAAACCAAACCCCTAAATAATCCTTCTTTGTTTTCTACTAACAAATTCAATTATCTAAGAGTTCACTTTAACTACCCAGTGTGTCAGGGGCTGTTTAGCTTCAGAAAAAACCCCACATACCTTTGTTCTTCTTTTATCCTGCATTTTTAGCAGACTTTCAGTTGCAGAGACTAGAATGAATTGATGATTCAGAATGTGACTGTGGCATGACTATACACGATGCCGTGATCCCTGACTCCTTTACTCTCTTTTCCTTAGCTGTGGTTTTTAAGTTTGTTTGTTTGTTTGGGGTTTGTTGTTTAGTTGGTTGGGTTTGGGTTGTTTGGTTTGGATTGGGTTTTTTTTTAAATCATTCTAGTTAGCCTTTGACTGTCCCTGAATATTGGGCTAGGAATGGTTTAGTAGGATTACAGACAATGACAAATATCTCTTGCTAATGATAGCAGCTTGTTTAGTGACCATTATTGTGTATTTCTATTTCTTTATCCCCTATGTACATTTCTCAACAACAATGTTAATTTGCTCCTTGTCTTTTAATAGATTGTTACACTGAAATCTGCTGCAACTCTTAGCAATTAGTTTTCATCATTATATTGAAGACTTTTGTATCATCAGAACACTTAGTCACCTCATTACTCACTTCCTTTTCTAGATCATTTATGCTGAGCAGTAGATACTCCAGTGGAGCTCCCTGAGGGACTCCACTGTTAAACCTCTATTTTGTTGAAACTGATCACTTAATCCTACTATTTAAGCCATCTATTAATTCATGAGAAGACCTCCCATCTAGTCCCATGGCAGCTGAATTTCCCATGAGTCGAGATTTTATCCTAGGCCATTTAGTTTTAATTTTTTTACAGCTATTATAGAAAGGCAATTTACTGCCTGATAGCACAACCATATATATCATAATCCTCACACACAAATAAAATGCAACAACTGCTTCCTAAAGAAAAAGCCCCCCCCCCCCCTACCAACCCCAGAAACACATTCATCATGCAATCTTGTAAGACCTAAAACATTTTAAAGGGTCTGGCAAAATGGAGTTAACTGTTACCTACACCATGCAGAGTCATCTTTGCTTTATTCCTTGACTATTTCTGGTACAGAAATGGGACAGTTTCCTGCAAATTCCTGATGCAATAAAACAAAACAAGAAGTTACCACTCTGCACTGTTAATAAAAGTTTGTTTCTGTTGAATCAGGCTCATTTTTGAAAAACCCAATTTGCTCTTCTTAAAAGCTAGGTTGTAATAAAATAATTGATGCGATGTTGTAATATCATTTAGTCCCACCTGAGAGAGAAATTATTACAACATTCTTGACTGACAATATTGCCATTTATCTTCCTAGCAGGAGTCAGGTGAGAACAATAAAGTGAGAAAAGCTTTCTGTGTTCTATCTGTAGCAGCTCGCATCATACTTGAAACAAATGGTGTGGATAACCACAACAACGTGCTAACATTCCCAAGGATTTGGGGGTTTGAACACCTGTAGTGGAGCTTCAGTACACTGAAAAGTTCTCTGAGCCTGTCTCTTTGCAGACTAGAGAGAAAAAACTCAAAGGCTTAGACATCCCAGGTGCCATCAATTCAATCACCAAAATTAGATAGCTGTTATGTAAATTATGCAAATCTGTGAGTCAGCCTCTTCATTCCTATTTGAGAAATGAAATATTTAATGATGTTGACATTTTAAATTATCATCAGGCCTCTGAATTAACTCCTAAGTGGGATCAACGTTATTACAGAATCTCTGTAGACTCTGATGGACACCTCTGCATCATGTCAGACTTCATTGCAGCCACATGTGTTAGTTGTATTTGAAAAGCTGAGAAGGTGGGCATAAGGAAAGAGCTTTCACCAAGTATCAAATGTATGAATTAATAGCCAGTGTGAAACTGATCTGTTCTTGACAGTGGTCAGAATATGACCAAATTGTGATGAATGCTTTTCACATATCTTCTCCAGTATCCCCAAATTACTTATGGCATAAGTTTCAAATATCACTGAAGTACACTATTGTGACAGAAATGTTATAACAGCAGAAATGTCATGGCTGGGAACTTTTTAATTTAAAGGCATTTGTCTCTCCCACATCAGTAAACCCTATTGTCCCTTAGGTTTACTTAGAACACAGAAAATGTGAGTCAGGAGATACATGCCCCACAGAAACTTTCTGACAGTTAAATTTCAGCAGAAGAGGGATAATGGTGCTTAATTCACAAAGCCAGTGGTGCTGCTGTTTGTCCTGTTTGGTAAGTAGACGTAATCCTCTGTCACACAGCACTTCCTAAGATGAATCTGCTTGTCTAAATAGAGATTTAAATACTGAGCATTAGTTAATTTATGTTTCCATAGATCTTTGAAGCTATGGAATACTATGTAAATGCTAAATATTACCTACTCTTAGCCATGACTTTCAGTAGGTAATGCATGCCACAGTGCATATTATCATTATAGACCAAGACCTTCTCTAAAACTCATGAAATCATTAATTTCCCTACTAATACTATTTCTGTCCTCTTCTCTCACTTTCATTTTCTTCACATATCTTTCCACAAAGCAAAACTACTGGATACCTACTCATGTCAAAGCTTTTCAGCCATTTTAGTCTGAGATTATTTTTACCACATAGAACTTCTTACTTGAAAGTAACAAAAACATCACTGAATGACATAAGAAAGCTGTCTGCCTATTAAAAAAATCCTCACTGTCTTCTTGACACAAAATTCCTCTGATCCCTCTCTTCAGTACAAGGGTGCGTGGCTCCCTGTGATGATTAGGAACTTCAGACTCTTGCTGTCCGAGCATGGCAGAGACAAGTCTGCTGGCCTTTAGGGCTATGGCAGGTCATCAATGCACCAAGTTCAAGGGTTAGGAGCTACTGTTAAGGAAGTTCTCCCTTTGAATTTTTCCTACACTTGCAGTTGGGAGCGGCTGGTGAAAGCACTCCATGTTGACCTGAGTTTCAGGAAGACAAGTGCAGAGCTCATCAGAGAACTACCAACATTCATTCACATAGCTGGCCTCTTTAAGCACTGTGCATCCTGACTAGTAGTGGAGGGGCACAGCATCTGGCAGAGAGACCCTGTGGAATACATCGAGTTGCAATTAATCTGGACAGTGCCCTGTATCTGAGTATTTTAGGGAGAATTAACAGGGTGCTCCCAGACTCTTAGACCTAGGGAGGCTAATCTTTTGACTTTTATGTGTTGGTAACTTTGGTTAGTTTTCCCCTCTCTTTGTTCTTCAGTTCCTGAACAACAACAACAAAAGGAAATTACCACCTTTGATATGTGTAATGTATATATAATATATGTCTCTCTTTTTCTAACTTATTTTATTCAAACAGCATATTTTGCAGGAAGATGTGCAGCCAAATAAGGTCACTGGAATATTTAAATTGTAGTAGCTTAGTAGTGGTAACAGATTTCACAAATTCTCCATAAATAAATAAATCTAAACTAAAAGGTTATAGTGAGCATGTAGAATTTACAGCAAGGCCATTTACAGTCCTGTTGTGGATTAGATTCAGAGGGCAGCAGAGCTCCACTCAGCTGCTCTCACCGCTGCCCCCTCAGGAGAATGGGAGCAAAAGGAAAAACAAAACTCCATGGGTTGAGGTAAAGATAATTTAACAGAACAATACAGAGAGGTACTGTGGCATGCCTGTCCCCACTGTCCTGATGGAAAAAGTAAAGGAGAGTGAGAGAGAGCGCCCAGAAGTGGGAGAAGAGAGTGAAACAAAATCAGGAATCATCTCCATGTCACAGCCTGAACTCAAAGCTCCACTCCCTCCTATTTGCCTTGGCAAGTTCCTCCCTAATATAGTGGGCATGCCATCCATACTGCTTTGGCTGGCTCTCCTGCCTATGTTCCCTCACACCTTCTTGTGAAGGAAAAAAACCATAACCCTATCCTAGCTGAAACTTGGACAAGTCCATTAAAATAGTAGATGATAAAAGCATCATAATTTTATCCTATTTTTAAATATCAAAATAATCTACTAAGCTTGGGTCACTAATCTGCAGGCTGTGGGACTTTACCTAAACAGACCACTCGTATGTTTCTAAGCCTTCAGGTCCAGCTCCTTACCCTAATTACCCCCTGAGTCCTACTTGAAGTGAGATCTGGGAGCACGCTGACCCTTCCTTCTCCTTCCTGTTCCTTCTGTAGATGGAAGTTTGGGCACAAAGTCTGTAAGGGACTTGAGGACACAGTTTCAACAGCAGTTGTCTGGGTGATTAGGGACAAGGGGCTTAGATCTCACTAGGGATAGGTTTGGTCTTTACCAATATTTTCTTACAAAAATAAAAATAAAACGAAGAAGAATTATCAGCTGTGTGTCAGTGACACAAGTGTCCAAGTCAGCCCTTAGTAGGCTTGAAGCAAGGTTTATCTGGAAATACCCTGTCACACAGCCCAGAAAAGTCAGAGTGGGGGGTGGGATTGAAAAATTGTCAGCAACATTTCCAATGAAAGAATGCTCTTCCTTCTCAAAGGAGCAATGGTGCACTCAAGTGCAGTTCCCTTTGTTGCACTCAAGCAATCACACTTTTGTCAGGGGATACCTGGCAATTCACAGAAAATCTACTGCTAATTGTGACAGGAATTTGCTGCTCAGTGTTTTCCCAGAGGTATGAAGTTATCCTCTAGCAAGGCTACTTGTATGCATCTAAGAAACTGAGTCGTCTTCTACAAATATTTCTCTCCTTTGGGATCATCTTTTGACATGTGGCAGACCTAGATTTCTTAGTTCATCATTTCCTTCCTCTGAGAAAAACCAATATCAGGTTAAAGTTTCACTTTATATAAGCCTAAAATACCAGTTCCTAGCATCCCAGATGTACAGTGTGTTTCTATCACGTTCTTCAAGAAATACACTGAAGTGTGTTTTTATCTAGTGAAAACAGGTAGTTTGACCATGGATGATACAGTGTGAAGGGTATCCTGAACATTTTGATTGATCCCCAACTTGGTGGGGCAGATTAAAGGCTTTATAGATGGCAATCATTCTTCACATTAGCTGTCTACTAAGGAAGGAATGCAATCTGGTCTGGAAACTTGGAAGGCCTTCTTATCTGCTGCTGTAACTGAGCTTTCTTCTCTCACTACAAAGCCAAGGGGCCTCCACTGAAATTCTATAAAGCCAGGCAGAAGAGGAAGGACCTTCACGGCAATTCCCAAGGCAGTTGTTATCACATGCTTCATGTGACTCCACTGGTTCATCAGTAGAATATAGTTAAACACCAAAAAACTCTTGAATGACACCTTTTAAAGTAACTATTTGTGACTATTGTGGTTGTTGATGGTGCTTGATGAGCACTGATTCATGCTGAAAGAAAGGATCCACATGCTAAAATATGTTGCCCTTAATTAAATGCAGACAATATTTATTTTTACATTGGAAGTTTCACTATTTGCAAAATTTATTGAATAAATGCATGAAATAATATTAATGAAAAATAAATGGGGGAAAAAATCAGTAATTAGAATAATAGAATCTATCAGGGTTGGAAGGGACCACAAGGATCATTGAGTTCCAAACCCTATGCCATTGGCAGGGACACCTCACACTAGATCAGGCTGGCCAGAGCCTCATCCAGCCTGCCCTTAAACACCTCCAGGGATGGGGCCTCAACCATCTCCCTGGACAACCCATTCCAGGGCTTCACCACTCTCATGGGGAAGAACTTCTCCTCACATCCAGCCTGAATCTCCCCACCTCCAGCTTCATTCCATTCCCCCTAGTCCTATCACTCCCTGATATCCTAATAGAATCATAGACTCAGTCAGGGTTGGATTAGCATGTAGGGTCCTGTTTTTCTTCACTGAAAGCTAGATAAGCTATCCAGTTGTTCTTTCTTGGAATTAATGAGGTTTTTAGGCAACTGAGATTCTCGTCCTGGTGTTTTGTGTGGTGGCTTTTTGCCCTACTTCACTCTATTTTTATACATTATTCAAAATAATCTACACCCACATTTACCAAATCTGCTACTTTACACAAATCTTGACTAGTGATTCCAGTGAAGCCTAATGGTAATGTCAATGATATCAACATCACAAAGCCCCTAATCTGTAGATTTCTCCTCCATTTAAATCACGTTACCTTTTTTTGGTGCCAGGCTGCAAACACCTTCTCTATCTGCCTTGTTTTCCTAATATCAGTGATTGTAAATACTTACACTTGCAGGTTCCACTTTTGAGCTGAGATCTTAACACAGCTTTTGTGTTATCTTTTTGGTTATTTCTTTTTCTTGCATTTCTGTTTTGCAGCTGAAATTCACTGCTAAAAATTCATTCTGTTCTTAAGGAACAGCACTGGGTTGATATATCTGCACTCTTGTAACATTCAGAGATTACAAAATACTGTCCCTGTGATTACTAACTCCTTGAATAACCACATTCAAGTCCAAAGTATTGAACGGAAATATGAATCATATATCTGAGTGCAGCATTTCAGTGAGTCAGTGAAGGCTGACTGGTTTATGCCCTAAAATTCATGGATTCAATAGTAGTCTTTCATATAAATGAGTGTTAAGCCAGATCTACTGTAGTTGCACAAACACTGACATGTCAAAAGCATTCTCTAGCACTAGACCGAGTAGCCTGCTTAAGATGATGAATTATATGTTCTGTAACTAAATCTGCAAGAAATGACTGGGTTCTGTGGCATGCTTAAACAAAATCAAAGGTAACTTGAAGTCAAATGGGCAGAAACTATCCGAATATGTTAAAAGCAAAATTGAAGGTCCCAGTATGATTTTTAATCACTGAAGCAGAAATTAGGGTTTTAGAAAGAGATTTTTAATACTGTACCTGCAGCTCAAGAACACAAACCTTACTGAAAGACAGATATTTTAATGAAAGATTCATGTGTGTTTTATTAATGCATGTAATTTGCTGCATTAAAGAATAGCATGGGGTAGGGAGTGCAGGGAAGAAATCTTTCCAAAGACTTCCCTGTCTACACTCCTTGATTTATCTGAAGGCCTTAACTGCTTTGCAACCTTTTTTTTTCTTTTTTTTTTTTTTTCAAACAGTTCCTTATTCCTTAGTAATACCTTGGTGCTTGATTGCATTTCTGTCTTGGGATCTATACTACTTTCCGTGCTCTAAATTCCTGTTTTGTTCATGTTGCTTACGCTTCTAGAATTTTTCTGGGTCAGCAAGCCTAGAAGAAATGATAAAACTTTGTCTTTGGGGAAAGCTCTGAGTTCTTTAAGCTGACCCTACAAGGAGAACATCAGAGACAGACCAAGGGAGGAAAGAAGATATTGTGGATCTCACTTGCTTTGATGGTATGACATAAAAAAGAAAGTAGAAGCTGAAACAAGCACAAAACACTTGCAAAAAAAGCTTTGAAAAATCCCAAACTCAGTTTCTTGGAACATTACCTAGGTCATCTTTTGTATTTCTTTACATCTTTCTAAACCTTTCCAGTGGTTCTGCTCTTGCTGCTAATCTTGAAGAATGAGGTAGTTGCTATTCCTTTGTGATGTGTATCATTATCCCATAGGAGGTCAGGTGGATTTTAAGACTTGATGCTCTTTATTGCATTTTAAAGTCAATTAAAAATACTGGGAAAAAATCATCTTGGAATGAAGGGATTTCAGACAAGTTTTTGAGTATTCTAAAAAGGCGGTTTTAAAGCCAGCATCAAAGCCAGCAGATTAGCTGGAAGAGCAACGTTTCATTATTTTGTAACAATTCCCATGGAAATCACGCCTCTGTGAGGCGGGAAAGCTGGGATGAATGCGCTCAGGATAAAAGTGAAGACCATATAAAAGCAAGGACTAAAGAATAATCTTTCAGGCAGAGAAACCTGTTTTCCTAACAGAGTGGCCATCCTTACCCAATTCCATTGAGAAGCAGCAGGCCCATCTTTCTCTCCTCAGCCAGCACTGCGACTCCAGTTCAGTTTACAGAGGTGGAAATGAAAGCGAACAATGGCCGGATCATTAGAGAAATGAACTCTGCAGGACAGAAGAGAAACAATGAAGCCAGCTTTGTTGCAGGAGTGGATTCCAGCATATGAAGGCTGAATACCAACCTCAGATCTCAACACGACAAATGGGTACCAGGGCTAGAACAAGCTTGCTGCACAAGCAAAGCGCTTAGTAGCAAAAGTGAGGGATCAAGAGAAAAGATTTTAGTATCAGATGTACACTGGAGCAGAGGCAGAGATTTCTCTACGAAATTTGCTTGACTAAGAAAAGAAGCATTTGCAACCTCTTCTGGGAGAGTAAAGGAGCTCATAAAACCCTCCAGCCTGAACTGCCAGCCTGATCAAGGAATATATAAGGATATAAATATTGTAATTGTTAATGGGGAAAAAAAGCCACAGCTCAGTGTTTACACCCATGGCAGGAGAAGTGGGAAAACTTTGCAAATTTGACTCCAACCTCCTTCACAAATTTCTTGTGTGACCTAAATTAATCTTCCTTGTTAATGGGGACAGACAACTTACTCTGTCGAAGTAAATATGTTCCTTAAGTCTTATAAACTGCTCAGAAAATATGAGAGTGAATGAAGGGATTGGTACTACAACATACGGGGCATTCATATCCAGACTCTGAAGACTGAGTGTCATGTTTTTCATTCCTAAAAGAGGAGCGTGTTTCTTGACCTCAGAATTCAAAAGCCTCCCTCCAGCATATATAGCATTATGGACATAAATCTTCAGGGAATGAGCATCTAATAATGGGTATGAAAAAAATCCTCCAATATTATCTTGAGTCATCTGTCTGTATTTCTTTTTCTGTTAAAGCTGTGAAATGCAGATATGCTTAGGGCTGTGAGCATTTTACGCCCTCTGAATATTTTTCCAACCCAGGAGTTCAAATTTGCTTTTTATGCTACCAGAGGGAAAATAATTTCCCTCCAAAAAAAAATTGCATTAATCTATTTCACAGAAAAAGCACAGTAGAGAGAAGAGAAGAGAAGAGAAGAGAAGAGAAGAGAAGAGAAGAGAAGAGAAGAGAAGAGAAGAGAAGAGAAGAGAAGAGAAGAGAAGAGAAGAGAGAGAAGAGACCAGACCAGACCAGACCAGACCAGACCAGACCAGACCAGACCAGGTTGGAAAAAATCTTTGAGATCATCGAGTCCAACCTATCATCCAACCCCATCTAATCAACTAAACCATGGCACCAAGCACCCCATCAAGTCTCTTCCTAAACACCTCCAGTGATGGTGACTCCACCACTTCCCTGGGCAGCACATTCCAATGGCCAATCACTCTTTCTCTGAAGAACTTCTTCCTAACATCCAGCCTAAACCTCCCTTCAGGTGGTTGTAGACATCAATAAGGTCTCCTCTGAGCCTAAAAAGCAGAGGCAAAAGCAGAAGCAGCAACAAAAGCCTGACATAAAATGACCCCTGCAGCCCCAAGCCCTCACCCAGCCCAGCAGAAAAGACTAATACCCTAAAATCCAAGACTGGAAGCAGCAACCAGAGCAGGAAGCCTCTCATGTTACAATCTGAACTTCAAGCCCTATGATACTTTGCTCCAGCCAGCACTTGTATTTTGAAGCTGGCATGATGGCAGCATGGTATTGAATTCTTGTCAGTAGATTCAGCTGAATCCATGACAGCTTCCACAGTGAGTAATACCATGCCCTGAAGATTTTATTTTGTGGTTCTGCAGAAGGTAATGCCAGTTCATATGGCTTACTCTGTCTACTTTTAGCTCCTGAAGAGTGATGTTCATGAAAAAGAAAAAAAAAAGTTTTTTTTTTTTGTGCCAAGATAATTGTCTGGTGCAGGATCGATAACTGTTATTGCAATTACTCTTGAACAAAGTTCTTGATGATATTTTGACCATTTTTGCTAACTGTGGCTATTTTTTCCCCTAAAAAATCTAATCTGAGTGGCCATTTCATGCCAGAGATGCTTAATGAGAACTCCCCACTAAAATCAATGAAGAAGTGTGTCTAAAAATCAACGGTAACATATGATCCAAGCTGTTTTATCATAGAATCATAGGATCAATAAGGTTGGAAAAGACCTTGGAGATCATCAAGTCCAACCTACCACCCAGCATCTCATGACTAACGAAACCATGGCTCCAAGTGCCACTTCCAATCCTATTTTGAACACCTCCAGGGATGGTGACTCCACCACCTCCCTGGGCAGCACATTGCAATGGCCATTTCTCCTCACCTCCAGCCTAAACGTCTCGTGGAGCAGCTTGGGACTGTGTCCTCTTGTTCTGGTGCTAGGATATTCCATGTCGGGTGTTTGTATTTAAATACAATAGAATTAACCAGTACAGGGGATTAGTTTCACAGAAACAAAATATTTACAGTGTATGAATGACAATTTCATGGAGTTTCCCAGAGTAAAGGGAAAAGAAAAATCTTAGAAAACATATGAAACTAAATACGTAGAACTAAATATTATACAGAATGTAAGAGCAAGCTTTTTCCTGTCCAAGTAGTTACATCTTGACATTAAACATCTACAAGCATGAAACCATGAAAGACACAGCCATACAATGTTTTGTTTTGCTGTTGCTTAAAGGCAGGCACAAAGGAGATTTGGCCATATAGATGAGGCCTAACATTTTGAATCTGAGTCTTGAGCAGCACAGACGTGACAATGCTTTGTGCATTTCTGGCTAAGAAGGTTTTTGACTACCACCACTATGTGTCATTGATAGAACTGTGTACAGAAGATATCTTTGTAATTGTGTGAACATCTGTCCCAAAAGCAAGTGAGAGGCAATGAAAATGAAATGCTTGCTTTCTTTACTTTTCGCCTTTACTTAGGCTAAAAGTAGATTGAGGTGTCCAAGAGTGATGTTTTTTGCATGTGTCAGCCTATAAAGTATATGAAAAACAGTTCTGATAATACTATTCTTAATCCCAGGAGTATATTTTCTTTTCTTTTCATTCTGCATAAATGATAACTTAATAAAAGAATTTCTATATTGAATCTTATTTGCAATCATAACACAGAAAATGAAATCCCACCTAAAAAAAAAAGGCAAACCAACCCATTATTTACTTGCTTTGCATTTATATTTCCAAGAGACAGTTACTGAAAGTGATTTAAAGGACATTTGTAAGTTCAGAGGATTTATTAAAGTGTAGGTGTTGAAGTTAACTCGTTACCTTCTATTTCGCTAGCAAATGAATGTGTTATGATTAACCTGTTTAAAAGCAGTAAATAGAGAAAGAGCCGGTGCCAAGTTAATAACTAATGTCCCTATTATCCTTGCCTGCAGGAAAACCTGTGGGAGAGAGAAAAAGTACTGGGCATTTGGAATGTTCACCTTGCAAAGCTTTGTTCCCCCCCAACCTCATGTATTCAAAAATCTGTCATGCAAAAATGCCCAGTTTGTAGAGCATGCATAACCACAGTGCTTGGTAGAGCCTGGGGAACTTCCAGCAAAACACAGTTTAATTGGAAAATGCCATTTCATTGAACCTACACTCTTTTATTCCAGATTTCTACAGCTGAGCAAATATTCTGTGCTCTTAACAATGGATCTGGGAGGGAGATCAGGCTTACTGAAAACTGTGCTGGGAAGGTTTGTCAAAAATATATCAATATTTTATTTTTTTCCCTGTTGATGGGTAATGCTACATTTCATCTCAGCCTGGACGTTGGCAGAGGGATCATCTATCACTTGCCTTTCACTTCTACGTTCTTTCATGGCTAGCCCCAGTGCACCCCACACAGTAGGGCAATGATAGAAGCTAGAAGTCGCTTTTGCTGAAAAAACCATGAGCAACAAATAAACTGGAGTGATACATAATTAATGCAGGGCTGAACAGGGTGGAGGAAAAGACATATTCTGGTGTTCTAGTCTTTCATATGTGTCACTTGTATGTCCACCTCTTTTTCTCTTGTACCCTAAAAGCTGAGGCTGTATAATCCAATATAGGAATTAACTCAATGCGTGTCCTGAATCAGACTCCAAGTATCAGAAATATTACTGCCATGAAGAAACTGAAAACCAAGCTTCTGGTATGATGCTCTTGAAGGAGTGTCACTGAAGAAAACCTTACATAAAGTTTATTTCCTAATACCCAGTGATGCTGTCAATAAGATGCTGTTACAAATCTTAACATGAAAAGTGTACAAATTCGCTTTCTTTCCAGACAGATCTGTCCAGACATTGAATCTGAGTTGAATTATATGAGAGTTATATTCTCAGTTGAAAATGCTAGGGTAGGAAAAAATAATAAGAATTAAAAAAAAATCCAAAGTGCTCTCACTTCCAGATATTGTTTCCTTTCTACTGATTTTCAGGCCTGTAGGGCAACATCAAAACATTCACATTTCCCACTGCAGTCAGGGGGGGAAACTGTTGCCTATGCTCGAATGAGGATATTGTCTGTTAATCCACAATAAATGATGCTTAAAAATATGGACTCATCATAGATGAACCAGAAATGTGTATTTAACCTCATCAGTGTTCTTGAAAAATGCATGGAAGTATTTGAAAACCGTTGTAATGAAAAAACAAAACCAAAGCTCTGGTTGCTTCCATTTTGAGATTAGTCACTCAAATTATATCAAGCTTTACAGACAAAAACTGCGACACCTGACATCAGAAAATAAGTTCAGAAATCAATGAAAATGTGCAGCAGCATCCTATTAGTTTTTTCCTGTTTCTTTTTAGCTGGTATCTTCCTTTGTCCAATGTAATAGATACTGATAGTTAACAGTGCAAGATCAAACGCCTGGGGAAGACTGTGTGAACAAACTACTCCTATATTCTTAAACCTGGGAATTATTTAATCAACCTCAAAAAAAGTTGAGAACTCCTGGACTTTCTCAGCTAGAGTTGTTTTAAGTACCCTGACTGCATTTTTCCTGCTCTTGCTTGAGCATCCTTTGAAGGTTTATAGGCCCTCGGAATCCGAAGCAGCACTTGGCACGGAGCATCTTCACATATGTGGAACCTGTTGTCCAGTTTGATTTCTGCTGGTTCATGCAAGGACAGGTAGCCTTTTGAATCAGGTCCTAGGCTTGAGAAAATCTCCCTCCAGAAGCCAAAGGGAATTGCTATGCTAAAACCAGACAACCCTGCATTTCTCTTTCATTACATTTTGATGCTGCTTTTTTTTTTTTTAGTTTTGAGTGTAGACTATATAATTTTCTTTCCTGAAAGTGTCATATAAATGAGTATTATGTTGTCATGCTTTTAGCTTTAAGGACCAATTTGTATCACCTTAATCTTAGAAAGTGGCCCAAAGACTTTCAGTACAAGTTGTATGTGATTTATTTCTCTCTCTATCTGATCTTAGCAGATTACAAATATAAATCCTGTGCTTAGAATATATTGTCGTAAAGAAGAGTTGATATTACACTGCCAATGCATTTTCTATTCACAAGGATAAATCAAATCAGCTGCTCAGCACTAGGAATTTCAGAAATTGACACAATGTCATCTTCAAGGAAATGCATTTTACTGCAGGTTCTCTCACACATACAAACATTGTGGCTCAATGCTATTATCTAAACACAGGCATCTCCCACTGTAGTAGGTTCCCTATGATATCTAAGATACTGAAAGGGGCTGGCAAGTGTCCACCCTGGATTTATGGAGAACCTTCAGGAAAGAAAGCCTGAGGCTAGGTGGTGTGGTATAAATCACCCTAGTAATGTTAAATGCTTAAGTTTAGTAAGTAGGGATAATCATAAACCTCCAGTGGATCACATCAAAACACATTTTTCAGTGGTAGTCCTCTAAGCAATCACACTGGGACGTCCTGCCCTAGGAGGCTGTGAAGACAGACAGTATCAAGCCCCAAAAAAGATTAGAAAATTAAATAGTATGCCCATGAATGGTTACTGTATGAAAGAAAAGGAGGCATGTACCCTTGAACACCCACGGAAATTGGCCAGACTCCCTGACAGTTCTTCATACTCATCCGTTTTCCCCTTTTTAAGGGAGGGAGTGTTTGGTTATGTGGACCACTGTTCTGGTGAAATAATGACTGATGATCTTATATCCAGAACTGAATCCTACTCTATAGTGTAAGAAAGGAAAAGAGAACTAATTTTGTAACCAGAAGATTATTTTGGCATTCTTTTACCTTTAGCAACTTTGGTCCACAACTTAAATAAGAACTAGATTTCTCATGCCAAAGCTCCTTTGTCTGTGGGCTTTCTGCTCTGTTCCATAGAAACCTTCTTTTAAAAAGAAGAAATAATTCCCTTCTGTTAATAAAGCTTCTCCCTGTACAGTCAACTCACAGATGATGTGGACAAATCATTGTCATTTAACTGAAAAATTCCTTTATTAAAGCCATATTCATCCAGTGACGTGCAATGATTAAGTTAGCCAAATGCTTCCAATTAATTTTCCCCTTAATTTGAAATTAATTTCTATAAATAAGGAGCAATGCACTCACATGGAGGAAATATTGTCTATTATCACTCAATGTGAAGAGGAAGGCAAAAAAGATGTTGGCTTTAGTACAGTGACACAAGCTTGTGCTGGCCGAGCCACGGCTCTTAAAATAAGAGAATTCCTGAGAATCACTGGTCAGTGGCATAATTGACTTTTGGTGGCTTCAAAAGGCCATGGACACAGCTAATGGTTTTTGGCAGTTCCAAAGGTATTAATCACGATCAATGTGCAATATTAAATAAGGCTCCTTCAAAATGAATATAAATTAAGATGTAATTCCATCTCAGCCTTCTGGTGACATGAGGAAACCACTCAAGTTTCACTCTCATGGTTTATGATGTCCCTGGAAGCCTTTGATGGAATTATAGCCTTCTTAAGTACAGTTGGGGTACATTATTCCTGAAATTATTGCAACTACAAGTAATTATTCCCTCTAGAAATTAGAACTTGCTGTACTTTCATCAACCATGTAATCCCGAATTAGGTTGAGGGAGGGTAGCTGCTTTTTCATTTCTGTCACTACTATACATGCACACCTTGGTAGAGCTGTTAACATCTGATATTAGCCACCCTCACAAGTTCAGTGGTTCCTTTGTTTGTTTTGTTTTAAGGAACACTGTTCATAATGATGTAATTGAATCCTCACTGATGTTTATATAGCATTTTGTAGGGGATTCCAAAGGAGTTTTAATTATTTTTCTTTTTAATTGTAATGAAATAGGATTCCAAAGGACAGATGACGATGGGGGTGTAGAGATAGCCTTTTAGGGAGGCGTAACATAATTGTGAATGGAAATACTGCAATAAAGGCACATGAAATCATACCCTGAGTGAAAAAAAAATCAATTCAAAAATAATCTTCTCTCCTCATAAGAGTTCAGGCTTTCACTGGGAGTTCAAGAGAGCAAGACAAGGACTTTTTGGTTTCCATTCTGTAGTGCTGGTAAAACTGGTGGTCCTGAGGAAGAGCAAGATACATGCTGTACCAGCCAGGGTGACTGCCTTGGAGGTTTCTCACAATGTTACCTGAAGGCCATGACCCACAACAGCAATTCCCTTGTGGGACCTGGAAATGCTAGAGGGGCTCCATCTGGTCTGGAAGACATAAACTGATTTAAGCTGGTTCCTGCTGTCTTAAGGGGATGGATTAATCCTTCAGCCAGTACTGTCCATAGCAAATCCTATTTAGTTTGTAATATCAAAATAAAGGTTTTATTTCTATCAGTAACAGGTGGATGTAGTGGAAGTTAAATATTCTTCTTATGGGCGGATTCCACTGGCCAGACAGATGTGTACAAGTTCTGCATCATTTCTTAGTTAAAAGGAATGAAATAGTCTGGAAAAAAATATGTGCAGTATTTGTAAGGCATGCCCCTAAGATCTGAATTTTTCTTCTCTAATGACAGTTTAGAACATCACAGCCTTACCCTTTTAGTCAGCTCTGTCTATTAGCTTCTTCCCACGGTTTCCACAGTGCCTAGGCTTTTAAATATTGCTAAGTATTATTCAGTGTCACACACTGAAGAGAAAACATGTTAAGAGAAAATCCCTAATCACATACATCATCGAGCCTGAAGGAGTTCAGTTCAGGTTGGGCTCTTTTTTGGGTTTATTGTGTTTGGTTGGGGTTTTTGCGTTGTTTTGTTTTGCCTTTTTCTTTATCTGCTGCTTAGAGGATAGTGTCAGGTAGAAAGACATTTCTGCACCTCGTTCTTACACAAACATTCGTATTGTGAAACATACCTAGCTATAACTAAGAGACAATTTAGCTTGTCATCACATTGCATAATTCATGCAAAATTCCCTGGGCTTCTGGCAAAGATGGAGCATTTTTTAAGGGGGTCTTAGAGAAAAAAGAATCCTTGGTTAGTCCAAGAAGTTATAGAAGGCATTTATTTTCATCTCCAACAATGGATTTGAAAATATGGCCTTGTCCTACAGAAAAGCATTGAATGACACATTTGAATGTTAAGATGCTGTATGACTCACATTTGGTAGGGGTTGTATTTTTATGAGTCTAATGATCCTCTCACTTGCTTGTGAATTCTTTTGCCTTGAAGAGATAGATGCAGATCTTTGAGAAAACAGTGTTAATCTTTCCAATGATTTTGGTGATGTATTTAACATTTCCAAAATTAGGAGATGGGCACAAGTCTCAGAAGGATTACAGGGAGCATTATAATATTTATCCAAGTTGAGAAATGTACTGCTTTAGCTTAGCCAAACTAAGCATGATTTAAAATCAAAGTGATTCCAAATAATGCAATTTGTGCAAGTCTGGATTCTTTTTTCATTGAAATACAGTTTGCTTCTTGCAATTAGAGGAAAAGTCTGACCTGACATGGCACAAAACCCAAAAGAAATGTTTACAGAATCACAAAGGCAATGAGCTCTTCTTATGCCAAATTATAATTTATCTTGCAAACAATTTCAGGAGCTGTCATTTGGGGCTGTGGATTTCTGACAAGTCATGGTTTTCTTGATTCACATTCAGAGCCTTCTTTTAGCTAAATGGTGTCATGAAATGTTATAAAGACCACACACAAATGGCCTGCTTTTTAAAAGCCACGAATAGCTTGCAGATGTTTACAAACTAGGGACAGTTGGCTCAATAAAGCTGTCATGGCAAATATTAGAGCCATAATGAAATGTATATAAGGCAGGAATTAGCACATTGCTGTGGGGATGCAGGACTTTAACTTCTTCTCTTAAGATAAGACAAAGAACAGAACTTTTCTAATAAGTACAAATCAAAAATACTTTGCATTTGGACAGCCAAGAGGTACAAAGGTAATGTTATAACTGTAGCAATCTGAGAAAGTAATGCTTCATATTAAATTCCATGTGCCAGTTACAAATATCATCAACAACAAAGTTTTATTGGTTGCATTAAAAAGAAAATCCAATTACTCACTGCTCAGTATTGTGAATGCACACACATTGGCCTTGCAAGACCTATACATTGGCCTTGCAAGACCTATACATTTTAGATTGAGAGCTGGCTACAAAATCACAGGTAGAGATAATGCATTAAAGCAGGAAGCAATTAAAAGGAACTTTTCTGTTTACATTAGCCTTTAAAAGAGAGGGGAAAAAAAAGGCAAATGATGTGTTAAAGAATTAAACATACAAGTATCATCAGATGTTCAAATGAAAACATCTCAGAAGTGATACTCACAGGAATGACCTGCTAATAGCTGCCATGGATAACATTGTGAGATTTATTAGGGTTGTATGGCACTTGGAGCTGTGGTTTAGTAGTCATGAGGTCTTGGGCGCCAGGTTGGACTTGATGATCTTTGAGGTCTGTTCCAATCTTACTGATTCTATGATTCAATGGTTCTTGAAGCTCTCCATGCCTGAGTTTAGCCCTTCTCAGATTCTGTTAAACTGACAGAGTTGGATGAAAACTTATCTGTGCCTTAAGAAACCAAAACAAATAAACCCAAAGAAACAAGCAAATTAATTGCAACTTCCCAGGCACAAATCCAGGCTGGGCAGTGACTGGCTGGAGAGCAGCCCTGAGGAGAGAGACTTGGGGGTGCTGGGGGAGGAGAAGCTCACCAGGAGCTCTCAATGTGCACTTGCAGCCCGGAAAGCCAATCAGAGCCTGGGCTGCATCAGGAGAAGTGTGGCCAGCAGGTCAAGGGAGGGGATTCTCCCCCTCTGCTCAGCGCTGGTGAGACCCCACCTGGAGTACTGCATCCAGTTCTGGAGCCCCTATTACAAGAGGGATCTGGAGGTGCTGGAATGTGTCCAGAGCAGGGCCACAAGGATGATCAGAGGGCTGGAGCACCTCTCCTGTGAGGACAGACTGAAGGAGTTGGGGCTGTTCAGTCTGGAGAAGAGAAGGCTTCAAGGTGACCTCATTGTGGCCTTCCAGTATCTGAAGGGGGCCTACAAGAAGGCTGGGGAGGGACTTTTCAGGCTATCAGGGAGTGATAGGACTAGGGGGAATGGAATGAAGCTGGAGGTGGGGAGATTCAGGCTGGACGTGAGAAGGAAGTTCTTTACCATGAGGGTGGTGAAGCCCTGGAATGGGTTATCCAGGGAGGTGGTTGAGGTCCCATCCCTGGAGGTGTTTAAGCCCAGGCTGGATGAGGCTCTGGCCAGCCTGATCTAGTGTGGGTTGTCCCTGCCCATGGCAGGGGGGTTGGAACTAGATGATCCTTGTGGTCCCTTCCAACCCTGACTGCTACTATGATACTATGATTATAATAGCTCCAGAAAAGCACTTTATGTGTTTCATGTTTTGAAGATTTAAAGCTGTATTTTATGATTCCTATCAGCAATATGTTTTAATGGAGCCTCTGTTTTACCTCTGTAATAGGGAGATTATAAAATTATAATTAGTGTAATCCTGGCACTATTACATAAAATGACACAACTGCCATTTACTTCACTGACAACAATATTAAGTATGCTGTTGCAATTAACCTTCTCCATCTCTCTCTCAGATTTGTTCCTTTCAAATAACCATGGAACACTTTACAGCTGGTGGCAGAGATTAGGGACAGATTAAATAAAATAAAAGAAGCAGGCAACTCTGATATCAGCTAACACAGCAATTCTAACACAGGAGGTGCAGGAGGGAAGGTCTGAAAAGAGATGAAAACAAACTGAACATGAAGGGGGATATACTTTTTTTTCCAGAATCTCTCAGGAGTTACAATGATTAATTGTGCTCCAGGATACTTTGTGTGCCTTTCTATAGTCAGCAAATCCTTTTTGTGAAGGATGTAATGGATATGGAGTGACACTGATGAATCATTGCTAAAAAAATGATAAAAAGAGGGGAGAGATCATTATTGATCATTACAGCGATGTTATTGACCCTGGCTGACATGCTGTTCAGAAGCCTCTATTCTGAGAAAGGTAAACAAGAAGTTTAAACTTGTTTCTCTGTAGATATTTACAGACAAGTAGCTTGTAATCATAGCAGAAAGTGATGAACTTCAGTTTTACCTGCAGGTGCTAATCCAGGGGATTATGTTTCTTGCAATCCACCAGATTCACTGCCTCCATGGGAAAAAATATTACCTGCAAGAAGTACATAATGACCGTAAACACTCTGATTTGGTCTTCATGTCACTCACAGGAAGAGATTGTCTCAGATGTGCCTTCTTTTTGTTTTATTTGAATCTCTGGGCATTTGATCCACACCTTTCCATGCCCAAAGCACTTCAGTATCCACAGGGTATTGGAAAAGTGTATGTGTAAATTCATGCACATATTCCTTTTTGACAATGCCCCGTTTACATGAGTGATAAACTGAAAAGTGGCCAAAGCAGTGCCTCTTCAACTCAGTAACGGGGGGAACCATGAGGTCAAATCAAACTCTGACAAGAAAATCAAGCATGGCTTTTGCCTGAGGATGAGAATACTCATCTGCAAGGGAAGAGTCTCAATGCCAAAGACTATTTATATGTCTTGTACAATTATTGTTGACTATAGAATATGAACATTCATCAGTGCAGGAACTGGAACCTCGCTTTCCCTCATGCTAGGCATCCTAGACTTCAAGGCCATATCCAATGCTCAGCACAGGCAATGAACATCTTGCTATGCCACACAAAGTGTAACAACTTCAGCACAGGGAAAAAGGAGTTCAAATTCAAAGTAAAATCCTTTAAATTCACACAGTTTCTGGTTGGGGATTTTGTAGGCTGGTTTTGTTTGTTTGCTTGGGGGGGTTGTTTGATTTGTTGTTGTTTGCTTTGTTTGGCTGTTTGTTTGGCTTGTGGGTTTTTTCCCAAAACATTTTGAACATTTGGCCATATATGTGGATGATGCTCATAATTTGATTATTGCAAAATGTGCTTAAGTTACATGGAACTTTCCTATTTTGTTGAGCTATCAGCATCATAATTTTAAAACATAATCACCCATGTATGTCAGTAAATTATATAAATATAGACTATGTTTTATATTTTAGTACAGTGTATAGTTTTGGCACCATGGCTACATTATGTCTATGAATTCGTTAAAAAATAGTTCATTTCCTCAGCAGCTGCACTAGAATAGAATAGAATAGCATAGCATAGAATAGAATAGAATAGAATAGAATAGATAGAATAGATCAGGTTGGAAGAGACCTTCAAGATCATTGCATCCAACCCATCATCCAACACCACCTAATCAAATAAACCACGCAAGCAAGCACACTATCAAGTCTCCTCCAAAACACCTCCAATGATGATGACTCCACCACCTCCCCAGGCAGCACATTCCAATGGGCAATCACTCCCTCTGTGAAGAACTTCTTCCTAACATCCAGTCTGAACCTCCCCTGGTGCAGCTTGACACTGTGTCCTCTTGTTCTGGATGCACAGTACAGGTACATATACACCTGATTAGGGGTCAGTGCAGTTGTGCATTGACTGAATCAACATTCTTCTGTCTTTATTCAGAAGCTTATATGCACAAAAATTATCTGTGACTTTCTTCAGATCATCACTGTTGTGCATAACCCTTGGCTGAGTTACTCCTCTGAAGTGTTTTTATTTCTGTATTTCAGGATGTGAACTTCAGGTTACTTCATGTATTTCACTCCAGATTTTGGAGGACCTGTGACCGGTTTAGGCTGTGCCTTTAAGGAAGGGACTCACCCTACCACAGGACCTCTTGAGTATTTCAGTTTTAATGTATTTACAAGAAACCATAATCATGCAATATAATCCTTCTGGTTTAGTAAGCATGCATTTATGGAAATAGAAACAAGATTTCTCTTATGACTTTGTCTCTCACTTTTAAACGCTTTAGGAGTCCTTATTTGTTGTTGCTTCTTCTGACAGCAAAATGTTGAAAGAGCTTTGAAATGTTTTAACTATGCTTAGGAAAAAAATACCATCAAAACTGCATTCATGAAAATACCCAAGAATTATGTCATTCATGTGTGCTTGTAACAATGTCTTGATTTAAAGTAGAAAAAAAATCCCTAATGAATGGTATTTTTAGTTTCCCATCTACACTCATAAACCTTCATATTAATGATGCTTCTGAGTCACAGCTTGACAGGAGTTACACAGGGATGAAGCATTTTGGATGCAATAATGACTGGAGAAAACTCTGACCATGATTCCTTTTGTAGTTTGCAAGCAGTCTGGATAACAACATTGGAACTGTGCATGTACATCCCCTTTTGCTTCTATCTGAAACACAATAAAAACTTTCTCTTTCATTATATCTAACCTAGTGAATACCAAGGAGTACTGAAACTTGGTGAGTGTCTTTCATTAAATTAATCCCCTTTGTGTTTTATAACCTAAAGGTTTGCTTTTCAGATCTAGCACCTAATATCCTTTATTCCAAAACTGATGAGTGCTGCCAATTACCTATTCTTCCACTTGAATAGTAATTGAGTTCTTCTTAAGGACTCTTATGCACTATTTGAACAAGCCTGATGGAGCTCTACAACACTTCTTAAGCATGGTAACAAAGTACTGGGCATGTGAGACTGCTCCACAGGTACAAAGAGAGTTATGGACTACATTTTATCTAAGTGCCATGGACAGCTGCAGGATCAAGATTGGATTCTTCTTACAACTATCTCACACCAGTGGCTGATTGTCATGCAGCTTACTGTGCACCAAGAGAGAATCGGGACCTTTGGGCTTGAGACAGAAACTCGTCTAAGATTTAGCAGGTGAAATCAAATCCCTCCAACCAAACCCCAAAGAAAGATGAGACCAAGAACATGATGTGCTTCTATTCCTATTGTCCTATGCAAAGTATTTTAACAGCTTCCGATTTTCTTCTTGCCTCTCAACATTGACAGCGAAAGCTTCAAGCTTAAACTGTGTAGCAGAAACCAGCTGGGTCCACAGTCCTAGAAAGTATTATTAACACCGTCAACAACAAAGGTGTTAAGGGTTACTAATATGCAAAAAGTGGCCATGACTTTGGGTTTGGCTCTCAAATCATAGTACTAAATCTGTTTGTTTGTGGTTTGTTTTGTGTTATTCTTTTTCCACTGGCCTTTTCACACCAGACATGATGTCCAACATAGCAAGTGCTGTCAGTCAGTCTTAAATAGAAATCGCCAGTTTTCTTCCACAGTGGGATCAATGACCTCTCACTTCATGGAGAGGGCTGACATGACAACACACCTTCCATAATTCCTCAGAATATATACCTCTTTGCTGCTACAGACAGATTGAGGTTCTCCTCTCACAGATGTGAGGCTGTTGGCAGTGTGACCTGCTCATTATTTTGCTTTCCCATTGTTCTTAAAAAAAATAAAACAAAACAAACCCAAAACTTTAAAAAATTTGCCTATACACATAATCATCCAATGATTTGAGAGTTGGCTGTAAATGTATTTCTTGCAACAAATATCTATGATCAGAATACATATTAACATTAAATAGTAATTCATAATATGATTGAAACTTCTGTGGAGATTAATCTTTGCTCATGTATTTCACAAGGGCCATAGTTTACTTGCCAGAGATTACAGCAAATTTTTTGGTGATATAAAACAGTGTAGGGCCAAATTCTCTAACATAGTTACAGCTCCTACCTGGGTACAAAGAACACCATGATTTGAAAAGAGTCAGGCAGTTACACTGGGGGGGGGTTAAGCTGCAAAAGTGGGTGCTATGCATGTACAGCTTTCAAGGGCATCCATACAGCTCTTGTTTCTTTGTGAAGACTCTCTTCATAGTTCTCAGCAGCTTAAGCTAAAGTGGCTTTGTTGACCAAGTGAAAATTCTTTGAGAAGCATGGAAAAATCAGTTCCCTACGTAGACAAGAAAGCTTCCCCACGCACCATTTTTTGAAGTAGTGCCCAAAAATGCCTTCTGTGCACCTAGTGCCACTGTCCTCTTCCCTGTTCCTTGACAGATTAACCTACATCCGGATGTCACTGAGCCCAATGATTTATTCCCTCTTTCCCCTGACCTGTTGGAAAGGAGAGTTCTGGGGATCTGTGGCCACTGTTGAGATGCACATGTGGCACCAGTCAGCATCGAACCCAAAGGGTCTTAAAATTGTAAGTTTTGCCATCCTGCCTGGTCAGGGGAGGGAGTATGTCTCAGCAGCTGCCCACCCAGCTTATGCTGAAAACTAGTGCTGGTGTTGATATGATTGGCTTTCAGGGGTGCCAAGCAAAAGGGCAAACATAAAAGCTAAGTGCAGAGAAACAAATGCAATGTTCTTTGCACAAAGCTTTCTGCTGCAATTGTTTAATCTATCAGTGTTGCACAAAGTTTAGCAGAGGAAAAATGTGTCTTCTGTAACATGAAATAGGAGGATAAAAAGGAGAACTTCATAAAGGCTCCCCTTCGCTTTGAAACGGTACTTAGATTCAGAGTTTCTCTCTTGCTTCTTGTGAAAACCTGGAGAGTCTTACCAGGAGTCCTTCTGGGGAGAGCTCTTTGGCAATGACATACTATTAATTCATTCTGCTGCACCAATTTCCATTATCTCTTCTCAAGTGTTTTTTTGTTTCTTTACCCACACCCCCAAAATGCAGCTAAGAATAGCCTTCAAAATAGAGATCAGTTTTATCAACATGGTGAAAAAAAATATTACTAGTAATCTTATCCTGTTCTCTATATCTCTATCTATACTATATGTTTATTAGTCCTTATCAATACATCTGACTCTTATTTTTGTGTAGGTGTGCATTTTTCACTCCCATTTGTTCACACTCAGACGGTCACTTCTATAGCCAGGTATTCAGCCCTCCTGTTCATCTTAGGTGTGAAGGTTTGTGTGTCTCTGGTTATGGTTTTTAGTCAGGAGTGTGTTTTTTTCACAGGGATAATTCAAATAAATGATTTAAAACAAATATTTGTGTAATACTGGAGGTGTCTTTTAGATTCTCCTGGTCGCCAGTGATTTGTCATTTATATCCTGCCATTTATCAAATAGTTCAGAGATTTTTTGTCAAGATGTTTTATGACACAGCAGGAAAACTAAAGAAATGGGATTTGAAGGAACACTTCCATTTCCAATGTATCACTGTACTGGTTTTTCACTTGGGTAGAGACCAGTTTCATCACAGTAGGTGGTTGAGTCCTATGTTCCATATTTTTGCTGAAAGCAGTGTTGATGACACAGGTATGTTTCAGTTGCTGCTGAGCAGCTCTTGCACAGTGTCAGGGACTTTTCTGCTCCTCACTTTGCCCCAGCTAGCAAGTGGGCTAAGGGTGCACAAGAAATCATGAGGGAACACAGCTGGAACAACTGACCCCAAATGACCAAAGGAATATTCCATACCATATGCAACCATAAAATCATTTCTGCTGGAAAAGACCTTCAAGATCATCAAGTCAGGCTATTATCTAACTCTACCAAGTGTGGTGCTAAACCATGTCCCCTAGCACCACATTTCTGAGTCTTTTGAACACCTCCAGGGATGGTGATTCAACCACCTCCCCTGGGAGCCAATTCCAGTGTTTGGTAAGCCTTTCAGTGAAGAATTTTCTTCTAATAGCCAATCTAAACCTACCTTGGTGCAACTTGAGACTATTTCCTCTAGTCCTATCACTTGTTACTAGAGAGAAGAAACCAGTACCCACCTGACTACAACTTTCTTTCAAGTTGTTGTAGAAAGCAGTAAGATCTGTTCTCAGCCTTCTTTTCTCCTCATAAGACTTGTTCTTTGTCGACCTTCTCTGGGCTTGCTCCAGCAGCCTGATGTCTTTCTTGTAGCAAGGCCCCCAAAACTGAACTCAGTACTTAAGGTGTGGCCTCACCAGTGCTGAGTATAAGGGGGCAAACACTTCCCTGTTCCTACCTGTCAACCTGTTCCCTACACAGCCTGCTTTTGGTGACTGATTCAAGGCTGTCATGCTTAGCATATAAAGCTGGGGGAATTGAAAAGGAAAGGAGGGGCATTTGTAGTGATGGAGTTGGTCTTCTGATGTCATTGTCACTCTGATTCTCTGCTTTCCTGTGAATGGCTAAATATCTGCCTGACGATGGGAAGTGGTGAAGAAATTCCTTGTTTTAATTTGCTTGCATGTGCAGCTTTTGCTTTACCTATTAAACTGTCTTTATCTCAACCCAGGAGTTTTCTCACCTTTATCCTTCCAATTGTCTTCCTCATTCCACTGGAGGGGAAGGCGAGTGAGTGGCTGGGTGAGCCCAAAGCTTTAACAGGGGGATCCTCTTTGCAGCCTATTTGTTACTTACTTGAGGATTTTTTTTTTAATTATTGTATTTTGTCATCTGCAGCCTTTGAAGCCATTCATATTTTTGCCAAGTTTTGCTAGAACCAGAAAACTTTCCAGGTTTCCAAATGGACTTCTGCGTTTAGAGGCTGAAGAGGAGCCGCACAAGAAGGCGCTGGGGAGCCTGTCACACGTGAGCTATGAGCTCTGCTCTTTCCTGCTGCATAAACTTCGCTTATTAAATAAGACCCTTTAGCAGGATTTATTTTGTTTGTTTGGATTTAGCGGAATGGGGAGGTAGGAGAGACCTTCCCTGCATTTCCTCAGCCATCACTTTTTGTTAAAAAGCTTTATCCTTATTAAAACTAAAGCTTCTTTAGTCGTCCACAGCTCTGTAGAGCTTTCTTAGCATAAGAGTCAGTCCTACTTTCAATTTATTATTGTTCCTGTGCTATCTGCTATTGATTTTTCTCTTAAACTTTTTTTTACTACTCAAATGCAAAGTATTTTTTCCACTTCAGGAGAGCAATTCAACCAAACACTTTATTGGAGGATAACTCCAAGCTACCATAAGGTGGTGGTTGTTTTTTTTTCACTGAACTTGTCCCTAGCATAATTTTTAAATTCTGTGTTATTTCTTCTGCAATCTTCTTCCTGTGCTATTTCAGTCCTTGCCTTGCTTCCTTTCAGGAAAACCTATTTGGCTAATCAGAATTTCTTTCTATTCATATATATTATCCTTAGAGAGACCTTGATTCAGTTTTTTTTTCATAGATGAGTGCCAAACTTAAACTAAACTGCTAAATTGCATGATTAAAAATAAGCCAGATATTTATGAATCAAGCCTGCAGGTTTATAATTTCTCTTTTAGAAGGTGCCTTTGGTCATTCCATTTTTCACAATCTTCTATTTGTCTGTGCCAATGGATATCAAACTTTGGTGCCTCTACTTTCCTCGGTGCTCATTTATATTCCTATTTGAAATTAGAAGTATTTCTAAAGGATTTGCTTGCATGCAGTTAAAAAATAGTTTTGCTTCATTAGCATGTGAGCTAGTATTACCCTGGTTCTGGAGCCTGAGATGGAACAGTGATGAATGCTTGTCTTTGTTCAATTACTTCCAGAAGTGAGTATTTGCACAATAAAATTATGCTGTACCTAACATACTTCAATCTCACTACATCCCAATTATTTCCCCCCCACACCCCCATTTTGAAAGATGGAAGTATATGTGACCTACCAATATCAGCAACATGATGATTCAGCTAGTTCTGGCATGTTAATGGAATGAACTATCACATTTTTAAAAGTATATATTGTTGCACTCCCAGTAGAAAGAATCTCCATGAATTTTGATACCTGTTTACTAGATATTTAACTTCATAAGTATTCAAATTCTTTTTGTAACTGTTGAAATACAGCAGAATATTCATAAATATGCATGACATCTCATATAATCCAGAATAGAATAGAATAGAATAGAATAGAATAGAATAGAATAGAATAGAATTAACCAGGTTGGAAAAGACCTTCGAGACCATCAAGTCCAACCTATCACCCAGCACCATCTCATCAACTAAACCATGGCACCAAGTGCCTCATCCAGTCTCCTCGTGGTGACGCCACCACCTCCCTGGGAAGCCATTCCAATGGCCAATCTCTCTTTCTGTGAAGAACTTCTTCCTAACATCCAGCCTAAACCTCCCCATGGCACAGCTTGAGACTGTGTCCTCTTGTTCTGGTGCTGGTTGCCTGGGAGAAGAGACCAACCTCCACCTGGCTACAACCTCCCTTCAGGTGGTTGTAGACAGCAATAAGGTCTCCCCTGAGCCTCCTCTTCTCCAGGCTAAGCAACCCCAGCTCCCTCAGCCTCTCCTCTTAGGACTGTGCTCCAAACCCCTCCCCAGCTTTGTTGCCCTTCTCTGGAATATATACATGCATTCCTGTGTTTGTGTCACCTGAAAAACCTCTCTCTTCAGTGATGAATAATCTATCACTTGAGGTAAACTGGTGAAGTACATTTTGCAGTGGTGGAGATTCAGCACTACTTTCATTACAGATTTCAGAAGGACCTGGGAGTCCTGGTGGATAGCTGAGCATAAACTAGAACACAGGAGGTTCCATCTGAACAGGACAGGAAAACTTCTTTACTTTAAGAGTAACAGAGCACCGGAACAGGCTGAACAGAGAGTTTGTGGAATCCCCCTCTTTGGAGATAGTCTAAGCCAGCCTGGACATTTTCCTGTGAAAACTGATCTAGATGAACCTGCCCTGGCAGGGAATTTGGACTAGATGACCTCCAGAAGTCCATTCTAACCCTTACTGTTCTGTGATTCAGGGAGGCAATCTTACATAATTTTTCAAGAGTCAGGGGAAGTAATTAATCCGCTGATAATGTCAGTAGTAAGGGTCTGTTAAGGTGGTTCCCAGACCTCCAGAGGAATAAATGTCAGTACTTAATACCCCTGCATTCTACACTAGTAAATTTCCTGTAACAAATAATGGATGATTGAATGGTTCTCTGGATCAAATTCAGAGGAGCAAACTAATGCAAATCTATCACTAAATATATGCCTACCACTTTTCCAGACTGGGGCACTGCAATAACTTCATTTTGGTAGATAAGTTTGAATAACTTTTTTCAGTTGCAAGATTGTTGTCCTCCAAGCCTGAGAATGATTTTCTAAAATGTTTTCTTTCTGCACTAATAAGGGTTCAGTAATTTTCTAGTTAAATGGGCATAAAGATCCAGAAGTAAACCCCATTTGTTTTGTGAATTCTTCTAAGCTCTGCGGTGAAAGTGACACTATTTCACATTTTAAATTATGACCCAGTGACACACAGCTTTACTGTGACCTTCCCACAGCTCAGAAAGAACAAACCCTGTCATATAGAGCTGTGCATTGTACAAATCTCTTTTTGTATAGAGATTATGCATTGGTTGCACACAGGTTAACAATAGAAATTAATTGCATAGAATAGAATACTTTCTAAACCAGAAAGGAACAAAGGAATCTTTCTTTATAGGCCTTAAATGCTAAATGCATTATTTTAATGGTATCTTCAGAATCCTTCCATTTGGTTTAGTATTACAATACAATACAATAAATCCAGGTTGGAAGAGACCTTCAAGATCATCGTGTCCAACCTATCAACCAATCCAACCCACCTAAACAACTAGATCATGGCACCCAGTACCCCATCAAGTCTCCTCCTGAATACCTCTAATGATGGTATCCACCACCTCCCTGGGCAGACCATTCCAATGGGCAATCACTCTCTCTGTAAAGAACTTCCTCCTAACATCCAGTCTAAACCTCCCCTGGCACAGCCTGAGACTGTGTCCTCTTGTTCTGGTGTTGCCTGCCTGGGAGAAGAGACCAACCTCTGCCTGTCTACAATCTCCCCTCAGGTAGCTGTAGAGAGCAATAAGGTCACCCCTGAGTCTCAGTCTCCTCCTCTCCAGGCTAAGCAACCCCAGCTCCCTCAGCCTCTCCTCATAGGGCTTGTGTTCCAAACCCCTCACCAACCTTGTTGCCCTTCTCTGGACACCTTCCAGCAAGTCAACATATTCTGGCAATCTATGGGCCAACAGCCATTTGTAAGTAACTGTGTTAAAAATAATTCCCTGTTGTTAGGGTACTGGAATTGTCCATGTTTGTTTCCCTCTTTAAATAAATATACAGTAGTGATTCTCTTTTTTTTTCCTTCTTCAACTCAATTAAGATTTCTTCAACTCAATTAAGATTTCTCAATTAAGATTTTAAGGTCCAGTTTTCACAGTGATAAGTAAATGATTGAGTCAGTGCTATATACTGCCAAGCATGCTGTGGCAAGAAACAGCCTCAAAGGTAGTCTGTGGGAAGACTGCTGTGTTGGGTTCAGATGTTAACAGGAATTTTAAAATGAGGAGGGAAAAGCAGCCTATCACCAGTCTGCTGCTGTGTTCCTTGCTTTATCTTTTCTAGTTTGTGTCTATAAAAAAGTACTGGCAAAGAGTCTTTGTTTCAGAAAACAGATATTGAACCATTTTCAGTCTTGCATTTGAGATCCCAAAGCTACAAACACCAGAGAAGACAGAGAAAAGGAGAAGCACTTCCTCCACCAGTGTCTCATTTCTCAGCTGGTGGCTTGTTTACAGAAGTATTGTTTTCATCTCTGGAGGTGGGTCGAGAAAAGGTAAGAGCAAGTGGTCTGTTTCACAAAACACTGGCCGTGACTGTTTGTAAACACTGGGTTATGCATTCTCCCTGAAATTACTGGATTTTTAGTGTGTCCTTCCATTGCTCCAGCCCCAGAGCAGATTTATTATTAGTGGCTAAGAGAGCTTGCAAGCAGACAGGATTTACAGTATGCCCTTTAAACAGACTACTCAGCTATTCAGTATCAAGAGGCTGAAGCACTGATGTTGCTACTTTCTTTCTACACCAGATCTCTTAGAGCTTTTGTGCCACCTCCTGTAGTAGATTTAAAAACAATAGCTTCAGCTGAAACAAAATTGCTATAAAAATGAAACAAAAAGGCACCAAAATTGAATCAAAATGGGACAGAAATTTTTTATTCCACTGTAGGTTATATGCATTTTGAACGTGTCTAATATACTTCAGGAGGAACTCATAGAAGCTCATTACCTCCTTTGATACTCTCAAATATGCATCTCAGATATACTTAGATACTGCAGAATGAGAATTGCCATGTGCCTTGAATGGACTGCAAAAACCTATCTAAATGGTTATTCAAATGCAACCAGTGCAAAAATGTTCTCATTTGTTAGAAAGACAGGACTGAGACACCTGCTTATCATAGAATCACACAGAATATATCTGGTTGGAACAGATCTGAAAGCCTAAAACTGCCACACTGGTTTTGACAGAATTAGTGTTCCCCTGGTGGGAGATAACATGGGGTTTGAAGATGTAAATATATGAGGATATCTGGCTATTAGAAGGAGGAAAACCAGGCATCAAGTTACAGCTCTGACTTCCCTGTTCACAGGTAGGTTATAAAGCCAGGAATAACGTATGTCCCTTGTGTTAAACCTCTAGTTATACTCTAACACAATGCCTGAAAAAAGCTAACATAAATCTGCTCAGAAGCAGGGAGTCAAGATTTCTGTGCAGTCCAGATGTGAGATGAAGAGCTGTCTGCAGTGAACAGGATCAAAGAAGGACTAAGAGAAGGGTCAAGGACTGCTTCCTCTTCACAAGCTCTGAAGATCTGTTCTCAAGGTCCTTAAATATTTTTAATTCTTTGGCAGAAATAGGTCATGACCAGCTCCTGACATTCCCCCTTACACTTCATCTAGTGGCTTTGGAGAATCCTTGCAGAAGACTCCAAAAATAGCAGGCTGGTATATTCTGAAAATGCTGAGTCTCTTCTGTCCATTTCAGCGATGCTTCGTACAGGCAGCATGGGCAATTCCATTTCATCAGCTAGGTGTTGTTTACAGATCATTTCCTGGCTTTCTCATACCTCTTCTTGACCTTTAGGATATATCCCCTTTGCTACATATAAAAGAAGTCATGCAACTGGCAAAGATCTGAAGAAATATTAGCCAAAACTGGGTGTTGTGACAGGTAGTTCTTCCAATAACAGGTTTGCAACAGAACCACTATGAGGCATGCCCTGCAAAAGAGCATAAAATGCTGCACATCAAGAAAATGCCATTGGGAAAGATCTGCAGCTGTGAGCAGTAATTGGTAAAGTGCTATCATCAAACTCCACATGGTCACATATGCAGAGGGAGACTCATAGCGCATCAAGTGTAAAAGGAAAGCTGTGATACAGGCAGACGTGGTGCCAAAGGAATATTGGTCAATATGCTGAAGCTCCTGGCCAAAGGTAGGTCTGTTCATCAGTCTCCAGGATGTTTGCAACTTTGAAAATAAAAGAAGAAAACTGGAAAAAAGAGAAAATCAGTTGTTTTAGATAATGAGAAAAACTGATACATATAAATATTCCACACAAATGAAGTGCAGATGCTGGAAAGATGGATCATTATCAATGAGTAATACCACGGTGTCAGTGCTCTCACAAGCATGAAAATGATATACATCATCACTAATCCCTATGGATTTATTATGTCACATGGACAGTCTACATTCCTCCATCTACGTCAGGCAAAGGCTGTGGACACTAACCAATAAATTGATGTCCTTCAGTCACAGTGAATGGATGAATGGAGAACACAGATCAGTAACATCACAGACTATAATGGTGGATTAGCAAGCTAAGGCACATGAAATATGTGCTAGTATAAAATATTAAACTGATTATGAAGAGTGGTTCTGCACAACCAACACCAGATGCTTTGATTCTAGCTACTAATCTGAAACACAAGACTATGTCATATATAAGTGTAGTCCTGCACATTGGCAAAGTGCCCAGAGATAGAGAACCTGCAGTAGGATAGTGAATTTCACTCTCTCTCTTTTCCAGATTTAAATAGTAGTAACAGATATTTATTTCCCTCTTAAGTCATTCTCTCACATGCTGAATGAAACTAGGCTGTATCCCTAAAAGGAAATAGTAATTGGGGATTTGGGGAAGAAGAAGAAACATCATAGACACCAAAGAGTCTTTTGGCCTTTCAGGCATCATTCTGTCTCCCAGCAGAGAAAGGGAGTTAAGATTTGTAAGACACCTGGAGATCCCAAAGTGGGTGCAGGCAGAGGCCATTTTTGCTTCATAGTTCCTTGATGAGTCAAGGAATGTAAATTGAGTGTCTTGAAAAATCTCTCTTTGGTGGTACTGGGTATAGTTGTCTAGTCTGCATGTTCCCTTGGACAGGGGACTAACCACTTGGTGTTTATACATAAATCAGCACAATGTGACTTCTGGAAACATTTTACTACACAGGTAGTGTGGGTTTTCCTGAGTGCATTGAGCGATATGTTGATCCTGGAGCTGCTGGGATCACACAGCTGCAGGTAGCTGATTTGCAAATTTGCCCTCATGAGGTACACATTACAGCTTTTCTTGAAAACCTCTCTCTGAGTCTCTAGCAGTGGATACTACAACATGTCCCGGGGTGGGAGTCATCACCATGTTATAGCTGCGACTTTGCCTGCCAACCGGTCATACAACCATGCTATCACTCCTAAAGCTGTAAATCGATTACCATGTAAGCTGGAAAAACACAGGCTTGAGCTCGGCATGCTCTCACCACAGAGGCAAATCCAAGAACTTAAGGAAGCTTTATAGTAGTTGTGTTTAATGCTGTGCCTTTGTGTCCTGAGAAAGCATCCTGAACCCATCTTATGTTTGGAAGAGAAAAGAAAAACCAACCACCCCTGAAACTACTGCACGTGATGACCGGCTTGCCCTGGAAAGTTAGGGAAGCTGCAGGCTAGTTTTAAATTCACCAGCTGGCTACTTAGATGCTTGTTAGTCATATGCAGCCTGTCCATCCATCCTGAAGCCTCCACCAGCTTTATCCATGCTCTTTCCCTTTCAAGAAGTGGATAGATGAAAGGGTGGCACAGGGGCTGCTTGACCCCTCGGTTCTCTGCTCGTAGAGAAAATTGGATCTGACCACACACACACCATCTGGGGGTTTTCATAAGTACATCAAGTGATATGTTGAGCCCAGACCTGCTGATCTCAACACAGAGAGCAGAAATACAACTGATAAACTAGTTGTGAGGAGGTGGCCACTGGCCATGGGGTGAGTGAAGTGGCCCCAGGCTGCGGAGCCCGTGTCTGTTTATTGAGGTGTACATGAATATTGCAGCTCCACTTTCCCACAGCCTGCCTTGCTAAGCCCACTGATTTATCTTTATTTTAACAGGTGCCCTTCTCCCCAGTTGCCTTCCCATCCATTTCAAAGTTGCAAAACTGTTATTTTTCACTCCCATCCTTTTCTCACAGGGTTTGGAGGTACATTTCTCCAGGGCCTCACAGATACGAAGGCCTTCTAAACATTCCATTATGAATTCCCTTTTTGCATTCCCTCAAGAAAAAAGCAAGAGAATCCAGTAACTTAAAAGCAGATATACTTTAGTTCATCAAGATTACTCCTTGATGATGCAATGCACTGTATGTTCAAGGCTGATTGCCCATTGGAATGTGCTGCCCGGGGAGGTGGTGGAGTCACCATCCCTGGAGGTGTTTAGAAAGAGCCTGGATGGGGCACTTGGTGCCATGGTTTAGTTGATTAGATGGTGTTGGGTGATAGGTTGGACTTGATGATCTCAAAGGTCTTTTCCAACCTGATTAATTCTATTCTATTCTATTCTATTCTATTCTATTCTATTCTATTCTATTCTATTCTATTCTATTCTGTTCTATTCTACCAATAAAAATTTGTGAAAATGGAGGAAAACAAGAGTGACATTGATATTGTTTTGTAGGCAAAACTCTAGCACGATTCCAAAAGATCCGCCACTGCTAAGAAGTAAAGCAAAGTTTTAACTTTGTAGATGCAGGTGAAAGCAACAGTCAGTATAATGCCCCATCAAACGCCAAGAGAAGCTTGGGCTTTGTTTAAATCTAGCTTCTAAAGACATTTAAAAGTATTGTGCTGATATTTCTCTCCTGGCCACTGTTCTCTTGGACACTTTTCTCATTTTCAAATTGTAGTTTCCCTGCCTCCTAGAATATATATAAAAAGAATTAAGACAGAAACCTATGTGAAAATGGAGGAAAACAAGAGTGACATTGATATTGTTTTGTAGGCAAAACTCTAGCACGATTCCAAAAGATCCACCACTGCTAAGAAGTAAAGCAAAGTTTTAACTTTGTAGATGCAAACCTATGTTTCTGTCTATCAGATGAGTCAGTGCATCTGAGTTCTTTATGGAATGCCTTGGGTTCACCCTTTTGCATGTGAACAGAACAGGGATCAGACATCTTGTTGTGATGATTTACTTGAAAAGCAGATGGGCTTTGCATTTGGGTGAATGTCAGCCCTCCGGTCTTAGCTTGATACTCCTTTACACTTGCGTGGCAGGCAACCAAAGGAAGGAAAAGAATTGGAGAGATTTGACCTGAAAAGTAGCTGAACCTAAAAATGAGAACATTTCCATTCTGACTTAGAACTCTTTTTTCCCCCACTAGCTCCCTGCAATGCAATTAAAAAATAACCAACCAAACAAAAACCTCCAAAAAAATGAAGAGGACTCCAGAGTTTGTTTGCAGCAAAGTCACTGTCTGATTAGAAGCTCTGACTAAGCAGTTGTAAGAATACAGAATGTTTCTCTTGTTGATTAATGAAAGGAGATGTTCATGGTTCAACAATTCTACACTTGTTTTTCTGTGATGTGACACAATACAAGATCATAGAAGGGTTTTTTGTTTCATATGAAGAAATTGCCTCTTAGCTTACATATGCAAATTTGTTTTTATTTAACCACCATTCATCACCACTTACTGTGCTGTGTGCACTGTGTCAGAGTTGTAATTCCAACCCCACCGGGTGACCTCATGAATGTTTATAAATATGTCAAGGGTGAGTGCCAAGAGGATGGAGTCAGGCTCCTCCTGGTGATGTCGAATGACAGGACGAGGGGCAATGGGTGGAAGCTGAGGCGCAGGAAGTTCCATGTAAACACAAGGAAAAGACTTTTCACTGTGAGGCTGACAGAACACTGGAACAGGCTGCCCAGTGGGGTTGCGGAGTCTCCATCTCTGGAGGTACTCAAACCTGCCTAGATGAGTTCCTGTGTGGTCTGGTATAGGTGATCTTGCTCTGGCTGGGGGGTTGGACTAGATGATATTTCGAGGTCCCTTCCAGCCCCTAACATTCTGTGATTCTGTGATATGATTTTCTTTATTTTCAGATTCTAGCTGTTTTTAGGGGCAGCTATTTGAGGGACCTTTGGAGGTCCCTTCCAACCCAGACCATTCTATGATTCTATTTGCTTTCTTAAGTCTTGCCAATGTTACTGTATGATAACTGGAACCATTTCTCCTTTCATTTTACAGTGCTAGTAGTGGTAAAACTGCCCTCCTCCTTTTTATTCTCTTCTACACACTTTTTTTTTCTCTCTGAATGCCATTTCTTTCCTTCAGACATAAGAAATAAAATATGTCATGTCTTTAAAATCACTCTATTTTGCACAACTTGTCCAGTGATCTCAACTCCCTAATCCTTGCTAGTCTTTTCAGGTCTAGGATGTATTTTCTACTTGTAACACCGGAGAAGGGGAGAGACAGCAGTGTTTGTAAGAAGAGCAAGAAATTTGTTTGTGTCTGAGTTGGCAAGGGCAAGGCTGCAAGCCATCTGAGTTGTTTTGGAAGATCAGATTCTTGACTTGCTACTTGCACCTTGTGATAACGCAGACAGAAATCAATGATCACATCCAGCTTTTCTCTCAGGGTCCCATCCTAGCCAGTGCTCAGGGTGGAATCATTCTGTGGGTTAATCAGCACAAGAAGGCCATTACTCATCCTGGGACGCATTATGTGTTGCCACTGGGGAATTTTGAAAGAGGTATGAGATTGCAGAGAGTTAAATACTGCAATTCATTCATTCACTGTGAATAAAGCTGGATCTTGCTTTGGGAAATGGGAGTTTATTCCTGTCTATGACATGGAATGTTGTTTTGTGCTATCAAATCACTCCAAACTAACTTTTCTCTCTTGCTTACAAAGTTCTTAATTTCTCTGGTGTTCTTCTGTACAGAAGTGTTTACAAATTAGAGCTAAAATAGTAGTCAATAAAGCAATGCTTTAAACATGAAAATTGTTACCTAATGCTAGGAATGCTGAAAAATCCATTTCCAGCCACATCTCAAACTTGACATGCAAAATCAATTGATACTTTTAACATTAAACTCCCTGTGATTGAGTAACCCCTTTTAAAGATGTCTATAATACCAAATACATTCCCATCATTTTAAGGGGTGAAAGGCCGGGAAAATAAATTGGAAGCTATTACAGAGTAGAAATGTGTGAATTATGATTCTGTTTTTAGAACAGTGTTTGAAGAGTGTGCCACTAATAATACATGGAACTGTACATTAAAAAAAATAATAAATAGAGAGATACATGAAATGTAAAAGCTTTCCCTGAATTATCTCCATCCAAGCTGTGCATGGAATGAGAAGGTAGAGGACTAGTTAGATTTTATTACTGGTGACCATACTGTTAAAAGAGAATATCATGAGGACTAAATTCAAATTGCACAGATGTGATTTTCAACTAATTGCTGTTGTAAGCTGGTGATGCTTTTAACATCCTTTTGTGGCTACTTTGACACCGTCCCCCACAGCAAACTCCTGGCCAAGCTGGCAGCCCATGGCTTGGATGGGAGCACACTGCGTTGGGTTAGGAACTGGCTGGAGGCTGAGCCCAGAGAGTGGTGGTGAATGGTGCCACATCCGGCTGGCGGCCAGTCACTAGTGGTGTGCCCCAGGGATCGGTGCTGGGCCCCATGCACTTCAACATCTTTATTGATGATCTGGATGAGGGCATCGAGTCCATCATCAGTAAATTTGTGGATGACACCAAGCTGGGGGCAGGAGTTGATCTGCTGGAGGGCAGAGAGGCTTTGCAGAGGGACCTTGACAGGCTGGACAGGGTGGGCAGAATCCAATGGCATGAGATTTAACACATCCAAGTGCCGGGTTCTGCACATTGGCCACAGCAACCCCATGCAGTGCTACAGGCTGGGGTCAGAGTGGCTGGAGAGCGGCCAGGCAGAGAGGGACCTGGGGGTGCTGGTTGATGGTAGGCTGAACATGAGCCTGCAGTGTGCCCAGGCAGCCAAGAGGGCCAATGGCATCCTGGCTTGCATCAGGAACAGTGTGGCCAGCAGGAGCAGGGAGGTCATTCTGCCCCTGGACACTGTACTGGTTAGGCACACCTAGAGTCCTGTGTCAAGTTCTGGGCCCCTCAATTTAGGAAGGATGTTGACTTGCTGGAGCGTGTCCAGAGAAGGGCAATGAAGTTGGTGAGGGGTTTGGAAGACAAGCCCTATGAGGAGAGGCTGAGGGAGCTGGGGTTGCTTAGCCTGGAGAAGAGGAGACTGAGGGGTGACCTTCTTGCTCTCTACAACTCCCTGAGGGGAGGTTGTAGCCAGGCAGAGGTTGGTCTCTTCTCCTAGGCAGGCAGCACCAGAATATGAGGACACAGTCTCAAGCTGCGCCAGGGGAGGTTTAGACTGGATGTTAGGAGGAAGTTCTATACAGAGAGAGTGATTGCCCATTGGAATGGGCTGCCCGTGGAGGTGGTGGAGTCACCAGCACTGGAGGTGTTCAGGAGGAGACTTGATGGGGTGCTTGGTGCCATGGTCTAGTTGTTTGGGTGAGTTGGATTGGTTGATAGGTTGGACACGATGATCTTGAAGGTCTCTTCCAACCTGGTTTGTATTGTATTGTATTGTATTGTATTGTATTGTATACACAGTCATACCTGTGCACGGGCTCAGCTATTAGCAAATACCTGCTCAGGATTCCGAGACACTGCTACACGATGCAGGAACAGCTTGAGAATATTGGGCTCTGGCTTCTACTCTGCTTTGAGAGGCTTGTTTTCTATTAGTTTTTTGCCTTAATCACATAGCTGGAAGTAGAATTTTATTTGCCATCAACATGCAATTTACATCAATTCTGTAATATTGTTGTCAAACGACCTTCTTAATATGGCAAATCACATATAAGAGGAGGCATTTAAATAAGATCTAAATGTTTAAATGGCTTGAAATCTTAGGATTAATAACGTTCAAAATGTTGACTGTGCTATTTGAGTCTTACAACCTTTCTCAAATGGATCCTTAGTTAATTATCTCTAAACCCAGCCTTTTAAAATATTATGCTGTGTCTAGAGATTGATATTTAACTTTTTTTTTTCTATTAATCATATTTAGTGTTAAGATTTAGAAAGGTAGTCCTCTAAAATTCAGCTGACATTTCAACAATTATGTTGAGACTTTGCATGGATGTATTTTGGTTGCTTAACCCTTCTTGTCAGCAGTTCTGTGTTTTATGCAGACCTTGCTGTTGTGACACTGGCATTTATAGCAGAGTGCATTTATTTTAATAGAACAATTCTTGTCCTTGTAGGTTGAGCAGTTATGATTATTATCCTAAAACAAAGCAGTCTGAATCTGTAATCGATTTATAGGACACAATTTCACCAGCAGACATATGTGTATGCCTTGTGAAAAGTGATGTTGATGTGTATTAAACTGCAGACTTTTTATTATGTAACCATTATATGTGCTTCTCAACTTAAATGGGGGGGGGGGAACCCCAACCAACCCACCAACAAAAAGCCCTGTAAGTCAAAAACTTATTTGTCAGTGGATAAAGCTTGACAGTACAGGCTTAGGGATGACTACAGAAACTGGATGATTTACTCCATGATTCTGACTGTTGAAGGCTCCAGGGAGAAACCTTCTTGATATGGATTAAGGAAGCTGTGGGCATTTAAGCTAAAGCAATGTATCTGTCATGCTGTTTCTTATTGCTTCTTTCAAAACTAAAGAGTTCTTATTCTGGTGCCATTCTAACTCAGCGCTTCTTAGAGTAATATGGGGTTTTTTGGTGGGTTGAAGATGGTGTCAATTAAGATCACTGAATATATGTTACACAGATATTGTTCTCTATATTCAAGCTAATATTTAATTGTAAGGCTGGAGTGCCATGTGCTGTCAGTGTGTCACTTCCATTTGAACAGCAATACACATCCCTTCTTCATTTCTGTGCAGTAGTAGAAATGTTTGATGGCTGTGTCATGCACTGGAAGTAATCTAGCATAAAATAAAGCAGGAAAAGCAAAATGTAAGTTGTCAATAAATTGGCAATGGACAGAGGGAGAAGGAATTGCTCGTCTGGTTCAAGTGCTGATTTCAGTTCATTAACTTGCTTGCTTGTTTGTTTGTTTGTTTGTTAAGAGATCAGAAGAAATAAACTGCAAAATACTGAGCACAAATAAAACCATTCTAAGATAATTAACATTTATATGCCGCTGAAGTCTGGAAAATGATAACCAGTAATATGCAGACATATTAATTATCTTTTTTAGTATTACTTTGCTTTTTCAAGCATTGTCCTCTGAAATGTTTAATGATGGCATCTGAAGGCCATTTATGAGCAATTGATATTACTATTCAAAGCCAATACACAGCCTCGTGGGGTATGAATTGCTACCTTCTTTCTTTTTGCCAGAAAGCAACTCTTCATTATCTATGTCACTATACTTTTTATCACATCTGAAATCGATATCTACTGCATAAAAGAGAGCCTGAGCAATGGGGTATGATTTTGTGTTCTTCTCTCCGAAGCTTTTCCTTGAATGGTGCTCATCGGTCATCTGTGTCTGCCATACAGGTTTTTGGAGATACCAGCTGTATCCTTTCCTAGGAAGGAGGGCAGAGCAGCCTTCTCAGCAGACCACATGTCTTTTTCGCTAGTAGGAAAGGCTAAATGCAATAACATCCTCATTCTGTGAATACATAAATTGATGTAATGTTCATTAGGCCCCAAGGGAAAACCTACAACATATCAAACAGAAGGCTTAGCATAACTTTGTGGTATTTGTATAAAAAGGGCCTGGCTGCACAGTCACAGGTTGGGCCTCTTACTGCTCTTGCTGCTGTGGTAGTCTGCCCCCATCTTCTAGCTCCTAGCAGTCACTTATCTTCTATCCCAAACAGAAGAGCATCCTTTACATTGCCATTTCTTTTCCCTCCCTATGCCCAGAACCACCTCTCCCCTGGGTCTGGTGGGCTCCACATCACCAAGAATTCAGTGCTGGGGAGGAAGTAGAGAGGGTTGCTCTATGAAGGGAGAACACTTCATGGGTGGGAGCTGAAGTCCCCATGGAGGGTATGTGAGCCTATGTGTATGTATGTGCAGGCTACAGCCTCCAACAAGGACAAGAGGAGGGATCCTAAAATCTATATCCAGTTCCTGCAGGCACCATTCCTAGGCCACCTGTTTTTCATGGAAATATTTAGAAAAATAAACCAATTTTGTCCTAAATCAATATAATAATGATTGGTGCTTCTGAGATTGGCCATCTGATGTTGGACAGGATTCAGATTCCTGAGGCCATGCTAGGTTGCACTCAGGGGCACCACAGAAGACTATGGCCTTTTGATTATGTTGCTCACGTAACTCAACAGTTTATATATGCTGTGAGCTATACACACACACACATATATCTACACTGTTGGCATATACCTTGGAAAACAGTACATTCTTAAATTTATGCAGCAGCTAGGCAAAGAGGGAAGTGTGCAGGGAGATGAAATACAGAAGAGGTGCCAGGATTACTCATCCTCCTTCCACTCCCTGATGGTTGTATTTCCCTTTAAGAGTAGACATCAGTAGGAAATTTAATGATTTCCTCACCCCAAGTTTCTATTTTCACATCTACAGGTAAAAGACACTAGCAAGTATATATTTTTTTTAAGTTTTATTGCTCACAAAATACTTCAAACTGACTATCTTTGAGCTACAGTCAGTAGCCAGTTGTCTCAACACTCTTGAGTGCATCTTGTCAGGGCCTATGGACTTGTGAATATTCAATTTGTGTAACTGATTTTTAACCAAGTCTTCATTGACCAGTGGAGAATCTTTCCTCCTCCAGGCTTTCCCTCCCTCATCCTGGGACTGGTCTTAGGAGTTCAGACTAAGGCACAGAAGGTATTCAGCAACTGTGCCTTCTCTGCATCTTCGGTTACCAGGGCTGCCACCTCATTCAGCAGTGGGCCCACAGTTTCCATATTTTTCCTTTTATAACTAATATATTTGAAGATTGTTGACTACTCCTCATAACATCATTTTCCTCCATAAGCTTAGAGATGACATACAGAATCATCTCTTCCATCACCTTTCCAGTGATGAAGGTGAGGCTGGCTGGCCCATAGTTTCCTGGCTTCTCCTCCTTGCTTTTTTTGAAGATTGGATTGATATTGGCTGTCCTCCAATCCTCAAACACCTTACCTGTTCTACATCATCTTTTAAGATGCTGGAGAGTGACTTAGCAATAACCTTAGCCAGCTCCTTCAGCACTCCTGGGTGCATCCCACTGAGGCTCACAGATTTGCATGTCCAGCTTGCCTAAATCATCTCTAACTCAATCTTTTTAGACCAAGAGAGAGTCTTCCTTTCTCAAGACTTTCTCTCCTACCTCCTATTCCTTAGTGTAGGGTTTAACAGTAAAGATTGAAGCAAAGAAGGCATTCAGTAACTTCTCTGTATCCTCTGTTAGGAGGGTACCCACCTCATTCAGTAGTGGCCCCCTGTTTTCCCTGGTCTTCCTTTTGCTGCTAATGTACTTGGAGGAGCTCTTTGTATTGTCTTTGATGTCCCTTGTCAGGCTATCATCATCAAAGAATGTCTATCAAAAAGTAATTTTTAAAGTGAAAATTTAACTTGGAATTCTTTTGTGAGCTTTCAAATTACCTTTGGTGAGAATGGCTGCTGCTTTTAGTCTCATTTCCTGCATCCTATTGTGCCATACAAACCAAATTTACAGATGGTGACCCACCTGCAGAGTCAGCAATAAAAATTCCTGGTGGAAAATGCTGTACAATCACATGGGGAAAACCCATTACTGCTAGCAAGGACTTGTAGTCAAAGACATGACAAGCCTGCAAGTGTGACAAACTATATGAGGGAAAGTGTGGACAGCCATAGTAAAAATGTGGTGTTACAAGCTCAGTTTGATAGCTTTGAATCATTTGAATGTACAGAGTTTACTTGTGGCTCTGACCTTGCTGTGATTAATGCTCAGGTCTAGAACTACAAATGATATGCCTCCTCTGCTCCATAGGAGGCTTCTTCAGCTTCAGCTTTGGAGGGCATGGGCTAACCAATGCATAATTTTAAAGTGGGTGTTGCTTGAGCTAGGGCCTTAGACAGACTTTTGGCATCGAGGTCTGTCTGCTATTCAGTAAGCATAGGAAAAGCGGCAGGAAGCCAAATGTCATGTATTAAAGACCTTGTCTCACTTTGGATGACAACTCTGGAATGCAGTGTTTGGCATATTTCTTGCATCAGTAAAAAGATAATAGAAAATGGTGTCATCTTCCAATAGCTCATGTTGCAACCTCTCTTTAGGGAGGACAAAAAAATGCTGAGCAGGCTAAGGTGTTAACTGCTTTGCTTGGTTGGGTGTTTTGTCTTTTGGTTTGGTTTGGTTTAGTTTTGTTTTGTTTTGTTGTTGGTTAGTTGTTTGGTCAGGTGTTGTTTGGGTGTTTGTTTGTTTGTTTGTGGTTTGGTAGTTTTTTTGGTCAAGTGGTTTATTTCAAAATGCAAAGGGAAACCATGAAAGTTAACAACTATGCTCATTGTTTAACAAGTACCTGAATCAGTTTCCAAGTCCTTGGAGATGATGTGTGTCTGTATAAGTGCATAATTTGACTACAGAGTTTTCCTTCTAGATGTAAACTGAATTTTTTCAAATGCATTGTTTCCTCTATAATTTAGGTTCTGGATGACACTAAATTTGCAATAATGAATCCTCATGACTAGGAGACATAGAGTAAGGAAATATATATTCATGAAGTATACTGGCTTAGTTGATTAGATGGTGTTGGGTGATAGGTTGGACTTGATGATCTCAAAGGTCTTTTCCAATCAGGTTAATTCTATTCTATTCTATTCTATTCTATTCTATTCTATTCTATTCTATTCTATTCTATTCTATTCTATTCTATCCTATCCTATGGAGTTTACCTTACATCACAGTACCCATCAGACAATGTGTAATCTACACTGAACACATGACATTTCTAGCTAAACGTATGACAAAATTTGACCACCTCCAAAGAAACCAAATACTCCATAATGTTAGACCAATGGCCCCAGTCAATGGATATCTCTCCCTAAGCTAGAAACAGTGACTCAGCCTTTTCTAGAGGTGGTTTTCTCCTGGAGGCAGAATGAATTACATCATTGGAAAGTAAGTTGCAGATCAATTTTTTACACCCTGAAAACCCAAATAAGAAAATACAGCTTTTCTGGTTTATGCCCTATCTATAAGAATTTTCCAAAGGCAGTTCAAATGGTGGAAAACATTAGAGAAGAGAATAGACTTACCTCAGCTGCAGCCTGTTGGATACTTTACATCTAGATACTTGGCACCGCTGTGATCTATTGCAAACAGATGGATTTGGGTTTTGAAAACTACCTTAGTACTTCATTTTCATTCCTAAACACATTTCATTTAATGATTAAGGGGCAGGTTAATCATTGATTTATCCAGATTGCTGCAGAAATGAGATGGGGTTGCTATCCAAAGCTTTAGGTGGTAGTATATGATTTTGATATACTGTAAACAGTAGTATAGTAATGTGGTTATACTGTAACTCTAAGGAAAGACTCTTTAGTCATGGCAGACAGAACTGAAAGACAGCTCCTTCTCTTTTATCTCAAGTTATTTGTGCTACTCCAAATATGGTCCCAAAAGATATTTAAAGCTACAATTACTCCATAGCTGGTTAAAATTAAAAAAAACAACAAACCAAACCAGACAAAAAACTCCAAAGAAGCAAACAGACCAAAACCCAGCCAAACAAAAGTACTGCAAAGCAAAGCAACTACAACTCAGTAACAAACCCAGCAGTTCTGGGGTTCATTTTTATTGCTTTTTCCCCCCAAATAATACGTTCTAACTGGCCATGAATTTTTGCCTGATATCTGAGGCTTCATTAAAAAAAAGTGCTTTATCTTTCACATTCATGCTTAAGCTTCTGTGAAAGCTTACACATTTCTAAAATTGAATTCTACTTAAAATGAAGCATAATAGCTGCCCATGAACATTTATCAATTATCAGCTTTTATATTCCAAATGCAGCAATTTTAATCAGTAATTTCTTACTGCCCACTTCCTTTTCTTTAATTCTTCATAATTTTAACCACATTGTGGCAGGCTGACCTTGACTGACTGCCAGATGCCCATGCAGCTGCTCTCTCACTGCTCCTCCTCAGAAGAACATTGGGGAGAAAATGGGCTGAAAAAGTTTGTGGCTTTAATTAAACTCAGGGAGATCATTTGCTAGTTATGAATAAAACTGATCTGACTTAGGGGAAAATAAATGCAATTTACTGATAGTTAATGTATAACTGTATGGCAAGAAACAAAGACAATAAAACCCCATAAAATAATTTCCCCTAAACCTTTTGCTCAGGTTCAACTTCACTTTTGCCCTCTCAATTCCTCTACCTGCTCCTTTACAGTAAGATGATTGGGGAATGGGGGCTGTGGCCAGTCCCTAAGGGCTACCCTCTGCTGCTTCTTACTCCTCTTGTTTCCCCTGTTCCAGTGCATGGGGCATAGGTCCTTCAGAGAACACCCTCCTCCTTCGCTATGGGGTCCTCAGCATGCAGCAGTGTGGACATCTGCTCCACTCAGCAGCATGTCCTTCCCCTCCTTCTCAGCTTGATTCTTAAAGGGTTGCTTCTCAAACTGTTAAAACTCCACACAAACACACACACCCCCCTCCTCAGACACCAGAAAATAGTTTGCCCTTTCTTACACACATTTTGCCAGAGGTGCCAGCAGCTTGGCTGGTCTGCTCAGCTGTGTCTGCAGTGGGTCTGTTGCGGAGCCAGCTGTGTTCAGCAGAGGACAGCCCCTGGCCTTTTCTCACAAGAAGCCACCCTTGCAGTTCTCCTGACAATAAAACCTTGCTACTAGCATTCAACACACACACACCTGATTCCAAGCAAAGCCCTTTACAGTGGGGGATTTTCATGTACATCATATGGAATGAGACATCTTTTTCTTCTTTCACACTTTGAGAACTCTATGCCAAAGTCTAAGTGTGCCTGCCCTTTGCTAACTGCCCATATACTACCTGTCCCATTGCAGCCATAAAGTTATTTTAAAGCTGGGTTCATGTGTCAGACCTCTCAATTCTGTTAATATGTCATGTCAAACCGTTACTCTCTTTGTTTCAGGAATAAGAGAATGAGTAGGGTAACTGTCACCACTATAGCCACTTGCAGCTGCTGACTCCTTTCTCTGCCACTCTCTTCTGTGAAAATTGGTGTTGGCAGTCCTCTGAAGATAGCCAGAGGTGTAGTTAAATGAATTTGGCAGCTATTTTTTGTACAAATGCAGAGGAGGTGTAAGCTTGGCATGAGGTGGTAGCTCCTGTAGAGGGTAAATCTGTGATGACCACAATATCTGTGGGAAAATGGTAGGAGCACCTAGTGAAGGGAAGATGCTGCTGTTGAGTAAAGTGAGGGGAAAGTGGTAGGCTGACTTTCTGCACATCTACAGGACCCTAAGTCTAGAGGCAGCTCCTGTTATTCTAGAGACTGGAGCACCCTGGAAATCACCCACAATTAAGATTCACAGATTCATAGAATTCTGGGTTGGAAGGGACCTCAAGGATCATCTAGCCCAACCTTTCTGCATAAGAATATAGTTTAACTGAGGTGGCCCAGCACCTTGTCAAGCTGGGCCTTGCAACTGTTTAATGCAGGGCAATCCATCACCTCCCTTGGGAGTTTATTCCAATACCTGATAGTTCAATTAGTGATTTTTGATTTTTTGGCCTCCAGTCTGAATCTCTCCAGTAGCAACTTGTACCCATTACCCCTTGTCTTTACTCTAACAAGGGAGTCTCTCTTCCCATGATAGCCACCCCTTAGGTACTTAGACATGGTTATGAGGTCTCCCCTATGCCTTCTCTTCTCAAGGCTCATTTCTCATCCCCCAAAGACTAAAAGTCTGGGATATCATGTGAGATCCATTCTTAACTAACATTTAATGTAATTTTAAATTTTTTTGTTGTTCTTTTGTTAAGTACTACTGACATTTATTCAGTTTTTCACTGTTTACACACACCACTGTATAGATTTCCCTCCCTCACTCTCATTTGCATAAACTGACAGCAGGTCCATAAGATATTCTGACCATTTTTGCCTACTTATAAACGTTATTTTGCACCCTTTCCCCTTATTTTAGAATTGTTAAGATTGTATTTTGATTTCATACTTTTGGGAAAGTATTAAATTAGAAATAAATGGAGGAAAAAAAAATCTCTCTGTATAATTGCTCAATCTCATTGGAATTGCAAAATACACAATAAGTGCAAGTTATTTAAAACCCTTACTAGCTGGGAGAATATAAAATGGGAAGTTAGAATCTGAAATTAAATTGAGAAATATATATAATCCAGTAAAATGCTGCTTTGTGTGTTTTATGTGATACAGATTTCCATCAGGTAAACCAAATTGCCCTTTGCCCTTTCAGTGCTTATAATACACGTGATCCCACACTCTGGACGTGTTATTGCAGTCTGCTTTGCTTGCTGCTTCCCACAGCAATAATATCATGCAGTACTGGCATTAAAATAAAATTCCTTATAGAAAAAAAAAGAATACTGAAGTTCATCATGCCTGAACTGTATTGAAATCAGTGGAAATACCAAGGGATAAATTTAGCTCGGGTGATATGTAGAAGATACATTAATTACCAGGAAACCAAAAGCAAACATGTCTTTATCACTGATTTTGTTCTAAGTGTTTTACAAATGAACACAGTGTCCCCCTTGGAATGAGTATTCCAAAATACCAGATTTATATCTTTGACAGATGAGTCAACAATGGAAATGAATTGGAAATGAATTATGTTTCAATATTGTCCTGCCAGAGTCTTTTAACCTTACTCAGACATACTTGGACTCAGAATAGCTGTTCTTTGTAATAGAGCTTCATCAGAAAAGGAAATCATTAACTACTTGGAGCGAGGCACTCATATTTGGGTGATCGTGTGTGACTCATTTGCATTCTGTAGTGGCATGAGTATGCTACTTCAGTGCTAATCTTAGCTTTCATTTTGTCTGTGACTATGGAAAAAAACCACAAAACCAACAGCCCAACACTCTGCCACCTATTCTTTGAATGTTTCCATTAGTATTAGGAGCAATTAATCATTTAATGTCTTCATATGTCACTAAAAATGTGTATTTGACAAGTCATCTCCTAAATACAGTGCCACTCTATAAAGCCTAAAATCCATCCAGCGCTTCACCTGTTGCTGACTTTATAGTTCAACCGCTCGGAGTCAGAGCTTTTCACATGTGTGTTTCTCTAAAGCTCTGCAGGTCCATATACTTCTCAACGCACAGATTTAGCCTTCAAAATACACAAGTCTGCATTGCTTTATATAGCTTTTCACAATGATATAATATTGGCTGATTGACAGCCGCCTAAACATGAGCCAGCAGTGTGCCCAGGTGGCCAAGAAGGCCAATGGCATCCTGGCCTGCATTAGGAATAGTGTGGCCAGCAGGAGCAGGGAAGTCATTGTGCCTCTGTACTCTGCATTGGTTAGGCCACACCTTGAGTCCTGTGTCCAGTTCTGGGCCCCTCAGTTTAGGAAGGACATCGAGACACTTGAGCGTGTCCAGAGAAGGGCAACAAAGGCTGGGGAGAGGCCTTGAGCACAGCCCTGTGAGGAGAGGCTGAGGGAGCTGGGGTTGTTTAGCCTGGAGAAGAGGAGGCTCAAGGGACACCTCGTTGCTCTCTACAACTACCTGAAAGGTGGCTGTAGCCAGGAAGGGGTTGGTCTCTTCTCTCTAGCAACCAGCACCAGAATAAGAGGACACAGTCTCAAGCTGCACCAGGGGAAGTTTAGGCTCGAGGTGAGGAGGAAGCTCTTCACAGAGAGAGTCATTTGTCATTGGAATGGGCTGCCCAGGGAGGTGGTGGAGTCCCCATCCCTGGAGGTGTTCAAGAGGGGATTGGACGTGGCACTTGGTGCCATGGTCTAGTCATGGGGTCTGTGGTGACAGGTTGGACTCGATGAGCTTTGAGGTCTCTTCCAACCTTGGTGATACTGTGATTTCTTAAATCTGTTCTCTAATAGGGGAATATTCTTTCACCTTCAGTGGAAGCTAAGCGATCTTATCTCTTTGTATTAGGCTAAATGTGCTGCAAATAATTTTATTCATTTATATTTTCCCCAAGGATATTTTTTAGGTTGAAAATAAAACATTTCCAAGTGAGATACAAATTTTCTCAGATTTTATTTTGAGAAATTTTTACACCATGGAGACCAAAATATTTCATTTCATCTTTTTCAGACTGGAACATCTTGATTTTTTTTTCTTTAAGAACAATTTCTTGTTCACTATTTTTTTATAATACAGTAATTCTTAGTGCTCTAGCAACTTCTGAGAAGCCTGAATCACTCTGAAAATTGAGTGTTTCTGTGTTTTCTGACAAGTGTAATGTCAGAATTAAGCAATGTGTTAATCTTAGTGCTTTTTTTTTTTTTTAATTACATGGGTTTCTTGGCTTTTATTCTGAGCAGGGAAAAAATATCCCAAGTACAACATTGTCAGAAATACAATTGGACTCCCAGGTAGTGTGTCTTGAAAATTCAGCTTTATGAAGATAACTGCTTTACAAGAACTGCTAAACTGAGGATTCCTCCTGCGAGCCCATACATGGTAACTACAAAGGGCAAGCATACTCATCTGTGCAGAGAGCACTTGGCCATGTCACTTCATGGTTCAGTGGGACAGTGTGAAACTGGGAGTTGATGGGGGCAAGCAGGTATTAATGATCATGAAAAATACCATCCCAAACATTTTGAATAATACTTTTATAAGAAGTCCCACACTCAGAAACCTTTCAGTGAGCAGCATCCCTAGGCCTTATATACAATAAGACAATACACTGGGTTGAAAGAGACCTTCAAGATCATCGCGTCCAACCCATCAACCAATCCAGCCCACCTAAACAACTAAACCATGGCACCAAGCACCCCATCAAGTCTCCTCCTGAACACCTCCAATGAAAGTGACTCCACCACCTCCATGGGTAGCCGATTCCAATGGGCAATCACTCTCTCTGTATAGAACTTCTTCCTAACATCTAGCCTAAACCTCCCCTGGTGCAGCCTGAGACTGTGTCCTCTTGTTCTGGTACTTGCTGCCTGGGAGAAGAAACCAACCTCTGCCTGTCTACAACCTCCCTTCAAGGGAGTTGTAAAGAGCAATAAGGTCACCCCTGAGTCTCCTCTTCTCCAGGCTAAGCAACCCCAGCTCCCTTTTATCTGGAGCTGGCCACATCCTTGGTAAATGCTGGGGACAAGTTAGTAGCATTTTTGAGAGGCGAAAGCGGTTAAGATGCCTCTTCCTGCCATCACGAAGTTTTTATAGTCATTATAAATGTATCCCACCTTTTTATGCACATTTCTCATGCTCATTGACATCATTATCTTCCACCCCCCCCGCAGTGTGCTACACAAGCATTTACACTCTCTGTTTATTCTTCTGAAGGATCCAGCTTCTCCTTTTTCAGCTTTAATTTCAATATAAGTGAAGAGGACAACATCTAGCAGGATTAAGACATGCTAAAATGCATCTTTGTGTGCAGATAAATATATCTGGTGGGGTGAATCTGTGTGGTCCTTTTATTAGATGGTGGGATTGAACCTTGTGGGATTTCTTTAGCTCCGAGGTGAGAGATTGAATAATAGCAATTCAATCTTCTGGAATATTTTGGCTGCTGCATTATTTTAAGCATAGAAGTTCCTTTTTCCTTTTCAGCAGGAAAAGTGCATAATAGCTAATTAGGCCCTTAGGGATCAATTTTCAAAACAGTGTGCAGGAAGTATGAGCACAAACCTGATTTGTTAATGGGTTTGGTGAACATACCTCCTGTGATTTTACAAAATGCAGAACAACAAAACAGCAACCTTATTGGAGAAGCACATTAAATACAGAGAATGTGTCATCTTCAGTGCACTATATATAGATGACATGCATTAAGACCACAGAGTGTTTCTGTGGTCATGTTTTACTTCCTCCAACCTGTAAACATAATGAAAATACTAAAATATTTTGAAACATTATTAAGGCAGCAATGGGCCCAGGTGGCCAAGAAGGCCAATGGCAGCCTGGCCTGCATCAGAAATAGTGTGGGCCAGCAGGAGCAGGGAAGTCATTGTGCCCTGTGCTCAGCTCTGGTTAGGCCACATCTTGAGTCCTGTGTCCAGTTCTGCACCCCTCAATTTAAGGACATTGAGACACTTTAATGTGTCCAGAGAAGGGCAACGAGGCTGGGGAGAGGTCTGGAGCACAGCCCTATGAGGAGAGGCTGAGGGAGCTGGGGTTGCTTAGCCTGGAGAAGAGGAGGCTCAGGGGGAGACCTTCTTGCTGTCTACAACTACCTGAAGGGAGGTTGTAGCCAGGTGGGGGAATTGGTCTCTTCTCCCAGGCAACCAGCACCAGAATGAGAGCACACAGTCTCAAGATGCACCAGGGGAAGTTTAGGCTCAAGGTGAGGAGAAATTTCATCCCAGAAAGAGTAATTGGCCATTGGAATGTGTTGCTCAGGGAGGTGGTGGAGTCACCGTCCCTGGAGGTGTTCAAGAGGGGATTGGACATGGCACTTGAAGCCATGGTTTAGTTAGTTATGAGGTGTTGGGTGATAGGTTTGACTTGATGTTCTCTGAGGTATTTTCCAACCTTATTGATGCTATGATTCCAAATACACATATAATATATATATATAATATATAATATATATTATCTATATATATATTTAATCCTTTTTCTGAAATGTGTGCAAATCAAGAAGGTGAAAAAAGGAATGTAAAAGTTGCATTTAAAATACTTGCATCCTCTGTAGCAAATACAGTCCAGGCACAGTGAAGTTCTTACAGTTAAAACAAGAGAAAAGATGCAATATTCTGTTTCTATTTTCCTAAGAAAAATCAAGCAACCAATTTAAATAGTGCTTGGACTTCAGTAGGTTGGTGAAGGTTGCAGTTTATTTCAGTGGACTCGAGGTTTTGCCCTAAATGACTTTCCCATTAATGCAAAAGAAAATAGTAACTAAAAAAAATAAATGTAAGTATGCCAGCACCAAGTTGGTGCCTTACCAGGATAAGTCCTTTAGTCAGTTATAGAGGGCTATTTGCTGATTACAAGGCAGTCTAAAGAAAGCTGCTCCTATGTTTTTCTAGTGCCAAACACATCATTGTCGAGTTCACAAATCATGAGTGGTCACACAATTTCAATCCAGTCTCATTAATGTAAGCCTTTGCTTTCAAACACTTGCAGCTTCTACAAACGACAACAATTTCCATCCTGAGTGGAGAAAGATTCGTTGTCTTAAATATTTAATTGTTGAAGTGGCATCTATTTTCTAGAAAGATTAGATTTTGCAGAGAAAAGAAAATATGTGAGCATAGATAATCACTCTAAATGGGTGATTTTATTTCTTAGTGTTTCTGGACAAATAGCCTGAAGTGGCAAGTTTCATTACACTGGAGTATAGATTTGACCAAAGTGTGAAATTTATTCCTTCAGTGTGCATTTAATGGAGCAGTAGAATATTCTCAGAATATTTATATTGTGGCACAGTGTTGGAAAGCTGAGAATGTATATTTGTTGCAGTTACATAGTTCTATTACTGAATATTGAAATTCTGACTTTCAGAATGCCACTTTGAAATGGCTTGTTACACGTCCTTACATTTGGCATAGCAGAAAAAGTGCTAGCAAAAAGGATGATTAACACTAGCTAAAAACTGTGTGACTAAGTGCTGCCTTTAAAACCTTCTACTTTCAAATACAAATTTGTGTCTCACAAATCCCCTGCATTTCCAGCAAAGGTTAGCTAGGATGTCAATCATTACATTGGTACCAGAAAATCAGGAAATAGAGCTTTACTCCAGTTTAAGGGAGGGTCTATTAAAAAGAATGATTACTTCAGCTCTAAAATTGCCTGATATCTGAATAAATACATTTATTTTTTGCTATATGCTTTTGTACATTAGTAATGTCTATATAGAATCTTATCATTAACCCTAAGATTACTATCAATCTTATAATTATAATAATCTTTATTTTTATAATAGTATAATTATTATAATAATAATCTTATAATTAACCCTTTATTAGTTCTTTTCTGCTTTATCTCCTTAACTGCAAGCACTGAAAGACAATCCCCTCTCCTAGGTACACAGACTACACTTGAACTATCTAGGCTCATGGAAACAGGTTTTATTTCCATAGACAGATAGTCAATATGTCTTTCAGGCAGACATTTGTATTTCAAGATGGGAGTAATATTTTTCCTGCCTTAACTACCAGATTTGTAACTGCATTATGTTTAATGACAGGAAGCTACTCTCCTTCAATAATAAGAGTTCTTGCAAGGTCATTGTTACAGAAAAGGTACTGCCTTTGTTTGGGGGGGTGTGTGTGAAGAGTTGCACCATAAAGACAAACACTGCAAGAAGGATAGTCCTTCCCTCCCTACCTTTGCTCCTGTAGCAAAGTTTCTACTCTTTCATACATTTCATCATACCTTACAAATGCATACACCAATTCAATAGAAACAAAAAGATTTCAGTGTCTGAAGCAATTTGCTAACAGATGACTGATCTGGGTTTAGTCTGGAAAATTGCAAACCTGAGATTATTTCTCCTGTTTCAGCCATTCTTTAAGCAGATTGCATGCTTTCTCTTACTGTTCCCAGTGCCCAACGGCATGACCCCCAACATTTCATATTCCTCATTACTAATAATCATCCTATGGTATTGATGTAATGGTTTAGCACAAGGATTAAACCAGCTGCTCCCTTGATGCAAAAGTGAGGGGAGAGAGACATACAAATTTCAGGGCTGAGATAAAGACATGAGAGTCTAATGTAACATAAGATATCATAAGCACAATGCATAATTACCTTAGCTAATAATCTAATTAATCTAATAATGCAATAGACAATTACCTTATCTTAGCCTATTTGCAGAAGTAGTGCAGTAAAATACAGGGCGGGGGGAGGGGGAAGGGGGGGAACCCAAAGCCAGCATGAAACAGGAAACCAAACCCAGCAAACCTGATCTTTTCATACCACCTTTGGCACCTACCAGAGCTGACCTGCATTTTAGACTGTGCTTGTTAAGAACCAATTGATCAGCATTATGTAGTAAAAACAGACTTTAAAAGGCATTTTCTAGCCTCCAAGAATTTCTCACATGACCTCTATATTCTACAGGGTTCATAATTTCCTAAAGTGATAATCAAGCTTCCTGCACTCCTTTGAAGCACTTTTTATAATGGTTCTTGAATTTGTGCTTTGTCTCATACACATAAGTGTATTAGGAAACGCTGATGGGTGCACTCAGATACTTGCCAGAAGGCACCGGTGTGTAAATGCTGTGACTGTGTATGATAAGAGCAGCTGCAGCACCAGGCTTGCTGGGCTGTTGTTAGCACTGAAATCTCAGTATCTTTCAAAGGAATAATTATAATAAAACAAGCATTAGGGCGTGACTAATACTAGTTGTGATCAGAATTTTTGGCAGACTGAACAGCTGAAAGTCATGTTCGAATTTATCCTCCTAATTCAGATTGGTTTACTATAGGAACATTGTAACTTTGGCCTAATATTTATTTATTACTAATGTTTGGGACAAATGGGACCCTGGAGCATTAATTTGCAATGTATTGTACTCACTGTAGCACCTTGGTGCTGATGTATATTGATTATGTTGCCCTTCTAGAAAGACATCTTTGATCAATTAATCACCTAGCTAAGATATTACTCCATAAATTACAATCATATTTGAATGAAACCCACTAATTATCATAGATGAATATTGCATTTTTGTCTAGTCACCTCGGATCTCCAATTTATAGAAACAGTGTTAATGCATTTCTCCCATCACGGAGTTCCATGATAAATACAAAGAGCAATAAAGTCAAGAAAATATTATGAATTTTAAAAAGTGCAAATCAGATGAGAAATTGTCCCATGTCAGCTCATCAGAGTTATCGAATGGCTGACTGTGGATCCTGAATCTCAATCTTCATTCTTTAATAAGACCTGCCAGCAATAAAACTGTTATTTAGTTGGTAAACTGAGGAGTGTGTTAGGAAATAAAGCTTGATGCTTTATACCTTTTAAAGTAGAGATAATGTGAGGATTTGACTAGGAAAGCAGTTGAATCCTTCAGACATTTTTTGTCTGCTTACAACCACTGTTTTTTTGTCTCAGTATATCTGCTACAGTCTATTTCTTTCAATGATTCAGATAAGATGCAAATCCAGTAAAGTATGTTGAAAAGGGTTGGTTGAGACTCAGATACTGGGTGGATGTGGAGTTCTCTTTCACTATTAAAAAATGGCATATATCAAGGATCCTGGGATGCATCAAAAGAAGGGTGAGCAGCAGAACAAGGGGAAGTGATTCTCACCCTCTGCTCTCATGAGACCCCACCCGGAATACAACATCCAATTCTGGTGTCCCCAGCATCAGAAGGGCATTGAAGTGCTGAAGCAGATGCAGAGCAGGGCTGTGAAGATGAGCAGCGGACTGGAGCACCTCCCCTATGGGGACAGGCTGTGAATTGGGGCTATTAAGCCTGGAGAAAATATGATTACAGGGAAGCGTTGTAGAGGCCTTCCAGTACCTGAACAGGGCCTACAAGAAAGATGGAAAGGAACTTTTTACAAGGGCTTGATGTGATGGGACAAGAGGCAATGGATTGAAGTTTGAGAAGGGTAGATTTAAACTAGATGTTAGGTAGAAATTCTTCATAATGAGGGTGGTGAAACACTGGGACAAGTTGCATCCTCCCTGGAGGGTCATGGATACCATCTCCCTTGAGATGTTCAAGGTCCCTTTGAACCCAAATCCATTCCATGAACCTATGAAAAGGAAGAGTGGGGAAGAGATGAAGGAAATTGCTATCTGATCTTTTAGCCAAATAAACTTCTAAAAATAACTCCTTCTTCAATTATTGTATTTTTTTTTTTAGTATCAGCTACATTTTTCACATGGCAGACTGCCAAAACTTATAACTTGAATTCAAGCTGTGGCAGGTAGACCACCTGCGTCATTGCCTTGACTAATGCTACACTTTGTCTCTTAAGAAATCAGAAGGATGTTTTAAGTTACAAAAGATGATATCTGCACCACTTTGTTAGCATTTTTCTTTTTATGAAATGTATCTGTAAAATCTTGTGCATGTGTCATTAGGCACATGGGAAGTTAGATTTAACGTGGCATTCTTAACACTGGCTAAAGACTTAGGATCCCAAAGAATTTTTGTGAATAAGCAATGAATGCAAGCAAAAAAATTGTGGCTATTAGAGTTTGGTTTGAGTTGATCCTGCTCTTTCATACAGCAGCTTTTATCAGAATATCCCAAGGCACAGAGCCCCGTAGGAAAAGACTTGAAGAAAGTGGTCTTCACACAAGATAGCCTTTCATTCCTCATTTACTTGAGTCAGAGCTGGAAAGTCTGCTCCTCAGATTACTTTTGCCTCCTGGAGGCATCTTCGAGGGAAATACAGCCAATGCTCAGAGATGCTACCAGAGGAAGCAGTTCCCTCTTCAGAAGTCTAGTCTTTAAGTAAAGGTGAGAGGGATGTGGGGCTGCAGGACTTGTGCCAAATGTGTGACTGAATCAAAACTTAGGTTATTCTGGTCTATGTTTAAGCAGGTTTTGGTTTACAAGGACTGGTTAATTTTCCCAGACTTAATCTCCAAGAAGGTAAACTGCTGTAGATGCAGCGAAGCAGCTGGCACATTGGTTGCCAGAGAGATGGGAGGTTGTAGAGACATTCTGATTTTTAGATTGCTCTGGCTCCACCTGGAAATGTGAAATGACAAAAATGGCATGAAATCCTGATGTCTTCACCTGAAATGATGCAGATAATTGACTTGGACTGCCTTGCTGGCAGCTTGTCACCTCAGTGCATTCCACAACCAAATTAATCATGCAGCCAGCAATCTGCATCTTGACAAAACTGCACGCCTTCAAAGTACAATGAATTTAAGCATACCCAAGAAACCTTTGGAGCAGGGTATATGTAAGAAAGGCATTCTATAGACAAGCAAGCCATACAACATTTTTGAGTCATCCATTTGGGTGTGTGCATATGTACACATATTCAAAGATTAAATAATGCCCTTATTAATGTAAGTTTTAACCTACTGGAAAGGATCCTAGGGAGTTTGTCTCTGAATTTAAGCTCTTGGGATAGGAGAAAGAATATGTAACATGTGCCTAAGAAGGTTCTCACCCCAGAGGTAGATCCTCAATCACCACAGCAACACAGATGCAGAGTGGGTACTTCACGACATGGTTCGAAACTCACAGTTGACTGCAGATGATAAAAAAGGCAGAAAACAAAAAACCCCAAACATATGGAGCTTTAATATTGCAAAACCTGACAGGATTTTTATTTGCAAGAATTAATTTCTAACATAGGAAAGACAAAGAGAAACTAATTAATTTTGAAAAAGTCATTAAAAACAAATATTTGCTCTCCTACAAGATAAAATGACTATGCAATTAGCCCCAGATCTCATGACTGCCTTGGTAGGAATTACTCCTTGGATTAATAATAGTAGCTGAAAATTTCCTTGCTTTGTTGTAGGGAAAAGTAAAGTATAACTATTAGAATATTGTAGCTGCTGCTGTAAGGGGTTGATTAATCTGTAGCTAAAAACTTGGAGCACACTGATAAATCTCTCTTTTCTCACATTCCGAGCAGGAAGGCATTATCAAAGGTCTTCAGACTATGTAGGGTATAGAAGGCAAAGATGGTTTGAAGCTATGTCATGGAAGTAAACACCCACATGAGAGTATGTTGGAGAGATATCCTACACAGAGTTCTGGAAATCTTGAGAAGATGCTAGCATTGCCAGCTGCTCCACGTATGAAAAGATCAGACCCAGGAAACCCGTCACTAGTTGTTCCTACACAGTAGTGACTCCAATACAGCAAAGAGCTACCTGAGCAACCTTTAAACTGTACACTGGGTAGAGGTAACACTTCAGACCAAGCACCAGGAAGTTTAACATGAAATACTTTGCTGTGATTTTTAAGGCAGAGCTACATATTGCTGCTCCATGAACAACAGTATAGCAAATAATTATAGCAAACCTGGTTCATTACACTGGAAACAATCAATGATGTAGTTAAAAGAAAAATGACAATACCAACAACAACCCCCCAGAAATCAGGACTGTTCTGTCACTCACTAAAGGATGTTATGAAAGAAACAGGTTGCATTCCAGACACAGTTAACAACTCCATTGCTTTTAGTGATTAAATCAGATCAGAATCCAGGCATCATTTTCAGACATATGGTCAACAGAAAAACAGACACAAAGTTATCCACAGTAGCGATTACAAGGGGAATGTTTGTTACTGAGGAAAAAACATATCTGGGAAAGCCATAAACCGGCAAACTGCGTTTTAAAAGTGCCTGTACTTGAAAAATTGTTCCTAAAACCTTCTTATTTTGCAATATTTTTACTGGGGTTCACCATGCAGGAAAAATTCTCTCTAGAAGAATTCCATATGAATTTGCCATCCCCACCAGCATGTCTTTTCCTTTTCGATCTATGTAGTGACGCATTCATCAAGGATTTAGGTGCTGAGATTTTTTTAGCAACCCAGATAACTGCTAAAAACTGCTTTCAGACATACACAGAATAATGCATGTGGGAGGAAGGGTATGGAAAAAGAGCATGAGCCACCAGCTTTCAACCACAAAATTCCACTTAGGTAGCTATGAAAATCTTGTGGTTTGAAAAAAATACAGTAAAAAAGAAATAAATCACATACTACATTTACATTTGAAAAGCAGCTTATAATACTAGTTCATCCTTTGCTTTTCCCCTAAAAGAGAAGTGTAGATGTGATTAAGTACGTGTAGGATATCAGCATTAGTATAAGAGTAAGTTAAGTGGTTCTGGATCAGGAAATGAGATTATAATGAACTCAGTATGATTTCACTGAGGTATAAGAATTTAAACTTGATAATTATTCATAAGAAGAATAGGTACTATGCTAGTATTCTGTTTCCCTAGAGGTGAAAGAGCCTTGACAGGGCTTTTTTGCTCATTAAAAAGCTGACATGACCTTGTTCTATAGGATGTGCTGGCCTCACAAGAAAATATGCAGCCACATGCCACACATGTTTCTCTATTGCTAAGGGATGAACAAGTCTAATTTAGTATAAACATATACCATTAAATCTCTCCACCGCTCTGTTGGACTGGAAGTTTGCTAAACTGTTTTTAAAACCAGGTCTGAATCAGAACTATTTGGCATAGGACCTTAAAATCCAAGTTACTTGTAACCAAAGGCATTTGTCAAAATACCCTATCTGTTTGGAAAAGGAAGTAGATACAGGATAATCACACCCATTGGGCCAGATCTGAATACACTGCAATTGTACCAAGTCCCTTTATTATTGAACAGGTTCTAAATTATTTGATGAAGCTGTTGGAAATTGGATTCCATCTAGACTTGACAGCTGAAAGTATTTCTAATTATTTAATTCAATTTTATTCCTCCTTCCAATGAAATAAGACCTAAACTGACCTTAAAAATGTGGTATTAAAATATTGAATGGATTTGCATACAGACCTGTGGATAGCTATTACTGTACCTAAAATTAATTAATTTGGAGTGGTGACATGTAAGATGTATGCTACAGTTTAAAAAGAATTATCTGGACACTTTATTTCAATTCATCTCTATGCACAAATTTCTTTCAACTTTAAAATATGTGTTAAAAGTCAATTTTAGTGTATAAAAAATCAAGTCATTTTCTTGCCAATTTATATTTCTGTGCTCCCATAGATGACCTTTCCATAGCTCAAAGCAATTTCCTGAGAGGATGCTGTTTGAAATAGACAACATGAAAAATGCTTCCTAGATGATCATCCACTCTAAGCAGATGAACAGGGAAACAAGGAAAAGAAAATAATCCAAGCATTTTGACCAAAATTTGGGAAAATATTTGAAGACAAAGTATAATTAGGAGGGTCTGACCTTCTGCAAACTGTGAATGCTTTTGAAGTGTGCAACTTTTATGAAGTCTTGTGTAGTCAGCCTTAGTTACAGTTTTCCAGCACTATTAATCACCTGCCAAATACCCAAGGGTACGATCGAGAGGGTAGTTTTGGCAGCTGAGTTATGGGCTTGTAGGAGTTTGCAGTGGCTGTTCTTTGTGCCCTTTTGTCTGTCCCCAGACTACCTGCCCTTGCTACGTCCTGAGCATGGGATTCCCAAGGAAATGCACAAAGCTGGCAACAGGGGGAAATGGATGCTGGTGTTTATTAGGTGCTGTCAAATCTGCCTCTGCTTCTACTAGATATCTTAAAGTACTGATGCAGGGTGAATTTTGTCTCTAGGGCTTTGGACTGAAAGACTGAACTGAACATAGAGATTTTGATTCCACAAATACACTGTACATAGAATATTGCATAGGAAAACTGTGTATTTACAGTTCATATAATTATATAACCAAGTCATTGAGAGAGAGCTATAATCTTCCTGAACATTAACACTTATGGCTGATATTTAAGATATCATGGGATTTGAAGGTGGCAAACAATTCCAAAAGCTGTGGGGAGGCAAAAACACATATTTTGTTAATGTTGTTTAAAGGACTGTTTATTTTTGCCTTTTTGTTTGCCTCCCCATTTACTTGCCTCTTCTGTACTAAGATTATTTAGCACTGCTGTGGAAAACTGACTTGCAAGTACTAACTCTGGACTTTCTCACTTCTCTTCCTCATTTGTCTTCTGTTTTCATTTTTTTCCCCATTTCTGCTGTAATTATAAAGACATTTTATTATCTGGCTCTACTTGCACTAGCAATGATTGTGCAAACGTCTTCTGACCATCAGTCCTGATGCCTATTTTATTGCAGCATTCCTGTTTCAGATTCAATATTTTCAAAAATATGTTTTCCTTCTAGGATGTTCCCATATCAGTGGCACAATTCCATTTTCAGGCATCTGTATTTGCTTACTTTATTTTAATGTGGAAGCAGAGATTTGAAAGTCGATGATGGGACATCCATTTGTTAGCATGAACTCTCACAATTGTAAGTAACCCCTCTTTAATTCATTATAACTGCTTCTGGGTAGAACTAGTCAAACTTCTATTCCATAGACAGCAGCAGCATCTTAATGTTTGTTCTGGTACATCACTAACAAAAAGGTGAATTCATGATCTCTCTGACACAAAGAAAACTCTGAAGAGCTGAAGAGAATTTCAGTTTTCCTATTTTATATATAGGATATTCATGTTCTCCAAATCAGTCTGAGGTACTCAGGATTTTGAGGTCTCCTAAACCTAAGAAAGTCTGCTGATTAGAGAAACCATAAGGGTTGAAGTCTGGCATTCCAGATATGATCTATACTCAGCTGTTTCATTATTTTGGATGTGTTCCAAATGGTTGCCAAAAGTGAAAAAATACCAAAAAACCAAACCCCAAACCAAACAAAAAAAACCCCAACCAACCAACCAAACCCAAAAGTAACAGAAGATAGTTTAAGTTTGTCATTACTGCTGACCGTAACCTTTGCCATGCCGTTGTTCTGTGAAGTTTAATTTGCAGTCCCTTGGTGTTGCTGAGTATGTTGTGTTCTAAGGGCAGCAAAAAACCCCAACCAACCACATGGACTACATTTAGCCAGGTGAATCTTTCCTTTCAAGAGAGACATTAGTCTGTGTACACTCATACATTTCAAATTGTGTTTTGAAAATTGCTGTTAACGAATTCCATATTTTTATGGCACCAACTAGAGTATATCTATACCTATATACATTTACCTTTCTTAGCAAAATTTTAGGCCTTATATATGTATTTCTAGGCAAGATTTCATAGTGCATAGGCTAGCCTGCTATTTCAATCCATTGCAGTGAGTACTGTCTTGTCAAACATCAAACAAGTCTGAATAAGACAATCAATGTAAATTAAAACACAATAGTTTAGAATTTAGTCTCCAGTTTTATTTTTAGTTTTTTTAATAAAACTTATCCTTTTGATCTGTTTCCAAACTAGACCTTGGAGGCCTCTGATAGAAGAAGAATAATGTTCTCCTCATTAACATTCATTAAGCATCAGTTATTAGAAGACCTAGCTTGCTAATAATACCTGCCAATTGACTGTTCTGGTATAAAATCTTGCATTTATGACATTTCAGTGCAGCAGAATGAAATTTATGTAGACTGTGTATTCCTGCAGTATCCTTACAGAGACTTCTAGAGGAACAGTACCAATTACAGTAGTCTTATGTTCCACTTTCCTCACCAAGAAATGACAAAGCTAGATCCTCAAAGATGCTCAAGTCCCTATTGGTTTAATTAGATATTGAGAGGTCTCTGTTGCTTGCAAGATGAAATATATGTACTCCATCTTCAAACCATGAGGTTCATATCTTCCAGTATTCTGAGTGTAAAGTAAAAAAAAAAAAAGTACAAAGTAAAGTAAAAATTAAAGTAAAAATTAAAGTAAAGTGAAGTAAAGTAAAAATTAAAGTAAAGTGAAGTGAAGTGAAGTGAAGTGAAGTAAAGTGAAGTGAAGTGAAGTGAAGTAAAGTAAAAGTAAAAAAAAAACCCTACTGAATCACGAAGGGAATTTGCAAGACATCAATAAGGAACAACATGGATTATCAAGGAGTTTGAGTTCTCATTAGTGAAGAATGTGAAGATACTGAAGAAGGACAAGTAACATGATGAACAGTATTTTCTTCCATGAATTAGTGCTGTTGCAATGCAACTCAGCGGTAGTAGCACAACAAAAGTTCTGCAGTTCTTCTGTCATGTAGTGGTCAGGGCAGTTTCACACTCTACCCTTCAGTCTCAATGTTGCTGCATCTTTTGTGTGCCTGTTCAAACCTCCAGGCTTCTATCTCATGTTTCATACTTGGCTTGAGCCCTTGAATAAGGAAAGAGATGTTCTAGAGTACTGCCCATGTTTAAAGCTGTCTTTCCATATAAAATTGTGCAGCTTATGCCTTTACAGCCCGAAGAGCACTATAGACTTGATTCAGCTCCCAAAGTCAGCAAAGTCCTTCCCGCAGCTTTAGCAAGAGTTAAGTATCTACAGATGATGAAATTTAACAAGTACAATGCTGTAGCTAGTCTAAGTTTTCTTCTACATACACAAACTGGCCACATATAAATGGTGTCCTTTGCAGCAGTGAGATGTGCAGTGTGCTGCACCCAGGAACTTAGCTTTGGGAGCGTTGCAAAAAGGATATCAGGAACAATTTATTAAGAGTACTTGCCTTCAACAGGGTTCTTCGGCTGTGAAGTGGCAATTTAAATAATATTGAAATTTGCACATAAATACAGTTGTCTGCAAGATGTTAACATTTGAAGTGTGGAAAAGAAGTATCATTTCTAAAAGTACAGAAATGTAGGGATAAAAAATGAAGTAAAATAAAATCTATTTCCAAAAATGTTTTTAGTATAATGACTCTGTTGCAGGTTTTTTTTCAACCATAGCAAGTTATCAAGTTAGTCATCATATGTGGTTATACCAACTTCTTGTGTAACAGTGGCTGTGATTTTTTAAACTATTAAAATGGTGCATTTTATAGGTGGTGTAGCTGACTGATTTTAAATGAGATGTAATCATGTTAAGTAGGGTTTTTTTTACATCTGTCACTATGGAAGTCTTGAGGATAGATTGTCAGGTGAACAAAAGCAGCAGCAAAGCATCTTGCCAAGGAGAAATTTACCTTTCAGCGAGTGGCCACTTCAGAAGTGTGCTGAGGAGGGGCTAGTTTTGAGGCTGACTTTTCTTCTATACTCTTTAAGTTAGATAAAATTCGAAGTCAACTGTCCAAGTGTTGTGGTAATACAGAGATGATGACCACGTAGAAAGACTTCTAAGCACTCTGTGATAGATACGCAGTGCTTTGTGTCTCTCCCATTTTCCAGTGAATGAAGACCAGAGCATATCTGTCTACACATCACTTTGCATGTATACCTCTTACAATACAATACAATACAATACAATACAATACAATACAATACACCACCAGGTTGGAAGAGAACTTCAAGATCATCACGTCCAACCCATCCACCAATCCAACCCACCTAAATACAATACAATACAATACAATACAATGCAATGCAATGCAATGCAATGCAATGCAATACAATACAATACACCACCAGGTTGGAAGAGACCTTCAAGATCATCATGTCCAACCCATCAACCAATCCAACCCACCTAAATACAATACAATACAATACAATACAATACAATGCAATACAATACAATACAATACAACCCACCTAAACAACTAAACCATGGCAAAAAAACCTTTATCATATATCATTTTATACAGAAGGTATATATGTACACTTATGTGCATTTATACATAAATTAGGTGTGTGTGGGGTTTGCATAGATGAAGAAACTTCATACGAGCATGCATAGAAACTGCTTTTTTTCCACTAATGCGGAATTTTTGATTGTTATGCTGTGCTTCTTAATGTGGACCTTTTTCTGTAGTAAAAGGTTAATTAGTTGGGGAAATGAAATGCAGAAAACTATCATGAATAAGATGCTATTGTCTTCCCTTTTCTGCCTGTCTCCCTGACATTTTTTCTAGAACACAGACTCGGAAAGGGCAAAGGTGCCTCTGTAATTGGTCATTCCTTTATGAACTGCACTGTCTCGATTCATAGACACAGTGAGAACTAAATGGATTTCATTTCCCTATGGAGTATTACAAGCTTCAGAGGGCCTTCAGTTTATTTATTTAATTATTTTCAAGAGTAGTGCAATTGGTTTCTAACTTTCCTTCAAGTTGCTTGCTAGGAATGTGTAGGTGTAAATCATAGGCTTTTCTGGCTGCCTCTCAGTAGGTTTCACCAGCAGGGTACTTTCTCACTCCACAGACTTCATCCACCCCAGCAACTGATCAGAGCGAAGCAGGTAATCTGTGTTAGCACACTGAGCTTGATACTGTGTCAGTGTCACTGCATTCCTAGAAAACTTAATATCCAGCTCTTTTCTTTATGTGTTCTGTAAAAAGCGAAGTTTCATCACCCCAGCCATTTTTTGCCCACCTGGAACAAAACTGTGTTAAATGTAATGAAAATGATGAAAATTATGGAATTGCTTATAACCACAAAGCATGTATGAAGCAGAAACAAAAGTTGGCTTATAACTGACAGAGCTAATACCTGATCAAATTTATGTCAACAACTATGTCTTTGAACATGCAGACATGTAGAAACAAAAATGTAGGAAACAGACAAACTTGCCCACACAGAGGCACCTCATGTTTAGTTTTCAGTCTTTAAATCTCTTGCCTTCACCTTCGCTTCTTATCCAACCCTTTTCAGTTCTTTCCAAAGTATTGCACTCTGTCATCAGTATTGCCTAGCTCTATCAGGGTGTTAAACCAGAAGAAACTGAGTTTTAGTTAAACATTAGACCATTTGACTGGTCCTAAGGCTTATGCATGCCTGTTCTTAACACTCTGAAATCCTGCTTTCCAAGCGCTGTTTTCATTCAGCAGAGGAAAAGAATTAGGATTAGATTTCATCACAATTCATCTGGAATTTTGAATATTGAATGTTCATCATTAAAACTTCCCCAAAAAAAAATTGAATTCCAGATCTTGTAATACTCTTGGAATTAATTAGTGAATTTACATAATTAAAAACTATTTTGTGAAATCCTAACTTGCTTCTAGACAGTTTAAGAACAGAATTTGAAACAAGTTTTTGTACAACTTTTTTTTAATGCCTCAAATTTTTTGGGGGGTTGTTTCTTCCAGTATATATGGCAGCTAAATGTTGATGGCAGCAAGATCATTTTTAGGTCAAGATATTTATATTCTCTGCTTTTGTGTATGTTCAAAGTTAGTGGGAGATAGGCAGCAGTGCTAAGTAGCAGCCAGCAGCTCTTTCTGACAAACTTGGAGCAAAGCAAAATTTCAGTCTCGGGGCTTTGGAAACAGGGCTTCCTACTCTGCCTGCTTCCTAAGCATAGACCTGAGCAAAGAAATGGCACTGCAATGAAACAGTCAACCCAGTGGCATGCACGTATCTATTATGGGGTGCATGACCTTGGACTAGTCAAGGCTCATGACACTCCTGTTACCTTAGGATGCATCCTTAAGAAACCATAATCAGCAATTCTAAAAAGACCACATTAAAAACCCTCACCACGAAGGAAACATAACCTTTGAATTTGACATTATTTCTTTTCAAGAAAAGACCTTTCTACCTGCAATAGAATGAATTTGCCCAAACTCCTTCCGACTCTCTACTGTGTAATTCTGATAGGCATGTGTACAGGAAAGCAGGAAACGTTCTTTAGCTTGTTATCAAATGAAACAAGGTTAATTAGTGGCTAGAATAGTGTCAGCATTTCTTTCACTCCATTATATCTTATGACCTGGTCTTTTTGCTTCCTTTGTAAGATTCTTCAGTTTTAAAAAAGGAAAAACTTTTGCTTTTTTAAAGTCACTAATTAATGTTTGTTTAATATAGAGAGTAGGGTTCTGGGTTTTCTAATTTTCTTTATTGCCCATCACACAGAATCACAGAATTACCCAGGTTGGAAAAGACCTCAGAGATCATCAAGTCCAGCCTGTCACCCAACGCTACCTGACAACTAAACCATGGCTCCAAGTGCCACATCCAATCTTTTTGCTGAATACCTCCAGCGATGGTGACTCCACCACCTCCTTGGGCAGCACATTCCAATGGCCAATGACTCTTTCTGGGACAAACTTTCTTCTCACCTTGAGCATAAACCTCCCCTGGTGCAACTTAAGCAAAGTTAAACAAAAGCAAGCCATGGCATAATATGCAGTGTCTGCAATGTGAGTACACTTGTGCAATATGGCTAGTGCTAAAGGTCACTTTTTTATGGAATCATACAATAATTTAGGTTGAAAGGGATCTTAAGGTCATGGAGTCCAACCTCACATGTTCCAGAAGTCCATCTTCTTGTTTGTTTGTTTGTTTGTTTTCCTCAGAATGACTTTCAGATTAAGACTTGAGTTTATTATTGCTAGTTGAAGCTATTCAGCAGTTGCCTTCCATCCATAGTGGAAGAGATTTTCCACTGAAATGTAAAAAAGGAGTGCATTACCTCAATTTTAAATCTGTTCTATTCTATAATCTGTTAACAAAGAAATAAATCTAAATGAAGATGTATGTGTGGAAGCCTCATTTAGATTTTTTTCCTGAATAAAAGGGATTTACTTGAGCTTTCTGAGGCAGTTAATGTACTTTTATTGGGGTTTGCAGCTAAGCTTTTCCGCTCTTTCTAGTTGGGATCCTTTGTCTGGTATATTCTTAATAAATTTCACATGCACTATTCAAGAATTCAGGCAAGTGGCTCTCCTTGTAAAGAAAATAAGTTTTCTTTGCAAACTGGGAGCAGCAGTGGTTCTGTCTACACTTTGCTCACAGCCTGATCCACTAAGGACCATTACCAGAACCGACCCCAAAACTGAATCCAAAGCAGAACGGCACACTCCAGCTCAATTATCAAAACCTCCACACAGAAACTCCGAGTAGGCAATGGTTATTTCACTGATTTCTTCTCTGCAGACAGTCATGAAGTGTAACTAGTAAGGAGATGCCTACCTGTAACTGCAAAGTTGAGGCACTGTGTTAACATATTGTTCAGTGGTCATTATGCCTGACACTTAAGCAGTGTGTTTGCTCCTCCTCAGTGAAAGGAGAGATCACTTGCAGCCCTGGCACTGTCAGCTCTTCTTGTTGCTGTGGATGACAACTGCAAATTACTCATACCTTTTTTTGTCCTTTTTTTTTTCCTTCCCCATTTTATCTCCTACACAATTCTGGCTCCCAAATCATCTGTTCTTCAGTCAAGCTAAAAATAAACCTAAAGATCTCTTTGCAACTTGGGGTCTCACAAAGAGAAGAAATGCTCTGGGAGCATTCACGTTCATGTTTTTGATGCTGCAGCATATGAGACAATAATTAGCAGCCCTCTGAACCAAATCTTCATTCACTCTGAATCAGAGCTTCATTCCAATAGATGTTTTAAGCAACCAGTCTAGGCTTCAGTTTCTGTCCAGGAGTATATATGGTAAAAGCTTAATTCATTGAGTTAAAAACTGCTGTCAGTAACTGCAAAATGCTCAAAAGAACTTTAGGTAAGATTTGGAAAATTTATCTCATAATGAAAGACTTCAGCAGTTCTTGCTCAGTGCAGAGAAGATTAAAGGTTGTAGATTACAAATATGCATCATGTAATAGGGCATTGACCTATTGAGGCTAAATAAAGTGAGAGACAGAGTAGAAAAAGTAAGATGCATGACTGAAAAGTGAAGTTTGAAAGGAAACAAACTGGTGATAATACGCAGTTGTACAACATCACTGAGGAAATAACTATCTGCTGCTTCACAATTAAGATTGCATATGGGTTTAAAAGATACTCTCTCTGCCATCTGAAATTTATTTACCTTTGTATCTCCCAGTTACTTGGAGAGGAGAACATTTCTTTGTCTGTGGGAACTGTAGAAAAAGATCTGTGGCCAGCTTTAGACAGAACAGTTACTAGGAATTTAAAAATCTTTGTGGTACCAAATGTCTTGAAGTAGCAGAATAAATATTAAAAGGTTTTAGAAAGTGCATAGCTCACAGCCATTTTGCCTGGAAAACCTTTTCATTTGTCGTATGACAATGTCAAAACAATGTCTGTTCAAAAGCCATAGGTTTAAAATGATAGATCACAGACTCAGAGAATAATTAAGATTGGAAGAGACCTCTAAATTCATCAAGCCCAACTGTCAACCCTACACTACCATGGCCATTAAACCATGTCCTGAAGGGCCACATCTACACATTGGTTTAACATCTCCAGGGATGGTGATTCCACCACTTCCCTGGCAGATTGCTCCAATGCTCGACCACTCAGTCAGTAAACAAATCTTTACTAACATCCAAACTAAACCTCCGTTGGCACAGCTTGAGGTCATCTCCTCTTATCCTATCACTAGTTTCTTGAGGGAAGAGGTCAACACTCACCTACGTCCACCAACTACAACCTCCTTTCAGTTAGTTGTAGAGAGCAGTAAGTTCTCCCCTCAGCTTTCTCAAGACTAAATACCAGCTCCTCCGGCTGCTCCTCATAAGACTTGTTCTCCAGTCCCCTCATCAGCTTTATTGCCCTTCTCTGGACCTGATCCAGCACCTCAAGGGATGGAGTACTGGTAATGCATTACCTTCAAACCTGCCAAAAAATCCAACAATAAGATTTGTTTTTCCCAATCTGTAAGGGATTTATATTTTGAATCCTTGGCAGTGTGCAGTATTACATGTGATTATCTCTTAAGAAACACTAAGATACTGAAAACAGACAATACAGATACAGATGTGCAGTTTGATCGTGGGATCTTACACCATCCTCTTAATATATAGGTAAAAAATCATTCATTTAAATATATACATATATATAATCTTACTCATAATGAGTAACCAACAGAAGATTACAGGGCCTTGCACAAAGTAAGATGCTTCTCTGTCTGATTAAAAATGATTGATAAACATAGCTGATACATTGATTTTCCTTCTGAGAGAGTTAAGAGATGTATTCAGTTTCGAGGCTGTGTTTAGGTCAGATTCACTGCTCTGATTCCTACAGGAGTTATTCACTGACTGCAGTATCTCCCAGCTTGATTATAGGATATAGGACTCAGCTTTCTTTACTCTTTCTTTAAACAGAATGTCTTGGGGAAAGGCTGTGTTTGTGTTTCTAAAAGCTGAAACATATATTGAAATGGATCTCTCAGTCTAAATGATTTTGTTTGCAATGCTATTTCTCAAACTGTAGGTTTGTTTCTTACTTATATTTATGTTCTCCAAGTACTTCAAAGCTTTTAGTTTTGCTTCTGTGGTGCTTACCAGATGATTTTCTCAAACTAAGAATTGCCAGTCTGAACTCACTAATGGCCACAAAGCAGCAGGCTCACTCAGATCTCTCACATTAAGTGGAACCTGCTAGTTTTGCCACCTTGCAGGGACTTTTTCATCCAAATATTGGATGGAATTTTTGAATATGAGAAAAGATTGGATGACTTTTTTTTCCCCCCTTTTACACTCTGTGCTTTCTACTGCTTATATTGCAACATGCAGGCAGTAATAGAAGCAAACCTTTCCCTAGTGATTTTCATGGTTAAAGAAAAAGTCACAAGACACCAAACTCTATGGAGCAATAAAAAAAGATCACCTACTGACATGGTTTCCTCACATTTCCACCATAATTTTTAAATGTTGGGCTAACAAAGCAATCAAGTTGTTCATATTTTTCTGCCTGCAAGTTTGGTCTGAATAGGAAAAGAGAAATGCATGCAACCTCCCTTTTCTCCAGTGGGTCATTATGTAAACTATAGAATTGATCTAGCTACAGTGTCCAGGTGGGACAGCACCTCCTTGCTACTCTTGTAATGAAACCTACTGATTCTGGACATCTCAGAGTCACCACACTTATACTTGCACAGTGAATGCAAGTGTATTTCTGTCTGTGAAATAAAGGTAAGACAGAAGTGCACCAGCCCTATTAGGTGTAACTTTGACAGAGCTTTCACTCAATTAAAACCATGGCAAAATTAAAGAGGAGGAGGAAGACCTGCCATAAAGAAAGAGAAAATAATTGCAGCACTGTTCACTGAGGAATGATAGATCAGCTTTTCCCACCACTAATTTTCCTTTCTGTGTCTACTAACAGCCTCTGAATCCTACTAATTGCACCCCTTCATTCCTTTTCTAGAGCACCTTGTCACGTTGGCTTCGCTGGCTGTCTTTTTCTCTCTTCTCAGTGTATTCACTGACAAATGATGAGATGCTGAAGTATGAAGAAATGCATGCTGCACTATGTGAAATCTTCAGGTTACTCAAATTAGCTGGTTGAGTGTGGAAACTTTTTCTTCTATGTGTTGCTCCATTCTGAGGAGCAAAAGGGCTTGTACAGATGTGGTCAGACAGCATTTCTGCACAGTGGCTAAGATTTGTATCTCCATTAACTTTTTACAAAAGGCAGCATTGACTTTTTCTCTTATCTCATTCTGTTATTTACAGATCTCTTTCAAGGTAAGAAAAAGGGATTATAGCAATCACATTTGCACACACTTCCCCCACACCCCTCACACCTCCCTTTCTTGAAAATACATTTCTCATTTCAGATTTAAGACACTAAGTACTTTGATTGTCTGGACCCTCAGGTGTGAACTTTGTGGCTTTTATGAGCTACAGTTCTGTCTTTGCATGAAACTCTCACTTCTCAAGGTCCACATGTTTATTTTCTGCAGTACTTTAATTTCTCATCTACAGGTTGAATGTTGGCTAATGAGCAAAACCTGGGAGTAGCATTTGCTTTGATGTTTTCAGCAGACCATTGACAGAAATAGTTCCCATTGTCTTTCTGACACTGTGAAAAAAGTTAAAATATGCATAGAAAAAGGAAACCTATTTTCCTTCCACCTTTACCTTTTGGGAATTTCCTATGCATAATGCTTTTTAGCATTTATATCTGACCTGTTCTTCATACAATCAGTATGTGGAATGATCAATGCTTTTTGTTTGCTTCCAAGACAGTTTGTATGGCTGTCTTTCAACATTAAACCAAATCCAAATAATAGGAGGTAGAAACCATTCATCAGTGATTTTTGATGCAGTGTGCCCAGGCAGCCAAGAGAGCCAATGGCATCCTGGCCAGCATCAGGAACAGTGTGGCCAGCAGGAGCAGGGAGGGCATTCTGCCCCTGTACACTGCACTGGTTAGGCCACACCTAGAGTACTGTGTCCAGTTCTGGGCCCCTCAGTTTAGGAAGGAGGTTGACTTGCTGGAGCGTGTCCAGAGAAGGGCAACAAAGTTGGTGAGGGGTTTGGAAGACAAGCCCTATGAGGAAAGGCTGAGGGAGCTGGGGTTGCTTAGCCTGGAGAAGAGGAGACTCAGGGGTGACCTTGTTGCTCTCTGCAACTCCCTGAAGGGAGGTTGTAGCCAGGCAGAGGTTGGTCTCTTCTCCCAGGCAGCCAATACCAGAACAAGAGGACACAGTCTCAGGCTGCGCCAGGGCAGGTTTAGGCTGGATGTTAGGACGAAGTTCTATACAGAGAGAGTGATTGCTCATTGGAATGGGCTGCCTGTGGAGGTGGTGGAGTCACCTTCATTGGAGGTGTTCAGGAGGAGACTTGATGGGGTGCTTGGTGCCAGGGTTTAGTTGTTTAGGTGGGTTGGATTGGTTGATGGGTTGGACACGATGATCTTGAAGGTCTCTTTCAACCTGGTGTAGTGTATTGTAATCAATTTCTCAGGTCTGTATTTTGTGATATCTTTTTACTGTAAAGAAGAGCTAGGACTCTGATTCAAGTTTATCACACACTTGCATAATTTGATCCATATACTAGGAATACCATAAATATTCTCTGTATAATTATTTTGGTGTCTGAAATAAGAATTTGTGTAGGATTCAGGGAGCCTAGCATATAGCTCGCTTTCCCTTTGTATGTACACACACACACACTTATGTTTATGTTGATGAGCAGAGGGCTGGAGCACCTCTCCTATGAGGACAGACTGAAGGAGTTGGGGCTGTTCAGTCTGGAGAAAAGAAGGCTCTGAGGTGACCTAATTATGCCCTTCCAGTATCTGAAGGGGGCCTACAAGAAGGCTGGGGAGGGACTTCTCAGGCTATCAGGTAGTGATAGGACTAGGGGGAATGGAATGAAGCTGGAGCTGGGGAGATTCAGGCTGGACATGAGGAAGGGATCCTTGTGGTCCCTTCCAACCCTGACTGAGTCTGTGATTCTATGTTGATTTTCTGTCCAATAAGTTTCCCAGGCTGCGCTGTAGTGACTTGCCTATCATTTATTTGTCATCAATATAATGTTTCAGGAAATGATTTCCAATTTCTTAGCCAGAGCTGTATTGCAATTTGGAGTCAGGCTGTAGCACAAAGAAAGGATTTCTTTTATCAAAATGAACCACAATGCAATAAAAACACAGTTGCAAACTTATTTCATAATTTCTCATACTACTAGGAGAAAATCTACTTTGATGATCTTCAACTGTTTTATTAAAATCCTGAAAGCTGAACCTCAGAATTTTGTGCATGCAAGGATGATAGATTGGAAATTGATGAAAGTATCTTTTTATACAATACAATACAATAAATCCAGGTTGGAAGAGACCTTCAGGATCATCGTGTCCAACCTATCAACCAATCCAACCCACCTAAACAACACATACTTCCAGTACCCTAGACACTTCCAGTTCCAGCTGGCTCCAAGCAACCCACAGGGGGGCACAGCTGAGCCCCACAGCCATGATGGAAGTGCCTCAGGGAAAGCCTGTGTAAAGAAGGGCAAAGTACTGCCTATCAGTTAGAAGCATGGAGAAAATGTAATTAATCACCCTTTGTGCACTGAGGTGAGAGGAGGAAGGGGAGGAGGTGTTGGAGACATCCAAGCATATATTCTCCTACAGCTCCAGGTGACTTCATGCCAGAACATTTATTTCCTGCAGCTACTGGAAAGGACCATGATACAGCCCATGGAGGAGCCCACAACAAAGCAGATGGATATGTCCTGGAGGAAGCTGCAGCCTGTGGAGGACTCCATGGAGAAGGAGGATCCTGTCAAGAAAGGAGCCCACAGAGAAGCAGTTTTTCTGGCAGGTGCTGTGGCCAGACCATTCTTGAGCAGGCTGTTCCTGATGGGGTTTGCATGGTAGGGAGAGGACTTACACTGAAACAGATCATGAAGAACTGCAGTTTGTAGGAAGGATCCACACTGGATCAATTTGTGAAGGACTTTACCCTGTGGGAGGGACCCTAAGCTAAAGCATGAGGAGGAAGGAGCATCAAAGTCAATGTTATAAATTGACCACAATTCTCATTCTGCATTCCATTGCTCCACTTAGGGTGGGGAGGAGGAGGAAGAAGATCTAGGAAAGAAGGACTTAAGATGAGCTTGGGAAGAATGAGGGGGTAGGGGTAAGGTGTTGTCATTTTGTCTCTGTTTCTCATGGTTTTAATGATCAATAAATTAAATTAATTTACTCCTATTTGACTCTGGTTTGCCCATGGTGATAAATGACTAACAATTTCCATATTTTCATCTTGACTACAAGCTTTTCCACATTTTCTCTCCTCATGCTCCGTTAAGGAGTGGGAGTTAGTGGCTGGGTGGGTACCTGCCAGCCAGCCAAGATCAGCTCACTACTCCTTCAAAAACAATTGGAAGTTGCTGCTCCCTCCTGAGGTCACAAACTCAACATTATTGTCAGAGATGTTGTACTAATATACAGTGCACTTCCCTTTCACTTTCCTAAAGCATGGCAATATTGTACACAGACAATGCAAGAACTCCCTATGCACTGTCCAGCTAAGTGCATCAAAGCTCAGTATTTTCACCGGACTTCGAGCAGCATTCACAATATATGTGTATTAGGAACTCTGGGCCTGAATTATGTATCACAGACCAAAATTATCTTTTTCTTTTAACTTTAGCCTCTGCTATTTTATTTGCTAGAAATTGCAGTTATAGCTGCATAATCTCTCTAAAGTTACCAGCAACAGATGTGAGCTGGTGTTCTAAGCACACTTCTGAAAGTCATTACAGAGGTATGACTCCTAGAGAAAAATTCTCACTGTATGCAGACCACTGATTTCCTTAAAAATACAAAGAAATATTCCCTGTGCCTCAAGTGGTCTGCAAATGAAAGCTCGAGAAGTACATACTAAGGGAAATGGACATGATGTGGATAAACCTTTCTTTTCTAGGTCATTGATAGGAATATAAGAATATAAAATGGTGAGCAATGGTTCATTATGAGATGAATATCATACATAATTAAGTAATTCCCATTCAGATTAGGCACCTGGGCCCAATCACGATTTGGTTAGAAGATCTGTTCTGAAGTAGGAAAGAAACAAAAGATGTAAGGGAGTTAGGCACCAGGCAGCAGGATTTTAGTAGTTTTTAGCTTCTGTCTGTCATGACAATTAGTAAGAGTGAGCCATCTAGCAGCCCATGGAAAAACCTCAGCTCCTCGACTTCCACTAAATTTCACAGAGACAGTACTTCTGTCTCCAACCTGAAATCTAGTCTCACCTTTTCTTTTGGATTATCTTCTGCTTACCAAAGTCTCTCAGCCATCAACTATTCTTTATCAGCACCCACCCTGCTTGCTCTTAAAATTCAAGTGTAGTAATACATGCTGCCACCACTCTTGGACACCTACTGCTTTATTAAATACTCAGATCTGTGTATCCTAAAGGCCTTACTAAATTTTCACATTCAAGGACTTTTTTTCCTAGCTTAATATGTTCTCTCTTGTAACATCCCTGCATAAGCCTTCCTGCTTGCAACTGTAATTTCTTCTGCTTATTTAACAGCACAATTGCTGAGTGTTTCTGAGCAATTTAAGGGCAGATGCTCCCCATTGGGCCAACAGTCTTAATGGAGAAGCAACTCATCAGCTTCTGGTACAGCTGTATTAAGCAGGCAGGGTGTGACTTACAACTTAGTGAAGTATTTTCACAGGCAGCTTCACACACAAAAAGTCTTGGACTGCAGCTGTCTGGAACTGGTTAATAGGAAAGTGCTACAAAGCAAAGGCCATAGATTGAGTGTCATCTCTCTGTGCTTTGTGGTTTTCCTGGGTTTAAAGCAGAATGACTTCTGTTACTAGAGGCTTGCAGTGCTGTCTTCTTGATGTGTTTATAAGCTTTCTAACAGAATATACTCCAAAGGTAATGCTGGTGTTTTGAAAGGATTGTTGTTTTCTATCTGAAAGTTTCTTATTTGAGACACTGCATCTAGGAGATGAGATAACTGTCCTAAACTTTGGAATGTGACTTCAGGCTCATGGCTCCCATCATGTAGGTGCCAGTGTTAAGCACGAGGCCATATGCTCACTTGAGGGAAAGAAGGGCTACTACTCTTTTTATGTTTCCTATCTTTCTCTTGTCTGCTTCCAGTGTCTTAAAAGCAGCTCTAAGGTTTGGATCTTCAGGCAGGCAACTGTGGAAAGTATGTCCATTGATAATAGCAGAGTAACAGGCTCTCTTGGACTAGATTTTAAAGGTACTTTTTTTAACCAAAACAATTCTGTGATTTTGGGACTACATTTGCTTTTGCTCCACTGATGGAGGACTGGCAAAAGCCAGTGATTCAGGGGTAATTAAAGTGTTCACAACTGCTCCTGAGGCTGAAAAGCGCCTTCTGTTCCTATTTCTTTATTCATCTCTGTGTACGCCTGTGCTTCTTAGACATGATATAAAGTGACAACTGATATCAAATGATATTGATAGGCCTTTATTGAACTTAATTATTCTTCAGAGACTGGCAGGAATCAATCTTCATAAAATTAATCCGTGACTTTGTGACATGCCATCTTTAATATGGGCAACATAGTCAGAAACTTCTCTGTGGGAGGAGGAATTCCTCTCTTTTACCAGGAATCATTTATTTCTTCTTAAATTGTTGATGGACTTTGTTCAAGTGAAAAATGTCATAAACATTTATCAGTTAACATAGTGTAAGTAAAGATGGAAAAACTGAGTGGTGACACAGTTTAGCTCTACTCTACAGTGTAGCAAGTGCCGTGAATCTTCCTTCTGTCTTTTAACCTTGATCATGCTGTTTACTCTTCTTAAAATTCCCTTTCACTGTGATACCAGGACACTGAGGAATTTCTTCATGCATGTTGCCTTCTACTGTACTTTATGTTTATATTAACTGAAGAAGGTGCTCTCAGGTTAGGTTGAACTGCTGTATCTCTGAAAGATGTGGATGATGTTGGGGAGAATGGGTTCCTGTATAACAGCAGAGGTAGCATAGATGCTTTACTCACATAAATAGTAGTTCAATGTGGCATGGGTAGTTTCAACAGATGAAAAGTTAAACTGTGCATTACCAACACCAATTAGTTAATTACACTCAATAAAGCCTGCAGTACCACAGGCTTAAAAATTGGGCTGCTTCACAAATTGGTATCTTGAGTGTGCTCCTCCTGCACTTTTTACTGGTCTTTTATGTTAGCCACTCAAAAGATAAAGGGAGAAATCCAACATGGGGCAGAGAGGAGCAAAAGCTCTGCATAGTAATTCAGTTGCATAAGATATAAACTGTGTTGGGAAAGGATATTCTGCTGCATTTTTTCCCTTCTTACCCCTTCTAGTGGAATGACAGAAATAATGACTTGCTGTTTGGCTTTTATGAGTCATGGCCTTGGTAGCATAAGTGCCATAATTATTTCATTGCTACTGTCACAGCATTCTAAATATTAAATGCAAAAAACAATGTTTCAATAGCTTTGAGGTTTTGACACTTACTGAGAAAAGTCAGGGAGTTCATAGTTAATATTTCCTCTCTTTAAGTTAATTTCTTCAGTGTTTTTAGTACACTTGTGCTTTGTAATCCACATACTCTCATCATTAGTAGAATAAGCTTCTGGAAATCCATCTCTGTAGTGCTGATTTCACTCTGCTATCAATCACACTGCAGGTTCATCTAACAGAAAGGATTCTCTCATTAACTTCTACTGCACACCACCTATATAATCAGGCTTCTAAAAACCAGAAGTCTTCAGATGTGCTCATCTAATAAGATAAGTTGTGTACGCACCTGAGCTTCAGCAGCAGTGGAAGAAGAGATGAGATTATTCTTGAGCCCCTATAATTTACTTCCTGGAATGGTCCTTGTCCATAGCTGTATTAATATAAATCTACTAGAAAACACAATGAGGAGAAGTGGAGACAAGAGAATGTTGCAGGTTTATTGGAATTCTTTCTATCAATGTTTGTAAAAAATAAATAACTAAATAGAGTGTTTTCTGCATCATCTTAGAGGAGTTTGTATGAGTAGCACTGCTATTTGGGGATTGGCCGATGTGCTCTGCTTAGTTAAAGGACCATGTTTCTGGCCTATTCTGGAAAAGAACAATACTTATCCATGACACTTTCACCCCCAGCTTCAGTGGCATCTGTGTGGCTTTTACACAGTATCTCTTTTCTTTAAATGTGACAAATTCCATTCAGAATTGCTCATTATGATGCCTCCAGCCAGGTGTGGAGACACCTGTGGAGACATCTGTGGTAGCCCAAGAAGTAGGATATTAGGAACCATAATTCTGTGTCTGTTTTACTGTTTTTATGCTGAAGCACAGGAGTTGCTCCTTGATTTGCTTTTATGCTGAAGAGCTAGAAATTAGATTCATCTTGGAGCCTAAGCAAATACATTAAAAGAAGAAATTATAATTGTTATCTTTGGGCAAGGAAAATGAGCTAAGGAAGAGCTACTGCTTTTCTTATGTGTATACTTGTATTTAAACAAAGGTTAATTCTTAAGGATTGTGGTGTTTTTGTGTGTTTATTTTGAATGTGATTAGAACAAATGTTTAGTTTATTATTCAACTGTTCTACACAGAGTTTTCCAAAGTGCACTACGTACTTGACCTACTAAATATTTGTAAACAAAGTGCTGCATCTGACTGAGGTAAAATTGCTAAAATTAACTACAGCATAAGGTCCAAAATGTTTTCATCTATGATATCTTGACATTTGCAGTTAGTCTTAGTCCTAAAACACATTTTTCTGTTCAAAACTAACCAGATGATGATTCATTATTTTTTGTTGTTTGCAATTCAGTAGAGTTGAAATAATTTCTTTTGTGCATGTTCCATCTTCCCTTTGTGGTGCCCACATTTGCTGACTTTTGCTATTACTTCTGGTCTTTAAAATCTAGATAGCACCTCCCCAGACATGCCCTTTAATGCCAGTCTTCACAGGATGTACAAGGCGGCAATTTGATTGAAGAATCTAGCTGACAAAATGGCAGTGACCTACTTTCAGATAACCTACTTAATTTTGCAGAACATCTTTCAAAACATTAGGGTGATTAAAAAGGAGATGGAGACTTGCCTGTGATTTTTATGAACAAGCCCCTCAAAATATTTACTAATGATTTCAAGTAATCTAAGGCATTCCCACGTCTGGGAGCAAACCCATTTTTATTCCTTTCTGGTGGAGGGTGGTTCTGTTTTCTGTGCCAGAGATTTTATTCCTCGTACTTTCCCTGTGTTTCTTAGTTACAGCATATGAGAACTGCTTTCACTATGTGGCCTTAGTTGCCTAACAAAATAATAAAAATCATTAGTAGATAGGCAGGGGAAGTGGAGGGAAACAGCGAGCCAAATGCATCAAACACAGGCTATTAACTGGCGTAAAGCAGAGGGCTGGTAAGAGCACCAAAGGAAACTGTAACAACCTCTCTATTCCAAATACATGAAACTTCTGTTCACAGCTAAACTTAGGAGGGCTGTTCATGAAAAAGCCAAGTATAAATCCATAAATCATGCTGTAGATCCATGAGGTAGCACATTCTGAAGATTAATCTTCACAAACTTAGACTGATTAATCAGAGAATCTCTTGTAACTGTGCAGAATAACAGAAGGCTTAATAACTAAACTACTTCAGATCACTGTGTTTAAGAATGCCTAATCTGAGGTGAGTTTTCCATATACCTTGAAACAGAGGGGAGTAACATGCTGTTTCTGATGACTTTGAATTTGCATGATTGTAGTTTCTTGACAAGAAATCAAAGTAGCATTTAGAAATACTGCCTGATAAGTATTTAACTGAAAAGCAAACACACAACCAAACCAAACCAAAAGCACCACCAAGACCACCACCACAAAAACAAACCCAAAAAGTCTAACCAAATCTGCTGAAGTGTATCAGAACTGGCTATGACACCGTGGGAATTAATGAATTCCACATTTGCTTTCATTGCATTTAGTGTGGCAGTAGCAGCTAGTGGAAGACAACTGCTTGTGGGTGTGAGATAATCATCACAAGAATGAGCCTGAAGTATAGGGCTCTATGAGCTGCCAGAGTTTCATCTCCTTGATGATGGTTATATAAGAACTTCCTGAACATGCAGGTGTAGAATGAGCTGTTAATATGATGAGGTTTGTGAAAGTAGGCCTGTAGGAATCTGTAACACCTTAGTGGCTGAAATGCCCTGGCTAAATTTCCCCAGACTACTGCTACCTCCCCCGCCCTCGCCCAGTTCACTAACAGCTGCTTCTTCAAAGTAGTTTTCCATAACTGCCATTGTGAGAAGTTCAGTTTTGTTGATTTTTTTTTCCCTGTAATAACTGAGGACTTGCCCAAAGTGTTTAAGTCATATCATGAAGGTGGAGGGGGAACAACAGAGTAATCATGAGAGAGTCCAGAGATGAAGGGTTCTTGCTCCATTTGACTCTCAACAGATTATTAATGCAGGAGACATCTTTGTCTAACCTGCATTTTCAGTTTAGCTTCTCTGAAAATTTAATCTTGTTTCTGCTTTTACTATATTTAGTCTGTTGGTTTTTTTTCTTTCCTTTGAGAAGTTTACTTTTCTTCCTTTGTATACAGACCACAAATACAACACATGTAAATCATGCTTCTTCAAAGCTTCTGCTGTTTTATTAACCCATGAAGATTATAACCCTTCTACTTCAAAATGCCCTCCATTGCCCAAATGGCTATACTGCTGCTTTATAAAGACTTGCAAATTTTTCCTGTCCATGCATTTTATAGAACTCATATCTAATTTGGTATTCACTTTCTACTAACACTAAATAAGACACCACAAAGATAGGTAGAATCACAGAATTGTTTCAGTTGGGAAAGACCTGTAAAGTCATCAAGTCCAACCACTGGCTTGACACCACCGTGACCATTAAATCATGTCCCAGAGTCCATTTCCTCTGGTTCCATCACCTGATACTAGGGAGAAAAGACTGACCACCACCTCACTGAAACCTCCTTTTAGACAGAGAGCAATGAGGTCTCTCCTGACTAAACCCCAGTCCCCTCAGCTACTCTTCACGTTAGATGTAATGGGATTTTGCAAGGAGTAAAGATCATTGTGATGAAGGGCTCACAGTTCCTAGGCTTACACAGTTGTAACTCCCTGTTACCTGCATTTATGTTTATAAACAATATCCATTGCTTTGTGGCATCAGATACTCTGGTGTCTAGGAATTTTACTGGAATAAAGATCCTATGTCTAAACCACGATTTAATAGGATTTTATGTATTTAAGTTGTCAGTCAACAGAAAGCGTCCCAGGAGAATGTGTCACATGGAGATTTTATTCAAGTTCTCTGGAATGGTAGAACAATTTTATACAATATCCTCATAGTTGCTTTGCAGAGTTCCTGCTTCAATTTTAGTATTCTGAAATAAGTTTTAACACCCCATCTGAATAAAAATATTTGCTATTGACTCTTCCTTATCTTTATCTGCTCTGATGAGCCCTGGTCTTTAGCTCCTTTCCAAGAGAAAGAAGACACAGCATTTTAGTGCTAGGGTTTTTGTAATCTCTCTTGCCCTAAAGCAGATATTTCTCTGCCCTGTATTCTTTTTTATCTCATTCAAGCTTGCTGCAGGTAGCAAAGGGGAAATTAAGAGATATTTAAGTCACTCACCAGGAGCCTAGAGAGGCACGAACTCAATAACATACACTTAGAAAGTCGGAATTTTGTTATGCTGGAGATGAAAACAGTTTACAAAATCAGGTCAAATAGGTCACAGAACATTTCCAATTTCTACAGTGATATCCTTTGAGTAATTCTACAAGCAAATTTACTTTAGAGCAAGTAGAACTATAGCTTTATAGAACTAGTTTTATTTTTTCATTCACAAGCTAGATATTTTTGTTTAGTTTATTTAGTTTCATTTGCAGTCTCTAAAAATTGAATCCATGTAAGTGAAATGTAAAACCACAAGACACTTGACTGAGAATCTGTGGACCTCAGTGGACCACCCAGAAGAAATGCCAAATCTGTATTCAGCTTTGGTAACTTGGTCACTTCAGGTCACTGTATGCTGCTTCTGCCTCCCTCTTTCTTTCTTGATGCCACGTTTGCATCTAGCATGTGAAACTGAAATAGGACATCTGTGCAGTCCTCCTAATGATTCCTCATGTGACAGCCACCCAGTTTGGTGGACCTTTTGTAATCAACTGCATGTACATCAAGTCTGTCTTGCCTGTATAAGATACATTTGTCTCTGAAACTCACTCCTCTTTCTCCTTAATCTGGGGCTGGGCCAGTCCTGCTTAATTGTTTTCAGCATGCTTTAGTCTGGTAGACTTGTGAGATGGAATGCTTGTTTTCTAGACCAAAGCAAATCTCCTGCAGATAAATCTCCTGCACTGCTTGCCTCCCATAAGGAGGAAGGTTTTTTCATTGTCTTCTGACAGAGCAGAAACATGTTTCAGAGGGGTTGGCCTTTAAGGTGAGCAGCCTACATGCAGTATCCAAGATCCACGTGGCTCTAAGTACAGAGAGTTCATTACTGACACTCTGATGAAACCAGATGTCACAACAATTAAACACTTTTGGGGATGACTAACTCCTTGTGTTTTTTTTCTCCAATCACAGAGTAAAAAATAACTTTGAACTAAAAATTATTTTTCAGTTCTAGAAAAAAAAGCAACTGGGTTTTTGATGTTTGTTTGTTTGGGGTTGGTTTGTTTGTAATCACAGGTGCTCTTTTTTCTGTTCCTTGTAATCACAGGTGCTCTTTTTTCTGTTCCCTCATTGGCAGTAATGGAAAAAAGTTTAGTTATTCATATTTGGAGTAGGGGTGTTTCACTGAAATGTCTGTAAAATTGGGGCATCTGGACCCCAGGGTCAGCTCTTTCCTGTGTCAGAGCTGCTGTGAGGAGAGCTAGCAGCTGAGATTTCTCTCTCTGCCTGGGGCTGCACTTCAGCTCCTGTCTGTCCATGCTGAGATAGGCCCAAGAGCATTCCTGCTCAAGGGCTGCCCTCATGGCTGGGCTGAGCCCTGCAGTGGCACCTGGGGCTGGCTGGGCAGTGGCTGAGCCCAGTCACTCTCCCTGGCCTGGCTAGGGCTGCAGGATATGGCTGCTCTGGGAGGACGTGTGCCTTGCTCATCTATGAAGTGGCCTAGCACATGTGCTGCCCTAGGAGATGGCTTTCTGATTGCTCTCTGAAAAGATGCTGAATGGCCAGACTCAAAAAGGCAAGAATATAAGTTGTTAGATGCCAGTTTTCTTCAATAGAAATTTATGCCCCCAAATAAAAGGAGTTGTGAGTGTTGGCATTGGCCTGGTTTTGACTGCTCCCTTGTGCAGGCACCAGACAATGCCCCAAAGCACAGGCTTCACGTCCCTGCCGTGAACTGGGCATGCTGTGGGCTCCCTGGCTGCACTGAGTGTGTTTGGAGCAGTTTCCTTCTCTCCCCTCAGTGGTGGTATTTTCTGTGACTAAGATGGAGGCATACTTGTGTCATGCAGCAGGTAGAGCACTTGAAAGAGGAGCTGGCACAGCCCACACCTCTTCAAGTTCACTTTCAACACAGTGGAGCCAGGACCCACAACGGGATGAGGGCCACTGAGTGAGGCACTTACCAACTCAGTCAGAGTTAATCAAACTGTCATTTTCTGCAGTAAAAGGTCAATTTTAGGTGAATTGGATGCCTCCATGTGTGCCTGAAGTAAAACGTGGTGTGTCTCCCCTAAATTGAGGCTTGTAGTTAAATGTGCATCGCTTTTGGCCATGGTATTTGACTCCTGGTGGTTTTGCTCTGTTTATTGGTTTGGGGAGATTTCTCACTGAGTTGTATTTTCTGCCTTTTATGCAGCAGCAGTTTATTTCTGTCCCTTAAGCTCTATGTTGCGGAAGACTTCTTCCAATTCTTCTTGCAAGGAAGGGAAACAAAAGAGCCTCTTGATGATCTCGAAGGTCTTTTCCAACCTGGTTAATTCTATTCTAACGTGTCCAAAGAAAAATGTGTGAGTTGTAGTGCATTGGTATCTGTTCTAACTGTGATTTTTGCTTTTAATGCACAACAAAACTCAAAACTGAAGAGTGTACTTGTAAGTTGAAGATGATTAACCTTCACATTTAAAACCAAAACAGCTCCTTGGTAGGAGATCAAGAAAATAAGCAGAGAAACAAGAATTATCTGATCAAAGCACATGGGACAATTTTGATTCCTTTCAAGCAAAGACAGATGGAAAAGACGTAGGCAGAACATACAGACCTAAAACAAGGCTCTGATCTCTCACCCTTTCAATACTAAAAAATTGTAGGTACTCATCTAAAGAGTTAAGATTGGACATAAAACACTGAAAAATCTCCACTCATTGACTAACAAGAAGATAGCTTTGACATTTAGATTAATTTGAAAATTGCAGCCCAGGATTTATCATGTGTGTGCTTGAAACACTGGCAGATCAAATGTGGTACAGAAATTGGGAAACTGGGGAAAGCATTCCTACATTTTATTAACTGTGCATCTGACAGTAAAGTGCACAGAATTAAATATAAGCCAGTAGTCACTTTCTGACACTTAGAAAACCAGATTTGGTGTAATCACTGCTAATATTAGCAAAATGTCCTTTAATATGTTAGTATTCAGATAATAACTTTCACCTTTTATATTGAATACAGTAAGAAATCGTCCCCTTGTCCATCGCTCTTTTTAATCTTTTCTTCCTCCCTTCCCTACAAAAGCATCTTTATTAATAGTGCTATGGAAGGTTAGCCAGCAGGATTTCTTAGATCTTTTAATAACCTTCTGAATTCAAGCTTTCCTCCTTTCCCTTTATGATCCACCGAGTCTAAAAACTTTATGGTTGATCTAACTTTACTCAAACCCCTCCTTTTTATCTTTGACCACCATAAATGCATGACTATTTCATAAGGGAAAAAGGTGTTTCTTCCTTATCTGATTACGCTGCGGCTAAAATCTATAGCACTATCAATAGCATCAAAGTGAGATACAATTGCTGACTAGTGGACTTGCACCTCTCCTCAGAAATGTGCTGGAAACAAAATTCTTTTAATTGCCAAAAAAATCTAACACTTGCTCCAATGTGATGTTTCTCTAGAAATAGATCTAAAGGGAAAGGAATGGAAAAATAGTACAGGATAGGATAGGATAGGATGGGATGGATGGGATGGGATGGAGGATGGGATAGGATAGGATAGGATAGGATAGGATAGGATAGGATAGGATAGGATAGGATAGGATAGGATAGGATAGGATAGGATGGGGTGGGGTGGGGTGGAATGGAATGGAATGGAATGGAATGGAATGGAATAGAATAGAATAGAATAGAATAGAATAGAATAGAATAGAATAGAATAGAATAGAATAGAATTAACCAGGTTGGAAAAGTCCTTTGAGATCATCGAGTCCAACCTATCACCCAACACCATCTAATCAAGTAATCCATGGCACCAAGTGCCCCATCCAGTCTCTTCCTAAACACCTCCAGTGATGGTGACTCCCCCACCTCCCTGGGAGGTGGACATCAACACAACAGATGGAAATAAATGTATTTCCAAATAGGAAGCATACCTTAATTTCAGAAACATGTAAACAAACATTCAAATATAAATGTCATATTGAATTGGCTTTAATGACCAGAAATAAGTTGTACACCTTGGATCTTAATGATTCCCTTTTAATGACTGCTGCATAGTTAATAAAAACCTTGCAGGAGAAAAAAAAATATTTTGAATTGGCTTTGGTCTACTCCACTACAGGTTCTCTGCCTCACACCTCTCCTGACAGAATGACCCATACTGCCTTGCCCCTCTAATCAGCATCTCCAAGGTATTTTGGGCAGGTATTTTGGGCAGGTATTTTGAGCTGGTTCCTTCTGAGCTTGTGCTTTTCAGATAAGGTTAGCAGGTCTGAGAAGAAGGTGCAGGTGCTGATCTGTTTACCAATCTTTCCTCTAATGCAAGGAGATAAAGATCTTGAATCCTTCTTTTGTTTCTGGTGACGACAGCATCTGCAGCACTACCCCTGGATGTGAATTCTTGCTGTGTGTTGCCTGTGCTAATCTCAGAAGGTAGTGCTAGAACAGTGCTTCCTCTGGTGTGTTCACAGATGGCTCCACAAGTCTTTAAGTTTGCTGGATCTATTGCTAGAAGAGCTTCAAACTTTGGAAGAGAAAGAAACATATGTACTCTTACACTGTAATGTCACACTTTGGGTCCTAGAGATATGTCTGACCTTTTCCTTGTTCTAAAGGCAGCATGTTTTCACATGGAGATGTGATTGCCCTTTCTGGTCTTTTTGTTTTTCAGTCAGACTTTTGCATATGGTAAGGGATTGATGTGTAAAGTTTAGCTTTAGGGGGCCAGTCACATCACTTGGGGAGGTCAGAATTATTTGTCTGTGGTTATATTAAAATGCCAGGGATGTAAGAGACGAGACTGCAGCTGAACTGAGTATAGTATTTATCAAGTTATTCCTGTATTTTTACTGACTTTGGGGGTCTGGAAAGAAGTGGCCATTAAGAATCTATTCAGGAACAGTGGGATAATAACCCTCTGCACAGATTGCATTTGAATCCAAATCATGTTGTGGTAAATATACTGTAGGTCTTAATAAAAGCAGATCAGCAACGTTGTTTTTCTGACTCCATACAGCAGATATTACTCTCTTCAGTCGTACTTGTTATTGAGAAACAGGATTTGGGCTCCTCTTTCAGAGCTTGTAGTCATCCAAACAGATGAACTGATTTATTTAAATCCATAGATTTAAAACAGTATTTTTTCAACAATATTATCTCATTTCATGCATTGTTCTTGCTCTTAAAAATGTCTGACACTGATATTGGTTTTTAACTTTTTACTTTTAGCTTCTTGCATAGGTAAATCATCCCCAAACTGCCATAAGTCCCTAGGAATACGTGCATACTTTTATACATTCTATTACCTCACTAAAATTACAGATTTCCCTTGGAATACTGGAATCACTAGAACATTTCCACCTGTGATTTTACTGGTATGTCTGTAAGAACACAGCTATGGAGAAGGGTTTCTAAAAATGCCTTAATGTGTGCAGAAATATTTGACAGGTTTTCTTTGTGTTATTTTATTGTTTGCTTTTTCTGTTTGTTGCTCTCTTTTTTTGTTGTTTATTACTGTACATCACATGCACCTTATTTGCTGTACATGCTTTGACAAGGATGAGAAAATAATATATAAGATTTGAGTTCAAACTATCAAGAGGGAATGGAATAGAATAGAATAGAATAGAATAGAATAGAATAGAATAGAATAGAATAGAATGGAATGGAATGGAATGGAATGGAATGGAATGGAATGGAATGGAATGGAATAGAATTAACCAGGTTGGAAGAGACCCTTGAGATCATCAAGTCCAACCTATCACCCAACACCACTGAATCAACTAAACCATGGCACCAAGCACCCCATCCAGTCTCTTCCTAAACACCTCCAGTGATGGTGACTCCACCACTTCCCTGGGCAGCCCATTCCAATGGGCAGTCACTAAGCCTGTGAAGAACTTCTTCCTAAAGGTTGAGGTGTTGCAACTGTTAGCAACTATAGGATAAACTTGCAGAACACCAAGCAGCCTTTCTTTCAGTTGTAAGAAGTTTATACTATGGCTGGGTGCACATGCCTCATCCCCAGCTCTGCATTCCCCTCACTTTATTAGCACAACACAAAGGCAAATATAGATTTAAGTGTGGCTGAAAGAAGGGAGAAAATGAAAGATAATGTTGGAAAATGAAAGATATTTAGAGGCTTGGGAAAAGGGGAAGAGAAATGATCAAGTTTACTTGGAGTTTGCTGTGCTGGTGACTGAGTGATGTGCCAGGCACTCTGCTGGAGGTGGGAGGAGTGGCTGCAGGGAGATAGGGTTGGCATGGCAGTTTGGTGGCACAAGTTGACCCTGGGCGAAGGGAGAAAGCTGTTTGCTTTCATGGTTAAGGGCTTATGCTGTTTTTTCCCCGCAGTATCAGTCTGTGATTAGAAGCATGCGTTAACTGGGAGTACATGACGTAAAAATTCCCCCAGCTGAGATACTTTTGCTCATTATATATGTTTTTAAAAGAATAAAATAGAAGGTTGTATTTTTTGCACTTTCTCCTTGATCCATTTATGTATGCACTTAACACAATTAGAAGCTTGGGCAGGGTATGAATTGTTTTTGGTCTTTCAGTTTGACTCTTTCCCAAGTCATTTTACTTAAGAAACAGAAATTCCCTACGGTTACAGCAGATGGCAGAAGAGTGGATGTTAAATTGATCCACTGCAATTGACAGATATTTATTTTTTAGCTATTATTTATTGTCAGTGAAAATCTTTGTGAGTGAGTACTGATGAAGGAACTTTGCTCTCCATGAGCAGATAAAATCTTCTTCACCACTTGTGCTATTCTGTCAGATTTTAAGTTACAGAGAGAAAATAATAGCAGTTTATTGAAAATGTTTCCTTTTTGCAACATTTAAAACAGGCCTGATTCTTCTGATTCTTCACAAATATTGGTAAAAAAATCTCTGTGGACATCCTCAAAAGCTTTTAGCAAAGGGAAAAAACTGTTGGGGGCGGGGGGCAGGCTGCATTATAGTACTATAAATCTTGAATTGTGCTTAGGTTAGTGTTGTGGTTTGGACCTGGCTGGGGGCCAACTGCTCACCAGAGCTTCTCTATCACTCCCCTTCTTAGGTGACAGGGGAGTGGGGGAAATGCAACAAAAGGCTGGTGATAAGGTAGAAGCAATTTAATAATGTAAAACACAAGCAAAGGCCACAGCCAGAAGCAATAGCAGAGAGGTTATTCTCTACTTTCCATCAGCACATGGTGGGTGGTCACTCCTAGGAATCAGGGCTCTAACACATGTAGCAGCTTCTCTGGAGGACAAATACCCCACATTTCCTTCTTTCACTTAGTTCTTAATCTGAGCTGACATCATATGGCATGAAATACCCCTTTGGCCAGTTTGTGTCAGCTGGCTCAGCTGCGTCCCCTCAGTATCTTGCCTACCCCTCAGCATACTCTTGGGGTGGGGAAATGTTGGAAAAGCACAGCCTAGATGCTTGTTGATCAGTAGCCAAAACACTGGTGTATTGCCAACACCCATCTACAGCACTGCAAAACACAGCTCTAGAAAGATGCTCTGAAGAGAATAAACTCCAGCTCATCCAAACTCAATACAGTTAGCTATTTGGACTTAAAAGAAGACTTCTTGTAGCTTGAGCCTGGCCTTTCTCAGCAGAAAATTAGGCATGATTTAGTCTAATTCCAGCACCAGTTTTTGCTTTCTTGCCTCTCCTTGGATATGCTCAACCTTCACCCACCAACAATATCCATCACAACTTCTTTAAACTTGGGAATAAAGGTTGAAGCAGTGCAATAAGTTGTCATTGGGCAACGCTGATCTGCTTTCAGTTTACAGGGTTAGTGATGTGGTGTGACCTGGCCTGTCATGGACTGGAGAACCCAACTGAAGTCCTAGAATATGGCCTCAAAAGTGACTTTAGGGAAGCTATTTATAGGGATGGAAATCCCATATGTTTGCTATGCCCCAATGCTGTTTACTCTGATGTGCTATTTTTCCTGAAATAGTCTCTATTACTGTGTTGCACTTCACTACCATAAGAAATAAGCTACAGAAATGATATTTCCTCATGTATATTACTAAGCAAAAAGGTGGAGTAAATGAAACAGTAACTTTGGGCCTTTCCTATGCGACAAATCTGGTACAACTCCTGATCCAGTTTAGTTCATAGGGACTTAGTTTATCTGCTGATCTGAATGGATTCCAGCTGTACAAAGTGCTTGTCTCAATGACATTTTTATAAGTGAATAGGGGTCTTGGAAAGCTTAGCCTTGCTACTTAAGTGAGTTTTAGTTTAGTCATGAAACAAAGCATTTCTATATTGCCTGCCTGCCCTTGTGGTTTTGTCTTCTAAAATGAATGAGTGGGGACTATACTAAAAGTGGGAAATGTTTGTATGATGCATTTACAGTCATAGGTACAGGAATTCAGACTTCTTTGCCTGGTAGTAGAAAGCTCAAAGGCTATCATAACATTAAAACATCAGTGATGGTTTCTGAGAAGTCAGTCTTTAGCATGATGTGTGATCCTAAAAATTTACCATGAGGAGCAGCAGCAGCATTCCATCTATTATGTGTTACTCATCAGAATCTGAGCTCATCTATTATATGTTACTGAGATTCCTGCAAGTGTTTGTTTGGTTTGTTTTTTTTCTCTCTTCATCACCTGACTCTGTTTACAATCACCATATTTTAAAGAGTATTGCCAAAATACATGTCACATACTGTCTTCTAATGAAATATTTATATGAGCTCAGGGGCCAAGTAAACCATTAGAGAGAGCTTAAATATGTGCTTGGGTGAAGAAAGATATAAATGACATAAACTAATTTTTATCCTAGCCTGAGTGCAAGCCACAACACCAACACAGTAAATAGGCATGATGGGGGCAATGTGATCTGCTACCATCCACCAGCTGCACTGTTTTTTAAATGGAAGGTAAAGATATAGAGAAATATTTATGGTAGTTATAGATAATTTAGATATTGCAGAGAAGTTACAGTATGAACAACTAGCTTTGACATGAATTCACTTTGCAGTATCACAAGATGCTATGAAAAAGCTCATTATGCTTCCCGATTCTTTGCACCATGAGGAAAAAAAATGCCAGCAAATACAGCTCTGTAAAAGTAGAATGCTCTGACACAAGTTGTGCTCTCAGACCCCCCTGCCCTGATTTTGTTCATAATACAGTGTCAACAAGACTTTAAAAGAAGATGAGATGATAATTTGGGGAAGTATTATGATGCATTGGTTTGGGGGGTTTTGAGCATTAGGGCTACATTATCTGCATCTTGCTTTCATGGGTCACAATTGGGGCTCTAAGCCTGGTCAATAATCAAACTGCAATATGTAACATTTGCCTTCTTATCACAAGTTGCACACTGCTGCTTTAAGCAGACCTTTAGGATCAGTGAGGTCCTGGCTTCATTTTTATGTGAGGAACAAGGATGCTCTGCAAAACGTACCAGTTAAAATGTTTCGCTCAGGAAAGGAACTACTGAAAATGTAAGCATCCTTCATACCAGTAACTCTAAGAGCAAGAGTAAAGTTTTGCCACCACTTTCCAGGAACTGGGAGGAATTTCTGAAGTGAGAGAATGTGACTACTTAGTGGATGAGGAAAGGCTGTATATGTTGTTTACCTGGACATTAGTAAAGCATTTGACAGTGTCTCCCACATCATCCCCCTGAACAAACTGGTTGCTCTTTGATTGGAAGGGTAGACACTTTGCTGGGCAGACACCAATACTGTTTTTAACATAGTTGCCCTCAGCTTCCTGTCCCTAGAGGAGAACAGAGAAATTCACTTGCTGATTCAACCTCATCTAGCAAGCTCAGTGGTACTACAGGGGCTGTCCACCTACCTCCCCGAACAAGACAGCTGTGTAAACCATTCTGTATTCATAACAATGAAACAGGATGAAGTGCATGCTGCTTTGCTGAAGTTTTGAGGCAGTTGTAGTGCACATGCTGCTACCCACACACAGACAAAGTGAAAATGCTTTAGCAGCAATTGCAGCATATTTTTCAGTTTGAAAAGGGGCTTGCAGAAGGTGAGCTTGAAAGCTTTCCTCTTGCCAACCAAGCTATGAGTCTTTCACAGCTCTTTTGATCGAAAGAATCTTTTATGTTTGAAGTAGAAAGGAAATGGATCACTTCAAAGCCCCTGGATTAACTGCTTTTACACATCCACTCCCCCACCCCCCTGCCCAACATTTATTGATTTGTTGGTATTTGTTTACCTTTTCAATTTTCATGTGGCACAAGGTAATTCTATTATCTGCCTTTCTATTTATGAGTTCTTTGTACAGATAGAAACCATTTACAATATCATTTCTTCATTTTTGTCTTTTTTTTAACACTAGCAGATAAAGTAGAACACTCTTTGGTTGCAGGAGGGCACGTAGAGGTGATGTGTGGATTTGGGGTCTGGGGTTTGTTTGCTAACTGGATTTTAGGAATGGAGGCATGGTGCTTTGCTGTATATTGATGGGTCTGTTATGGTAGAATATACTTCTGGTGGAGTTGGCAGAGCTGTCAAAGTGTTTTGTGATTTGAGAGGAGAATAATCTAGTTAGCCCTTATGAATAGTTTCTAATACCTTGCAGGAGAAAAGGAAGATCAATACTTCAGCACTTACATTTTGCATCTGTTTTAAAGAAAAAGAGCACTTTGTAGTAGGATCTTAATTGTTATGTATTGTTAAAGGCATTTCATAGTAATCTCCTGTACCACAGATAAAGCTTGCAATGGCTGCTGCAACATAAACAGTATGAGTGAGGTGAAAATAGCCTTCCTTGTATTGGGCAAGGCAGGTGTTAGGTAGGATGGGTTTGTGTGTCCTTTCAGCTTTTTCTCTGCTTGCTATTCACTGTTTGATACAGCAGTTTCCCCTCATCTGCTCTAACATCTCTGAAGTAGTAAGGAACCAAGAGAAAGTTCCTCAAAATTTGAGATGTATATGAATTAAATCAAGTCCACAACAAAAGACAGAGCTACCCATATGAATGAAATGTTTAGGCATTTGTGACTCCCTGAGGGTTTGGGAGTCACAAATGAATGCTGGGTTTGCATGGCCCTCTGCGCCGCTCTAGGGGTGCCACCCGGCTTCTGGGGAAGCAGGAGGGAGCCAGGGGCTGGAGGAAGCTGCCGCTCTGCTCCCACAGCACTGCCTGTTCTGCATGGCCCCGTGCCTCCCCATCACCGCCACTTCCCAGCAGGCAGCCTGCACCGCCAGCCTGCACTGCCAGCCTCGTCCCTCTGCTCCCACCATTACCTCCGTCCCAGAGAAAGGCCATGTGGCACAGCCTGGCTTCGCACTGCCTCGGCCTGGAGAAGACCACGTGGCATGACCCTGCTCCCCTGCCACCACGCAACTGCTCCTGCAACAATGCCGCAGTTTTCAAGCCAGGGATATATATTTTCCCCACTGCTTTTCCTTCCCATGTTTCCTCTGCTCTGGCCTAATCTAATAAACCCAGTTCATCAGCCATTTGGTGCAGTTTCGCATTTGTTTGCTCCAAAAGAATTATTGGAACCTTGGCAAAACCACCCCCACCCCCTGCTGGCCAGAGTTAGTACGGGATAACCAGGTCGTGACAGCGTAGGGCAAGTCTGTTTTCTGGCCTGACTAAATGAATTGATCTCTGTGCCTTTCATGCCACCACTATTTTCTTTAAACAACATATCCTTTTTGCCTGAAAGACAGTCAGATGCTCAAATGAGGTCTTAAATGACAAAAGAAGGACTTACATTTCTCCTTGTACTCTGTTTGGACAATAATCTGCCATTTAGCCTCTTAAAGCATTCCTGACACCAGTGAAACTACACATTTTCCCAGTTCCACTAGATGAATATTCTCACTTGTCCAGTGTTCTCCTTTGGGTTACAGTACTCTTATTATCTTGTGACTCATCCCTCTTCCTCCCTCTTCCCTATTCAGGATAGGAGCTAACGTTCATTAATCAGAAAAAAGAGAGCTTGCATTTTCAATATAGAATTCATCTCTGTGAAGTAAGAGAGCAAAGAACAAAAATATGCTATTTGCAACAGCTGAAAATATAAAGGGGAACAACAAATTATGAACTTCTTCACAATGCAGTGTCTCAATGTAATAGCATTTGAATTGCTACCCAGAAGCAATAGAGAAAAACCCACATCTACCTAGTAAAGCTTAGTTCCTGTTATCCTATCGCTATTTATTGGTACTCTTTACAGCAAAGTATTAGGAAATATGCTAGATTTTAAACTCAGAAAGAGGCTGGGCAGAAAGAGGCAAAATGTATTACTTTCTGTGTTTGTTTTTATGCATTATTGGCAAGTCCTCTGTAAGAGTATCTTAGATATATTGAAATCATTGTGACATTAGTACCTCACAAGATGTTGGTACAAAATCTTTATTAGTCACATTCAGTTGGAATTTTTGTTGCCATTCAGTGGCTAATGAACTTTGCTGTGAGTTTCTTGTAGGAAGAGGAGGGAGGGTTTTCTTCTCTGATCCTTCAGTCAATGTACACAGATCAACAAGGGAGAAAAAGGATGGATTTTGACTAAGGTGATTGATAAAGTAACAAGTGGGGGAGGAGAGGCTACATTTATGCAGTTCTGCAGCTCTTCCCATTAGATTTGTGTTCTAATATGCATGTAATTGAATTTTACATCTCCTTTAAGATTTATATTATTCAGTTCAAGTGAAAAATGTTATCAAAATTACCAGACCTTTATCCTCATATTTCAACTTCAGAATTTTTTTAGGCTTGGTGTTGTTTTTTTTTGCATATCTACTGCTGCTCAACAAAATGCAACAAAATTTTATTATACAGCCACTCTCTAGTTCATGTAATACACACTCCAATGAAAGGATGGCATGAATGTCAATATTTAACTGTATTTGCACAGGTGCATCTGTCTTTAACAACAATAACCATAAAAGCTAACTCTTTCTAGATTGTCTGAATTTGCAGTTAGGTAATGAAAACTGCATTAAAAAAAATACAAACACCAAAACCAACCAAACCCCTAGGAGAAAGCATAACACCCAACCAATTAACTTTGTACAGGTATTGCAAGTTTTGGCTGGAATGGAATGGAATGGAATGGAATGGAATGGAATAGAATAGAATAGAATAGAATAGAATAGAATAGAATAGAATAGAATAGAATAGAATAGAATAGAATAGAATAGAATAGAATAGAATAGAATAAGCCAGGTTGGAAAAGGCCCTTGAGATCATCAAGTCCAACCTATCACCCAACACCATCTAATCAACTAAACCATGGCACCAAATGCCTCATCCAGTCTCCTCTTAAACACCTCCAGGGATGGTGATGACGCCACCTCCCTGGGCAGCACATCCCAATGGCCAATCTCTCTTGCTGGGAAGAGAGTTCTTCCTAACACCCAGCCTAAACCTCCCCTGGCACAGCTTGAGACTGTGTCCTCTTGTTCTGGTGCTGGTTTCCTGGGAGAAGAGACCAATCTCCATCTGTCTACAATCTCCCTTCAGGTACTTGTAGACAGCAAGAAGGTCTCCCCTGAGCCTCCTCTGCTCCAGGCTAAGCAACCCCAGCTCCCTCAGCCTCTCCTCACAGGGCTGTGCTCCAGACCCCTCCCCAGCTTTGTTGCCCTTCTCTGGACACATTCCAGCAACTCAACATCTTTCTTGTTGGTGTAGTATGTTTCTCTTTAAAGCTCTGAAAAATCATGTTTTGTTTTGTTGGGTTTTGATGGGCTGTGTGTGGGTGTGTTGGGGGTTGTTTTCTTGTTTGTTTATTTTCTTCATTCACTGTGTTTCATTTAGTACCTGGCAGATACCAGAGCATTGCTGTTTGGATAAAATAACAAAACCTGGTCAAGCAGTGGTTTCAGACACATATTGGAATTCCTGTGATGAGCACACTGGGATGCCAGTGTGGTGCATTTTCAGAATGAGTTGAACTTAAAATGTCCAGCTATTGTGTTGCAATCCAGTTATGCTACTGACCACTTTCACATATGCCCAGCTGGACTCTTCAATAAAAGCTCCTTTCTATTGCATTGTGGCTAAGCCTGAGCATCAAATAAATAACTAAATAAATGGAGGGAGGATGAAGTAATCCTGGCTTCAGTTTGGGTCATAAATATATGAGAAACTCATTTATATATGTAAATCTGATTCTGGGTGTAAGAATATTGTTCAGGTGTCTTTAATGGGAAATGTTCATATGGAAAAGATATTGTTGGCTGTAAGAATTACCTATTTCAGAGATAAATTCATTCTATAGTACAGCAGTACCTGGCTGAAAGAAATTACTTTAATCCATCTTTGTTGTGGCATTTTTGGTAGGTCTCTGGCTTCAAAATATATTCTTATAAACTAATTCATAAACTGAAACAGGAGGAGGAGAAAAAAAATTATGGCAGCAAAGCTGCTGTTGGAAGCTGGGAAGGCCTGACTGGAATTAATGTAACAAACTTGAAATTGTTGTATGTGATCCTTCATGGTTAGCTCTCAGGTGCTTCATTTTGAACTGAAGACTGGCTAATCTCCCCTGAGCAGTTTTCCTACTGTTCAGTCAACAGAGAACTGAAGACCATGATAGCTGAGAAGATCTAGGTAGATCAGGCAATCGTCCTTAAAACATTTCAGAGCTTTCTTCTTCTTGGGCCTGCTCTTGGGAAGTTTCATTTAGCTAAACTCTGGAGCATCTGACAGATGCTATGCATTCTCATCACACACACATTCTGTGAAGGTTGACTACTATCATGGGCACACACGTGGGAGGAGAGCTGGAGAGACATATGCATCATATTTAGATCTTTACATGTGCAAGTCTAATTATAATCAGAGAGGCATGATACATGTTAAACTATTTTTTTCCCTTTGAGATTGTATTCCCCTCAGCTGCATCTGTTGGAAGGAAATGTCTGTGGGCAGTGACATATTTTGGAATAGAGAATAAGAGAATAAGGCATTGAGCAAAGATTCTGACTGCAATATTATGGCAACTTACTAAATGTGGGTCTACTTCATGGAGCTTTGCAGACTGTTTCTCAGGAGACAACTAAACAGAATTCAAAGCCTGAGCCCAGCATGAGGGACATGTTTTTGTTATGTCAAAGATTGTCCAAATGTAACTTAGCACTACAAAAGTTGGTGAGAATAAAGTGGAAGAGAATGGTAGATAATGTTTATTTTAAAAATAATGATGAACAGAAGGTGTTTATTTTACTGACAGTAGCAAGATGCTATCTGACATTGCTGTGTCCTCATGATCCCCCTCCCCTGTGTTTTGTGGATTTCTTCCTTTGCTCTCTACAGCCTACTTCCCATTTGCTCAGACTCATTTTTGTCTATTGCTAGTGCCAAAATATATGTTTGTTTTTTTCTTTCCTTGTTTCTTCCCCCCCCATCATTTATATGCCTGAATTATCTCAATTCACTGTTTCTACTTTGGACTTTTCCCTTATTTCTTGACATGATGGCTTGCTCTAGAATTCAGGAAGACATTCACCTTTGTTAGGACATTGCATCATGTGACTAAAATATTTTTGTGAGCTTTCTGTCATGACCTATGAAACTGCTAATTTGGCTCCTTAATCTACTAAATAATAATTTAAAATACAACAAAACAAATACTGCCCCCCCCACAAAAAACCCCAACCCAACACCAAAACAAAGTAATAAACAAAGCCCCAAAAACCCTAACTACCCAAACCAAAAAACTAAACCCTAAAACCAACTGACTGCTTCGTGTCCTACTTGATATTAGGTAAACATAGATTAAAATTTGGTGGCTTTGTGTTTTCACTCCTGCTATTAATTTGAATTTTCCCATTTTACCCAAGTTTCTTGCACAGAGTTGCAGAATAACAGAATATATCTGGTTGGAAGAGACCTCAAAGATCATCCAGTCCAACCTTTGATCCAGTGCTGAAGGGTCAACACTAAACCATGTCCCTAAGTGCCAGGTCCACAGACCACTTGAACACCCCCAGGGATGGTGACTCCACCACTGCCATGTGCAGACTATTCCAATGTTTGATAACTTTTTCAGTGAAAAATTATTTCCTAATATCTAGCCTAAACCTCCCCTGATGCAGCTTGCAACCATTTCCTTTAGTCATGGTGCTTGTCATCAAGGAGTAGAGGCTGTCCCCCTTCTTGTTCCAACCTCCCTTCAGGTAGTTGTAGAGAGTGATAAAGTATCATCCAGACTGAACAGCCTGAGGTCCCTCAGATTCTCCACATAGGTCATGTACTCCAGACCCTTCACAAGCCTTATTGCCCTTCTCTGGACATGCTCCAGCACCTCAATATTCTTCCTATAGGAGCCCACAACTGAACACAGTATTGGAGGGGTGACCTCACCAGTGCTGAGTACAAGGGGATGACCACCTCCTTGTTGCTGCTGGCCACAGTGTTTCTAATGAAAGCCAAGATACCATTGGGTTTCTCGGCCACCTGAATTCACTGCTGACTGATGTTCAGTAGCCTATCAACAATACCCCAGGTCTGCCTCCAAGTTGTGGCTTTCCAACCACACATCCCCAAGTCTGTAACTTGCCATTGTATTTTGTAAAAGCCACATCTTTAAGCACTCTCTCTTGTCACCTTTCAAAGCTTTTCAGGTTTGCATGACTCTATCCCCTATAGGGCTAACCTCATCACTTTGTCACAGTTCAGATACAGTAATGCTTTTTCAAAGTTGCTATGTTTGCAGTTCTAGAGCACCTGAAGTCATGAAAATGTCTGTCTTCTTTCTCAGTTCTCATTTTTTTTCTTTCTCCATTTTAAAAAGAAAGGACAGGGTAGAAATGACCTTGTAATGTAACAAGTGGCTAGTGGTCCTGAACCAGCGCTCTGTACTTTGCCTGGCTTGGCTTTGCTGCTTGCTTTTACAGTATTTGCTCTGAATCTCATATACAAAAAAGTAGCAGCTGTCTTCTGCTCTGCTTTGCTCACAGTGAATAGGCTCCCTTGATAAGCTTCAGTACATCATGTACTATTGAACTTGTTCAGGCCCACTGTTCTTCAGAAGACTATGTGTACAAAGTCTGTAGCATCTCTACACTGCTTAGAGGATAGCATTTGAGTACAGAAAATCTTTCAGCAAAGCTGAATGTATTCCTGTCTATGTAGGAAAGTTCCAGAGTCATGGAATACTAATAAATTTAGATTTATATTGCAGAACAGTGTAAAATAGAATTGGAATTTGATGAGATATGTTCTGAATCTAATAGAACAGAATTAACCAGGTTGGAAGAGACCTTTGAGATCATCGAGTCCAGCCTATCACCCAACACCATCTGATCAACTAAACCATAGCACCAAGCACCCCATCCAGTCTCTTCCTAAACACCTCCAGTGATGGTGACTCCACCACCTCCCTGAGCAGCACATTCCAATGGCCAATCTCTCTTTCTGTGAAGAACTTCTTCCTAGCATGCATCCTAAACCTCCCCTTGTGCAGCTTGAGACTGTGTCCTCTTGTTCTGGTGCTGGTTGCCTGGGAGAAGAGACCAATCCCCACCTGGCTACAGCCTCCCTTCAGGTAGTTATAGGGTAGCATATTGCTTGAAATTCATCCACTGAAGCTGGTAATGTGATTAATCAATTAAGTTAAAGATGAAGGAAACACATTTCTTCTGTGCTGCCTACTATTGCCATGCTGGAGAAAGTGTTGGTCTTCACCTTTCCCAATGAGAGGGTTCTCTCACTTTGTTGTGGTCAGTAGGCTGAATCTGTTTTCATGAAGCAAGGGACAAAAGGTTGTACACACTCTAGTTGCACAGAGAAAAGGCCTTTCTATCAATATTTATTCCTTTCTGATTATTCAGTACTAGTAGTAACAATTTCAGATGTAGCATGACAGGCAAGAGTCGTAGCTCTTATTACCATTTAGTGGAGGAAACGATGTGGGTTTCAAAGATGATGTTCAGCATAACTTATACAGTACAAGGAAATGCAGAAGAAATTCAAAGGGCTCAAAAGCAACACATCACAGATGTTGTGCCCTGCCCAGAAGCTAAACTTCGATCTGAATCACCCAGATGGAACAAATAACAAGTGTAGCCATATGTAAAATGAAAACAACATTGGAAAGTGACCTGTTTCTTACCAAGTCTGCTCTGATCCATCAGTGAATGTCTAGTCACCAGCTACCAGCTGTTAATAGGAGCTGGCTTCACATGCCTCTGTCACTTGCCTATTTCAAGAACTTTCCACCTGAGATTAATAAAGTCTGGCCCATACCATGGCATGCATGGGGAATGCATGCCTTCTCCTCTGTATCACAGTATCACAGTATAACCAAGGTTGGAAGAGACCCCAAGGATCATCAAGTCCAACCTGTCCCAACAGACCTCACAACTAGACCATGGCACCAAGTGCCACGTCCAATCTCCCCCTGAACACCTCCAGGGACGGCGACTCTACCACCTCCCTGGGCAGCACATTCCAATGACGAATGACTCGCTCAGTGAAGAACTTCCTCCTCACCTCGAGTCTAAACCTCCCCTGGCACAGCTTGAGACTGTGTCCCCGTGTTCTGGTGCTGGTTGCCTGGGAGAAGAGACCAACCCCCTCCTGTCTACAACCACCTTTCAGGTAGTTGTAGAGGGCAATGAGGTCACCTCTGATCCTTCTCTTCTCCAGGCTAAACAATCCCAGCTCCCTCAGCCTCTCCTCATAGGGCTTGTGCTCAAGGCCTCTCACCAGCCTTGTTGCCCTTTTCTGGACACATTCAAGTGTCTCGATGTCCTTCTTAAACTGAGGGGCCCAGAACTGGACACAGTACTCAAGGTGTGGCCTAACCAATGCAGAGTACAGGGGCAGAATGACCTCCCTGCTCCTGCTGGCCACACTATTCCCAATACAGGCCAGGATGCCATTGGCCTTCTTGGCCACCTGGGCACACTGTTGGCTCATGTTTAGGTGGGTGTCAATCAGCACCCCCAGGTCCCTCTCTGTTTGGCAGCTCTCCAGCCACTCTGACCCCAGCCTGTAGCTCTGCATGGGGTTGCCGTGGCCAAAGTGCAGCACCCGGCACTTGGACTTATTAAATGCCTGTAAACTTCTTCAGCTGTTCTATTGCTTTAGAGGAATGGAATGGTAATGCACATTGTGAGGAAGCAGCTGCACTTACACAATTTTTTCATATTTTGGAGGGGTTTTGTTTCGCTTTAGGCTTGGGTCATGCAATGTTGAGCCTTTTTGAACTTCATGATTCAGGTCTGAACAAGATTTCTGGCCATCATCTGCACTAGTGTGTGATAATGCAGTCTAGTAGTGTTGCATAAAGAAGGATGGCTACAAATTGAGGAGATAAACTTTCCAATCGCAGCTTTAAAGACGACTGTACTTGCAGATATGGACAAACCTCATCAGTTTTATCACAAGATCAATTGTAAGGCTAATATATTTGGTTTTGACATGTTAGAATAATGTATCATTAACATAAAGTAACAGTGTGTTTCTGAGGTGCCACTTGCAGTCCTCCGTAATTGCTTTAGCATTGTTGGGTAGCATCTGTTGCTAGTTTGAACTTAATGCCTTTTGTTACTTAAACAAGATGCCTCTGTTGGAGGGCACAGCAGGCACCTTGAGCTTCCTGTTTGCATCATGGTCTGGCTTGCAGAAAGGAGAACACCCAGACATGGCTTTTTGTCCTCCCAAGATGGACTCTCTGGTCACAGCCTTATGCTACTGCAAAACTCCACATGTTTGTCACTGATAATGTATTTTGCTCACTACCATGACTTTTCTCTGAGTCCCTTGGTTAGTATTTCCTGTAGTTTTGGGTGCACATACTTGGCTTTCGGCTTATTTTATTTTCCTCCTCTGCCAAGACCCCTTGCCTTGTAGCACTCTGAAAACTGCTGAAGTGCTTGCCTGCATTAGGTAACTATGAAAGGTAGGATAATGATGAATCTAAAAGAGCTAACATTTTTTCCCCTGCTATGGGAATCATCTGAAGATCAGCTGTGGTACTGTATGCAAGGAAATTTGGGCACTGTACTAATAAACTGTCTTGCCATTCTAGCATATAGGATTCCAGAGTATGTGTATCAGGATTGTCACAATAGTAGAAACCAATTTCAATCTCAATTTGAAACACAATCCCTGAGCAGAGTCAGGATGGAGATGTATGGGGTTTTAATAGATACTTCGTAATTCACATTTGAATCTTCCATCTCATAATATCATACTGCGTTAAACAGCCATGAGTATAATGTTTGTTCCTCTGAGAACTTTTAAATCATCCTTAGTGTGCTCTAAAGTAATATTTCCTTTCAAACTCCCGTTTTTGAAATGTTAAATTATTAGCTGGAACACAATATAAGTATCCCCTGAATGAAGCTGGTAGCCTTTTGAAAACGAGCTGTCCCTCTGTGGGATTGATAGCTATTAATTCTAACGCTAAGGCTTTGAATCTTGAGACTAATACTGAATTTAATATTACCCTAAATTTCTAAAGACCAACGTTGCTTTTACCTCTGTGTGCGAAGGAGGAAGGGGAGGAAAAGAGGGAATTGTTAGTCAGTTTAAAATGCTAATCCTGATCTGCTGGTTTTAGAGTTATTGATTGCTTTTGCTTTCTAACTACAGCAGAAAGAGCAAATTCTTTTCTTTTTGCATACTTTGTACTGTATATTATCTTCTTCCTTTGTGATGGGGTAAGCAGCCGTGCTACATACCACAAGCTAATAAATTTCAGGCTGCAAGAGCGCTGTTGCCTGAGAATCTGAAGCTGTGCCATTGCCTGACTGGATAATAAGTCACAAGTTGCAAAACACATGTTTATCCCAGTTGGAATCTGGCAGCACAATTGTCAAAAAGACAGAGAACATTATGAGCAAATGTATTGAAGCCTGTATCTGCATATTCACACGCTGCAAGTTTTATCTCTTTATAAATAAAAGTTGGTTAGGAACAGGGAAAGTTCTGAGCAGCTGAAATGGGCTAATCCTATTTCACATGTGTTGTGCATAAATTGGAAAGCTCAGCATTATTCAAAAGCCTTACTCAGTTAAATCTTCATGCAATTAAAATTCTTATTGGTCCCTAATTAAATTAGGGAAATTACTAGCAAACTGTATTGAGGCTGATCTGTATTTAGGGACCTCTTGAAGAAGGTCCCTCATCAATATAGTATCTTATATATTGCTGCCTTAAATCTACCCCTGTGATGCTTCCATCTCAGTTGATCTTTTTCATGGTTTTAATTTTGTTTCCTTAGGGTGAATCTTGTATCCATGCATTCCAGAGGAGGAATGATTAATTGTTAGTCTCAGAAGCAAAAGTAAATCTCTCCTTTTTGTGGCACTGTTGGGGTCTTACTGTATGACTGTCAGTGCTTCTTGGCTGCTGAGTGGAAATGTCGTGTTTTCTAAGGTAAGCAACCCCCCATAAAACATAAATAAGCAATTCAAGAGAAATCCTGATGGGACAAAGATGATTAAATAGAAATTGGCTACTACAACTAATAGTGGAATGGCAGTGGTGTTTTCAAAAAGTGATTTTCTCCTACGTAATTTTCTTCCAAGTTCTCAATATGCATACACTGACACCTTTTAAGGACATACTTTCACCAAAAGGATGCTAAACATTTATTGTTGCCTTTAGGCCAATCTGTAGAATAATAATTTGGAGATCTTCTAAACAAGCTAATTCATACTTTCTCTGTGTGCTAGATTTAATAGCAGTTCTTGATGATTTTCTGTGTAGATGTCTACATAGATTTATTCCTTCTTTCATCAGAAAGCAATTAGCATGGAGTTATATTACAGAATCAGAAATTATGTGAACAAAACAGTTATAACTTAAAATATAAGGGGATTTAGTTTAAATGCTAATGAGATTCATAAGCAGTTTTGATTGTTGCCACTGGGTGCATGTTAGAAATGGGAAAACAGACTCCAGAAAGATCATTCCATTCCTACACCCAAGCTGCTCTTTTTACATACCTGCTGCTCTAGTATAATAGGCGTATGCCTGCGTTTGAAAGGCTGACAAATGGCTCTCTTCCAAAACTCCCTGCCAATACAAATTAAGAGGTACCGTAAGGTGCACTTGGATGGTATGAAAGCATTGTCCTTTGAGACATCCTTGAAGAACAACTGAGTAATTCTGGCTACTGTATGTCAAATCTAAGGGTATATATTAATTAATCATAAACCATTCCATTATTGTTTCTTCCCTGGCCTAGTATTTTTTGTGTCTGCATCAATAGTATTGTATTTATTAAGGAAAGCGTATCTGTCACACAGGAAATGCTATCTAGGTATCTAGGCTCTCTGTTGGTAGCATTTCTCACTGCTATATATGGACCTGTCCATTTGGAATAATTTGATAGTCTTTGTCAGTGCCTCCTGTCTGATTCAGTAATGTAATAGCTGCCCGGTTTATGGATGCTGGGACTGAGTTTTAGAACACAAAACAGGGAAGTATTAGGATCAGGAGTATTTGAGCCTTTGGGCATTAAGCATGCATTCTAAAAGCATATATATGTGAACAAACACATTATCACAGTGATACTAGATAATCAATACAGAAATTCCAAAAGAGGAGGAAGCAAATGATGAGGTAAATCTTACTTAAGTTCACTATCAAAAAGGTGGTTTAAATACAAACTGTGAAAAGAGGAACCTTTCCCAGGGGCATAGCAGCCACTGCAGAAGTAGCAAGAAAGGAGACCTTCAATGGCGTTGTTTTGGATTTCCAGAAACCCTTCCCATTTTCCTTTGTGGCTCTTCAACAGTAGCCTGAAGAATCCTTAGGAACTTTTAACCTGGCAATAGATTGACAGAATAATTTATATTGGAAAAGACCTTTAGGATCATCAAGTCCAATCATTAACTAAGTGCTAAACAACCAGTTTTCATGAAGAATTTTTTTCCTGAAATCCGGTCTAAACCTCCCCTGGCACAACTAAAGGCCTTTTCCTCTTCTCCTAGCACTTGTATCTTTGGAGAGGAAACAAGGCCCCATCTTGCTACAGCCTCCCTTCAGGTAATTGTAGAGAGCAATAAGGTCTCCTCTCAGCCTCTTCTCCAGGCTAAATAAATCCAGTTCCTTCAGCCACTCCTCATGATTTTTTCTCTAGACTCTTTACCAGTTTTCTTGGCTTTCTTTGGGCATACACCAGTGTCTTCCTCGTGGTGATGACAAGGGACACCCATCACTCAGTCCGAAGATGGAATGAAACTGATTCCTGGGTAATTCTGTTATCAAATTTGCCTGACTTTTCTTGCTGACTTGCTCAGATGAATTGCCAGCATGGGCATGACTTTGCTGCGGGTTATGCGATGGGAGGCCAGCATGGGAAACCATTCAAATTAAATTGCATGTATCTTGAGTAATAGGTTGGCAGATACAAACCACCTCATTAAACTATGAAATGCTTTTAACAAATATGGATTTTTACTCTTTTTTTTTTTTTAATATGGAAAACTGTCTTGGATGTGCTTTTATGTTAATAGAAAGAAAGGGTTTAGTCAGTGACCTCACTTTTACATTAACTTTTATATAAAATCATCAATTATACAGATATGTACATATATATATGTAGCCTATAACACCAGCAGCCAGGTATTAATCTACTCTTTTGCTCAAGTTTTTGCCCTTACCACTTAGATTTGATTCTGGGATGAGGAATGAAAATGGGAATTAATTTGAAGTTTCACAGTGTATGTCTGTGGAACAAGGTCATAGACATGGTGATGCTTTTTGTCTTTATTTCTCACTGCCTCAGGATTGATTCCCTTTTGTGCACTGCATGGCTGGAGTTTGTCTACATGTATGTCTCAGAGTATTCTTAGATAAATACTTCAGAACTAGGGGAGAAGTAGAGGGTAATCTTGGTGTCTTTTGTCACAGAGTCCCTAGAGGATCCTTGTAATGCAAAGCTACTTGTACCTAGCATAAAAGATAAAGTAAATGAAACGTTCCTTCAGGTAAAACTATGACCATGTGGGAAACTTGCCTCACTCTCTTGCTCAGTTCTTACTGTACTGAAGATGAAGGAATCGGAGGGGGTGTTGGTGTGATTAGCACATTAGCTTCAAATCTTGAACAGCAAAAATCCTCATTTTCTGTCTTGTCTTTTCCTGTCTTACTTGACAAGTTTGTATGAAAGTGTCTTTAGAACCTTTTAAATAGTAGTAATCTTCCTTAGTTCTGAATATGTGCTTCATCTGCAGAATGTACAAATAGGCTCTGCCTTAATGTGCTTGAATAGACTACAGGGATTCAGATCCACATCTTTCAATATATTCTTCTTTCTACTTCTGTCCCTGAAAACATCAGCATCTCTTTGAGTATCTCCATTTCCTCCGCAGGCAATTTGTCATGAAGTATTTTTCCTGGTCTGTGAATTCCCTTTAAGCTGACTATCTCTTTTTCTTTTGGCTTCTCTTGAAGTTCTTTTCTTCATTTTATTTTATGCTTGGTTTCACATCAACTCCCTTGGTAGAGTCTTGACATTTTTGTGATGCTTTTTGAAAAAACAAAATGAACTTTTTTCACTGTCTCTAACAGTTGTCTCCTCTTTAGCAACTGGGAAAATGAGTTTGTATAAAGGCAGAAACTTTTTAGGAGCTGAGACTCTGATATTGCTATTATCTCTTTACCTGGTGTAATTTAAAGCATGATAGTAGTCTCACTGGTTTTGATATCGCTGGTGGGCTAATTCTGGGCATATGTAGATTGCTTGTCTGATCAGGACCTTTTTTCTTTTCCCCTGATGGAACTTACCAGGTTTTTTCTAACTGTTATAATAATAAAAACCAACAAAGCAGCTACAGAAGAAATTGCATAAATTGAGGGCTGTTTCCTAGAAAAGCACGAGGTCTGAGCATGTTGTACTGGTTTCGGTATCATTTGACATGTCCTTTGGGTTATACAGACATAGTCTTCTGGTCTTAGAATCATAGAATCAATAAGGCTGGAAAAGACCTCAAAGGTCATCAAGTCCAACCTGTCACCCAACACCTCATGACTACTAGACCATGGCACCAAGTGCCACATCCAATCCCCTTTTGAACACCTCCAGGGATGGTGACCACCACCTCCCGGGGCAGCACATTCCAATGGCTAACAACTCTCTCTGTGAAGAACTTTCTCCTCACCTCCAGCCTAAACTTCCCCTGGTCCAGCTTGAGACTGTGTCCTCTTGTTCTGGTGCTGGTTGCCTGGGAGAAGAGACCAACCCCCACCTGGCTACAACCTCCCTTCAGGTAGTTGTAGATAGCAATGAGGTCTCCCCTGAGCCTCCTCTTCTGCAGGCTAAACAATCCCAGCTTCCTCAGCCTCTCCTCATAGGGCTTGGCCTCCAAATCCCTCTCCAGCCTCATTGCCCTTCTCTGTACATGTTCAAGTGTTTCAATGTCCTTCTTAAACTGAGGGGCCCAGAACTGGGCACAGGACTCAAGGTGTGGTCTAACCAGTGCTGACTACAGGGGCAGAATTACTTCCCTGCTCCTGCTGGCCACACTGTTCCTGATGCAGGCCAGGATGCCCTTGGCCTTCTTGGCCACCTGGGCACATTACCTATATATTAGCAACTTCACATAAAGACACCTTGTCTAGTATTCTTCATGATCATTTGTTTCAGTATAAAAACAGAAGAGTATAAAACTACCTCCTTGTTCCTTTTTCTACCTTCTTCTAACTAGACAGGGTGAAAAGTGACAATGAATAGTTCTTGTAAAGTTCTTGTTTGGTTGGTTTAGGATACCTGCTTTTCCTCATTCTTCCAGATCAGCACTTTCTAGCATTTTATCTAGGGTGCTTTGTCTTACATTAACACAAGAAGATACTGCAAGAGTTTGGACATTTTTTTCTTTCTTCTAGCTTCAGAATGGCACTTTTCCAGGAATATTTCTGTGCTCAGTGCTGTTCCTCTCCATCATTAAACATGGCAAAAACGCTGTAGCAATACTGAAGTGAGTAGTTTATATTTGCATTAAGTCTTCATGCTTGTTTGTCATGCAGGTTAGGCTCCTCTGCTTGAAATGAAGGTACCAAATGTTGTTCTCCAAAGCAGTCAGTAAGTATTCTGGAACAATTTTAAAGCACTGAATACTTTAACTGACAGATTTCAGGGAATGCTGAGGAGCAGCAAACTCTTGGTGTTCTTTGCTTAAGAGATTACTGCTTCTTCTCTGAAGACACCTGCTTCCTGAGTTTCAGTGTTATAAGATATATATTCAGTGTTATGAAATACTGAGTCAAATATAAACAGATCAAAGTGATTTTGACTGTCACAAGTAACATCTTGGAAGGAGTTGGATATCATAATACCACTTTAATATTAAATCACTGATGGTTGTAAGAGTATTTCTGATTTTACTGATACTTTTTTTCATGATGCATGATGGTAGAGTACCATTCACCACTTGGTTTTCTGTTTTTTCAAAGGGGGACCTTGACAGGCTGGAGAGGTGGGCCTGTGACAAGCTCATGAGGTTCAACAAGACCAAGTACAAGGTCCTGCATCTGGGTTGGGGCAATCCCAAGCACCAGTATAGGCTGGGCAGAGACTGGCTTGAGAGCAGCCCTGGAGAAAAGGACCTGGGGGTGCTGGTGGATGAGAAGCTCAACATGAGCCACCAGCATGCACTTGCAGCCCAGGAAGCAAATCACACCCTGGGCTGCATCAAGAGAAGCAGAGCCAGTAGGTTGAGGGAGGTGATTCTCCCCCCTCTACTCCACTCTGGTGAGACCCCACCTGGAGTACTGTGTCCAGTTCTGGAGCCCCTATTACAGGACGGATCTGGAGGTGCTGGAACATGTCCAGAGAAGGGCCATGAGGATGATTAGAGTGCTGGAGAACCTCTCCTATGAGGACAGACTGAGTTGGGGTTGTTCAGTCTGGAGAAGGGAAGGCTCTGACGAGATCTAATTGTGGCCTTCCAGTATCTGAAGGGGGCCTATAGAAAAGCTGTGGAAGGACTGTTTAGGGTGTCAGGGAGTGATAGGTCTAGGGGGAATGGAGAAAAAAAATAGAAATGGGTAGATTCAGATTGGATGTTAGGAAGAAATTCTTCCCCATGAGGGTTGTGAGACACTGGCACAGGTTGCCCAGGGAGGTGGTGGAAGCCCCATCCATGGAGTTTTTAAGGCCAGGCTGGATGTGGCTCTGGGCAACCTGATTTAGTGTGAAGTGTCCCTTCCCATGGCAGGGAGGTTGGAACTGGATGATCCTTGAGATCCCTTCCTACTCTGACAATCCTATGATTCTGTGATTCTGCTTGTTTTGCTAAAGTCTGTCCATTTTTTCTTGCATCTCAGTTACCAGTTTCTCACACTAGCATATTCTGCCTATGCAGAATACTCTCTTCATAAAATACAAACCTAGTCATGGTTTTGGAAATAAATATGCAGTAAATTCACCTTTGAGCTAAGACATATACAGGGAAATATAAAAACATGAGAGGAATGGAAATGGTGCACAGCATGCTTAGCCAAATGAGAGAAGGAGGCTCTTCATGTGAAAAATTGGAAGCAAAGTGTACAAAGAATATTCTACAGGATGTTCTGATGTGCATCCTGTGTACACCATAAATGTGCAAAATATGAGAAACAAATGGGAAAAATTCCGTGATGAGAAAGTTCATCCAAGGCCCCACACAGGAAAGCTCCCGTCTGCAGTTCAGCAAGCCTCTCTGGTGCGAGCTCAAGGAACACTGTGGAAAACCTTCCCAGAGCTCTGTTACTTCCCCTGCTGATCTCTGTCATTTGCCATGACAGGCAGCATGCTAGTCTAGATGGACTTAGTCTGGATGGGCTTTTGATGTGCCCATTAGGGTTATTCTTGTGTATGTTTATGTTCTTATTTACATAGGTAAAACCTGTGGGTCCCAGCCTCCCTGCCCCAGCACTTTAGTATACATTAGTCTGGGACAGACAGCCTTTGCAGGCTTATCCTGTTGCACGGTGGAAGGACAGGCTTCAGCTCATTCCTGTGTTTGCACTGGTGACAGGGGAACCATAGAGGGTTTAGTTTTCTTATGCTAGTGCACTCTGGATATTCACTGTGCTACTTCCCCCAAATTACTTAACATTGAATTTGAAGCAATGTGTAACAATTGGCTGCAACAAAGAAATAGGAGGAATGGTAAGAAAGGGAAGAACAGCAGCAACTGTAATAAAATCATTGCACGGTTCCAAGCGACTTCCATCGCCAGGCTTGTGAGAAGAACAAAGCATTAAAACCGAACAGGAGGAAATGCAACCTCCCAGCATGTTTGGGAGCGCTGTGGGAACACAGCCTTTCATTCAGATGTTGACTTTGTGAAAGATGGCTATTCCTCTACTGAATCTCACAAACCAAAACGTTTTAAAATATTTTTCTGGTTTAGTCTGGCTCTGTTGCAAGGTCAATCAGGTCAATGTTTCTGTGATAGAGCCTAAAATGTTAGGAGAACACCCATTTGGTTCTGAATGCTCCTTTTTACTACAACAATACTCAGCTCTGCTCTGTGTTGCTGCTATCTTTTCTGCAGTCCTGAGCAAAACCAAACCACAACAAAACAAGTCCCTTGCAAACAAAAGCCCCTAAAATAAACCAGTTCTCTCACACACTGGCAGACTGAATTATTCGAAGAGCATTAAAAAAACCCAAACAAAAGCACTAGGTTTGTAAAGCAGAGTTGCCCTTCCATGTATTGTTTCTCTCTCTCTGCATAGAAACATACATAAAGACCCCCAGAATGGTAGGGATGAGAACCCTATGTATGTTTGGGCTACCCTGTCTTTCTCATATGAAAATGAGAATATTCTTTCCTCATAGCCTCAGTGTGAAAGTAGTTACTTCTAAATCCTCAAACTGCACTTAGTTATAGACTTTTGCTTACCATTCCACTAAAAGAAATGACACCAAACTATTTTTTACACTCTTCATAGTTGTTTGAGTGCTGTGTAGCCTTCTTAGACTAGACTAGACTAGACTAGACTAGACTAGACTAGAATAGACCAGGTTGGAAATGACCTTGGAGATCATCAAGTCCAACCTATCACCCAACACTATCTTATCAACTAAACCATGGGACTAAGTGCCTCAGCCAGTCTCCTTTTAAGCACCTCCAGTGATGGTGACTCCACCACCTCCCTGGGCAGCACATTCCAATGGCCAATCTCTCTTGCTGTGAAGAAATTCTTCCTAACATCCAGCCTAAACCTCCCCTGGCACAGCTTGAGACCATGTCCTCTTGTTCTGGTGCTGGTTGCCTGGGAGAAGAGACCAACCCCCACCTGTCTACAACCTCCCTTCAGGTAGTTGTAGAGAGCAATAAGGTCTCCTCTGAGCCTCCTGATCTCCAGGCTAAGCAACTCCAGCTCCCTTAGCCCCTCTTCATGGCTCGTCAGCTCTCCATTTGGGTGGAGGTTGCACTGAGATCTTCAGGAAATGTAAGCTCAAAGTGTGTTCCTTGCTCCTCATTTTAGAGGGGGAGGATGGAAACAAAGGGGAAAAAAAATGGACAAGTGAAAGCAAGTCTTACTACCCAGTCATAGGCTGACAAAATAACTGATACACAGATCTCTGTTTGCAGTGCCACGTGTGGATGAATATACAAGAAATCTGGAGTGGATTTCACAGAAGATCTTAGGAACAAGCAGAAACAGATGAGGCTCTATTGCTGCAGTTCAGCTTTGCTGATCATTGCAAACAGAGGATGTTGAAAGAAGAACTAATAAGAGGATAGCTGTTGGCACAAGAGGCTCACATTTATCAGCATTTTCTATTAGAACTAGGTACTGCACATACAAAAGCCATAGCAAATGTGAGGATCAAAGAAGTGACTTGATTCACAATTACCTCTGTGCCTCTGATGTGTTTATCAGACTATTCTGCTACAGAAACGAGTGAAAATTCTAATGTGAAAAGAGCAGTCAGATCAAATCTGCCTCCCAAGTGAAGTGTGCAAATATTAAATGAGAGAGAGAAGAATTAAGAAGGGGAAGAATGGAAAATTTGTGGAAGATTAAACCAAGGGCCACTCATTCACAGAGTGAGTGTTGAGATTCACAAGGCAGGAGATGATGGAAAGAGTGTCGTTGTTAGGTACCATTAGGTCTTCACTTTTAGAAGCTAATCAGATCTCTGTTCTTAAGCAGCAGTCTAAAAAGCACCTGATTGTTGTAGCAAGACATATTAGAACAGCAGGCAATGCAATTCTAACAGCTAATTCCATGGGATCAGAGGAAGCTCCACAAGGAATAATTTGGTGTTTGTGGCCATTTTGTTCAGAATATGAAAGATCTTTAAGACATCTCTATTGAAAATGTTATTAGCATAGAGGCATACTGAATAAAGTCTGAAGGCCAGTGAAATAAAGCATGAGAAAAGTTTTTGTGGTGAGGAGTAAGATCTATTTCTTCTTGCTTCTTCCTTTGGCTTTGGAGAAGCAGGAGGCAAAAAAAAAAATCATTACAATAGTAGCTACCAGATTATTCAATGG